>OZ014478.1:44558814-45852936 GCA_963965965.1 Trididemnum nubilum | reverse complement strand
GGAAAGTTCACAGTAATATGGGAGTGAATGGCCAACTTGAGTTGCGGCATTTCGGGATACAAATCCCCATGAGGGGGAAGACCAGAACCTGGGGGAAGCCAACCACTTGCACTATATTTCTGAGCCATAACAGGGGGTGGGTTGGGTTGGATTTTGGATGCAAAGTAGCTATAGCCACATCTTTTGGAGAGTTTATAGAAGCTCCAAAGTTCCAGGCAAAAGCTGCTGAAAAAGTCAAGCAACTATCAAAACAGCTAAGAAGAAAACGCCGACCAGAAAAAAGGAAGACTAAAGCTTCTCGTAGATGGCGCAAGGCGCAAGGTCTAATTAGCAAAGTAAAGCGCAAAGTTGCCAATCAGCGCCACGACTGGTCTCATAAGGTAGCAGCACAAATCGTTAGCAGTAATAGCTTGGTTGCTACTGAGAAATTAAACCTTAAGGGCATGACACGAAAGGGAAAGGGAAAGGGGAAACGGTCAAAGGCCGGCCTCAATCGGTCCCTCTTAGATGTAGCTATTGGCATGACGAAAGATGCCATTAAATACAAGGTCATTGAGGCGGGTGGTGTTTATTTAGAAGCACCGACACAAAAGTTAAAACCCACTCAAAGATGTGCTAAATGTTGGGAAACTACCAAGAAAACATTGAGCGAGCGTGTTCATGTTTGTCAGCATTGTGGACATCAAGAAGATAGGGACATCAATGCAGCTCAAGTGATGTTGAAATGGGCAAGGGGGCAGGAACTGTCCTCTCTAGATGTGGAGCCACGTAGGATGCGTTAGCTGCCGCCGTAGGATGCGTTAGCTGCCGTTAGGATGCGGTAGCTGCCGTTAGGATTAGCGTAACGCATCTTACAGCAGCATCCTAATTTAAATGGGTTAGCGTAACGCATCCTACCGATTGTGGAAACATGAGGCAACTAGGGGCAAGGAAGCGTCAGAAACGCCAAGCGAGTGCGTAGCGGCTTGGCGTAGTTCATTGTGTCGCCACGATTTTGGCGCTTGATTGCAAATGGATTATGATTTGGATGTGGCTGAGGATGCAGTGGGAAATCAATTGAAAAAGGAGGTAGCTGTTTTAGTTCGTGAAGGAGGATAAACCCTGCTGATGCAATACCTAACCTTCCAAGTAAGAACTCGCCAATAGTATATAGGCGAATGGTGGGCAATGCCCACTACATATAGAACTTTTGAAGATTGTGAATGACTTCAATAGAAATACCAGACAACAATACTGTAGCCGTCAAAAGGGATCAAGATTCTGATTTCCAGCAGAATGCCATTACTATCATTGACCAATTAGACTTGCAACCCTTGCAAAAGCAGTTTATAAAAAGCCGCTGGCTGAGGCAAGTAATTGAGTTAGAACAGCTCTGGCGGCGTTATCGTTGGCGATACAATGTAACCCGGATGATTACTATTGTCGGCGGGGTAATCGTTCCCGCCTTAATCAGTCTCAATATTAACGGCAATCAAATGGCAGCCATCTTCGGTTGGCTCACTTTTGGTTTAAGTCAAATTGTTGCTATTTGCGCTGCTCTGGAAGAGTTTTTTCATTATGGCGAACTCTATCGTCAATATCGCAATTCCGCAGAGCTAATGAAGATGGAAGCCTGGTATTTCCTACAGTTGAGCGGCCCCTATCTGAAATTTCCTAAGCATCAATTGGCCTTTAAAACTTTTGCTGGTTGAGTGGAAAAAATTATCGAGCAAGATTTACAAATCTTGATTCAGATAGGACAAGACCAAGAAAAACAGGAAGAACAATTAATGGACTTAGGCCAAAAGGATGATACTCTTTCCGTTCCTTGCCCAAAAATTAATAACTAACTTATTTATGCATTACATTGTATTGAGCCAACACCCGCGTTATGGACGCAACTGGACTCGAACCAGTGACCCCCACGATGTCAACGTGGTACTCTAACCTAACCCTAACCCTAACCCTAACCCTAACCCTAACCCTAACCCTAACCCTAACCCTAACCCTAACCCTAACCCTAACCCTAACCCTAACCCTAACCCTAACCCTAACCCTAACCCTAACCCTAACCCTAACCCTAACCCTAACCCTAACCCTAACCCTAACCCTAACCCTAACCCTAACCCTAACCCTAACCCTAACCCTAACCCTAACCCTAACCCTAACCCTAACCCTAACCCTAACCCTAACCCTAACCCTAACCCTAACCCTAACCCTAACCCTAACCCTAACCCTAACCCTAACCCTAACCCTAACCCTAACCCTAACCCTAACCCTAACCCTAACCCTAACCCTAACCCTAACCCTAACCCTAACCCTAACCCTAACCCTAACCCTAACCCTAACCCTAACCCTAACCCTAACCCTAACCCTAACCCTAACCCTAACCCTACCCTAACCCTAACCCTAACCCTAACCCTAACCCTAACCCTAACCCTAACCCTAACCCTAACCCTAACCCTAACCCTAACCCTAACCCTAAACCCTAACCCTAACCCTAACCCTAACCTAACCCTAACCCTAACCCTAACCCTAACCCTAACCCTAACCCTAACCCTAACCCTAACCCTAACCCTAACCCTAACCCTAACCCTAACCCTAACCCTAACCCTAACCCTAACCCTAACCCTAACCCTAACCCTAAACCCTAACCCTAACCCTAACCCTAACCCTAACCCTAACCCTAACCCTAACCCTAACCCTAACCCTAACCCTAACCCTAACCCTAACCCTAACCCTAACCCTAACCCTAACCCTAACCCTAACCCTAACCCTAACCCTAACCCTAACCCTAACCCTAACCCTAACCCTAACCCTAACCCTAACCCTAACCCTAACCCTAACCCTAACCCTAACCCTAACCCTAACCCTAACCCTAACCCTAACCCTAACCCTAACCCTAACCCTAACCCTAACCCTAACCCTAACCCTAACCCTAACCCTAACCCTAACCCTAACCCTAACCCTAACCCTAACCCTAACCCTAACCCTAACCCTAACCCTAACCCTAACCCTAACCCTAACCCTAACCCTAACCCTAACCCTAACCCTAACCCTAACCCTAACCCTAACCCTAACCCTAACCCTAACCCTAACCCTAACCCTAACCCTAACCCTAACCCTAACCCTAACCCTAACCCTAACCCTAACCCTAACCCTAACCCTAACCCTAACCCTAACCCTAACCCTAACCCTAACCCTAACCCTAACCCTAACCCTAACCCTAACCCTAACCCTAACCCTAACCCTAACCCTAACCCTAACCCTAACCCTAACCCTAACCCTAACCCTAACCCTAACCCTAACCCTAACCCTAACCCTAACCCTAACCCTAACCCTAACCCTAACCCTAACCCTAACCCTAACCCTAACCCTAACCCTAACCCTAACCCTAACCCTAACCCTAACCCTAACCCTAACCCTAACCCTAACCCTAACCCTAACCCTAACCCTAACCCTAACCCTAACCCTAACCCTAACCCTAACCCTAACCCTAACCCTAACCCTAACCCTAACCCTAACCCTAACCCTAACCCTAACCCTAACCCTAACCCTAACCCTAACCCTAACCCTAACCCTAACCCTAACCCTAACCCTAACCCTAACCCTAACCCTAACCCTAACCCTAACCCTAACCCTAACCCTAACCCTAACCCTAACCCTAACCCTAACCCTAACCCTAACCCTAACCCTAACCCTAACCCTAACCCTAACCCTAACCCTAACCCTAACCCTAACCCTAACCCTAACCCTAACCCTAACCCTAACCCTAACCCTAACCCTAACCCTAACCCTAACCCTAACCCTAACCCTAACCCTAACCCTAACCCTAACCCTAACCCTAACCCTAACCCTAACCCTAACCCTAACCCTAACCCTAACCCTAACCCTAACCCTAACCCTAACCCTAACCCTAACCCTAACCCTAACCCTAACCCTAACCCTAACCCTAACCCTAACCCTAACCCTAACCCTAACCCTAACCCTAACCCTAACCCTAACCCTAACCCTAACCCTAACCCTAACCCTAACCCTAACCCTAACCCTAACCCTAACCCTAACCCTAACCCTAACCCTAACCCTAACCCTAACCCTAACCCTAACCCTAACCCTAACCCTAACCCTAACCCTAACCCTAACCCTAACCCTAACCCTAACCCTAACCCTAACCCTAACCCTAACCCTAACCCTAACCCTAACCCTAACCCTAACCCTAACCCTAACCCTAACCCTAACCCTAACCCTAACCCTAACCCTAACCCTAACCCTAACCCTAACCCTAACCCTAACCCTAACCCTAACCCTAACCCTAACCCTAACCCTAACCCTAACCCTAACCCTAACCCTAACCCTAACCCTAACCCTAACCCTAACCCTAACCCTAACCCTAACCCTAACCCTAACCCTAACCCTAACCCTAACCCTAACCCTAACCCTAACCCTAACCCTAACCCTAACCCTAACCCTAACCCTAACCCTAACCCTAACCCTAACCCTAACCCTAACCCTAACCCTAACCCTAACCCTAACCCTAACCCTAACCCTAACCCTAACCCTAACCCTAACCCTAACCCTAACCCTAACCCTAACCCTAACCCTAACCCTAACCCTAACCCTAACCCTAACCCTAACCCTAACCCTAACCCTAACCCTAACCCTAACCCTAACCCTAACCCTAACCCTAACCCTAACCCTAACCCTAACCCTAACCCTAACCCTAACCCTAACCCTAACCCTAACCCTAACCCTAACCCTAACCCTAACCCTAACCCTAACCCTAACCCTAACCCTAACCCTAACCCTAACCCTAACCCTAACCCTAACCCTAACCCTAACCCTAACCCTAACCCTAACCCTAACCCTAACCCTAACCCTAACCCTAACCCTAACCCTAACCCTAACCCTAACCCTAACCCTAACCCTAACCCTAACCCTAACCCTAACCCTAACCCTAACCCTAACCCTAACCCTAACCCTAACCCTAACCCTAACCCTAACCCTAACCCTAACCCTAACCCTAACCCTAACCCTAACCCTAACCCTAACCCTAACCCTAACCCTAACCCTAACCCTAACCCTAACCCTAACCCTAACCCTAACCCTAACCCTAACCCTAACCCTAACCCTAACCCTAACCCTAACCCTAACCCTAACCCTAACCCTAACCCTAACCCTAACCCTAACCCTAACCCTAACCCTAACCCTAACCCTAACCCTAACCCTAACCCTAACCCTAACCCTAACCCTAACCCTAACCCTAACCCTAACCCTAACCCTAACCCTAACCCTAACCCTAACCCTAACCCTAACCCTAACCCTAACCCTAACCCTAACCCTAACCCTAACCCTAACCCTAACCCTAACCCTAACCCTAACCCTAACCCTAACCCTAACCCTAACCCTAACCCTAACCCTAACCCTAACCCTAACCCTAACCCTAACCCTAACCCTAACCCTAACCCTAACCCTAACCCTAACCCTAACCCTAACCCTAACCCTAACCCTAACCCTAACCCTAACCCTAACCCTAACCCTAACCCTAACCCTAACCCTAACCCTAACCCTAACCCTAACCCTAACCCTAACCCTAACCCTAACCCTAACCCTAACCCTAACCCTAACCCTAACCCTAACCCTAACCCTAACCCTAACCCTAACCCTAACCCTAACCCTAACCCTAACCCTAACCCTAACCCTAACCCTAACCCTAACCCTAACCCTAACCCTAACCCTAACCCTAACCCTAACCCTAACCCTAACCCTAACCCTAACCCTAACCCTAACCCTAACCCTAACCCTAACCCTAACCCTAACCCTAACCCTAACCCTAACCCTAACCCTAACCCTAACCCTAACCCTAACCCTAACCCTAACCCTAACCCTAACCCTAACCCTAACCCTAACCCTAACCCTAAAACCCTAACCCTAACCCTAACCCTAACCCTAACCCTAACCCTAACCCTAACCCTAACCCTAACCCTAAAACCCTAACCCTAACCCTAACCCTAACCCTAACCCTAACCCTAACCCTAACCCTAACCCTAACCCTAACCCTAACCCTAACCCTAACCCTAACCCTAACCCTAACCCTAACCCTAACCCTAACCCTAACCCTAACCCTAAACCCTAACCCTAACCCTAACCCTAACCCTAAACCCTAACCCTAACCCTAACCCTAACCCTAAAACCCTAACCCTAACCCTAACCCTAACCCTAACCCTAACCCTAACCCTAACCCTAACCCTAACCCTAACCCTAACCCTAACCCTAACCCTAACCCTAACCCTAACCCTAACCCTAACCCTAACCCTAACCCTAACCCTAACCCTAACCCTAACCCTAACCCTAACCCTAACCCTAACCCTAACCCTAACCCTAACCCTAACCCTAACCCTAACCCTAACCCCAACCCCAACCCCAACCCCAACCCCAACCCCAACCCCAACCCCAACCCCAACCCCAACCCCAACCCCAAACCCTAACCCTAACCCTAAACCCTAACCCTAACCCTAACCCTAACCCTAGTGTTAGGGTTAGTTGTCTTTTGTTCACTCAAATGTTCACTCAAGTTTTGCATTCTTGTCAGTTATTACATGCTCCAAAATGAAAACACCCAGGACATAAATACAGCATTATATTAAAGGAAGGATCGAGGGGACTGTGGACACAATTGCTTTTAGAGCCCCGATCTGAGAAGGGAGACAACTTAAAGGTGCTTAATAGTGTAACTTGAGAAACCAGTAAAAGTAAATTGTACTTTTTTGAAAAAATGCCTAAAATTTTGATAGGGTCTTTACCTCCCAGCATTTTGATGTGGCATAAAAAAGAGATTTGACGGCATAACAATAGTTCAAAGCATCAAAAACATTTTAATTATGGTATAATATACAGAATACAGTTTTAAATTATTCTATTGTATTCTCAAATTTTTAGTAATTCAAGATAATTAAGCTTTTTCTCAAAGCCTTTAGTACATGATTGGAGAAACGATTTTCAAGCACTATTAATTTCAGAAATTAATAAGAAAAACAAACCAAAATATTTTGATAATGTTGTATAAATCAGTTGACCATGACGTTTATTTAAGTCTAAACCGCGCGCAATTCATCAGCGGCTGGAGACTGCGCCTCCAGATTTCTTCTGTAAAATTTAGAACAACAATTTTACTGCTCCTTTCCAAAATCGATTTGGGAGATTTTTTGAGTGTTACCGCTCGTCTACATCATACTATTTGTCAAATGCACAAAATTCCCACAAAATCCAAACACATCGTTTTGATTTTCCAAAAACATTTGTGACCTGCGCCTCTCATGGTCATGCATAAACATCAACTCACAAAAGCTCAAGACATTAAAACTATCGCTACAGCAAGTGATAATTTACTACTGCATAGAACTGTGGGCTATGATAGTAGGCTTGCGCTGCAACTATGGTGGTGATTCAGTATGAAAAAGCGAAAGATAAAATGAAGTGTTTTCGGGAAGCGCCACCGCTTGCAATAATGTAAAAATATTATCATATTTTGGTTTAGAAATAGGCACAAGATCTAAGCAAAGAGCAGCATTTACAAATGCCAACGATAAATCATCTAGACTTGCTTTTTTCTTTAAAATGTTTACGTGGTGGCAGTGTACATCTGACATGATTGCTCGGGATTTTGGCAACTCGCCTCTCAAAAACAGAAAACCTCTGGTTTTTGAAAGAGGAACAGACGATTCGATAACTGAATCCAATTCGCTTTTGAAATCGGAAACAGTCACAACTGGTGTGCCGTCTGGCTCCATATCATCAGTCAATGGAAATTTTACATACACAACGTCAAATGGCCGATTTGGTTGAGCGTCTTTAATTAATTTCACCCATGTAGAAGGCAATACAGCTTTTGTACACCTTCGTTTGCACTTTTCAATCATAGCAAAATCCCTGTCAATGGGCATAAACGAATGTCCGGGAATGGGGTAGAATAGCCTGATTTCTTGAAATTGGCTTTGCGAAAGCCAATACCAGAAGGAAAGCAAAAACTTGTTTTTACATTGTGCGAAACAATTGTCCATAAACACATGCACAATTTTTACGCTTTTGCTGAACCATTTTAATTTATTTTTACGTTTTTGCTGAACCTTTTGCACAGTTCTTTGTTGTCAAAGAACCATTTTAGACAACTAATCACTTCGTTCGGCCCTTTGTGAGCAAAATGCTCGGAATAAACAAACATTGTTGCTTCGTTTGTGCCTAAATTATGAATACCTAGATTGTGCATCCAAAGTTGACGCATATAATATTCTTTTCCGGTGCTGGTGAGGGGAAGGGGTAGATTTTTTTGGTAGTCAAAGCATATCACTATTGTGTCGTTTGGATAGCGTTTAGCTAGAGCCCTAGACACTTTCATTTGAGTAAAAAAAGCGTCTGCTTTTCGCACATGAAGTTCTTTAACCGTTTTTAACCTCGCCATTTCTACTGTATCTTTTTTTGCCTTGATTATGTCGGCGTTCAGGTACTCACATGTATCGCAAATGTCAGTTCTCGGAGAACCAATTTTGATGTTTTTCATGCCGCTGAAAACTTCTCTGTATTTCCAATATTTCACCTGATCATATGGGTATTTTTTATTAAAAAGTCGATGCATAAGGCTCACGGTGAAGGTAGAATCTAGGTAGAGAATTTCGCGACTCTTTTCTCTGCAATAATGTGACTCTTTAACCGGGAGAAAAGTAATATGCTCTTTTATCTTTGCAGTGATTGAATCAGGCAGCTTGTTTTTTGGAGTGTGACGACCACGCTTGTCAAAAATATCACCGTCTTGGTCTTTAACTTTTTTTTCAATTCTGCCTTGTCGAATTCCATGCAGCAAATGGAAAGCTTTCTTGCATACCTTTTGCTTTTGCTTGTGTACAGTAACAGAATATGAGTAAGACATCTTTCTTTTAGGACTCAGCAGGTAGCGTTGGTGACTTGTTCTTCTTTTGACCTTCAAAAGAAAATAGGCATAATTAATTAAAGCATGTGAGGATATAAACCAGTCCATGAAGACGGCAGGAGAGTAGTATAGTATGTCAGATTGGGTTTTCTGTTTTCTCTGTTTTACTTTTCCTTTGAAATTTTGGTCTCATCACCAATCGCTATAAAAATTTTAAAGTATGATGCTCCTCCCAAAGTCATCACCGTAAATGTTATGTCCAAATTTCAGCTTTTTAGGATCAGTCGCTTTCGGGTTATGAATTACAGCAGTACATAACGAACAGCTGCAGGTTAGCACATTTTAATTTAAAACATTCGAAAATCAAAATTCTGCAAAATCTAATAGCATATTTCACCCGTAATCACGAACATCAGGGGTTATACAATTCAAAAAATACTGTAAAAAGCATTCAAAATTACTGTAAAATATAAACCTTAATATTTGAAGCAAAGCTAGGTCATGACTTTCCAACTTTTTCAAAGTTACAAATCTTAATGTTTGAACCTCAATTTTCAATGCTTTTTATCCTTGTAATATTTTTAGTTTGGATACTGTACAACTCTAATGATTCCTTTCACTTACAGAAGAAAAATCAAGTTTAGGTCAAAGCAGGTCAAAGAAATCAACTTCAGGTTGAAGCAGGTCAAAGCGAATACATACACTTTTTCAGAGGTGGGCACAAATAACATTGTACCAAAAGCACAGCGCAACAAAGAGCAACGATTTTTTCAACCAGGAAAAGCGCAACCCAAAATGCGCAATTTAAGTTTTTTTTAATTTTTGAAGTGCAGCACAACTCCCGCACTGAACTTTTTGATTCAGTTGAAGCGCAATGCAATTCCGGAACGGCATTTTCGTATCAAGTTCAAGCACAACCTAACTACTGCAATTAAAATTTCACAACACAATGCAAATACCGCATTTTTTGCGATTTTAGACAAAAAAAAGGAAATAGTTTGATAAGAAGGCAACATTTATCAATATTACGATCGAAATGGAACAAAACTAAGTTCAATGCATGGAATAGCGCTTTTCACAAAAAAATTTTTGAAAGCGCAAGCAATTACAGTGCAAGAAATTTTAAAAACTTTAGTCCGCAACGCAACTTCCGCAATGTTTTAAAATAAAAAATTAACGAGCAACGCAACTTCCACAAATGCGGAGGTTGCGGAAATTGCGCTTTGCGCTTCTATTTGAGTATTGCCTACTTCTGCACTTTACACACATCTAGCATAAAGAATGCCACAGGAGGCACAACATGTTTCAGGTTCTAGTTACTGGGCATACAAATAATAATGCCTTATCAGTTTTATTAATACTATTAACTTACAAAACATAACCTTTACCTGTTCAGCCTTAATGCAGCCTTTAAGATACTGATTTTGAAGAACATGTTCTCCAAGGCGATTAAAGTTGTCCAAAATCCTTTTTTTTACCGGAGTGCTAAACTTTTTGGAACATTGACATCTACAACTCCACCACGTCACTTTTCTCGCAGAAAAGTGTTTGCATTTTGTGGAATAAGACAGCCCTTTAACAAAAAAAAAGATTTATTGAAATTTATTATTAGGAAATTGAATTCACTTTAGAGCTAATAATTCACCCAGTAGCTTGAGCACATAAAACGAGAAGTATAAAAAGTTTAATACAATCTGTTGGCTGGACAGCATTCTATGTAGTTTAAACCGATCTTACGACACAACGGCACAAACAAAAGGGCGCAGACGTAAATCTGCTATCTATGCTGTCATTTTCGTGCTACGAAAAATAATAATGTAAAAAACAAACAAAACCGATCTATTTTTCGAATACATTGCAACAAGTACAAATTAAAAAAAAAACGATAAATTTCAGTAAAGTCTTGATAATGACTGCCTTTAGTAACCGTGCATATGAATAGGAAACGCTGTTGCTTCGCAGCGGGATAAAAGACTAATTATTGTTTGCTTAACAGATTAAATCATTAAATTAAACCCAATTTTAAAATCGGAAAATGTTCAAAACTTAAATTTTAAAAATTAAACAAAATACAGTACTCATTGAAAAATTACCAAGTTCGTTTCTTTGAATTTGTAATCATTTTCTAAAGCATGAAAATGTTTCAAAACCTTTATAGACATTACTTCCCTTAAATATTAAATCTTTATTTAAATGTGCCTTCACTATAACATCCCTCGTAGCAGCCTGGCAGTTTTAATCGCTGCTGCTTTGATGATGAAGTTCTTTGAAAAAACAAAAAAGCCGATGTAAAAACTTCGATCTGATCTAATGAAATTTAAATTGCCGAACCATACTAAGCACACTAGTCTAATGTATGCGACACAGCAACAGGCATCTCAATCTTGAAGAATGATCTGCAATACTAACTAGACCAAAGATGGTGTAAATGGTTTTGGCTGTCAAGTTATTTAAATGACGTTACTTTATTATTTCAACTTTTCGAGACACTTAGAATATTGAAAGCGAATAACCAAAAGCTCTTAAAGGTAGTGAAACAAAATTTGAAAGAGGCGCATTTAAATTATTTATTTGACTATCAACTACCATATACTTAAAAATTTATTTAGCGCAATTAGATCACTATTTTAAAGCTCAATGAAGTTCAGTAAAATTTGGATACTGTCGCGAAGTTCCCCGATATCGCTTTCAATGTCACGTTCTACTGTAGTTTAGCATATTTCCTTCCACGACTCTGCACTAATCGCAGTATTCTACTACGGTACAAGATATAACATGTTCAATGCCAGCGCCAACAAATAAATTTTTACATTTTTCAACAAGCCAAAGCGCAGCTTATTTTTGTCCATTTATCACAAAAGAGAGTAAAGAAAGACAAGCTGTGACGTCATCGCATACAATTTGGAAGCGTTAGAAAAGCTGGAACGTGAACCGCTTTTCTCAAGAGTTTTGAACTTTTTTTATTAACATAAGGCTTAGTTATAAAAATGCCATAATTTTCTAAGTTTCGCGGTCAGGCGGGGAGGGGATAAGATTGATAAATTAATTTATGGCCACATCAGCAATTCTAAAAATTTCTTAAAAAAAAACAAACATGTAAATCAAAAAAAAAAATTAACAACTGCAGCTTTTTTAACCTCCATTACAAACCGCCCCTGACGACCTAGATTGGTACATTCATTTTGAACTTTTTTCAATAAAAAGGATGTTTGGCGATTTTAATTGAATTCGGGGAAGAAAGAATTACTGTGCATTGTTAACGCGACAGCGCCATACAAATGTTTCTTTTATCATCGAACAACACTTTCAGTAGCTTTTGGTGGGATTGGGGTTTGATTAGATGAAAATTTAAATCTAAATCTACTCAAAATTTCGCTCAAATTCGGATTTAAACTTTTAAATTTTTGAAATCGTTTTGTTTAACTCGAAATTTTTAATTCTGAAAAACTTTGAATTTTTCCAACCTTTTTTTATTGCAATGTTTACAGTTTAAATATCGCAAACGACGACAGCAACCCTTTTAAATACCCTTAATGCAAGACAAGTAGCCCAAAATAAAATGGCATTGAATTTGAACTTGTAGAATTTCAATATTAAGAACTTGAAATTAATGTACTTTATTTGAATTTCGGGTTTTTAAAAACAATGAATATTAATTTTGATTTAAAAAAAAACGAAATTAATATAAATTTCAAGTTTTAAAAATTTGAAATTCATTAAATCCTAAATGTGTTTTTGCTCACGATCTCAGCTCAAATCATTTACAATACAATATTCTTGAAAGTTATATTTCCTATTCAATATAGGCCGTTAGAAAATGAATGTTTAATTTTTTACACAAAAACAATAGAAAAGTCTTAAATGACCGTAAATGTAATATAGTAACTTCTACAATATTATGCTGTGACAAAGACGAACAAAAATAATGCAACTTACTTACCCAAAGCTCGTTTTTTTTTTCAACTGGTTTCTTTTTGACAGCTTGTTTAGCGTTAATAAAAAAGAAGGGCTTGAGTAATCTGTTGATGTCGTAGTAGACTGTTGAGTCTGTAAAGCGTTTGGAAGTGGTGTGGATGGCGATAGAGCTGAGGAATTCATGTATGCTTCGTTAGAAACCTTGGAACTTGATTTTGCTCTATTTGCCGACTCTGACTGGCAAACGTTCCTCTAAGCTAGAAAAAGATACAATTCCAGGAGGCTGTGCGGATAATGACTCCCGTAAAGTTGGCATTGATTCACTATTCAATGATGGTTCGTACAAAAAAGATGATCTAAACGAAGGATTATTTTCGGATGTTGGAGCTAACAACGACGAAAAGGTGGATGAAGATTCATTGCTTGAAATCCAAGCAGGTTGTGAGTTTTTCGAATTTAGTGAAAATACCAGCGCAGTAGTGTGATTGGAAATTATTGAACCGGATCTCAAACATTTATTTTCCAGCGCTTGGGGGTAAAAAGATGCTGAACTATTGGATGGTGATGACCCATTTTCCAGAGCTGGGGATGCTGAATTATTGGATGGTGATGATTCATTTTCCAAAGCTGGGGCGTCAAAAAATGCTGAACTATTGGATGGTGATGATTCATTTTCTAGCGCTGGGGCGTCAAAGGATACAGAAATATTGGACAGAGAAGATTCATTTTCCAGCGCTGGGGCGTCAAACGACACAGAAATATTGGATAGTGAAGATTCATTTTTCAGCGCTTCGGCGTAAAAAGATGCTGAACTATTGGATGGTGATGACTCATTATTCAGTGCTGGGGCTGCTGAATTATTGGATGGTGATGATTTATTTTCCAACGCTGGGTCGTCAAAAAATGCTAAAGTATTGGATGGTAATGATTCATTTTCCAGCGCTGGATCGTCGAAAGACACTGAACTAAATAAAGAATCGTTTTCCAGCGCTGGGGCGTGAAAAGATAATGAAGTATTGGATAGTAAAGATTCATTTTCCAGCGCTGAGCCGCCAAAAGATGCTGAATTATTGGATGATGAAGATTGGTTGTTTGGAACGGGAGAAGAGGAAGAGATAAAGAAGACGGAGGTTCAGTTTTCAAAGCTTCCGCTATAAAAGGTTCATCATGTACCAAATTGTTTTCCGGTGGGGTGTCGTCTGTATTATTTGGATTTGATAGACAGGAAGACAGAGGTGAAAGGTGAAAGTTTGAGGATCTTGGGGTTGAAAAGCAATTTGGGGAAAACAGCGAAAACGAGTGGTGTGGTAGAGAGTCGGGACTTAAAAGTTCATCATCGGAACTCTTGCAGTCATCTTCATTGGTTTTTTGCAAGATTTCAGCCGTTTTTTCAGTAGTTATACTTTCACATAACTTCTCGAAACGCAATTTTCTTTTAGCCATATTTATCTACGCATTAACTACTGACTGCATTCCAATAACTAAAAGTTATATTTTCATAAAAAAATTTTTTTCAACAATAATTGTCTTAAATGATAACTTAAAATATTATAGCGTTTTCGTTTTCATACAGTTATATTACGCCAAGATATTTTTTTAACTACAGCTGCATTATGTATTCAAATATTTAATTATAACACAAGGCACGTCAAAAATTAACTACTTTTAAAGTCCTACAGTATGCTTTTATCGTAATCGGGATCATCAGAGGTGTGTTATTCAAAAAGAATTCTATTTTCTTGCTCTGGCCTACGCTGTCGAGAGCACTTTTTTGAATCGGTTGAATTCAAACTCCAAGTATTTAATTACATCTGAGTTGAAACACCTATTCCAAATTAGTTTTTTTATCATACTGATCTACTCTAAATAGTCAGAGCAAATTATAAATTTCGACCAACAGTAATTGGATTGAATCATGCGTATAATTAATTATTTTCTTCACTGCAGCGCAACCAGTTCTTTTAGAAGTAAGACACTAACAGCACTGTATGGTGTATAGTGCATAAACATCTAGGAAGTTAACCTGTAAACGTTATTTTCTTTACTTCGTGGAAAAACTTGAAAACTAGTTTAGTTTTTTTGCGGAAAACATAAAAAGTATATTTCTGAACCGAAAAATTAAGAAATCTGAACTGAATCAGGCCTTACTTTTACAAAAGTTTTTCGAATCTTTTACTGCTGCGCAAAAATTCCCAAGCAAAAACTGTCAAAGTTTTCCGAAAATTTTGCAATTATGGGAAATTCTCGGTAAAGCATGCACAGAATGTAAAATTGCGCTGGTGTAAACGCAACGCTCTAACAGCAATTCTTGACGAATGTTGAAAAAATGTAGCAAAAAAAACTTTTAAGCAATTAATTTAGTCGATGGCCAACGCAGATTAATTTGTAATATAGCAACTAAACTGAGTTTAACACTGGGCAACGTTATGCAAAATTCTTGCAACAAAACCTTTAAAACTGCAATAATTCAATTTTTTGTCAGTCTAGTCGTAACCAAAACTTTTATATTTTTTTGGCAACCAAAATCCTACCGCAAAATCTTCGTCATAACTAAAACCCCCTTTGAGAAAACGAAAGTATTACACTATTTTTCGTTCATAAGCAACATTAAATTTCGAGTTGAGAGTGGCTTTTCTTAATTTTTCGGGAATTTTTATTCTCATTTGTTTTTAATTCTTTCCTAAATTTGAGAACATTTCCTAAATTTGGGAACATTTCCTAAATTTGAGAACATAATTTTCTACAAAATTTTAGCTACCGTGTTTGTTAAACTGTTTAATTGCCAATGGTCTGTCTGCTGAGTAAAAACTTTCTGAACTTCGTTGCGTTTGAAGCATTCAAAAAGTGCAAAAGCAGGTTCTTTTAACTTGAACGTCAATCAAAAATTTTTTCAAGTGTCTGCGCAGTGCGCAGTCTCAATAATTTCGGGATTGTTGCAATTTTGCCAGTAAATATTCGAAAATCACACTAAAATCTCATCGCTTTGAATCAGTACGAAATTTAGAACAATTTCTATTTTGATTTAATTTTTTTTCGTTTGTTCTCAATTTTTTTTTTTGCTGCTAAAGCTACATAGTTCTTAGTTCTTAATCTTCAACTTTGTCCAAAAATAAGGCACGTGTTCTTTTAAAATCGTTTAAACAAAACAGTGTCTAGTTCTTTTATTTGCAACAACGTATTGCGATGTATTTTTTATTTACGTTGACGTTTCGCTCTCCAGTCCGGTAGCATCATTGGAACAGTAACGCATTTCTTATTGCAAAATTAAAATAAAACGAGCTCCAAGCTTCAGTTTCAAGCAAAGTGTATAGTCTATTAACCGAATAGTTCGAGGGGCAAAATAATGGATACTTTCGCCTCCAAACAAAATTAAAGCCACTCTTTTTGCTGGAGCTACAATATAATTATCTATATTTTTCATTTATTTTTTAAGGTAGCCCTTACACCCTTGAAATTAAACACAACAAAGATGCTAGGCCTTTCAAAAGCAAACAAACATTAGTGTTACGCCACAAACCACAATCATTTCTATCAATTTAATTTAAACAAACTGACTGTAGAAATAAAAACGTTTAGAAAGACTGCAAAATAAGAAGCCCCTACACTTTTTTTTACAATATTCAGTAAATTTTGATCTGAGGCTGACAGTTTTTAATTTTTTGCCAATTTTCAGTCTCATTTGTTCTTATTTGTTCTTAAATTTGAGAACATCAATGTCAAATTTAGCGACCATGCTTGCAAAACTTTGTCAGCTTGAATAAACGATTTTTTTTCTGTTTTTGCGGCATTATAGAAATTGCAAAAACAAACAAGCGATTTTTTGTAATTTCTACAAAATCCAAAAAATTTTTTCAATTATCTGCGCAATGCGCTGCAATAACTTTATGGTCTCAAAATCATCGCAAATACTGTACTGGCAAATTACTAAACTTTCATCTTTTTGAATCAGTACAGAATTCAGTTTCTTTTAAGATTTGAAATTTAATCTTTTTCGTTTGATCTTAATTTTTGTTATTACTGAGGCTGACATTGTTCTCCAGTAATTTGTTTTTAAATTTTGAGCAAAAATAAAACTCTCATTCTTCTAAAAATCGTTCTTAAATAAAGAGTATACACAAAATAAATATGAAACGAAAAATATTGCATTGCAAAACTGCGCTAACGCTTCGTAACTGAATCGCTTTTCTATCCTAATTAGTGTGAACCAAGCCAGCAAAAATAATACTATGATGAAGTAGCGACGCAATAGGCACCGTCATCCATGCAGGGTCGCGCGAGTACAAAGAACCACATAACAAAACAGCTGTTATAGAACTTTTAAGTTAAAAGGTAGACAATAATATGATTGCAAAATACTACGCGTGTTGACTTTGTCATCATTACGATACTATTTGACGGTTAATTTTTAAATATGAGAGACTCATAATTGGGCAACTTTCATTCGATTAAATTTGAAAGATAAAAGATTAAAGCACCAATACAACTATGCTGTATATTTACGATTTGTCCGAAAAAGAGAGTTCTTAGTTGCGACAGGACTTAATTAATAAATGTTAATCAATTAACAAATGCAGCTTTTTCTTATACTTCAAAGATGAAGAAAAGCTACTGTGGTATGAGTCAAACCATGATATTTCGATTAAATGCGTTTCCACTTTAATAAAATCTTACAAGATTCCGCTTTCGCTTCGACGAAAAATAAACTGTCATAAAATCTCTGTATTTTTTGGATTATTATTGCTTGTAACAATGAAAATTATAACACTGTAAAAAAATGCTATTAATGAAAAATACTAAAATGCTGATAGAAATAATTGTAGCAATACGAGTTACGTATTATAAACTTACAATTATAAAATAATTGTAATACTTCGTTCGTTCGTATGCAGTATGAACCAGACACTTTGCGCCTGCAAAATCACACCAACGCAGAGCACTTTTTGGGGTTTTGTTTGCAAGTCTTCCGTCAGGCTGGGCCACCACAACGAGTAAATTGTTTGGTCCAATAAAAAATAAGTGTCAAGTGGCTTTCCTTTGTAAAAATTAATACAGAGGTTACTGTTTGAACAAATCTCCCACATCAAGCATTATACTAATTTTTTCATGTGTTGTAAAACTTTTGAGTTAGATCATTGTATTAGCATGTACACAGTAAAATATGGATCTGTTTCAACACCAAAACCGATGTATACTGTAGCAAGACAGAGCCCAACCGAATAATGCTGTAAAGTCATTAGTCTGCAATTTATTCCTTCCGTTTTTCAACACCCCGAAAGTTCAGTTTATTAATCGCCGCAACGTATATTCATGTACAGTACTGATAAATATAGGCTATAACGCATTTTACAAAATTGAATTATTATTTTGATGCAAGACAACTTGCTTTGCAAAAAAAACTTTGCAAAATAATGAGAAAAAAACTTTTGAAGTTACGCACATTGACAAAATCAGTCTTAATAAACAGCAAAAATACCTATCAAATAAACGTAAAGCTTGTTGGTGGTTTCTTTAAAATGATTTATTTGCTAACCAGAGCGGTGTTCTTAAGTTATCTGAGGTAATCAATCATTGTTTCGGTTCAAGCAACGATAGCAAAAAAGGCAACTTTTTCCTAACAAAACGCTTGTTCCATGATGTTTCTTCAAACACTCTGAGTAATCTGTTTTAGTCATAAGTCCGTCACATTATACGTTTCTGCTTCAGCAGCTTTGGGCGACAAAAATTAACAAAAGCCATCTGTTACCGAAAACTGATTGAAACTGAAAAAATTTTTTTTCTCAGTGGAAAGATATTAAGTAAACATCTTCAAAAATATAAAAAACTCATTTTTTGAAAAATGTCGTTTATGCATTTTTGCCAAAACGTGCTTCACATGTAAACAGGCTAATAAGGACCCATAAGAACGCAAAAAACTACAAGGACCCATAACGACCCATATGGATGCTCAAAGACCTATAAGGACCCATAAGGACACATTAGAATCCATAAGGACGCAAAGGATCTATAAGGATCCATTAGGACCCATAAGGACGCATGAAGATGCTTAAGGATCTATACGGACCGATAAGGAAGCATAAGGATGCATAAGGACCTATAAGAACCCATAAAGACGCAAAGGGACCTACAAAAAACCAATAAGGACCCATTAGGACGAATAAAGACCTTCAAGGATCCATTCTGACTCATAACGACCTATAAAAACCCATACAGACGCATTAGAATCTATAAGTACGCATAAAGACTTATAAAGACCCATCAGCAGTACCTTTAAGGTCCCATTAGACTCCATAAGGACCTATAAGGACCCATAAAAACATATGAAGACGCATATAGCCTGTTTACATGTGCACTTTTGGGAACCAGTTCTTAGTTCTAGTGCCTGAATTTTGCTGAGTCACGCACAAAAAAGGTTAGCTGAGTCACACGCAAAACCTTTTTTGTGCGTGACTCAACGAAATTCAGGTACTAGAACTAAGAACTGGTTCCCAAAAGTGAACATGTAAACAGGCTAATAAAGACTTATAAGGACCTATTAGACTACATAAGGATGCATAACGACCCATATGGATCCATAAAGACGCATAAGTACCTATAAGGACCAATAAGGACCTATAAGGAGGCATAAAGAACAATAGGGACCCATGAGGTCCGATTAGAATCCACAAAGATGCATAAGGACCCATAAAAACCCATTAAAACCCATAAGGACGCATAACAACCTATAAGGACCCATAAGGACCCTTAAGGAGGAATAAGGATCTATATGGACCCATGAGTACCCATTAGAGTCTATAAGGATGCATAAGAACCTATAAGGACTGATTGATGCATGACGGTTTATAAGGACCCATAATGACCTTTACGGACGCATAACAAACATAAAGCCATATAACAACCCATAAAGCCCTATAAGGACGCATGAGTTCTTTAAAAGACCCATCACAACCCATAAAGACCAATAATGACATATAAAAACCCACAAGGACGTGAAAGAACACATAAGGACACGCAGAGACAAATAAGGACCTCAAAGGATTCATATGGATGCAAAAGGACCTATAGTGACCCATAAGGACCTTATGGAACCACAAGGGGGCATATGGACCTAAAAGGACACATTAGAACTCATAATTACTCATTAGGACCTATAAAGACCCATAAGTACCTATAAGGACGCATAACGACTCATTAGAATCCATAAAGATGCAGAAGATCTTTTAAGGCCCCATAAGGACCCTATGAAATCTATATGGACGCATAAGGACTTAAAGGGACCCATAAAAAGTAAATAGATTCATAAGGACCTAGAAGGACCCATTATTACCAAAAAGGACGCATAAGGATCTATAAGGACCCATAAGGACCCACAAGGACGCATAAGGACCTATAAGGACCCATTGGGACCCATAAGAATCGATAAAAACGCATACGGACCCATACGGACGCATCAAGTCCCATAAAAACGCATAAGGACGTATAAAGCCCAATAAGAACCCATAAAGAAACATAAGGACCTATAAGGACCCAAAAGAACCCATAAGGACACATAAAAACTAAGATGGATGCATAATGATCCATAAAGATCCATACGGACGCAAAAGGTCTTATAAGGACGCATAAGGACCCATTGGCATCTATAAGGATGCATAAGGACCTAGAAGGACTTATAAGTACCCATAAGGACGCTCAAAGACCAATAGAGAATGATAAGGACCCATAAGGATGCAAAAGAACTTATAAGGACACATAAAGACCCATAAGGACTCATAAGTACCTATAAGGAACCATACGGACCATAAAGACGCATCAAGACCTATAAAGACCCATAAGGGCCCAAAAGGACGCATAAACACCTATGAGGACCCATACATTCCCATAAAGACGTCTAAGGAAATATAAGGACCTATAAGGATACATAAAGACGCTTAAGGAGCTATAAGGACCAGTAAGGACCTATTAGATCCATAAGGACGCATAAAAACCGATCACGACCCAAAAACACTCATTGGAATCCAATAGGACGCATAAGGATCAATAAAGACCTATAAGGACCCTATGAAATCCTTAAGGACGCATAAAGACCTATAAGGACCCATCAGGACACATAAAGACCCATTAAAATTTATAAGGACCCACAATTACCCATAAGGACGCATATGGACTTATAAGGACTCCTAAAGACCCATAAGGACGAAAAAGGACCTATAAAGATTCTTAAGGACGCAAAAGGATGCTTAAAGACCTATAGCGACACATAAAGGCACATAAGGACGCATAACAACCTATAAGGACCAATTAGGACCCTTAAAACGCTTAAGGACTTATATGGACCCATATGGAGACATAAGGACACATAAAGACGGATATGGACGTACAAGGACCAACAAATAACCCATAATGACGCATAAGGATTTATAAGAACCCATAAAAACGCAAAAGGATCCATAGGGACCCATAAGGACTTGGTAGAATCCCTAAGGACGCATACAAACCTATAAAGACCTATAAAGACACATTAGAATCCATAAAGATGCATACAAACCTATAAGGTCCTATAAATACCCATGAAGATGCATATTACAAATATATAGACCCATAAGGACCCATAAAGACCCATAAGGACCCATTAGGACCCATTAGGATCCATAAAGCTGCATAAGGACTTACATAGTCCCATAAGAACCCATAACGACGCATAAAGACCTATAAAGACTTACAAAGACCCATAAGGATGCATAAGGACCTAGAAGGAACCATAAGTACCCATAAGGGCGCATAAGTATTTATAAGGATTTATACGGACCCAAAAGGACCCATAACGATGCATAAGAACACATAAGGACCCATAAAGACGCAAAGGGACCAATAAAAACCCAAAAGGACCCATTGGAATCCATAAGGACGCATAAGGCCCTATAAAGACCCATAAAAACGCATAAAGACGCATAAGGACGTATAACGCTCCAAAACGCCCAATAGGGACGCATAAGAAACCATAGGGACCCATAAGCACCCATAAGACAACATAAAGACTATTAAGGACTAATAAGGACCCATACTAACGCATTAGAAACTTTAAGGAACCAAAGGACCGATAAAAATCAATGAGGATGCATAAGGACCCATAGGGACCCTTAGGGACCCATAAAGATTTATAAGGACTCATAAATACCCATAAGGACACATAAGGACCTATAAGGACCCATTAAGACCAATAAGGCCGCATGTGGACGCATAAGGACTTATAAAGACCCACTAAAGGCGATTGAAAGTCATAAGGACCGATAAGGACATAAAAAGACCCATAAGGACACATAAGGACCCATTAGAATCCATCAGGACTCATAAGGACTTGTAAAGACCCATAAGGACTCATAAGGATGTGTAAAGACCTTTAAGGACACATTACGACCCATAAGGACCCATAAGGACGAATAAGGACCCATAAAAACTTAAAAGGACGCATAAAGACCTAAAAGGACCCATATGAACCTATTAGAATCCATAAAGACGCATAACGACCGATAAGGACCAATAAGGACTTGTAAAGACCTATAAAAACTTATAAAAACCCACAAGAATCCATTAGATTACATGAGGATGCATAAGGACCTATAAGTACCAATTAGAATGCGTAGACACTTAAAAGGACACATAAGGACCCATTAGAATCCATACGGAGTCATAAGAACCTATTAGGACCCAAAAGGACCCTTCAAGACGCTAAAGATATACAAAACTTGTAAGGACCTATTGGAATCCATAAGAACGCATAAGGATCTATGAAGACACTTAAGGACTCATAAAAACGCATAAAGACTTATAAGGCCTCATAAGAACCATTAGAATCCATAACGAAGCATAAGGAGTTATAAGGAACCATAAGGATCCATAAGAATGCATAAATGATTATAAGGACTCATAAAGACTTATAAGAATGCGTAAGGCTTATAAGGACCCATAAGGACCCATTGGAATCCATAAAAACGCATAAGAACCAATAAGGACTCATAAGGACCCATGAAGACGCATAAGAACCTATAAAGACCCATAAGGATATATAAGAACCCATAAGGACCCATAAGGACCCAAAAAAATCCATAACGATGCATAAGAACTTGTAAGGGTCCTTATGGGCCCTTGTAGGTCCTTATACACCCTTGAGAGTTTTTAATGACCTTATAGGTTTTATGCGTCCTTATGGGTCCTTATAGGTCCCAATGCACTTCATGGGTCCTTATGGGTCCTTATAGGTTGTTATGCGTTTTTATGGTTTTTAATGGATCCTTTTGGGTCCTTATGCGTCAATTAAATTCTTTTTGCTTCCTTATAAGTTATTTTGCGTCGGTATGGGTTCCAGACAGACAGACAGACAGAAGTTTGTTGTTAACCATTATATACACAAAAAAAAACAAAAAAACTAAACGCTTGCAATGCGACATAAATGGAAAATTAAACAATGATGTAAAACGCAATATTTTAAATGTGAATTTTATAATATTTGTTAACAAAAGAAGCTGGAAGTGACCGCAAAGGTCTTCGAGTCAAACAGCTCCTTAGTAAAAAATTAAAAAATTAAATTAAATATTTTGAATTAGAATCAATTAATTTATGTTTCTATCAGTATGAGCAAAGCATCTAGAGTTTAATTTAATATTCTTGAAACAGATAGTTTTTATAATTTTTACAGAATTTGCTTATCGTTTGTAGTTTTATTTCTTTTTCAATGTTGTTCCATATTTTTACACCTGTATATCTAAATGATTTTTGAAGCCTGACCAATCTAAATTTGGGAATATAATATGTGTGATTTTGATTACTCCTGGTTGAATAATGATGAATATTAGATGATTTTACAAAATGGCCGTCGAAAGCTGAAAGAAGTTTTGAATTATCATATTTATGCATCAAAGTTGCAATCTCTAATTTACATAAATCGTGAATTTTTAGGATCTTAAGATTTTTGTAAGAGGAGGTAACATGATCATATTTTCTACTTCCAACTATGGCTCTTACAGCGTTATTTTGCAATATTTGTAGTTGCTTTTATGCATCACAAAAAACTGGGGAACCCCAAATTGCCAATCCATACAGTAGATGAGGTTGGATTAATGCGTGATATAAAGTAGTCAATGACTCCACTGGCAGAAACCTTCCCACTCTCCATAATATACCTGTTGCTCTCACAATTTGTTTTGTAACCTTTTCAATATGTGGTTTAAAATTCAGATATTCCAATGGGTCCTTATGTGTCCTTATGTGTCCTTATGAGTCCTTATAGATCTTTATGCATTTTTTTGGGTCATTATGGGTCCTTATTGCTCTTTCTGCGTCCTTATATGTCTTTATGGGTTTTTATGGATTCTAATGGGTCCTTATGGGTTTTTATAGGTCCTTATGCGTTCTTATGGGTCCTTAGAAATCCTTATGCGCCCTAATGCGTCCATATGGGTCCTTATAGGTCCTTATGGGTCCTTATGGATCCTTATAAGTCGTTATGCGTTTTTGTGGGTGCTAATGAGTCTTTATAAGTTCTTATGCGTCGTTACTGATTCTAAAGGGTCCTTATGGGTCCTTATCCGTCCTTATGCGTCTTTATGTGTTTTTATGGGTCCTTATAAATCCTCAAGCGTCCTTATGGGTCAATATGGGTCTTTATGGGTCCTTATGCGTCATTATGTGTCTGTATGGGTCCTTATGGGTATTATAGGTCCTTGTGCATTCTTCTGGATTCCAAGGCGTCCTTAAGAGTCCTAATGGGTTCTTATAAGTCCTCATGCGTCCTTATGAATCCTTGTACCTCTTTATACATTTTTATGGATTCTAATGTGTTTTTATGAGTCCTTATAGGTCTTTATGCTTCCTTATTGGTCCTTATGAATCATTATAGGTCCTTATGCGTCCTTTTGGATTTTAATGGGTACTTATAGGTCCTTATGGGTCCTTATGCGTCCTTGTGGATTCTAATCGGTCCTTATGGATCCTTATAGGTTCTTATGGGTCCTTATAGTTCCTTATGTGTTTTTATTTGACCTTATGCGTTTTTATAGGTCTTTATAAGTCTTTATGCGTCCTTATGTGTTTTTATAAGTCGTTTAGCGTCCTTATGGGTTTTTGTCGGTCGTTATGCGTTCTTATGGATTTTAAGGGGTCCTTACGAGTCGTTATGGGTGGGTCCTTATAGGTCCTTATGCATTCTTACAGATTCTAATGGGTCCTTATGTGTCTTTATAGGTCGTTATGCGTCCTTATTGATTCTAATTGGTCCTTATGTGTCCTTATAGGTCGTTTTGCGTCCTAAAGGGTCCTTATAAGTCATTTTGCGTCTAATATGTCCTTATTGGTCTTTATTGGTTTTTATAGGTCTTTATGGGTCCTTATGGTTTCTTATAAGTCCTTTTTCGTCGTTTTGGGTCCTTATGGGTCCTTATAGGTCCTTATTTGTCTTTATGGGTCCTTATAGGTCCTTATGCATCCTTGTGGATCCATATGGGTTAGGGTGTAACACTTTTACCACTTTTTTTGAAAATTGATGATGGGTAGTGGTTGTGGTTTGAAATTTGGCTTAACTTAATGAATTAAAAAAATTTTTTTGAAAAAAAAACTTTGTTTGAGCAGGCCACACCCCCTATTTCTATATCGGCACCCCACTCCCCCTTTTCAAACCAACGATTTCTCATATCTGACGTGCTAGTGGTCATAGAGACATAATTTTGGTGTCAAAAGTTGCGGAATACCAAAGTTTACATCTAACTTTGTTACATACTATAACTCTAAAATGTCTATTTTAGTCATTAAATGAGAAAAACCGTTTTCGACACCAAAATCTTAGTGTTTAGTGATATCAATTTTGTAGCCTTCAACAAGAGTGACATGTTTGCGGTGAGGTAAAGTACCACCAGCAATAAATCATTTAAACCATATTTTTTTGTTGGAGACATTATCAGTTCAATAGTAATACCAAAACATATAGTATGTACAGGAGCACAAGGAACAAGAACCTCAACCCTAAGGATTTTTTCGGTTCTGTATGTTTTAGTTTTACCAGTTTACTACAGTGCAGTTTAGCTCACTGCAATGTTAAAAGTTGTTTTTCCAGAAAGGTTAGAGTTTGTCTGCAATTACCGGTTATGTCGAATGCTTCTTGTTTAGATCAAGCTTAGATAAAAAATAGATAAGATAAGCCTATTATGAAACCTCTATGCACAAGGTGGCCTAGTTGTTTTATAGCGTAACATCTAAAATACTCTCTGATTATTATTTTTACAGATTTTTGAAAGCTACGATATTTATCTTCGCACTAGTTTTTGCAATTAAATCAAAATCAAATCTTTCATTATACTATAATACGCCGAAGCGTGTAACGAGTTGGCTGGGCCCATCTCTGCGTCATTGCACCCAAGCAATAAAGACCTATAAAGACCCACAATAACCCATAAGGACGCATAAAACCTATAAGAACCCATAAGGACCCATAAAGATGCAAAAAAACCTATAAGGAACCATAAGGACCCATAAAAACGCATAAGGACCTATAAAGACCCGTAAGGTCCCTTAAAAACGCATAAAGACTTATAAGGACCCATAAGGACGCATAAGGACCTATTAGAACACATAAAGACCCATTAAATTCCATAAAGACCCTTAACACTCACACGGACCCATAAGGTCCTGTTGAAATCCATAAGGACGCAAAAGGACGTATTAGGACCCATAAAAACCCTTAAGAAGGCATAAAGACTTGTATGGACCCATAAAGACCCATAAGGACACATAAGGACCCATTGGAATCCATAAAAAGATACATAGGTACTTATAAGAACCCATACGGACGAATTTGGACCTAAAAGGACCCACAAGGACGCATTAGGACGGATCATAACTTATAAGCACCCATAAGAACACATAAAGACGCATAAACACCTATTAAAACTCAAAAGATCCCATTAAAATCCATAAAAACCCATAAACACCTACAAGGTACCATAAGGTCTCGTTGGAATCCATCAGGACGCAAATGGACCTATTAGGACCCATAAAAATCCTTATAAGTCTTTATGCGTTCTTATCGATTCCTTTTGGTCTTTATAGGTCCTTATACGTCCTTATGAGTCCTTATTGGTCGTTATAGGTTCTTATGCGTCCTTAAGGGTCCTTATGAGTCTTTATAGATCCTCATGCGTCCTTATGGATTTGAATGCGTCCTTATGAGCCCTTATAGTTCCTTATTGGTCTTGATGTGTCCTTATGGACCTTACAGGTCCGTGTAGGTCCTACTGCGTCCTTATGGGTTCTTATGTGTTTTTATGTGTTCTTATGGGTCCTTACAGGTTTTTATAGGTTCTTTTGCGGCCTTATGGGTCCTTATGTGATTTTATGGGTCCTTAAAAGTCTTTATAGGTCCTATTGCGTCTATATTGGTCTTTATGGGTCCTTATGTGTTCTAATGGGTCCTTATAGGTTTTTATAAGTTCTATTTTTTCTTGAAGGGTGTTTATGGGTCCTCATGTGTCATTGTGGGTCCCTATAGGTCCTTATAATTCCTAATGTGTTCTTATGGGTCCGTATGAGTCCTTATAATTTCTTACAGGTCTTTATGCATCCTTATGGGTCTTTATGTGTCCTTATAAGTCGTTATATGTCCTAAAGTGTCCTTATGTGTCCTTATGTGTTCTTATGTGCATGTAAAGGTCCTTATAGGTCCTAATGATTCCCTGTGCGTCTTTCAAGGTCCGTATGTGTCTTTATGGGTTTTTATAGGTCTTTATAAGTCCTAATGTGCTCTTATGCGTGCTTATAGTTGCTTATGTAGCTTTATGGTTGCTTATAGATGAAGAGAGTGAAGATGAGGACACTTGAAGTGTAGAAGAGCAAATAGATGGTTACGCCTACTAACCACGTTATTGCCCGGGCCGTATTTACATTGAGTTGTGCCCCTAGCACTTTGGAGTTTCGCAATATTTTCCTGCCAAACACGCATGAATACCAAAAAATTCTTATATGAGCGCGGAGCCCCTGGCACTGCGCCATATGTTAAATCCGTTCCTGATTATTGAATTACGTTCATAAAAAGGTTACATAAGGGCCTGAGTTAGCAACGTTTAGGAAAAATACCCTTAATTTCTCTCGGGTTATACGTATAAATTGGTTGGCAAACATTAAATTGAGGGATCTGGGGTCCCCTGGATTAATGTTATTATTGGGGGGGGGCATTTAAATTGGGGGCCATTAATATCATTGTAGGGGGCCCATTTAAATTTGTTGGCAAAAATTAAATTGAGGGGTCCGGGCCCCTTGGATCAATATTATTGTAGGGGGACCATTTAAATATTACTATAGTGGGCCCATTTAAATTGGTTGGCAAAAATTAAATAGAAAGGGCCCGGGTCCCCTGGATCAATAATATTGTTGGGGGACCATTTAAATTGGGGGCCATTTAGATATTATTGTAGGAGGCCCATTAAATTGCTTGGTAAAAATTAAATTGAGAAGGCTTGGATCCCTGGATCAATATTATTGTTAATTACTGCTGTACGCGTGTACTGTTGTACGCGAAGATGCTGAAAGAAATTGAAACTAAAGAAACAATAGTATTTTTTGTGACATTTTTATCATTGGTAGTATTTCAATTGGGGGGGACCTGTGCCCCTATTGGCTATGCCTACGTTGTGCACCCCTGGCCAAAACTTACATCGTTTCGTTTTTTTTATGCTATACTGCTCTATATAGCTTAGGGCCTCCGAGAAGGGGGGCAAGGGGGAACAATGACCTCGGGGCCCATGGACTGCATGGGGCCCATCAAGATCACACTGAAAAGTGAACAGCGATCCCTGCTATGCAAGCAACATACAGATATTTTCATAACATTGGAGCAACGCTCTAACTCAAACAAGGTTTTCTACAAACAAATAGGTCTTCTTTTGTGGGGTAAGGACTAGCTAAGGATGGCCCCCGCTGACTCCGCGGATTCTGCGTATGGGTCCCCACTGACAAGCCCAGGAACAAGGACGGGCCCCCACTGACTCTGCGGTTGTGCATAATCATCGTGGAAGTGTACAACCAGTGTTGAGACTTTTGCCACTTTCACGAGTCCGAAAGCGGGTCCTTAAGCTGCGAGTCCTGGTTCACCAAAACTGAAGATCACAAGTCCAATTACGAGTCCGCGTCCGAATCCTATGAGTCCGAGTTCGAAAAGTTTGAAAATTTAACCGGAAAGGAAAATTTTAAATTCGGCCGAAGTTATTTCAGTAAGGACAAACGCTTTTAGAAAATCTGCAAGAAAACGCTTGTGCAGCTTTTCTGCAAGCGTTGCATAGTCTTCTAGCAAGGCCATTTACACACAGAAAAAAATTGCTTTAACGCTTTTGTTAGAGCCCTTGAAAATAAAATTTAGTCGTCTACTTCAGCCTTAATTTACACAGCAGTCTGCAAAACTCCTCATGGCTGGGAAAGTCGAAATTTGAGGTTTTCCTTCTTTTATGCCGGTGTATTTTATTCAGCCAGTTCAGTTTTGACAAAGTTTTTTTGGTAAAAGCACTAAGCGAGTGACGTCACATGAAACCCTCTTATATTGTAGTTTGAATTTGTAAAGAATTTTATAAGTTATTTTTCACTGCAGTTACTTATTTTTTGGGATATCAGATTAAGAAAATAATTTTAAACAAATCAAATTTTTCATTATATTTGCTGTATTACGCCGAAAAGTGTAAAGAGTTGGCTGGGCCCATCTCGCGTCATTGCGCCTGGGCAACACAGCTCCTTTCGAAAAAATGTCGCAACGGTGGTGAGCCGTTGGCAACACTGTGTTCAATTTGACTGGCCCAAGATTTATACTTCCTACCACCCGCTATAGAAACGAACGCGTTAGCGCTAAACTAGCAAAAGAGCTTATTTCAGTAGGTTTGTGACAGCGTCCTATAAAAATTAGAACTTTATTAGAACGCTTAAGTTGCTTATTAATCAGTTAATCGACGAAAGCGTGCAAAAAAGTATTACCCTTTCGGAAGCTGGTCAGACTGGTGGTGTGGTATTGCATTCGTTGAATACTAAGGGAACCAAATTTACGTACATTTTTTTCAGTAGTTTGACTACTTTTGGAAATGAACTAAAGCCAGAAGTCGACCCAAGCTGAAGCTAAAAAATAGAAGGACCTTCATAATTTTCATCAGTTTAGGGACAAGGGTTGAGGATCATTAAGGTCGCCATCAAGCCGCAACCAGATTTTGCTGGGGGGGGGAAAGTCGTGAATTTTTTGGGTAATATAAACCTTTAAATCTTGGGGTTATATTTCTAAGTGATTTAGCAAAGGGGGTCTGAAGGCCTTTCAGCCCCTCATGATTGCGCCACTTGTCGCCATGGTTTGGTATCTCTTGTCCTTTCATAAGTAATAGGCTGGAATTGTTGTTTTTATTTTAGAAGAAGAGCCTCAGTTTTAAATACATTTGTTGTAATATGTACATAATTTAGTGCATGCATTATGCAACTTTTGTTTTAATAGTTTATGAATCATTTGAAAATGAAAAAACAGGTTATTGCTGAATTGGTTGTTGCTCTTCGTAAGCATCCATCTGTTCATGTTTTAACCCACTAACTAACCAAAAGAAAGAATTTTTTTTGCGAAAACCTAAGAAAATTCAGGCCTAACCAAGTCCATACACAGAAAAGTTAAAGAGTACTGCACTGCTGTGTAATCAAGAAAACACTTCATGCTTCATCATCTGGATACGGTAATGCTAGTCAGTCACATCAGCAATTTTTCGGATGCAAGCTGATTCCCTTTAAGTTTTCATTCTCGATTGTAGCATTAAGGAATCAGGCGTAAAATTTAACATAACTTAACAAAGACAAAACTAAGTATCTCACTCCACTACCTGCGAATACTTGAACAGTGAGTACCATCCAAGAATTCCTGAGCCGTGCGATATCTTGAGCGCATTTTACTTACCGGTATCATCGAACCAATGACACCAAAACGCTAAAAAATGCGGTTGCCAAAATCTAAAACAAAATTCAATTAGGTAAGAAATCTCACCCTGCCAAAGATGGTGCAATGTTTATCTTGATAGCCTTGATTGATAGTCAATTTACGTTGATAGCCAATGGTATTCACCACATCATGTAATTTGTACATCTCAGTGCGCTAGTAACGAATTGCGCAGTGTTTTCCACTGTGACGATAACGATCTTATTTTGCTTTCGCAGTTTTTTGATAAAATTGTAGATTGCAAAGATGGCAGTGATGAAGTCACGAACAAACCAGGTATCAAATGCACTGACTGTATTTTGCCTTAAAACAACTTATTCGACGATTTGACGCAATATAATAATGGTTCAAATTTTTGTTTCGATAGCAAAGATGCTTGCTCTCTCTGTCTTGATAAAGGTCTGCTAATTTCAACTAATTAAGTGTGCGATGGAAAGGTTGATTGCTATGATTTGTCTGATGAATGTCTGTGTGAAAGATATTTTGACAGTGAAGTGTGCAAGAGTGCGTTTAAGAAAAATAGCTTTCAATGCTTCGGCAATGAACACATTGAACCATGGGACAGCTCGTTATCAACTTCCGAATCTTTAATCACCAATTGCGAAAGAAGTTCAAAACCAATGTCAGAACAATTTCTTGCAATCAAAGGCCAGAATATAACGATTACAGTGACCAACGTACATGCACAAATCCACCGAGTTTCTGCCAAGACGCCTACCGTTCTTATTTATCCATAGGAGATCGATACTGGGATGGCGTTGAAAACCCTGCTTGGCAGTTTATAAACAAACCAGAGTGTCCAAAAGGATTTGACGAAATCGATTGTCCGACGCAGTTTAAATGCAACGCGAAAGGGAAAATAAGCATTGACGTTTTGCAGATAGGTGACGGAATAATGGATTGTGATAACCATTCCGATGAACAAGATTGCGTTGCTGCATTATTTTCATCTAGCACAGACATGATCGCGGAACCAGCCATATAAGTTGCATTTTGGATAGTTGGGTTTGCAGTCATTTTTGGCAATTTGTATGTGATTGTCACTTCCTTTGCCGTTCTCAAGCAAAAGAAAACAATTCAAGGTGTAGGATTTCAGCAAATTATAGTATTGAACATCGCAATTGACGATTTAATGATGGGAATTTATTTGATTACAATAGCTGCTTACAGTGAATTGTTCTCTGGATATTATGGTGTTGTAGATCAAGAATGGAGGTCAAGTTTAAAGTGTTCCATTATTGGTAGTCTAGTAGTTATTTCCAGTGAAACTTCTTGCTTTCTTATGGTGGTTTTGACAGCTTTTAGATTAACCAACATAGTTAACGCAATTGGGTCGTTGGCCTCTTCCTCACGTCGTTGGGTATTTTGCGCGGTTGTGGCATTGATTCTTTCATTGATTATTGGTATTGTTCCGATGATATCTTCGTACTTTATGTACAGTTTTTCATTTCCCACCACAGTTAATCACAGAACCTTAGAATCTACTCTAGTCACAGAATTTGCATGCCGGGTTGCTGCTTTATGCAACAAAACAATCGAGTATAATGATAACGAGTGCCTGACAAAGTCCAACCTCAGAACTCCACGTGGTGTCGGATGGAAAGAATTGAAACAGTGGCAAATTGAGGCAATGGCAACCGGCCAATGAAGATTGGCGAGGTTAAGAAGAGCAGGAATTAGCAACCAGGCAATAGCGCAAGCGAAGGCTTGATACTGCGAAGTCCTGCCTTCTAATTTTCCGACCCCTGAATCAAAGGCCTACAGGAGGATGGGGCTAACATGAAAACCCATGGTGATCGGCCAATATTGTAACGGAATCAAGTTAAGAAGGTTCCTTTGCTGAAGGAATGCGTCTCAGAAGCTGAGGGCAGGGCCTGCGAGAGGGGGGTTCAGGGGGTACATCGTACCCGGGCCCAGAAGAGTTCAGGTTTTTGCGTTAAGTTTTGGTATCGCACCATAACACCGTAATCAAACTTGCCTACAGCAAAAATATCAGTCAGCCTATTCAGTGTTGGTAATTGGTTGCTATTTTTGCTACCCAGCCTTTAGGGCATCCAATAGCGGCCGATTTGATTAAAAAAAGAGGAAAATGCATCAAAAGCCATATACTTGCATCGAAATTAACGTTTTGTTATATTTCTCTGACTTGAGAGCCCTAATTCTACGGTATAACAATGTACGAGGGCCCACATTTCCAGAGATCCAAAAGCATTTCAACCTCAGATAGCGGAGTCAAAGTTGACATACTATACTACTATCATTAAGCAACTCACTCTATCCGTATGAGTTTTATAGATATGTGGGTTTGTTAAGTCTATGATTGCAGATGACATCTTAAAACTTTTATCAGTAAAATATTTGGACGTGCAGTATTAAAGTCATTATATTGTATAATATTGTGTCAATGTCATCATCCCCCACTTCACATACTTTCTTTCATGTATATCACGTTATCTGCTTGTCATTTTAAGCAAGTTTGGTGCTGGGATGTTGATAAAATGCTGTATTTTACCCTCGAGAAGCATAAAAAGTGCTAAAGCTTCCGGGGCTCTGCCCCGAACCCTGAAGATAAAGCTCACAGCGCTCCCCCAGACCCCCTAGCTGGATTTAAACCAATTTTATGTCAAGTTGGGTTTTTCATAGGTCCTAACTGTATGCAAATATTCCTCACTTTTAAATGAAGATCTACACCCGCCAGACAAAAAATGATTTAATGGCATGGGCCCCGATAAGGCTTGGGGGCCCAATAAGATTTGGGGGCCCGGGATCGACCTTTGTACCCCCGGAAAATGTTCTCTCTGAGGCCCTGGCTGAGGGTACAGCAAAAGTGGCACGGTCGGTTGTGAAACCGAATACCACCTCAACTTCCCCTGTGGAGCCTCAGAATCCAAGTAATTCCTCGGACATTGCTTGCACGTCTGAGGTGAAGCGCGGAAAAAACTATCAAAAAAAAACGAAAGAGACGAGAAACGAAGCGAGTGATGAAGGGTTTGACTGCTATGGCACTGGCCAACCATAATCATGAGTCTTCTGATCACCCCTCCGGTCCAACCAAAAGGGCTTGAGAAACTTCGGATTCTCTATTCTCTACAACAAACATCCCGCAAAAGCGTGGACGGCATGAAGTCGTTCATGATATGCAAGCAGGAAATGCCAAGAAAATGACGTCTGGCACAAGCACCCCAACTAACTTTGCTGGGGTTGTGAAGACCAGCAATCAAAAATTAACTATAACAAGAAAAGAGTGTGAAGGGGATGGTAGTATGGACAGCATGGATCTGCGTGAGGTTCAAAGTGCCATCACCAAAATGATTCTTCGTGCCGATGCGGGTTTTTTCGTCCGTATCGAACACACTTTCATTTTTGAAGATAAAGTGCTGATGATCTGTAAGGATGAGAAGACCTTGGAGTGGGCAAAACATGTGGTTGAGGTCATTGCACCGTCCTTGCTAGGTCATCAAGGCTTCGATGCAAAAGGCTCAAAAGATTTGCCTTCAGCAAAAACCTTCGGAATCTGGTTACCAGAGGATGAAGGCTTAAGCATTACCGATACCCTTAAGCTGGTTTCGCGTTACTATGCGAAAATCAGTCGCAAGGATTTTGAAACAAAGCATTCTGCAACGAGAGACGGAGGGGTGCTACATGTAGTACCCGTTCGGGAACGTTTGCTAACTTCGCTTTAAGAACTGCAGTACAATCCCTATGCCGTACAATCTGCGGTACAATCCCTATCGAAGGGTGCAGTTTCAGAAAAAAAGGTGCCAAGCAGTATCAGAAACCGGAGGTGTCATCGCGATTGCCATAGGATGATGACATTTGTGAGGCAATAATGGATACAGCTGAGCCTGGCACTTCGGCGGGAACAGAGAAGCCGACGACTTCTAGTTCATAGAGGTCAAAGCTTTTCTCTGCAATAAGAAGTAGCCCAATCAGTTGTTCTAAGAATAAAGCACTCTACTTGAGTACATCTATCACAAAGATAAGTATGGCTCAAAACAGCGATAAATTAAATAAAGCCACTACGGCACCTAAGTTATACTTTCATAATTTAGAGTGCTGGCAAATTAATCTACACAGATGTAAAGCTGCCAGGTATAACATGTGTGAAGTAACAAAAAAAGTACGTTCAGGGTTAGTTTTAGTTCAAGAGCCATGGACATATGCCACCAAAATCAGATGTAAGTTACGAGGCTGGAACCCCTTTCAAGGTATTGAAAAGGGTAATCGTCCTCGGGCGTGCATTTATGCTACTCCTGATCTCAGTTGCTCTCTAATCCCAACGTTTTCAGATGGCGATATTGTGGCAGTTAGAGTTAAGAATAAGAGCCGAAAGGGAGACAGTTTTGTCTTCGTATTGGCATACATGGCAGCCGAAGAACCAGCTCCACCTAATTTATTGAGGGATCTGTTAGTCTTCACAGAAAATAAACAAATACCTACCATTGTACGAACCGATGCTAATGCACATCACACTGCAAGGGGATCCTCCAATATAAACCCTCGAAGAGAGGATCTGCTAGCATATTGTGCTAGTGCAGACCTGAATTTCTGTAATGTGGGTAATAAACCAACATTCAGAACTAAAACGCGTGAAGAGGTTCTAGTAGACTCAACCTTAGTGAACCGGTATGCATGGGACCGAGTAGTTGGCTGGTATTTTAGCAACGTGCCATCATTTTCGGATCACATGTATATTAGGTTCCTGGTTAAAAGCAGAATCCAAAAACAGACTAAAATGTTTTGTAATGTTCGTCGTACGTGCTGGAGCAAGTATGTAAACAAACCCGAACAAAAACTAAGTGAACGAATTTTACCACCAGTACCAGTGCCTTCCTCAAAAGAAGACGTTGATGTGCTGGCAAACATGGTTCATTCAGTTATTTCTAAATCATATGAAGCTGCTTGCCCTATGAAAAAGTCGCTTTGTACGAAAGATAACATTTGGTGGAATTCTGAGCTAGCAAGCCTTCGAAAAGAGACTCGCTGAGTTTGGAGAAAAGCCATTAAAACAAAACAAGAAAACGATTGGGAAGATCAAAAGCTCGACCTAGCCTATTTCAAAAAAGCTGTCAGAAAAGCAAAGCGCGATTTATGGCATAGCTTTGTAGAGAGCATGAATAGTCAAACACCAACGCCTCGGCTGGTTAAGATTATTTGAAGGAATGAAACGGTGCGTGTTAGCAACGTAATTAAACACAACGGAGTATTCACGAAGTCTCCACTAGAAACTTTAAACTATCTGCTCAATGTCTTGTCACCGGGTAGCCAGCAGACAGAAAATCATGCAACCAGGTCCGACTTAGTGGACAATCCATTCATGAGACCTGAGGACACTGAAATAATTGCAAACATATATACATTTGAGCGTATGGAAGCAGCTATCCACAAATTTCAACCATTCAAAGTACTCGGGCCAGACGGGCTCTATCCTTTACTGTTACAGAAAGGTTGGAATCAAACCGATCAGTGGTCGAGTGGATAGAGCGTCTGCTACTGAAGCGGTAGACTCGGGTTCGATTCCCGGTCGGGTCAAACCAAAGACTATAAAAATTGGTATTCACAGCTTTCCTGCTTGACGTTCAGCATTAAAAGGGACAGTGTGAAGCCTCCACCGTGTGTGGTAGACAGGTGGGCAGGTGGCAGCTTGACTCGAAGACCGAAAGGTCCTTTCGCCGTCTCCTGGCCAAGGCAACTTGGTGAATAAAATGTAATTACAATTACAATTACAACTGAAAGGATATTACCATCTCATTTTTTCGAGCATGTCTGAGACACAGCTATGTGCCATTGGCATGTAAAGAAGGCACAGGTATAGTTCTCCCTAAACCCGAAAGGGAAAGCTATTTTGAAGCTAAATCCTTCCGTATGATCACTTTAACTTCCTTCCAACTAAAATGGTTGGAAAGACTAATTCTGTATCATATTAATGAAGATAATAACGTGCAGGCATAGCTTTCTGCATCGCAATATGAATTTCGCGCAAGTGTTTCAACGAAAACTGCTTTGCATGAATTTGTACGCCGTGTAGAGCATTGCCTTGTTAGAAAAAAGCCGGCTTTGGGTATTTTCCTGGATAGTGTCGGTGCCTTCGACAATGTTACCTTCCGTAACTTTGATGCGGCTCAGCGAGGGCTGTTCATGACTAAAATTCTTACTTCATGGATGGAGAATTTTCTTAGACATCGTACAGTTTAAGTAGAATTATATGGTGATTAGGTTTAAAGGGAAGTAGTAAAGGGGAACCCACAAGATGGTATCCTGCCCCCATTTCTGTGGAACTGTGTCTTAAACAGCCTGTTGCTAGAGTTACGTAGCAGGGGATTTTATGTTCAAGCCTATGCCGATGATCTAGCTGTGTTGGTCACTGGTGCTAATATGCTTTGGATCAGAGGGATGACCCAGAAAGCAATAAATATTGCAGTAAATTGGGCTTTGGAACAAGAGCTACAGTTTAGCAGCAAGAAAACCGAAATTGTACTGTTCACTCACAAACGGAATCCAGACTTGGGTTCCTTGTCAATGAATGGTACAAAACTTGAACTTTCTAAGGAAGCAAGGCTGTTACGTGTTACTCTAGACAGCAAGCTAACTTGGAAACCACATCTTACCCAAATTACCAGCAAAGCAACTACAGCATTAATGCAATGTAGACAAATTGTGGATAAAACGTAGGGAATAAAAGCATCTACAGTATGATGAAATGGATATACACAGCTATGATACGTCCAATCATGTAGTATGCATGTGTGTCCTGGGCTGGCGGTCTCAACAAAAAGTACCTAGTGAGGAAACTCACAAAGGTGCAGAGACTTGCTTGCCTAATGATTTCATCAGCTTTTCGTGACACCCCTACTGGTGCTCTGGAAATTTTGCTCAACATAACTCCCATTGATGAATTTCTATTGGCTGAGGCAGTACGAGGGTCATACAGAATCACTGTTAGTGGGCTCTGGCATGTCAACCCTGTTGGTTCCTTTGGGAAAACAAAAAGCCATGTTCATGTTTGCAATGAGGCAAGAAGATTCTTACCTCTGGTGCAAATGCCAGCTGACCAAATAAAGAAAACTAAGGTATTCGAGAGAAATTTCGAATGTCAAATTATGGATAAAAAGAATGCTATCAGATCTGAAAGTGTTCTAAATCAGAACACTGTCAAGGTTTACACTGATAGCTTGAAACTAGATGGGACATTAGGTGCGGGTTTTTATGCCAAATACCCAAACAACTCCCCAAAACAAGCATTTTTCCATCTTGGAATTTACAGCACTGTGTTCCAGGCAGAAGTCTTAGCTATTTCAGAAGCGGCAAAGAACCTGCTTTTGGAAAAAATGCACAATCAAAGTATTATTGTGCTGACTGATAGTCAGGCAGCTATCAAAGCACTCATAAAGTGCACTGAAACATCAATTACAATGCTCAACTGCATTCGAAACCTAAATTATTTAGGTAAACAAAACCACGTCAGTATTGCCTAGATTCCTGGACATGCAGGGGTACATGGCAACGAAGTGGCAGACTATCTGGCCAAATCAGGATCTAAATCAGAAATACATGGTCCTGAACCTTTTATTACAGTCCTGTTTGCCAGTTCTGTTAGCACGGTTAAGGACTGGTCTACAGATAGATGGAAATCTATGTGGAATAAACGGCAAGACTGCTTGAGGATGAGGAGTCTGTAGTTTGGACGTCTTCACGACTAACAAAACGTCTCCTTAACCTCAAGAGGCCTCAATTAAATAGAGTAGTGCAAGTTTTAACTGGGCATTGCAATCTACAGCGGCACAAGAAAACTACACGTCGTGCTGAGTCTTCTCTGTGTCCGAAATGTAGCTTAGAGGATGAAACACCAATTAATCACGTAGGCAATTGCACGCTTTACCAAGATATTCGTGTTAAATATTTTGGAATCACTAAAACCACTGTTCATAATGTGGTACCGAAATGTAACATTAACAAACTGGCTACGTACTGAAAGGAAGTTGAAGGCTTTCTGAGTATGACCAGTAACCAAACAAAACAACAATAACATAGCAGCTACAGTTGCAACGGGCCCAAATGAGGCCTGCGCAATGTGTAAGTGGACTTTATCTAACGGTAGCAGATCCGCTTGCACCGCTGCCCAATAATAATAACGGTAATGAGTTTCAATCGGCACTGGAGTTTGGTCATGTTAGTTTGCCTCAAGCTGCATCAGTTGCATTGTTTGGATACTACGGTCAAACCAGTGTTTGCTTGACACGGTTTTACGTTTTTACGCACCCAATACAAAAACTCGCATTGCGGTCCTGTTCGCAAGGGTACGAAAACATTTGTCGAAAAGTTCGGCGCGTTGCCGACAACGTGTTTGCAACATCACAGCAACGCGATCGCATCAGCAGTTGTGCGTCGTTCTCGTGACGTCAAGTGCAAAGTTTGGACACAATCGGTTGACAAATGAAGGCGGCGTTTGCGGTTTCTTTCGAACGTCGATTACGTCATCGGCAACGACATCAGAGCGACGTCAATCGCACAGCAGACGTGCGCGACGTCGGTACATCGACACGCGAAATTTCGAGGTCTAGCATCAAAAACAAAAGGAGTAATCGACGGTTCTTCGATTTTTGTTTTCGACTTTGCTTTCAAGTCCAGTTCGAGTTTGAAGCATTCAAACTCAAGTCAACCTTACGTCAGACAAACTCGCAAAAAAACAAACTTTTACGGTTTCCAAGTCAATGACATCATCGATGACGTCACTGATAAGGAAAAGATCTATTTTTGGTGAGGGTTAGGGTTAGGGTCAGGGTCAGGGTCAGGCTCAGGCTCAGTTTGGGTTTTGGTATTACAGACTGGGTATTAGTCTGGGTGGAAGATTTGCACCGACGAGCAGGAAGTAAGCGTTTTGGGGAAGAAGAGCAAGAACGGATAGATTTGAGGACATGTTGTTCAGTTCTGTCCTGCAGCCTTTGGAAAGTACGGCCTACATAACGACTGTCACAGTGGTATGAGAATTGATAAATCACGTTGCTTTTCTGTATAGCAGGCAGTACATCTTTGTTGGTAGCGGAGAGAAGCTCGGCCGCTCACCTTTTCATCTATCTGCTCTTGAAGCCACTTTCATCAAAACTTCTAACCCGCCCTCTACCGACAAAAAGAATTCGTGTACAGCTTAAAGATTGTGCGCTGATGACGCTTTCTCATTGGTCCTTTGACAGCCAATCACGGCCCGGTTTTCCTATGCAGTCATTAACAAAAGTTTAAGACCACCCTGTTTTTTTCGAATAAATTGAAAACGAACCATTTTTAGTGTACATACGTTTCACTTATTTGACTCCTTTTCGATATCTATCACATCTCTAATACAACAAAGTTTATTTGGACTCATTTCATACCATAAACTTGCATAAAGTCAGTGTTTTGTAAGTCCGCCATTGTATTTTTGCTCTACCATTGTCAGTATTTTGTATGTAGGTCTACCACTGCGTTTTCTGTCACAAAATATTCCTTCAGAGACATGTTTGGTAATTGCCTGGTGTACTCCTGTCTTGCTAACACTCAGACGCGCTGCCATTTGACGTTTGGGCACTCCTTCTTCGTGCAGAATGACTATTTGAGCCTTCTGAACCTCGGTCAAGGACTTTTTTTGCCCATTGCGGACTACGCGAATTTTCGAAAAAACGCCAATTTTTCTGTTCAAGTGAAATAATGAGCAACGAAATGTAATTGATTGACCAATTAACTCTCAAACAAACAAGATGATGTAATAGAGATAATTGGCTGACGCAGCAATATGTGAGGTTAAAAGATGATCAATTTTTGGGGGGTGGTCATAAACTTTTGTTAATGACTGTAAATAGCCGCTCATTTTCCTGCGCTCTCCAATCTGACGATTCTTCTTGACAAATGTCAAACAAAAAGCTTCGAAGATATCAACAGTTTAATCAAGGCTAGTCTGAAGAAATTTCCAAAAACCTAAATTTTCACCAAAAAGCAAAGTTTAGCTGGTTATTGCAAGCTAAAATTATTCGCTAATTAGGTTCAGCTACACCTCTTCACCGCAGTAGCACAGTATAAAAATAAGATCAGTAAGTTTACTTGATTGTGACGTGCGTTCGCATTTTTTGGGAGCCAAGCAAAACTCTCGAATCACATTGACGTCATATTAGTGACATCGTGAGCGTATTCGAATTATGCCAAACTTCAGCAATTGTTCCAAAATTTTATGAATTTTGCCTCCATCTTACGTCTTTCCCCTTTTTCTACGGCCCTAAATGTTGAAGGGCAGCAGTTTAACAACTGTCAGACCACACTCGACGTAGATTTCGTTGTGCTTTTCGTATTGAAATAAAATTGATGCCAATAAACCCATTTTTTGATTCGCTCCCTTTGTTGCGTCACTAGTGTATGACGTCACAGAGTAACAAGCGTAAAAATAACTAAAATTGGAGCTTTTGGTTCTTTCAGTGATTTTAATTATGGGGGTTTGCTCGCGTTTGACACCCAACAATTTTGTTTTGTCCGAAACTTGATCTTTATCGCCAATTAGCTTTCCTGCAATTTTCATTTTAATTGCTGAAGGATGTACGAAAATATCGTTAGTTGTTTGCATGACATGGTAAAGTTACACGATAAATGCAGTATTTATTGCCTTGTGTTTTAACTGATACAACTTAATTATTGTTACGTTCTTGCCATTAGTCAGCAAAACGATTGTTGTCTTTGGGTCCGAAACAGCATCTTTCAGCAGCATAGAAATAACTTATGATTTTAATTATTTTATTTTTCAAATTTGAAGACTCCACCGCTTGCACGTGTTCTGTTGTTGCGTGTACCGGTAAAAGTCTATAAAATTGATAGAATAAAACTAATTTTGGAGTCAACAATGCATCTCTTTCTTGAAGAGTAATTTTTCAGCAAGACTGCACGAAATTTTGTTAAAACTGTTCACACACACACACAGTGTTGCGATGCGGCCGCAGTGCTGCCATGCGATAAAGCCGCGCAGTGAAGAAATGAGGCTGAAGATTGGTGAGAATGAAGATTGGTGAGAATTTAATAACAGCTAGCTTTAACTCAACGACAATGACGTAACAAATAAGTTGTATCAGTTAAAGCACAAGGCAATAAATACTGCATTTATGGTGTAACTTTACCATGTCACGCAAACAACTAACGATATTTTTGTACATCCTTCAGCAATTAAAATGAAAATTGCAGGAAAGCTAGTTGACGATACAGATCAAGTTTCGGACAAAACAAAATTGTTGGGTGTCAAACGCGAGCAAACCCCCATAATTAAAATCACTGAAAGAACCAAAAGCTCCAATTTTAGTTATTTTTACGCTTGTGACTTTGCGACATCATACACTAGTGACGTAACAAAGGGAGCGAATCAAAGCCCTAGCTTAAATGGGTTTATTGGCATCAATTTTATTTCAATACAGAAAGCACAACGAAAGCTACGTCAAATTACAAGTTACATTAGGACTGTTGTAAAAAATGCCGCCCTTCAACATTCAGACCGTAGTAAACGGAGAACGACTTAGCACCGTAAGCTGGAGGCAAAATTCATAAAATTTTGGAACAATTGCTGAGGTTTGGCCTAATTTGAATCCGCTCACGATGTCACTATTATGACGTCAATGTAATTCTAAAATTTTTCTTGGCTCCCAAAAAATGCGGACACACGTCAGAATGTTCTTTGCTTGGAGTGAACTTACTGATCTTATTTTTATACTGTGACAGTTCTCTTTTCATTGACACATTATCTTGACTAACTATGACGTCATAATAAATCATGGAATTGCATTGGTGTGTCATTGCAGTATCTTTACAATCAACTATCATTTCATCGATTCTTATATTTGCCACAACCAAAACAAATCAAATAACTATTAAATTTACAACAAAATTATTAAAATATAAAAAAATCCATAATAATTTTTCCAGTACTGTAAATGGTTTGATGAAAAACGAGTAATTTTTACCATCAAATCGACAAATATCTACGTTTCCGTGCATTGACCCTTTACCCCTTTTACATATGTTGCTTCATGTTTATTTTTGAAAAACTGGCTTCGATTGTTAAAACTTATACAAGTGATATTTTTCCAACTAACAAATAAATAACCGAAGCTAATTAACTGACAGCAGTCGAAAAGATGGAATGACTATAATGTATATTGCAGAACAATTCCAACCAACTATAATAATTGATTGGAACGGCTAGGACTAAAGCTCATACAATTATGACGTAACAGTCGGAACAGAGTTAACGAAGTGATTGCATTCTTTTTGAATGAATTTTTCTGATACGAACGGAGCATGTAATAGCATTCGATTCATTATTCGTTACACCACAAAAATGTGTTATTCGAAAACAAAATTTGAATTAGACATATAAATAACGAATAGCGAATAAAAATGAAAAATTAAGAATACCGAATATGAATAACGAAATACCAGATCGAATAACGAATGTTCGGTAAATAACGAAGAGTATGTAATGACCCCAATTCATGGTCGCAGAAAAACCGGCAATTTTCCCCAGAAAAAGGAAACAAAAGCCCTTCCTACGTGATGACCCGAAGAACCGCGGAAGTCCAGTCATGATGACGCACGTTCGATGGAAATAATGCAGCAATGCGCAACCAAAAATATGAGCAACGAGGTTGAACTTCATTTTCAACCTGAACTTTTTAGTTGCCTTCCTTTTTGTAATCGCTAGAATAAAAAAAGTTTAAAAATAGAACTTTACCAGAACAATATGACACAGAGAAAAAAGGATGTACGTTACCCAATGCAACCAAATCTATTCTCGGCTATTTTTATTGTGATCTAAAATATTTAATTTTGACTTTAGGGCTACGCTGTCGAGCCCTTTTTTGAATCGATTGAATTCAAACTCCACTAATCCTAATTTTGACTTTATTTAGGCTAAATTTTGGCTTTATCTTGATTAAACCGTTTGGCTTTGTTGAGTTTGAGTTTTGATTAAAAAAAATGTTTAGTAATTTGCGATTCACGTTGGTTTGAAAAAGGAACCTTCTTCGCATTTCATCAACAACATTTAGATAAAAACCTCAATCCGTGAGTGTGAAAACTGCTCACATTTTTATGTCAATTACACTTTTTTTTTATTAGATTCGGTAAATTTTGCGTTGAAACTGGCTGTTCTTAAATTTTTCGAATTTTGAACCTGATTTGTACGAATGATTTGTTGGCATAAAATGATCTCGTAATCAGCTTGACGTAACAATAATTTTCTTTCGCTGCTTATGCCCGCGACTCATCTAGGGGCAAAAAGGAGGGCTAATAGCATTTAAACATATTTTAGACTTGACCAGTGAATAAGGAAGAAGTTTAAAGGAATAAAGAGGCTGAAGCGCTGGCAAATTATTTCTTCAACTGGCTTTCAAACCTTACCAAATTAAAAAAGTTAATGGGTTTAGAAAGTTATGGCTTTAAAAGTCACTGAATTTGATTTAAAAGGCGTTAAAACATTTTTTTTCCAAAAAATTACAAAAATTGTCCACCGGCTTGGTGCTTTGCCCGCAGAACCCTCATGGCCTCTGGCAGTTGGGGGCTCCGCCCCAGACCCCCGTCTGTGATACACGCGTGAGTTGCTACACCTTCTTCAGTACGTTATGAATTTGGAACTCTTTTCAAGGCAAAAGTATTTTACATTTGGTTTCAAGCCCCACTTAATTAACAAGGCCCTGGTGCGCATTTATTTGAAATTTATATCAGAAAATGACTTGGTGAGGTAACTCTTTTTTTGCGTGGAAATTCAGCATCGAGCTGGAGTATAAAAAGCCGCGGTTTTTCTCCAATAATCCATTTGCGTGTTGCATCTTGACAAGTCTAGATCTGGGCAGAGAAAACAGAAAAATAGGATTTTAAGACCGTACCCCAAAGTGGGTTCGATGATTTTAACAGATGCTATATTCTCAAAGTTACTTTCCTTTTCCTAGCTCTACGTGTTATTATTGTGTTAGTATTCATTCTCTATTATTGTGGTGGTCAAGAATAAAAAAATGAATGAAAAAATGGATGAAGTTTAAAAGGTTGAAAGCATAAACCAGGTGTGGGTAATCTATCGCCTCAGACCGCGACCTTTTCAAACCGGTCCACGAGTCCATCTGCAGTGTTCATTTTTGATAAAACTCCTTTCGTGGCTACGAATATCGTTGGCCCATATCCAAAACCGGCCCGGAAACTAACTCAAAATTTGGTGGACTTTTATTTATTTATTTATTTTTTAATCTTAACCAATGTTTCGGCCAAAAATTGCCTGACATTCGGGGTTGACCTTTTTCAAAAATTATGTCGGTCCGCTAGGACATTGCTAGGTCTGATTCAGGGGCGTATTCTCCATGCATGCAAGACATGCATTGTATGCCTAGTCATTTAGCCAAAAATAATAATAATAATTTAAACAACCTATATGTAAAGATTTAAAACAAAATCAAACTAAGTTGCCACAGTTACGGGCGTTAACTTTCAACTTAAAGTAGCAATAAATAGTCTCGCTTAATTCATTGATTTCAGTTTTAGCCTAGTTTCAGCGTATCGCTAAATTACAAAAAATAATGGCAACACGCATGCAATTATAAAACTGCATTCAACGGTTCAAGAGATCGCTAATTCGCTATGTTTCGAAGCGATTACGAACAAAATTAAATAGGTTTGAAAAGTTTGATTGACGCATTGTTTGCTGCGACAGCTCATTTTTATGTCTAGTTTCTTGTTTTCGTAAAATGCAGTCTCTACTGTATTATCATTTTAGATTTGTTACTGCAAATTAGCTTAAAACAGGCCAAAGACTATGCACCAAGCCATGCAATTTTAAATATTGCATGCATGTTGCCATTTATTTTATGTAATTTAGCGATATGCTAAAAGCGAATTACTTGGCAGCGAAACCGAGCCGTGATAGCCGGTAGGTATTAACATTAGGTATTAGGTAATGAAGCCAGTGAGTTTTTGATATGGTACCTTTTGCACTACTTAAGCTTAAAGTAGGGCTATAAAAGTGAGTGCAAGATGTGAAATCAATTTAAACAGAGAGCTATCGGTAGTTGGTCCAGCTAATAGCCTACTTCGTAGGCCTAGGTTAGTTGTAAGTTTGCAAGAAACTTTTTAGGACTATCAATAATATACCGATAGGTTGTTTAGCTGTTTTGTTTATGTTTCACTGATTGTTAAATAAACTAAACAAGGCCAGGTCTAACCATAACTACATTGGACTAGCCTATGCCCACCACCTTGCTTAATATTGCGTACCGGTAGCATCGCAAATGGTTGCGAGGCTACGATATGTTATAATAACGTGAGAAAAAGAGGCTATGTATTTGATATTCAGCAAGTTGGCTCAGCTTAGTTCTACAACTAATGTTTTTACCTCAATGTTATTAGGCCTACTTCACCGTTAATGTCAGCCTAGTACTGGCATGATATTGGCACATATAAACTGCTTGACATGTCACAGTCTGTAGTGCAGTAACATAAGATGACAAGAAAGACTTGTACTTGTGCACACTACTGTGCACAGAGGAGTGGAGGCCTAGTAGCAATACTAGACATTTGGCAGTGTAAGTTGCTTTTTTATTTTACTACTTGCTAATCAATAACGTCATCAAAACAGATGACGTCATAACAATTGCATGCATTATCTGAAATGTTACGCTACGCCACTGGTCTGGTTGTGGCCTGCGTAGACAAAACGTTGCCAACACCTAGTATAAACTATCAAAGCAAAAATAAAGTAAGCAAAAATCCCACCGTTATGATGCCAACCTTCTAAAGTTGGCTGATTTATGACGTTAAAGCCATATAGCGGTTAGGGTCATTAGATTAGTGATTGCTGCAAAAACCGCTGATGAAATTACAAAGTCCATGAACAATATGAACATGCCTGCACTTGCGGATGACGCAGCGGAAAAGAATTGGACTCAAACTCACAAGAGCAAAGGTTCGGTTCCCTACCGTTACAAGTCGGTAGTGTGACCGAGAGGGTAAACGCGTTGTTTTTACGACGACCCTAATCGCATAATTTGGATTCAACCCGCACCATGGTTACGTTTTTACGTATTTGAATAAGGCGCTTCACGATGATTATCTCTGCTGGGTAGCTTCGAACAAGCATCAAATTCAGTGGACAAGAATATGAAGAAATCCCCAGCAACATTGGAAACTTCGGAGCGGGTGCGGATTCCTCCAAACACAAAGTGGTCATTGCAATGGAAAGTGCGACAATCATCCAAGTCTAACGCTGTCCGGTGACAGGAGGATAAACATGCAGTGCAACAACAACAACAAGTGCGTGTATAAACCTGTATCGAAAAATTATATCTGTGTTATGTCAGAATCTATGTATTTCTTATTTAAAAATAAATAATACTGTTTAGGAAAATGCCTAACATGAGAAAATTACTTTGTAATACGGATTGCGCCCACGATGCAAGGCTCTCCTGCACAGTGTCCGCGATTCTGGGTGCTTCGGCTCACCTGCGTCACTCAGGATTGAAAAGATTGAATTACCAATTATAGATGTGGAGGCAGCATTACATAATATGGTGTTTTCAAATGAAGTAGGATTGTAACACGTGACGTCTCAAACTATTAAATTAGTTCTGCCTAATTCACTTCAAGAATAATCTAACTTATTGAATTACATATATTGTTGTTTGCAAGAATTTGGGTTTAGAATTTGGGTACTTTTAGATTTGCGTACGGTACGTTTAGAATTTGCGTACTACGTACCTCGCACCTTGAACCGTACCGTACCAGCGTACCGTACTTCAGTTCAATTTTTGAAGCGTACCGTACCAACGTACCGTACCCGTACCATTACAAAAAAATCGTACCGTACCAGCGTACCGTACCTTTTAGCAAAAATTGAGGCGTAACGTACCGTTCTTACGTACCGTACCGCATTGCCATCCGTGCTTTTAACTACTCGCAACTTTAACTGTCTTTAAAATCACTAGCCTATAAATCAGTGATCTCAATTCAAACATTTAGCGTCGGTTTCAGCTGTTTTTTGCCTCTATATACAAAAAAGCCTGCGCAATCTGCGAAAAGTCTGGGAGTTTTAATTCAAAGACCGTACCAACGTACCGTACCCGTACCTTTACGAAAAAGGCGTACCGTACCCGTACCATTACAAAAAAGCGTACCGTACTTCTTAGCAAAATTTGAGGCGTACCTTACCGTACCGTACCGTACTGCCATCCTTGGTTGTTTGTGGTTGAAAAATTGTTCACTCCATGCACAGCACCCGCGCAATATCACTTAGAATATTATGACGCGATGTCTTGCTAACTAGTAAATTAGTTCTGCCTATATTAGCATTGTATTCGCACTGGGCGAATGGTTAACCTCTGTCCATTAGCTCACTTGGTCTTCTTTGTCTATTTGATCCTTTTGGTCCAAGTTTTTTAAATTTTTTTGTCTCTGTTCATTAGCTCTCTTGGTCTTCTTATCCAATGGCTGCCCAAGGGCTATTTATTCCATTTTTGTTTTTTTGGTTTATATAAACGCTATATAATACTTCAAAATAATTGCTCAAAAAAATATAATACTTCAAAATAATTGCTTGCTGTTTCCCATAATTTCTTTACAGGATTTAGGCGTTTTTATTCTTGGTTATTTTACCAATTGCTTTGTTTGTTGCCAGTCTGTTTTTCCATTTGCAGACGTAGTTAATAGGTTTATTCGTTTATATATGCTTCACCATGAATTCAATTTTGTTTTTCGTATTTGCGATTTCACAATCCTCTGTATTCACCAAACACAGTAAGTAAAAAAAGTACAATAGTCCAGTGAACGGTCAAATACAATATCATTTTGCAAATTCAAGCTAGACAATATTTAAATTAAATGTTTTCAGATCCTTACTACGTAATTACGATAATCAAAATTGGCCGTCATCGATTTCAAAAAATTTGTTGCGTTTCAAACTTTTACCAAAAATTTATTAAATTTTGGATGAAAATTTTGGATTTTTGATTTAATTGCTCGCTTTACCAATTGACCTGCATCTTTTCATTGGAAAGCAAAACAAAAATTTATACAGGGTGTCCCAAAAAGATATATAATTTTAAACTTATTTTACGCGGGGGCTTTTTTCCCTCCCCTCCTTTTTTCGAGCTGAATCCCTTCAAAAAAGATTTTTGTTTTGAACCAACTAAACTTTGTGTCAAACTTTATCATTGATAACCTTAAAGTAACGGAAAGTTTCCCAATTTGAAGGTTTGCCCAAGTCTCTTTCCAAAATTTGAGAATTTTTTGACCAATGTTTGACTTAGACGACGTTATAAAATGCTTTTGTAACGTAATTACTTTTACTTACGCATTTTATGATTTAAAATCAAAAAACAAACCTATGCGCAAAATTTGAACCGTCTTTGACGTCATCGCAAAAACTGACATCATTTCTCGAAAATGTAGTTCTGACGTGACTATGGTTACGTCATCAACTCAAAACCTATATTATGTAAAAAATGTTGGTAAACATCAAACCGCTTTAGTGTTGGTTTAGGAGTTTGACAGGGGATATTTTTGCCCCTTCTCATGTGAAATGCGTTGGCCAAACAACCCGTGTAAAATAAATTGGGTTAAAGCCGAACTCCCGCCTAGCCAAATTGTGGACCAAAAAATGCAAAAAATCTTTCAAGTCTACAGAAAAAAAACTTACTATTTTATTTACTTTTGAATAAAATTATCTACATTTTGATGTGCTCTGTGAAATACTCAAATGATTTTACATTGGTTTTCAACATGTTGGGTTTCAATCATCGGGCAGGTCAAATCAGACACAAAGTTACAAACGCCTTGCTACCGCTGCGACATTGCAGTCAGGATGCAATGCTGAAAATATGGGCTTAACTGCCCGGCCATGCATTTTTACTTGGCCGAAAAACATAACCCCAAAATATATCAAGAATTTAAAATATTGCCAAAAATAAAGAAAAGCATAATGATTTGCACCAGTACCTGTTAAAACCATAGCATAGTGTTTTTTTAAAGTATCCTCAGAGCACAATTATGAGAGTGCAAAAACAAAGATGCAATATGCTATGGATCAAATCTGTGTATAGATATTCCTAAATTTTTAACGTTACAAGTTACCGCGACTATCGCCAGGATCGCAGTAGCGACGCTTTTTCAACAACATTCTAAGTCTTTGTATTCAACATTCTGCTTTTAATGAAATAGATTTGATTTTATATTCAAATTAAACCTTTATTTGTTTTTAAAGTTTTGCCAATTTTCAGTCTCGATCGTACTAATTTGCTTTTTGCTTTTAATTTATTTTTTCAAAAGCTTGGATTATTGTTAACTTTAAGGAAGAATAAGCCCTTGTATTTTTTTGAAAAGTGCTTAGTTTTATAAGTGTTTTCTTGCAGTATACTGGTCTTCTGCTTTCAGCCTTTGCAAAATCTCCAAATTGAGCATGGTGCAGGGACAACAGACCTAAAGTTACTTCAATCTTAGACCTAGAGCTACTTCAATCGCAAAACCGCTACTACTGCTTTGCGATTGAAGTAGCGAGTAGCGGCCTTTAATTACGTATATGCAAGTTTCAAGTAGCAGTTTCCCAGCACTGTGTATACGCCTACATCAGAAATTTTTTGGCGTTAGCTTGCACTATTATAACTACTGTCAAAATCTTTCAAGAAAATAAACTTTTTTCCATTTTTTCGCAAGTTAACCGCTCAACTCGAAGACTTATGCCACTTCGCGATACGTCAATTTCGATCTTATTTTGTCACTGTATGCTTTGTGTTGGGTTTTTACTGAGGTAAAGATTAAACTTACTCATCTACAATAATTATCTTGAGGACACCTTAATTCTTCTTCGACATCGCTTTGTTATTTATTTAGAGTCTATGGGTAAACAATTTGACAAAAAAAAAAAAAAAATGACGACGGCAATGCTGATGAACTACATCGCTAACGGATATGCATCATCCATAAAAAAGTTATCTTTTTATCATTTGACAAAGCATTTCCGGACTAGCTAACTTTTTAGTTGGCCACAGTATTTTTTGTTGATAATATTTTGGAAGGTTTTAATTTATCGAAAATTTCTATCTAGTTTTTTATTAATTTTGACTCAAATCCCACCTAAATTCAAATCATTACTTTAAACCTAACTCTAAATCTAACCTTAACCAAAATCCTTACTCAAACTCCATATAAACTTGCCTCTTAAAGCAACAAACGAAAAATGTGCGGATAAACATTCCACATTCATAAAGTAGCTTCAGATGACGAACCCAAAAAGTTACAGCGTATACACGGCGTCACTAAACTATTTCCTGGCGTTTTAGTTCCCGAACAATGCGAGTGGAGGCAAGATGGAGAGACGTTGACATCCTCGAATGGTGATATCGTCATTTGTGGATGTTCCACGGACGGCTGTCATTGTAAGATTTACCATATTTCATATAACATCTGATGGCGTGACGCTCGTTACAAAACGTATAGTCTGGTTTTGCTCTAATTTAGTCATAAGATATTTATAATTTGGTATCTTTAATAATTTGCTTCATTTGAACGAAGTAGTTAATTTTATTTGAACAATATCCAATATGTAGCGTCTGACGCTGTCCGGTGACAGAAAAATAAATATGTAATACAACAACAACAACAACAAAATAAGCAAAATCGCCACACGATGCTCTCGTCGTATAGCACTGCAATTGTTCGGTATGAAGAGAAATACAATGATGCATGGCTGTGGTTGTGTGTGTTCTTAACAATGCTACATTTTGTTCGTTCCTTCATTTGAAGAAGGCATTCTGCGTCTATCTAACCACACCAATGCAGAACACTCTTGTGTTGGGTGCTGTTTTCAAGTTTTTTGTCAGTGGACCACCACAACGGGTAGACTGCTTGGTTTAAATTTTGTGATGTAATCAATGAGAAAACTAAAATGATGCTTCTTCATTTCATTGCTGTCTTCATAGCAGATCTTTAGGATACTTAATTATTTTTCTTTTTTAATATACAGTTACAAACTGATGCTACTCTTTTAATCGTATGTTACACGAGGGGATTTGTGATAAATTTCTTTAGAAGACAGACAAACAGACACTTTTTATTGCTAACAGTAACAATACACACACAAAAAAGGAAAGGTGAAAATAATTTATAAATAATATAAAGTCAGCAAAGGAGCTGTGAAGTGACCTTTGAGGGGTCTTCGAGTCAAACAGCTCCACGAAATTATTAAGAATTTTAGATTTAATTGAGAAATTAAAAACGAAGAAATTAAAAAATTGAGAATTTAAAAAATTAAGAAATTAGAAGCAGGATTTTTTCTTTAAATCACTTGACTTTGAGTCAAATTTAAAGTTACTAAGGTAAGAAAAGTTACCAATTTCTTTTGGATTAGCATTGCCCCAAACTCTAACTGTGACAACGTTAAGTTTTAGATCCCGTCGCGCACTGCTCCTAACTTCTAACGCCCACGCCACGCTTCAATCATCAAAATTCCAGCACCTAGGCGAAGCATTCTGACTAAGTGTGGTCGCTGATATTACTAGCCTCGTGACATCGGCCCCATCGGCCTCGAGGCTATCACTCTGGCTCCTCTTGCCCTCTCGAAACTTTCCCTACAATAGCAAAATTTGGAAGTGTCTGAAACTTAAATATACTAACAAATTTAAATGTTGAGAGAATCTCGTAGTCGGCGAACGCGCTGCAAGGGCAAACCGCAAGATAGCAAATGCGCGGACAGCACACAAATTTCAAATATTAAACACAAATTTTTTAAAGGTGCGGCCATGGTGCTCTGTAACGACTACAAAACACAAATTTGAAATTGATGGGCCAAACAATCGCGGTTTAAATTTGTTGCGACTTGGTTCTGTAAAACAATAATATTGTACGATTAAGGGACGTTCGATAGCAGTTACTCTAATTATGTAGTTACTATAAATTGTCGCCATAAATATTAAACAACTACAGGTTTACAGTTTCACCATTCGCAAATAAAATGGCTTTTAAAATATCAAATATTGATTAGATTATTATCCATGCTGCTAACTAATAACAAATTGTCAGCTAATATCGTTCTCAGATACTTATACGTAATATTTCCAAAAAAGAGCTGAACTCCAAATAATATGCCCTCTTGCGACCACGTCAAATAAAAACTGACTTGATCGAGGAGCTCCGAACTAGACATGTGATAAAACGCTATGGTTTAATCACGCCGTGCAATGAAGCACGACGAGTACTTATTAACCAATTCATTCCAAACCATAACATGCGGAGACCCGTCGAGAAATACCAATATCGGCTATTTGGTTGTAACAACCTGTAAGTAAAGAGAAAGACGACTCAACAATTTAATTTTTTCAATTAGCTTTCAAATCCTAAGAAGTTAGTTCTTTCAAATGGCTTTTGAATCATAGTAGTCAAGGTCTTTCAGATAGCTGTAAAAGCGTGCGAAAAATGATTCAAATGTTGTTAAAATGGCTATTTTTTTCCTCAAAAATCCCAAAAATAGCGTAGAGGCTGAAAAGTTTTTACATGTTTTATTTTGGCAACATTTTCATATAGCAACGCTTTTTGATAATATCAAGTCATTTGGTTTGATTGTTTAGCATTCCTTTCCAAGCAATTACGAAAAAGGATTTAGCAATATTATAGCATGTAGTACTGAGTTAAATGAGGTATCTGACGATGACCACAGGCAAAGATTTGAGGGTGAAACTCCCAACCACCGAACCAATAACCATAGAGGCCATTGCTATAGCTCAGACAATTAACTCATGTTTTAGGCGGTTTTATAAATAATTGGAGAAAATACGCTTTTTAAGTCATGCACAAATTTTCTATATTTTCAAGGTCATATTAAAATGAATTGTTGTGAAAAAAAAAACTTCTTTTTTAGCCCCCGACGGTACTTATAGGTCAATAACTGTAAGTCCGACACAATTGCTAACAAGCATGCACAATGGTACCCTAGTAGGCATAGTATGGCATACAGTAGGCTTACTATGGCACAACAGGCATAGTAGGCCACAGTGAGCACCGTAGCTTAGTAGGCATAGTATGACATCAAAGTATGACATATAGTTGGCTTATTATGGCACAGTAAGCATAGTATAAGATAGCTCGGCATATTAGACCTACAAGACATAGCTTTTCCATGAACTATCACCGTGACAAGGTGGAAAAGGCTATGTGCCTCAATGACCTGCAAAGCTGTACCGGCTGGAGATTCAATTTTCCTGATAGGGTTACCCATGCCAGATAGGCCTGATGGTAGAAGCGAGACGAAGTATAGTTCAAATCATAATAGTTGGAAAACTTAAAACCTGGGTTGGTTGTGCCCATCAGCTGTGGTAAGCATATAAACTAAGAGAAGGACAACTCTGATATAAAACCTCTCCGCAATTAGATTAAACTGCAAAACAAATCATGATGAGCACAAATAATGAAAATTACTTGAACGACGTTAATGGGGCCACCTTTACAAGTGGAACCTCGTCCGGCAGGGGAGCGCCTAGGGACTCCCAGGTCGTCATTCAGCGAAACCCATATGGCGTTCGAGTCTTAGGCAGAGGGGCTCGTTCGAAAAATAAGCAACAATCTCCACAAGCCAGTGGCAGATCCACCAATGTGCCCGCTACACGTTTGGAGAGGCGAATGGAAGCAGCGCAGAGTATTCGTACGCGAGATAAAGTCGCACACTCACGGGTCAACCGCCACCAACTATTGTTGGGCAATTGAAATATCCTTGCCCTTACTGGAAAAGAGCTAGATTTGGTAGAGGAAGCAAAGCGGTATCATCTCGATATTATCGGAGTTTCTTCAACCAAACGACGTGGATCTTGATGGCGGATGGAAACTCTTCTATTCTGGTGCTGATCCTAGTAGGCCTATGTCTGCACAAGTAGGTGTGGGGATTCTCACTAACCCCCGTTTGTCAGACTAGGTGTCAGATTGGATTCCTTTGGGATCACGGGTCTGTATGTTGAAGCTCAAGGCATTGGATCGGTCATTAAGCCTATTGCAGGTATATGCCCCCAATGCCACGAGTGAATATCAGGCTTTTGTGGATGACGTAAATGATGCTGTTCTACGAGTATCACCAACTGAATCTACAGTCCTTATGGAGGATTTTAACTCACATGTTGGAACAGACACAGATACGTGGAAGGGTGTGGTCGGAAGCATGAAGTCACTGGACTGAATGAGAACGGAAGGTATTTATTGCAGCTCTGTTGTAGCAACGGACTCCGCTTCATGAATATCTTTTTCCAGCACAGAGAGGTCCACAAGTATACATGGTATCGACCTGGTATGGATCAAAAATCTTTGATAGATTTTTGCATAGTTTCACCAGAATTGTTTTTGATGTGCAAGACGTTCGAGTGAAGCGAGGTGCTGAATTGTCAATTGATCACCATCTGGTAGTATGTTATTTACGACGTTCGAAACCTAGGCAAAACAAGAGATCCAACACGTCATCTGTGACCTACCGGATCAAATGGGAGGCTTTGGAGGACAAAGAAGTAAGAAAACAGTTTGCATCCAGTATATCATCTAAGTTCAGACAACTTCCTGATGTATCCGAAGACATCGAGAAGGAATGGCTGCTGTTCAGATCAGCAATCATTTCATCAGCTGCTGAAAGTTGTGGGCGAAAACGGCTTAGATTGGGGGCGATAGTGAGAAAAAGCACCTTGGTGGAACCAAGAGGTTAAACAAGCTTTTCGAGCAAAGAAAGATGCGTTCAAGGCCTGGCTACAGGACAGATTGTCATCTGATTTGCAATTCCGGTACACTGAGGCGCGAAAAGCGGCAACTTCGACAGAAAAGAAATCCAAGCAGAAGTCATGGAAAGAGTTTGATCGTCGGTCGAATTCCAACCAATTTTCAGCAAACAAAGTATTTTGGCAGACCATCCCCGTTTACGTGGCAAAAGATCGAGTGTCACGTACTCCATCAAGGATTCTGACGGTAACATTCTAACGGATGAGAATGAAATCCTTTCACGATGGAGAGAATACTTTGAAGATCTTTTGAATCCTGTAAAGGCATCGACTCGTGACACACACGAAGTGGCACATCTATGGGAAGACGTTTTCACTGCAGCAGAAGTGGCAACGGCAATTAAAGGGACGAAATCTGGAAAAGCTGCTGGTGAAGATGAAATCAGACCCGAGATGTTGAAAGCGCTGACTGGAGAAGGAATTCTCTGGTTAACGCGAGTGTGTCACGTTGCGTGGAAGTTTGGCAAAACTTTCAGAAATTGTCAAACAGGTGTGATTATTCGGATATTCAAGAAAGGAGATCGCAAGCAATGTACAAACTACAGAGGGATATCACTCCTTAGTTTGGCGGGGAAAGTATAAGCCAAATGCCTTGAAAGGAAATGCCGAGAAATAGTGGAATCAAAACTGTAAGATAGTCAGTGCGGTTTTCGTCCGGGTCGCAGCACCTTGGACCAAATCTTCACTCTGATGCAAATCTTCGAGAAATCTTGGGAGTATGGCAAAGATCTCTTTGCATGCTTTGTCGATCTTGAAAAAGCATATGACCGAGTTCCTCGGGATAAACTTTGGAAGGTTTTGCATAGTATGGCGTTAATGGTCAGTTGTTGCGCGCCATTAAGTCATTCTACTGACGACCGGAGGTTTGTGTTCGGTAAATGGCAAGTAATCAAAGCTGTTCCATGTGGGCGTTGGACTCCGGCAAGGGTGCGTTTTGTCACCTCTCCTTTTTATTGTTTACATGAATTGCATCGACAAATGCAGCCAAGCTGATAAGTTTTTTTCCGTGAAATATAAACCGCTTCCAACAGGCTCAAGTGAAACTGAGAGCGAGCTGTGGTTAGGATTTTAAACCGCGAATCAGAATAGTTGCGTTCACACTGATTGGATTCCAACAAATGTTGGCCAATGGCTGAATCGCTCTCTGGTTCGAATTGAGTCTTACTTTTTGCTTTGCATTTTCTATTTGGCTGGGTTCTGGTTGGTTGAGATCGTTGGGTTCCCTGTTCCTGAGTAAGAGTGTTTTTTTGCCCTATTGCTTTTGGAACATGTTGCTTGATGCGTTCCTGAAGCCTTTGAGTAGTGCGACCTACGTACCGACTATCACAGTGGCACACGTATTCATAAATAACCATACTTCTTTGATTGGCAGGTAGCACATCCTTTTTGGCAGCAGGTAGCATGCATTGGCTTGAGAAAATCAAGCGTGATGACACTGCTCCATAGCAATTTTGTACAGCACTTTTAATTTGATGTTCTAATTGCTGAGAAGCTGAGCCTATCCACGGGGATCTCAGGTACACCGGACACTTTTCTGGTCCAAAGGGTTTGGCTGTAGAAAATTTTGCAATTTTCTTGGATATGTGTTTGAGTACTATGTCTTCAGGGTACCCGTTGTCAAGCAAGATCTTTTTGATAAAATCAATCTCTTGCTTAAGCTTGTTTTTCGTACATATCATAAGTGCTCTGCGTACCAGCGTGGCGATTAGGTTCGTTTTTCGTTTGCGTGGGCTGAAGGATTCCTAGCGGATGTATTGACCAGAAAAAGTGGGCTTTCGGTATACACTGGTCTCGAAACCAAGTTCAGTTCTTTCCACTAGAATGTCTAGAAATGGAAGTTTGCCATCTTGTTCTTTTTCAAACGTGAACTTGAGAGCAGGATGTAGACGATTAAGCGTGATTAGGAAATCGTCAACGTCACCCTCTTGTTTAAACATGGGAAAGGTGTCGTCTACATATCGAAAATAAACTGTCGGCTTTTGAACGCAGGAAAATAGTATGAACTTGTGGTATCCAACAAATATGTTCGCTAACGCTGGGCCCAGTGGTGAGCCCATCGCTACTCCGTCCGTTTGTTTGTACATTGTGTCATTGAAGCTGAACTCTACGGATGACGTAGCACTTTCCATAAGTTCAATAAATACCGCTTGGGGAATGGGAGGTGCGGAAGAAGGGTCTTTGTACAAGGCTTCCGCACATATGCTGATCATTTCCTTGAGATGTACATTGGTAAATAGGCTTGAGATGTCAAATTGTGCTCATTTGACATCTCAAGCCTATTTACCAATGTACAGCTCAAGGAAATGATCAGCATATGTGCGGAAGCCTTGTACAAAGACCCTTCTTCCGCACCTCCCATTCCCCAAGCGGTATTTATTGAACTTATGGAAAGTGCTACGTCATCCGTAGAGTTCAGCTTCAATGACACAATGTACAAACAAACGGACGGAGTAGCGATGGGCTCACCACTGGGCCCAGCGTTAGCGAACATATTTGTTGGATACCACAAGTTCATACTATTTTCCTGCGTTCAAAAGCCGACAGTTTATTTTCGATATGTAGACGACACCTTTCCCATGTTTAAACAAGAGGGTGACGTTGACGATTTCCTAATCACGCTTAATCGTCTACATCCTGCTCTCAAGTTCACGTTTGAAAAAGAACAAGATGGCAAACTTCCATTTCTAGACATTCTAGTGGAAAGAACTGAACTTGGTTTCGAGACCAGTGTATACCGAAAGCCCACTTTTTCTGGTCAATACATCCGCTAGGAATCCTTCAGCCCACGCAAACGAAAAACGAACCTAATCGCCACGCTGGTACGCAGAGCACTTATGATATGTACGAAAAACAAGCTTAAGCAAGAGATTGATTTTATCAAAAAGATCTTGCTTGACAACGGGTACCCTGAAGACATAGTACTCAAACACATATCCAAGAAAATTGCAAAATTTTCTACAGCCAAACCCTTTGGACCAGAAAAGTGTCCGGTGTACCTGAGATCCCCGTGGATAGGCTCAGCTTCTCAGCAATTAGAACATCAAATTAAAAGTGCTGTACAAAATTGCTATGGAGCAGTGTCATCACGCTTGATTTTCTCAAGCCAATGCATGCTACCTGCTGCCAAAAAGGATGTGCTACCTGCCAATCAAAGAAGTATGGTTATTTATGAATACGTGTGCCACTGTGATAGTCGGTACGTAGGTCGCACTACTCAAAGGCTTCAGGAACGCATCAAGCAACATGTTCCAAAAGCAATAGGGCAAAAAAACACTCTTACTCAGGAACAGGGAACCCAACGATCTCAACCAACCAGAACCCAGCCAAATAGAAAATGCAAAGCAAAAAGTAAGACTCAATTCGAACCAGAGAGCGATTCAGCCATTGGCCAACATTTGTTGGAATCCAATCAGTGTGCACGCAACTATTCTGATTCGCGGTTTAAAATCCTAACCACAGCTCGCTCTCAGTTTCACTTGAGCCTGTTGGAAGCGGTTTATATTTCACGGAAAAAAACAGATTCGTGCAGGCAAAAGCAGTTCGTATTCACTCTACAAAGTTACTGTTTCAGTAAGATCAAAGCCTGCTGTCATTGGATAGATTGCGTTTCTCCTAACCATTGTGCAATCTCCTTGAAATGCATTTCTCCTTACTGAAGAGTGCATTTCTCCTTACTGCATTTGGTCCTTAAAAGATTCTGCTCTCCACATACCAAACCAGACAGAGATCGCAACTGAAGAGTTCTGTCCGAAAAGCTTATTGTGAAAGTAAAATGAAATCGACTTTATTGAAAGTCATATTCAGAACCAGTATCGTCCTCAAAAGAAGACATTGTTGAGCTGGCAAACAAGGTTCATTCAGTAATAACTAAATCATATGAAGCTGCTTGCCCAATGCGAAAGTCACTTCGTAAGAAAGACAACATTTGGTGGAATTCTGAGTAGGCAAGCCTTCGAAAAGAGGTTTGCCGTGCTTGGAGAAAGCCATTAAAACAAAACAAGAAAACGATTGGGAAGATCAAAAGCTCGGCCTATCCTATTTCAAAAAAGCTGTCAGAAAAGCAAAGCGCGACTTATGGCATAGCTTTGTAGAGAGCGTGAATAGTCTAACACCAACGCCTCGGCTGGTTAAGATTATTCGAAGGAATGAAACAGTGCGTGTTAGCAACGTAATTAAACACAACGGAGTATTCACGAAGTCTCCACTAGAAACTTTAAACTATCTGCTCAATATCTTGTCACCGGGTAGCCAGCAGACAGAAAACCATGCCACCAGGTACGATTTAGTAGGCAATCCATTCATGAGACCTGAAGACACTGAAATGATTGCAAACATATGTTCATTAGAGCGAATGAAAGCAGCTAATAAGGAATTTCAACCATTCGAACCTCCAGGGCGAGATGGGCTCTATCCTGCGCTGTTACAGAAAGGTTGGAATCAACTAAAAAAATATTACCATGTCATTTTTCAAGCATGCCTGAGACATAGCTATGTGTCATCGGCATGGAAAGAAGGCACAGGTATATTTCTCCCCAAAGCCGGAAAGGAAAGCTATTTTGAAGCTAAATCCTTCCGTATGATCACTTCAACTTCTTTTCAACCGAAATGATTGGAAAGACTAATTCTGTATCATATTAATGAAGATAATAACGTGCAGGCAAAGCTTTCTGCATCGCAGTACGAATTTCGCGCAGGTATTTCTACGGAAACTGCTTTGCATGAATTTGTGCGCCGTGTAGAGCATTGACTTATTAGAAAAAAGCCGACTCGGCTGCAAATGCCAGCTGACCATATAAAGAAAACTAAGGTATTCGAGAGAAATTTTGAATGTCAAATTACGGATAAAAAGAATGCTATCAGATCTGAAAGCGTTCTAAATCAGAACAATGTCAAGGTTTACACTGATGGCTCGAAGCTACATGGGAAAGTAGATGCGGGTGTTTACGCAAAAAACCCAAACAACTCCCCAAAACAAGCATTTTTTCATCTTGGAAAACACGGCACGGTGTTCCAGGCAGAAGTCTTAGCTATTCGAAAAGTGGCAAAGAACCTGCTTTGGAAAAAATGCACAATCAAAGTATTGTTTTACTGGTGGATAGTCAGGCAGCTATTGCATCACTCATAAAGTGCACTGAAACATCAATTACAGTGCTCAACTGCATTCCAAACTTAAATCAGTTGGGTAAACAAAACCACGTCAGTATTGCCTGGATTCCTGGACATGCAGGGGTACATGGTAACGAAGTGGCAGACTATCTGGCCAAATCAGGATCTAAATCAGAAATACATGGTCCTGAACCTTTTATTACAGTTCCGTATGCCAGTTGTGTTAGCACAGTTAAGGACTGGTCCACAGATAGATGGAAATCTATGTGGAATAAACGGAAAGACTGGTTGAAGATGAAGGAGTCTGTAGTTTGGACGTCCTCACGACTAACAAAACGTCTCCTTAACCTCAAGAGGCCTCAATTAAATAGAGTAGTGCAAGTTTTAACTGGGCATTGCAATCTACAACGACACAAGAAAACTACACGTCGTGCTGAGTCTTCTTTGTGTCCAAAATGTAGCCTGGAAGATGAAGCACCTAATCATCATGCAGGCAAGTGCAAGCTTTACCAAGATATTCGTGTTAAATATTTTGGAATCACCAAAACCACTGTTCACAATGTGGCAACGAAATGTAACATTAACAAACTGGCCACGTATACTGAAAGGAAGCTGAAGGCTTTCTGAGTTCGACAAGTAACCAAACAAAACTACAGCAAAGTAGCAGCTACAGATGCACTGGGCGCAAATGAGGCCTACGCAATGTGTAGGTGGACTTTACCTAACGCTAGCAGATCCGCTTGCACCGCTGCCCATCAATAATAATAGTAGTACATCATTATAACGGTTCAAAAAATAGTGCTGTCGTCGAGCCGAGGACAGGCAATTTTCAAGGACTTGAGGCTTCGAGGCCAAGGCCAAAGACTTGACCTTCGAGGCCAAGTTTAAGGCCAAGGCCAAGGACTTCAAAATGTGTCCTAGAGGCCAAGGTCGTCCTCGAGGACTCCACCTCTGATATAAAGTAATAATTTCATAACTTTTTTCACGACTGTGAGATAGCACTTCCTCACATATCTGCTTTGCCATTAGGCTAGTGTTTCATTAGCGTCTGATATCACTCATAGCCTATCCTGGCAGCCCACCCGAACCTTTAAACCACACACGAGGGCAATTTCTACACTTGCCATCGTACCCTCTGCTCAGATTAATCTGATCAAAGTCTGACAACAAGGTCACCAGAAAGAGCTAGCACGCTAGCATCACTAAGCATGGACACCATATATGATATCATATTAGCTATTGTGGTAAATTGCTAATGTGATGTCATATATGGTGTGCGTGCTTAGTGATGCTAGCGTGCTAGCTATTTCTGGTGACCTTGTTGTCAGACTTTGATCAGAGAAGCCTAATCTGAGCAGAGGGTACGATGGCAAGTGCAGAAATTGCCCTCGTGTGTGGTTTAAAGGTTCGGGTGGGCTGCCAGGATAGGCTATTAGTGATATCAGACGCTGATGAAACACTAGCCTAATGAGAAATCAGATATGTGAGAAAGTGCTACCTCACAGTCGTGAAAAAAGTTTTAAGTTCCAAAATCTGCTATATAACTTCTAATAATTTCATATTTTGAATGAAACCTGGGAAATTTCCCTTAAGTTTTTCCTAAATAGTAATGCTTATTTATCATTTGACAATGCGACATGGTAAAGCAATTTATGCAAAAAGCAAAGAATCGTTGCGTTACTTAAAATGCAGCAACAGCCGATTATCATTTTTAATGATGTTCAAATGCAGATTGCAGAATTGCTTTGCATGTCACAAAAAATTTAAGAAAAATTTTGAGGACGATTGGATAAATCAGCATTGTTCTACAAAAGGTACTGTACTGTAAAAGAAAACGAAATACTATAATTTAAAAAGTAGAATAGTCGACGCAAATTAAGATACAGTAGTCCCAGCTTATTAAGCCCACGGTTAATAAGCCCAAAATCGTCCGGTCCGGAATTACTCCATTTATTCCTATAGACAAAAAACCCGCTTTATAAGCCCAAAACCCCGCTTAATAAGCCCAATTTTCGAACACATTTGTTTAAAACTGAGTGAAAACGCGTCGAAAGTCACACTTCTTTGTCTTGCTTTAGACGATTTCACGCTTCGTTACGCTGCTGTCCTAGTTCTTAATTCAACTGTTTCGTCACAGATCGTTTATCTGTGCGGTAATCAATTGGCAAGACAACTTTATCGTAATAAATAAAGAAATTGCTTGTTATGTGTAACTGTTGCGTACAGTATTAATAGATTCAGCAACTTTTAGCCTTAGTACAGTCGACCATATTCATTTATGCACATGAGAGTGGCGAAAATTTGTCCCCCGGTTAATAAGCCCACCCGCTTAATAAGCCCAAAATCGTTCGGTCCCGAGGTGGGCTTATTAAGCGGGGACTACTGTATCTAACTGCCGATCTACAACAAAGCATTAAATGCCATGGTGTTAAAATTTAAAATGAGATATCGTCCGACATCATTGAAAGCGCTAACTTGGTTTGTTGCAAACTCTTTCAATGGAATATAATGTTGTCTTGTTTTCTCGATAAAATCAAAAAACACGAATCAATTTTTTTGTATTGCATCCAGGATTGGAGCCAAGAGCGTTGTTTAGGCGCGGGGCTAAACATATTCAAGGCGCTCCTTAGCATTTATCATCATTTCAGCAAATAAATCTTTGCAATATCTTTTTCAACAAGAGATAAAATTTGAGCAAAATCTTTGCGATTGCAACGACAATACTAGGGGAATAATTCATCATCGAAAGATAATTTTTGCAAAGATAATCAAAAGATAATTTGGAATAATTCATCATAAAATTGGTGAAGAAACCTCGCTTTCTCCTTCCTGCATTTATTGGGTGAATCAACCACCTTCTTTTTTACACTCACATCTCTTTTCGGCTTTCAGGTATAGAGTGGTCGGCAAACACCGGTCCGCGCATCGCTGCCGGTCCGTGGAAAGCTCGTTACCAGGCCGTATCCTTTTCCGGGTTAAATACTTTGGAATATATTTATAACTCATGCACTAGCGTTTTGACATTTTTTGAAAAAAAATTGATTACACGAGTTTTAACACTTTGTGATGAAATAATTTTGGTTTACAGGAAGTAGTATCGTAATGAGAAAAATTTGTAACATGTAAAATCTATTACAAAAACTGGAGCAAGACCCATTTCTTGTCCAGACTTGATAGCAAAAGTTCAAAATTTCAGCAATTTAGTTCTTTTAAATGGCTCCAAAAACGTGCGAAATATGATTCAAATGGCGTTAAAATGGCTATTTTCATAAAACTGGCGAAAAATGACCAAAATCGGTCAGCAGATGGGGGCTTTGCTCCAGACCCCCCATGACTTCCGCCGTCAGACCCCAACCTCGTACATGTTACGCTTAAGTTGCACCACTTGCTCAGTATGATCGCATAAGTAACACATTTTTACCAAGAAAGGTATTTTTATTTCAAGCCTCCTCCACCTAACTAAATCGTAGTAGCGCGTCTGGGCTGCATCTAAAACTATCAAACTGAAATTGCACAAAAACGTTCGTGGAAATATTACATCTTGAGCGAAATCCCCCATGCAAAAATGTCTGGATCCACCCCTGATTTAAAGAATTAAATTGCCCATCCCCTTCAAACTCCCCCTTATTCACAGGTCAAGTCCATAACATTTTAAAACACAATTTTGTGTTAAGTGTTTTAAGTGACTTGGCTTAGGAAGGGATGAAGCCCCTTAGCCTTATCCCTTCTGGTTGTGCCTCTGAGTCATCGGCATATGCAGCAAAAGAAAATGATAGCTACGTCAAGTTGATTACGAAATTATTTCATGCCGACCGAGTGCTTGGAGTATAAATGCTGCGACATCAAAATGCTTGAATTAACCTATTACGAAAGAAAGTGAAAAACTCGATCAAACTAGTTTGTTACAAGACAAATATTTTCGAAATATATTCTTACTTTGGACAACACTGCGCAAATATACATAGACTGCTAGTGGTAGATGGTGGGGTCTCTGGGCCAAACTTAAATTCGGCCTTGGTAAACAGTTTAGAAAAGGAAACTACTTTTTTTGTTTTTGTCTTGGCTATATTATGAATTGCATTCAAAACGTTTCTTGGATAATTCTTGTTTGATATAATCGCATTGCAGGCGCGTAGCCAGAACGGAATTTTTGGGCAGGGGCAAGGAAAAATTTGGGGAGCAAAAAAATTTGGGGGGGCAAGTGACGTATTTAGGTAGGAAATGCATGAAATTTAGTTAAAAATGAATTTTAACTCAAATCATTTGGGGGGTAAAGTAAAATGTTGGGGGGCAGCTGCCCCCATGGCTACGTCCCTGTCGCATTGTTGTAGTAATTTCGTTTAGCTCTGTCTATAGCTGCGTTTAAAGCATTTCTGTATGATTTGTAAGAAATAAATTGTTGCTAATATATGTCTTTCTTGTAGATTTATATACATTTGTGTTTAATTTTAATCGATTTAAGTAAAGCAGGAGCTAGACAGCCATGGTTTCTTTCTTTTGAAAATTTCTTAGTTAAAGCAGTAAAGAACCAAGGATACTTTTGCAATTTTTGTTCATTTTGCTTCGTGTGCTTAGAGTGCTTGGGCATTAACCACTGAAGTACGTTAAAAAAGTTCAGAAAATTTTTGAAATCTTCATTAATAGATTTAGTATCATCCTCTTTGTAATTAGTAGATTTAGCAGATAAGCCTTCAACAAATTTTATCAATGTTAAAGTTCTTTCTATCCGTAATAAGTGTTTCATCAGGGTTTAAATTTTCCTTTTTTTTTTTGAACACTGATATAATGAGAAATAAACACTCAAACCACTAATTATATTTATTCCACGAAGCAAAAACTAGTTTAAGTCATTAGCATATATTTGACCAATCAAGGTATTAGTGCTTGAAGTTATCCCAGTTGGTTTTTTTAATAAGACACGTGACTTAACTAGCTACAGTTACAGATCATCAACGTAGTATACTCACCAGGGCTGCGAATCAAACTCGAAAAACTCCCTTGTTTTTCTGAACTCGAACAAACGTGTTTGAGTTCGAGTTCATTAAAAAAAATTTGAGCAGTCAAACATTTTTGGAAACAAATACTTTTTGCTGATTATGACTTGTGAATTAAGATTATGTTTTTGTCGCGGCGACCAAGAAAAACAGCATGTCTACACAAAAAGAGAGCAATTATGTCGAAAAGTAGACGTAGTATTTTTGTCATCCTAAACTCGAACTCGAGAAACTTAAATTAGAGAACTCGAACTTGAACTCAGATTTGCTAAAATTGGCTCAACTTGAACCTGAACTCAAAAAAATATCGATCAAATTCGCAGCCCTGCCACTCACCAGTGTTGTTATCATCATTCGTTCTCAATAAATCGATATCAAAATCGCCGAACAAATGAAAACACATGTTTTGCTTATTAATCTTGTAAACAATGTTTTATAACTGATTTTCAAACTGTTTGATTGCTGAACTTGAATAATTTGGGTGTCGATAGACAACTTTGCACAAAATTTTTGCCTTTTTGCAGTTAGCCCATAAAGATATTCTACATTTTCCACACTAATATTGTAAATGTCCAAAATTCCATATTGCGATCGATTTTTATAACCAATCCACCGGCATTGTTAGATGAATGAACATGAGCAAAGAATTAGATAATGCTGAAATGCAAATTATCAACATTTTTTTGAAGACTACATTTTTTGAAATCAAAATAGTTATGCTGTTGTTCAGTTTCTTCAGTCTTTATTTAAACTTGATAAATCATAGTATAAAAAAAGTAATTTAAATTTTTAACGAAAAAGTTATTATTTTCTGGTTCTGTAATACCACCCACCACTGCAATTTTCGGTGCATTATCAGCTGAGCTTTTGCAAATGCTGCAATCTCAGTTGAGCAGAGCGAAATGGAAATGGCAGCTCACACAAATGGCTTCAGCTGTATCGTAGTTTTATTGCTGCAATTTTTAAGTACACATTTTTGGCAATTGCACACTTTAGACTAGTGATTCTTATTTTGTAGTATCAGAGCCAAATTTTAAACCTCAAGTTTTCAAAGAGCCGAATGTAAACAACGTAAGTAAAAAAGAGAAAACCGGTACTCATAACCAAATGCTAATCCGTATTCAAAGCTTTAAGACGTCCTAGAAACGACAGAAAATATACAGTTGATTAGTGAGGGGCATAAAACCTCTAAATTTATGGTAATTTCCGATTCTAAGGAATCAAGCACAAGGCTACTATTAAAGGTAATTCGACAAATGAAATTAAGGGTAACAAAAATTAAGCTCTTCGATTGCATCCAATCCGACACAATCTGCATACCCTCTACCAACCAAGCGTGTAACCAGAATTTTTCAAAAGGAGGAGGAGGTGTATTTGAACCCAAAGATGAAATTTGTATGCGTCTCACAGATGGAGGCCCGGGCATTTTTTGTAAACTTTAAGCCAAAATACTCGTTTTAACGACAATTGGATAATATTTCGGTTTTTGTAGATCCATTTGAAAGAAGTAATAGCCAAAATTTGTGGATTACTTCAAATACGAATAAGAAAAGTGTGTGAATCGTTCAACAGTTTGCGTCTGACGCTGTCCGGTGACAGGAGAAAAAAACCAAAATATTTGAAAGTCTTTTGATAGAATTAAATTCCATAACTCTTTAGCTTACACTGCCCACTAGCTTCCTGGTTAAGAATAAAACACGCTAAGAAGCATGCAAAGTTGGGCAAACTTTTCCGAAGGACTTGGCAAAAAGAGAGGTATTTCAACCCCTCTAGCCTTTTTGGTAACGCAAAGCAACCAGCTGACCATGGGAATAAGGAAATTTGCACCTACAAGCAGAACAGGGACAATTTCAATTTTTCTCAAGCACTACCCTGAAATCGAGTTCCAAAAAGTAATTTCCAAAACCTAAAAGCTATTTTTCTTTTATCAATAATAGTGTTGGTTTGCCATCAGCAGGGTTGGCATGAATCAAAATACTAGTCACCTAAGATATTATCTACTGTAGAAGTAGTCCCGACCAGAGCTGGAACCGGTCAGGATTTTCTCGACCCGACCGGTAAATTTTAAAATCTACGCCGGTTGACCGGCTGATCGACCGACTTCTGACCGGCCCGGTCGACCGGTTTTTTTACAGAAGGGTTTTGTTCACTGTTCAATGCATCTAATGAAAAATTTTCCCAAGGGGGAAAGGGTGGGGTGTTAATATTTGCGACTTCGGACGAGGGTCTCAGAAAAAAAAATTTTTGCAAAAATAACTCAATTTTAAGACCTTTTTAGGTTAAATTTCGGTTTGAAAGACCTGTTTTGAGCAGCGCAAATTGTGCACAAAATACGCATAAAAAGAATAGGAGAAAGCAAGCTAAAATTAGACGTTCTTGCTAATGATATTATGCTTAAGGCCAAGAAAAGAAAATTTTTTTTAGCTATTGGTGACAGACTATTTGCAATTTGCTGAGCAGCAAACTCTAAACTGTTATGACATTGTGGCTGGAAAATATTCTAAATATAATGTGCCCCAGCAGTTTGTAGAAATGCTACTTCAGAACAAGCATAGCTAGTCAGATATAAAACAATAACAACTATGTTCTTTCTTGCCCAGTGTAGAGCGCGGTAAATTTAAGTTGAAAAAGTTTTTCAAAGCGGCAAGACTTTAGCATGTACTCAAAAATCTGAAATCTGCGCCACTTCTACTCTCAAGCTGATTAAAACGATGCTAAAATGCCTGACAGCATAAGCCTCTTCCACATGCTTGCTTTATTATGATCTGATTACGCGGTTTTAACGTATATTTTTCACTTTTTTGCTTTTTGCCGTGGCCCAAAGATGGGGAAGCATTGCACAATGCCCCACGAAATACGCCCCTGGGTGTATATGTTTTAATGGTCGCAGCATATTAGTCGCAGCTTGAAACCATTCAACAAGTGTTTTCAAAAGGTGTGGTTTGTTAATACTGTTTTTCTATAAAAACTTTTATTTATAATAAAATGAATATGTGTATTTCGGTTGGTGCTTAGATGTCTTGTAGTTGCAAGAAAGGAGAATTTGACCAGTGTTTCAACCGGCATGACCGGCCTGTCGAAGAATCTCGACCCGACCGGCAACCCAACAGGCCAGTCAACTAGACCGGTTTCCATCTCTGGTCCCGACAACTTAGGGGCAAACAATAGAACAAAATTTAATCTGAACATTGTAAACAACTTGAAAAAAGGATCTAACAGACCAACGAAAAACAAAAATGGAAATAGAGGAAGGGCCCGAGCTTATAAAATTACGAAGCACATAACCGCTAGGACAATGTCCATAAAATCGTCATGGCCAGATGATTAGGGGGGCCTATTGGTTGGGTTGCTTGCATCTGCATATAATTGAGGAGCTAGATATCAGCCACTATTTTCCTTTCAGATAATAGTAGCAGAAATCCTGAATAGGAGCCATATAGGTTTAACCTCTTATTCGAAAATATGTTGGTAAATGGGATGGAATTTATTGCACTAGTACCGTAACATTGGTTTTCCTGTTAATGAAGAGTGACTCGAATTTCAAATTTTTGAAATTGAAATTTTGATAACCGATTGTGCAAAGCCATTTGGAATTGCAAATGATTATCTTTTAAAAAAGTTAATCAAAGCCACAGAAAGGACAAGTGAGAACCGCATGCGGCTCTAAAAACCGCGCTTGAGAATCACTACTTTAGACAATAGCTATCATTTAAGCTTTTGTAACAGTTGTTTGCCAGGTTTGTCTAAGTATCCCTGGTAATTGCCGATTAATTTCAAATGAGTTTTTAGAGTTAGATGAAGTGATACCTGTAGCAGCCATTGCAAAAATCAAAGCTGCACATTCTTTAAAACAATTATTTATTTTAATCGTTTGCGTGCTTTCTGGTCTAAAGGCTACCAACGTGAAAGGCTAAAGAAGAGTCACCAGAACGACGACTACTTAAAACAAGCAATGCAAAAAATTCATCTTCCCACAGGATTCGAAGCTGCAGCCTTTGGATAACCTTTCCACTGCTCTACCACTTGAGCAAGAGAAGACGTCTTTTTGCTTGCTTAATTTCGGATATTTAAACCTAGCAACTTGCGTGTACTATTATTGACAATTAATTAGTCACTTATTATTCATCATCACTTGAGAACCTGTCAATATCATTTATGAATTGCTCACACTTAGCTTTGCAGGTCAAGGGATGATATCTCAGTTTTTCAAAGTCAATTTTCCATATCATATTTTAAAAAATTAATGCCTAACTCATGTCGGCGTCAAGGCCAAAAAGGAAAACGCGTAATTTTGCGATGATCTTGATCGCATGATGTGGGTTCAACCCGCACCCTGGTCACGCTGAAGCGTCTTTGGACAAGATGCTATACGATGACTGTCTCAGCTAGATGTGTTCGAACAAGCAGCTAATTTAGTGGAAAAAAATTCAAAAAATCCACAGGAACATTGGATCACTGCTGGACACTCCTAAGCAGCAGTGCCGTCGCCAGAGCAACCGAAGTGAGAGGGCAACAGCCGAAAGCGATGGGGCACTAAAATAAACTGAACATTTGCATATAAAAACTGATATTTTAAGGCTACAAAATAGGCGCTGTTTTAACAAATTTGTATTCATACCTGAAAAAAAGAGACTTATAAGGCCGGTAGCGTTTCTTAGCTCGTTTCGTATTCAGCCCATATAATCGCTTGAAAAATCTGTTTGAAGCAGTGAATGCGACCAGAAGCGCTAGCAAAATTTTGCTAAAAGGAAAGAGCTTGAAACAAAAGTAAATTTTTTTTGCACAAAAATGGTCTAATTTAGGCCCCGTGCTGAATAAACTGGGGGAGGGGGGTAGAGCCTCCAGCCGCTGGATGATTTTTGTGATTTTGCGGCAAAAATAGCGATTTTAACGCCATTTCAATCACATTTCGCACGTTTTTGAAGCCATATCCTTCTGCCCCCTTATACTTCAGGTAAAGTCTAAAACAAGTTTAAACGCTTGTGTTTTTAGGAAAAATCTTCTAAACGACTTGGCTAAAAAGGGCTGAGCCCCCTTAGCCCATTCCCTCTGATTGCGCCACTGACTGCAACCTAAAAAAAATCTTGAGTATGCTCTAAAAAATAAAAATAGCTGGTCTTTTAAAAGAATGTTTTTATATATTCTTTCAGGTCATAATCACTAAAGAAGTACCAGTAACGATTCTGTAGGCTTACATTTTTCTTCCGCGACACATCCGTAAAGGCTTGTTAATAAGACGGATTATTGCGCCACATTTATGCACAGCAGAAATTTCGCTTAGAATCAAGAATTATCTGAACGAAAATTATGTTTGAACGTTATATTCCTTTTCCCATTATTGTCTGTTTCTCTTGTCTTTACGTGCTGTTCCAAAAACGTATTCTGGGTAAACTGAAATGGAGGGGCACAAGCAGTCGTTAGGGGGGCACGCCCCACTCTCGTAGCGACGGCATTACTAAGCAGGAGCGGATTCCTTTCAGCACGAAATATTCAATGCAATGAAAAGTGTGCGGATCGTCCATTAGTTTGCGTCTGACGCTGTCCGGTGACAGGAGGATAATTATGCACAACAACACTTACCGACTCCTTTATCCTTACCTATTGGTTCAATTTCGACACCAGCGTTCACAGCTGATCTTATCATTTTGAATAACTCGAATAGATGTGCCGTTGTATATCCACAAATCTTGAATAGGCTATGCACCTGTTTTATCAAAGTAACCACAGTGTAGTTGTAGGTGCACCGTTATTGCTATTGTACTGAACGTTAATCTTGCCCAGGGACTACTTGAGCGTAGCAACACATTTAAGTCATTTATCTTACCGACAAGCAGAATTAAAAAGATGAAAGAAAAATAGTTAACAGAAAACGTGCAGGAGTGATTAGTGGCGGTCTGCTTGTTACGTGCAAAATCAAACAATATTATTCCAGCGCAACTGGTAAGTCGAAAGACGAGTTAAAATTTTTGTTATTAAAGATAATAGTTGTTGTGACTTGTTGATTGACTTTTGGTAAAATAATTTTCTTTGTTTATTATACATGTTTGATTATACATTTGATTTTAGATCGATCACCTCATTGGATGTTTCAAAGGGATATATGTAAGTACACCTAGTCGATTAAAATTCAATTAATCGACACCACTTCTCCACATAGATCTTGATCGTTACAAGGCAGACTGCAGTTTCCATTTAAAACAACTTAAAAAAATTAGCTGACTTGCTTCTTTTTTCTAGCGTAGAGCTTGCGCTTTTACAATATTTCGCTTTATTACTTCAGGACAAAACCAGAAGAAAGTTATAGCTAATAAACTTTGTTAAGTTTTTTAACTTGGCAACTCTATGACTAAAGCAATATTCTGCCCAAAAGCTTTTCAAATATTGTTGAAAACAAGACAATTTGTCGTAAAATGGAATTGATGGCGCAGTTATCAGTGAACGCTAAACAGGTTAAGATAAGTATCGAATAACGTTAGTCAACTCAGAAAGATTAAGCAATGAATTGTCAATGCCAAAGTTGTAAACTACTGCTGCAGCCCGAACCCGAAAAGTGATTTGAAGCCAAAACCAGGCCCGAAAAAGTTCACAATTTGGCTATGTCTAAAAATATGTGCGGTTATTGCTCGTATGCAGTTAAAATAAAGCTAAAAAAAAACTACGTACTGCTGATCAATAATAATTAATGATTGTGTAGGAACAATCGTAAAAGATTTGAACAAAATCGTCATTCAGTGTTACAAAGTTGTTTCCGCTTTGATAGCACCTGAAAGGCTAAAAGACATGGCAAGTACGTATGTCAAGTCCAAATTAAGCCACGCATTTCGTCAAGCTCAAGCCCAAATCCGACCCGAACCCAAACCGAAAAACCCACCCGACTTATAACTCTGGTCGACGCAGTATTTGAGTATTACTGATGCCGCAACATGGCGGGCAAATTAAGCAGATTCGTCATTTTTTTGTATTTTAAGCCTGGTACCTACTTCATTATTTTTGTTGTTGTGGTTTAGTGGACAAAGTTTACAGATTCGATTTTCCGTCGGGTGAAACAAAAAATTATAAAAATTGATGTTCACAGCTTTCCTGCTTCAAAACAACGCAACAGTGTGAAGCATTCGTTGTGTAGTAGACAGTGGCAGTTTCACTTAACGACCCAAAGGTCTCTTCGCTGTTTCCTGGCCAAAAAAGTTGGTAAATAAAGATGCAACTACATTGTACAGTGCGTCTTGCTTGAGCTCGCAGTCAGGGTTCGGCTAAGTGGAGACCGAGTCCACAGATTATCCTCTCTCTTGTACAGTCGTATGCAACACTTATACAAAGGACACATTGAAAATTCAGCCAAAATCAAATTCCTACTTATAACACTAAAAATCATGCTTAAGTCTGCAATTGGGGCACAGGTTACGGACACAATGAGTCTCGAAGGGGTCCGAAGCCAAATGCAAATTCCTGTCCTTGCTCTGATGCCCAAACTAACGCGGATGGACTATTTCAATGGAGCCTGCCAATATACAAGTTCGCTCAGTGTTGACCTTATTTTAGCGGGCCAGCTTTAGGACCTGGGGGCGCATGTTTAGCTCTTTGTACAAACAAAAGCAAATGACGAAGAAAAAATGTTGCAAAGATTTGGTATGCAGCTATGCTTTCTACATATTTCTTCATATCAATACTTAGCAACTTACCGGCGAAATCTACACACCACGATGAACTGCGATAACTAAAGCGTGGCCTAACTGAACATAAAGCAAAAAGAATTTCTAACACATTTCTAAAGCAGAATATTTAAAATCTCCTGTTCCGGATGTAACCACGAGTACCAAACATTAAATAATCATCGATAAAAAATAATCACTTCCTTAAATTCGCGAGCTCTAAAATATTACGTCATTACACTCAAGAGATATTTTACACATTATAACACAAGAAACATTATAACACACAACAAACCCAACCAACTAAAAGGCGCTCCAGGAACAATTGCTGACTTACAAGATACACCATGGTAATTTCAAAACTGCACCGCTAAAATTAGTGCCATTATCAGAAAATACATGTCTGACAAAAAAACCTCTAGCACACAAAAAACAAAAAAATGCTCGAAAAAATGCATCGTTAGAAAGGGACTCAACAAGTTCAAGATGAACTGCTCGGCTAGCGAGGCATATAAAAATGCAACCATAACGTTTGGCGTTGCTACGGCCAATTCTCTCGAAAAAATTTTCAAAAAAGTCTACCTCACAAGCATAAAAGGCCCGCTGCCCCGGTTCAATTCGCACATCAGGCAAGGGCTCTAACTTGAACTCCAGATACAGCCTTAATATTGCTACATAGCATGCATTCAAATACATAGTGCTTTATAGTCGCTGCACCTCCCATATTCCAGTATCAATAACATAAAATTGACAGTACATGCTGGATTCCCACATGACCAGTTTGCACATGATCATTGAAAACCAGTAATTTCGTCACAGGATGCCTCTTGGGCAAAAAAGCTGGATGTTTCAGTTTAAACGGTAAGTTGCCCCGATGAAGCCTGCCCCCAACTGCAAAACTCCATTAACAGCAATGGGACACAACTTGCTGAGAAATTTAAGTTGCCGCTTGCATCGATTCTCCTTCACTCCCTTCGCGGTATCCCTCCAGCCATGATCTTTAATAGCTTCAGTAACGTCAAGAAAAGTTTGACGTTGAGCAATTTTCACAGCACATTCACAAGCAGCGTGCAATTCGGCAGCGCTCATTACGCCAGTATCAGCATCAACACATTTTCGTGATTTCAAAAAACGATGCTGGAGCCACTTCAAAAATCGCCTAAGCCACGCAATAGCTCGCACTAGTCTTTGCAACACAAAATGTTGCAAAAATAACTGGTACAGCGAATCATCTGACAAATTACACAACGAATCATCGCTAGGAGTTGCTGCTACACACGATACAATTTCTTCCAAGCCGCACGTTTTAGACCCGGAGCAGAGGGGAAAAATAGGCCACTCTGACTCATCCTCCAAAAAAAAAACAGGCAAAGCCAAGTAGGTCTGCGAGGCAGTCCAATTCCGCGGAGGTAATCCTCGAGAAAAGACGTCAGCCGGATTGCTAGCCGAATCTACGTAGCGTCATTGGTTAGGCGCTGAATAAGCATGTATGGCAGCAATACGATTAGCAACAAACACTTTGTAGCGCGACTTTGCGTCATGCAAATATCGTAGCAGAACAGTAGCTTCGGCCCAGAAAACAATGCGCGAGATTACATATCTGTGCTCTTGCACAATTTGATGAGCTACTTTAGCAGCAATTACCGCTGTACATAGCTCCAGACGCGGAATCGTCATGGAGCTCTTGCCTGGAGCCACTCTAAACTTTCCGGCAACAAAACAAAGAGTGTAACGGTCTCCATTGTACATTCTCAAGTAGCTCACTACACCCATACCCATTGTACTCGCGTCAGAAAACGTGTGGAGCTCGACAGACACAGCCTCTGCCAGCCCGAAATAACAGCGCGGAAGCTTAATGTTTTGTAAACAGGGTGTTGCACAAAGCCAGTCCTTCATTGCAGCTTGGTTGTCTTCACCGATGTCCTCATCCTATGAGGAGACGTCTTTTCATACCCTCTGTACAATCTGCTTATCCACCAAGAGATACGGCTGGAGAAAGCAATTGGATCAGAGAATTGAGTTGTCATCGATACTATGCCTCGTTTGGTCCTGAGCCGTTCTTCAATTTTTGCCATCACAACAAAGTCATCCGTAGCTACATTATACGCGACCCCAAGAGCCTTGCCCGTGGGCAAATTGCCAAACTCGATATTCCGATGCGATGGGGCCAATTTATTCCGTGGAACCGTTGCAAGTGCCCGTTCAGAAATGCTAGAATACTTGATAAAATAAAAACCACGACTACTTAACAGCCTATACCTAATTCGTCAATGAGAACAATTAATTCCTCTTCGGGTACTAGCTGAAGTCAAAAGATCAGCAAAAGGCATCCAACACGATAGCAATCGCTCTATCCGACTCACCAACTGCATTATCGAAGGCAGCCTGACGCAGGGCATACGTAGCAACAAAAAAGCTTGAAGTTAAACCAAACGCATGCACACACATTTTATATTTAACAACGGCCTTATGCGGATTACCATCGACCCACCACAAAAACTGAACAGCATTACGATCGTCGGGATGAAGTCGGACCTGATAAAACATAGCTGACACATCAGCCGAAAACACAAACTTATAATGACGAAAGCGGTATAGCACCCCTAACAAACTGTGGACCAAATCAGGGCCCGATAGCAATTGGTCATTAAGCGAGGTGCCAGCATGACGTGCCGCACAATCAAATACAACTCGGAACTTAGCTGGTGGTCGAGTACAATGATGGGAACAAAATAATCAGGCTTAGAAGCGCAGTCACTATCATCATCATTTTCTACAGCATGACCATCAGCAATCAATTGGGCAATTTTCTCTTTATACTTTTTTATGAGTCTCAGGATCTCTTATCAGACGATTGCCCAGTTTCCTTAAGCGCTGCTCGGCAAGCGAATAATTATTAGAGAGCTTCACAACATCTTCCTTCCACGGCAGCCTAATTTCATAATGCCCATCCACCACCACACAAGACTCTTTGGCTATACTGAGAGCTCTTTTGTCCTTCTTAGACATGACCAACGACTCAGTGTTACAGTTTTCACTCCAATCAAGGCCATACTGGAGCCAAAGTAGCTCATCTAAACCCACATCAGCCGGGGTACAAAAGTTTACAAAGTTGCACTTGGTATCAACTTGAGCCGAAATACGATTCCCAGTCCTAGCTGCATGTCTATTGTCACGAAATACCACCCAACCAAGAGGACTGTGGCCAGCCCAAGGCTCACCTTCACCACCACGCCTTATTTTCCTGAGCTCATGTAGCTCGGTAGAACAGGTACCAATAATGAAACCAACATCTTTACTGTCGATTTCTGGAAATCCCAAGTCACTCAAGTGGGCGTGGCCCAAAAGGTCACCATTGAGAGGAATACTAGTGCTCACATTAGGCAAACGTTCAACAACTAGGGCACCCTTAAGCGGACAAAACTGCAGTTCACACAGGCCACACACTTCAAGACTCATCACCTCAGTGTCTATCTCCAGCCGTTTACCATCAGCAGTCTGCAAGATAGCCCCTATCAGAAATTCCTTTAAGGCCCAAATCAACACTCAGTTTACTGGACAGTAGATGCAAATCACATCCGGAATCAAGTATACCATACACATCCACACACACTCCAGTAACACAAATCTTTAACTTAACAGGTAAAACTTTCAGGCAAATAGCAGGACCACACGAACCTGCTGCTCCAACTTTGGCCATGGCACCAGCCAAAGCAGAAGTAGGAGGGTTAGGCCCCTCTACTTCAGGTTTACCAGGGGACTTCTTGGTAATATGCAAGAGCGAGTGGTGCTTGCCCTTACAATCACCACACTGTTTGGACGACTTGCAATTAAACACTCTGTGGCCGTGACCTAAACAATAGTAACACAGGCCTAGACTTTTCACCTTGAATCTGCGTTCATCAACAGGCATACCAGTCAAACGCGGACACTAGTATATCGCATGGAATGAAGCCTCATATACACTACAAACTGGCCGATCAGAAACCGGGCTTGACTTTTCCGACTTCAAACATTGGCACGCGTTAATTTAGGCTTACTCTCATACCCTACTGCATTGCGTTTGGATCCTGAGTCTATAAGCTCAGCATAACAAGTATCCAACTGATCTAGGCGCTTGCTCACAAGATCAACCAGGTCTTGGCAAAAAAACATTGCCCTTACAACGCCTAGAAGCAACTTCACGTACCTTTTCACGTAATTTGAAAGGCAAGCGAGGACAAACCTTTTGAGTAATCGCAATGGAATCTAGTAGTGAAGCAGAAGCATTATTAACCAATACCTGCTGACAGGCCATCATATCAATCAAAAATGATCGCCACTCCTTTACATCATCATGAACAGGCCTACCTTCACAAACGCGATCAACATGGCCTCCAATAGCCTTTCGGTGACTACTAAATAGGCGTGACAATAGAAAATTGTTGAGAGTCAATCGTCTGAAACAGTGTTCGATGTTATACAAAGTAAAATCAGAGCAAAATATAACTATAAAATCACAGTAAAAGGTTAAAAGCACAACAGTTTGTTTCGTCCTAAGGACTCGTCAGGTGCTATTGTAATCTTATTCAAATAGAATATTCTATTTGAATAAGATTCTATTTGCATAAGATTACAATAGCACCTGACGAGTCCTTAGGACGAAACAAACTGTTGTGCTTTTAACCTTTTGCTGTGATTTTATAGTTATAGGCGTGACAATATATCAAAAGCCTGTTTCAAAGCAATGGCTTTATCAGAAACTGCGGTGCAGCCACGAATTGCTGCAAGAGCATCACCCGAACACGATTTCATAGCAATTTGAAGCCCTACCTCAGAATCACTTTTACCAAAAATGCGCAAAACACCGAAATTAAGACGCTCCATTAACAGGTAATATTGCAACAGATCCCCACTAAACGATTGGCCGCCATCGACAATCAGCAAATCTCGATAGGCGGCAAGTTGCACTATATCATTTTGCGGTAAACAAGCAGTTTGTAGTGCAGCCGAAGGTATTGCGGGGTTGAAAGAGGCGGTTTGAGGAGAGAGGCAGCAAAGAGCAACCGGCCCGTAAGGCAACTCGGGGTACATATTGTTCGCATGGGCAGACTGATCATCACGCGATCGTATCAGAATAGGCCTAGACGCCTCACTCAATTCAGGCAAATCACCGGTACCGGTAAGAGAGTTGACAAAGTCATTCACCTTTTCCTCTGGACCGATGGCAACACGATCACACACAAGACTGTGGTTTTCTTCTACTACATCACCAAGCAATTGATTATCGTCTTCGGCAAGAATCCTGGCTTCGTCAATTTCGGACTCAGCCTTGATGATCGCCAACTCCTCCGCGTAACGTTCTCTTCCGTGCCTTGAAGTTATTTCAGCAAGGTGTTGCTTCTCGGCCAAGTGAGCCCGATTTTGTTGATCAAGAAACTCCTCATGTCGCTGTGCCTCCTTGATTTTGCTTCCGTGGCGCAATTAGGGTGGCCCGATTCTCTGAAAGCCTGGCTTCTTGGAGTTTCTTGCTTGTGGACGATACTGGTACCACTTTAGAGACTATGATAACAGATTTAGCCTTGGCAGGCCTTTGAGAATGCCTTAAGCTGCAGGATGTGAAAGCGTCGTCAAAAAATGAGTGAGTAAGATCTTTCAGGCCGCCAACCTCCGTCCTAGTTGCAGCCAGTTGATTTGAATGTTCGAGATGCTGATCATTGGTAGTAGGTATTGCACTTAATAAGTCCAATACAGCCTGTTCGTATTCTCAAGCTGTTAGCTCAGCTTGAAGAAGCCTTTGGAAAAAACGAACAGGCTGTATTGGACTTATTAAGTGCAATACCTACTACCAGTGATCAGCATCTCGAATATTCAAATCAACTGGCTGCAAGTAGGACGGAGGTTGGCAGCCTAAAAGATCTTACGCTACATCCAAAGGCTTCCTCAAGTTGAGTTAACAGCTTGATACAATCTCGGCCTTTACTAAAATTTTTGTTTTTCACGATCTTGTCCAGTTCTTTAATTAACACAGTTATATGTCCCTTGTACCCGCCGACAGAACAAGCACTCATCACTGGAACTTCTTCTGGGCTAGACCTACCGGTACTAGCATCCTCCGAAAGCAAAATAGACCTACTCGTACTGGCAAGTTCTTCTGAAGTAGCCATAGTAATTTAAAACAAACATAAAAGTCCATGCTTCAAGCAATGTAAGCTAGCAATCCAGATCAAAAAAAAAAAAGAACCAAATCCTGGGTCCTGGCTGATTCTATTTGACAGTAAAATCACTGTGTACTAAGCAGAGTTGGAGTCCTCGAGGATACATTTTGAAGTCCTCGGCCTCGAAGCCTCAAGCCCTCGAAAATTGGCCTGTCCTCGACTCGAGGACAGCACTTTTTTTGAATTGTTCAAATTTTGTAGATCGCCTGAAAAAAATTTCAGAAGGCGTTTTTTCGTGGAGAACGTCTGAAAAATTTTTTTGAAGACTGTTTTTTTGGCGATCACCTGAAAAATTTTTTTGAAGACCTTTTTTTTTTGGAAAACACTTGCGCTTGTGTCCTTGGCCTTGGCCTCGAGCATTCCTGTCTTTGGCCTCGAGAGGGTCTGTCCTCGGAAGAGCTGTCCTTGGCCTTGGCCTCGGGTTTTTTTTTTCTGTCCTTGGCCTCGAGCCTTGTGTCCTCGACTCCACCTCTGATAATAACCCTGTGAAATCTTTTTTCACGTATTTAAGCCGTTTTTCAATAAGACCACTTTTGAGGTGGTTTTCGGGTCCTAAAACCGAAGTCACGTGACTCATTGCCTCGAAATTTGGCACAAACATACAGCTTATTAATCTCAAACTGCTGTTAAAATTTCCTACAGCTAGACTTAACTGTTCTCAAGTTATAAGTAAAAGTCTGAAACTTTGCACTCGTTAACTTTGAAAATGGCCTAGTAATTCCAAAGAAACACGCGAAGCGAGGTCAGTCGTTATAATTCTACTTGTTTTATCTGCCATGTCTGTGCTTTTTATCAGTTTTTCTGAACCGTGTTTCATGAAACTACTGCACTAATCCTAAACCAATAGCCCTAATACTGGTATATCACGTGATCTGCATGTTGTGACAAGCTACTACACTTATATTTAATTGTCTAACTTGATAAGAACAACTTTGCTGCCTTCCAACGTAAGCCTCTATATGGGTATTCAATAGCAAGTAAACTACCGGTAACTAAATTATCCGTGAACCTGGAACCCTCCAATCATCCGCTACTACCACGTAGGCAGTAGCGTACGCAGGATTTTGAAAAGGGGGCAGAAACCTCGGAAAATTTGAGGAGAACAAAGACCAGAACGAATATCGTTTCACTCAAATTTAGTCCGATTTTTTGCCCAAAATTAGGTAAAGACCAAAAAAAAAAAGGTCTTCACTCAAATTTAGTCCGATGTTTTGCCCAAAATTGGGAGCGGGCCAAAAACAAAGGTCTCGCCTACCATTTGTGTGCTCAAAGCTTCTGCCCAACTTAAAAAGGGGGGGGGGGGCATGCCGCAATTTTGCATACTTTTCTATGCTAATTATACTATCCTGGCGACCCAAACGGGGACCCATGGCCCAATGCCCCACCCTAAATAAGCCCCTGCACGTAGGCTATTCTGTCATTGCAACTTTGTGCAGCCAAGTCTTCTAACTCTACCACATACCAGACAGGCCACAGACATCTAGGACCGAAAGCCTAACGCTTTTTGCCATGACCTGTTGACGAATACTACAAGCTACACTAAACTAACTCTGTCACTCTGAAATGCAAGCGTTGTACCAATACCAAAGGCCTACTGCATACAGGGTGGGTTTGTGGCTAGGCTATGTGCCTCTGCTCTGATGCTTGTTTCCCACAAACCTGCTTCATCTACATTTTTTTGTCTGCTTTTGTTCCATCTTCACACCAAACGTCCCAAACTTTTCGTAGTCTAGCCTACCAAAACCAGAATCGTATTGTTGGTGTCAAGAAACATGTTCAGCCAATCAAAACTAAGTTTGTTGTAGCCAAAATAGCCTATTTTAAGATGCTCCGAATTCTGAAAAAATAAGTTGAACCGAAGGTACCTTTTGCTGTTTTAGTAGCCTAAACATATGTATTGTCACAGCATGATATTGTTATTGTCTTAAATTCATATTATACTTGCATCATGACTAACCATTGTTGGAAATAAAGAAATGATTCACTAGCAATAATTGTAAAAAAATGTAAAAAATTATAGCACGCAACGCTGCGCTGACGCTGTGACATTAGACAGATTTTAGTAGCTACGCTGCGCACCGCAGTGCACCAACAACAGCGCGCGGCCGCGTACGCTGCGCTGTTGCCATCTCTATACCAAACATTAAATAATAATCGATAAAAAATAATCACTTCCTTACAAATAGTGGAAATAAACACAAAAGGCCTGCTCATGTACTGGTAGTCTTTTTATCAGGTATGAGTTTGTACTTGGTAGCCTAATACTAAAAACCTTATTGCTAGTCTAGGCAATGATTTAGATTGATAGGTACGTGACAGCTTGATTTTTACTGAGATCGCGAGGCTACCAAACAATCTACCCTTTTTTCAGCTCGGATCTGTTATGCTGACAAAATCAACCTGATTAGTGCGCAGCGCAACGACTCAATGCGGTAGCCTAATACCGATATTACTTTAGATTAGAACTCGGATGACGTCGCTAACGACGCTATGGCTATGAACGTCCAGGTTTCCAGTAAAAGTTACATTAGACCCAATTAGGGGCCCCTACGTCATTTTTGAAGTAGAATATCTCTGGAGCAGCTGGGTAAAAAAGGATGCAGTCAAAGCCAATCTAGTCTAATACAATTCGCATAACTTTAAATACTCCGATTGATTTTGCTTTTAGTCGTGGTTTAAGTTTATCCCTTCTAAATAGTAAAAAGTTGAAAATAGAGAGTAAACATTTCGTTTGCCAATAAATTGGTTACCTATTCTTTTTCTAAGAATAATTATTTAATCGAGTAGACGGCAAATTGCAGATTAATGTTACAGAAACAGACAAAAAAATTTCAAAATTAATCTATTGGGCCAGTTGGTCGAGAGGTAACGCGTTCTTCTCTGGAGCGGGAGGTCAGAGGCTCGAATCTCGGGCCGGTCAAATCGGACACAGTGTTGCCAACGGCTCGCCACCGGTGTTACGTTTCTTCGAAAGAAGCCGTGCTGCCAAAGTGCAATGACGCAGAAATGGGCCCCGCAAACTCGTCACACGCTTTGGCGTAATGGAGCGAGTATAACGAAAGATATGATTTTTAAAAATTTCAGAATCTTGAAAAGCTTTAAAATCTATTCGGATATAGAAAGCTTGTACTCAAGGCAAAGCAAATGCAAATTTGCACCTCGATAAACTTTAAAAAATTGCAGTATAGCAAATTTTATCATTTAATTACTGTATTTTTAAGGCTTTTAAAACCGCTGAAAATCTTTATCAGTCATTTTGAAATTTTGTCAATTTTCATCTCAAGGTACTGATGACTCCTGCAGTACAAGCATAAACAAAATTAAATGAGTAGCAAACTCAAAACAGGGATCTGTCACTAATTTTGGCAACTTTTGGCCACCGAAGGAGATTAAAAATATAACAATTTCAAAGACTCAAATTTGCATATGTTTGAGCTTGTTTTTATTAATTGACAACTTTTTGTTAGTACTCAAAATAAATTATAAATTAATTACAGTAAAAATGAATGACCAAACTTAACAGTATTTTATCACAAACGAAAACTGATTGATTTCATAAATATTCTTTCAACATCTATTCTGAACTTAGTCTGAACTCGAAAAAACTACCCAATTCATGTTGTGTACGATTGTTCAAAGTTGCCGGTTTGAGTTTCATGGCGACTGCCGTAGAGACGCCAGCAGTTCCACATCTTACAAATGAATCGTGTTGTATTGGTTTTGCGAAGGTGGAGGTGTGCGATGAAACACCCGACTGCAAAGACGAATCGATTAACTCTATTCGATTATCGCGGTGGTTTTCAATTCATTCAATGATGTGTTTAGGGCGGTGTAATACGTTTAGGGAGGGCAATGGCTTCAATTGCGATTGCCGCAGGGGCGAAAAGAGCTGGACAGGCAATTCAAACGAATCGCGAATCATTGATTTTGCGGAGGTATGCGATGGAGCACCCGACTGCAAAGACGGATCGGACGAAGTAGATTGCCTTTGTTCCGACAATCAGTTTCAATGCAGTCGTTGCGAACGTGGTGATACGGATTGTAACGACCCATTCTACTGTTTACCGCGAGCGAACGTTGAAGATGGAAGACAAGATTGTTGGTTAAAAGAAGATGAGACACCGTAAGCGATAACTACAGTAATAAACAATCTTAAACAAAAATAACTGAACTAATATTTTAGTGACGTTTTGAGATTGAAACTATTTTTCATTGTACGTATGGTAAACTAGTTATGGATATTAAAAAATCGAATAATATCTTAAAGATCAAAATGTTCTTCTTCTTTCTTCATTGCCCGCTTTTCCGTGAGGGTTGCGAGGGCAGCAGCTCGAGATTAAGCCGTCACACTTCACGGTCTTTTATCACCGACGTCATTTCGCTTGGGTGAATTTCCAGGCAATTCCATTCAAGATCCTCAATGTAATTGGTCCATCTAGTTCTAGGTCGTCCAACTGGACTTCTCCATTTGCTTTGGAAAGTAAAGCTTGTTTGGGTTGTATTTCCTGAGGCATTCTGCTTATATGTTTAAACCATCTAAGCTGAGATTTTTCATTTCGGAGAGGTAATAGCTCGATGTTAAGAGATTTTCGAATCTCAGAGCTACGCACTTTGTTGAACAGTGTAACTCCTTCGATTTTTCGTAAAAAACTCATTTCGGATACTTGCACTTGTGATCGCTCTCTTTCGGTCATTACCCATGCATGATTCATGACCATAAGTGAGAATGAGGGCAAAAACTGTTTTGAAAATTGAGTGGTTTGTCTTTTTCGACAATTCTCATTTCATGACAACCGAATAATGCAAAGCTCACATTACTGCACTGGCCTTCCCTATTCGGGTATCCAGTTCTTCGTCTTGCGTGACTCGTAAATGCAATACCAAGATACTTGACTTTCTCTACCTGCTTCAGTGTCGCTCCATTCACTTGCAACGAGCTGTGATCAGGGTTTCTTGAAAGATGAATTACCTCAGTTTTTGGCCGTGCATATTTTCATTCCGGCGGTGCCACATGCATCTGCAAAGCTATTTAATGCTCGCTGGTAGCTAAATTCTGCAGTAGAAAGCATAACCAAATCATCAGCGAATAGCAGACGACTGATTTTGCGATTTCCAATTGTGGTGCACTCATCAGCTTGGCTGCATTTGTCGATCCAACTAATGTAAACAATGAAAAGTAGAGGTGACAAAACGCACCTTTGTTGGAGTCCAACGCCCAGATGGAACGGCGTTGATTGCTTCTATTTACCCGAACACAAACCGTCGGTCGGCAGTAAAATGACATAATGGTGCGTAACAACTGACCATCAACGCCATATTTCCGCAAAGCCTTCCAAAGCAGCACTGTCCGAAGTGCGGCCCGCACAACAAGTTTTTGCGGCCCGCGACTGATCTAAAGAACTGCTATGTTTTTTTCGATGCTAACAAATTTTTTACCAAAAACTTATTTTTGTAAAATTTGTTGACCGTGGTTTTTTCAAGCAATATTTATCGTGAATGGTATTTGGTTAATAACGCTACTACGAGTGTTTTAAAAAGTAGCAAATTTGTATTTCGTCGGCCACTACATAAGCTATAAGCAATGTAACGTTGTTTGTTTTCTTTGTTTATCTTTTCATCTCCGCGGAATTTAAAACGAAAAACGAAGGGTTGCAGCTTACTACACTTCGACATTTACCAAAGATGTGTTTATTAGAGCAGCTATTGGAGAATATACGTTGCAGAGTTTGAAACCTCCTTTATCAACCGAGTAATTTCAAAATTTTAGTCAAACAATGCTAGCTTTCAAACTTGTTTTGGATCTGACCTATCAGTGGTGAGGGTGGGTAAATTGGATTACCAATTCGATTTTTTGAAGTGGTTTTAAAAAGGGGCAACATTCCTTCCAAATGAGATTAAATTGACTACTTATTTTATGAAATTGCAAAAATTGCTCAACGGCAAAAGGTTTTGACCTCAGATGTCTTATATGATACATTTTCATTGCGCAGCAGTTTAATTCAAGACGGCGAGTGCTATATACTGCCAGTACAAACTTCGGCATAGAGAAATGCTAACTCTTGGTACCAGCTAGTATCTTCCTTAGTAAAATCTTGAAAATAACGGTACTGTGTAATAAACAGGATTGTTTTTGCTGCAATTGGTAGGACAATTCAAAACTTAAATGAGCAATATTTGGGACAGGAGAGCCATCAATGGGGCTAAAGGGAGCTTCAGCACTCTTCTTATCCTAGTCACTTAAAACATGTAATACCAAAATAAAAAGGCTAGATGTGTTTTGGACTTGACCTGCAAGTAAGGGGGGTGGGGTACTAAAAAGACTGGACAATATAACTTTTCCAAATGACTTCCAAATTAAAACAATTTAGCTCTTTCGAATGCATCTATAAACAAGCAAAATATAGTCTTTACTTAATCTAAAATGACTATTTTTGCCCCCCTCCAAAAAAAATTAAAAAGCTTCCCAGCGATTGGGGACTTCACCCCCAGGGCTCCTTTTGTAATGTGCTAGAATTGAACCAGTTAGCTTAGCATGCGGCTTAAATAACTAAAATATTTTTACTTTTGGTTTAAGCCATTTCGCAAAGTTTTGGTAAATGCAGCACGCCTTGTTTCGGCGTAAAAATTATCCATACCATTTATGAGAATTGTGCAGCCCGCGAAAGCTCTGAAAAAGTGTAATGCAGCCAGTCCCTCAAAAAGTTTGGGCACCCCTGTTCCAAAGTTTATCCGAGGAACTCGGTCGTATGCTTTTTTAAAATCGACAAAGCATGCAAATGGGTTTTTGTCGTACTCCCAAGATTTCTCGAAGATTTGCTTCAGAGCGAAGATCTGATTCGTGTTGCTGCGACCCGTACGAAAGCCGCACTGGCCATCCTACAGTTTTGATTCCACTATTTCTCGGCATTTCCTTTTTAGGCATTCGGCATATACTTTCTCCGGCAAACTATACGGAATGATATCCCTCTCTAATACGTGCATTGCTTGCGATCTCCTTTCTTAAATATCGGAATAATCACACCTGTTTGCCAATCTCTGAAAGTTTTGCCAAACTTCCACGCAACTTGACGCAGTCGAAAGAATTCCTTTACCAGTCAGCACTTTCAACGTCTTGGGTCTAATTTCATCTTTACCAACAGCTTTTCCAGATTTTATCCCTTTAATTGCCGCTGCCACTACTGCTGTAGTGAAAACTTCCTCTTCCCCTATGATATGTCACTTCCTCTGTGTCACGATTCGATGCCTTTACAGGATTCAAAAGATCTTCAAAGTATTCTCTGCATTGTGAAAGGATTTCATTCTCATCCGTTAGAATGAATTACCTGCAGAATCCTTGATGGAGTACGTGACACTCGATCTTTTGCCACGTAAACGGCAACTGGTCTGCCAAAATATTTTGTTTGCTAAAAAATAGTTGGAATCCAACCGACGACCAAACTCTTCCCATGACTTCTCCTTGGATTTCTTTACTGCCAAAGTTGACGCTTTTCGCGCCTCAGTGTACCGGGATTGCAAATCAGATAACAATCTGTCCTGTAGCAAGAACTTGAACGCATCTTTCTTTGCTCGAAAAGCTTGTTTAAACTTTTGGTCCCACCAAAGTGTTCTTTTCCTACTATCGCCCGCCACTCTAAGCCGTTTTTGCTCACGGCTTTGAGCAGCTGATGAAATGATCGCTGATCTGAACAGCAGCCATTCCTTTCGATGTCCTCGAATGCATCAGGAAATTATCTGAACTTCGATGACATAATAGATGCAAACTGGTTTCTTACTACTCTGTCCTTCAAAACCTCCCATTTGATCTGGTAATTCACAGACGACCTGTTGGATTTTCAGTTTGGCCAAGGTGTTGAAAGTCACAAAGTTTTGAAAACATACTGCCAGACGGTGATGAGCTGCAATTCAGCACCTCGCTCCACTCGTACTTCCAGCATATCAGAAAACAAATCTGACCAAACTATGCAAAAATCTGCCAAAAAAATTTTGATCCATACTAAGTTAATGCCATGTATACCTGTGAACCTTTCTGTGCAGGCAAAAGGTATTCATGATGCGGAGTCCGTTGTTACAACAGAACTGCAATAAATACCTTCCGTTCTCATTTAGGCCAGTGACTCCATGTTTTCCGATCACACCCTTCCATGTTTCTGTGTCTGTTCCAATATGTACATTAAAATCCCGATAAGAACTGTAGATTCAGTAGGTAGAAGCTATAGAGGTGGTGGAGAAGAAAAATATGTCGGTGGAGGTGGTGGTTATGGTCGTGATCGTAGTTATGGAGAAGGCGGTGGTGGATATAACAGTTACATCCCTGGCGAAGATGACTGTAACTACGTAGCGGTGGTGGTCGACGATCACGTCGATTTCCTCCTCCGTCCGCCACAAAATACAGAGTGGTAGTCGAACATTTAGCTAGCCGCTATAGTTGGCAAGATTTAAAAGATAACCTGCGTGAAGACAGGTAAGTCATCTATGCTGAGGCTCATCAAAAAGTGCGAAGCGAGAGAATTGTTAATTTTGCCACCTATGATGACATGAAAGCTGCTATTGAAAAGCTGGATAACACCAAGCTTTGCAATAGAAAGATTAGGATGATTAAGGAAAGAATAGGTTCTCTCAGTCGCTCGTGATCAAGAAACCCACGTCGTTCGCGATCAAGATTTTACCCCAGGAACGGTAGTTATTCCAGATCTCGATCACAGACAATAACTAAGTTAAACAGCAAGGAAGATAACGCAAGCCTGAAGGATTTATTTTTAGAAGAGTGACAAACAGACTGTGTTTTTCGACATTAAATAAAATATAATTTTGCATTTTGAAGCACTGTCTTTGTGGTTTTAATACAGGGGTTCTTAACCTGTTTTCTCCAATTCCCCACTTTTTAGTGTGCCAACTCTCCATTTCCCACCGCGATAGGCGTAGCTTTTTGTGGAAGAAAGACATTGTAGAATGGAAGATCAGAAGCTGTGGCCTGATTTGGCATGTGACCTGGATTTTACTAAACGGAGAGGGAAAATGTGTAAATTGGGAAACGTGTTGCTCGGGCATGATTTACATTGCGCGGTACCATAGGCGTAGCCAGGATTTTTGATTGGGGGGGGCCCAAACCACAAATCACATGCAATGACGTCATCAGAAATTTTCAAAAAAAGAACTTTTTGTGGTGCAAAGATATCGCAGAATGGAAGATCTGAAGTCGTGGTCTGTTGTCACTTAACCAGAATTTTGGTAAAGGGAGAGGGCGAAAACTAACTGTTAAAAAGCGAAAATGTCTAACTTAGGAGACGTGTTGAGAAAGCTAGCGTACTCAAACGTATCACAGACTGGGGTCTGGGGGCCGAGCCCCCAGCCGCCGGTAGCTATGGGGGTCTGGGGGTAAAGCCCCCAGCCGCTGGGCGATTTTTGTAAGTTTTTGGGAAAAGAAAGCTATTTTAATCCCATTGGATCATATTTCGCACGTGTTCACAGCCATTTGATAGAACTAGATTTTTAACATTGAAAGCCAATCGAAAAATTTTGATTGTTCAATCCTCCTTTTACTTGCAATTAAATTTTAAAACACGTTTAAAACCTTGCATTATGTTGTAAAATTTTAATTGTAAGTGATTTGGTCCATATAGGGTGAAGTAAGGCACATTGCCTTCTGCAATAGCAGTAAATAATAATCCACTCCATGAATTTCCTTTAATGAAGTTAACCAGTTATGGGAGTACATGTACGGCCAGGGGACCTAGGACTCCTCAATTCAAAGTCAATAATTTGTTCAATGAGCATTTTCCTAGCTACAGTATTTTTTAAAAAGTATTTTGTGCGTAATAACTGGCGAGGTGGAGGTGAATTGTTATTGAAAAATGGTCCAATAGATGGTTACGCTTACTAAACAATTTGCTACCCGGGCCGGATTTACATTGCACGGTGCCTCTGGCACTTAGGGGATTTTTGCAACATCTTCTTGCCAAATATAAGTGAACACCCAAAAAAGTCCTACTATCTGAGGGCGGGCCCCTGACATTGTGCCATATGGCAAATCCGGCGATGGTTATTTCATTACGTCCATAAAAAGTTTAGATGAGCGCGAGAGGTAGCAACTATTAGGACAAAAAATTTGACTTCACCCTGGTAACACGTTTAAATTAGTTGGAAAAAATTGAATTAAGGAGGTGCGCCGGGCCCCCTAGTCGTCAATATTATTTATTGTTAATTACTGTTGTACGCTTGTACTGTTGTACGGTAAGATGCTAAAAGAAACTGAAAATGAAGAAACAAGACTTTTTTTTGTCAAATTTGTGTCATTGGTGGCATTTCGATTGAGGGGGCCGGAGCCTGGCCCATCCCCTGGCTTCACCTATGATTTTGAGACAAGATCGCGCCCTTAAGTTCGTTCATAAAGAAAACAAACATTTAAAGCAAAATTAAAAATAACTTTTTTTCCAAAACGTGGAGTACTCGAGTCAAGTCACTTGACAGTTTTTTGAAACGTACAAGAATAGCATGACATTATTATGACGTGGACAGTGGACACGTGGTCGTCATTGTTATTACTTACTTTCGTACGCGTAAATCCTAAAGTAAAAAAACTGCAATTCCGGAAAAGGACAACGAATTGGCTATGCTCTCATTATATCTATCATTGGTAGTATTTCAATTGGGGGGTTTGCTTTACCGCCTGTGTTATAGCATTAAGTTCATAATACCGTTAAACAAAGGCCTTGGGTTGCAACTTTCAGGAAAAAACTCTTAAATTTCTTACAGGTTTTGCAAATAAATTATTAAAAATTTGAATCAAGGGGCCCCTGGCCCGAGACCCTTAGTCGTCAGTCAGGGGCTCTGGGGCTCCCTGGTTGTCAGTTAGAGGCCCCGGGGCCCCCTGATTGTCAATTAGGGGCCCCAGGGCCCCATGGTTGTCAGTTAGGGGCTCGAGGGCCCCCTGGTTGTCAGTTAGGGGCCCCGGGGCCCCCTGGTTGTTAGTTAGGGGCCCCCTAGCTGTCAGTTAGGGGCCCCAGGGCCCCCTGGTTGTCTGTGAGGGGCCCCCTGGTTGTTAGTTAGGGTTTTCAGGGCCCCTGGTTGTGAGTTAGGGGCCATTAGGCCCCTGTTCGTCGGTTAGGGGGCCCGGCCCTCCTAGTTGTCAGTTAGGGGCCCCGGGGCCCCCTGGTTGTCAGTTAGGGGCCCTCTGGTTTTCAGTTAGAGACCCCGAAGCCCCTGGTTGTTAGTTAAAGGCTCCCTGGTTGTTATTTAGGGTCCTGGGGCCCTCTGATTGTCAGCTAGGGGCCCTGGGGCCCCTGGTTGTCGGTTAGGGGCCCGGGGCCCCTGGTTATTAGTTAGGGACTCTGGGGCCCCCTGGTTGTTAGTTAGGGGCCCCTGGTTGTCAGCTAAGGGCCCCGGGGCCCCGTGGTTGTCAGTTAGGGGCCCTAGGGCCCCTGGTGTTAGTTAGGGGGCCACTGGTCGTTATTTAGGGGTCTTGGGCCCTCTGGTCGTCAGTTAGGGGCCCCTGGGCTCCCTGGTTATCAGTTAGGGACCCCAGGGTCCCCTAGTTGTTAGTTTGGGCCCCATAGTCGTTAGTTTGGGGCCCCTGGTTGTTAGTTAAGGGCCCCGGGCTCCCTCATCGTCATTAATGTTATTGTTAATTACTGTTATGTGCGTAATTGCTGAAAAAAAAACTGCAACTAAACAGCGCTAGCTTATACGTTGTCGTAATTTTTATCATTGGTGGTATTTTAATTGGGGGGGGCCCGGGCCCCCTGGGCCCCCCCCCTGGCTACGCCTATGCGCGGTACCCAAGGCACTTTGGGGATTTTCGCAACATCTTTCTGCCAAATATAGGCCAAGACCAAAAAAGTCTTATCATCTGAGCGCGGAGCTCTTGGAACTGTGCCATATGGTAGAACCAGGCCTGGTTATTGCATTACGGTCATGAAAAGGTTAGCTAGGGCCTGAGGTAGCAACTTTTAGGACAAAACTCGTAATATTTTTTAGGTTATACATTTAAATTGGTTGGCAAAACTTGAATTGAAGTTGCCCGTGCTCCCTGGTTGTCAATATTATTGTTAATTACTGTTGTACGCGAAAAAAAGCAAGCCCCTTCCCCCTATGGCTAAGCCTATGCCCACCACAGCATTGGTCTTTGACAAATTATAGAACAGTGTTGTCACTTTTACCCAAACATGACTTGCAATACTTCATATATTGATTGTTTTTGTTATTATAACAGTCTTTAAATGGTTGTGATTTGTAAAGTAAGCCAACATTTGATGTGTTAAACTTCGAAGCAGTGTTATTCTGTCCGACCGGTCATTCCCTCTTGGCAACTCCGCCAATCCCCACCTGTGGGGAATTCCCCACAGGTTTATGAACCACTATTCTGTAAATGCGTAAAATGGTCACCTGCTATATGTCACATGTAAAATGGTCACCTACTATCAATGTGCACTTTGTAGTGTAAATGCGTGCCAAGCAAGTTGCCACATCCTTTTTTTCCACTATTTTAGAATTTTTTCCCATTACTGCCATAACTGAGCAATTAATCTATAATTTCGAAAGGTTACTAGTTACAACATCTGATCTAATTGCCTAACATACAATCTTAAAGAGAGTGAAGCATTTAGCCAATTCCGGTAGAGTACTATAGTTAAAATTGAGGTATAATGTTCTCATTTCGAGGCTGCGGTGTAGGGATGTACACCAGACACAAATAACACCCTTTAAAAAGCTTTTGGAAATTCTGCGTTTCTTCTCCCAGCATAAAATTCGAAAAAAAGTGAGGATTTTACCAAAACTGGATAGGTCGGGCAGAATGTTTTTTTTTTGTTTCAAAAGGTAACTTTGACTTTTTTTATTTTGAAATGACATCAAGTTAGGCAGTGGTAGGCAGTACTTCGTTTCTTTTGTAGCTAATCACTGTAACTATCTTTTAGTAGCTGTAACTTAATTGTTTTTCAAACGTAACAAAATTTGTAACTATAGATATCACTGTAAAACCCTAAAAGTTACTTTTTAGAGTGAATGCTCTATAGTAATAAGCATAGGCGTAGCCAGGAGACTCAGGAGACCCGGATCCCCCCAATTGAAATGCACCAATGATAAAAACTTGACAAATAGCCTATTTTTTCTTCGGTTTGAGTTTCTTTTACCATTTTTCGTGTACAAAAGTACACGCGTACAACAGAAATAAACAAAATAAAATTGACAACCTGGGAGCCCGAACCCCTTAATTCAATTTTTGTCAACCAATTTAAATGTAAAACTCGCGGTGAAATTAAGGGTTTCTGTCCTAAAACTTGCTACCTTAGGCTCTCATCTAACCTTTTTTTAAACGTAATGCAATAACTAGGGCGAATTTACCATATGCCACAGTTCCTGAGGCACGGCGCTCAGATGGTAAGAATTTTTTTTGTCTTCACCTATATTTGGCAGAAAGATGTTGCGAAATCTCCAAACTGCCAGGGGCCCCCGCGCGATGTAAATCCGGCCTGGGCAATAACATGCTGCCGTGAACATTACAAACGCCGTTACCGCATTTTTTTCGATTTTGAGATTTTTGCACTTATGGTAATTTAAAATAACGGCATTTTTTCATTAGCAGTAACTCGAAAAAATACCGTAAATGCTATGGGGTGCAGTTACCTTGCTTTTGATATTTTTTGAAGTGATTAGATGAGCAGCAATAAATCAGTAAAGAAGCGTAAATTTTTAATGATTATGAAAGTATAACATACGATTATGCAGGTTTTTAAAATGGAGTTTTTTTTACAATAAAAAACATAAAAAATTTCTGTGCACTGGGGACTTCGCATCAAGACCACGAACTGTGATATGAATTTGAAGTTTTGATCCAGGCTCCTCTTTTGGGAATTTCTGCCTAAGCCAGTGGTTGGAGCCTACCAACTTTTTAGTTTAGAACGACAGTACTGAGTGAAGCGTAACGCTTTGATACCGATAGGTCTACCTACTTTTGGTTGTTGCTTCTGATAAGGATTGTTGTTCAATTTTTGTGTAATTATGTAGTTAAAACGTGCATTTTCCAGAAAATTTATGTTGTTATGCTTATCAAGTATTTGGAACTTTGTTTTTATTCAATAAAGTTTTTTTTTCTGAATATTGATTTTTTTTGTTTTAAGGTAACGCTTATTTATTTTATGAAGTTTTAAGTAAATTTTGGCAAAAAATCGATGTATATTTCTCATCAAAGTTTTAAGGTGTCGCTTTTTCCAATAAAGTTAATATACAGTATTTTTGTCCGAGTTTTTGGAACGTTATTTTAATTCTATAAAGTTTAAATTTTTGCGCAAGAAAGTTTATTTGTCATTGTTTTAGGTTTGGGGTAGCCTATTAATTGCTTTTAAATTGGAATGAAAACATTTTTTTTTGCAGAAAATTGATCAATTTATGTGTTAGTAATTAACGAATTGTTTCATTCTATATAGTAAAGATGCTTTACGAATTCACTTTTTATAAAAACACGATGCTCATTTTTGCTTGTCCAAAATTTAAGAACCAACCTCACCATGAAAAAACAATTAAGAACAAGGGAAGCATTTGTTACTAACCAACAAAGTTTTTTTGGCCTTTTTTATATTCTAATTACATTTTATTTACCAAGTTGCCTTGGCCAAAAGACTCGAAAGAACCTTTTCGATCTTTGATTCAAGCTGCCACCTGTCAACTACACACGGTGTAGGCTTACACAGTTCCTTATATTGCTAAACAATAACCAAGAAAGTTGTGAGTACTAATTTTTTAGTATTTGGTTGGACCAGACCAGGAATCGAATCCGAGTTTACCGCTTCAGTGGGAGATGCTCTACCCACTCGATCACTGATCGGACTAGTACTATTATCATTGTTGAATTGCCAAAATAAAACATGCTCTTTCCCAAAACACAATTTTTAACCAAGCAAAAATTGATTTGTGTCATTTTATTTTCCAATAACGTTTAAAACAAACAAAAAACAAACGCGGCTGAAAATTGGTAAAAATTTAAGAAAAGCCAGCCTCGACTAACATTTACTGGTTCTTATAAACATAAAAGTGAAGTTGATGTATTTTTGGTTATTGAAGTTATATATCGGCAGTCACTCTTGTTCTACAATTGCTTTTTTTTTGCAGCGCAAGCGAGACTCGCAGCGAGCTGTTGAGTGAATCTTCGCTTTACTGTAAATAGCTCAACATTTTCACCTAAGCTACATGGATTTGAATAATACTCCGTTGATTGCAGCGCAAGTACGCATTTATTAGTTACGTCCGGGTGAAAATACTTTACACGTTTCTCAAAATCCTTGTTTTTTTTTCATTTTGTAGAAAGCAGGCGCGATACAAAACGCGACTAGGATTTTGCTAAAAAGACTTAAACCAAACGTTAAAAATTTTTGTTCGAAAAATGTCTAGTTCGGATGGCGTGCTGAACAAACTGGTGCTACGCAAGCGTGCCCCTAGCGGGAAACTGGAGACAGATTTTTGTGAGTTTTTAAAAAAATACTCATTTAGCGCTATTTTAAGCGCATTTGAAATCAAGAATGGCTATTTACAAAAGACCGTAAAAACTGCTTATTACGACGTGCTAGTTTATATGCTCTTATTCAATATTCTGTTCAATGTTCCTAACTTGTTCTTTAATTTTGAGCAAAAATGAGCTTCAAGTTCTTGTGTAAATGTTCTTATTACAAAAAAGGGCACTAAACTTTTTACGATTAAGTGTTGCTATTAAATACTTTATGTCGCAGTTAGGGTGTTTTATGATTTATTTTGTTAAAACTTTGAGGTGTGATAATTTCAGTTTGCAGTTACGTTGTTCTATACCAATAAAAACTGCAATTACGGTGATTCATCGATTTATGTTTGATCAGTTGGCGATTGCATAAATTGAAAAAACGCAGTAGGTGTTAAAATTGAATCTTTACACCCTAAATGGCAATTTACCACTTTCAAGGGGTCGCAAATTCCCAAAATTTTATAGCTCGTAAATAAAAGCCTTTTCAAAGCACACCAAAAAAATTGTGTTAAAAAAAACAAACAGAAACAGAGCGGCAAGCGTTTGAACTTTAAAACTGATTTTTTCAACAATTAAGATTTTGCAGTTACGTTGTATTTGATATTCACGGCAGCATGGTTAATAGGCGGAACCAATTATTGCACCATTTTTCAATTGTCCTAACAATTCACATCCACCTCGCCAGTTTTTACGCGACAAAAATGTTTTGAAAAAAATTAGCAAGGGGAAATGCTCATTAAACAAATTATTGAATTTCAATAGAGGGGGCCTGTGCCCCCTGGCCGTTCGTGTACTCTACAATCGGATGTTTCCATGACAAAACAAAAATCTTCAAGCATAATCTTCGAAAGGATTATTATTTACTGCTAAAATATTGCAGGGGGCAATGTACTTTACTATTCCCTACATGGGCCAAATCACTTACAAAATTTAACCCAAAAACCCAAAATTTTAAACGTGTTTTGAACTTAAATGGTAAGTAAAAAAGAATCAAACAATTTAATTTTTTCAATTGGCTTTCAAATGGTTCTAAGCACGTGCGAATTGTGATCCAATGGCATTAAAATAGCTTTTTGTTTTCAAAGAATTACAAAAAATCACCGAGCGGCGGCAGGGGGCTTCGCCCCAAGACCCCCGTCTGTAATACGTTTGGGTTACCCTAGTTTACTCAACAAATCTCCCTATTCAGATATTTTTCCTTTTTAACTTTTGGTTCAAGCTCTCTTCCTTTAGTAAAATCCTGGTTAAGTGTCAAACCAGGGGCCATATAGTGTACTGTGGTCTTCGAATAAACACGAATATTTGTGTTTCGGAAATCATTCGGGTTTCAATTTTTTTTCAGAATATAGATTTTAACAAACAGGTTTTGAAAGTTTGACATATTTTTTCTTCGTAAAATTATAGCTATATTTTCTTCGCGATCGACATTTCCTTAAAAATAATGTAACAACTAAAAAATCTTCTGATTCGGATATTCATTATTTCGTTTCCAAAACAAAGTTCTAGCTTCCAAAATCTTCGTCAAAAGTTCTTGAATGAATTCCGAACAAAAATCATCGTTTTCGTGGTTGTAAAAGCAATTTGGTTAACTTTTGCCTTCAAACACGAATAAAAAACGTCATCAAATATGTAACTGTCATTAAATAATTGACTATTATTGACAATAAACAACAAATAATTGTCATTTTTTTTGCTTTGTTCACGTGTTACATTTTGGTTAAAATGTTTAAAGTTAAACTTGGCTGTTTAAATTTTTTTGCCAAGTTATTTATGCAAATTAAATTAAAAATTAGTCGAAGATTAAACTCAAGAAGTGAATCTTGCGAGCTTAAAGCAAATTTACACAGTATTCGTTTTTCGTCCGTTTTTTAGTCTTTTGCTTCTTGAAAAAATATGCGCTTTTTCTTCCGCATTTGTATAAGTCCATTTCCGGACTAAGTAGACTGCTACACATTGATCTAAATTTTGTTCAAAAAGCGATATTTTAAAACAGAGGTGGAATCCTTTAAACAATTTTTTTTCGGAAAACTTTTGTCCAGCATGTGACAGTCTGATAGTGCGGATATGGACATATAAAAACGCGGACAAAAAGGAACATACTTTTTCTTGGAGAAGAAAAAACGTACAAACGCGAACGAAAAGCGATTACTATCCAAATCCACCTTTAGTTAGTCAGAATTATGCAGAGCGCAATTAGAAGAACAAAGTGCAACTTCCGCAACCTCTGCAATTGCGGAAGTTGCGTTGCGCTTTAATTTTTTATTTTGAAACGTTGCGGAAGTTGCTTTGCGGACTAAAGTTTTTTAAATTTGTTGCGCTTTAATTGCACTGCGCTTTCAAAAATTTTGTTTCATTTCGATTGTAACATTGATAATTAATGTAGGCCTTCTTTAGCAAGTTATTTACTCTTTTTCTGTCTAAAATCACAAAAATTGCGGTATTGGCATTGTGTTGTGAAATTTCAATTGCGTAAGTTAGGTTGTGCTTTAACTTGGTACGAAAATGCTGTTCCGCAATTGCGGAATTGCGTCGCGTTTCAACTGAACCAAAACGTTTATTGCAGAAGTTGCGCTGCTCTTCAGAAATTAAAAAAATTAAATTGCGCATTTTGTGCTGCGCTTTTAATGGTTGAAAAGATTATTGCACTTTGTTGTGCTCAGAGTTGTAAACGAGCCGATTAGTTTAGGCCCAAACCCAGCCCGAACCAGAAAATATAAGCCCGAACCCGACCCGAAAACTAATTTGGCCCCAAAAAAAACGAAAGTTAAGTTAGGTCTGAAAAATTTAGCAATAAGGCCAAGTTATTTTGATGATATTTTTGTACATCTAAGACAAAAAGCAGGTCTCAGGCCCGAATGAAGCTAAAAAATTTGTCAACTTTAGGCCCGAAACCGGCCTGAACTCGACCCGAAAAGCCCGGCCCGACTTACAACCAGGGTTGGAAATTGATAACAAAAACGCAAAGAATAATCCATATTCAATACTTCAAAAAAATAGTAAAGAATAGGCGATTTCGATAATGAAAAAAAAAAGTAAAGAATAATCGATAATGTAATCGATAACTTTTTATGGAGTCAAAAAAGAATGTCAACATATTTTGACATTACGACTAAAAGTAAATATCTGTATGCAAGTGACATTGCACTTCAATGCAAGAAATCCTGAGCTATCAACAACTCACCAAACGTGGAGTTCCACCGTGTGCTATTGGGAGTCACAAATAACTTTCCAATGCTTCGCGAACTTTATCGCAAGCCAAGACTGACTTTGATTGCTTATTCGATGTAGCACTCAGTTTTGCCATTATTCTGCGATATACTTTTTTGTGCTTGTCATCGGATAATGGCAAAAAGGAATCCTTAGTTGCTACAGGGCTGATTTTGTGAGCTGCACATTTAACATGTGCTGGTAAATCAAACTCTTTTTCATCTTGTTCACATCTCAAGAAGTCAGAAATAGATACAGCATTAATGGCCTCAACTTCATTTGATTGTGTTGCAACTTCGTCATCACTTGAACAAATTGATATCTCTTTATCAATTACGGAGCCGAATTCATCAAAAGCTTTTACAAAATTCGAACCAGAATCTGTAATGCAATGAGTTACTTTGCCACTGAGTTTAAATTCGGCAATCACAGATTCAATCACCTTCGCTAAAATGTCAGACGTGCAACTACCATTATTCTGCGAAGACCCAAGCAAGCATGTTTTCTCATGAGTTTATCATCCTTCCAATGAACTGTAAACCCAATGTTTCCTTTCCTGTATGATGTCCAATGATCCACTGTCAAGCACATATGTTCAACTTTATTTAAATTGGTTTTTAAATCACGTCCTAGTGAATAAAACAGCTGGTTACTTTTTGCAGAATAGGTTTTGTAGCTTTTACCTGCCAAATTGGGCGCAAGGCTTTTCATCAAATTTTGGAATCCACGTGAACTGATACGGTGAAACGGAAGTACTGATTCCACAATATATTTGATAATATACAGGTCTAAATCACGTTGTGTCAAGCGAACGGTTTTTTTTTTTAAGTTTTTTTAGATTGCTTTGTTCAGAAGATGTAGGTTCAGAAGTAGCTTTGGTTTCAGGCTTTTTAGACTTTCCGGAATCGTTTTCTAAGCACAATTTGTCAAAAGTTGGCAGTGAGCCATTGTGTCTTTTTTTTAACATGAGTTCTAAGCATAGGTGGGCATGTTAATGCAAAACGTTAGCTTCGTTAACCACTAGTCCGTTAATAAACTTCACACCTCCGTTAACGTTTATCCGTTATTTTCAGCTTTAATTAACGGAAGTTAATAAAGTCCGTTAATTCGTTAACATTTTGCGTGTAATTTACATTTCGTTTTATTCACTCGCTTCTAGAACACGTATTGATACTGTTGAGCAGATTGTCAGGAAATATTTATTGCTATTGTGGTCTTTTTGTGTTTTGGAAGTTACATTTTTGAAGTCTAATCTAATTTCAAGATAGAAATAAGTTCAAATGCAATAACGAAGCTGCGATCGGGAAATCTTTGGAAATTGCAAACAGCGACAATTAATAGACCTCCGAGGCTGCAGCTTATTGTTTGCCTCAAAAAAGAGCTCCTTTCTCCGCTTTCTTCAATAAAACTCGCGCTAAAACGCAACAAGTGCTACCACTGCAAACTGGTTTGTACCGGTACAATGAATGAATGATGCAAGATATCAACGATAAAAAGCTTAACGGAAGTTAACAGAACTTAACGGATGTTACTTTAGTCCGTTAACAGAACTCAACGGAACTTAATTTAGTCCGTTAACATGAAAAAACTTTTTAACGGATTTACGAGTTCAAGAAAAAGTTAGCTTTGTTATTAATGGATTAACGATTAACGGACTTGTGCCCACCTATGGTTCTAAGATTGACCCTAGATTTATAGCTGGCACTGATTTTTTTGTCAAAGCAACGCTTAGAAGCAAACAACCAATTTCCTTGAGATGTTCCTTCACTCTTCTGAACAAAAAATGAATCCGGAACAAAGCATTTTAGTTTGAATTTTTCTGGGCTTGAACTTGGTTGACATCCGGTACCATTGTTGGTACTGGTTTCAGCACTGCAAGTAGTTTCCGTATCAGAATTATCCCCAGAACTATCATTAATTGTCACTGCCACTGGTAAAGAAACATGTGCTTCACTTTCCGTAATTATCAGTTGTCACTTGTCTAGGCTAGTAGATCAAAAATTTCTTACTTACTAGACTATTGAAGTATCAGTAGGGCACCAGGTTATTCAATAGCCTAAGCTTTAATAAAAAATTGGCTATCGAGAGTATAGGCTACAAAACTTTGTATTAGAACATAAAGGTTCATTGAAAATGTGAATGTTAAGCGTACCAGTAGACTACTCGCCAAACAATAGCATTTGATAATGGATTGTACAATACCGGTAGGCCACTGCCAAATGAGTACAACTGGGATAGCCTACACATGTGCGTGCCACCTCTACCATGTTGATGTTGAGATAAGCAGTGGTTATAGCAACTGCCTTGCAGTCATCAGTCTGCAGATCTGGGTTCACTACTACTACTACCTCAGTAGGCTACCTGACTACCTGGTAGGGAGTCTTGCAAAAACTTCAAAAACTGGTATTCATAGCTTTCCTGCTTGACATTCCAGGTCTAGCTGTAAGCTGCTAGGTGCCATTGCCTCCAATTTTTGCATACTTATTCACAGAGTTGTCTCGGCCAGAAAACAGCAAAATGACCGTAGGGTCTTAGAGTCGTTGCCACCTGTCTACTACACCAGTAAAGCTTCACACTATCCCTTCAAGTGCTGAGCGCCAAGCAGGGAAGCTGTGAATACCATCTTTTAGTGTTTTGGTATGGCTCAACAAGGGAAGCAAATCCAGGTCTACCGACTGTGAGACCGATGCTCTAACCACTAGGCCTAAGCCACCACGCCACTTAAAGCAGTCCCTAGCCTACCAGCTACCACTGTACTGTAAGACTACTGAAAATATCAATAGCAATGATAATTACTTGAGCTTTTCACTTTTCCAATGTGTGCTTAACAATATCATCTGACTTAGTCCTAGTCGGCACGACGGCACATTGCAAAGAATTTAGGAACTGACACCTAACAGTACTACTTGACTAGGCTTACTGCAACACTCTGCACTGCTATCAGTGGCTACATGTGCATTATTGTGTTTGTACATGCAGAAGCTAGTCATGCAAACGCTTACGCACGTGCCATTGCCTTTTTCTCAAACGTTTGGTTTAAATACGACATTTTGTCACTGCAATGTTGAAAGCTGGGCAGTGCAGTGGTTAGCACGCTCAGCTCTCAACCTTCCGCACCCGGGTTTGATTCGTGGTTGGGTTGGGAAAGTGTGATGCAGTATGCAGGAACTGGGATGGAAATGTACGAAGCTATCTTTAATTGCTTCAAAACCTTGCACTACAGTTAGGATTGGGGCAGCGATGCCTGCCTGAGGGGATAGCAATAACGTAGCAGCAGCTTTTTAGCTTACGAAAGCGACGTACCGTTACGTTTGAGTGCGGCTCCTTGCGTAAGTTTTCACGACTAGCTCCTCGTGTTTGTACAACTTGGAATGGAGTCAAAAATGATTGCGATGCGAAATTTTGAACTAATGCATACATTAATTGAAGTAAAATTATAATTACGTACACAATAAAACCGCAGTGAACGAAAAAATTATTAACGCGTTTCCAAAAAAATTTTGCTTAACTTGAAAAAAAACATTGATTGATTATTATCGATTTACCTGGCAAAAAAGTAGGGAAAAGGCACATTCGATAATGAAACTAAAACGTGGAGAACTTTTGCATTCGATAACCAAAAAGTAACGAATAACGATATCGATTTCAAGTCGATATTTCCAACCCTGCTTACAACTCTGGTTGTGCTGCGCTTTTGATATAATGTTATTTGTGCCCATCCTCTCGAATTATGACTATCCAATAGTAATATATTCTGTTTCCGCTTGCGAGACGAAAGGCATGGTGGATTCAAGTTGGAAGTGGATTGCTGGTTCCATCGATTGTACAGATGACAATTCATTTTCATTAGAAGAAATTAAACTGAATAGGTTCGATTTGAAGAAATTCATTAGTTAGAAAACGGTGACTCTTACAACAAAAAGCTATCAAAGATGGGCGGTGGTCCAAGCAAAGTGGTAAATTCTGCAAACTCTTAATCAGTTTCACCGTCTGATAAACTATTGGGTTTTCTTCAATGCAAAATTTCTCTCCTCATTCGCAAATTCAAATAACAAAGCCATGATGAAGCAAGCAATAATGTGTAGCACGCTTTTTTTCTTCTATTGCCTATTAACAACCTGCAAAACAACTGTAATTGCCAGCAAAAAAATCTTTGAAAAATGTTACGAGTGGTCTAGAGCATTTGTGAATTTATCTAAAGATTTGGGGTAATTCATAAACATTTTGAGCCATTATCAGTTTGTTTTTTTTTTTCAGAAAAGAAAAAATCAGTACGATCAAAAAATGTTAGTATCGAATAAAAGCATTTTCGGCCGAACAAAAAATTTTCGGAACAAAATTCAAAATCTTTGTAAAAATTTCCGAATAAAAAAATCGTCGGCCAAACAAAACAATTTTCGGCCGAAGATCTTTTTGTTTATGAAATATTTACAAATATTCGGAAAAAATGAAACTTTTCAAAATGAAGATTCGGAAATTTTATTCATAACGAAACCATAGTATGCCAACACGAAGACCATAATATGTGGCCCCAGGCCATGGCTTTTGATCTTCCATTCTACGTTATCTTTGTCCCACAATAATTTCCTCTTTTGAAAATTTTTGGTGACGTCATTGTACGCGATTTGTGGTTTGCCCCCCCCCAATCAAAAATCCTGGCTAAGCTTATGGTAATAAGTACGGAAATTTTTGTCTTCTCCATTCCAAACTTTGCAAATAAATTTAGTTGTGTCGCATTGGACAGTTTTAGGGCATTTTTAGATAATGCGATTCGTAGTCTTATAAGGAAACAGTAGCGTAGCCAGGGGGGGGGGCGGAGGGGGCTCGAGCCCCCCATTGGCTTGTGAAGTATGCAAAATTGCATGTTTTTTGAGCTTTTGAGGCCGATTTTCTGAGAAAAATAGAAAATAGCCCCTCCCATTCGAAAACAGCCCCCCCTCAGACGACTGAATTTGCGAAATTGGACGAAAAATCAGTCTCGATATCGGTGATGCATTTTTTTTTTTTTTTTTTTTTGGAGATCACTCGATTTTGGGCGGAAAAAAACGGAAAAAATTTCGGATTTCGGCCGAAAAATCACTCTCAATTTTGGTGAAGACCTTTTTTTTTTTTTTTTTCTTTGGAGATCACCTGATTTTGGGCGGAAAAAAGCGTTGAATTTCCGAGCTTTCCGAGAAATTTCGTCTCAATTTTCGGACAATCCGTCTGAAACTGCTTCTAGATCAATGAAAATTCCAGTCAAGGTCGTTTGCACACTTCTCACTCTTTCAAAAAAGCCCCCCTCTTTTCCAAATCCTGGCTACGCGCCTGTAAGGAAAGAATTAATTTTTGTAACGAAAGACACTTTAGATGCAGAATGTAAAATATAGGCAATGCTTTTCTGGTGAGAGGCTGCAAAAAGACCACTGTTCAGATCCAAGAAACTGGCGCGGTTGCCAAGTCTGCAGCCTCTCACCTTGCAGTTAGATAAATAACACAACAATGAAAGACATCTATTAAATCTTATAATCTGTAGTTTAGATCCTTGTCCTGTACTTGTATTAGCTAAATCAATTAGAAAAAATTATGGTAACTTACACAGAACCAGTTTTGTAAAGCATTACGAGAATCATATTGGTTATTATGTTTTGGGTCATTATTTTTTGTTGTTACAGCACTTAATGAGTAATATTTTTGGAACAGTTGTTTATATCCGAAAAAGGTTTAAAATTAAAAACGAAAGAATCTCTTAAAATGCCTCCCCTCTACAGCCAATGCAGTGATTGGTGAATTTGCATCCTCGATTCTACCCCCTTAACGATGCTGGATTTTAGGAGAATGAACTGTATTTAGGTGTAATTTGTGATGAAAGTTGGATGTGTTTTTGAGTGTCTCATGTGTGCATGCTGGGTGTTGGCTTCACGATGCATTACTTCATAACTTTTTTGGGCTTTGTTTGCAAGTCTTTTGTCAGGCTGGGCATTTCTTTCCGTTGGTGTGGTTAGACAGATGAAGATTACCTGGCTCCTACGAGCGATATCATAACTAATTCATTCAGGCGTGTGAAACAAGCGTCTGTTCAACAACATCAACGCAGAAAGTTTTTACTAGATTCTGGGTGCAGTTTTTGTCTGGCTAGGCCACTGCAAGGGATAGACTGCTAGACCCCAATGGAGAATAAGCGTTGTCCTATTCAAAGAGGTAACGACGAATTGCAAGTTGTGGAATTGAGTCAACAACTTTTCAATCACTAACCCCTTGCTCTACCACCTGAGCTATCGCCTGCGCGTGTCATAACTAAGCAGGTTATCTAAGCCATCATTCTCAGAATCAATTTTAATAAACAATGTATTGCAGTATAAGATGTTGAGGTTGGGTTGGGGTAGGATTAGGAGCCATTCCTCTTCATTTTACTAATGTCTTCGATGCACTACCGTAGGTGGAAGCAGATAAAATAAACAAATGTCCATTCAGGATATCATCTACGACCCCTCATCGCAGATGCCCAAGACTTAATAAATGATGGAATATACACAGTTACGTCGATATCTACGTGCAGCAAAATTTCACATTGCATCAGTTGTACAATGATGAAATAATGTCACACACAAAACTTGAGCTTTCTATATGTTGAAAAATGGCTTGCAGATTTTAATTTTTTTCCCAAAAACTTGCCATTTCAAATTTACCGCTGGGTAGAGATAATGAGCACACATAATATTAAGTATTGCAAACAACCAGACTTATTTTCGATATTTGCTTGAACAAACAAGGTCAATATCTTTAGCATAGTTTAGTTTTGTTTAGAAAAGAAGCGACAAACAGATAAAAAGCAAACGATATATTTAGGAGGAGGCTAATATTTTAATCATAAAAATCACAGTCAATGTTATTGTAATAAGTTTATTGCGAACGTTTCGGCCCTCTTCTGGTGCCATTTTCAACGAACAGTAAAAAACTTACGCGAATTACATTCTGGTATTGATTGAAAAAAAACTAAAAATAGGCCTATGTCTTTCACGCATTAAAAAGGCGGAGTGGATTAGATGCGTGAAAGACATAGGCCTATTTTTAGTTTTTATTTCAATCAATACCAGGATGTAATTCGCATTAGTTTTTTACTGTTCGTTGAAAATGGCACCAGAAGAGGGCCGAAACGTTCGCAATAAACTTATTACAATAACATTGGCTGTGAGTTTTATGATTAAGATAAAAAGCATGGTCACCAAAAGAGCATTAAACGATATAAATCAAATCATATCATATCAACTGAGGATTTACAACTGAACGAACTTAATAAGAACGGAGAGATGAGGGTGACTGGGGAGTGAGCTCGCGCTCTTCGAGTCTCCAGCCACCCGCGTATGTGTCGAAGCAGGCGGCCTGTATCCGTAATCGAACTCGGGTCGCAGTATTGCTTACACAATAATCAGCGCTCAGCTCCGCTCGGCCATCTGCTCACCAGAACTTCAGGAACTTCAGAACTAAATGACTTCATGAACAAAAGATTTTGTGCAAACAGGTTGCTGTATTGATTGATGAACGGACATAAGATTTTGTAACAAAAAATGCTATCGTTTAAAATCAGTGAAGGAGTACGCCATCACTCAAACGAAATACTGCGTGTAGACACAGTTCCTAGGATACAAACAATAGGAATGGATCAAATGCACCACTAAAAAAAACTTTGCAGTAATCTTCGGATTAAAACAAAACATTAGCAGAAAATATTTTGAACTCATTGTTATAACTATGCAGTTAATCAAGGGTTTGTTCTTTATGTGTGCGCTATTCAATTTATTTTGTACAAATATGTCCAACGGTTTTGAAGAAAAACGGATTAGTTTTAATCTTTGTTGGTGCATTACAAGTTTAAAACCAGTGTGCAATATTTTGGGAGTTTTATGGGATAATTTGGAATTTATGAGTCATATCAAGGGATAAAAAATGTCTGAGACATTCCTGACCAAGCTAAAGCAACACTGGAATCATAACTTGACGTTTCTTGAAACTTTCACACCGTATCAAGAGTAATGAAATTATTGCAAAAACAGCTTTTGCGAATTTTGCGCGTAATCCGAGCTAAATATTCATCCCCTTTATTATGCCGATAACTTTGCTTGGTGAATTTCCTTCATATGTTGAAACATCAAAGATCAAAAATAATTTAAAGCTCGTTACGGCACGCAAGTAATCAAGGTTTTATGCAGCGAGGGATGCGTTATTGAGTGGCGGATTTGTAATGGTGTCATAGAATGCCCATGGCTGACACCGAATGATGAAGCGAATTGCACAAGCTGTCCGTCGATTTATCCCAACCGATGCGATTGCTATGCTGAAGAAAGCTTCACTTGCGAATGGGATAAAGATGGAATGGATCAGTTCACATGTTATCCTTATTCATGTAAGTAAATTTGTTGTAGGGAGATTGTTGCTGAATGACGTCATGCATGAAATTCATGCTGGAAAGAAACAAAAAACATAAAACTAAAGGTCACAGCAGGACAAATCAGTCCCGGACAAATGGGTCCCAAATTGCGTACACAATGGTTAAGTTGATATAACGCACTTTGCAGTAGAATGTACTATTCTAAGCAAAAACACAGAATAGTTATACATTGAATTTAACTTAATAAAATGTTTGCGTTTACGAAGACCATGGAAACTGACCACTGACGGCGAGATACTAAGTGTACTGTATTGCCAAACGAACAAAAGGGCGTCGTAAGAAAATTTTTCAAGGGGGGGAGGGCAATAAGAAGAGGTCAAGTATTAACTACTAAAAATAAAAGGTTTTTTGAAATTCGGGAGGTTTGAGAGAGCCCATGCAAGGACCTGGGCTTTTTTATCGGATTGCAATCAGCACTGCAAATTAATTATTTATCTTCCGCGAATGTTTCAAAGTAAACTAACTTATTTACCTTCGCCATTTTATAAAAAAAATTGCACTGCAGTACCATAATCAGCATCAATTTATTTGAAAGCAATGAAAAATACAAAAAATTTTATCGATGCAAGTGAGGCGGAGCCCCCTATCGCGGTAGCATTCGCGTGTTTCGAAGTCAACTGACTTCATAATCAGAATCATATTTATTTGAAATTCAATAATCAGAATCAATTTATTTGAAAGCAATAAAAAATAAAAAATTTTCATCGGCAATTATTGCATGTGATAAACTTTCGGTTATTATGCATAGATTTTTAGAAAATAGTTGATAGTCAATGTTCTGAAACAGTGCTAAAATCAGAAGTAAAATCAGAGCAAAATTAAAAATAAAAAATCACAGTAAAAATTGTGTTTTTAGCCATTTATTCTGATTTTTAAATTCATAAACGTTTAGATAAATATCTTTCTTTATCGACCAAAATGTGTTGTATTATTTTATTCAAAGCCCGCCTTGCGAATAACTAGTAGTTGCAGGGGCAGGGCAAACCCTACGACGTAGACTGAACAGGGGCGTCGATAAAATTGTTGAAAAAAAAGATATTGCAGTGGTAGCAACCCAGTTTTCTTTTGACATTTTCTGGCAATCGTATTAGACTGCAATCCTTGACAGTAAACCCTCTTGATAAAATATTACGATTTAATAGTTAACAGGCTTTTTTCAACTTCAAACGCACCGACTGTCTCTATTGTTTTCGTTCCCCACAAACTTTTTTCCCTATTTTTTGTCGAGTCTGAAAGTGCCTTTTGCCAAATTTGCTGCAACATATTTTTTAAAAAAGCTACATAATAATATAGCCAATTAAATTTATTCATCATATGTTGCATTAAAACTACGTAAAGAAATAAGTTTTCAACATACCGTTACTACTGAAATAATACGAAAGAAATGACGTCATTGTCTCTTTACGAAAGGCGATGTCTTGTGTTCACTATCTGTTTCAATAATTTTTCTGCTGCAGGTTTATAAAACAAGACCTTCAAAAGAAATTTCAAAAGTTGGCCTTGACCCGCCTGCCTCGAAGCTTTTGATCTCAACAATAACACATCAAAATGGGTCACACATTTGACCAAATAGATAATTTTAAAAGGTATAATTAGATGCGTTTGTGAAAGCCAAAAGTCGTGCGTCCGAAATCAGTCCAGCTTTCTCATAGTAAAGAAAGTGGTTGGGTATATTGCCATGCGCCAAGCTACCGACGCTTCAAGAACTAAGTGCGATGTACCCCTGGTTGAATCACTCTCGTTTAGGCCGTGGCAAAAGTACCCAATATTAAAAAGTAGCTCTTAAACGTCGTGAGTAAACTATAAAGTTGTCTAGGTTGCGAAACGAAATCGTTTATGACTTTGTGATTTCTTGCACTTTTTTTATTTTGTTTTTGTGCACACAAATCATGTACCGTCCACTACTGCGATCTTTCCCAAAGGTTGTTCGGAGCCAAGTTTTTACACGTCTCAGAATGTTGAAAGAGCGCTCAACAGTACAAGTAGTAAACGGCAAAGTTAAAGCAATTAACAATGCATGTCGAACAGCAGGATAGAACATTTATTATCGATTCATTATTTCATCCAACGACCTGCTTTAACATTTTCAAATTCGTTTGAATGCTTCCACAATCCACATATCATAACACGTGAGGACCTGGCTACAAAAATTTTCAATTTTATTGATATTGTCAGTTTGCTCTACTTTGACCTTAAAATCTTCTCTCGACAAAGTAACAGCTCGTGTAGAATGTAACATCAGCAAGCGATTAGGCACAAAATTTGAATCGTCAAATAGAGTTTTCAAGGAATAAAATCCAAGCACGGAATATAAACCGCCTTCAAAAATATTCCTGAACATTGATTGCGGCAAAGTTTGCCTTGTAGCATTGCATCGAGGTCGTTGAGGTCTGATAAGTTCTAAATGCAATTGATACAACATTTCCTTTTCTTCAGCATAAACATCTTTCAGAAAAATCTCTTCGGCCATGTTTCTGTGCGTGGTGATGATCGTTATAAAAGTATTGATTTGCTGTTAAATAAAGCGAATATCGATGTTCGTTTGTAAAGCCCTAGCAATAGGCTTCAGCATAAAGCCGAATATTTGGCAATTATAGCCAGACAAACCAAAAAAATCAGAACTAGAAAGAGAACGAACACGGTGCAAAAAATTAACCGTTTTCTGGGTAGCACCTAGATCCCTTTCTAAGCCCAGATCAGCGCACCAAAAAAAGAAACTTAGACGATCGGTGATAGCTGAGATGATTACGCAGTAAAAGTGCTTCTTCAAGGACTCACGGACCATGTGTAAACATCCATGGGCACCATTTCCCCATGCTCCTTGCCGACGCCTATGCATGAACACTAAGCAGTAGAAGTTTAAATTAATTGAAGTTACTACGTACAAATTAGATTGTTTCTCCTATAGATCGCTAAACTGTTTTGCGGTTTTTGTCGTAAAACTTTAATTAGTGAATTTTTGGAAACTTGTAAAACATAGCAGAAAGTTGTGTGAAGGGGCGTGAAAACTCATTGAATCGCTATTCTCTAAAACCATTTTGGTTTCGTTTACTACAAAAACTAAGATAACCATATGTCACTGTCCACAGGATATCGCAATAACTCGTTTTTATATTTTATGTTTTTCTATTTCAAAATTGAGTTAATTTATGTGCTGTATAATAAACATCTCGTTCACTTTTAACATTTTCACTACGGCAGCTTTTGCATGCTGCGCGCTAAAGCAATAACAATCGAGATTTTTCACATCCCGCTGAAGTCGTCACATTAAACCAAGCTGATCCACGAGTAATCTCGTTCTCAGCATACCGCAATAAAAACATGAAAACTTGAAAGAAATGAAGACGAATACAATAAATTGACATCAGCCATCAAAGAATTATGAAAAACTGCAAATTAAATTGAAAACAGCAAAACTACAAAAATATTCCAAAAAATTGCAACTAAGACTCACAGCAATATTAATTACAATCAATCAAATAATTCGAAAGAGCTACAAAACAAACATACACAAAAAAAGCCAGCTCAGACAATCGCCACTTTTTTACTCCTCGTCAAATATACTGTAGATGCATTTACGCAGCACTAAAAGCTTTGCATTTGAACTTGGCTGAGGGTCAAGATATCTCCTTGTTATCACACCAAAAACAAGCGACAAAACTAAATGGAAGCTAGCTGAGAAGCAAGCCCATTGAACAACCGACGCATGTTAAATAATGAGAATTGCTGTTTGGGGGTCCATATGGGGCGTTTCCGAAGGGGTGGTACGCCCAAATTATGTCAAAATATTTGTTTCTTAAATATCTGCTGATATCAAAAAAAACTGGTGTCCTAGCTTCTACTGATCAAAAAATTGATTTTTAAGGGTTTAATTTGCGAGAGGGTTCCCAGGTGGATGGTACCCCCAAATTATGACAAAATATTTGTCTCCTTAATATCTGCTGATATAAAAATAACAAACTAGCGTTCTAGATTTAGCCGTTCAAAAAAGTGATTTTTGAGGGTCGATTTGGTGAGGGTTATCAGCGAAGCGGTAACCCCAAACTATGTCAAAATATTTGTTTCTCAAATATCTACTGATGACAAAAGAAAGTATCGCTCTAGCTTGAGCCGTTCAAAAAATTTATTTTTGCGGGTTGTTTGGGGAGATTTCCGGGGATGGCGTTACCCCAAGCTATGTCAGAACATTTATTTCCGAAATATCCACTGATATAAAAAAAAACTAGCGCTCTAGCTTAAGCCTTTAAAAAAATTGATTTTTAGGGGTTCCATTTGGATGGGTTCCCGGGGGGATGTACTCCCCAAACTATGTCAAAATATTTTTCTCTTAAGTATCTATTTTCTTGCAATTTCAATGCAATTTTCTTGAATTAAAAAACTAATTTTTTTTGAAAAATTGTAGTATTCTGCTGCTACATAAGTTGGACTGCCAAGTGTGTAATCTGTTTTGTCGCAGAATTCACTGATTTTTGTTTGCAGCGAAGTCAAACTTTCCTACAGGAATTTAGTCTCACCATCACGTTCTGGGCTGCCACAATTAAAAACTGTAAAAATCAAACTTACTTGTCGGTTTTTACTCTTTTTCAAAATTTAATTTTGATTTCGATCTTATTTATTTTTCGTCCCTGACCAAAGCATTTTAAGTTGTAAATACAAATGCATTTCCTAGTCAAATGATAAATCATTAAAGTCCATAAAATGACAGGGTCACTGAGAAGGGACCGTTAGGTCTACGAGTCAACAGTCACCCTGTGTAGCCATTATCTTTTATTTATAGCATAACGTAAAATAATTCTACGCAATTGACACAGTACCTGTGCTACCAAATGAAACATAACTTTTTAGTGAAAGTAACTGAATATAGTTGAAAAGCAATAGTCACTTGTTTCCTGAAATCTGATTATGTATGTCAGGTCTTTTAGGTATAAAGATGCTTGTCTACTTCAGTTAGTAAAAGGTTACGACCAAAGCCGATCTTAGCTAGTAGAAAAATTTAAAATTATGTCCCATAACTGCTTTCCAATTTGACATAAAATTGAAAAATATTCTATCTTCATTAAATTATCAAATCTTAGAAGCAATCGCAATAGCCTTGTATTTTTCTGTCAAAATCAACGCTGCAGGAGCCGCAAAAACACGTTTACTCACTACGCTGGTTATAGCAAGATGAAATAGAGTTGAAAACTATGGTTCCAAAATACTGTATAACAAACATCAAAACAAGTTTTTTTGACGTAAGAAATGATTCAATACTTTGCTAAAGTTGAATAGAATTTACACAAAGTTACAGCAATGTGGTTATTTATAATATGGAAAATTAATTTCAATAATTGAATTGTTTTTAATGAATGATTGTATAAATTCGCAGTGCGATGTGATCGAAAAGCTGACTGCACCGACGCAACTGATGAAATCGGTTGCGAGTGCGAGAATGACGAGTTCACTTGCGACTGCATCCAGCAGGGAACATGCGCTACAGTGGACGGATGCAAAAACAAAACTGAACTTGTAGATGGATTCCTTCGCTGTCCTGAAGGACGGATATTATTCAGCAACAAAACTAGAATTGACATACACAGATTGCGCAATGTATCGGAATGTAATGATATCGGGTTTCCCAGCTGTGATAATTCTACTTGTTACCACACTGATTTCCCAACGTGTGTTAATGATAACTGTTATGATTCGCATGTGCTTTGTACTTCATACTGTGATCAGGATCTTTGCCGGAAAGTTTTTCAATGCTCTGATAATCGTACAATTTTTCTTTCTCAGTTTTGTGACGGGTTCGTCGATTGTTTTGACGGCAGTGATGAAATGACTAACCAACCTGGTTTCAAATGCGGTAAATGTGTTTTGCCTCAAAACAATTTGTATGACGCTGTTGCGCATTGTGAAAACAATACCGATCTTCGTCCTATTAAACAATTTTTTGAATGTTTTGATAATCGTTTGATAATATTAGATCAACAAGTGTGCAACGGCGTGGGCGATTGTTATGATATGTCTGATGAATGTCTGTGCGACATGTATTTTGGTACTGAAATGTGCACGAATATGTTTGATGACAAAAATTTTCACTGCTTTGACAAAGAAAATAGAAATCCATGGAATAGTAGCGAAGTAGCCGCTGTTATCACAGAGGAATCTTGGAGCGGCTTTGTTGAATGTAGAACAAAGTTCAATGATTCTATTTTGGCAATAGCATGTGACGATAGACCAGAGTGTAGAGATTTCAGTGACGAATGTCAATGTTCGAATCCACCAAAACTCTGTTACGATTCCTGCCACTCCTACTTTTTGATGGGCGATCGTTATTGTGACGGAATTGAAGACCCAGCTTGGCAATTCATCAACAGGTCTAATTGTCCTCGAGGATTTGATGAATTGTTTTGCCCGAAACGTTTCAAATGCAATGTCACTGGCAAAGTTAGCATTGATATTCTGCAAGTATGTGATGGAAAATCGGACTGCATTGATAATTCGGATGAAAATAATTGTCCTATTGCTACGAGAAGTTCTAGTATTTTTTCGTCGGACACCGAAATGATAGCAAACTTGGCTATAAAGTCTGCATTCTGGATAATGGGATTTTTGGTCATAATTGGAAATTCTTACGTCATCGTAACCACAATTTATTTTTTCAAAACTAAGCAAACACGTGACGGCATCAAGTTTCAACGTCTCATCATCCTCAATATCTCAATAGCCGATTTCATAATGGGAATCTATTTAATCACAATTGCTTCTATTGATGCATCATTTTCTGGAATCTATGGTACTATTGATCGTGAATGGAGGTCAAGTTTAAAGTGCGCCGTAATCGGATGTCTGGCGGTTATTTCGAGTGAGACGTCTTGCTTTCTTATGGTTGTTTTGACAGCTTTTCGGTTAAAAACCATCACTAAGGCAATAGAATCGTTGACTGCTTCCTTGCGTCCTTGGACGATTAGCATCATTGCAGCTTGGCTGTTTTCTTTTTTTCTCGGCATTGTTCCAATGTTACCCCTAACATCTCAATATTTTCTTCATAGCTTCTCGTATTCCAGCCCTTTCCAAAATAGCACGTGGTATGCAAATAAACTGGAGCAATTTGCTTGCAGGCTTTTAAGATTAAGCAACGCAACAATTAAAGTTACTGGCGACAAATTTCAATCAGTTGAGACGTTTGTGACAAAAAGCTTTCCAAATGCTGCGTCTGTGAATTTTTTTGGCTATTATGGTGAAACCAGTGTGTGCATGCCCAGGTTTTATGCTACTTATGGCGAAAGCTCTTGGCAATTCACTCTTGCTGTAATTACACTCAATTTCCTGAGCTTTGTTTTCATTGCTGTTTCGTACTTCATCATTTACAAACATTCCGCTGCATCTCCCGCTAATTTGGGAACCAACAGACCCAACAAACAAGCCGCTACAATGCAGAAACGCATTGCTCGCATCATTGCAACCGACTTTTGTTGTTGGATTCCCATCTGCATCATGGCCTATGTGAGACTCGGAGTTGAATTCTCCGACATCGCCTACCAGATCAGCGCTGTTCTGCTGCTACCAATCAACAGCGCAATGAATCCAATACTTTTCTCCTCACTTTTAGATAAGTTGATCGATGTGTGTCGCCACACTTATCAAAGACTAAAGAGTGTGTGTAGTGCGTAATTGCAGCAGCATAAAATGCAGAACAAACTGCAAGATTTGAATCGCTAGCTGAAGCGTGCCAATCGCACAAGTGTATATTTGGTTACAATTTTAGGACAGTTGTGTTGCTTTTTTTTAAATTTCGTTTTGCGAAAGAGCTTAGACATTTTGCCGTCACTTTTATAGTTTGTTTCTGATAATTAGTTTGAAAGCTTTTACTAAAAGGTTACTGTAAAAGCAAAACACTTGTCAAAAAAGTTTTATGATAAAGATGATGTGTAATCTTTAACTGTGTCTTCGACCACAAAAGACTCTAGATTTTGTTTTAGACAATGTGTTGAAAAGATATCATTTCTAACTTAATACTGTAAATGCATATTTCAGTTTTATGAGATATTTTTGAGATTATTTAAAATTTTAGCGAAGTTTACTTCTCGGAAGTTTTGCATTTCACATTAAATTATGTTGGCAGAAAAAATTTATCTCCAAAATACCGATCAATTTTAGAACTTTTACAAATTCTTCAACTCAGTGACCTTTAACGTTCAGCACTTCGATGCTCACTTGTTGGCAATAAATAAATTGAAAACGTTGAGCAAAAAGCTAATTTACTCAACTGCAGCTGATAATTTTCTGTGGATTATCGGTTCTCGACCACCGCGTAACGCATTCAACACGTAAATAACTTTTTATTGTGTTAAGTTTTTCCCATTTTTTTTAAAGTATCAGAATCTCCGGTGACGAGACTCTCTGGGTTTCACAAGCAGAACAAGTATTTTAAGTTCTTAACTTCAATTTTGACTTCGCTGAGGCAATCCTTTTGGAGATTTTGGCCCTTTTTTGGGTAGAAATTTGTTACTTTCGCGTCCATTCAGCCGCTATTTAACACCTTGCGGTTTGGTTCGAGCAAATTTTTTGTTCAAATTGTGAGAAAATTGACGCAATTTTTGCGCAAATTTTTAAAAGCATGTTTTTCCCTAAAATTGTAAGTAATTAAGACAATTAAAAGCGACAAGTTTCAAGAACCGTAAAGCATAGTGCATCATTCACAATGCATAGAAATTTCATACTGCTTGTAAGAAGTTGAAGTTTGCTTTTGTTTTGCTTGTTTATCCGAACTGTAGTCGAGACTGATTCGTCCGAGACCAAGACCAAGACCGAGACCGAAAAACTTTTCCGAGATCGCGGTCGTGACGTCACCGGACGACGACTTATCGCCGAGCGGAAACTTCATGGCACCCTTACAATGCACGCAGGTACTTTACCGCCCCGAATCGCTTCACGCACGAACCCATGTGATGTCGTCGACCCGAACGTGACGTCGTTTTCAGGAAATTCTTTTTTTTTTTAAAGTCAAACGCCCAATTTTTTTATTCGACACCCCCTCCAAAGTGCGTGCAGGCACGAAACGGACTCTGGCCGAGATTTTGATCCAGTGTTTTTTTTTCGAAAAAAATTTTTCTAGGCCTCCGGACGAAACCGACACTACTGATCGAAAGCCACGGTGAAGGGGAGCGACTTTGAAAAAAAAGTCCCTAAGCAAACACTCGGAAAAAAGCGAAAAAGCGCCTTTCACGAAGAAACGATTAACTCCTTATCGGAAGGAGATTTTGCAAAAATTTCAACGGTTTCGGAATTTCGCGGACTGCCCGCGTCTTTTGTTGCTAAAAACGACGCAATCGCGCCCAAAACGGCGTCGCAAATTGACTTTGAAGTGGAAAAAAAGCGAAAAATGGTAAAAATTGAAACCGCTGATGACGTAATTGTGACCTCACACCTACTCACGAGAAAGCTTGTGATGTCAGCAACGTGAGGTCACAATCGAAACTCCGAAATTCGGTTTAGAACTCGAGATATCGAGGTTTCAAAAAATAAAGAGCGACTTTCGGTGACTTGTTTTTGTTGCAATTGAAACGTCATTGCATGACAATTCCGAAGTCACAATCGAAACTCGAAAATTTTGACCACACCTTGAGAAATCGAGGATCAAAATCCTTAAAAGTCAACTGTCATGACGTCATTTTTTCGCAACAGCAACGTCATCACTTGCACAGTATATGACATCACAATAGGTTTTTAAAAATCTTCACTGTTTTTTTTTTAATCCAACCCTAAAGTATGTGGCACTCGCGTAAAGAATGTAGCACATCCGTGTAGCCTCAAGTAGCGAATCTTACAGTCTCAAGTTGTGAATGTTACAGTCTCAAGTGGCGAATGTAACAGTCTCGAGTAGCGAATGTAACAGTCTCAAGTAGCAAATGTGACAGTCTCAAGTAGCGAATGTAACAGTCTCAAGTAGAAAATGCGCTATCCATGTCTCTAGCCCTAACCCTAACACGGGGTGAAATTAAGGGTTTCTGTGACGGCTGTCACCTTGCCTAGAATCGAAGCCTTGTTCTGTTCAACCGGCTTGTGATGCTAATCATGTGACTTCGCGTCGCTGTTGGTGTTTGCAAGAAGGTTGCTTAGAGCATGCGCTGATTGGTGGCGTGACATTTGCCTTTTTTCTCACTGTTCGAACTCAGACGCAGGAAGCTATTTTGAGTTCTCTTTTGGTTTTGGATCAAGCAACAACAACAAGCAACAACAGCAACTAATTTTCATCAACGTCGACGTTTTCATTTCAATTTCAAATCAAGTATTTTGTTGATCTTTATTTATAGTTAAATCGCTTACATTTATTTTATTTCGGTTAGTTAGAGATTAGTGCAATAAAATATATTTTTATTTACAGTTTATTGTGGCGTGTGTTTTTTTCTATAATTTACGGAGTTAACTACATTATTTACAATTAGAACCATACGTCACAAATTGGTGACCCCGTTTTTTGTATTTTTTTTTTGTGCAAATTTCTTGGTATTTTCAAGACGGTTCATAAAAAGATTAGTTTTTGTTTAAACTGGCTACCGGGACTAAACCTTTTACTAGATCACAGGCTAAATCAAATAATTTCGATTCTAGTAAATTTTGTAAACTTTCGGCTTCAACAGCACACTCCAAGAAGAAGACTCGCAAACAGACCGATATGTCTAATTCTGAAGAAACTTCAGCAGCAACAACTCATGACCAGGTAAAACTTGTAAAAGTAAATCCTAAAGATGAAGCTTTATCTGCAGATGAATCTGGTTTATCTAATTCTCATTCTCATCAACGTGATACTAATTGCGACCAATGCTGGCAGCATCGCTTGTATAATGCCACTCGTAAAGTATTTCGTGATTTTGATAAATCTATGCCCACTATTTGGTTTAGTTTATTTGAACTGAAGTTGCAACAGTGTGGACTTTTGGTAGATGAACAGCGAAAAAACGCTTTAACTTCTTGTCTCCCGAATGACGTTTTGCTAATTATACACGATCTTTTGATTAATCAGGCTTCGTATCAATGTATTAAACAGCGTTTGTTACAGTGGTTCGAACCCAACCTAAGCAGCAGAGTGACCGAACTTCTCAATTATTCTTCCGTTACAGCCGAGAAACCTTCTCAATTTTTGTTGATGTTGAGGACCAAATTAGCTAAAAGTGACATGTCTCAAGAAATGATTCGTGAGTTGTTTATTGCCAAAATGCCTGAAAACATTCGAAATTGTTTGATAGCAGTTAAAAACTTATCTCTAGATGAATTGGATATAACGGCGGACCAGATGATTAGTAGTGGCAAAGAGTCGGCCGTCAAAAATACTCTTTTTGCTATCGATCACAAGAAATCTGAACAATCAGCTGCGTCTAACAATAGCGAAATCCTTTCGAGAATGGACTCTTTAGAAAAAAAGTTGAATGATGTCTTAAATTTTACTAAGTCTGGTAAATCAAATAAATTCAATAAGCAGCAGCCCTTTAATCAATTTAACAAAGGTAATAAGTGGAAAACTCGTGAACAACCAGATGTTTGCTGGTTTCATAAAACATTTGGATCTCGTGCAAAGAAATGCACCAAACCCTGCAATTTCATTGCGGGAAACGAGTGAAGTCCACCTCAGTAGCGGTCAAGGTGGATGAGGATCAAAGTCCGCTGCCTCATGTTTTGGACATTAAAACTGGAACGAAATTTTTAGTTGATACCGGGGCTGAGGTCTCGATTGTTCGACCTACACGAACTGACCAATCATTTAAATCGTATGACAGATCATTGTTTGCAGCAAATCACTCGCCGATTGCAACGTACGGTAACAAACCTCTCACACTGCAATTAGGTTCTCAGCAAAAGTTTAGTTGGATTTTTAGTGTCGCTGATGTCAAGTTCAACATAATTGGTACCGATTTTTTAACTCATTTTGGCATGACTGTTAATTTCAATAAGAAATGCTTAGTTTCTGAGAATACCAAAAGCATTCCGTTACTTTTCCAGATGGCTTCCAAAGTTGATTATCCTATTTCATTTGTGTCTGAAAATAAGTTTTCGGATGTGTTGTTAAATTACCCGGAAGTGACTTGTCCTCGGGATAAGCTGAACAAAGTGAAACACAAAGTGACTCACAAAATTGTTTTTGAAGGTTATCCGTGCTCTGCGCGAGTACGACAGCTATCTCCTGAAAAACTAAAATGTGCTAAGAAAGAAATTGACGAATTATTAGAAGCTGGCATAATTCGTCGTTCTAACTCACCTTTTGCATCAGCACTTCACATGGTGCCAAAATCTTCTGCTAGTGGTAACACTTTCAGGTTATGTGGAGATTATCGCCAGATTAATCGAGGCACAGTTGTTGACAAATATCCTGTGCCTAACTTACAAACTTTATTCCACAGATTAGGCGGATCCAGCATTTTCTCAAAAGTAGATTTGGTAAAAGCTTATCATCAGATTCCAATGGATGAGGATTCCATTGCCTTAACTGCAATTACGACACCTTTTGGACTTTTTGAATACTTGTACATGCCGTTTGGTTTAAGGAATGCTAGTGCAATGTTTCAGCGGTTTATTGATCATGTTTTGCAAGGTATGTCTAATGCAACAGCCTATGTGAATGACATCATTGTGTTTTCTAACTCTCCTGATGAACATGTTAAGCATTTGAATGAACTTTTTAGTAGACTTAAAAATTTTGGTGTGGTTGTTAATCCCACTAAATCACAGTTTGGACTTTCGAAACTGCAGTTTCTTGGTCATGTTGTGACTGACAATGGTATCAAACCACTACCTTCCAAAGTTGAAGCCATTCAAAAGTACCCCTTACCTAAGGATGTTAAGCAGTTGCGCACTTATTTGGGAATGATAAATTTTGATCACCGCTTTGTACAAAATTTGGTTTTTTATCTTGCTCCCCTTAACGAATATTTGAAAAAGGAAGGCAACAAAAATTCTCGTGAAATTGCGTGGACCGAAGAAGCCAAAGCCGCTTTTCAAAAAAGCAAGGATTTATTAGCTGAATCAGCATTATTGGTTTATCCTAGTGAAAATTGCAAATTGAGCATTGTAGCAGATGCCAGTGACGTTTCTGTTGGTGGTGCTTTACAACAAAAATTTAAAGGTACGTGGCAACCTATTGCTTTCTTTTCACGAAAACTCGATAAAACGCAACAGCATTACAGTGCATTTGATCGTGAACTATTTGCTGCTTATGCCGCAATTCGAAATTTCAGGCATTTTGTTGATGGACGCAGTTTCACCTTGTTTTCAGATCACAAACCCTTTGTGCATGCATTTTATTCTAGTGGCGAGCCAATCATTCCTAGACGAAGCCGACAAATGAGCTACATTTCAGAGTTTACTAATGACGTAAGGCATTTGCATGGTGATCAAAACGTAGTGGCCGATGCTTTATCACGAGTTGAAATAAATAACGTGAAGTTTTTTCAGGAAGGTTTAAATTACAATGAAATTGCCAAAGCTCAACAAGATGACGCGTTCATTAAATCTTTGATTGAAAACCCTTCCAAATCAAGCTTGAAGATTTCTGAAGTGAAAATTGAAGATTCAGATCAAGTCATTTAATGTGATGTTTCTACTGACAAAGTAAGACCTATCATACCTGAACAGTTTTAAAAAGTTGTCTTTGACAAAATTCATAACTTGGCACACTCCGGCATTAAAGCCACTCGGAACTTACTACAACGTAGATTTGTTTGGAAAAATATGAAAAAAAATATTCGAGATTGGGTTAAGTGCTGTGTTTCATGCCAGAAAGGTAAAATCATTCGCCACAACAAATCTCCGTTAGGCCAGTTCAGCATTCCTTCGGGTCGTTTCGAAAATTTGCATGTTGACCTTGTTGGACCTTTACCCTCTAGCAATGGCTGTAGATATCTTTTGACAATAGTTGATCGTTTTTCCCGTTGGTTTACAGCCACCCCCATGAAAGAAATTACAGCAGAGGCTACAATTGAGGCATTCGTTAGCGGTTGGATTCAACATTTTGGCTGTTCGTTATCGGTCGTAACGGATCAAGGTGGTCAATTCACAGGCTATCTTTGGAAAAACCTTATGAGCGTTTTAGGAATTAAGCATGCTACTACCACCAGTTATCACCCTCAAGCCAATGGGCTGGTTGAAAATTTGCACCGGCGTCTGAAAGATGCTCTGAGAATGCAAAAGTTTCCAGACATGTGGTACTTCAATCTTCCTATTGTTTTATTGGTTCTACGCACTACCATGAAGGAGGATTTTCCTCTTTCCCCAGGTGAATTGGTGTATGGCCAAGATCTTCGTTTACCGGGTGAGTTTAAAAGTCAGAATATGCCAAGTGTTTTACAGAGACAAAACCTCGTTCAACATTTAAAGGATTTTATTAGTGACCTAAAACCTGTTCCACCTCGAGTTCATTCTGAAGTGTCTACTTATCTTGACAAACAGCTCCAGCACTGCAAAATGGTGCTCGTTCGAAATGATGCTGTGCAACCACCCTTGTCACCTCGATTTTCTGGTCCTTTTGAGGTTATCAAGCGGTGTGACAAATGTTTTGTGTTAAAGGATCCAAACAATGGTTCAGAAAAGTCAGTATCTGTCGATAGACTTAAAGTTTTCCATACAGCCCCTGAATCACCATTCGATGAAGCAATTCCCGTCGAACCTTCCACTGAAGAAAAGATTGCTCCAACCATGATGATGATTCAACACCTGAACAAGCTGCAAAATCTTCCGATCAAGTTCGAACCAGGTATGGCAGGGTAGTCAAGACCCCCAACGCTTTACGATGTAAGTAGTGTTTCTGCAGCGCTGAATCAACCTGTTCTTTACATTTCAGCACTACGATGGTACGACATTGAGTTGACAGGTTCCGGAGTTCTACGTCGACTATTCTAGTTTGTGTATGTTTGTTGCTGTGAGTGTGTTTGGGAGTGTATGAAGCCCTGGCCAGGCAGTCGTGTGAATGGATGTCGTGTGTTGCTTTCAGGTTTGGTTAGTTTAACTCCTGTTCTCTTGTTTTCACTTGTCGTTCCAGCTACATCACTTTAGCTATCAGTTTCAGAGTTGTCATCGTTGGTAGTACGTCATCACTCATCGGTACTTGTTCTGGTTCAGCATCTTTCTTCGTGTTTTGTTCTGGTTCGAACGGGTATAGTATACCTCACAGCAGGTAAACATTTTTACTAAAACATTTTTTTTCCTACATTACCCTAGGGAACCGTCTTGAAGATGCTAACATGTGTAAATACTTTTGTGTATTGTAAACGTAAACTGCTCAACATTTTAATTCTTTTTTTTCAGAATCTCGTTACGATCGCTTCATAGATCATAAACGACTTGTTTTTTTTGTCTACAGTCTATATGAATCTACCTTGTGCTATTTTGTTTTCATCACTTGCTTGCTTGTGGTCTCTCACTATTTCATTCTTAATGTATTTATATTATAATTTATTTAAGTATCATATTTTTATAGTAACTCGGTCACTGGTGCCGACATATTTCTAATCATTCATTTTTCTTTTTAGTCGCAACAATCACGGATTGCTGCTGGTTGACAGGAGAGTGTGCCGAGAAGAACAACAAAGCAAGATCCAGCGAATGAACTTTCGTCCAATAAACGCAAAGTTATTGTTGCTGCAAGCTACATCGAAGTTTAAACAAGAAATCTACCAAAGTCAAGTTAATTAAATCAAATCGTGCTTTTTCACTCAAGAGTACATCCTAGTGCATTCTGAGAGCACATGCTCGGTGCACAAGTTTACGTCATTGTTCATAAAATGCTACTGTTTTATTATGACTTGATCGTTACAATTGGTACGACCACAGTTCACACAACAACTCGTTAACTTGCGGGCTTAAGCATTTTATTCAACGCAAACTCCAATCAACTCGCATACACGCACGAAACAACCATACCGTTTTCAACACCGATTATATGCTTGTTCTTTATGGCAGCAGCAACATAAATCGAACTTTCCCCCTCAAGATCACCGGTTGTGGAAAGGGTCACACTCTTTTGAACACTCCTAGGCAGTTCGTGTTAGGCTCAAGTTCTTTGTATGCATCATTTTGTGTGTTTTATCGCCTCGTCTCTCGTCTGGGGGCGGGCTAGTGTGACGGCTGTCACCTCGCCTAGAATCGAAGCCTTGTTCTGTTCAACCGGCTTGTGATGCTAATCATGTGACTTCGCGTCGCTGTTGGTGTTTGCAAGAAGGTTGCTTAGAGCATGCGCTGATTGGTGGCGTGACATTTGCCTTTTTTCTCACTGTTCGAACTCAGACGCAGGAAGCTATTTTGAGTTCTCTTTTGGTTTTGGATCAAGCAACAACAACAAGCAACAACAGCAACTAATTTTCATCAACGTCGACGTTTTCATTTCAATTTCAAATCAAGTATTTTGTTGATCTTTATTTATAGTTAAATCGCTTACATTTATTTTATTTCGGTTAGTTAGAGATTAGTGCAATAAAATATATTTTTATTTACAGTTTATTGTGGCGTGTGTTTTTTTCTATAATTTACGGAGTTAACTACATTATTTACAATTAGAACCATACGTCACATTTCTGTCCTAAAACTTGCTATCTCAGGCCCTCATCTAACCTTTTTTTAAACGTAATGCAATAACTAGGGCGAATTTACCATATGCCACAGTTCCGAGGGGCTCTGCGCGCAGAAGGTAAGAATTTTTTTTGTCTTCACCTATATTTGGCAGAAAGATGTTGCGAAATCTCCAAACTGCCGGGGGCCCCCGCGCGATGTAAATCCGGCCTGGGCAATAACATGCTGCCGTGAACATTACAAACGCCGTTACCGCATTTTTTTCGATTTTGAGATTTTTGCACTTATGGTAATTTAAAATAACGGCGTTTTTTCATTAGCAGTAACTCGAAAAAATACCGTAAATGCTATGGGGTGCAGTTACCTTGCTTTTGATATTTTTTGAAGTGATTAGATGAGCAGCAATAAATCAGCAAAGAAGCGTAAATTTTTAATGATTATGAAAGTATAACATACGATTATGCAGGTTCTTCGCTGCAACAATAGCATTTATGTCATGGAAAGAGTATTTAAATGGACGGTCTTTTTATAAATTCTTAGTTCTTAATGCAACACTTCAATTTGAAAAATGGCCGAGTTTTCAAAGGGCTGCAAGATTCTGGAAATGGCGAAATCTAGTATATTTGCTAGTATGAGCGGTAAGTAGGCCTACTATAATATCGGATATGATAGAGCAAATCGTTCGCTTCTTCGTAAACCTGGAGCAAACTAAAAAGGATCAGGATGCATTTTCTTCTGGAAAAAACGTAAAATTTCATTTAATCAAGACCTGTCGCAATGGCAAAAAGCCAGTAACCGTCCGAACTCCTGCGTGCTTGATTGAGCTTACCGTTTTTAACTCATGCCATTTTTTCCGCTTTAAAAAGTTCTTCAGCTCAAGTTCATCACACGGCATATACCGTTACAAAAAAGATATAGCTTTATTTCTTAGTATCTACCTAGACAAGACTTGCTATGAGGTAGCATTTCAACTATACAGTTGCTGGTGGGTGCATGTTATATTTTAGATGTTTTTCGGCCTATGCCAATAGCAGTTTCGGGGTTGATGCTTGAGAAGTTGAAAAAAATCTGTTACCAATAACAACAAAATTTTACTTCTTTTCTTGGTTTTACAGTTACTATCTACTAGAAAAGATGGCAAATAATTTAGCTTGTGCTTGCACGTTATTTTTATGCTTATTTTGCATATGTTTTGCGCTGTTTAAAACTTGCTATTTAAGGCAAAATTTAATCTGAAAAAGTCTTAAAATGGAGTTTTTTTTACAATAAAAAACATAAAAAATCTCTGAGCACTAGGGACTTTGCATCAAGACCACGAACTGTGATATGAATTTGAAGTTTTGATCCAGGCTCCTCTTTTGGGAATTTCTGCCTAAGCCAGTGGTTGGAGCCTACCAACTTTTTAGTTTAGAACGACAGTACTGAGTGAAGCGTAACGCTTTGATACCGATAGGTCTACCTACTTTTGGTTGTTGCTTCTGATAAGGATTGTTGTTCAATTTTTGTGTAATTATGTAGTTAAAACGAGCATTTTCCAGAAAATTTATGTTGTTATGCTTATCAAGTATTTGGAACTTTGTTTTTATTCAATAAAGTTTTTTTTTCTGAATATTGATTTTTTTTGTTTTAAGGTAACGCTTATTTATTTTGTGAAGTTTTAAGTAAATTTTGACAAAAAATCGATGTATATTTCTCATCAAAGTTTTAAGGTGTCGCTTTTTCCAATAAAGTTAAAGTTCTTAGCCAAAAATGATATACAGTATTTTTTGTCCGAGTTTTTGGAACGTTATTTTAATTCTATAAAGTTTAAATTTTTGCGCAAGAAAGTTTATTTGTCATTGTTTTAGGTTTGGGGTAGCCTATTAATTGCTTTTAAATTGGAATGAAAACATTTTTTTTGCAGAAAATTGATCAATTTATGTGTTAGTAATTAACGAATTGTTTCATTCTATATAGTAAAGATGCTTTACGAATTCACTTTTTATAAAAACACGATGCTCATTTTTGCTTGTCCAAAATTTAAGAACCAACCTCAGCATATGAAAAAGCACTTAAGAGCACCCAATCAAAAATTATCTGTGGCGTCATGTTTGATCACGTGTGATTATGAAAGTTTAGTTGCGGCGAAGCTTGTGTGTAGCATATTCATACAATATCTTGTAAAATCGAGTATGGTAAATTTAAGCGTGGGCTTCCTAACTTAATTTATGTTTGGCCCAAGCAAGATATGTAAATGCCTGGACCATACTTCAAAACTTCAAATATTAAAAAAAATTCTGTTATTTTTTATTAACTAATGGATGCGTTTATTTTTGGGGGGCATCTCCATTCCTCGTTTCCTTACTTCCATTCCCACATCCGACATCCTCATTTCACCATTTCCATCTCCCCATTCCCAGAATTTACCACTCATATTCCCTATTCCCATCTTCTCATCATTCCCATTCCTCCATCCCCACTCCCGTATTACCATTCCCTCATCTCTATTCTCGCCATTCCCATATCTTTATTCCCCCATCTCCATTCCACCATCCCCCATCTTCATTCCTCCATCTTCATTACCCCATCCTATTTCCCAATTTCCTCATCTCTAATTCCCCATCTCCCTTTGCCATATCCCCATCCTCATTCTCCGATTTATATTCCCCCATTCTCATTCTCCAACCCTCATTTCCCATCCTTATTCCCCCTTCCCAATTCCGCCCATACCCATTCCATCTTCCCATCCTCATTTAAGTGTTAACCCCCTCAAAAGCTTTGCCTAGAAGCGTAGGCTAAGGGGCTGTTCATAAAAGACGTCCGCACAAAATTGCAAAAAATTGACCCCCCCTCCCCCCATGTCCGCAATGACTAAACCCCACTCCCCCTTGTCCATGCGGACACAAAAATGCGTTAATTAGACACTGACACACACAAAGTTTTAATACAAAGTTTGCACGGTTTAATTATATACTAAGTTTTAATACAAAGTTTACACAGAGCAAGCACAGCGCAAGGTGACGTAAAACGTGCAGTCATGTGATTAGTTTTGTGTGCGCTTCGCGCCCTTAAATCACATGACTGTACGTTTTATGCGTGGTTGACACTGGCCCGGAGAACCGAAAACGGAATAAAACAATCTGCGATTTTCCGTCGCGGAAAAAGTTGAAATATCGACGTCCGCATTCCAGAAACCCCCCCTCCCCCCTTGTCCGCAAATCTATTACCCCCCCTCCCCCCCTGAGTGCGGACGTCTTTTATGAACAGCCCCTAATATCGGTATTATGCCATTTTTTCATGTGCTCGTACACGTGCTTAGTGTTCCATATTGTTAACTTATCCTCGACTGCGTGATTAAGCGCCTGAATAAAATTGATTAACAAACCAAGTAAATAACGTATTTTTTAAATAAACCCTTGTGCTTTTTTAAAACTTATTATTTTAATTTTCGCTAGAGGAAGTTACAGCAGAAAAGAAATTGCGTGTCTACTTCTGCTCGGAAATTGGATCATTTCAATTTTAAAATCTAAATAGGCCTATGCAGTAATACTTTCAAAGTCAGTAACTTAAGTTAGCTTAAAGTTAAATGCTAATGTAATTTAGATTATTTCTTGAGGTTTATTGGTACCGGTGTTGTTGTATTAGTACTTATGAAGTCCAAATCTCAGAGAAAAGGATACAAGAAATTTCAAAATTTAAGTCGACAGCAGCAATGGAGAAGGCTTTATGCCACTGATGCCAGTACATCTGCTAATACCAGTTTTACTAACCGCTTTCGCCAACTGCAAGCATCCACTCGAGTTTTAAGATCAGATGTAGCTGCACAAATGCTTGCACCTCTTACCAGCACTAAGGCTGTAGGAAACCTAGCATCATTGAGTACCAGTATACTTGATTCTTAGGATGATACTGAAACCATACCAACCAACTGTCATTCTGAAAGCACTGTAGGTGAAAATGAAAGTACAGAGCTGAATGCTGCAACCATGTCTATTGCTGTCGAACATTAATCATCTGATTTTCAGGATGAACCTCTTTTGTCAAATGAAAGAGACTTGTCATTATTAGATTCCATCAAGGATTGGTCAATTTTGGAGCCAAATGTGCCTCATGCTGCTGTTACTAGATTACTACAATGTTTAAATAACTTTCATCCACAATTGCCTAAAAGTTATCATACCTTATTTCCTACCCCTACTCTACAGTATGAACCAATGAATGACGGCCTGTATGTTCATATACCTAATTGGATACCATCTCCTCAAGATATGCTGTGATGTTTTGGTGTTACTGTTAGTTCAGACACTTCTACTTATTGTTTGGTAGTTAACATAGACGGTCTTCCTCTGTTTTCATCCTCGCCAAACTATAAATTATACCCGATATTGATCATTGTACACAAAATAAAGATGCATCCCTTATGCGCTGGCATTTATTGCACCGAAACTTCTTCAAATCGAGAAATGCCATCGACCTATGTGTTTTTGAAAAAAATTATAGAAGATCTAAATAATCTCATGACATATCCTTTGGTTTGTAATGGTCGTGATTACTGTATTAAAAAATATCCTGTTTTTGTCTGTGATGCCTCTGCAAGGGCATCATTAAAAGTAATTAAAGGGCATACAGTGTATTACTCCTGTGAACGTTGTGATATAAGAGGAGAGTACCATGATGGTTCTGTATGTATGTTAGATACAAATGAAAAGCGTAGATCAGATTCCGATTTTGATTTACAAATATGCAAAGAGCATCATAAAGGTTTTTCAGCTTTGCATGACTGTGGTGTGCCAAAGGTAACAAACTTCTTATTGGAACATATGCATTTGGATGTTTAGGGATAATGAAACGATTGCTTTCATTTTGGAAAGGAACTCCCAAGTACGACAATTACGTGTAATTTGTTGTGGCCTAGAAAACAAAAGCCATAGCCTACCAATAAAAAAAAACATTGACTGAAGGCTACCTTTGCCACCTGAGTGGAAACCTAAGTGGTCAGTGTAAAGAGTCTATGAATCATTTCATTTTTACATACCGGTAATTAAAAACAAATCTTTACTTTTCCAATGCACATAAGTTTAATCTAAAAACACAACTGGTTTAATTCTTTACTCATTGCTGATTGTGAGTACTGGTAGCTTCAAACTCCATTTTTGCAATATTAATTTAGTGGGCTTATATAAATGTTAGAGCATTAATAATTGCTGCACACAAACACTGAAATAGCATTCAAAGACTTTGCAACAAGACAAAGTCATATTGATATTAAAACACCATTCAAAAATGGTATATACTAGTTCTAAATAAGGCCCTAATGAATTATTTTGAACAAGGATGCGGAAGTGACCTTTCGAACAGGGGTGCCGAAACCCGGTTGGGGGGGGGTGGGGAGGAATATATCCCTCCCATAATTTGATTGTATCCCCCCCAATAGCTTGAGTAGGCCTACATCTGCATTCCCTGCAATAATTTGACTCTGGTGTGCATCTGAGCGCAGGTGTCCACTTGAATTCGGGAAAAGTGTTCCATTTTTGGTGAAGATCTTTTTTTTGGTCTTCGCTTAATTTTCTCACCTGAACAAAATTGTGGTCGAGGTTCATCCCCCAATGTTGAAAATAGGGCAAAATTGGGGTAAAATTGCAAATTATCCCCCAATGCTCAACAAAGATCGGCACCCCTGCTTTCCAACCTAAATATAATTTAAAATATCTAATAGACCATTGGTTAATAAAAAAGTGTGTTCACATTCTACTTATTAAAAATATGTGGTTCACAAATTTTTAGTTTAACCACTTTGCTGCCACTTTAAAAAATGTGTTAACAAAATAGGGCGCTTTTTTGAACCATCGTATGTTTCAGTACATAGCTTAAATTTATGATTCATCTTCTGGTTTTAAATTTATGTGTATATAAATTTGAAGTCATTTTTAAAGTTCAAAAGCTATGGCCAACTTTGAAGTCCATGCCTTAACAATGTTTATTTTCTCTTTTTTCTTTCATTTCGATTTTGAACATGTTGCCAAAAGTAAAATAAATTATCCCCTAGCTCATTAATGGACTGGATATTCATTTCCTTTGCTGGCAAGGTCATGTCATCATATTTGGCGGATGATTTATTCATTGTCATCTGCAATAGTTTCATCTAAAGTTTCAATTCAATAGAGTTTCAATAGATTCTACGTTATATATGTCTCAGCACAGATCCAGTAATGAGTGTGAATTACTTTCGAATCATTAAAAAAGTTTTGCAATTGTGAGATAGTACTTATAAAGTGCGCTTTTTAATTTTAGGCAATTGCATGGAAGAATGTCTAGCTGCTCAAAATTGAAACTAAATGCAATGTTGAAAGAAGTACGCAAGTTTATACCACTGGAATTTAACCAAAAACTAAGGCCGATAACAGATCTTGCTTTTTGGAATGCATCGGAGCATCGCCTGTTTTTGTTGTATGTAGGCATTGTTTTGCTTAAAAGGAAATCGATATTATGTACACAACGTTACAACCATTTTCTAAAATTTTCTATTGTAGTGAGGTATTTACTTCAGCCCAATGCGAATCGTGATACTTTGACGTTTTGCCATAAACTTCTTTGTGAATTTGTTAATGACTCTGTTTCTTTGTATGGCAAACGGTTTGTTTCGTATAATGTGCGTAGTGTCATGTCGCTTCAGCTGCAGAGGGTATCGAACCTGGCCTTGTCTGTCTTTGTCGAGCCGGGTATCGCTGCTCTTTGTATTGCTGCCTACACGTGACGTTTCACCTCACAATTACTAGCCAGTTCGCTCTTTGCCTTTTGCAACTGCTAATTTGCATACTTCTCTACTCGGCGTTTTTGCTTGCTTCCTGCTAACATTTCCCAATCTGTACTCATTCTTTTTTGGACTATGGTCTGTTTACTGCTAGCTTCAGAGCTGCTTTCCAACTGGAACAATTTTCTAACTTCTGGGATTTCTTGCAACTGGCTGATTAATTATTTTGGTATGTATAAGCATTTATTATTGTTTTTGCTCTTTGTACAGTATATTAACGATTTAGACATTTACTTGAACGTAAAGTAACTTGTTTCCTGCCCTTGATAGTTTAAATTTATATTTGCTTGTTAACATCTCAGGCCCTTTTGATTGTGTAAGAGTCTTCTGTTCTTATTCATTCAGTAGTTGGTAGTAGTTGGAACCGTCATACTCTTTAGTTTTATATTTTGTGGCCCTTTCGCTCCTATAGCCGGTTTATATTTATTTTAGAAACCGCTCACCGCTCCCCACCGCTTGCTCGCTAGCTCTCTCGTTCGACCGCATGAAATTGACCTCGACTCTGGCAATATCCGAATTATTACAACGTTGTTTATTTTAATTTATTTTTTGTATCTACAACTCAATAGAAATCATCTTTTGTCAACAATTTGTATGAGCGCGTTTCAAATTAATGCGAGGTGTTTGCACAGCCAGTTTTTAATTCAGACCTTACACATAGTGTAGTGCATATTGTTGATGATTACTGGCATTTTGGATATTTGGAAATGCTGTCTGCATTTGTGCTTGAAAGTTCCTTGGCTTTCTCAAAAATTGTGTCAGATCTGGTTATAAACCATTGCAACAAGTTGCAAGACATGTACATCATCAAAACCGTATGTGCTCATTTATCACCAACAGCAGCAGCTCATTCTCAAAAAGTCAAAACACACCAGCCTCTGAAATCGGCTCATCTCAGTTGGCAGTTGACAAAATAAAGCTGCCAAATTCTACTTGTATGTCAAAAACTGATTCACAAGCTGATTCTAGGTGGCAAAACTTTTGAGACTGTTTTATGCACTGGAGTGGACTAAATAGTGATTTAAAACATCTTTTGAAACACATGTTCAGGGAGGGGGCTAATTTGTCAAAAATAAAAGTAACAAATAAATGAAAACTTTGAAAAATGATAAGAAATAAGCAATCAAATTTGATCGCAAGTGTAAAAATGCTAAACACAGGTGTCATCAACAAATATACTATAAACTAAGGAATGGGGGGGGAGGCTATTCGGTATTAGTTAATTACCAATCGCTTTTCTCAAATCTCTTTTCATTAGCCCCCCCAATTATTTTTCTCTATAAACTGTGTACGAAATAGATTACTCCGTGTGAGTTTTATTGAGCTATTCGATTTTATAATTTACCAGCATCTAAACAAGAGAACTAACATTTTACCATTAGCCACCTCCCAAATAGCCCATTTATGACACCAGTTTAATCTTGTTTGCACTGCCAAATACTAAGCCACGTTTTAAAAGCATTATTTTTTAATCAAAATAGCCCTCAAATGAAGTTATTTTTGCAAAAAAATGCAAAATTTTCGGGCGTTGGGGGCTCCGTCCCCAGACCTCCGTGCTTCCGGCGGCTGGGGGCTTCGCCCCCAGACCCCCAAAACAGCCTCCCCCCATTGCGAATTTCTGGCTACACGCCTGATCAGAATTGTCTTGTTGCAAAGTCTTTGAATGCTGTTTCAGTGTTTGTGTGCAGCAATTATTAATGTTCTAACATTTATATAAGCCCACTAAATTAATATTGCAAAAATGGAGTTTGAAGCTACCAGTACTCACAATCAGCAATTAGTAAAGAATTAAACCAGTTGTGTTTTTAGATTAAACTTATGTGCATTAGAAAAGTAAAGATTTTTTTAAAATTACCGGTATGTAAAAATGAAATGATTCATAGACTCTTTACACTGACCACTTAGGTTTCCACTCAGGTGGCAAAGGTAGCCTTCAGTCAATGTTTTTTTTTTATTGGTAGGCTATGGCTTTTGTTTTCTAGGCCACAACAAATTACACGTAATTGTCTAACTTGGGAGTTCCTTTCCAAAATGAAACCAATCGTTTCATTATCCCTAAACATCCAAATGCATATGTTCCAATAAGAAGTTTGTTACCTTTGGCACACCACAGTCATGCAAAGCTGAAAAACCTTTATGATGCTCTTTGCATATTTGTAAATCAAAATCGGAATCTGATCTACGCTTTTCATTTGTACCTAACATACATACAGAACCATCATGGTACTCTCCTCTTATATCACAACGTTCACAGGAGTAATACACTGTATGCCCTTTAATTACTTTTAATGATGCCCTTGCAGAGGCATCACAGACAAAAACAGGGTATTTTTTAATGCAGTAATCACGACCATTACAAACCAATTTGGAACAAAACACTCGATGCACTTGGCCAGACAAGAATTTCAATGGAGATTTGGTAACAATTGTACGGAATCAATATACTCCACTTCCCGGATGGAAAACATACAAATGCAAAGTACTTTGTCACTCAGGTCAGATATTTGTGCAATTTGACTTTTAGAATAACCTGCCATTTTTAGATTAAGTATGCATGGCTATGTATTTGCTTGATTTTCATACCAATGGAATCTAACTGTTGCTCTAAACTTTATAATCGTAGCGGAAACAATGTGCTCATGTGGTGGTTGTTAAATGTTGAGTTTATGTTTAACAATAGACTAAAACAATTAGTTTGCAATGCATTATTGGTTTAATTTTTGTTTGCAAAGTAGTTTTGAATTGTTAATTCACACAAAACAATTCGTGGAGTGTGGTTGGTTGCACAGAAATCTGTTTTTGCAACCAAGTGATAAGAGATTAATCATGTTATACAGGATGTGTTATTGTGTTGTCAGCTGCACAACTTGCAAACAACATAAAAACTTATTAAGAACAATGTACTGAGAAAATTAATAATAAGCTATAGACGGTATACAGAGTCTTATAGGCACAATCAAACCTTTGATTAACAGATACAAAAGAAATTTGTATCGTGATCTGGTTAATTTGCGATTCTTTGCCTTTCTACGATCATGTTCATAACTGTAGTCCTAGCTATACTGACGAGGAATAAAAGACGAATGTCGATTCCGAAACAGTATGTCTTAGGCTGTTAATCAAAGGTTTGATTGTGCCTATAAGACTCTGTATATTATCTATGACATAAAAAACATAAAAACTTGTTTTTCGAACAAAAACCTCTAAAAGCCCCAACAGATCCTGTTTGACCAAATGACCCAAACTACATGATCAGGTGGCGATCTCAATTAAAAATGATGTAATTGTTGTAAAGGTGCGTTCACAGCCATAATTGACCATGTACATCCTTTTTTTGTTTTATTGCTGTGCCGCGTTACGTTTTGTTAATTTCTCTTATAAGTGCGATTGAAAATTTGAACACAGGCTGTTTAACAATAAGCGCTTTTTTTTCAAAATTTGTGCTTCGTTAATCGTAACCAAATACTGCTGTGAACGCCGTTTAAGAGTTAAAAGAAAAATTCTAACTAATCATTTCTGAAGTTGCTATGTAATAACAACAAGCGTTTTGAATTACTGTTGCCTACTTTGCTCTGAAATTTAATCAAACCACCCTGATTAGCATAGGCCTACAGTAAATCCTTAGCTGGTGAAGAAGGATGTTTTGTATCTCTCAAAATGTTTATGCTGCTTGCAATAAAACTCACATTTGGTATAGCTTCAAACATAAGTTACATAGCAAAATTACAAAATTTTTTTGATAGATAATTACGATAGAAGTGCTAAAAAAGGCTATCAAGGTGAATTAGCATCTACAGACAATGAAGCTGGTTGTAGTAAAACACCATCACTCGAACCTTTGAAAAGACCAGCAGCATGGGCACCACCACCACCACTAGCGCCTTTACTGAGAACAGACTCGTATGGAGCGCTTTCTGAATTTAAAAGGTGGGCTTACAACATACAATGACAAAATTAAATGCCAGAGACACATTTAATGGAAAAACCTTTTAAGACCATGAAATCTGAAGATGATTGGTGCATATTACATCCCAAAAATGTGCAACGTATGTTGTTCAGTTACAGTAATCCAATAGACCCCCACTCTCAGTCCATATCCCGTTTTTTGCACTTTATGAAAACAGTGATGCTAAAAATTTGCTAGTATTAGTGATAGTCGACAGCAACATGATCGTATGATATATGCTCCTTAGTGTATCGCTTTGTACACCGGTATTTGACAAATTTTCATAAAAGTTAAATTTTCATTACACTCGCTGTATTACGACGAAGCGTGTACTATGAGTTTGCTAGGCCCATCGTCAGGACATTGCTCCATAGCAGAAAAGCTGTTTTTGAAGAAAAGTTGTGACGGTGGTGAATTGGCAACTCTGCGTCCAATAGGAGCCCCAAACCTACCGCTTCATAATCGAACATGTTAGCGTTTGGCGATCTGGCCTGTCAAAAAAATCCATTAATTTCATCAGACTAGAAACATGAAATAATCAGAGGCTGATCCAGAGGTGGGTGGGGGTTTAGCCTTTTCTGGAACCTCTTTCCAAAGTAAGCTATGACCAAAATAACATACATAAACAACTGTAACGCCTATTTTGTATTGTTTTTTTCTTTATCTTGTAAGTGTGTTTAATTTTGCAATATCACGAATAGGGTATTGGGGGAGGCTAGACCTCTAAAAGTCTTACTTGGTCATTAGAGGAAGCAGCTGCCTTACCTCTTGTATCCACTTGAACTAATGTAAGTAGTATGCAGCAATGTAAATAAAATTTAGCCTATTCGAAAAATCACCAAACTGCGTAACGTCCCTTGTATATGTATTGATCTGCGTAGTGCGTAGTACTGACATATATTTTCAGTTTTACAAGATGGTTTTAATACTTGGCATTGTAAGTGGAGCGCAATGACGAGTTATTTTAAATAGCTTAAATAATGTGGGGTATCTCATGGTTGTTCCGTATGCGTCCTATTTATGCTATTTGTTTGTTCTCTGAGAAGTAGAGTATTTTTTCAGTGCCTATTGATCATAACTAGTAAAGCAAGAAAATAAGCACTGTACTAGTGATGCACATTGCTAACTGATGCATTGGGTAGCCAACATTAGAGCATTCCCTTAACACAAACAGTCATTATTTATTTATGTCGTAGAATGACAACAGATGATCGTGGATGCAGCAGTGAAACGTTGCTTGCACTTAGTGAAACATTCAGAACAGAATTTAAAAAGATCCAAGATGATCTATCAGATATTAAGGCACTTCTTAGCCATGAGCCAAGCAGAGCAATTTCTTTAACACTACAGCCCTTGCAAAGACCATCTACCGTGGAAGAGTTGGGCAAAAGTATAATTAAAGTAACGGTGAGCTGTAAATATGATTAAAAAGAACAATTTTTCACAGTTATAAAGTTGCTTCGTGCTTGTAAGAAAGCATGCATTATGTTCGAACTGCTCTTTATTAGCATCAGCAAAGCAAGTGAATTTACTAGCATGATTAACGCAGCAATGACCTTAAAGAGGATGGAAGATTTGACCATTTTTGTTGTTATTTTCTGTCTAAATATTTGGAAAAAGGAAACATCTAAAACTTGAGCTTTTTGCTTCTACGGTTTTCTAGACATTGTTTAAACTTGAAGAGTGTTTCCCCTTACACGTCACTCAGTGTTACCAAAGTAAATAACTAACTTTCAGAACGTTGGTATTTATATTTGCGTACTATCTAACATGCTTTTATGTCATCGCTAATGCCAGAATAAAATAATAAATAGGTCATTGCTGCTAATAACAAGCTCCTAAAAATAAAAATTTGAGTCAATTGCAAGATAATTTTTATCGCAACACTGAACTAAAGGAAAAATCTTCAACTTTGAACTGAAATATTTCGAAAACGGTGTGTACAATGAGTTGAAGTCGTAGCACAGAGCGAACAATTTTGACCTCCAAATGGAGGATAATGTACATACCTGATACTTGCTTGCAGGATGCTGTTGCATTATTGGGAAGGAAAATAAGCGGAGCGTCATTGACAGCCACGATTCGAAATTTCGTTCGATTATTCATGACCAAAAATTTGGCAATGCAGTTTTCATGGAGTGGGCTTGCAATGAAGAGGAAAGCAACCAAACTTTCTTTCAAAGACCACGAAATTTACGAATTGATGCAGAGTAAGTTATGATATGATCTGTAGTGATCTTTACGGCACTATTGAAGCAGGTTTGTATCGTTTAATTTTTTTAGTAGTTGCTACATATGGGGCGCCAATTGTATGCTCAATGTTTAAATTATACATATAAAAATAAAACCTGCAAAAAAACTGCATGTTTAGTTCGTATCCATTGTGTTTAGTACTGAGTTTATATCCATAACTATATGGTGATCTACCTGAGAGTCGACCTTCCTGTACATTATTATTTGTTATCATTTGTCGTGTCATCCAAAAGAAATAAATTGCCTATAAAACTTTTCGAAACAAAACAAACAATAAACATGAAGCACTGAATACGAACTAAGCATACATTTTTTCTGTACCTTAAACGTTTCAACTTTTTTCCTGCAGCGCCTGCCGTCATGAGACTCTAAACAATTTATTCAGCACCTAAACAATTTATTGATTGGATGTGCTGATTATGCTGGCAATGCGGTAATAACATGTAACTGTACAATACTCGTTTTTTGGAAACTTTGAAAGAAACCTCGTATGCATCGTGCAGCACTTTGGAAGTGTCTGCAGCTGTGAAGTGCGTTTTGCACGGTGCGGGTGATTGGGATGGTGGTAGGAAAAAGAGAGAAAAAAAATGTGGAAGCAGAATCTCAAAAGAGTAGCAAGGAAGAAGTAGAGCGGGAAATGGAAAGTGACAATAATGACAATTGAACATTGAACAAGTCCATCTTCTATTGCCCAACTCGGGGGCCTTCATTCTGTAAAATTTGACAAACTGTGATTATGCCCATTTCAGGTCATTGGGCCCTAAGCGAAGTTTTATGATGCTTTCAGCTGGTTGCCTCGTACATCCTGCAAGCATCTCAAGAGTAAAGGTCACGAAAGGGTTAAATTCACGAAATATACCATAAAGTAAAAACTCCCCATCGTAGATAGATGATTTTGGGCTCACAAGCTTCAACAGCCTATGTTCATAAATCCCTTCCAACTGTTAAATTTAACTGTTACGCAGAATGCATAGAAATTTGTTTTTTGTTTACACGAATTTTGATAAAACTTAAGGGATATAAACAATTAAACATAGATCTTTTGAACCCCAAATCATCTTTCCACCATAAGTAGTTCTTACTGTACAGTATATTTGCTGAATTTGACCCTTGCGTGACCTTTATCTGAGTTGCTACATTATGTACAGTTAGAGGTAACCAAGTAAATCCATCAAAAAGCTTCGTTTTGGCCCACTAACCACCTTTTACTGGTGGCAAATTATTCGATAAAAATTTTTTTTCACTCCACCATTTCTTACTCGAATATCATTTTCCTTCAGTTCTTTCTACTCGTTAATTCCTTTCCACGGACTGAGCAATGAGCATGTTCATTATAATGATAATTGTTAATAAATACGTGGTGGTATACCGATATTTGTGGTTTTCTGCAATTGCACAACAGAGTTCGATCGCAACCCAGCATGCATCTGAGCGAAACGCCATCACGCTTGATTTATGTGTGGTGTTACAGCGGACTCATGTGGTACAATCAAGGATGAATTTATCGAAGATAGCCCTTGTATAATTAAGTGTGGTTTGAGAAGTGGGCCATATATGATGGACCCACGGACTACCAACATTTCCGGGCCTAATCGCACATGTTACCACACATACTGTATATGAGCGGCGCGTGTGTGGCTTAGGTGTGATATCTGAGTGTGGGCCATGCTTTTTCTGCATATAAAAAATATGTGGACCATATGTGACATTGTTGATTGGGCAAGGGATGCATTTGTTACTAATCAACAAAGTTTTTTTGGCCTTTTTTATATTCTAATTACATTTTATTTACCAAGTTGCCTTGGCCAAAAGACTCGAAAGAACCTTTTCGGTCTTTGAGTCAAGCTGCCACCTGTCAACTACACACGGTGTAGGCTTACACAGTTCCTTATATTGCTAAACAATAACCAAGAAAGTTGTGAGTACTAATTTTTTAGTATTTGGTTGGACCAGACCAGGAATCGAATCCGAGTTTACCGCTTCAGTGGGAGATGCTCTACCCACTCGATCACTGATCGGACTAGTACTATTATCTTTGTTGAATTGCCAAAATAAAACATGCTCTTTCCAAAAACACAATTTTTAACCAAGCAAAAATTGATTTGTGTCATTTTATTTTCCAATAACGTTTAAAACAAACAAAAAACAAACGCGGCTGAAAATTGGTAAAAATTTAAGAAAAGCCAGCCTCGACTAACATTTACTGGTTCTTATAAACATAAAAGTGAAGTTGATGTATTTTTGGTTATTGAAGTTATATATCGGCAGTCACTCTTGTTCTACAATTGCTTTTTTTTTGCAGCGCAAGCGAGACTCGCAGCGAGCTGTTGAGTGAATCTTCGCTTTACTGTAAATAGCTCAACATTTTCACCTAAGCTACATGGATTTGAATAATACTCCGTTGATTGCAGCGCAAGTACGCATTTATTAGTTATGTCCGGGTGAAAATACTTTACACGTTTCTCAAAATCCTTGTTTTTTTTTCATTTTGTAGAAAGCAGGCGCGATACAAAACGCGACTAGGATTTTGCTAAAAAGACTGAAACCAAAAGTTAAAAATTTTTGTTCGAAAAATGTCTAGTTCGGATGGCGTGCTGAACAAACTGGTGCTACGCAAGCGTGCCCCTAGCGGGAAACTGGAGACAGATTTTTGTGAGTTTTTAAAAAAATACTCATTTAGCGCTATTTTAATCGCATTTGAAATCAAGAATGACTATTTACAAAACACCGTAAAAACTTTGCTTATTACGACGTGCTAGTTTATATGCTCTTATTCAATATTCTGTTCAATGTTCCTAACTTGTTCTTTAATTTTGAGCAAAAATGAGCTTCAAGTTCTTGTGTAAATGTTTTTATTACAAAAAAGGGCACTAAACTTTTTACGATTAAGTGTTGCTATTAAATACTTTATGTCACAGTTAGGGTATTTTATGATTTATTTTGTTAAAACTTTGAGTTTTGATAATTTCAGTTTGCAGTTACGTTGTTCTATACCAATAAAAACTGCAATTACGGTGATTCATCGATTTATGTTTGATCAGTTAGCGATTGCATAAATTGAAAAAACGCAGTAGGTGTTAAAATTGAATCTTTACACCCTAAATGGCAATTTACCACTTTCAAGGGTCGCAAATTCCCAAAATTTTATAGCTCGTAAATAAAAGCCTTTTCAAAGCACACCAAAAAAATTGTGTTAAAAAAACAAACAGAAACAGAGCGGCAAGCGTTTGAACTTTAAAACTTATTTTTTTCAACAATTAAGATTTTGCAGTTACGTTGTATTTGATATTGACGGCAGCGTGGTTAATAGGCGGAACCAATTATTGCACCATTTTTCAATTGTCCTAACAATTCACATCCACCTCGCCAGTTTTTACGCGACAAAAATGTTTTGAAAAAAATTAGCAAGGGGAAATGCTCATTAAACAAATTATTGAATTTCAATAGAGGGGGCCTGTGCCCCCTGGCCGTTCGTGTACTCTACAATCGGATGTTTCCATGACATAACAAAAATCTTCAAGCATAATCTTCGAAAGGATTATTATTTACTGCTAAAATATTGCAGGGGGCAATGTACTTTACTATTCCCCTACATGGGCCAAATCACTTACAAAATTTAACCTAAAAACCCAAAATTTTAAACGTGTTTTGAACTTAAATGGTAAGTAAAAAAAGAATCAAACAATCTAATTTTTTCAATTGGCTTTCAAATGGTTCTAAGCACGTGCGATTTGTGATCCAATGGCATTAAAAAAGCTTTTTGTTTTCAAAGAATTACAAAAAATCACCGAGCGGCGGCAGGGGGCTTCGCCCCAAGACCCCCGTCTGTAATACGTTTGGGTTACCCTAGTTTACTCAACAAATCTCCCTATTCAGATATTTTTCCTTTTTAACTTTTGGTTCAAGCTCTCTTCCTTTAGTAAAATCCTGGTTAAGTGTCAAACCAGGGGCCATATAGTGTACTGTGGTCTTCGAATAAACACGAATATTTGTGTTTCGGAAATAATTCGGGTTTCAATTTTTTTCAGAATATAGATTTTAACAAACAGGTTTTGAAAGTTTGACATATTTTTTCTTCGTAAAATTATAGCTATATTTTCTTCATGATCGACATTTCCTTAAAAATAATGTAACAACTAAAAAATCTTCTGATTCGGAGATTCATTATTTCGTTTCCAAAACAAAGTTCTAGCTTCCAAAATCTTCGTCAAAAGTTCTTGAATGAATTCCGAACAAAAAATCATCGTTTTCGTGTTTGTAAAAGCAATTTGGTTAACTTTTGCCTTCAAACACGAATAAAAAACGTCATCAAATATGTAACTGTCATTACATAATTGCCTATTATTGACAATAAACAACAAATAATTGTCATTTTTTTTGCTTTGTTCACGTGTAACATTTTGGTTAAAATGGTTAAAGTTAAACTTGGCTGTTTAAATTTTTTTGTCAAGTTATTTATGCAAATTAAATTAAAAATTAGTCGAAGATTTAACTCAAGAAGTGAATCTTGCGAGCTTAAAGCAAATTTACACAGTATTCGTTTTTCGTCCGTTTTTTAGTCTTTTGCTTCTTGAAAAAATATGCGCTTTTTCTTCCGCATTTGTATAAGTCCATTTCCGGACTAAGTAGACTGCTACATATTGATATAAATTTTGTTCAAAAAGCGATATTTCAAAACAGAGCTGTAATCCTTTAAACAATTTTTTTTCGAAAAACTTTTGTCCAGCATGTGACAGTCTGATAGTGCGGATATGGACATATAAAAACGCGGACAAAAAGGAACATACTTTTTCTTGGAGAAGAAAAAACGTACAAACGCGAACGAAAAGCGAATACTATCCAAATCCACCTTTAGTTAGTCAGAATTATGCAGAGCGCAATTAGAAGAACAAAGTGCAACTTCCGCAACCTCTGCAATTGCGGAAGTTGCGTTGCGCTTTAACTTTTTATTTTGAAACGTTGCGGAAGTTGCTTTGCGGACTAAAGTTTTTTAAATTTGTTGCGCTTTAATTGCACTGCGCTTTCAAAAATTTTGTTTCATTTCGATTGTAACATTGATAATTAATGTAGGCCTTCTTTAGCAAGTTATTTACTCTTTTTCTGTCTAAAATCACAAAAATTGCGGTATTGGCATTGTGTTGTGAAATTTCAATTGCGTAAGTTAGGTTGTGCTTTAACTTGGTACGAAAATGCTGTTCCGCAATTGCGGAATTGCGTCGCGTTTCAACTGAATCAAAACGTTTATTGCAGAAGTTGCGCTGCTCTTCAGAAATTAAAAAAATTAAATTGCGCATTTTGTGCTGCGCTTTTAATCGTTGAAAAGATTATTGCACTTTGTTGTGCTCAGAGTTGTAAACGAGCCGATTAGTTTAGGCCCAAACCCAGTCCGAACCAGAAAATATAAGCCCGAACCCGACCCGAAAACTAATTTGGCCCCCAAAAAAAACGAAAGTTAAGTCAGGTCTGAAAAATTTAGCAGTAAGGCCAAGTAATTTTGATGATATTTTTGTACATCTAAGACAAAAAGCAGGTCTCAGGCCCGAATGAGGCTAAAAAATTTGTCAACTTTAGGCCCGAAACCGGCCTGAACTCGAACCGAAAAGCCCGGCCCGACTTACAACCAGTGTTGGAAATTGACAACAAAAAAGCAAAGAATAATCCATATTCAATACTTCAAAAAATAGTAAAGAATAGGCGATTTCGATAATGAAAAAAAAAAGTAAAGAATAATCGATAATGTAATCGATAACTTTTTATGGAGTCAAAAAAGAATGTCAACATATTTTGACATTACGACTAAAAGTAAATATCTGTATGCAAGTGACACTGCACTTCAATGCAAGAAATCCTGAGCTATCACCAACTCACCAAACGTGGAGTTCCACCGTGTGCTATTGGGAGTCACAAATAACTTTCCAATGCTTCGCGAATTTTATCGCAAGCCAAGACTGACTTTGATTGCTTATTCCATGTAGCACTCAGTTTTGCCATTATTCTGCGATATACTTTTTTGTGCTTGTCATCGGATAATGGCAAAAAGGAATCCTTAGTTGCTACAAGGCTGATTTTGTGAGCTGCACATTTAACATGTGCTGGTAAATCAAACTCTTTTTCATCTTGTTCACATCTCAAGAAGTCAGAAATAGATACAGCATTAATGGCCTCAACTTCATTTGATTGTGTTGCAACTTCGTCATCACTTGAACAAATTGATATCTCTTTATCAATTACGGAGCCGAATTCATCAAAAGCTTTTACAAAATTCGAACCAGAATCTGTAATGCAATGAGTTACTTTGCCACTGAGTTTAAATTCGGCAATCACAGATTCAATCACCTTTGCTAATATGTCAAACGTGCAACTACCATTATTCTGCGAAGACCCAAGCAAGCATGTTTTCTCATGAGTTTATCATCCTTCCAATGAACTGTAAACCCAATGTTTCCTTTCCTGTATGATGTCCAATGATCCACTGTCAAGCACATATGTTCAACTTTATTTAAATTGGTTTTTAAATCACGTCCTAGTGAATAAAACAGCTGGTTACTTTTTGCAGAATAGATTTTGTAGCTTTTACCTGCCAAATTGGGCGCAAGGCTTTTCATCAAATTTTGGAATCCACGTGAACTGATACGGTGAAACGGAAGTACTGATTCCACAATATATTTGATAATATACAGGTCCAAATCACGTAGTGTCAAGCGAACGTTTTTTTTTTTTTTAAAGTTTTTTTAGATTGCTTTGTTCAGAAGATGTAGGTTCAGAAGTAGCTTTGGTTTCAGGCTTTTTAGACTTCCCGGAATCGTTTTCTAGGCACAATTTGTCAAAAGTTGGCAGTGAGCCATTGTGTCTTTTTTTTAACATGAGTTCTAAGATTGACTCTAGATTTATAGCTGGCACTGATTTCTTTGTCAAAGCAGCGCTTAGAAGCAAACAACCAATTTTCTTGAGATGTTCCTTCACTCTTCTGAACAAAAAATGAATCCGGAACAAAGTATTTTAGTTTGAATTTTTCTGTGCTTGAACTTTGTTGACAATTGGTGCCATTGTTGGGTACTGGTTTCAGCAATGCAAGTAGTTTCTGTATCAGAATTATCCCCAGAACTATCATTAATTGTCACTGCCACTGGTAAAGAAACATGTGCTTCACTTTCCGTAATTATCAGTTGTCACTTGTCTAGGCAAGTAGGTCAAAAATTTTCTTACTTACTAGACTATTACAGTGTCAGTATGGCACCAGCAGGGTTGGAAATCGATAATAAAAGAGTAAAGAATAATCGATATCCGATACTTCAAAAAAATAAAGATTAGGCGATGTGGATAATGAAAAAAAAAAAGTAAAGAATAATCGATAATGTAATCGATAACTTATTATGGAGTCAAAAAAGAGTGTCAGCATATTGTGACATTACGACTACAAGTAAATATCTGTGCGCAAGTGACATTCCACTTCAATGTATGTATATTCACTTCAATGCAACTGGTACCATTTTTGGTACTGGTTCCAGCACTGCCAGTAGTTTTCTTATCAGAATTATCCCCAGAACTATTATTAATTGTCACTGCCACTGGTAAAGAAACATAGCTTCACTTTCCATAATTATAAGTTGACACTTGTCTAGGCCAATAGGTTCAAAAATTTCTTATTTACTAGGCTATTACAGAACCAGTATGGCACTAGGTTATTTAATAACCTAAGCCTCAATCAACAAATTGACTACCTAGAGTATAGGCTACAAAACTTTGCATTAGAACATAAAGGATTTATAGAAAACATGAAAGTTAAGCTTACCAGTAGGCTACTCGGCAAACAATAGCATTTGATAATGGCTTGTAAAATACCAGTAGGCCACCGCCAAATGAGTACAACTGGGATAGCCTACACATGTGCGTTTAATTTGGTATTGAGATAAGCCTCTATCATGTTGGTATTGAGATAAGCAGTAGTTATAGCATCTGCCTTGCAGTCATCAGTCTTCAGGCCTGGGTTCACTACTACTACTACTACCTCAGTAGGCTACCTGACTGCCTGGTAGAGAGCAGGGTGTCGAACCAAACCTGAACCCGAACCGTAAACCCGAATGAATCGTTTCATTTTGGTGAACCCGAACCGAAATTGAACCAGCAAAATTTTACTCTAGTGAACCTGAACCAAACCTGAACCCTCAAAATTGTGCTCAAGTGAACCCAAACCGAACCTGAACCCCTAACAAAAGTAAGAATATATTTTTCCATATCCGGATGCCGCTGGCGCTGGTACACGCACAATGAGAGCAGTGGTGATCATCAACAGGATCAGCAATTTCTCCTTTTTTTTTTTTTCTGGACGAAACGAGTAACGACAGTTAAATTTTAAGTCAATGAACCCGAACCGAACCTGAACCAGTAATATTTTACTTGAGTGAACCTGAACCAAACCTGAATCTCGAAAATGGTGCTCAAGTGAACCCGAACCAAACCTGAACCGCTAAAATATTTAAAGCAGGAGCTAAACCTGAACCCGAGCTGATATTTGAAACGGTTCGACACCCTGGTAGAGAGTCTTGCAAATTGGTATTCATAGCTTTCCTGCTTGACATTCCAGGTCTAGCTGTAAGCTGCTAGATGCCATTGGCTTATAATTTTTGCATAATTATTCACAGAGTTGCCTCAGCCACGAAACAGCAAAATGACCATAGTGTCTTAGAGTCGTTGCCACCTGTCTACTACACCAGTAAAGCTTCACACTATCCCTTCAAGTGCTGAGCGCCAAGTAGGAAACATGTGAATACCATTTTTTAAAGTGTTTTGATATGGCTCAATAAAGGAATCAAATTCAGGTCTACCGACTGTGACATCAATGCTCTAACCGCTAGGCCTAAGCCACCACGCCACTTAAAGTAGTTCCTAGCCTACCAGCTACCACTGCACTGTGACTGTACTATACGACTACTGCAAATATCAATAGCAATGATAATTACTTGAGCTTTTCGCTTTTCCAATGTGTGCCGAACAATATCATCTGACCTAATCCTACTCGGCACGACCTCACAGCACTACTTGACTAGGCTTACTGCAACACTCTGCACTGCTACCACTGGCTACAAGAGTATTATTGTGTTTGTATGACTTGGAATAGAGTCAAAAATGATTGCGATGCGAAATTTTGAACTATTGCATACCGTACATTAATTAAAGTGAAATTATGAGTACTTCTAGAGACGGTGCGGTCCACAAAATTTTTGTTCGCAAACTTCTCCGCACCGCTCAATTCCTTCCGCATACCGCACTGTATCACAAAAAGTTTGTGAACTTGTTACACCGCACCGCAAAATCAAAATGTAATGGTTACGGTATTACTTAACACCAATACTGTATCTTACTGCATGCAAAATTACAAACAGGTTGGCACCCCATGGTCCACTTGATGCTAGTCAAACAATATCTTTAGATAATGACTTGGTCTAAATTGTTGCTCAACTAAACAACTCCATTAACCCAACCCTTGATGATAGGTCTTAGTTCAATTTTAATTAATAAAAAGTCATCCCAATCAAGAATCAACTCATGGACAATTGGACATTATGTTTGGCATATTGAATGTACAGTATCATCACTTCCACGTTAGAAGTTCCAACTGCCAAAGTTTGATGGCTGAATTCTTGCAAACAGTAGCATTAAAACCATAGTCACATCTTACATCATCACTAGGCTTGCCAGAGTAAATCATGGTCATGCTAGATAAATTACAATGTATGTTTATAAATCTGTCCTTTAAATTTAATCGTATTTTAATACCACACAGCTGACAAGTATGTACATTTTAAGTTTCATATCAATGTAGCTCTAAAATTCTAAACCGTAACTTGTATTGCATAAACAACTTTAGCTCAAAGTATCTTAAGCCTAAGGTGAAGAATTAATACGCGAAAGTAGTTTTAACCAGAGGTGGAGTCCTCGAGGACGTCCTTGGCCTCGAGGACGTCCTCGAGGACACATTTTGAAGTCCTTGGCCTTGGCCTCGAAGGTCAAGTCCTTGGCCTCGAGGCCTCAAGTCCTCGAAAATTGGCCTGTCTTTTGTTTTTGTGAAAGACTTTTGTGAAGATTTTTGTGAAGACCTTTTTTTTTTTTTTTTTTTTTTTTTTTTTTTGGAGATCGCCTGAAAAATTTTGTGAAGACCTTTTTATTTTGGAGAGCATTTGCGCTTTGTGTCCTTGGTCCTTGGCCTTGGCCTCGAGCATTCCTGTCCTTGGCCTCGAGAGTGTCTGTCCTCGGAAAGGCTGTCCTTGGCCTTGGCCTCGGATTTTTTTTGTGTCCTTGGCCTTGGCCTCGAGCCTTGTGTCCTCGACTCCACCTCTGGTTTTAACCATCACATCTTATTTTTTGTACGGTAACTGGTATCACATATGATAAGAGAATACCAATAATTATAAACGAAAAGGGTGGTTTAAGGTTAAGCACTTTGTGCTTCTACACGATCAGTCAATGAGCATTGACATGTTGAATTTGAACCAATATTACAAGCAATTATTACCAACTATGGTTTATATATCTATTGTTGACTTGGAATGGAGAGATTAAGATACACTCTGCACTGACATCTAATCATGGCTCCTCTTCAAAACAGTTGAAATAGAACTCAGAGGCTACTTTATACTGTACAGTAGGCTACACGAATAGGTTGTCGTCTGGGGTAGGGTGACTGATAGTGATACTAACTACAATCACATATGAAAAATTTTCAAACTATGAATCTGAAATTCCTAACTCACTGCTCAGACTACAATACTCTGGTACTGTAGAATCAAGCAGTCAATAAAATTTTGTCATGCTCTCAGTACCAGTATTGTAAAGCTTCAATGATGAACTTTAATGTTTATTGCAATGGATCCTTCAGTTTTTAGAAACAGCCACTAGCCTTGGATCTGCCATATACACGCAACAAAAGCCTCGACTTTACTATATGTCAAAAAGCTAAAGTAGGTATGCCTACCGAACCACACTACTAGTCCCTGAGTCGGCCGGTATTTCATTAGGCCTACCAGTATCACATACTAGGTATGATACCAGTATCAGGCTACAGTATTTGGCTTAACTCAACTTACAAGTAGTAAGTACCGATACCTGCTTACAGTTTGACTATTAATAATATCATCTTATCTGTTCGTGTCTGGTGTTATGCAGTACCGGTATGCAATGGCCTAGGGTTAACCACTACTGTACCAGAACCCATCTAGCCCAGCTTACCGTTACAAGCTGCATAACGATTACCGTTAGACATGCACGGTAGCCCTATGATTTGAAAGATAAACCTAGGCTACCGATAAACCATGGTACCTAACACTAGACCTAACAGACATAGGCTGGCTACCAGAGGTGGAGTCCTCGAGGACACATTTTGAAGTCCTTGGCCTTGGCCTCGAAGGTCAAGTCCTTGGCCTTGGCCTCTAGGCCCCAAGTACTCGAAAATTGGCCTGTCCTCGGCTCGAGGACAGCACTATTTTTTGAATTGTTGAAATTTTGTGGAGCGCTTGAAAAATTTTTTGGAAAACGTTTTTTTGTGGAGATTGCTTGCAAAATTTTTGTGAAGACCTTTTTTTTTTGGAGATCGCTTGAAAAATTTTTGTGAAGACCTTTTTTTTTTGGAGAGCGCTTGCGCTTGTGTCCTTGGTCCTTGGCCTTGGCCTCGAGCATTCCTGTCCTTGGCCTCGAGAGTGTCTGTCCTCGGAAAGGCTGTCCTTGGCCTTGGCCTCGGATTTTTTTTGTGTCCTTGGCCTTGGCCTCGAGCCTTGTGTCCTCGACTCCACCTCTGCTGGCTACATTGAGACTGAATTTAACAACTGAAGTAGAGTGGCTGATTCCTAACCTAATTCTAAGAAGTGGTCTCATCCTCCACGCTGCAACTGCACTGCACTGCAAAACTACTGGAATTTTTCACGCTGCGCGGCGCGGCGCTGTTGGTTGAACCGCGTACGCTGCTCCGTACGCTGCGCCACTACCATCTCTAATTACTTCTACTCATAGGTGGGCACAAGTCCGTTAATCGTTAATCCGTTAATAACGAAGCTAAATTTTTCACTAACTCGTTAATCCGTTAAAAAGTTTTTTCATGTTAACGAACTAAATTAACTTCCGTTAAGTGCTGTTAACGGCTAAAGTAACTTCTGTTAAGTTCTGTTAACTTCCGTTAAGGTTTTTATCGTTAATATCTTGCAGCTTCGTTGTGCATTTGAACTTGTTTTTATCTTGAAATTAGATTAGACTGTAAAATATAACTTTCAAAACACAAAAAGACCACCATAGCATTAAATATTTCCTTAAAATCAGCTCAACAGCGTCAATACGTGTTCTAGAAGCGAGTGAATAAAAAGAAATGTAAATTACACGCAAAATGCTGACGGATTAACGGACTTTATTAACTTCCGTTAATTAAAGCTGAAAATAACGGATTACCGTTAACGGAGGTGTGAAGTTTGTTAACGGACTAGTGGTTAACGAAGCTAACGTTTTGCATTAACTTGCCCACCTTTGCTTCTACTATAAAACCGCAGTACACAAAAAAATGATTAACGCGTTTCCAAAAAAATTTTGCTTAACTTGAAAAAAAATATTGATTAATTATTATCGATTTACCTGGCAAAAAAGTAGGGAAAAGGCACATTCGATAATGAAACTAAAACGTGGAGAACTTTTGCATTCGATAACCAAAAAGTAACGAATAACGATATCGATTATCGATTTCAAGTCGATATTTCCAACCCTGCTTACAACTCTGGTTTTGCTGCGCTTTTGATATAATGTTATTTGTGCCCATCCTCTCGAATTATGACTATCTAATAGTAATATATTCTGTTTCCGCTTGCGAGACGAAAGGCATGGTGGATCAAAGTTGGAAGTGGATTGCTGGTTCCATCGATTGTACAGATGACAATTCATTTTCATTAGAAGAAATTAAACTGAATAGGTTCGATTTGAAGAAATTCATTAGTTAGAAAACGGTGACTCTTACAACAAAAAGCTATCAAAGATGGGCGGTGGTCCAAGCAAAGTGGTAAATTCTGCAAACTCTTAATTAGTTTCACCGTCTGATAAACTATTGGGTTTTCTTCAATGCAAAATTTCTCTCCTCATTCGCAAATTCAAATAACAAAGCCATGATGAAGCAAGCAATAATGTGTAGCACGCTTTTTTTCTTCTATTGCCTATTAACAACCTGCAAAACAACTGTAATTGCCAGCAAAAAAATCTTTGAAAAATTTTACGAGTGGTCTAGAGCATTTGTGAATTTATCTAAAGATTCGGGGTAATTCACAAACATTTTGAGCCATTATCAGTTTGATTTTTTTTTCAGAAAAAAAAAGTCATTGCGATCAAAAAATGTTAGTATCGAATAAAAGCATTTTCGGCCGAACAAAAAATTTTCGGAACAAAATTCAAAATCTTTGTAAAAATTTCCAAATAAGAAAAATCGTCGGCCGAACAAAACAATTTTCGGCCGAAGATTTTTTTGTTTGTGAAATATTTACAAATATTCGGAAAAAATGAAACTTTTCAAAATGAAGATTCGGAAATTTTATTCATAACGAAACCATAGTATGCCAACACGAAGACCATAATATGTGGCCCCAGGCCATGGCTTTTGATCTTCCATTCTACGTTATCTTTGTCCAACAATAATTTCCTCTTTTGAAAATTTTTGGTGACGTCATTGTACGCGGTTTGTGGTTTGCCCCCCCCAATCAAAAATCCTGGCTAAGCTTATGGTAATAAGTACGGAAATTTTTGTCTTCTCCATTCCAAATTTTGCAAATAAATTTAGTTGTGTCGCATTGGACAGTTTTAGGGCATTTTTAGATAATGCGAATCGTAGTCTTATAAGGAAAGAATTAATTTTTGTAAAGAAAGACACTTTAGATGCAGAATGTAAAATATAGGCAATGCTTTTCTGGTGAGAGGCTGCAAAAAGACCACTGTTCAGATCCAAGAAACTGGCACGGTTGCCAAGTCTGCAGCCTCTCACCTTGCAGTTAGATAAATAACACAACAATGAAAGACATCTATTAAATCTTATAATCTGTAGTTTAGATCCTTGTTCTATACTTACATTAGCTAAATCAATTAGAAAAAATTATGGTAACTTACACAGAACCAAGGCCCACATGACAGAAATTTCCTCGTTCGCTTTAATTACAGAGTTTTATTTATGATGCCCTACCGAACGAAATATTCGCTAAACGTAAGAGGTCATTTTTGCCCGTGTATGTAAAGCCTTGCGAAATCCGTTACGTCATTCTTTCTCGCTAAATTGCTTCGAGCGATTGCGGAAAGCAGTTCGAGTAAAAAAACGTCACATTTTCCTCGCCAACTTAGAGAGGATCTTGAAGCACTCTTTAAGCGTGCGAGAAATCTTTTTGGTTCAGAAATTTAATGGCAAAATCTTGAAAACTTCTCACTAAAGCGAATTTTTGCTGAAAATTAATTAAAATCGTCGCCATGTTTGCAATTAAGAAAGCGAATTGCATTGAGAACCATTTGCTATTTCGACTGATAAAGAAATGTTGAGTAGTGCCAGTAGACAAAAATAGCTATACACTCCTTTTATGAGAACGATTTTCTAAAACACGAGACTCATTTTTGCTCAAAATTTAAGAACAAATTAAAAACAATGCCATCCTCGGCAGCAAAATAAACCAAAAACAAACAAAAAAAATTCAACTAGTACAAAAACAAGAAAAAACAGAGCAATAGGAATTAAACGGTGTTTCAAACATGCCCGCTAAAATTGACATCGATGCTCTCAAAATTTTTACAAAATCAAAAACAAATGAGACTGAACATGGGCAAAAAATTAAAAACAGCCAATCTCAACTCAAGATTTACCGGTTCTAAAAAGGAATACTTTATTTCAATTTGCTCGCTTTTGAAAAATTTTGAAACCTAAAGACCTAAAGTTACTGTTAACATATGAGTTTACCCACCAACAACCTTAAGGGCGTTTTACGTCATTTAAAAAAATTATAATATGGAAAAAGTTGTTTTTATTTCACATTGATCCAAAAATACAATTAAATTCTGTCGTTTATTTACTCATTATTATCAGTTGAGGAATTTGCTTGCTTAGAATGATCACGCATAGCTTATAGTATCTTTTTCCATAACAATGCAGTACATACAGTACGCTTGAACGCATTATTTTGAAGTAGAAATGCATCTGACGTCACAATAAGATAATTATTACTTACTAACACAAGTTACGAACATCTCGCAAAGAAATTCGAGCGAGCAGTTTTAACGTGTGTTGGGCGAGACGGCTCAGAAATGGCAGTTTGTCTACGAAGAGTTTTTGTTCGTTAGCGCTTTTTAGCGAGCGAGAATGGCCTTTACGAGCTCGTCAGCACGTTCTGTCATGTCGGCCCAGTTTTGCAAAGCATTACGAGAATCATATTGGTTATTATGTTTTGGGTCATTATTTTTTGTTATTACAGCACTTAAAGGCGGTGAATTATCCAGCCAATTTTGGTGGTTTACAATAGCTAAAATTGAACTATAATTTATGATATTTTTTGTTTTAATTTTGAGGCTGCGGTTGCTAAGATATCCAACAAACGCAAAAAGATATCCCCGAAAAAAGTTTTTGCAAACTCGTAGTTTTGTTCTTCCCGCCAAAACCACAGTAGGCCTAATAGTTTAGAGAACTGTGGTTTTGGCGGGAAGAACAAAACTAAGAGTTTCCAAAAACTTTTTGTCGGGGGATATCTTTTTGCATTTGTTGAATATCTTTGCAACCGCAGCCTCAAAATTAAAACAAAAAATAACAAAAATTATAGTTTAATTTTAACTATTGTAAACCGCCGGAATTGGCTGGATGATTCACCGCCTTTAATGAGTAATATTTTTGAAACAGTTGTTTACATCCGAAAAAGGTTTAAAATTAAAAACGAAAAAATCTCTTAAAATGTTCAGAGCAGTGATTGGTGAATTTGCTTCCTCGATTCTACCCCCTTAACGATGCTGGATTTTAGGAGAATGAACTGTATTTAGGTGTAATTTGTGATGAAAGTTGGATGTGTTTTTGAGTGTCTCATGTGTGCATGCTGGGTGTTGACTTCGCGATGCATCACTCATAACTTTTTTGGGTTTTGTTTGCAAGTCTTTTGTCAGGCTAGGCATTTCTTTCCGTTGGTGTGGTTAGACAGATGAAGATTACCTGGCTCCTACGAACGATATCATAACTCATTCATTCAGGCGTGTGAAACAAGCGTCTGTTCAACAACATCAACGCAGAATGTTCTTACTAGATTCTGGGTGCAGTTTTTGTCTGGCTAGGCCACTGCAAGGGATAGACTGCCAGACCCCAAGGGAGAATAAGCGTTGTCCTATTCAAAGAGGTAACGACGAATTGCAAGTTGTGGAATTGAGTCAGCAACTTTTCAATCACTAACCCCTTGCTCTACCACCTGAGCTATCGCCTGCGCGTGTCATAACTAAGCAGGTTATCTAAGCCATCATTCTCAGAATCAATTTTAATAAACAATGAATTGCAGTATAAGATGTTGAGGTTGGGTTGGGGTAGGATTAGGAGCCATTCCTCTTCATTTTACTAATGTCTTCGATGCACTACCGTAGGTGGAAGCAGATAAAATAAACAAATGTCCATTCAGGATATCATCTACGACCCCTCATCGCAGATGTCCAAGACTTAATAAATGATGGAATATACACAGTTACGTCGATATCTACGTGCAGCAAAATTTCACATTGCATCAGTTGTACAATGATGAAATATTGTCACATACAAAACTTGAGCTTTCTATATGTTGAAAAATGGCTTGCGGATTTTAATTTTTTCCCAAAAAATTGCCATTTCAAATTTACCGCTGGGTAGAGATAATGAGCACACATAATATTAAATATTGCAAACAACCAGACTTATTTTCGATATTTGCTTGAACAAACAAGGTCAATATCTTTAGCATAGTTTAGTTTTGTTTAGAAAATAAGCGACAAACAAATAAAAAGCAAACGATATATTTGGGAGGAGGCTAATATTTTAATCATAAAAATCACAGTCAATGTTATTGTAATAAGTTTATTGCGAACGTTTCGGCCCTCTTCTGGTGCCATTTTCAACAAACAGTAAAAAACTTACGCGAATTACATCCTGGTATTGATTGAAATAAAAACTAAAAATAGGCCTATGTCTTTCACGCATTAAAAAGGCGGAGTGGATAAGATGCGTGAAAGACATAGGCCTATTTTTAGTTTTTATTTTAATTAATACCAGGATGTAATTCGCATTAGTTTTTTACTGTTTGTTGAAAATGGGACCAGAAGAGGGCTGAAACGTTGGCAATAAACTTATTACAATAACATTGGCTGTGAGTTTTATGATTAAGATAAAAAGCATGGTCACCAAAAGAGCATTAAACGATATAAATCAAATCATATCATATCAACTGAGGATTTACAACTGAACGAACTTAATAAGAACGGAGAGATGAGGGTGACTGGGGAGTGAGCTCGCGCTCTTCGAGTCTCCAGCCACCCGCGTATGTGTCGAAGCAGGCGGCCTGCATCCGTAATCGAACTCGGGTCGCAGTATTGCTTACGCAATAATCAGCGCTCAGTTCCGCTCGGCCATCTGCTTACCAGAACTTCAGGAACTTCAGAACTAAATGACTTCATGAACAAAAGATTTTGTGCAAACAGGTTGCTGTATTGATTGATGAACGGACATAAGATTTTGTAACAAAACATGCTATCCTTTAAAATCAGTGAAGGAGTACGCCATCACTCAAACGAAATACTGCGTGTAGACACAGTTCCTAGGATACAAACAATAGGAATGGATCAAATGCACCACTAAAAAAAACTTTGCAGTAATCTTCGGATTAAAACAAAACATTAGCAGAAAATATTTTGAACTCATTGTTATAACTATGCAGTTAATCAAGGGTTTGTTCTTTATGTGTGCGCTATTCAATTTATTTTGTACAAATATGTCCAACGGTTTTGAAGAAAAACTGATTAGTTTTAATCTTTGTTGGTGCATTACAAGTTTAAAACCAGTGTGCAATATTTTGGGAGTTTTATGGGATAATTTGGAATTTATGAGTCATATCAAGGGATAAAAAATGTCTGAGACATTCCTGACCAAGCTAAAGCAACACTGGAATCATAACTTGACGTTTCTTGAACTTTCACACCGTATCAAGAGTAATGAAATTATTGCAAAAACAGCTTTTGCGAATTTTGCGCGTAATCCGAGCTAAATATTCATCCCCTTTATTATGCCGATAACTTTGCTTGGTGAATTTCCTTCATATATGTTGATACATCAAAGATCAAAAATAATTTAAAGCTCGTTACGGCACGCAAGTAATGAAGGTTTTGTGCAGCGAGGGATGCGTTATTGAGTCGCGGATTTGTAATGGTGTCATAGAATGCCCGTGGCTGACACCGAATGATGAAGCGAATTGCACAAGCTGTCCGTCGATTTATCCCAACCGATGCGATTGCTATGCTGAAGAAAGCTTCACTTGCGAATGGGATAAAGATGGAATGGATCAGTTCACATGTTATCCTTATTCATGTAAGTAAATTTGTTGCAGTGAGATTGTTGCTGAATGACGTCATGCATGAAATTCATGCTGGAAGGAAACAAAAAACATAAAACTAAAGGTCACAGCAGGACAAATCAGTCCCGGACAAATGGGTCCCAAATTGCGTACAGAATGGTTAAGTTGGTATAACGCATTTTGCAGTAGAATGTACTATTCTAAGCAAAAGCACAGAAGAATTGGGACTTCCGCGACGCTTTGCGTCGGAAGTTCTTATGTTTTTTCCGGCATATTTTACAAAATCGTAAACAAAAATAAAAAGCGCTGTAACTTTGAAACGATTGAAGGTAGAAACTTGAAATTTACATCTTAGCTGGAGCACATACGAGTCATTCTTAGTGCAAACTTTGGGGGCAATCGGTCATGCCATACGGGTTTCCAAGCCAAAAAATTAAATGCCAATTTTAGGTTTAAACAGCTCTAGCTCAAAAACTAATGGCACTAGGGGAATAAAACTTTCGAATTTAGAAGCGTCTGGGCATGTCCTTTCAGCTCTCAGAAATAAACCATGACGATTCCGACACTTATTTTCTTTCTTTCTTTCTTTCTTTCTTTATTTATTTAAGCAAATCACATGGTGGTGACAACTACTCAAAAACCACCAAAGCTAGAAACTTGAAATTTGGACAGATTATATATTCATACATGAACTTGTGTACCTGCAATTTTGGAGGCGCTATGTCACGTGGTTTGGGGCATATGCACCCCAAACTTGTGATAGCGAAGTTACAAATACTCGAAAACCACCAAAGCTAGAAACTTGAAATTTGGACAGATTATAAGTCGATACATGAACTTGTGTCCCTGCAATTTTGGAGGCGCTAAGTCACGTGGTTTGGGGCATATGCACCCAAAACTTGTGACAGCAAAGTTAAACTTGTTACAGCGAAGTTTATCAAGTGATTTTAGTAATATACTCGCGCGTGCTGTGTTGGCCGAATGGTTAAAGGCGCCAGTACTGAAATCCTAAGACCTCGGTTCAATTCTCTAATTGGCCATCGATTTTATTATACTAATATTATATTGGATCTAGCATAATAATTTTTTTTTTTTTTTGATTTCGACGAAATCGTTTATAATATTTTTTGTTTGACACTAGATATGATCAGAGAGTATCAAGTTTCATTCTTTGTGAAGACGTCCCAAAAATCAGCTTTTTACGACCTCAAGCTATCGAGCTAGTTTATTTTTTGCTACAACTAGAAACTTTCTAGACAGGTATATTTTAACGTACTTTGGAGGTAGTCACCTATGCGCGCGTGCTGCCATGGCCGAATGGTTTAAGGCGCGAGTGCTTGAAACATAAGACCTGGGTTCAATTATCTAGTTGGCCATCGTATTTATCAAACCAAGATTATATCAAATCTAGCATTGCAGATGATACAAACCTTACTTTATCCCATTCTAATGTTTCAACACTGCAACAAAATATTAATCATGAATTAGTCAATGTAAGCAATTGGTTCAAGGTGAATAAATTATCAATTAACTTTAATAAAACTGAGTTTATGGTAGTGACAACAAAACAAAATATACCTGAACTCAAAGTATCAATAGATAATAATCCAATCACGCAATCACATCACATAAAGTATCGAGGTGTTCTCATAGACGACAATCTAAACTGGAAACAACAAATCAAGGAACAATGTTCAAAGGTAGCAAGGGGATCTTGGGCCCTTAATCAATTAAAACACTTTGTAGATGAGCAAACCTTAAGATCTGTTTACCACTGCCTCGTATACTCTCATCTACAATACTGCATAAGTAGTTGGGGGACTGCTTCAAAATCAACATTAGCACCTCTCTTTATTCTGCAAAAAAGAAGCATCAGATTGTTAACTGGAAGTGGATATCGTGAGCATACTAATCCTTTGTTCTATCGAGCTAAATGCCTAAAACTCAAGGATATTTACTCTCTGGAAACTGCAAAGCTAATGTACAAAATTCACAATAATGTATTATCTTTTGAAAATTCAGATAAGTTTAACCTAATAAAAAACTGCTATACACATAAGACAAGATTGAGCCACAAAAGCAACTTCTTTCTTCCAAGAATTAGAACAAGATTAGGGCAAAAGTCTCTATCATTCGCAGAAATTAAAATTTGGAATGAAATTCCAAGCTGTATAAAAGAAGTTTCATTCTACAGATTTAAAAAAGCCGTTAAAGCTCACTTTTTATCAAACTATGAAACCGATAAAAGCTAGAATAACAGCTTTCTATCAGCAATGCAGTAGTAATTACAGGAATCATAGTTGCATATTTATGCTTGAGTTCAACAATAACCTATTCTATTGCTTGAATGGCATGAGATTGGTGCATTCATCTATCACACATTTATACAATACGTCATCTCTCATTTTGATGTGCCCTTGAATTATTAGTAATTTTGCAGTAACTGACTGAGGTTGATATATACTGGCATTGGAAATTGTACCAGTACTAATGACATATTGGCAAACAATACAAAACAAAGCAAGGAGTTTTTTTTCACTCCAATTGCCCACTTTAAATTTTATAAAACATAAATAAGCATTATGAACTTTATTAATTTTATTTTCTATCCAATCTGTAGTTACAGTATTTTTTTTATTTTTTAGTATGCTTAGAGTTAGATCAATTCTAATGTTGCCTTGCATTTTCTTTACATGGTGACTGTGAGTTTTGTGTATACACTGTACAAAGTGTACATATCTTTGCAACACTTTGTTTTAATTTTGCGTAAAATTTTTTATCATAGAAAGTAGCAGACTGAGAAAATCTAGAAGCTGCTTTTTTAACCTTAACTTGGTGAGGTGGCAGTAGACTTAGATGACCTTTCGGTCCTTCGCTGTCTCCTCACCAAGTGACTAAATATCGCTTTGACTCTGCAAGTTTGTGTGCTTGGTTTTAAAGGAATTGCATATTTCGATGCTTTGGTAATAGACCTAGAGGAAGTTGCAGTTTTTTCTTGTGATATGACGTCACTTGGTTAATAAATAAATATGATGATGATGATGATGTTAATTTTTTTTTCGGATACGACCAAATCGTATATAATATTTTTTGTTTGACATTAGATATGATCAAAAGCTATCAAGTTTCATTCCCTGTGAAGACGTCCCAAAAATCAGCTTTTTACGACCTCAAGCTATCGAGCTAGTTTTTTTTGCTACCACTAGAAACTTTAAAGACAAGCATATTTTGACGTACTTTGGAGGTAGTCACCCACGCGCACGTGCTGCCATGGCCGAATGGTTTAAGGCGCCAGTGCTTGAAACATAAAACCTGGGTTCAATTATCTAGTTGGCCATCGTATTTATCAAACCAAGATTATATCGAATCTAGCATATACTAATTTTTTTTCGGACACGACCAAATTGCTTTCAATATTTTCTGTTCGACACTACGTATGATCAGAGGGTATCAGGTTTTATTCTCTGTGAAGATGCAAAAAAAAAAACACTTTCTAAACACCATAAGCAAGCGCGCTAGATTGTTTTGGGTGTCAGAAGAACTTTTTAGGACAAAACTATTTTGACATAAGTTGGGGGGACCAACCCCCCAAAACCCCCAAATGGACCCAGACAAAATCAGTTTTTTTGACGGCTTAAGCTAGGGTGCTACATCTTTCATATCAAGACACAACAAAGAGACAAATATCTTGACATATTTTCGGGGTACCATTCTCCCGGGGACCCCCCAAGTGGCCACCCCAAACATCAATTTTTTAAACTGCTTAACATACAGTGCCAGTGTTTTTTGCTGTCAGTCGATATTTAGGAGCAAAATATTTTGACGTGGTTTGGGGGTACCACCCCCCTCTTGGACCACAAAAATCAATTTTTAATTGGGTCGGGCTAGGGCACTAGTTTTATTTGATATCAGCACATTTCTAAGACAAGAATATTTTGACATCGTTTGGGGTATTACCCTCGCGGACCCTCCCAAAACGGACCCCAACAAAACTAATTTTTTGATTCGCTCAAACTAAGGTGCCAGTTTTTTTTTGATATCAACACATGCTTAACAGACAAACATTTGGACATAGTTTGGGGGTGCCAACACCCCCTTGGGGAGCTCCCAAACAGAACCCCCAGAAAGCAATTTCTTCAACGACCTAATTTACGGTGCCAGTGTATTTTCATATCAGTAGATATTTAGAGGCAATTAGTTTGACAGAGTTAGGGGGTACCACCTCGCTGAGGCCCCCTTCCAAATGGACCCCCAAAAACCAATTTTTTGAATGGTTCAAGCAAGGGTGCCAGTGTTTTTTGCTGTCAGTAGGTATTTAAGATATAAATATTTTGGCGTGCTTTGGGGGTATGGTCCCACTCGGGGATCTTCCCCAAAACCGATTCTTTGAACGACTTAATTTACGGTGCCAGTGTTTTTTGATATCAGCACTAGATATTTTGGAGACAAATACTTTGACATAGTTTGGGGGTGCCGCCCTCCGGGGACCCCCTAAAAACATACCCCCGAAAATCAACTTTTTGATTGGCTCAAGCTAGGGAACTAGTTTTTTCAAAATATCACCACATATCTAAGAGACGAATGTTTTGACATCATTTGAGAATACCCCCCCTGGGACCCCCCAAAATGGACCTTCCAAATATTAATTTTTTGTTTGGCTCAAGCTAGGGCGCCAATTCTATTTTTCGATATCAACAGATACAACTGAAAAACATTTCGACATAGTTTGAGGGTGCCACCCTACCGCGGACCCCCTCAAAATGGACCCCCAAAATCAAGTTTTTGCACTACCAAGTTTACGATGCTTGTGTTTTTGATATCAGTAGATATGTCAGAGGCAAATATTTTGACAGAGTTTGGGAGTACCACGCCCCCCCAAACGGACCCCTTAAACATCAATTTTTTCAACGGCTCCAGTTAGAGCTCTAGTTTTTAATTGATATATTTTGAAGTACTGAAAAAACAAATCCCCAAACGAACCCCACAAAAATCAATTTTTGGACGATTTAATCTAAGGCTTCGTTGTTTTTGATATTAGTAGATATTTAAGCGACAAAAAATTGACATAGTTTGGGGGCACCCTCCCCCCAAACTCTCCCAAACGTCATTGCGTTGAACGGCATAAGCTAAAACTCCAGTTTTCTTGTACATAATATGGGGGTACCACACCCCGGAAATTCCCACGTAGACCCCACAAAAATCAATTTGTTGAACTTAAAAGCTAAGGCTCCAGTTTTTTTTACATCAAAAGATATTTAAGAGACAAAATGTTTGACATAGTTTTGAGTACTTCCCTCGGGAACCTTCCCAAATGGACCACACAAAATCATCTATTTTGAACGGCTTGAGCTAGGGCGCTAGTTTTTTGGATATCAGTAGATATTTGAAAGACAATTTTTTACATGGTTTGGGGTTACCAACCTCCAAATAAACCTTCCCAAAAATCCCATTCTGAAAGCTAAATTTACCAATTGATTTTAGTCAGTTGGGTTCTTATGCTGAGCTGGCGTAATGATTCAAGGCGCCAGGGTTTGAAATTGTCGAGAATGAACTGAGCTGTGTTCAAATACTTAGTCGGACATCGGTTTTACCCACACCACAAACGATTTAAATCCCACATTTATTTTTTTCATGAAACAAATTTAGTTTGTTTGCATTGCATACGCTTGAGTTTTACAGAAATATCGGTAACCTTCAAAGTATGAAGGGGAGAACGAAGGTGAATTGGAACTGGCGGAAGTCCCGCATTATTTTCCCGCGGGAAAATGAACATCTAGTTATATATTGAATTTAACTTAATAAAGTATTTGCGTTTACGAAGACCATGGAAACTGACCACTGACGGCGAGATACTTAGTGTACTGTATTGGCTCACGAACGAAAGGGTGTCGTAAGAAAATTTTTCAAGGAGGGGAGGACAATACGAGTAGGTCCAGTATTAACTACTAAAAGTAAAAGATTTTTTGAAATTCGGGAGGTTTAAGCGAGCCCATTCAAGGACCTGGACCATTTTATCGGATTACAATCAGCACTGCAAATTAATTATCTATCTTCCGCAAATGTTTCAAAGTAAACTAACTTATTTGCATTCGCAATTTTACAAAACAAAATTGCAATGCAGTACCATAATCAGCATCAATTTATTTGAAAGCAATAAAAAATACAAAAAATTTTATCGACGCAAGTGAGGCGGATCCCCCTATCGCGGGAGCATTCGCGTGTTTCAAAGTCAACTGACTTCACAATCAGAATCATATTTATTTGAAAGCAATTTAAAACAAAAAATTTTCATCGGCAGTTATTGCATGTGATAAACTTTCGGTTATTATGCCTAGATTTTTAGAAAATAGTTGATAGTCAATGTTCTGAAACAGTGCTAAAATCAGAAATAAAATCAGAGCAAAATTAAAATTTAAAAATCAAAGCAAAAATTGTGTGTAGACGACGCGAAATCTCTTCTGCCTGCCGTATCTGACGCCTCTACACGCGTTAACTTATCTTCTTATATTGTCAACGGTTTCTGTAGAAAGTACGCCAATTACCAATTTTGGAATCAAAAACGAACGTAAATATTACTGCGTAGCACCAAATAACTCCCACAATTTGAACCATAGACGTAGCCAGGGCCCAGGGGGCCCGGGCCCCCCCAATTAAAATACCACCAATGATAAAAATTACGACAACGTATAGGCTAGTGCTGTTCAGTTGCAGCTTTTTTTTCAGCAATTACGCACATAACAGTATTTAACAATAACATTAATGACGATGAGGGAGCCCGGGGCTCCTAACTAACAATCAGGGGGCCCAAACTAACGACTATGGGGCCCAAACCAACAACTAGGGGGCCCTGAAACCCCTAACTGATAACCAGGGGCCTCGGGGTCCCTAACTGACAACCAAGGGGCCCTAGGGCCCCTAAACAACAACCAGGGGCCCCTAACTAACACCATGGACCCCTTACTGACAACCAGGGGGCCCCTAACTAACACCAGGGGCCCCTTACTGACAACCAGGGGGCCCCAGGGCCCCTAAATAACGACCAGGGGGCTTACTAACAATCTTACTAACGCCCCTTACTAACAATCAGGGGGCCCTGGGGCCCCTAACTGACAACCCGGAGCGCCGGGGCTCCTCACAGACAACCAGAAGGCCCAGGGGCCCCTAACTGACAACTAGGGGGCCCCTAACTAACAACCAGGGGCCTCCTGGGCCTCTAACCGACAGCCTCTAACCGACAACCGACATTTAGGGGCTCCGGGGCCCCTAAATGACAATCAGGGGCCCCGGGGACCCTAACCGACAACAAGGGGGCCCCTAACTGACAACCAGGGGGCCCCGGATCCTCTAACTGACAATCAGGGGGCCCCGAGGACCTGACTGACAACCAGGGGGCCCTGAACTGACAACCAGGGGGCCCTGGGGTCTCTAACTGACAACCAGGGAGCCCCTGACTGACGACTAAGGGTCCCGGGCCAGGAGCCCCTTAATTCAAATTTTTAATAATTTATATGCAAAACCTGAAAGAAATTTAAGAACTTTTTCCTAAAAGTTGCAACCCCAGGCCCTCTTTTAACGTTATTATGAACTTAATGCTATAACACAGGCGGTAAAGCAAAACCACAATTGAAATACTACCAATGATAAATATAATGAGAGCATAGCCAATACGTTGTCATTGTCCGGAATTGCAGTTTCTTTAATTTAGGATTTACGCGTACAAAAGTTAGTAATAATAATGATGAGCACGTGTCCACGTCATAATAATGTCATGCAATTCTTGCACGTTTCAAAAAACTGTCAAGTGGCTTGACTCGAGTCCTCCACGTTTTGGAAAAAAGTTATTTTAATTTTGCTTTAAATGTTTTTTTTTATGAAAGAACTTAAGGGCGCGATCTTATCTCAAAATCATAGGCGAAGCCAGGGGGGTGGCACAGGGGGCCCGGGCCCCCTCAATCGAAATGCCACCAATGACACAAATTTGACAAAAAAGTCTTGTTTCTTCATTTTCAGTTTCTTTTAGCATCTTTGCATAGAACAGTACACGCGCACAACAGTAATTAACAATAAATAATATTGACGACTAGGGGGCCCGGCGCACCTCCTTCTTTCAATTTTTTCCAACCAATTTAAACGTATAACCAGGATGAAGTCAAATTTTTTGTCCTAATAGTTGCTACCTCAGGCCCTCATCTAAACTTTTTATGGACGTAATGAAATAACCAGGGCCGGATTTGCCATATTGCACAGTGCCAGAGGCCCGCCCTCAGATAGTAGGACTTTTTTGGTCTTCACTTATATTTGACAGGAAGATGTTGCAAAAATCCCCTAAGTGCCAGAGGCACAGCGCAATGTAAATCCGGCCCGGGAATAATATGTTTAGTAAGCGTAACCATCTATTGGACCATCTTTCAATAACGATTTACCTCCACCTCGCCAGTTTTTACGCATAAAATACTTAAAAAAAAAAATTGCTAGGAAAATGCTCATTGAACAAATTATTGAATTTGAATTGAGGGGTCATAGGTCCCCTGGCCGTACATGCACTCCTATAACTGGTTAACTTCATGAAAGGAAATTCTTTGAGTGGATTATTATTTACTGCTAAAATATTGCAGAAGGCAATGTGCCTTACTTCCCCCTGTATGGACCAAATCACTTACAATTAAAATTTTACATCATAATGCAAGATTTTAAACGTGTTTTGAAATTTAATTGCAAGTAAAAGGAGGATTGAACAATCAAAATTTTTCGATTGGCTTTCAATGTTAAAAATCTAGTTCTTTCAAATGGCTGTTAACACGTGCGAAATGTGATCCAATGGGATTAAAATAGCTTTTTTTTTTTCAAAAACTTACAAAAATCTCCTAGCGGCTGGGGGCTTTGCCCCCAGACCCCCATAGCCACCGGCGGCTGGGGGCTCCGCCCCCAGACCCCCGTCTGTGATACGTTTGAGTACACTAGCTTCCTCAACACATAGATCTGTAAGATCTATGCTCACACACGTCTCCTAAGTTAGACATTTTCGCTTTTTAACTGTTAGTTCTTTCCCTTCACCAAAATCCTGGTTAAGAGACAACAGACCACGACTTCAGATCTTCCATTCTACGATATCTTTGCCCTACAAAAAGTTCCTTTTTTGAAAATTTCTGATGACGTCATTGCATGTGATTTGTGGTTTGGGCCCCCCCCCCAATCAAAAATCCTGGCTACGCCGATGATTTGAACACATACATTAAGCCAAATATCCGATAGAAAATAATAACTACGGTATAATTACGAATTAAGAATTAGACTGAGAATATTGATCAGAATAATTGCAATAAATAACCAAACTCACCATGGTTTCGTCTTCAGGCAGACAGTAAGATTTAACTCCAATCGAAGTCTTCAAAGAACGTAGTCTCTGAAGTGGGTCCCCGGGAAACGGTAAGGAAACACTTAATGGAGAGGACAATAGTCCAGTAAATAATTATTCTTAAACTTGAGTAACAGCTTAGGGGACAAAAGGTCCAAATATAAATAAGATGGGACCCACCCAGGACAAGCTTAAGACTTCGAGGAAGGACTGCGATTTTGAAAACTCCAAAGCTTGCTAAATTTCTGAAACAATCCGATACTTAATGATTTCAAATTTAAAGATTCTTGGTAATTCTGAGTGTAAATTTTTAACGTCCTTCCTCGACTACCACCAAATTTGACTGACCCAGAACAAAGGAGTTATGGCGCGAAAATTCAAGAAAACAGTTTCAAAAAGTTGCGCAACAGATAATTTGCATGCAGTAGAAAAGGCGCGATAAAACGCTTAATCGGTGACATCACGTGCGTTGTGTAGCATTACATCATTGGAAATCCTTAGCAGCCAAATATACACGAAAAGCTAAATGCAGTAGAGCGAGTGTTCGAAACCAGGTATAAACAAGAAAACATAAGCGACGTTACATTGTGTTTTCAGCCATTTACTCTGATTTTTAAATTCATAAACGTTTAGAGAAATATCTTTCTTTATCGACGAAAATGTGTTGTATTATTTTATTCAAAGCCGGCCTTGCGAATAACTAGTAGTTGCAGGGGCAGGGCAAACCTTACGATGTAGACTGAACAGGGGCGTCGATAAAATTGTTGAAAAAAAAGATATTGCAGTGGTAGCAACCCAGTTTTCTTTTGACATTTTCTGGCAATCGTACTAGACTGCAATCCTTGACAGTAAACCCTCTTGATAAAATATTACGATTTAATAGTTAACAGGCTTTTTTCAACTTCAAACGCACCGACTGTCTCTATTGTTTTCGTTCCCCACAAACTTTTTTCCCTGTATTTTGTCGAGTCTGAAAGTGCCTTTTGCCAAATTTGCTGCAACATATTTTTTAAAACAGCTACATAATAATACAGCCAATTAAATTTATACATCATATGTTGCATTAAAACTACTTAAAGAAACAAGTTTTCAACATACCGTTACTACTGAAATAATACGAAAGAAATGACGGCATTGTCTCTTTACGAAAGGCGATGTCTTGTGTTCACTATTTTTTTCAATAATTTTTCTGCTGCAGGTTTATAAAACAAGACCTTCAAAAGAAATTTCAAAAGTTGGCCTTGACCCGCCTGCCTCGAAGCTTTTGATCTCAACAATAACACATCAAAATGGGTCACACATTTGACCAAACAGAAAATTATAAAAGATATAATTAGATGCGTTTGTGAAAGCCAAAAGTCGAGCGTCCAAAATCAGTCCAGCTTTCTCATAGTAAAGAAAGTGGTTGGGTCTATTCTCATGCGCCAAGCTACCGACGCTTCAAGAACTAAGTGCGATGTACCCCTGGTTGAATCACTCTCGTTTAGGCCGTGGCAAAAATACCCAATATTAAAAAGTAGCTCTTAAACGTCATGAGTAAACTATAAACTTGTCTAGGTTGCGAAGCGAAATCGTTTATGACTTTGTGATTTCTTGCACTTTTTTTTATTTTGTTTTTGTGCACACAAATCATGCACAGTCCACTACTGCGATCTTTCCCAGAGGTTGTTCGGAGCCAAGTTTTCACACGTCTCAGAATGTTGAAAGAGCGCTCAACAGTACAAGTAGTAAACGGCAAAGTTAAAGCAATTAACAATGCATGTCGAACAGCAGGATAGAACATTTATTATCGATTCATTATTTCATCCAACGACCTGCTTTAACATTTTCAAATTCGTTTGAATGCTTCCACAATCCACATATCATAACACGTGAGGACCTGACTACAAAAATTTTCAATTTTATTGATATTGTCAGTTTGCTCTACTTCGACCTTAAAATCTTCTCTCGACAAAGTAACTGCTCGTGTAGAATGTAACATCAGCAAGCGATTAGGCACAAAGTTTGAATCGTCAAATAGAGTTTTCAAGGAATAAAATCCAAGCACAGAATATAAACCGCCTTCAAAAATATTCCTGAACATTGATTGCGCAAAGTTTGCCTTGTAGCATTGCATCGAGGTTGTTGAGGTATGATAAGTTCTAAATGCAATTGATTCGACATTTCCTTTACTTCAGCATAAACATCTTTCAGGAAAATCTCTTCGGCCATGTTCCTGTGTGTGGTGATGATCGTTATCAGAGGTGGAGTCCTCGAGGACACATTTTGAAGTCCTTGGCCTTGGCCTCGAGGCCTCAAGTCCTCGAAAATTGGCCTGTCCTCGGCTCGAGGACAGCACGATTTTTGGAATGTTAAAATTTTGTGGAGTGCTTGAAAAATTTTTTGGAAAACGTTTTTTAGTGGAGATCGCCTGAAAAATTTTTGTGAAGACCTTTTTTTTTTTTTTTTTGGAGAGCACTTGCGCTTTGTGTCCTTGGTCCTTGGCCTTGGCCTCGAGCATTCCTGTCCTTGGCCTCGAGAGTGTCTGTCCTCGGAAAGGCTGTCCTTGGCCTCGGATTTTTTTTGTGTCCTTGGCCTCGAGCCTTGTGTCCTCGACTCCACCTCTGATCGTTATAAAAGTATTGATTTGCTGTTAAATAAAGTAAATATCGATGTTCATTTGTAAAGCCCTAGCAATAGGCTTCAGCATAAAGCCGAATATTTGGCAATTATAGCCAGACAAACCAAAAAAATCAGAACTAGAAAGAGAACGAACACGGTGCAAAAAATTAACCGTTTTCTGGGTAGCACCTAGATCCCTTTCTAAGCCCAGATCAGCGCACCAAGAAAAGAAACTTAGACGATCGGTGATAGTTGAGATAATTACGCAGTAAAAGTGCTTCTTCAAGGACTCACGGACCATGTGTAAACATCCATGGGCACCATTTCCCCCTGCCCCTTGCCGACGCCTATGCATGAACACTAAGCAGTAGAAGTTTAAATTAATTGAAGTTACTACGTACAAATTAGATTGTTTTTCCTATAGATCGCTAAACTGTTTTGCGGTTTTTGTAAAACTTTAAGTGAATTTTTGGAAACTTGTAAAACATAGCAGAAAGTTGTGACAAGGGGCGTGAAAACTCATTGAATCGCTATTTTCTAAAACCATTTTGGTTTCGTTTACTACAAAAACTAAGATAACCATATGTCACTGTCCACAGGATACCGCAATAACTCGTTTTTATATTTTATGTTTTTCTATTTCAAAATTGAGTTAATTTATGTGCTGTATAATAAACATCTCGTTCACTTTTAACATTTTCACTACAGCAGTTTTTGCATGCTGCGCGCTAAAGCAATAACAATCGAGATTTTTCACATCCCGCTGAAGTCGTTGCATTAAACCAAGCTGATCCACGAGTAATCTCGTTCTCAGCATACCGTAATAAAAACATGAAAACTTGAAAGAAATGAAGACGAATACAATAAATTGACATCAGCCATCAAAGAATTATGAAAAACTGCAAATTCAACTGAAAACAGCAAAACTACAAAAATATTCCAAAAAATTGCAACCAAGGCTCACAGCAATATTAATTACAATCAATCAAATAATTCGAAAGAGCTATAAAACAAACATGCGCAAAAAAGCCAGCCCAGACAATTGTCACTTTTTTACTCCTCGTCAAATATAGATGCATTTACGCAGCACTAAAAGCTTTGCATTTGAACTTGGCTGAGGGTCAAGATATCTCCTTGTTATCACACCAAAAACAAGCGACAAAACTAAATGGAAGCTAGCTGAGAAGCAAGCCCATTGAACAACGGACGCATGTTAAATAATGAGAATTGCTTTTTGGGGGTCCATATGGGGCGTTTCCGAAGGGGTGGTACCCCCAAATTATGTCAAAATATTTGTTTCTTAAATATCTGCTGATATCAAAAAAACTGGTGTCCTAGCTTCTGCTGATCAAAAAATTGATTTTTAAGGGTTTAATTTGGGAGAGGGTTCCCAGGTGGATGGTACCCCCAAACTATGTCAAAATATTTGTCTCCTAAATATTTATTGATATAAAAGTTAGCGCTGTAGCTTCAGCTGTTTTAAGATTGATTTTTGGGGAATCCATTTGGGGGGTTCCCGGGGGTTGGTACCCCCAAACTATGTCAAAATATTTGTCTCTCAAATATCTACTGATGACAAAAGAAAGTATCGCTCTAGCTTGAGCCGTTCAGTACATTTATTTTTGTGGGTTGTTTGGGGGGATTTCCGGGGGTGGCGGTACCCCAAGCTATGTCAGAATATTTATTTCCGAAATATGTACTGATATAAAAAAAACTAGCGCTCTAGCTTAAGCCTTTAAAAAAAATTGATTTTTAGGGGTTCCATTTGGATGGGTTCCCGGGGGGATGTACTCCCCAAACTATGTCAAAATATTTTTCTCCTCAGCCCTGACGGAAACTGTTGATCCCGGGTAGCAATTTCGCTATTGCATAACAATAAACAGTGCAAATGAGTTTTAAACCTCGTTGTGGTCTTTGGGTACCTGCAATCTAACTGCTTCATATTCATTTCTGCTCTATTGTTTTTATTTATTTTTGTTATTTTGGGCTAAAATGATGACCAGACTAATTTTTGCATTGAAAAAATATTGAATTTTCCAACCACGACTTTTTCAAAAAGTAACTTTTTTGATAAAAAATGTTTACTTCTAAATGATAGAGAAATTCAACCGAAAAATTTTGATGGGTAATTTTGGCTCAATTTATTAGCCTTTGTGGGGGTAAATGGCCGCTAAGCCAATGGGAATTCTAATTCCCGTCAGGGCTCTGGAATGTTTTGCCATGTCAAAAACTCAAAATAGCCAGCTGGTTTATTAGTAGGGTGGTTTGCATGAAAACCTTTTCAAAATGTTGAAAAAATAATTATTTGAACCAGTGTGAAGTTTTCACAAAAAAATATTGGCAATTAGCAAGTTTAGGTAGATTTTCCATGCCTGTATTAGTTAGAAAAAGTTGGGTCAGTAAAAAGAAGTGGCTCGAAGATGAACTTTTTTAGGATTAGTATTATGGACTAAATTTACTTCTTACTGGATAAAATAAGATAGTAAAGCAGCTTTTACAATTATTATGGGTTAGGCTTACCAGCAGACCCTGGACCTTGTGTAGGCTACTGTAAATGTAAGAACGGATAGTTCATACCGGTAAATATTTCTACTTGTTACCGTATGTTACAAACAAAAACAAGTTGAAGTAAAAGAGTATGATAGGCTTGTGTTGCTAGCAACTCTCTTCCTCAGCAGTGGTTTTGTTTGTTTGTGTTACCACAATAGCAGGTCGGTTTCCAGGCTGTACCCACTTTCTTTCATAGCATTCTAATTCTCATTTCATTAGACCTGCATGTATTCAAAGACTAAAAGGTCTCTTTGTTGCCTCCTGGCCAAGGCAACTTGGTGAACAAAATATAATTACAATTACATAGGTAATTTCTCCAATTTCTACCCATGCTTTGCATCCTACCGGTACTAGAAGTGGAGGCCCTAGTTATTGTCAATAATAAATGCAAATATTTTCTTTAGAAAGTTTTTACTACTTTCGTTAATTTTTATTTGCTAGTCCATTAATTTTCTTAGCTACATGTTGCCTGGAAAAGAAAGTTTTGATGCTGTGTCTGCACTCTCTCTTGTCAAAGAAATTCCATCAGACTATGATGATGACACAGACATAGATGAAGATTTTGATGAAGAGGACCATGAAGGCAATGTATTGATTTCTCGACCTGACCCCATTACCAGAGCTGAAAATGATGCTAACCAAGAAGTTGCTGGAAGTACTGTAGTACCCCAGCCTCTGGGAATAATGAGTCTTCAGCAAGTATTTGTACAATTCAGGAGGATGATGATGGCTCTGATGTTACAACCACTGTCCCAAGAGCCAATACCAGTATACCATCATCTCGCCGACGATGGAAGAAAAAGCATGAAGCTGTGCCAGACAGTCAATTTGATCCATATCCAAATTCTATCATCAATTCGATAAACTCACCACTCGATGCTTTTTTTAAATTTTTTGATGAAGAAATGATAACTAGAATTCACTTTGAAACAAATTTGTATTGCACTCAAAAAGGAAAGGTTGGAAATGTCACCAGAGAAGAAATTATGGTATTTTTTGGAATTAATATCATCATGGCATACCATCGATTACCTGCTATACGTCATTATTGGATGACTTCCGATGACATGGGAGTGAAGTCAATACAAAATGCCATGACCAGAGGTCGCTTCACGTTTATTTTAGGGAAACTTCATCTGAACGATAATTCAAAAATTGGCCCCAGTAACAAAGAAAAACTATGGAAACTGAAACCAGTGGTAGAAAGGATGAATGTTCTTTGTCAGAACAATAAAATCCCAGCTGAACATCTCAGCATTGATGAGTCAATGATTCGTTTCAAAGGAAGAAGTTCCCTAAAACAAAATAACCCCATGAAACCAATCAAGAGAGGTTACAAGTTATGGTGTTTGGCAGACAATGATGGCTATGTCTATTGTTTTGACATTTACACTGGAAAAAAACATTCAAATGCAAACACTCTGAAAGATTTTGGTCTAGGAGGCCAAGTAGTGATGGATCTAACAAGTCAGCTGGGCTTGTCTGGAAGAAATCACACAGTAACCTTTGATAATTTCTTTTCATCAATCTCATTGATGGAGGCATTGCAAAAGGAAAAAATTCTAGCTTGTGGAACTATTAAATCAACCAGGAAAGACTTTCCGACTCTTGCACCTGACAAAAATCTAAAAAGAGGTGATTTTGATTATCGGTGCTCTACCACTGGTGTGTCCGTGTACAAATGGCGTGATAATCGCCCAGTGCATTTCATTTCAAATTATCACAAAATTGATGCCACCACAGTTAAAAGAAAAAAGAAAGATGGCTCCAAGTGCACTGTTGCATGCCATAGGGTCGTGAAAGACTACAACGCAAATATGGGTGGTGTTGACACACACGATATGCTCCGACAGCTTTACGGCGTAAATCGAAAAAGTTTGAAGTGGTGGCATAACTGTTTTTTGGGCTCCTAGACATGGCAGTAGTAAATGCCCACAATCCTTATTCGGAGGAAACTTTTATTACTCTGCTGGAGTTTAGAAGGGAGTTAGGACGAGGTCTTCTTTGTTGTGGCAAACTGCGGAAAACTCCTGGTGCCCCCAAGCGAAGAAAAGTTGCTTATTCGGTTCCGTCTTCTGTGAGGTAGACCAACACTGGAGTGCACTGGCCCAAGTTTGTGGATAAAAAGGGCAGATGTGAAGTTTGCTCAAATGAGGACATTGAATCTAGACCGTTTTCTATTTGTAGTCATTGTGATGTGCATTTGTGTTGTAATAAGTCTAAAAACTGCTTTGTGAAATACCATACATAGCTGCAATACTTTGCCTTTGAACAGCTTTTTTCTGAATTCTTTCAAACTTATTTTATCATAATTTCAACTAATGTCAAAATTGAGAGTTATTGCAATTGCATGCCAAAATTTTTCAAAGCAGTTTTTCTATTCAAGTGCATTGTGAGACTGACTTGCATATTTTTCTGCAGATAAGTGATTCAAAATTTCTATGTTTTGCCAAAAAATTTTTAACCTATCTCTTGCTCACATGCTGTGTATTGTGCACCAAATCATATAAAATGTCCTTTTTGCAAATTGAATATATCAAAAACAAGATAATGCACTATTTTATAAAACTTTGTTTTTTGAAATTTTTAGCCCCTTAAGCCCTGACGGGAACTGTGGATCCCATCCCCCAAAATAGTATTTGATTCAATTTTTGCAATGGAATCAATTAATGGGTCAGTCTTTAGTACTATCTTAAAATTTTACAACAATCTAACAAAAAATCATAATTCAGGGTTGAAAGTGTTAAGTATCTATTTTCTTGCAATTTCAATGCAATTTTCTTGAATTAAAAAACTAATTTTTTTCGAAAAATTGTAGTATTCTGCTTCTACATAAGTTGGACTGCCAAGTGTGTAATCTGTTTTGTCGCAGAATTCACTGATTTTTGTTTGCAGCGAAGTCAAACTTTCCTACAGGAATTTAGTCTCACCATCACGTTCTGGGCTGCCACAATTAAAAACTGTAAAAATCAAATTTACTTGTCGGTTTTTACTCTTTTTCAAAATTTAATTTTGATTTCAATCTTATTTATTTTTCGTCGCTGACCAAAGCATTTTCAGTTGTAAATACAAATGCATTTCCTGGTCAAATGATAAATCATTAAAGTCCATAAAATGACAGGGTGACTGAGAAGGGACCGTTAGGTCTACGAGTCAACAGTCACCCTGTGTAGCCATTATCTTTTATTTACAGCATTACGTAAAATAATTCTACGCAATTGACACAGTACCTGTGCTACCAAATGAAACATAACTTTTTAGTGAAAGTAACTGAATATAGTTGAAAAGCAATAGTCACCTGTTTCCTGAAATCTGATTATGTATGTCAGGTCTTTGAGGTATAAAGATGCTTGTCTACTTCAGTTAGTAAAAGGTTACGACCAAAGAAGATCTTAGCTAGTAGAAAAATTTGAAATTATGTCCCATAACTGCTTTCCAATTTGACATAAAATTGAAAAATATTCTATCTTCATTAAATTATCAAATCTTAGAAGCAATCGCAATAGCCTTGTATTTTTCTGTCAAAATCAACGCTGCAGGAGCCGCAAAAACACGTTTACTCACTGCGCTGGTTATAGCAAGATGAAATAGAGTTGAAAACTATGGTTCCAAAATACTGTATAACAAACATCAAAACAAGTTTTTTTGACGTAAGAAATGATTCAATACTTTGCTAAAGTTGAATAGAATTTACACAAAGTTACAGCAATGTGGTTATTTATAATATGGAAAATTAATTTCAATAATTGAATTGTTTTTAATGATTGTATAAATTTGCAGTGCGATGTGATCGAAAAGCTCACTGCACCGACGCAACTGATGAAATCGGTTGCGAGTGCGAAAATGACGAGTTCACTTACGACTGCATCCAGCAGGGAACATACGCTACAGTGGACGGATGCAAAAACAAAACTGAACTTGTAGATGGATTCCTTCGCTGTCCTGAAGGACGGATATTAATCAGGAACAAAACTAGAATTGATACACACAGATTGCACAATGTATCGGAATGTAATGATATCGGGTTTCCCAGCTGTGATAATTCTACTTGTTACCACACTGATTTCCCAACGTGTGTTAATGATAACTGTTATGATTCGCATGTGCTTTGTACTTCATATTGTGATCAGGATCTTTGCCGGAAAGTTTTCCAATGCTCTGATAAAATCGTACAATTTTTCTTTCTCAGTTTTGTGACGGGTTTGTCGATTGTTTTGATGGCAGTGATGAAATGACTAACCAACCTGGTTTCACATGCGGTAAATGTGTTTTGCCTCAAAACAATTTGTATGACGCTGTTGCGCATTGTGAAAACAATACCGATCTTCGTCCTATTAAACAATTTTTTGAATGTTTTGATAATCGTTTGATAATATTAGATCAACAAGTGTGCAACGGCGTGGGCGATTGTTATGATATGTCTGATGAATGTCTGTGTGACGCGTATTTTGATACTGAAATGTGCACGAATATGTTTGATGACAAAAATTTTCACTGCTTTGACAAAGAAAATAGAAATCCATGGAATAGTAGCGAAGTAGCCGCTGTTATCACAGAGGAATCTTGGAGCGGCTTTGTTGAATGTAGAACAAAGTTCAATGATTCTATTTTGGCAATAGCATGTGACGATAGACCAGAGTGTAGAGATTTCAGTGACGAATGTCAATGTTCGAATCCACCAAAACTCTGTTACGATTCCTGCCACTCCTACTTTTTGATGGGCGATCGTTATTGTGACGGAGTTGAAGACCCAGCTTGGCAATTCATCAACAGGTCTAATTGTCCTCGAGGATTTGATGAATTGTTTTGCCCGAAACGTTTCAAATGCAATGCCACTGGCAAAGTTAGCATTGATATTCTGCAAGTATGTGATGGAAAATCGGACTGCATTGATAATTCGGATGAAAATAATTGTCCTATTGCTACGAGAAGTTCTAGTATTTTTTCATCGGACACCGAAATGATAGCAAACTTGGCTATAAAGTCTGCATTCTGGATAATGGGATTTTTGGTCATAATTGGAAATTCTTACGTCATCGTAACCACAATTTATTTTTTCAAAACTAAGCAAACACGTGACGGCATCAAGTTTCAACGTCTCATCATCCTCAATATCTCAATAGCCGATTTCATATTGGGAATCTATTCAATCACAATTGCTTCTATTGATGCATCATTTTCTGGAATCTATGGTACTATTGATCGTGAATGGAGGTCAAGTTTAAAGTGCGCCGTAATCGGATGTCTGGCGGTTATTTCGAGTGAGACGTCTTGCTTTCTTATGGTTGTTTTGACAGCTTTTCGGTTAAAAACCATCACTAAGGCAATAGAATCGTTGACTGCTTCCTTGCGTCCTTGGACGATTAGCATCATTGCAGCTTGGCTGTTTTCTTTTTTTCTCGGCATTGTTCCAATGTTACCCCTAACATCTCAATATTTTCTTCATAGCTTCTCGTATTCCAGCCCTTTCCAAAATAGCACGTGGTATGCAAATAAACTGGAGCAATTTGCTTGCAGGCTTTCAGCATTAAGCAACCAAACAATTAAATTTACTGGCAATACATTTCAATAAGTGGAGATATTTGTGAGAAACGGTTTTCCAAATGATGCGTCTCTAAAATGTTTTGGTTATTATGGTGAAACCAGTGTGTGCATGCCCAGGTTTTATATTGCGTATGGGGAAAGTTCTTGGGAACTCACTCTTGCTGTAATTACACTCAATTTTCTGAGCTTTGTTTTCATTGCTGTTTCGTACTTCATCATTTACAAACATTCCACTGCATCTCCTGCTAATTTGGGAACCAACAGACCCAACAACCAAGTCGCCACATTGCAGAAACGCATTGCTCGCATCATTGCAACCGACTTTTGTTGTTGGATTCCCATCTGCGTCATGACCTATGCGAGACTCGGAGTTGAATTCTACGATATCGCCTATCAAATCAGCGCTGTTTTGCTGCTCCCAATCAACAGCGCAATGAATCCAATACTTTTCTCCTCACTTTTAGATAAATTGATCGATGTGTGTCGCTACACTTATCAAAGACTAAAGAGCAGGGCCTACGAGAGGGGGTACAGGGGGTACATCGTACCCGGGCCCGGGCCTACGGGGGCCCGAACTCAGGGGGCCCGGAAGAGTTCAGGTGTCTCCGCGTCAAGTTTTGGTGTACGCACCCAGAAGCGTATCTACTTGAGTGGAGACCTCTTTTTTTTTTGCTCTTCACCTAATTTTGGCAAAATGTCAGACTGAATTTGATTGAAGGGCAAAAAATCAGACTAAATTTGGGCAAAAAATCAGACAAATTTTTTTGGGGGGGCCCGATGTCGATCTTCGTACCCCCTGGAAAAATTTCTCTCTGAGGCCCTGCTAAAGAGTGTGTGTAGAGTGTAATTGTGTAGCATAAAATGCAAAACAAACTGTAAGATATGAATCGCTAGCTGAAGCGAGCGAATAGCACAAAACAGTGTACTGTATATTTGGTTACAATTTTAGGACGGTTGTGTTGCTTTTTTTTTAATTTCATTTTGCGAAAGAGCCTAGACATTTTACCATCAAATTTATAGTTTGTTTCGGATAATATGCTTGAAAGCTTTTACTTAAAACTTAAAAGTAAAACACTAGCCAAAAAAGAGTTTCATTTCAAAGATGATGTAGAATCTTGAGCTGTGTCTTCGACCACAAAAGACTCTAGATTTTGTTTTAGACAATGTGTTTGAATGATGTCATTTGTAACTTAATGCTGTGAATGGATATTTCAGTTTTATGAGATATTTTTGGGATTTTTTGAATTATAGCGAATTTCACGTCTCGAAAGTTTTGCATTCCACATCAATTTATGCTGGCAGAACTATTTATCTCCAAAATACCGATCAATTTTGAAAATTTTACAAATTCTCCAACTCGGTGACCTTTAACGTTCAGCGCTTCGATGCTCACTTGCTTGCAGTAAATAAATTGACAGCGTTGAGCAAAAAGCCAATTTACTCAACCGCACCTGATAATTTCCTATGGATTACCGGTTCTCGACCACCGCGTAACGCGACCAATCCGTAAATAACTTTTTATTTCGTTAAGTTTTCCCCGCCTTTTTAAAGTATCAGAATCTCCGGTGATGAAACGCTCTGGGTTTCACAAGCTGAATAATTATTTTAAGTGCTAAACTTCAATTTTGACTTTGCTAAGGCAATCCTTTTGGAGATTTTGCCCTTTTTTTGCTTAGGAATTTGTTACTTTCGCGTCCATTCGGCCGCTATTTAACGCCTTGCGGTTTGGTTCGAGCAAGTTTTTTGTTCAAATTGTGAGGAAATTGACGCAATTTTTGCGCAACTTGTTTAAAAGCATGTTTTTCCCAAAAACTGTAAGTAATGAAGATAATTAAAAGCCACACGTTCCAAGAACCACACGTTGTGTTGCTGATGGCAGGTCAGCTGGTCGAGCGCTAACGCGTTTGGCTTTGGATCGAGAGGTCTGAGGGTCAAATCTTGGGCCCTTCAAATCAGACACAGTTTTACCAATAGCTTGCCGTCGTCACAAAATTTCTTCGAAAGAAGCTTTGTTGCTAGGGTGCAATGACGCGGAAATGAGCCCCTCAAATTCGTTACATGCTTTGGCGAAATATACAGCGATTATAATCAAAGATATTTTGATTTGACTTTGATTATGCTGCTGGTTATACTTGTGAGTAATATGATGTAGCATAGCTAAAGACATGTAATGTTACGTAGTCAGAATATTTATTAATTTGGAATTAAATTAGTGGTGGCGCTTGATAGTTATTTCAACTTGAACTCTTCTTTAGACGGACGGGCAAAAAAATAACCCCTCTTGGGTTTTTCGTGACAATTCTTTTAAAAAAACAGATTTTTTCTTTAAACTAACTTGAATTTAAGTCAAATTTATTCACAAATTAATCCTGAAAATTTGACGAAGCTAAAGCAAAGGGAAGTTTTACAATTTTGAAGTTCGCCGAAGTCACTTTCCGAAAACTGGGAATTTTTTGGCCAAATTTAACTACAGTACATGTAAAATGAGTCTGTGGTTGATGTCAGTGTTTCAAAAAGTAATCGATGACAAAGAGTTAAAGCAAAGTAGGTTACCACAGTATAAAAACACTAAACATTAAAACCTTTAAAACCCAACAGTCTGTTTCATCCGTATGTGAGATCATCCATAAGTACTATAAATATTGGGGTAGCCCAAGGATCTACCTTAGGTCCACTTCTATTCTTGTTATATATTAATGACATATCCAACAGCATTGATTCCACTCCACGATTATTTGCTGATGACACCTGCCTTTTGGTAACATCCCCTTCGTTAAAGCAATTGAAAAGTTCGCTCACCTCTGAAATCAACAGAGTTAGTATGTGGGTGCGAGCTAATAAACTAACATTCAATCCTGCTAAATCAAACTTATTAAAAATAATTACTCCAAAGCTCAATTCTCCCTCTGTTAACATTGATATTCAATGTACGGACGGCCTTATTAAATCAGTAAACAAAGCAAAGTACCTTGGTACACTTTTAGACGCTAAGTTAACTTTTTCAGACCATATTAAAGCTCTTGAAACTAAGGTTTCTAGATCCGTGGGAATTCTAAGTAAATTAAAATATTTTTTACCCAAGATGCTCTTCTTAAACTTTATTACGCTTTAATTCACTCTCATCTTAATTCTGGGATATCAGCATGGGGTAACACCTATCATTCGTATCTTCTTAAATTAATGAGATTGCAAAATAAAGCAATAAGAATCGTGACCTGTTGTGGATGGAACGATAGTGCTTTTCCCTTGTTTAAAAAAACAAATGTTCTTACTATACCCTTGTTATTTCAATATGAAACGGCCAAACTCGTGCATAGACACAGCAGCAACGATCTTCCTGTAAATCTATCTAATTATTTTACATTGTCAAAAAATATTTACTCAACTAGGTCTACCACCAACGAAAACTTACAGACGCCATTATTAAGACTGCAAAGAACCCAAAAATCCATTAAATTCACTGGTGCTAAAATCTGGAATTCTATCCCGAGTAATATACGAAAATCCTCATTTCGAAACTTTAAAAAAATATTCAAAGCATATCTACTTCACTCATCTGATTACTGATTAGTAAAGTTCTGTTGTTTTACACTCAGTCAACCAATTGTATGGTTCATTTATCTTCTTGTATTTACTGAAACGCAGTGGATGCGCTTTTTGCATGGTTCCTGTGGCTTTAGCTGACGACGGGGATCTGTTGCTCTTCATACTGGTTGAATTATAGTAGCTAACATTAGTACCTTGGATTCTTTTATTGCCTGTTATTTTTCCTCTTCTTACCCTCGACTATCTCAGAATTTAAAGTCATCTTTTCAAGATGAACAGAGATGGCTACTGTCTCGAAGACCTCGCGGTCCCTACGTAGCTTCTCTGTCGCTGCTCTTGTCGATATTATTTTGTTGATATTTGTTTAGTTTAATTTTACTGGCAAAGTTGTTTTTTTTGGACTTGTGCAGTGCTATTTAATAAACTTGAACTTGAAACTCATCGGAGGTGTTTCACCTGTATGTGGGATCATCGGAGGTGTTTCATCCGTATGTGGGATCATTGGAGGTGTTTCACCTGTAACCCCTGAAAATCCCAGTTTCGGGTGAAACAGACTGTTGGGTTTTAAAGGTTTTAATTTTTAATGATTTAATACTGTGGTAATCTACTGTGATATAATGTAATAAGACGTATTTTTCACGAAAGTGCTGTGATTTGGACATTTTATGACTCAGCATCAAAAAAACAAACCTACTCACAACATTTTAACAAAAATGAAGTCATTTTTGAAAAATTGCTTTGACGTCACTATGATTGTATTGTATTTAGGCGCAATAAACAGTAATAAAACATAAAAGCAGGTGATAATAAATTATAAATTATTGCACCCTGGACTCCTGTCAAGCGGAACGATGGCTTTCGGCCAGACGAAATGATGACGTTATCAACTCAAAATTAGTTTTTCTAAAAAATTTTGGAGAACACCAACCCACAGGCCAAATTTGGTGCTCCTAGGACTTTTAGTTTAGGAGTTAGATGGGGGGCATTTTTGCCCCCTCCCCCTTCCCAGGTAAAATGCGTTGGTCAAACAGTCCGTGTAAAGTAGAATTATTACAATGTCGCAACTTCCAGCGACTTTCTCCTAAATATTCTCTATTCTGTGAGCTGGAAACTTTTATTTTGACTAAGAGTTTTGGCATCTTTTGATTTTAATCCACCGTCTCCATCAGGGGTGCCGAAGCCCGGGGGGGATGGGGGGATATATCCCCCCCAATAATTTGACTGTATCCCCCCCAATAGTTTGAGAATGGTCCACATCTGCATCTCCCCAATAATTTGAATGGGTGCACATCTGAGCGTAAATTTGGGAAAAAAGTGTTCTATTCTTGCTGAAGACCGTTTTTTTTTTGGACTGCACCTGAAATCGGGAGACAAAGAGTTCTATTCTTGATGAAGACCTTTTTTTTTTTGGTCTTCACCTGAATTAGGGGAGAAAAAGTGTTCCATTTGTATTTTTTTGGTCTTCACTAAATTTCCACACCTGAGCGACATCGTGGTCAAGGTTTATCCCCCCCAATATTGAAAATAGGGCAAAATTGGGGTAAAATTGTAAAATATCCCCCCCAATACTCAACAAAGATCGGCACCACTGGTCTCCATGAAGCTGATTTAAGTCGTTCGATAATGTGAGTAAAATCTCAAGCGTCAAAGTGTGTCTTTACTCTTTGGTTTATTTTAAACGAAAAATTGGTGCCTAGCGCGCTGGTTTGCCAGCGTGCAAATTTGGCATACGTTGGCGATTTTAAGCCCACTGTTTGGTTTTTACGATTTTGTGAAAAAGTTTTCTTCACCCGTAACTGAATATTTGTCTTTGGCTTATTTATCCGTCGCGCGTGTCTCCGTAAATTCCATATTAAGCTTGCAATAGAGCAGCAGAGATTTTTTAATGGTAAAGTACTTTGTGTCGATGTACTTTGCTGCACAATAAATTTATTTCGTTAACAGCGCTTATTTTCTGCAAACGATTTCTGGAAAAATATTTCTGGGATTTGGAGAAACTAGATTTTTTTTATGTTTTCTTGTTCTGATCGATTTAAAAAAGAGAAATGATAAGTTTAAAAAAAAGAGAAAATAATAAATTTTAAAAGAGAAAAAACCATTAGAAATGAATAAAAATTGACTCTATAATTTTTGCATGCTCTGCTGCTGTTGGGATCTATGTTCTTAAACTTCTCACTGCTGATATTTGGGCTTACTAAAAATTAATACGGCTGCTCCGAAGTCAAGGAACTTTACACTGGAGAATCACTTGAGCTGCATGTGATTCGTATAAAAGGTTGAGATTTAAAAATTGGAAAAATTGACAGATTGAAAAAAAAATTATTGTCTCAATTGAACTTTGGAGAAAATTGACCAACGCACTGACAAAGTGACTGCTTGACTAGCAGACCGGCAGGTCATTCTGCAGCCCTCCTATAATTTAAGTTATTTGATACATTTTTTTCTATGCATTTTGTTTCTTATCTGAACCAAAATAAAATCTAATTGATTGATTACAAAAAGATTTATTTAGTAAACAAAATTAACCTAAAAATTTTTGATCAGATTTTTTGAAAGAAATGCCTCAATTTTTCGCTTTCGAGTCAAAGCAGTTGGTAGTAAATGTCTCCGTTCAAAAATAGATTGCAGAATGATAAGGTTATAATACCTGAAAATTTGCCAATGTTTAACGTTGGAAGTTTTGTTGAAACTATGCTTGTGTCAAAAATTGACACAAACTCGACTTAAATCAATACTGAGTTTTTTGCTGAAATTTGCAGATTCGCCCATCACTGTACTGTTTTGGTGCGAAGATAGACTCTTTATTAGAGTCCTATGATGCAAGGAAATCCTTTCACAACCGATCAGTGGTCGAGTGGATAGAGTGTCTGTTACTGAAACGGTAAACTCGGGTTCGAGCCCTGTCGTGCAAACCAAAGAATATTAAAAATTGCATGGTATTCGCAGCAGCTTCTCTGCATAACGTTTTGCTATTAAAGGGACAGTGTGAAGCCTCACCGTGTGCTGTAGACAGGCGGGCACTGGGCAGGTGGCAGCTTGGCTCGATAGCCGAAAGGACCCTTCGCAGCTTGGCTCGATAGCCGAAAGGACCCTTAGCCAAGGCAAATTCGTGAATAAAATTTAATTACAATTACTTATAGTATAACCAAGCTGATTGCTTCCAACGACCACAAAGCAATCAGCGAGAACTCAAAGACAAATGAAAGCAAGTACAAATATGTCGGAAGGAGGCGGCGCGAAATCGAAAGCGAAGCCGAAGAGCAGCTCTTCGAGAGTGGGTTTCCAGTCGGCCGTGTGCATAGACGTTTGCGAAACTGCAACTACTCGGAGCGAGTCGGTGCCAGTGTGCCTGTCTACCTCGCAGCCGTGCTCGAGTACTTGAGCGCCGAAGTTTTGGAGTTGGCCGGCAACGCTGCTTGAGACAAGAAAACGAGGATCATTCCCCGTTATCTTCAGTTGGCAATCTGCAACGATGAAAAACTGAACAAGCTGCTCGGCGGTGCAACGATCGCGCAAGGCGGCGTTTTGCCTAACATACAAGCAGTGCTGCTACGGAAAAAAATGTCAAAGAAAGCATAAAGTTTTGCAAGAAGATTAATACAACGGCTTTTCAGAGCCACCGATTGCGATTTTTGAAAGAGTCTGAGATGCATTTTTAACGTTTAATAAAAATGTTACTTGTAATGTAGTTGTACACCATGTATTCTAAGTAAGAAATTTCTGAAGTTCTTTTGGTGCTGCAGGTTAACTTCGAAAAATCACTACAGTGCTACTCAAAACACTTTCATTTGCTAACGTTTCACTAGTTAAGATCAACTAGCATCATCAGAGCACCACTATCAGTTGTGATTGCAAATCGCCATTAACTACTGATAGCAAAAAAGCAGAAAAACGATCTCACACATTGCAGTAGTAGAATAGCTAGCGAAAAATTTCAAAACAAGGCTAACAAAAAATTTAATGTTACGATAGGCTACGTCATGCAGATAAATGTAAAGGTGCAGACAAAAATGAATGAAGGTGGTTCGTATTAAAATAATTTCTGTTTAAAAAAATTACAGCGCTGCAATTTTTGCACTGTGAATACAGTACTGTAGGCTTCACTTGCATCCTGCGAAGCCATGACGGCGCTGGTTTGAAATCCCAAGTCGGCATTGAAATCCCGGGCGATTTTGAGGAAAAGAAATGCGATGCTCAATAAACGAATATCGCGCTCCTTATTCTGCAAGATATCTTGCATTCTGATGTCAAGAAATTTCGAAACGCAGGGTTTCCAATTGTCCGGACTCAAACGTATTGACCTGTTATTGCTGATAAGGGGAAAGGGGAACAAGGTTTGGGACTCGTGTGTTTTACCAGAACAAGTTTTCATTTCTTCAATAAAACCAATCACGAGCAGTGTCTCTTTTACATAAATGTTGCCATACAATTGAACAAACTTTCATTTTTAGTTAACATAAAACGAACTTTAATTTAACTCATAGGTATAGGACAATACAAAACTTATAGATGTACAATGTTTGCGATAAAAATACTCTAAATATTTTACGAGTAAGTGTGTGAGGCCCGCTATGAAGCTCGAGAAAGTGTAATGCGACCCTCAAAAACTTTGGGCATTCCTGCAAAAAATGGTGGGGGTTTTGAAATTAAAACGGTATTCAACTTTTCAGTGAAATTTTTAACTGAATCTAAGTTCTAAAAGCCCTGTGCAACAAAATAAACACATCAATGCAAGTTTTAAACTTGACCGATTCAACAAAAACTTTTGATTTATTTTTTATTTTGAGATTTGCTTGGCACTTAAGTCTTGTTTCAAATGATGAAAAAAATATATTGCTTGTGTGCAAGGGTATTACAAAACATGCTACAGCCATTACTAGATCGAATGACTAGCATTGGGTTCATATCCAAATAAATTCAAAGAAACTTCCTGACATTTTCTTATTTCTATTTTTATGGCAGTGATCTATTTTGACCGATTTCCTGACTTTTTCTAAAAATTTTTTTTATGATCAAGTTATGAACTCTGTTTTGAACACTAATTTTGCAATGATAGTACTGAAGTTCACTTTGAGTGCACAGGCAGTTGAAATTAGATTATTGTTTTATTCAATGGCATTACAAAAAAGACCAAGTCAGTTTTAAATTATAGAATAACCATGTGATTTCGCTGCTAAGGGAGATCGAAAATGCCCTTTCACTACCAAAAGTTTTTTTTTCAATAATTTATTTTATTTCATTTTAGTTTTTGGCAGAATTGACAAATAAGCACTAAAAGAGTGACTTTTATTTTTCGTGATGTTTGAAATGAAAATCAGTGGGTGAAGTATTTTGGGACATATTATCCCAACGGTATTTTATACTGGGATTATTTATGTCCCAATAGTATTGAACGTACAAATGGCGTTCAACGAAAAACGAAAATGAAGAGTCTATCAACTTTAAATAGCACCAAGAAACGTCCGCTCAAGCTTCGTAAGTGTGTTCAGTTTTGGAATGGCGTAAAACGCCGGTCCAGACAAACCGCACATGTATATTTTTTGCGCTTGTCAGTTTTCATTTGCGCACATCTGGAGCATTGCAGTCTTTCTTGGTTGATGCCAAATAAAAGAATTGCGTGCAGCGTTTGATTGCGGATTATGTTGAAAGGGATCCCTACATGTTGATGGTTGTACTCCTGCCGCATCACCATCTACCGGGTTGTTGCACTTCCAAAAAGTATCTTCACTTTCACTTTTGCTTGTTTCGCTGCCATCCTCACTATCAGGCGAATACGAAGACTCTGAAGACGCATCATCATCACTGCTACTCTCAAGCAAAATATTACTGGCTTCACCAAGCCAGTACCAAAAAACACATGTTTGTTTGTAGTATAAAAACGCCAATGGGACAATTCGTCCCGCTAAATCATTATATTACATTATATCACGATAAATCCCAAATACATGGAATAAATCTAAAAAGAAAAAAACATAGAACTATAATTGCTGAACATCAATCGCAATTGAGATCCACTTACTTTGAGTATAGTATACCTTAAAAGATTTCACAGCACGTCCTCAACTACCACTCACCAAACCTAAACCGAAAACTGAGTTTGGAGTTGGTCAGACTAAACAGCGATGATTCAGAGAATGAAGCAATCGCGTGAAATTTTATGGCGTGGTAAGAAGCGTAGTACGTAGCTATACCATACTAGGATACGAAGCCCTTAAATTTAAATGTGTGTTTTCCCTGTAGTAGCTTCAAAAATATTTTTAAGACGTATTGTCCCGTTGGTAGCGAAAGGGTTAAATCATAGAATGAGCATTTGATTTCGTAGCTAGGGAGATCGAAAATATTTTGCATTAAAAAAAATTTGCCGCGGAAATACAGCCAGCATTTCATTAACGCTTAATTGTAAAAGTCTACTATTACAACTGATGCTTTCAATTTTTTCTTAAAACTTAACCTAATGTTTTTTATTTTTTACACAGAAATATTTTTGGTTTTAAATTTTTTTCGTTTATCTGTATGTTCAGGTTTATCTTCAGGCAGTGATTATTTTACCAGAGAATTTTAATTTCAAAGAATAAACTAAAATAAAATATTCATGAGCGGCTAGTTGGTCGAGCGGTGACGCGTTCCAGAGTTGTAAGTCGGGCCGGGCTTTTCGGGTGGCGTTAGGGCCGGATTCGGGCCTAAAATTGACAAAATTTCGGGCTTAATTCGGGCCTGAGACGTGCGTTTTGTCATAGGTAAACAAAAATATAATCAAAATTATTTTGCCAGCAGTGCTCAAGCGCTCAGTCAAAACGGGACTGTTCGTTTTGTCGGTTGACTGTATCCACCAGACGAACACTTACGTCCCCCAACAACGCAGAGGCTCTTGAAAAAAATTTTTGGTCAGTAAAAAAGTGACGTTCAGTAATTGTTTTTATGCGTGTGGGAAGCTGATTCCACAGTCACCGTTAGCAGAAAAAGTCAAGTAGAAGCTAGTTTTTCAAAAGTCACGCTATCTACCGCAATCAAGCGTAACCCTTTAATGCTTTTTTTTCATACATTTGGTTTAAATACGGCTGTTTGACAATTCTGCATTGTGTCTGGCGTAGTGGTTAACGCCTGCGCCTTCCAATCACCGCAATCCGGTTCGAATCGCGCTCGGGTTCAAATTGCGCGGAATGGAAATCCACGGAGTATTCACGGAGAACTTCAAAAAGGAAAAGGAGGTGTGCGGAGTGTTCTGTTTTTCCTTGAAAACCTTGCATTACAAGTTAGGGTTGGGGCTGCGATACCAGCCTGATAGATAGCAATCACGTGGCAGCAGCTTTTTCGCTTGTGAAAGCGACGTGCCGTTACGCTCGTTTGCGGCTGTCTGCGTAAGTTTTGAATGACTAGCTACTCGTAAAAAGTTACAAGGAAAGGAGCAATTAACCGCTTACATTTTTCAGACCTAATTTAACTTTCAAATTTTTTTGAGCATGATTTGGGCTTTTAATTAGTTTTCGGGTTAGGGTCAAATTCGGGCTTATATTTTTAGGTTCGAGCCTGAACTAGTCGGCCTGTTTACTACTCTGACGCGTTTATCTTTGGAGCTGGAGGTCTGAGGTTCCAATCTTAGGCCGGTCAAATCAGACACAGTGTTGCCAGCCGCTCTCCACCGCTGACATATTTTTTGAAAGTAGCTGCGTTGCTGGGGCGTAATGACGCCCAAAAATGCCTAACTCGTTTCAAGCTTTGGCGCAATACAGCGAGTATAGCAATTTAAGATTTAGATATGATTGAAACGAGGACTGAAGGCAAAATCAATGGGGGTATCGAAAGTAAGGCAAATGGCATCAGATTAAATTGGCGTTGATTCCATCCTTCTTCACCCAGCCGTTCCAGAGATAATCTACTTGAAACACGACGTAGGGGCCTCTAAGGTTATAATTTTTACTTGTAACCCTGACGTTAATAGTTTTAGCGTTGGGTAAGGTTAGAATGCATATTGTCAACCATTCCAGTCACATCAAGTGATCAAGCCAATTTTGGTAAAACCCTCCTTTTTTATTCATTTTGGGTTTGGGGGATGGAATAGAGTTGGGTGGATGAAGTATACTCTAGATGATTTCCCTGACCCTAATTTGAACAAAAAAGGGAGGTTTTATTGAAATTGACTTGATCACGTAATGTGACTGGAATGGTTAATAATATGAATTCTATTTTTTTCCTTAGCGTTGTTACAGCAACGCTATCCTCAGGGGCGAATTTAGGGGGGGCCATTGTGCCATGGCCCCCTGTACGGTAGCCTAGGCAACAAACGTCTAACAACAAACGAATGTAAGGGTAGTAGAGTAATAGGCATAGGTGGGCAAGTTAATGCAAAACGTTGGCTTCGTTAACCACTAGTCTGTTAACAAACTTCACACCTCCGTTAACGTTTATCCGTTATTTTCAGCTTTAATTAACGGAAGTTAATAAAGTCCGTTAATCCGTTAATATTTTGCGTGTAATTTACATTTCGTTTAATTCACTCGCTTCTTGTACACGTATTGACGCTGTTGAGCTGATTGCACGGAAATATTTATTGCTATGGAGGTCTTTTTGAGTTTTGGAAGTTACATTTTACAGTCTAATCTAATTTCAAGATAAAAATAAGTTAAAACGCACTAACGAAGCTGCGATGGGAAAATCTTTGGAAATTGTGAACAGCGATAATTAATAGGCTGCAGCTTATTATTTGCCACAAAAAAGAGCTCCTTCGCTTTCTTCAATAAAACTCGTGCTAATACGCAACAAGTGTTACCATTGCAAATTGGTTTGTACCGGTACGATGAATGAATGGTGCAAGATAGTAACGATAAAAACCTTAACGGAAGTTAACAGAACTTAACGGAAGTTAATTTAGTCCGTTAACATGAAAAAACTTTTTAACGGATTAACGAGTTCAAGAAAAAGTGAGCTTCGTTATTAACGGATTAACGGACTTGTGCCCACCTATGGTAATAGGCCATTGTTTGCAACATAGTTGGGAAAATTTGTTCTTAGGTCATAAAAGCTGTAAGCAAATACTATACTCCTTCTCAGGTACTGTTAGTCTTATTATAAGGTATAAGTTTGTACTCTGCAGTCTAATAATTAAAGCCTTATTGCTAGGCTAGGCTATGATTTAGACTGAAATATATTTGACAGCTTCTTTTTTACTGAGATTGCTAGGCTATCAAACAGTTTACTATTTTAACCAGCTCGGGTCTGTTGTGCTGACAACATCTTAGTGATTAGTGCGTAGCAAAACGACTCGATGCGGTACAGTAGCCTAATAGCGGCGTTGTTTTACAGTAGTTTAGAACTGGAATGGCGTCGCTAACGACGCTAAGACTGTTAATGTCAGGGTTACCAATAAAAATTATAACATTTGAGGTTCTTACCAGAGGTGGAGTCGAGGACACAAGGCTCGAGGCCAAGGCCAAGGACAGCCTTTCCGAGGACAGACACTCTCGAGGCCAAGGACAGGAATGCTCGAGGCCAAGGACAAGGACCAAGGACACAAGCGCAAGTGCTCTCCGAAAAAAAAAGGTCTTCACAAAAATTTTGCAAGCGATCTCCACAAAAAACGTTTTCCAAAAAATTTTTCAAGCGCTCCACAAAATTTTAACAATTCAAAAAATAATGCTGTCCTCGAGCCGAGGACAGGCCAATTTTCGAGGACTTGAGGTTTCGTGGCCAAGGCCAAGGACTTCAAAATGTGTCCTCGAGGCCAAGGACGTCCTCGAGGACTCCACCTCTGGTTCTTACATCTTGTTTGAAGTAAAATATCTCTGAAAGGGCTCGGTCAAAAATGGAGTCAAAGCCAATCTAATTTTATGCGATTGCCCTAATTTAAAATACCCTATTGATTTTGCCTTCAGTCCTCGTTTAAGATTTGGGTTTGGGTAAGCGTTTCATTTAGTGTAAGTTTAACTTTAACGACTGTAGTGAATTAAGTGAAGAATTTGATCAAAAGTAATTAAACCTGATAGAATTTTTCGGTGAAATAAAGCTTGCCGTATTATTATTGTCAGGTTTATTTCTCTATTTGTTCAATTTTATCAAAATTATGGTAACTTGACTCAAAGGCCGGGTGGTCATTTCGGCATCTCCGAATCTCCAAGCATCTTGTCAAAATAAAGCTGTAGGCTAATTACTAGTACAATGTTACATGCCTGAAGTGTTATATTCAGTTCTGCACAAAACCCAGAACCAAACGCTCTCATGAACTGTGAAAGTTGAATTTGAGCAAACCAAGCAAACAAGGTAATTGGTGGGATTCCTTTCCGAGCCATTATAGCGAAGAAAGACAAGTAAGAATTCCGTAAAAAGCGACAAAAAAGTTTACAGTGACACTAAACAAACACTACAAAAAATCTCACAGCCATAAACCCAATCAAGCGTAATAATATGAACCTGCAACTTATTCTATATTTGTTGTAGTTGCATTTTTCCTGCTATTACCGGACAGCATCAACACTTTTCAAGTGATGCGCACACTCTCCCTAACGATAACTAGTTCATGTTTTGGAGGAAACCGCGCCTGCAGTTTTGCAGCCTTTTAGGAGTTTCTAAGGATCCAATGTTCCATTGACTTGCTGCATGTTCGAAGCCACCAAGTAGAAATAATCATCGCAAAGCGTCTTACTCAAGGCCGCAACAACACGACCACGGTTGACCAATCATGCGATCAGGGTCGTCGTGAGAACGACGCCTTCACCTTCTTGGCCGCACCCGGCCCTCCGCCAATGAAATTCTTTATTTCATTGTGCGCTCAACAATAGGGCTGCCCTTTAATTCAGATCAGTTGGGTTGCTTCAACGTCAAACAAGATAAACGTTTTCCCTGCAGATGACTAGCCCTTAAAGCTGCTGTATGTAAGAATTTTTTTTTTGATCATAAAAAATAATAGTTTTTTGAGTAAGCCATGATGTCAAACATGTGGGGTAAATTGTTAAGTGGTTCATTTCTTCTTTGATACCATTTCAAGAAAAACTCTGCCAATAGCAGAAAAGAAGAATAAAAAAAATTATTTGAAACAACGTTCTCCGATGTATTATTTTTATTCAGGTTAACGTTTCGCTTAAAAAAAATTAAAAAAAAATCGTAAGACTTCTACGGACTGTATATTGTGAAAAGAGAGGTTGAAGTGAGAGTATTACGGTATACTGTAGATATGACGTTGAATAAATGTTGTAGTGATAGTTTTTTGCGTTTCTTGGCAGAAATATATATTTTTTTTCAAGCTAGCTTAGACATAAATCAAGATGCTGTTTACGATTTTCATTTTTTTGTTTTTGTTTGCAATGCCGACTCAAGCCGTGCACACATCTGGGGTCTTTATAATTCACTGGGCGGAAATATCTTTCATCTACAACCTTCAAGAAGGCCCGGTAAGTAACTAAATGATACCCACATATCAACGCAGGAAGCAGGTGCTGGTTAACTTACCGGTCCCTAGCCGTCAGCTCATCAGGTATGGGCTGTAAGAGGCGTGCACATTTATTTCAAAATTGCCTAAATAATTTGTCGTTTATACTGTAATTTCAGGGTTGTGCTTGACAAAAAACAAACTACACTGATACTAATGTGATTTAGGTCAGCGACAAACATCAAAATTGTCGTTAAGGTGAGTTCAGACCAGGGCTGCAAACTCAAACTTGACCTTGAATAAAAATCGATCGAGCTTTCAGCCCTGGTTTAGACCGGAAATAAAGCAAAGCTTCACAGCCAAGGCAGCGCAAGCGAATAAATTTTAATTTAGTTTAGTATTGCTTTTTATCCATTTTATTTCACACTCTTTTATGTTCCTTGTCTCTGCAACTTATTCATGGGCTCCATTTCACAAGCTCCCCAAGTTTTTGAGGAACGTTTTCGCAGCTACTGTTTTTGAATGCACTGTTTTACACTTTGCTTTGGGTTCGGCATAAACGCTCCGTAAGACCGTGTCTATCCTAATGAAAAAAAGCAAATGAAGGGTTTAGAATTAAAAATGACGAAGTCACATTTTACCAAATTTGAGGTTTCACCCACAATGCATTTAGCTACAGTATGAATTCTTAACAACCAGTGCTATAAATTTTTCGCCAAAGAACTACCTGAAGTCCATTTACCAGAGGTTGCATTTTCCCAGAGAGCAACTTTTTTCGGGCTAGAAATACTCAAGTCCGCTCCTTTTGGAGAAAAAAATGACCCAGTCCAAATCAGCCAATCAAAATCGCCCAATCATGTGACTCAGCAGCAGTTTGTCCTTAGTCATCAACAAATCTAACGCAGGTTAGGCAGATGAGATTGTTGCTCAAATACGCGAGTGGGCCTATGATTTCTAGTTGTGAGGGAAAGATGTAGTTGAGTAGTTTGTTAAGTTTTATTACAAACATGTGGTGGGGTTTAACCAGTACATACACTGTAAATTGTAAAATTTTACATGGGGGGACGCTTTTTCAGCGTTGACTGAACCTTAGTGAAAAACAGGCACGTTGCCAGGAATTTTTGGAAGGTTGTTCCGTAAACGAACTCGACCCAAATTTTCATTGTTCCTGAAATGGAATGAGGCGATTTTTCGGTGGAAATTAAGCGAAAAACAGGTGATCTCCAAAAAAGAAAAAAAAAGGTGTTTGCCGAAATCCGAAGGTCTTTTCTGGCCGAAATCGAAAATTCAAGCGGTTTTTCCGGCCAAAAACAGTAAGTTTTTACCTCCCATAAACCAGCGCTAAAATCTCGATGGGGGGACGCCTAAATCTCGATGGGGGGACGCCTAAATCTCGATGGGGGGACGCTCAATCTCGATGGGGGGACGCTCAATTTAAGTACTGGGTTTAACTGATCAGTTTTTCTAATTAGAGCAGAGATGTGTAGGCCTAAAGCCTATGGTACGGTTGGGACCAACCGGTTTACGCCTAACGGTAGGCCTAGTCTATCTAGAACAAAAGTTTTCCAGGTGTCCTATTCTTAGTCACATAAGCAATTAGGACTACATAAGTAATAGCAAATCTTTTGAGTATCAGTATTATACCACTTTTCGATAATGCAGGATTCGTAGTACAGGTTGGGGAAGAAAAACTTCCCATATTTTAAAACCTTACGATGCCAATGCTTTTTCAACTATCCACATAGCAAAAGCTGAGAGAATTTGTGAAGTGATTGAATTGCCATTTGGTGTAGAATAAGAATTTGTAAAAAACTAGTGATAGCATAAAACAGTGCCGTCGCTACACGGGAGCCAGGGGGCCGTGGCCCCGGACATCTACTTGCGCCCTCCCATTTCGGTTTACTTAAAATACTGTTTTTGGAATATCATGCAACGACACGACTACAGAAAATGATGGAAAAAGAAATAATAGCCTAACGTTCAAACATAATTTTCGTGTGACGTTTTCTCGATTCTTCGCGAAATCGCTGGCAACTAACTGCTGTACATAAATGTGACGCAATAATCCGTCGTATTAACACGTCTTTACCAACGGGTGTGTCACGGAAGAGAGATGTATGCCTACTGAATCTTGATTGCGCGTCTGGTCGCATTCATTGCTGCAAATACATTTTTCAAGCGATAATTGACTGCAGACGAAACGAGTTAAGAACCTTTGCCGGTCTCAGAACGTAAAAACTCTATTCACTGTAAGTAAAGTTGTGGGCGTACGAGAGTAACTTTAGTTTATTTCAACCAATGGGCAGTTGCTCGCTGGTAAGGTGCTACGCCGGGCGTACCGAATTTCGGTCTAAAATAAACTATGGTTACGCTCGTACGCTTGCATAGGCGCAGACCGGATCTAATTTGTCTCTTTTCTTAGATGTGATTACAGAATTTTTAAAATTGTGCATAATTTGCAGCCGTACAATATCAGTACGTATGTGCAAAAGTTCAGTCTTTTTTAGTGCCGCCACTTTCGGCTAGTGTCAGCTCACTTCGTTTGCTCTGGCAACGGCACTGGTGTAAAGCATTCTGTCAGGGCCAGATATAAGGGGAACTAGGGGTTCCAGGACCCCCATCACTTCGTGGTGCCACAAAAAGTGATCTTCAAAATAAAGGACAGTCTTTATGTGGTCCTTGGGGCCTTCAACAAAATCTGGGTCTCGGGGTACTCAACTCTCAAATCCGGCCGTGCACCCTTGTCCTCACATTTTTTCCAACCGTAGAAATGATGCTGGCAAATATTTCAATTAAAACAAAATGTTGTTTGAGAAATCTATGAAAAGTACGCAGCAGCGTACGCAGGATTTTGAAAAGGGGGGGGGCCACGAACTTCAGAAAATTTGAGAAGAACAAAGATCTGAATCAGAAATTGTTCCACCCAAAATCAGACCGATTTTTGGCCCAAAATTAGGTGAAGAGCAAAAAAAAAAAAAGTCCATGGCACAATAGCCTCCCCCTAAATACGCCCCTAAAAGTACGCTATTACTTTGAGCTCAAAGTTTATTTTTTATTTTTTGTTAAAAATGACCAAGTCCAAAACTTGGGACAAAAATGACAAAGTTCAAAAGTTTATTTGTTCATTAAATTTTTTTTATAAAAGTTGATCTAATAATTATCGTAGAAAGCATCTCTTCAGCAACCAATTCCAATGATAAAAACCAGTCAAAACTAGTGCTGTAAATAAAAAAAACACGTCGTTTTTTTTTTGTTTTTTTTTGAAGGCCAAAAAAACGTAATTTAAAAGCGTTTTTGAAATGCTTTTATAGCGTAATTTAAAGGTAAAGTTAAATTTGAAGTTTACTTTAAAGATAAAGATAAATAAAGCTTAAATTAGAGCATTCGATGTTAAGAAAGAGATCCTGGGTGGCTACATTCCCATATTAGTTCCCGTGTTTGGGTAAGACATGTAACACAAGTCTTGCAATGGAAATTGGAAGATTTCATATATTAGTTGTGATGTTTTCACCATTGCATGTCAAGTCGAACCAGGATTGATGCATTTGTTGTGTTATTTGCATTTGCAGATTGTGTGATAAATAGTAAATAATTGTGCACATCTGACGAGACCCAATAAGTTCGAAGCAGGCGCTTTGTCTTGCATTGTTGTTTATTATTACTTCATTCGCCTAACATACTGTTTCCAGGAGGCCTAGTCCAGTTACAATGCAGTACCGGTAGTACTGTATAAGATTCATACCGATTTTTTTGAATCGAAAATCTCTGAGATTTGCATGAGAAGTTCTGGCCAATTCGAAGGTTTTCCCAAAGAAAATTTATCCAAAAACTGAGGTTACCACAGACAAAAAATTTTTTTTGACCAAACAACCTTAAATTTTCACTTAAAAACAGATGAGCAGCAGAAAAATAAAATTACCTGCATGAGCTACATTTTTATGGAATTCCCTGAGAATTCCATAATTTTTCACTTTTTTGTTAAAATCTCTGATTTTTCCCTGTCTGAAGAAAAAAATATTTTTTGTGAGTGCCATGAACCCTACTGCACTAGGCCTAAACATGCGTCATTCACACGATAATACCAGGCTACCGATGCGATACCATTTCAAGCTGTACAGTGCTGGACAACCGGTACGACTGATGTCGAATAGGTTACCGACTCTGAAGTTGGAATTTATCATTTCCATTGCCACCACCAGTATCGGAGTATAGGCAATAGCCTACGCATATCTCTGTTTTAGCCTACCAGGACTAGCCTACAAAGTAGGCTACCGAATAAGCCAAGTCTACTGCTTGGTCCACCATAAGCTGGTAAGCGCGATAGTAGACTAGAGGCCCTAGTACTCAGTGGGGCCGATTTATGTTGAGCATTGGGGGAGATAATATGCAATTTTACCCTTGGGGGGGTTTACCTTTTTTTTTACGTTTTTTTTTACAATTTTACCCTTGGGGTTTACATTGGGGGATGAATCCCGACCACTATTATTTTCACGTGAATAAAATATGACAAGCGTTCAACAGGCTTTTGAGCCAACAAAAAATGTTTGTAATAATTTAGTGGTGATGTTTTGACGTTTGCTGGCCAGAGCTTTTATTATTAATCGTTTGCATGCTATCTGGCCTAAAGGCTACCAGCGGGAAGCAAGCTTAAAAGCAAGCAATAAACTACTTAAAAGCAAACAAAAAACTACTTAAAAGCAACAATGCGAAAAAGTTGTTTTCCTGCCGGGAAGACAACTTTTTCGCATTGCTTGCTTTTAAGTAGTCGCCGTTCTGGTGACTCTTCCTTAGGCTTCCGCGCTGGAAGCCTTTAGGCCAGATAGCATGCAAATGATTAATAATAAAAAATGTTTGGTTATAACGAGTTCCGCCGCCGGAGCAAACGAAGCAAGGGGGCACTAGCCAAAAGTGGTGGAGGGGAACAAAAATTTGCTTATAAAAACTGGTCTTCATATCTTGTACGTCTACAATTATGCGCAATTTTAAAATAAGGCCGGCAGCGCTTCTTAGCTCGTTTCGCATGCGTCCCATAATTGCTTGAAAAATTCATCCACAGCAGTGGATGCTACCAGACGTGCAACCAGCATTTTGTTAAGAGGGGTGAACCAAAAGTACTTTTTTGGGGGGCAAAAACTGCCTGATTTAGCCCTTGTGCTGAACAAACTGATGCAACTCAAGCGTGTCACAGACGGGCATAGTCACTAAATACTTAATGACTGTGGAAGGGAGCCTGGGGGCGGAGTACCCAAGCGCTGGGCAATTTTTGCAATTTTGCAGCAAACAATAACAATTTTAACGCAATTTTAATCACATTTCGCACTTTTTGAAGCCATATGAATAACTAAATTGCTGAAGTTCAAAAGTCATTTCAAATAATTAGATTGCGTAGTACCTTCATCCCTCCCCCTATTACTTCAGGTCAAGTCTAAAATACGTTTAAACGCTTGTATTTTGAGGTTCAATTTTCTAAGTGACTTGGCTAAGGAGGCTTAAGCAACAGCAACATGGATAACAGGCTATAATATTTGCTTTCTAACTGCATTCTCCTTGCATAGTTGCATTGATCTCATTATAGCCTCTGAGGTATAGCACCATCAGGGCCAATCTTGCCAAATTACTTTTAATTGCACTTGTCACGGTTCGGCTACTCTCAGTATTGAAATCAAGCACTTCTTATTGTGAATTGCGCCAAGCTAAGCAGATTTTTCTTGATAACGCAGCGCGATGCGTCGGATACGTCCTCCCCACCTGCTGTCACCTGAATATGACGTTCCAATGAAGTAAAAAGACACGAGTCACGCGCTGATCGCTGCTGTTTAACTGTGGGCTGCGTGGCGATACGTTTACGCTATCTTATCTAATTTATCATTCAGATGAGTGGAGTTTGAGTGATGATGAACGCAGTTAAATTTTAATTTTTGACGTGTTCTGTGTTATGTTGTAATTTATCATTCATACAAATGCAGACTATAGTCAAATTATTGGGGTGGATGCAGTCAAATTATTGGGGGAGATCTATCCAGTAGCGTAGCCAGGGAGGGGGGCGGGGGGGCTCGAGCCCCCCCATTGGCTTGTGAAGCATGCAAAATCGCACGTTTTTGGTGCTTTTGAGGCCGATTTTTTGTGAAAAATTGAAAATAGCCCCCCCATAGGAAAACAGCCCCCCCCTCAAACGTTTGAATCTCCGAATTTGGCTGAAAAATCAGTCTCAATTTCGGTGAAGACCTTTTTTTTATTTTTTTTGGAGACCACCTGAATTTGGGCGGAAAAAACGTTTGAATTTCGGATTTCGGCCGAAAAATCAGTCTCAATTTCGGTGAAGACCTTTTTTTTTCGGAGACCACCTGATTTTGGGCGGAAAATACCTTTGAATTTCTGAGCTTTCCGAGAAATTTTGTCTCAATTTTTGGACAAACCGTGTGAAACTGATTCAAGAACAATGAAAATTCGGGTCAAGGTCGTTTGCACTTTTCTCACTCTTCCAAAAAGCCCCCCCATTTTCCAAATCCTGGCTACGCGCCTGGATATATCCCCCCAATTCCCTCGGGTTTCGGCACTACTGGTAGTACCGGTAGGCCTACCGTAAGTTTTAGGCTGACTGGCAACGGTAGGCTAGTAAGCCTACAGTACTTTGCTGCAAATAACTCAAAGAGCGTCCATGTTTTGTCTAAAACTGCATTTATGGTACTTAGTTGCTTAGCTGTTTGGTCAGTATTTGCACGGCAGCATTGTAGCTGGAGTTCTGTTGTTAGACCCAGATCGTAGCCACGCCGTACCGGCAACGCTCCCGTGCTCCCGCCTACTAGGGCTTTATTTGAGACAAGTGTTGCCACTTAAGAATCAAGATTTTTGTAATTTCCAAGATTTGAAGTTTTCGCAAGATTTCAAGATTTCCCAAATCCCAAGATTCCTAGCAAATTTCCGGCTGATATACGTGAACGTGATAGATTACGTGGAAATCTCCGGTATGGATTGAACTAGCACACTTTTTCAAGCTGAAAGCAAACAAAAACTCCCGAAAAAAACAAAAAAAAACAATGAAACTATAAAAGAACAAAAAAAACGACCAAAAAAACGGTTGTTTTACAACTCTAGTCAAAACATAAAAAATGTGATTGCGAAGTATTTAAATCTTCACTTAAAAACTTTAAATGCCTCTAATTCAAAACTGTTATTTTGTAACGAAGTCATTTCTAGTTCTAAAAAACCTTCAAATTTACTAAGTGATTCATCATTCCTGGTTGCTAATTCATCAATCAATCAATTTTTTAACAGAAATAACAGTTTTGCTGAAACTTATCGATATTTTGCAGCAAACTTCATTATGAAAACTTTAATTAAAATAGTTTTTCGCGTTTCGCCATGACTTTTTTCTATTTAGATACTTTTGAATAAGAGAGACGGACTTTATGGTATCGATTCGCCGAGAATAAGTACTTCGGGACCGATTGTTCTCCCACAAACTGACGAGTTTGGTTGCGAAAACTCTTCATACGCAGACGTTGATAACTACACGAATTGGATTGCTCTGGTAGCGAGTGGAAATTGCCTTTTTTTCACCAAAATTAAACAAGTATGGTATACTGATTGAACGGCAGTTTTATTCAATTTGATTAAAAATAGCAAAGCCTTATTTGAAAAAGTAAAACTTTAAACGTTTCTGACCCAGTTGCGTCCATGATCAGTAAAAAATAAAATCTTATTTAACCAGAATTCGTTTTTTTTTATAGTAGATTTTTCGCTGATGATGAACGCAGCTGAGTCCCAAACGTTTAAAATTTTTGGTGTTAAATTTAAACAAGGCCTTCCTGTTTTTAAACAAATCAAATATAACTGCTGCGCAATCAGTACCGAAGATTTCAAAAAAAGCAATACTCCATAAACCAACTCTATACTGAAAAAGCCAAACTCTATATTTTATACGTAACTATTTGTAGCTTCTGCGCTCAGCCTGTAACATTTCATAGCGAGTACCAGGTTCTATTTCTAATTTTGGTAGTTTCTAATTGGTGAGTGCATATTGCAAGAGTTGCAAGATTAGCGACATTTGTCGAAGGAAAATTGAAAACTGATAATTACCAAAACTGATGATTACATTTTTAGAGCAATCCAATTTAATTCAATTTGAGAAATGATGTTTGCCATAATATTTAAATAAAATTTTGAACGTAAGTGAGACTGCTCCAACAGCACTACTTGCTCCTAATTCTGGTTTAATCTATAATTTCGCAGGCAGCAAAATTCAATGCAACTGGAGCAATTATTATTGATAGAAAAGGAGTGGATGATCTTGTGTACATGAGCACACGCGGTAAATGCAACTCGAAATTAATGTTTTTATGAGCTATTCAATTTAACAATGGCTGCTCTGATCAATTCATAAACATCAAACATCAGAGCAAATTATAATTTTTTATTTACAGTCAAATTTAGTAACCCTTACAGTCTGTTTCACCCTTACGGGATCATCAGAAGAGAACTTCTAATTCAAATAGCATCTATTTCTATTTGAATATCTGCGTATTTAAATACGTTATTTTCTGATGATCCCTTAAGGGTGAAATACTTTGTTGAAAAGAGTTTCTAAATCTAACTGTAAATAAAATTACAATTTATGAATGAACTATTCTAAAAAAACGTTTTGATTTACAGTATACTCACTTCCACGCGGGTTATTTGTAAAATGAGTTTCACATGGAAACTAGTTACCACAGCATTTATATTCCATGAGTAAGGTTTCAGCTTATGATCAAAAATTTATTGGTCTTCCCAAATTGATTCTACAGCGCTGTGCATTTAAGCACGATCAAACTCAAGAGCAGGATTAAGATAGTTTTCTTAAGTATTTTAATCACTGTAGGTGCTAACGATATTGTGTCGGTATCCATTTCGTTTGACTTGGGCAGCGATATAAGAAATTCAATTGAACGTGGCTTTGAAGTTACGGCAAAAATTGAGCCAGGTAAGGAAAAATTAAATGTTTCATGCAAAGTTTCCTATCAAGCTTCTATTTGACTGCTGTAGAAAACTTATCTCGTGTTGACTTTCATTAAACGTTGCTTAATCAGGGCCCTTTTGCATGGTCAAACAACATGGCACTACTCAAGTCATGTGGGTTGACTAGGTTTCGAAAATCTGGGACTCAAATGTATCCCATTTCGAGTGAAATGATACTTTTCCTGCAGTTTCGATCAAGTACCTCATCCCAATTTTGCTTCTTTTCGGGCCTATTGGTACTGTAACAATGGCTATTTTATTATCTTCATAAATTAAAATCACATTTTGTTTCAAAGAATTATTGTTCAAGCTTTATTAAAATTATTCGATTTTTCCCAAATAGTAAAATAAATTTTAATGTTAAGGCACATCATCACTGCCAAAGTCATGTAAACACACAAAACAATAGAAATGTTTGACACAATCTGAGAGAAAATAGAGAACTACTACTTTTTATTCTTTTGCTTTTCTCCAAGGCAAACTAATTGCAGTACAAGGTCAATTCTTAAAACTTAAATTATTTACATTAAGCAATATAAATACGTGTATGCATATTTCCTCATATCGATAAAATACCACGCGTATAAAATACGCGCGCTTGTTTTTGTGCGCGTGCGCAAATTTGGACGAATATGCGTACAGGGAGTCCTCGGTTTACGACGGTCTCTACTTACGATGTTTCAAGGTTACGAACGCACTTTAAATGCAGTGCTTGCACTTATTTAACCCCTTACATCAGCTGCCTCTATTACTACAGAGCCTCTACCATCTACCTCAGCTGCCTCTACTACCCCAACTTCTCCACCATCTTATTAATACAGTACTGTACAGTATTGTGTTTGCTTTTATTCCTGTGATAAGGAATTGTTTTCTGTCTAGTACCATACTTTACAGTACAGTACGATATGTATAGAGCATAGGTGAGCACAAGTCCGTTAATCGTTAATCCGTTAATAACGAAGCTAACTTTTTCATTAATTCGTTAATCCGTTAAAAAGTTTTTTCATGTTAACGGACTAAATTAACTTCCGTTAAGTTCTATTAACGGACTAAATTAACTTTCGTTAAGTTCTGTTAACTTCCGTTAAGGTCTTTATCGTTAATATCTTGCGCCATTCATTCATCATACCGGTACAAACCAGTTTGCACTGGTAACACTTGTTGCATATTTGCACGATTTGTATAGAAGCGAAGAAAGTTGCGCTTTTTTGTAGAAAATAATAAGCTGCAGCCTCATAGGTCTATTAATTATTGCTGTTCACAATTTGCAAAGATTTTCCGATCGCAGCTTCGTTAGTGCATTTGAACTTATTTTTATCTTGAAGTTAGATTAGACTGCAAAATATAACTTCCAAAACACAAAAAGACTACCATAGCTATAGATATTTTCTTACAATCAGATCAACAACGTCAATACCGGTTCTAGAAGCGAGTGCATAAAAAGAAATGCAAATTACATGCAAAATATTAACGAATTAATGGACTTTATTAACTTCCGTTAATTAAAGCTGAAAATAACGGATTAACGTTAACGGAGGTGTGAAGTTTGTTAACGGACTAGAGGTTAACGAAGCTAACGTTTTGCATTAACTTGCCCACCTATGGTATAGAGTAATTTATGTATAATGTTCCGACTTACACTAAATTCCGGTTACACCGTGTCCCAAGAACGGATCACCGTCGTAAGTCGAGGACTCCCTGTATATACGCGTCTTTGGTAAAAGCTACCTTTATGGAGTTAATTTGAGTTTGAAATGCCTGAACTTCATTATTTCACGTTGATCGTTCTGGCGTTATACTTTTTGTATAGCAAGTGCTTTTCGAGGCTTCGAATTGCGGCTTTTCAAAACTGCATGTATATTCTAAGGCAAAACATAAGATTCAAGCAACGTGCTATCATCCAAATTTAAAATTAAATTACAATATATTCAAGAAAACAATGTCTGACTCCGCCTCCGGTCATCGGCTCACGACTTGCAACTAACTGTTTATATTTTACGAAATAAAATTGAACTAAAGATTTTACCACCATGCTATTTCCATCTGCTGTACCAAAAAATACTAATTTTTTAATCTTCCGATATCTCCGTTCGAATCTACGATAGCAACATCAAGGATTTTATGGCAAAAACAAATCTGAAATTAAACACAAAAAATTATTATTTTGCACCACCATTCGCAATGCCATTACAACCTACTGAGCCTAAAAATACCAAATTTAAGGCTTTCCAAGACGATCTTACAGTACGTTTGACTTTAATAAGATGATGCCAATCGGTAAAATTGGCAAGCTGTGAAAAAAATTTAAACCTACCAATTTATTAAGTGAAACAAACTGAAATTAATCAAGCGGAGCAATTCGAAAACAAAATTTTTTTGAAGTTGAAAAAGAATTTTAATAATTTCAACCGTAAATTTGCCCCACAAATAAAGGCTTTTGGCGTAGGGCAGATCTAAGAAGTAGTGTGGCATTTGGCAACAGTGATATAGACAGTAGAGATGGGGCGGATAACAAAAAATGCACCCGCATGCTGCGCTGCGTCCGCAAACCTTGTTCGCATGCTGCACCGCACCGCATCCAAACACAACTAAGTTCACGCTGCACTGCACCGCACCGCAAGTTATATATCCTTTAAATTTCCACTAACATCAGAAAAAAATTAGCTCTCTAGGTTACGACATAAAAATTGATTTTATGGGTATCATTTTGAAGAGTTTTCAAAAAGGTGACTCTCTCAAACCACGTCAAAATATTTGTTTTTTAAATATCTGCCGATATAAAAAAAGGAATGCCCGAGCTTGAGTCATTCAAAAACCTAATTTCTGGGGAGTCCATTTGAGGGCCCCTGGGGGGGTGGTTGTAACCCCATATTTAAACAACATTTATTTGTTGCTTAAATATCTACTGATTTAAACAAAAAACTATTACCTTAGCTTGAGCAATTAAAAAACTTAGTTTTTTAGGGCCCCATTTTGGGGGGGTTCTGGGGGAGAAGCCTCAAAAAATTTCAGAAGACAAAATTGCATTTGCAGGTCAACAAATTTACACAAAAATTAGATTACGATGTTGTGTGGTTTAGGAGAAGAAGAGTGCACAATATTTAGAAAGCAAAAAAAGAAAACAGAAAAAAACTCGATGCGGCTAAAAGTGTAGGTAGGGATGAAAGGGTATCTTACGACATATAACCATGTGAAATATTTTTTGTGGTACTTACGCCGTTTTTGAATAAAACCGCTTTTTACACCAAACATTTGGGATAGTTTTCAGGTCCTAAACCTGAAGTTAAGAGACTCATTGCCTTGAAATTTGGCACAAACAAATAACTTATGAATCTCAAACTGCTGTCAACATTTCATGTTGCTAGACCATACCATTCTCGAGTTACAAGTAAAATTCTGAAACTTCGCACTCGTTAACTTTGAAAATGGCCGAGTAAAAACTAAAAAACATGCGACGCGAGATCAGTCGTTTTATTTATAGGCCTTCAGGTTTATACTGCATTGTGTGTGTTTTCTATCAGTTTTTCTGCACCATGTTTTGGCAATCAAAAGCAATCTACCAGTCTACCTGATGATTCCATGCAACTACTGTGCTAATCCTGAAACAGTAGCTCAAACAATAAAATATAAGGTATCACGGGCTCTGCATGCTGTAACAAGCTACTGCACTTGTATGTAACTACCCTATGTATTATACCTTTGCCGTTTGCACGTGTGTTTGATCGTGGAATAAATTTTGCTAGTTTGGAGGCTATTCTGTCATTGGAAATTTGTGTAGCCTATAGTTTTCGTACTCTACTACATAGACCTACCAGATCTGAGATAGGCTACAGAGATAGGACCGAAAGCCTAATCCTTGATGCCATGACCTGTTGACGAATAGGCAACACTGAACTAACTCTGTCACTCTGAAATACTAGCGCATGTGTAGTAGAAACTGTTGTCTAGCCTTGGGCTTGTACCAATACCATAAGCCTATTGCATACAGGGTGGGTATGTCGCTAGGCTTTGTTTTGTGCCTCAACGCTGATGATTGTTTCCCACAAACCTGTTTCTTCTACATTTGTCTGCCTTTGTTTTATCTTCTCACCGAACGTCCTAAACCTTTCCTAGTCTAGCCTACCAAAACCAAAATCTTTTTGTTGGTGTCAAGAAACATGTTCAGCCAATCAAAACTAAGTTTCTTGTAGCCAAAACAGCCGATTCTAAAATGCTTCGAATTCTGAAAAAATAAACTTGAACAGAAGGCACCTTTTACTGTTTTAGTAACATGCATTATCTTCAATTCATATAATAGTTATACATCCAGGCTAACTATTGTTGTTCATAAAGAGAAAATCACCAGCAATAATTGTAAAAAAATCTAAAAATTTATTGTACGCGGCGCTGCGCTGACGCTGTTACGTAAAGCAGATTTTAATTGCCACGCTGCGGGGCGCGGTGCACCAACAATAGCGCGCGGCCGCATACGCTGCGCTGTTGCCATCTCTAATAGACAGAGATGGGCAGCGCAAATCATAGAAGTTGCACCGCAAGTGCACGCGTAACTACTATAAAAATCTTGCGCCGCAAGCGTTTTCACAAGCCCAAACAACTAATTGCGCCGCAAGTGTGACGTTTTGAAAAGCATATTTCTAATTGACTCTCTGCTCAAATTGCGCTAGGCTACAGTACAAAACCAATACTCAAAACAAATTATGCACGCTACCAAATTAGTAAACAAAAGATTATTGATTTCCTATAAAAAACTCAAGGATTTGAAAATGTGCATCGCTTAACCTCTTTGAGCGAAGAACGTCTTTATACCTAACGAAAAAATACTCTCAACACCCGCATTAAAGAAACCAGGGTGTTTAAACATTCCACTAATAAAATCATCATGTGGTGGTAAGCAAAGGACTTCGGAGTTAGAAGTCACTGTTTTTTGTTTTTGTTTTCCAATGGCTCGTCAAGAAAATTTTTTGCAAGCTTCTATACATATTTTGCGCTTGTGCAGCTATTAGCATCCCTCTCTAACGAATGGAGCATGCTAAAAAAGAATCGTCTTGCTTTTTGTTTAAAGAAAGTGAACCATTCAAGATTTACTTATAAGAGCTATACCACAGTATACTTTGGCTATACCTTGGCTATTGGTATACTTTGGCTATACCAATGCCGTCACTCCTGTTTGCAATATCTTTCAAGTTTTTCCGGACTAGCAAAAGAGTTGCAAATAATAGTTTTTGTTGTTTCTTGTTTTTGAATTACCGTAAAAAAGTCGGACTGTTGCAACTTGCAAGCAACGCGTTTAATGCCGGAGCAAGTATAAGATTTTTTAGAAACGAGTAACGTATTTCTTAAAAGACAATTACAAAAATAATTTTTCTGTTTAAAATTTGACTTTACAACCATTTTTTAAACTACTCAATTAGAATTTTTTTTGAAAAATTGGCAAAAGATATTTTAGAGAGAAACGCTTCAGCGAAAAAAGATTGTGCTGTAAACCCAGCAAAAGTTTTGCAAGCAATAGAGGAATGGAATTTCCTATGATGAGGTTTTTATGAATCTCCTACCACGTCATAGGCCTAGCCACGGGGGGGGGGTAGGGGCAAAATCCCGCCCTCCAAATTGAAATGCCACCAATGATAAAAATAATAACAACAACGCCTTGTGTTTTTTTCAATTTCTTTTAGCATTTTCGCGTATGCAACAGTATAATATGAGTACAACAGACTAACATTAATATTTACGACCCCGTGACCTGGGCCCCTTCAAGTTAAATTTTTGCCATTCAATTTAAATGTAAAACCCGGAAGAAATTCAATATTTTTGCCCTAAAATTTGCAACCTTAGGCCCTCATCTAATTGTTTTTGTGAACTTAATGCGATAACATGACTATTTAGTTACCATTTATTGCACCAAGTTTAAATCACAATCCACCTCGCCAGTTTTAATGTGACAAAATACTTTTGACGAAAAATAAATTAGCAAGGCAAAATGCTTATTGAACAAATTATTGAATTTGAATTGAGGGGGCCTGAGCCCCCTAGTCGAACATGTTCTCATAAACCCGGTTATTTTTATGACAAAACAAAAATCTCCAAAGCTACTCGAGTTATTATTTACAGCTAAAAATATTGCAGGAGGCAATGTACCTTACTTTTTCCACCTGGGCCAAGTCACTTACAAAATTTAACCCCCTTAATTCAAGATTTTGAACGTGCTCTGGACTTGATCTGTAAGTAAAGGGAAAGACTCACCAGTTTGGTTTTTTCAATTGGCTTTCAAATCTTAAAAATATAGTTATTTCAAATGGCGCTAAAAACGAGCGAAATATGATCCAAATGGTATAAAAATAGCTATTTTCTCAAAAAAAATTACAAAAAATCGCCCAGCGGCTGGCCCCCATACCCCCAGTCTGTGATACGTTTGGGCTAAACAAGTTTGCTCACCAAATCTCCCACCTTAGAAAATTTTGGATAATTTCTTTAATTTTTGTTCAAGTCCTTTCCCTTAAGCAAAATCCAGGTTACATACCAACCCAGGCAAGGGCCCAAGCAAAAATTTTTTCAGGGGAGGGCCAATAAAAATAGAGCCAGTATTAACTACTAAAAATCGAAGAATTTTTGAAATTTGGGAGGTTTTAGAGAGAGTGTGTAAAAATCCAGGGAAAGGCATGCCCCTGCACATGCACCCCCTTGCCTACTACCATGAACCCACGCACCGACTTCTGGTCCTCCATTTTACGATATCGTTGTCCTATAAAAAGCCCTCTTTTCGAAAAATTTTGATAACGTCCTTGCGTGTGATTTACGGTTTGGCCCTTCCCTCCAATCAAAAATCCTGGCTACGCCTACGTACCTCGTAAATGTTGTTTTCATAACTTTTAATCATATTTCATTGAAAAACAATCATTCTTAATTTACAGTATGTGAATTGCGCTTGCGCCATTGCGCTCAAAATTGGAAAAACACATGCGGCGCAAGCGTCAACGCAATCGTTTAAAGATAATTACGGCGCAAGCGCTATCGCAAGTAAAATAGTTGGGCCGCAAGCTTGCGGCGCAAGTGCCCACCTTTGTATGTAGAAGAGCTTATGAAAAAGTATTTATTGGCTGTGAACTAGTACGTTAACCCTGTTGTGACAATGGTTTAGTGAGGAGAAGACTGCAACTAAACTAAAACTTCAAAATCACACCAGCTGAACCACGAATTCTATCAAAAACTGATCTATAAGAAGATTTGAACAGTTATTATTTATTTGTTTTACTGTTAAACACAGTTTCAACAGCTGATGTTTGTGGGAGTCTGGAATTGATTGCTGATCATCATCCTCGAGGGTTTTCAACTCCGCAATATCCCCTTCCTTATCCTCACAATGCTGATTGCGAGTGCAGTATCTTAACAAATTCTTTCTACAAAACCATTCTTTTGGAGTTTTTTGATTTTGAACTCGAATCCGGGGATGAGTTTGAAGTGACCGAAGTAAGTTTTGAATAAACGTTTTGAAGTTTCAATGAGGAAAGATATCACTTGTTTAGTATTTTGCTTACGTTGTAAAGTTATTGTCACGGTAACATAAAATAGACGGAAAATGGAAATGTATTGTGGTCAGAGCCAAAGAGGAGGTAAAAGTGAAAAAAAGTCACAATTTTGATACTGTACATTATCATAGGCTTACAGACTTTAAGAATCACTAGAAATGTTTCAGATATCATTGAAACTAACGAAGAATAATTTTGTATCATGAAATGAAATGAAATAATTAAAAGCTTTTTCTGCTTCTTCCCGCATTACTGCGTAATAGCAGGTTTTAATTCGATATGCAGTGTACGATTTTGCTTCTGCAATGAGACACAAAGTACCCTAATTGTTTTATTACAGAATTTTAATGGTAGAAGTTTGAGTTATAAATTTGTCATGGGCGTTGGAGATGCAATACTTTCCCAATCTAATCTCATTCGAGTTATCTTCCATTCTGAAGGGCGTAATTATTTACGCAGAAAAGGATTTCTGGCTACGTTTCAAGCAGGTAATTTTTCTAATTAGTTCATTCATGCATATGGATCTTAACCAAGCAATTTTTATTTATCCAACAGACTACTGCAGTAGTAAAATGAAGTAGATAAAGCGTCAGCTGGTGAAACGGTAGACTCCGGTTCAATCCCCGAACTGGTCAAACCAACGACGTTAAAAAGTTAGTATTCATAGCTTCTCTCTTGACGTTTAGCACTGAAAGCGACAACGTGAAGCCTCCGTCGAATATGGTAGACGCGTGCTGGGCTGGTGGCAGCTGGACTTAAACTCCAAAGGGTCACTTTACTGTCTGTCTCCTGGCCAAGACGACTTGGCGAGGAAAAATGTACGGTGATTGCAGTTATAATGTTGTGTTAGTGTTATGATGTCAAAGTACGCTAGAAAACTGATAATTTCTGCCGAGGTCGTTGGTCCTGGTCTTCATCACTTCGTGTGCAATCGTAGACGTATGACTGCATTGTTGTTTATTAATCTGCTTCTGCTTCTGGCCATCTTCAACCTTTAATTTAAGTAGATACTGCTCGAGATCGGTTTTATTGAAAAAATAAAAACCACTTGATTGTATTGAGGAAATGGTAATAGAGAGGTGCCCATATCCTTGTTCCACCGTTCCCCTTGTTACTGATTCGATTTTGATTATTGCGAGTGCTTCTTCAATCAACAACACGTTTGGTATAATTTAGTTTAATTCCAATTTGATAACACAATTCACAAATCTGTATTTTATTGTTCTACTGGTGTCAAGGCTAATTTCAAATATAAAACGTAGGCTGTTTTTAAGTTTTTATATTTGAAATTAGCCTTGACACCAGCAGAACAATAAAATACAGATCTACATCTTACCTGGTGACAAAGAATATGTTTAGACAATTCACAAATGTTGACCACAAAATAAAATACCAAAAAACGATTTCTGAAAACGCAAAACATGTGCAAGAAACTCTCACGTAAACATAATAAATTTGTAGTGGAAGAAAGTGCACACAAACACATAATTTATAGTGCGAATGATAATTTAGCGTTTCAGTTTTCAAAGTCTTTAAATTATTTAAATATCCTCGGTGTTATAAACAACAAACAATACTGTAATTAGATTATATTAGAGTAAATAAAGCAAAAATGAATAAACTCACCAATGAATTTTCGGACGCAGACGCAATAACTTCCACAATTTGACTGAATAATTCAAACTTGAAACAACAAATCAGTCAAGAGCTGGTGACTAATCCAAAAGAAGAGAGAGGGAGGGGGAGTCAGCTAAGCAGGGGGGAATGTGCCTATGCACACCAACAAACAATAGCTCTAAAAGCTATATCGAGCACTAAAGCTCTCAAAATGGACAATTTTTCAGTCCTAAATAAGAAGTCTCAATGACTTTCGACAAATACCACGTTTTTACTTGGCTCCAACTAGAAAATTTACTTGCTGACTCAGTCTTTCCAAAATGGTCCTCTCTAGTCTGCCGCAACTAATCCAGACTGATTTGCCATTGCAAGTTCAAGCTTGCAAGAATTACAAAAAGTTGCATATGAATTTAACGCACGGTTTTTTCACGCAAAAACAGCAATGTAAAATGTAAATGAGGTCTACGTCACAAAGAAATAATTAAACAGCTTTTGGACAAAGAACCGGATTTAAAAAAGGATGCAATCTGCAGCAAATCAAAAAAGTGTGCACTTAAAATGTTGTTCGAATTCCAAATAAATTAAGTCGTGATCTTCGCGTAAATGTGTGGATAAATAAAACCTGGTTCGAATCTTGAAATAAACAAATTAACAAATCGCCGCTACACCCCTTATCCTCTAAAATGAATTTAATCCGTTTGACTCCGAACCAAGTTGGCAACCCTGAGTTTCGAAATTTCATGACATCAGAAAAGAATGATTTTGCTAAATTTCTTGCAGAATATCAGCAGCTTGATGTTCGGTTGCGAACATCGAGATTTGGAAAGTCATCCTTTTCTGATGTTACAAAATTTCAAAACGCAGGGTTGCCAATGGTTCGGAGTCAAACGGAATACATCTATTTTCGAGGAGGAAGGGCAGTGCTGGGCACCGCAATGTTTTTTTTTAACCCCAAATTTCAATTTTCTTATTTCGCAACCGTAAGTCGCAATTGCACGTTTAAAAGCTTTAGTTCGCTAGCACAAGGTCGAGTGGTAACGCGTTCGTCTCTGGAGCGGGAGATCTGAGGTTCAAATCTCGGGCCGGTCAAATCGGACACAGTATTGCCAACGGCAACATTTCTTTGAAAGAAGCTGTGTTGCCCGGGCGCAATGACGTGGAGATCAACTCGTTACACGCTTCGGCGTATTACAGTGAGTATAATGAAAGACTTGATTTTGATTTAAAGTCCGCAACGACGTTTCAGAATTGTTGAATTCGTAACCGCAAGTCCGCAACCACGTAATTCCTGAAGTCCGCAACCGCAAGTCCGCAACCACGTAATTCCTGAAGTCTGCAACCGCAAGTCTGCAACCACGTAATTCCTGAAGTCCGCAACCGCAAGTTCGCAACCACGTAATTCCTGAAGTCTGCAACCACGTAATTCCTGAAGTCCGCAACCGCAAGTTCGCAACCACGTAATTCCTGAAGTCTGCAACCGCAAGTCCGCAACCACGTAATACCTGAAGTCCGCAACCGCAAGTCCGCAACCACGTAATTCCTGAAGTCTGCAACCGCAAGTTCGCAACTTTATAATTCTTGAAGTCTGCAACTGCATAATTTTTTAAGTCCAAACCGCATATCCACAACAAGTCGAAAAAAAAGAAGCCGAAAAAGTCGAAACAGCCAACACGTCGAAAAAAGATACCCATTAAGAAATGGTGTATAGGCTGCATATTTGAATACACATAAACTATTTTTTGAGCAAGTCGAGCAAGAAGTTGACACTTGACATTAGCCCAGGACAACTTTTTTCCATAAGAGTCTAGTGTTTTCATGAGGTTCTACCTACATGCGAAACTGCCAAGCGGTAGAAGAATCAAATTCTCAACCTATTGTGCTACAATTCGCACACTTAGCCGTTGCACTATATGCACATTTAGCACCACATTATCCGCAAATCCGCAGTTTTTCGCGGTACACTTGGCACCACCACAGTATAGCGAACACATAGTAGTTTCACTCTGCCAATTTTACGTCCATGATTTTCAATTGGTGGCCGCCATTTTCCTGACCGCCAATATAAAGTGAATATGCAAGCTTTTCAACACCAGTGACGCTAAAGTATTTTTAGGGCTAGATTCGTTTTTCATTAGGTTATCTTCATCGCCAGCTATCGCTTCACGATATTAAATAAAATAAACTACAAACCTGAAACTGAAAGTGGTGTACCAGATCAAGGCACTCTCGAAGAGTTGCGATTCCATTATGACGTTATAATAACCTGACAAATACGCTGATTTCAGCGCAAGTACTCATCGTAAATTGATGCATGGTCTTTTCGATGAGGCTGACAATGTTACATCAACACGACGTGACCGAGACGCTGTTGTGACGTCACAATGCATTGACATGTTTTTATATTTTGCATTAATGCTTGCGACTATAAACAGTTTTTTCAGTGCTCATAATGAATAAATAAAACCACAAACTTGAAAATGGTAAATTGATTCGAAAGAGTCGCGATTGTACTATGACGTCATATTGAAGTGAGAAAAAAGCTTATTTCCACGACTCACAAAAGTTATCAATCACAAATTTCATCAATGTCTTTGCTGTTATAGAAAGTTTCACGTGTCAGTTAAGTCGAAATGGCTTCTCCTCTCACCCGAGACGCTTTTGTGACATCATAATGCATTCAAAGTAAACCTAAATTCTAATTGATGCACTGTTGACTGATTAAATAGTACTTGCTGGTATTGCCTAATTAAGAAACAAAACTGTATTTCGCTGAAGCGTGTGACAAGTTGGCGGGGCCCATCTTCGCGTTATTGCGCCTATGGGCAGCAAAGCTCCTTTCGATAGGTTGAAGTAGTTGGAAAAGTACTATGACATCATAATGACATTAACGAAATTGCTTATCCCAAGTATTACTAATATCAGTTATCAATATTTTAACTATACAGGTATCTAAGTATTCAATGCAGTTGAAGGTTTTATGTAGAATTGTAGATTCGAGAGATCGAGATGCTGTTGTGACGTCATAATGCATTTTAGGTTTACATAAATTCATACTAATTAATGCTCTGCTGATAAACAGCTATTGTGATAATAAAACTGGAAATGGAAAAGTCACTCAAAGTAGTCATGACTCTGTTATGACGTCCTAATGTCGTTGAATAAATTTTCTAATTTCAAGCAGTTTTAGATAGTAATGCATTAATCTTAAATCATATCAAGACATTTTTTGCGGCTTAAAAGTCTCACATCAGTCAAAGTGATCAAGGCGCTGTTGTGATGTCATAATGAATAAGATTATTATGTTTTTCGACATTTTCAGTTGATGCCTTGGTTTGAATTGTTTTATGTCATTGATTAAAACTGCTTTTGAGTGCTGTTACGATATTTACTAACAACCTGGCGCTGTTTCGGAGTAACTAGACGCTTTGCTCTCCGCAGCATGATACTGATATAAATTCCAGTTTTTGATAACCAATACACCGTATTTAATGTATGACTTTGGTGAAAATACTACAAGTTTCTATAGTACCTACTAATGCAGGGGTTCTTAACCTTTTTTGTCTCGTTTACCCCTTGCCAAATGAAAACACTAAACTTTACCCCTAGCTCAAATATGACGGATTTCCGGTTTTGTGAAGTCCAAAATTTTTGAAGTGTTGTGAAGTTTCTCCTGCCAAAAACAGGTGATCTCCAAAAAAAAAGGTCTTCACTGCAATTTCAAGGGTTTTTCCGGCCAAATACAGATGCTTTCTTTTTGGGAAATATGGCGCAACGGCAATCCAGTGCAACACTATCAAACTATGCTTTTGTTTATAATTCAGTAAATTTACCCCCTGGATAGGCAAAATTTACCCCCAGGGGTAAATTTACTCCAGGTTAAGAACCCCTGTACTAATGTGAAGGACCTTTGTAAAAAATGTCTCATTGGTTTACGAATGGTCCAGCAATAAGATTTCTCTTATCGAAGGATGAGAATTCGAACCTATTTAGCACTTTGAGGTTTTTACTTAATTTCGTCAATGAAAGCACTAAAATGCTGCTCAACAGCAAGCATTATTATAAATTTTGCAAAAATTTAACTCATCATGACATTACAACAACTTCTCGACCACTTCGGTTAGTGCAAAACTTTGAGATGAAGCAATCGAATACCTTGACATAATTTATGATGTATAATTGTTCTAATATCCCTTAAAACTGTAAAATTTGTTAAAAGATATTATCAGCTATCAGGTCAGGATAGAGTCCCGACTACTTCCAGCCAATTTTGCATTTTCAGTTTTGTTACTTAGGGTTAGATTTAGGGCTATCAGTATTTTGGCACTGGTGGTAAAATAGCGTTTGATTTATGCGATTTGATTTTAATAATAAAAATAATAACAATAATGATTAGAAGCCGATCCAGTGCAAAAGCACCACAGCAATAACAATACATTTTATACTTTTTATACAATAACGATAAAAACGCGCTATAAGAGCAAAGTATATCTGAAGTTTTGCACAGGCAAAAAATGTTGCGTTTTTATGTCTAGGCCATAAAAACAGGGGAAGGAAGTAATGCGGTCATACTAAGAAAACACCCTTAAAATATCAAAACAATCACTTTTATTTCGTATAATTTCGATCCGCTCACAATGTCACAATTATTACGTCAAATGTAGTTGCGAGCTTTGCCTCATCTCTCAAAAAATGCGAACCACGTCACAATGGAGTGAACCTACTGTGTGATATATACTGTGCTGATTATTAAAGCCTTACAAAGCATCGTCAAGCGTAACTAGTTAAAAGCACAAATATTTTACAAAATTAAAAAGCAGTTTCAATATTTGCATAAAAATTCTTGAACTGCAGACTAAAATTAAAAATAGTCCGCAACCGCAAGTCTGCAAATTCGCATTTTTTTCGCTAAATTGCTCTTAGGTGCCCTTTATTACCTCAAGTAGTTCTCATGTCTTCAATAAAACCGATTTCGAGCTGTATCTCTTTAAAGAGCCGTTTCAATAAATTATACTCTTTTTTTATCAGAACCAGTAAATTTTGAGTTGGATTGGCTTTTTTGAATTTTTTTGCCAATTTCAGCCTCATTTGGTTTTAAAGATAGTGTAGAAATCTTAAGAGAAATCTTCAAGAGAAGTCTTATCGCTAAACCACTGTTTTATTCCCGAAGCTCTGTCTGCTTGAGTAAACGCTTTTTTGCTGTTTTTGCAGCATCGTAAAACTGCAAAATCAAAAAAGCGAGTTTTTTAAAATTTGAACCACAGTCAAAATAGTTTTTAGCTGCCTGCGCAACGCCCAACAGCAATTTGTTATCTCGGAATTGCTGCAATTTTTCTTGTAGATACTGGAAAATCACTAAAAGTTTATCGATTGGAAAATCACTACAATTCAAAAACATTAAGATTTATTTGTTTTATTGTTGAATACAGTTTATCTTTCAACTGCTAATGTTTGTGGAAGTCTCGAATTGATTGCTGAAGATCACTCTCAAAGTTTTTCTACTCCGAGATACCCTCTCCGTTATCCTTATAATACGAATTGCGAGTGGAATATTAAAACTAATTCTTTCAGCAAAATTATTATCTTGAAGCTTTTAGACTATGACGTTTCTTCTTTTGACACGTTCTTTAGAGTGGCTGAAGTAAGCATTAAAGAAAAGTTTTGACATTTTCCCTTGCAGAGGTTACTTTGTTTTAGTACATTTTGGTAAGCTTATAAATTTGTTGTCACTGTAAACTAAAATAACTTAGTAACTTACTGGTAGGTTCATTATGAGTTAATAGCCAGAGAGGAGTTAAGTGCTCTGTGCGAAAATTTTGGTATGTTGTTACTGCAGACTTTGAAAACCACTCGAAATATTTTGGAGCTTTGAGCACCATGATTTTGGAATTATTAAAGGTGCGTTCTCACACGGCGAGACGCAATGCAAAACAAAGGTTAGCAACCTTCGCGAATGGTCTCTTACGTCACTTGCTCGAAATAGACAACCCAATTATCAATTATTTTGTCAAAGTGAAGTAATGCAACCGCTCGCGAAGATTGCAACCTTTCGCAAGTTGTCAATTACGTCACAGTTTGGTCACTTGGTGCCATGGTGCCGTTTCGCTCTGCGTCGTGTTGTTCGTAAACGCACCTTATACGATCATGGGTACTAACTTCTCAAAGGCTGATTTTCTAACAACGATACATGGTGTCCACAAAGTCTGGGTACATAGGGATTTTACTATTTTATTTATTTATGTTATTTTTCATCCTAAGATCAAATGATGGCTAATGGAAATTATAATGAAAATTTAATTTCTTAACATTATAATTAAATAAAATTTTTTTGTTTCAAAAGTATGAGTTGATCCCATATGTACCCAGACTTTATGGACACCCTGTATTCTATTGTATATTATTCTGCATTTCACAGTGAGATCCATTAAATCTAAAGGCATCAAAGTCTGCATCAAAATTTTTGCAAACATCCAAATCGAAACTCAAAGTTGCTTAAAATTAAACCTAAAAATATTTTTTGGAACTTACAATAATAAAAAGGCCCATAAAATCGTTAAAAATTAATGCCCCAACAGGCTGTTTCGCCGTTTGGTTCGCAACAAACACTTGGTGCCTAAAACAGATAACACCAAACCAATTTATGACTCGATTAGTGCGCTATAACATGGGTTGGCGCATCAACAAAGTGAACGATGAATGCTTAGAGTAATGATACTACACTAACAAAATTCATTACTAACCCTCCAAATTAAAGCTAAAAATCACCAACTAAGGTCCCTTGCAGCCGCTTCTACTGTCGACTCTTCAGGAAGGTATGTGCATGATAAAACAGTGGTAACAAAAAGCGTTAAAAGCTACATTGCGACTCAGCTATGCCGGGCTGCCCATTAGCCTTACACCCTGCATGCTAGTCACCAGCAAGCTTTTTTTGTCACCAGCTCATATTTTCTGAATTAGTAATGGACTTATAGTTGTTATACTTTAGATTTCCCGGAGTGGCTGCTTGACTTCTAGACTGCAAAGTGCATTTGTGGATATCCCTGCTGAATTGTGTGTTTGTGTACAGTACTTAAATTGTAGGGGGGACGCGGCCCCCATCAAGAGTTAGCGTCCCCCCATCGAGATTCAGCGTCCCCCATCGAGGTTTAAGCGCTGATTTAACAGACGAAAAAGAGCCTGTAAGCACGAATAAATGCCACAAATTCCGGCCGAATTTAGTCCCGAATTGTGGTGAAGACCTTTTTTTCTTTTTTTGGTCTTCACTTGATTTCGGGAACAAAAACTCTTCAATTTTTGGTGAAGACGTTTTTTTTGGTCTTCACTCGATTTCGGGGGACGGAAAGACATAATTTCCACTAAAGTACTTTCGCATTCCGAATGCGTTTGGTCAAGGCTGCAAAAGCGTCCCCCATGCAAAATTTTACAGTTTAAGTACTGTTTGTGTGCATTTAAACGCTTTTTTTTTCAGAAATGCACTACTGTAGCTCTATGGTATTATTTATCAGTCTGTACATGCATGCAGGTTGTGGCGAATAGGTTATATCGGGAACTTTGGTATCTTTACAATTGACGCTGACGCAAGTAGATTACTTTACTGGATTCTTTCATATCTTGGAATTCAAATGAGCTCATCAGGGCATGGCGAGCACTTGTGCTGGTGTTTATATTTGGGTTACGCATGAATTCCAAGAGATGAAGTCGTCCAGTGGGAGTGATCTATTTGAGACAGTGTACAGGAACTAATTGGCAGTAGCCTAACTAGCTACATGTTGTTGATTATGAAATAGAATAACTCCGTGCAAATGACGGGATTGTTGGAAACTAGTTGCTACGCATATTGATGTCGCCGTCGCACAACCGCTTCAACCGATGACGTCATATATCAAACCCAGCAAACAAAATAGCAACAAGCAAAACCCAACTCCAGCAGCATTATGTTAATTTAGCAATTCAGCCTATTTGCTCATAGTTTTTGCAACAGAGCTTGTCGACCGCAATTGGGATGCGTCGTTTAGACCTGGATGCTACATAATACATTAAATTAATCATCTTCCTGTCACAGGACAGCAGCGTCAGACGCTAACCACTGTTGTACGGTCTGCACACATTTCTATTGCGAAAGCGATTTCGTGTTTGTAGAAATACGCACTTGTTTAGGAGTTTCCCACTTATCCAATGCTCCTGTGGATTTCTTCAAGTTCTTGTCTCTGAATTTGCTGTTACTTGAAGCCACCAAGCAGCGATAATCATCTTAAAGCGACTTATGCAAGGACGCAACAACGTGACCAGGGTGCGGGTTGAACCCAGATCATGCGACTAAGGTAGTCAAAAACACGACGCCTTTACCTTCTCGGTCACGGATTAAATATATTACAGCACTTTTCCAACACAGTGCCTGACAATATTAGTCTAAAGCCGTAATGGAGTTGCATTTTTATAATTATAAGTTTAAATTTGGCCACAAAGAAAGCTAATTATTTTATTACAGACATTAAATGGCACAACTTTTAGTTATGCGTATGAGCGGCGTGGTATTAAAGTCGGTGATGCGATACTTTCTCGATCTAACCAGATTCGGGTTACATTCCGTCACTATAGATTTAGCTACGAGTATTTTTATTCCAGAAAAGGTTTTCTGGCTTCGTTTCAAACAGGTAATTTTTCACATGTCTTCATTCATGAGGATGAATTAAATACCAGAGGTGGAGTCCTCAAGGACACATTTTCAAGTCCTTGGCCTTGGCCTCGAAGCCTAAAGTCCTCGAAAATTGCCCTGTTCTCGGCTCGAGGACAGCACTATTTTTTGAATGGTTAAAATTTTTTAGATTGGCTGAAAAATGTTTTTCTAAACCGTTTGTTTTGGAGATCGACCGAAAAAAAATTGTTAAGGCTTTTTTTCTTAGGAAAACACTTGCATTTGTGTCCTTGGTCCTTGGCCTTGGCCTTAAGCATTCCTGTCCTTGGCCTTGGCCTTAAGCATTCCTGTCCTTGGCCTTGGCCTCGGATTTTTTTGTGTCCTTGGCCTTGGCCTCAAGCCTTGGGCCCTTGACTCCACCTCTGTTAAGTACTTTGTGTTTGTCGAACAGATTAGTGGTCAGATGGATGAAGTGTTTGCTGCTGAAACGGTCGGCAATCGTGTAATTATCAATCGTATTAAACCAAAGACTATAAAATCAGTATTCACAGCTTTCCTGCATTGAAAGGATAGTGTGAAGCTTTCCCTACATGATCTAAATACAGTAAATCTTTGCTTGACTTTCGCTTTCTTCCATGCTTGCTTTTTCGTGTAAATTGCTGGGGTAGCAGCTCGAGATCAAGGTACCGTATTTCACAGTCTTCAAATTACCCTCAATATCACTTCCGCAAAGTCCCGAGTGATTCCATTCAGATCTTGAGTGAAATTGATCCGTCTACGTAGTTTGGGTTTGTCCAACTGGAATTTTTCCATTTCCTCTGTCAAGATATAAGCTTGATTGTGGCGCCTTTTCAGAGACAAATGTACTTACATGGCCAAATATTTAAGCTGAGATCTTTCAACTAGGAGAAATAGCAGCTCGATGTTTAAAGATTTTCAAATCTTAAAGCTACTCACATTGCCAACCAACACTATTAAACATAGCCCTTTGATTCGTGGTAAAAAAAAATTTCAGCAGACTAAACAACTTACACGTATGAATACTGGAGACAGAAAGATAGATCGCAAGATTTATGTTTTAGCTTAACTTACAATTATTATTAGTGTCCAAGTGTATGTTTGTTTTAAGGAATTTTAGCTGGTACGGTGGTACGCAGAGAAAAATAATAAAATACTCTGAGGGCCGTATGCGTCAACGTGGATTTTCATTGATCCTAGGATTATTAATTTTTATTTTCTATACCAGCGGTCAGCTGGTCACCAAACTACGGCCCGCGGGCCGGATTCTGTCCGCGAAGTAATTTCATCAGGCCCGCCACATTTTGCGAAAATAAAAGCTAAACTACAACTGTTACGCAAAAAGATTATCAAATATATTATAAAAAATTGGCGTTGTTGTTAAACCTTGTATTAGCAACATTGAACTCTTTAAATGAATGCTAAAAAAAGAATAGATTCTGAGCGACAGGGGTAGCCAGGAGGGGAGTCAGGGGGCACGGGCCTTCCCCAATCAAAAGAGCACTAATGATAAAAAATTATGACAACATAGCCTAACGATGTTAAGTTGCAGTTTTTTTCAGTAATTACGCACATAACAGTAATTAAAAATAATATTAATGAAAACGAGGGAGCTTCGGGGCCCCGAACTAACAACCAGGGGGCTCCTAACTAACAACTAGGGGGCCCTAGGGTCTCTAACCAACAACCAGGGGCTCTGGAGCCCCTAACTAAAAACCTGAGAGACCAGGGGCCCATAACTGACAACCAGGGTGCCCCAGGAGCCCCTAAATAACAACTAGGGGGCTCCGGGGCCCCTAACCGACAACCACGGAGCCCTTAACTGACGAACAGAGGCCTCGGGACCATTAACTGATAACCAAGGGCCCCTAACTAACAGTCAGAAGACCCCAGGGCCCCTAACCGACAACCAGGGGGCCATGAGGCCCCAAACTGACAACCAGGAGGTCCTGGGGTCCCAAACTGACAACCAGGTGGCCCTGAGACCCTAACTGACAACCAGGGGGCCCTGGGGCCCCTAATTAACGACCAGGGAGCTCCGAGCACCTAACCGACAACCAGGGGGCCCCAGAACCTTTAACTGACAACCAGGGAGCCCCAGGGCTCCTGACTGACGACCAAGGGTCCCGAGCTAGGGGGCCCATATTCAAATTTTAACAATTTATATGCAAAACCAGTAAAAAATCTAAGAGTTTTGTCCTAAAAGTTGCAACCCCAGGCTATCGTTTAACGTTATTATGAACTTAATGCTATAACACAGGCGGTAATGCAAACCCCCCAATTGAAATATTACCAATGATAAATATAATGAGAGCATATCCAGTATGTTGTCCTTGTCCGAAATTGCAGTTTTTTTTAATTTAGGATTTACGGGTACAAAAGTAAGTAATAATAATGACGAGCACGTGTCCACGTCATGATAATGTCATGCAATTCTTGGACGTTTCAAAAAACTGTCAAGTGACTTGACTCGAGTTCTCCACGTTTTCGAAAAAAAGTTATTTTAATTTTGCTTTAAATGTTTTTTTTTTCTTTTTTTTATGCAAGAAATAAGGATGCGATCTTATCTCAAAATCATAGTCGTAGCCAGGGGGGTGGCCTAGGAGACCTGGGCCCCTTAATCGAAATGCCACCAATGGCAAAAGTTTGACAAAACAGCCTTGTTTATTTATTTTCCGTTTCTTTCAGCATCTTTTTGTACAACAGTACACGCGTACAACATTAATTAACAATAGACAAATATTGACATCAGGGGGCCCGGCGCACCCCCTTAATTCAATTTTTTCCAACCAATTTGAACGTACAACCAGGGTAAAATTAAGGGTCTTTGTCCGAAAAGTTACTTGCTCAGACCCTCTTCTAAACTTTTTATGAACGAAATGCAGTAACCAGCGCCGTATTTGCTATATGAATCAATGCCTGGGCCCGCCATCAAATAGTAGGACTTTTTTGGTCTTCACTTATCTTTGGCAGGAAGATGTTGCAAAAATCCCCTAAGTGCTAGGGGCGCGGCGCAATGTCAATCCGGCCCGGGAATAACATGTTTAATCAGTTTAACCATCTATTGTACCATTTTTCTATGTAGATTCACCTCCACCTCGCCAGTTTTTACGCGACAAAATACTTTTAAAAAATAGCTAGGGAAAATGCTCATTGAACAAATTATTGAATTTCAATTGAGGAGGCCTGGGCCCCTGGCCGCACATGTATTCTTTTAACTGGTTAACTTCATGACAAAACAAAAATCTCTGAGGAAAATCTTCGAGTGGATTATTATTTACTGCTAAAATATTGCAGGAGGCAATGTGCCTTACTTCCCCCTACATGGACTAAATCACTTACAATTAAAATTTTACACCAAAATGCAAAATTTTAAACGCGTTTTGGAACTTAATTGCAAAAGGAAGATTGAACAATTAATTTTTTTCGACTGGCTTTAAAATGTTAAAAATCTAGTTCTTTTAAATGGCTGTGAACTCGTGCGAAATGTGATCCAATGGGATTTAAATAGCTTGCTTTTCCAAAAACTTACAGCAATCGCACAGCAGCTGAAGGCTTTGCCCTCAGACCCACATAGCCACCGGAGACTGGGGGCTCCGCCCCCACACCCCCGTCTGTGATACGTTTCAGTACACAAGCTTACTCAACACGTCTCCTAAGTCAAGCACTTGCACTTTTTAACTATTAGTTTTTGCCCTCTTTCTTTACCAAACTTCTGGTTAAATGCCATCAGGCTACGGCTTTAGATCTTCCATTCTGCGATATCTTTGCCCCATAAAAAGTTCCTTTTTTGAAAATTTCTGATGACGTCATTGCATGTGATTTGTGCTTTGGGCCCCCCCAATCAAAAATCCTGGCTACGCCTATGTTCTGAGCGATGGGTGTTTAATGAAGAAATGCGAAGAACAGTATTTTTTGCGGAAGCCAATAATGGCATAGCTAGCTGCTTAATGTCCAACCAAACTGTTGCTATTTTGAAAGAGTGTAGTCTTCGCCGGCGCCATGATACCAAACATCTGCTGAAATATCCGAATTATCCAGCGTGGGGCATCAGTGTCAGCAGCATGGCCGAGCGGAACTGCGCGCTGATTATTTTGTAAGTAATAATGCGACCCGAGTTCGATTACGGCTGCAGGCCACCAGCTTCGACACATACGCGGGTGGCTGGAGACTCGAAGAGTGCAAGCTCACTTCCCAGCCACCCTCATCTCTCCATTCTTATTAAGTTCGTTGAGTTGTAAAACCTCAGTTGATTTATTATTATTTTTTTTTTTATTTAGCTGTTTTTTCGACTTCTTTTTTGTGTAACAGTAACTTCCTTGTTGAAATCATTCGTTTTTAGTTCATTGTTGGCTTATCGTGCGCTGATTTTCTGCATTTTTCCAGCAGGGCCACCATATAAGTATAAAAGGGTATTCATGTCGAAAATTTTTTGCTCGATTTTCTCTGAAAAAAAAAAATTTGACAAATCTGAAGACTAACTTCACCAAATTTGAGTTTTCAACGACCGTCCGTTCCTGAGATATTACAGATTAGATTTCCCCTTAGAGAAGCTTTTTCTCCTTAGAAAGTTTTCCAAGGTTGCCAATTACAATCAAAATTTTTAAATAGTTACCGAATGTTCATGATTTTCAATAAATGTATGCCAGCTTTCCAAAAGTTAATTTTCTTCTGTCGCAATACTGACAAAATGGCAACACTGAAGTAAAAGGAAAATGAGCACTTTTGAACTGTAATATCTTCAAAACGGCAAGGCGAAAAAAGTTCAAATTTGGTGTAAATGCATTTTAGGCTTATCCCAACATTTAGGTGAACTGTGAAAAACTTGACTTGAATGCCCTTTTAATGTTTGCCACATACCACAAGTAGCTTTTGAAGTTGTGTTTTCCAAGCATTAGATCACTACAGATTGGGCCAAAAGGTGTAAAGTGTTTTTTTCAAGAACACGATGCCTTGTAGTGCATCATCACAGGAGTTACTCAGCTATTCCAGCAACCTATATGATTTTCTATCGCTATTTTGCTATACCACTGCTGACTTTGCTATTTCTTTCGCTCAATTCGAATTAATGGAAATTCTAAATACTTGTTCATCTGTTCTTAATTCGCACTCGGCCCGCAGCCGCTTATCTCATAGTAATCCGCCCCCCTGCGAAAAAAGTTTGGTGACCTCTGCTCCATACCGTTGAACTTATTAGAATAAAATAAACTATACATTCACAAGTTCAGAGACGCTTGAATTACTTTATAACCGCAGCAATTGCCCGGCCATTTGTTTAAACTTTTCCCATGATTTTTGTTCATCCTCAGATCAGAGTCAATCCACATTGGTGCTTACGTCACTCAGCGCACCAAAGTTGTTATTTAAATAAAACGAAGGATTTCGTTCACGATTTATTCAACGTGTGGACTAGGCCACAACACTTTGCTGACATTGCAACAGTTACGGGCAGGTTGAGGGGTAACACTTTCGTTCCAAAGCAATAAAGATCCTCTGGTCATCCTTAACTGCCGTCTAAAAAATCCGTTGTTCATTAAATTTATATTAGGTTTGCTGGCAATTGCGAAGGTTTGCCGTTCAAATGAATTCCAGTCTTGGAGTTGCAGTAATCGCAATTTTTTCCCAACTTAGCCATGTAGGTTTTGACACAGAAAAAGTGCACAAGCCTAGTGCTCTCGGTTTACAGCATTTTATACAATCTTCATTTGGATTGCATTTGTGAAGATTTGAACAAATAACAACGAGTTTGTTTTATTGTTGAACACAGTTTCAACAGCTGATGTGTGTGGTAGTCCAGGATTGATTGCTAATCATCACCATCAAAATCTTTCAACACCGCGATATCCTCTTCGTTATCCTCATAATGCCCATTGTGAGTGGAACATCACGGCGGATTCCACCAAAAAAATCATTCGATTGGAGTTTTTTGATTTTGAACTCGAACCCGGGGATGAATTTGAAGTAATCGAAGTAAGTTTATTGAAGACGCGGCTTTGAAATTTCGCTAAGCTGAAATTAGTTAGAACAAAATAATTAGGAGCAGACGTGGAATACGAGACAAATTAAAAAATTAATTTCAATTATGCAGTGCCATATCGTAACTTTTACCCACAACAATTTTTTTACCGAGCCAAAGTAAGTCTGCGTCGCTTTATTCTCCAAAAATGTTGAAGAACAAATTTTGAAAAACATACCTGAAAATTTTTGCAAATTAAAAGCCAGCCTCAACCCAAAATTTACAGTCTCTGACAAAAAAGTTGTAGATGTGTAAGCGTTTTGAATATGAATGAGCTATATGCAAAGATTAAATATAGTTACTCGAAGTTTATTTGAATTACAGTAAGTACAGGTTTTTCAGCTACTCTTGCAACTCATACACTGTCTGTTGCTGCAACTTGCCATTTTTGTCAAAACACGCTCAGTTGATTCTTGGCTGATTTCTCGCAATAAAAAATTATAAACAATGTTGAAAATAACAAAACTTCAGAAGTGGGCAGCGCAAGTCATAAAAGTTGCCCCGCAAGTGCACGTGCAACTGCTATAAAAATCTTGCGCCGCAAGCGTTTCCGCAAGCCCAAAAAAATAATTGCGCCGGAAGCGCAAGTGTGACTTCTTGAAAAGCATAATTCTAATTGACTCACTGCTCAAATTGCGCTAGGCAACAGTACAAAACCAACATTCAAAACAAATTATGCATGCTACCAAATTAGTAAACAAAAAATTATTGATTTCCTTTAAAAACACGATTTGAAAAAGTGCATCGCTTAATCTCTTTGGGTGAGGAACGTCGTTAAACCTAATGAAAAAATAATCACAACACCTGCACTTAAAGGAACCGAGGTGTTAAAAAACTCCACTAACAAAGTCATCATGTGGTGGTAAGCGAATTACTTCAGTGTTCAGAGTCACTGTTTTTCTTCTAATGGCTCGTCAAGGAAATTCTTTACAAGCTTCGATACATATTTTGTGCTTCTGGAGATATTAACATCACTCTCTAACAAACGTAGCACGCTAAAAAATCGTTTTGTTTTTTGTAAAGACATTGATTCGTCCAAGATTTACTTCGAAGAGCTATACCACAGTATATTGTGGCTATGCCAATGCTGTCACTCCTGTTTGCAATATCTTTCAAGTTTTCCCGGACTAGCAAAAGAGTTGTAAATAATAGTTTTTGTTGTTTCTTATTTTTGAATTAGGGTAAAAAAGTCGGACTGTTGCGAGTAACGCGTTTAATGCCTAAAGCAAGTATAAGATTTCTTGGAAAGTAGTAACGTATTTTTAGAAAAACAATTACAAAAATAATTTTTCTGTTTAAAATTTGATTTTACAACCATTTTTTAAATTATTCAATTGGATAATTTTTTTGAAAAAATGGCAAAAAATATTTTAGAGAGAAACGCTTCAGCGAAAGAAGATCCTTGCTGTAAATTCAATAAAAGTTTTTCAAGCAACAGATGAATGGAATTTTCCATGACGAGGTTTTTATGAACCTACTACCTCGTCATAGGCGTAGTCAAGTGGGTCAAAAGCCTGCCCTCCAAATTGAAATGCCACCAATGATAAAAATAATAACAACAAAGCCTTGTGTTTTTTCAATTTCTTTTAGCACTTTCGCGTATGCAACAGTATACGAGTACAACAGTCTAAAATTAATATTGACAACCAGGTGGCCTGGGCCCCCTCAAATCAAATTTTTGCCATCCAATTTAAATGTATAACCTGAAAAAAATTTAAAGTTTTTGTCGCAAAAGTTGCAACCTTAGTTGCAAAAGTTGCATCTAATCATTTTTGTAAACTTAATGCAAATAACATGACTATTTAGTAACCATCTATTGCACCAAGTTTAAATCACAATCCACCTCGCCAGTTTTTATGTGACAAAATACTTTTGACGAAAAATAAATTAGCAAGGCAAATGCTTATTGAACAAATTATTGAATTTGAATTGAGGGGGCCTGGGCCCCCTAGTCGAACATGTACTCCTAAACCTGGTTATTTTCATGACAAAGCAAAAATTCCAAAGGCAAATACTTGAGTGATTATTTACAGCTAAAAATATTGCAGGAGGCAATGTACCTTACTTTTTCCACCTGGGCCAAGTCACTTACAAAATTTAATCCCCCAATTCAAGATTTTTAACTTGTTTTGGACTTGATATGCAAGTAAGGAAAAGACCCACCAGCTTGATTTTTTCAATTGGCTTTCAAACCTTGAAAATTTAGTTATTTCAAATGACTCTAAAAACGTGCGAAATATGATCCAAATGGTATTAAAATATTTTCCCCCAAAAGAAATACAAAAATCGCCCAGCGGCTGGCCCCCGTACCCCAGTCTGTGATGCGTTTGGGTTAAACAAGTTTGCTCACTGATACTATAGATAGGCTAGCCTACTAAATGTTCTTCCGGTAAAAATCACTTGATTAGCAGAATGCTAATTTATTACCTTGACGTTTTGCTCAGCTGAAAACGCCGAGCATCATCAGAAGTTGAGTTAGAGGAGTGTCGAGCACTCTTCCAATACTAGCACAAACAGTACATGTTGCAGATGAGTTACTACAAAATAAATATCAAAAGAACCGAGTAAATTAAGTGAGTTACAGATGATTATAACGTCATAATGATCAACTTGCGAGCTAGGGCTAATTCAATAAAACGTAAAAATTTAATTGCTATCAAACAATCATTTATGCTAAACGCTTTGTGTTCTATTACTGATATATTTCAGCCAATTATGAGAAGGTCCTCGAAACCCATAGTTGTCTAATTTTTTAAGAGAATGGAATGACCCAGGATGTTAAAACATTTACTCAAATCAAGAAAAATTGAAAGAACAATTTTATTCTGATTAAATTGTTTGGCTACTTCATTAATTAAATATGCACATGAATATGAAGTAGAGTAATTAAGCCGAAAACCGACTTGAAAGTTAAATGACAACATATTCATATTTACTGTAAATACGACATCATGAGTTTATGAAAACGTTTTTTTTTCATTTTAGAAATAGAGTTCAATACGTTTATTGGCCTGCAATTAGTTAGGCTTGAATTATCAGCTTTTTTAAATATTGGTGTTACTTTTGCATGCTTTAGTAAGGTGGGACAGATTCCTGTATTAGCTTAGATTGTTTAAGTGGACCAAGATGTCTATAACAGTGTCGGGAAAAGTTCGACTGAGTGAAAAAGGTATCAGATCGACTCCAGAACTTTTTTTTTGCCTCATAGATCCACGAACCCGTATAACTTCGGCAAATATTACTGGGTTTAAAAGAAATAAATTAGCACTGCGTTTTGCAGTAAATTGTGCTTGGTCAATTTTATCGCTTATGTGCTTAACTTGGAAATTATTCGTATCACGCAATTTTTTTGAATACTGATGAAATAGTTACTGAAAGCTTCAGCTATTTCAAAAGGCTCTTTAATTACATCATTAGTTAGTAGATCACGAATAAGAAGTGGACGTTGAGGAAAGGATTTGCCAATGAGAGAGTTTAGCATTTTTTACACGGCTCGAATATTTGTTTGATTTTTAGTGAGTTGCGATTTATAAAACGTCGATTTTTTTTATTTGATTACTCTCTCAAAATGATTTTCGATGCGATTGTAAGCCGTTTTGGAAGAGGAATCTCTTAGTCTTAAAAATTTTAAGGAAGCTTTACGCTTATCTTTTGGCAACGTTTTGAGATCCTTATTAAACCAAGGATTGAGTATGGCTTTAAAATTAAATTTTACAACTGGAATATAATCATCAAAAGCGTCGCTTATTTTTTGCATGAATTTCAAAAATGCTAGATTTGGATCTTGCAACGCGAGAATTTCAAACCAATCAGTTGCAAGCAAACCCTCATTGAACAATTTAATTGTTTTGGTTCAACAAACGCGAATGAGAGTTCGGCTCTTGTGTACACTGTTTAGAAGGGGAAAAAGTGCACTGCATTACGGCGAAATGATCGGACACTACAATATCCGCTAAAATAACACTTTGAGTTAGAAATTTAAGACTATTGGTCCAAATGTTATCTTTGAGCGAGCAAAGATTGGCGGATATCCTAGTTGGCGTATTGATGAGAGGAAAATATCCCATTGTGTAGAGGGAGTCAATGTAAAGCTCTGCATGATATTTTTTAAGGTGTAATAAGTCATAGTTAAAATCACCCAACAGGTGTGTAATTTTGTTTCTTTCTTTGTTTAGAAGATTGAATAAATCTTTGAATTTTTCAAGAAAATATTCATTTTTTGTACTTTGTTGATTAGGAGGGCGATAAATGTTTCCAAATCGTTTTTTTTTTTGAAGAAGAAGAAGAAGAAATGAGAACTACTTGAGGTAATAAAGATAAACTGCTCGAAATAGGTTCTATTGAAGAAACGAGAACTACTTGAGATTATAAACATGTATCCCAAACCTTTTGTCACAATTCTCTTAATTCGCGAAAATGTGTTTTAATCCGGAGCAGAATAACGGGACGATGTGAAGAGCTTATACAAAAAAAAACAGAGCCAAGATGAAATAAAACACTCCATTTACGAGAGGTTTCTACTTAAAGTAAGTCAGTATCAATCTTATTCAAATAGAATCATTTAAAGAAGATTGCTTAAGACTTTTCTAAGTCGAAACGTCTCGTAAGCAGAATGTTTCATTTCATCTTGGCTCTGTTTTTTTTTTTTGTCTAAGCGTTTTAATCCATTTAACTCCGTGCCATTTGCAACCCAGCTCTTCACAATTTTGTCTCATCACAAAAAGCGTATACTGTAGATCAGCATTGGTAGCTTAAAGGTCTACAAGTTCTAGTAGCCATTGCCAAATTTTCAGATTAGGTGATTGGCTACTCGCTGCCATCAGTTGGTAAACGTGTTTCTTAGTCTGCGAAAATTTTTGAAAATTTATGCTTTTTGTGTTGTCACAAAATAGCGAAATGCAGGGTTGCTAATGGTATGGAGTTAAATGTATCAAATTGTATTTTCGCGAATAAAAGGAATTGTGAAAAACCGATTCCGAGCAGTACCTTTTAAAATCAAGAAACTTCTACAGAAAATTATCACCCTCTTACTCTGCTGTATCAAATTGCATGTTTTTTTTTTTGGTTATTGTGGATATTGGTGCTTTATAACAGCGCAGTGGTTGACTAGGTTGAATAATACCCTAACAAAATTGAATGAAAGCACATCTATCTGTTAGAGCTTTGATTAACTTTGAAGGCTGTAAAGCAATTACTGTATTGACGTTGCGCAATCTTTGTAATCATTCTTCACGTGATCATCACGTCATTGTTTCTATTATACCTGACTGAATCTTACAAATGTTCTCTTGTCAGTCGCTATTTGAGGACGTAACGTTAGGAGTGTGATTATCGTAAGAACTGTCTTTAGTCTTGTAAGCTAGAATACTGTACGTGAAGTTGAGTCTATTATTTACATGAGAATAACCTGTTGTTTTGTTTTTGCTTTCTATTTGAATAAGTTGAATAATTCATTTTTGAATAAGAATACGTTATATTGTATCGAGTGATGTGAAGATACAACAAGCGGTGTCAGAATTGGATTAAACCCATTTTTGAAGCAACATGGATCCAAACGTAGCAGCGTTGTTGGATACTACGAAACAGCAACAACAGCAGTTTGTGAAAGCATTAAACAAGTTAGCACAACCTGAGCCGGTTGCACAGACTGTGACTTCACCACCAAAATTCTAGAATTTTGATAAAAGCAGAGAAAAATGGGATGATTATATTTTGCGGTGTAAGGAGCATTTAAAACTGCACAACGTGACCGAACAAGAGAAAAAGAGAGCGTGTCTTCTTTCTTGCCTTGGTCCCGAAATTTTCGATCTCTTGCAAAACCTAATGGGTTTAAGCAACGTGTCCGACCAGTCCTTCGATACCTTAATCGAAAAATTATCAGCACATTTCAAAGTTTCCACTCACATTCAAGCGGCAAGATATTCTTTTTACAATTGCATGATGAAGCCAGGCCAATCATATTCTGAATGGGTGGCTACATTGAGGGGAGTCGCAAAAGATTGTTAGTTCATCTGTAAAAGTAATGCTTGTAATCACTGCAGTTACGTGGACGAGCAGATTAGAGATGTCATTATTCAGCACACCGCATGCAGAAGTTCGACGCCAATGCTTGATACAACCAAATATTTCATTGGATGATGTTTTGTCGAAAGCTGCCGTGTACACTAAAACTGTAGAGACGGATCAGTTGCTCACAGGAACTACCAGCGCATCGGTAAACAAGATGACGTCAAAGTATAAGAAGAAACCTCGTCGTTTTTCCTGCCCAGAATGATTGGAAGAGGTGCTCGGACTGCCATAGCAAGCATACGCCGGAAAATTGGCCATACAAGTCTTACACTTGTCATAAGTGTAAAAAAAGGGACATTTAAAGTCGGTATGTAAATCGAAAGTTACCGATAAGAATTGCCAAGTCACTGTCGATGAGGAACAAGTAGGGAGTGTTTTCACTTGTTCATCAGTTTCGCCACGAAGAACTACAACGGCTGAAACCATCGCCAACATTTACCAACATGTGGTAAGCAAATTTGGATCAAGACTAAAACTAATGGTAATGAGTTGCGTTATCAATGGGACACAGGCTCTACGTGTTCCATGGTTGGAGCTGAGGGTTATCGTCAACTAGGCTCACCTAAATGTCATCCTGTCAGTACTTCTCTGATGGCATATGGAGGAAAACCTCTAAACATCAAAGGACAATGTTTTGTGAACGTGAAAATCGGTGAGCAAATACGGTCTAATTTAACGTTAATTGTGGTTGACGAAAAAGGCTCTAACCTACTCGGCCTTGAATGGAGTGATATTTTCGGTTTGACAAATCGTGGTACTTCAGCTCTTGACGTTGTTAAAGCTGATTACCAACCTTCTCAGGAGTCCGAAAGCGAACCATTGGTTTCGAATTCAGTGAAAGAACCAAGACTTTGGATACTTCAAAAAAAATACAGCAATGTTTTCAAAAACACGCTGGGAAAATGCGCAAAGAAGAAAGTATCTATTCATCTACGAGGTGAGGTCTCTCCGGTATTATCAAATGCCCGACCTGTCCCATTTGCCATCAAACAAAAGGTTCAAGATGAGTTAGAACGGCTGGTGAACATAGAAGTGCTACAAAAGATTGATTATTCGGAATGGGCGGCACCAATAGTTGTGGCGAATAAACCTAGTGGTAAAGTGCGCATTTGTGGAGACTTCAAAGCACTAAATCGCCGCATTTCAGTTGACCAGCATCCGATACCAACTCTTTATCAGCTTTTGGAAAAATTACAAGGTGGTCAATTTTATTCAAAAATTGATTTAGCGGATGCATATCTTCAGCTGGAGTTAGATGGTGACGCCAAAAAGGTATGCGTCATAAACACACCATTTGGACTCTACCAATATCACAGAATGTGTTTTGGTGTAGCTTCTAGTCCCGCCCTATTCCAACGTCTGATGAACACAATGATTTCGGGATTATCTAAAGTGGCCGCGTATCTGGATGATTTGATCATCACAGGCGCCACTGAAGCGGAACATTGGGAAAATGTTGAACAATTAATTAAAAGATTGAGTGAGTACGGACTGTGTGTAAAACTTGATAAATCTGAATTTTTCAAAAATTCCGTTGAATATCTTGGCTACATTATTGATAAAGAAGGCAACAGACCTTCCAAACTATCTGTTGAGGCAATCAAACAATTGAAAAGGCCTAAAAATGTTTCTGAAGTTCAAGCACTTTTGGGTAAAATCAATTATTACCGTAGCTTTGTCAAGAACTTAGCCGAAATGGCTAATCCATTGTATGATCTGCTTAAAAAAAACTGTGTATTTCAATGGACTGACAAATGTGAAAACGCTTTTCGGGTTTTAAAAAATGAGATTATTAATGCCACCAAGTTAAATCATTTTGATTCTTCTAAATCTTTGATTCTTGCTACGACGCGTCGAATCAAGGCATAGATGCGTGTCTTATGCAAGAGTTTGACGGTATTGAAACCCCGATTGCACATGCCTCAAAAACGCTAACTGAAGCACAAAAGCGTTATTCCCAGATTGAACGGGAAGCTTTAGCTATCATTTTTGGTGTGAAAAAGTTTCACCGATTTTTGTACGGACGCAAATTTCGTTTGATTACAGATCATAAACCTCTAGTGTCTATTTTTTCTCCTGAAAAACAATTACCTGTGTTAACTGCTCAGAGACTCCAACGTTATGCCATAATTTTAATGGCCTATCAATTCGACATTCAATATAAGTCCACAAAGCATCATGGTAATGCCAATGGTCTTTCACGTCTGTGGACTCAAACTGATGCTGATTTTGACCAGTTTGAAAAGCGCGAAAACGCGGAAACTTTATGTAACATCGAGGAGGCTATTGATGGTCTTCCAATAACATTTGAACATGTTCGCAATGAGACCCTTAAAGACTCAACTTTACAGTCAGTTTTGCTTTATGCACAATATGATAATTGGCCAAAACCATCACGACTTAGCAGTGATTTAATTGACTTTTATAACCAAAAGGCCTCGCTTTGTGTTGAAAACGATGTGATTTTATTACAGCGTCAGGGTGTAACTCGTGTTGTCATACCTACTGTTATGCGTACTGACGTTTTGCGGTTGCTTCATGAAAGTCATTGGGGAGGCACTCGCATGAAGCAAATGGCACGCAGATACAGATGGTGGCCAAATGCGAATCGTGATAGTGAAATTATTGCACAAAATTGCTTAATTTGTCGCCAAACTGCAAAAGCACCCCCTGCTGAGTTTCAATCTTGGCCTCAACCCAAAAAACCTTGGGAAAGCATCCATTTAGATTTCGCTGGCCCATTCTTGGGAAAAATGTGGTTAATTTGTGTGGATTCTTTTTCTAAATATCCGTATATTACCATGTTGAATATTGGTCAAACCACTTCTAAGTACACTATTGATGCATTGCAACAAATATTTTCGTTTGAAGGTCTACCTGATACTAGAGCTGGGCAAGTCCGCCCGTTAGTCCGCAAGTCCGCAAATCCGCAATTGCGGACTAACGAAAAAAGTTGTGGACATGCGGACTTGCGGACTTTGGCAGTTTAAATTGCGGAGTTGCGGTTGCGGACTATTTTTAATTTTAGTCCGCAATTCCGCAAGTTTTATACAAATATTGAAATTTTTTACTGTTTTCGTAAAATATTCATGTTTTTACCCAGTCAAACACGAGAAATCAATTTAATTTTTTCGAGTTCAAGTTCGGCAAAAATATCAAGTTATTCGGGTTCAGGCTGACATAAATACTAGATCTGCTTTTCGACTTAATCACTTTCTTTTTGTTGGCATGCTGTTTGGTAACGTGAGAAACGAATGCATGCCGCGTTCTCATCTTTTATGCAAATAGTTGGTTGATTTTTTAGAACATTTTAGAACCCCCTTCTGCGCTTGTTTTAAGAATCTTCTAGAACTGTCATTGTGGTAATTTTAACTGTATTGTCTTTAGACCTTTGATCTCTTAATCTTTAAGTCTGCAACTAGTGCTCAAATTAGATAGTCTTCGACAGTACGAGTGATGTGGTGGCTCAAATTTTCGTAGTTGAGTGTATCAAGTTAGATGTGTAGTAAGTTGGTTTCTTCTTGTTATTAAAAATTATTAAAAAACTGCTTCGAGGTCTCACTACAGAAATGATGTTTCTATTTCTGTAGTGAGACCTCGAAGCAGTTTTTTAATAATGTAGTCTAGTAAAGTCTAGCATAGTGTTAGCATAATCAATAGCGTAAATTTTGGTCTAGTAAATTTTAGTCAGTGGTGCAAATCTTTGTTGAGCGTGGGGGGGGATAATTTGCAGTTTTACCCCAATTTTGCCCTATTTTCAACATTGAGGGGAATGAACCTCAACAAGACTTTTTTCAGGTAAGCAAATTAAGTGAAGACCAAAAAAAGGTCTTCACCAGAAATGGAACACTTTTTTAAGTACTGACCTGCGCTCATATGGACACCAGAGTCAAATTATTGAAGGGGATGCAGATGAAGACCATACTCACATCGTTGGGGGTTATACAGTCAAATTCTTGGGGGGATATATCCCCCCTCCCCCCTTGTTTTGGCACCACAGATTTTAGTTAATTGATATTGATTTGGCTAGCTGATAATTGACTTCTTGTTTTGCCGTGCTCCTTTGGATGAATCAAATTTTAGATGTTCTGTAAGGAATAACATTGTTATATTTATATCCAAAGTGTGGTATGATTGCAGAAATATGAAGGATACGGCGCGCGGCGAGACAGGCTATTACAAGCGGGTCTAACCTGATTCAAATTGGAGTCAACACTGTTTTCTCGAGTTCGGCAAAACAACCGCCTTTTTTTGGGTTTAAGTTCGAATTTGCAGCCCTGGTTTAAAGTATGGCTTGTTGTTTTTTACCGTGAGTTTACAAAATTAGCCACTGAGGTATCATTTTTTGTACTGGTAGCCAGTGCCGTTGCTACAGTGAGGCCAGGGGCGCCGTCCCCCCTAACGACTGCTTGTGCCCCCCCATTTTGGTTCATTCATAATACTTTTTTGGAGCATCGCGTAACGACAAGACAACAGCCAATAATGAAAGAAGGAATAATAATTTCCAAACATGATTCTCGTTTGAAGTTTTATCGATTGTTTGCAAAATTGCTGGCCACCAACTGCTTTACATAAATGTGACCCAATAATCCGTCTTATTAACACGCCTTTACGGATGTGTCGTGGAATAGGGATGTATGCCTACAGAAGCGTTACCGGTATTTCGTTAGTGATTATGACCTGAAACAATACGTGAAAACATTATTTTAAAAGACCAGCTGCTTTTTTTAGAGCACACTCAAGATTTATTTTAGCTCGCAGTCAGTGGCGCAATTAGGGGGAAGAGGCCAAGGGGTCATCAACCCCCTTTAACCAAGTCACTTAGAAAATATAACCAAAAAAAGAATAAGCATTTAAACGTGTTTTGAACTTGACCCAATGTATATGGGGCTCAAGAGGCTACACAATTTAGATTGTTCAATGACTTCTGAATTTTAGCAATTTACTGTAATTATTGGTATGGTTTTAAAACGTGTGAAATGTGATTCAAATGGCGTTAAAATCGCTATTTTTGCAGCAAAATTGCAAAAATCACCCAGCAGCTGAGCCCCCTCTGTAACACGCTTGAGTTGCGACGGTTTGTTCAGCACGGAACCTAAATTAGACAATTTTTGTGCAAAAAACATTTACTTTTGGTTCAAGCCCCCTCTCTCTTACTTAATAAAACCCTGGTTGCGCTTCTGGTCGCATTCACTCCTGTAGACATATTTTTTTAGCGATTATACCGGCCGCATGCGAAACGAGCTAATAAACGTTGCCGGGCTTATATGTATCTTTTTCCAAAGATGAATACAAAATTGTAGCTTTAAAATATCAGTTTTTATGTGCAAAAGTTTAGTCCATTTTCGGCTAAGGCCCCCTCACTTCGTTAGGTCTGGCTACGGCACTGCTGGTAGCGTGTGCTTATCTCATTCCTAGAGTATTTATTGAAACTAGGGACCAGAGAAGGAACCGGTCAAGATTTTCTCGACCCGACCCGACCGGTAAATTTCAAAACCATCGCCGGTTGACCGGCCGGTCGACCGGTTTCTGACCGGCCCGGTCGACCGGCTTTTTTACAAAAGCTTTTTGTTCACTGTTCAATGTTTCTAATGAAAATTTTTAAAAGTGGGGGGCATGGGTGAGGTGTAAAAATTTTTGACTTTGGACGGGGGTCTCAGAAAAAAAACGCCAAAAAACTTTTGCGTCTTTTGCAAAAATGACTCAATTTTAAGACCTTTTTTGGTTAAGTTTTGGTTTGAATAAATTGTTTTGAGCAGCGCAAAACGTGCACAAAATAAGCATAAAAAGCACTGGAGGGCACAAGCTAAATTATTAGACGTTCTTTCTAATGATATTTTGCAAAAGCCAAAAAATGAAGTTACAATTTTTTAGCTATTGGTGACAGATTATTTGCAATTTGCCGAGCAGCAAACACGAAGCTTTTTTTCAGCAGTGCTGCCTTTGCAGTTACAAGAAGATAAATGAGAAAAAAAATAACAGCCAAAGATAGGTAACAGTAAAAACATACGAACATCACAATACTTGTACTATTATACCCAAGAACATTAAAATGATGGAGCAATAACATTATATGATATTGAAAATTATGTCACTAATAGCTTGAAAAAAAAGGAATATTGAAAAATTATGCCACTAACAGCGTGAAAAAAGGAATATTGAAAAATTATCTCACCAACAGCGTGAAAAAAATTAATAATATTCATAATAACTAGGCTGCTTTACCAACAGTTTGAGAAAGTATGAAAAGGATCTATTGCAAAACATTATGTACTGGAAAAGCTTTTTTGCTCCATAGAGATTTATATACGGACGAAACAATTGATATATATTATATACGGACGGAGCAATTAATATAAATCTCTATAAAGCTAAAAAGCTTTTCCAGTACATAATGTTTTGCAATAGATCCTTTTCGTACTTTCTCAAACTGTAAGTGAAGCAGCTAGTTGTTACGAATATTATTAATTTTTTTCACGCTGTTAGAAACATAATTCTTCAGCATTCCTTTTTTCATGCTGTTAGTGACATAATTTTTCAATATTCCTTTTTTTCACGCTATTAGTGACATAATTTTCAATATCATATGATGTTATTGCTCCATCATTTTAATGTTTTTGGATATAATAGTACAAATATTGTGATGTTCATATGTTTTTACTGTTACCTATCTTTTGCTGTTATTTTTTTTCTCATTTATCTTTTTGTAACTGCCAAGGCAGCACTGCCGAAAATTGTTCTGAAGAAGCTTCCCGGTTTGGGAAGCGAAACGTCAAACCAATAAATAAACTCATAGGTAGTACGAAGTCGTTATGAATAACTATCCCGATGAACGCAACGCGTCCGTTATTTTCATTGAAAACACTAAACTGTTATGACATTGGCTAGAAAACATTCGAAATATAATGTGTCCCAGCAGTTCGTAGAAATGCTGCTACTTCAGAACAAGCAATGGTTAGTTAGATATAAAAAAATAAGAGCTATGTCTTTCTTGTCCAGTGTAGAGTGTGGTAAATTTAGGTTGAAAAAAGCTTTTCAAAGCGGCAAGATTTTAACATGTAGTAAAAAATCTGAAATCTGCACCACTTCTACTTTAAAGCTGATTAAAATGACGCTAAAATGCCAAGTAAGGCAAGCCTCTTCCACATGCATGCTTTATTAGAATCTGATCACGCGATTTTAACGTATATTTTGAACTTTTTTGCTTTGTGCCGTGGCCTAAAGTGGGGGCATGGCACAATACTCCCACCCTAAATACGTCCCTGGATGTACATGTCTTAATGGTCACAGCATATTAGCCACAGCTTGAAACCATTCAACAAGTGTTTTCGAAAGGTGTGGTTTGTTAATACTGATTTTTTATAAAAAGTTTTATTTATGATAAAATATATAAGTATATTTCGGTTGGTGCTTAGATGTCTTTTAGTTGCCAGAAAGGAGAATTCGACCGGTGTTTTAACCGGCTTGACCGGCCGGTCGAAGAATCTCGACCCGACCGGCAACCCGACCGGCCGGTCGACCCGACCGGTGCCGGTCAACCCCACCAGTTTCTATCTCTGCTAGGGACTAAAACTTTAGTAAAACGATTTGTGATATGAATGTTTTTCTGCCTTCTACTGCCTTTGCCTTTTCCTGCCTCGAAAAAAATTGTTTTCTTAGAATATATTGTTGCAAGCGGAAATACGGCTTGTACTTTGCTATTTGATGGCTTCTCACTGTAATTCAACGGCTTTTAATCTCCAAATCCCTAGCTTCATTGTAGCATTTTTGAGGGTTCGCCGGAGGGTTGTGCATTATGCTTCCACGCAGTTTAACAACCTACTGTATAAGCAGTAGCGCAACCAGGAGGGCTGGGGACTAAAAACCCTTAGTCAAGTCACTTAAAAACTTGAACCAAAATTACAAGCGTTTGAATCTGTTTTTAGTTGGACCTGAAAGTAAGAGGGGCTGGGCTATTCAATTCTTAAGTTTGCCATCCAAAAAAGCAGCTCAATAACAAGTCATGCTACGGTAGATTTACTACAATCAACGATTGTGAGTAATTTCTTCTATTGTGTGGAATTTATTCACCATACGTTTGCTATACTTCCCACAAGTCACAACTTTTGACTTATTTTTGCCTATCAACTCTGAGCAGATCACTTCGGGACGTGGTTGATTGCACAACTTTTTCACTCGGTTCATAAAAAGTTGCGGACTTGCGGTTGCGGACTTCAAATATTACGAAGTTGCGGACTTGCGGTTGTGGACTTCAAGAATTAGGAAGTTGCGGACTTGCGGTTGCGGATTCAAAAATCTCGAAAAGTCGTTGCGGACTTACGGTTGCGGACTAAGCTTTTAAACGTCCAATTGCAGACTTGCGGTTGCGGATTAAGAAAATTGAAATTCGGTTGCGGATTTGCGGACTGCGGACTTAAAAAAAACTTGCGGTGCCCAGCACTGCCTGATACGATTGTGTCAGATAATGATGTACAGTTTGTTTCGAGAGAATTTGAAAATTTTTGTGTTAAATTGAATATTAAACATTTAACGTCACCTATTTTTCACCCAGCATCTAATGGTGAAGCTGAACGTTTTGTACAAACGTTTAAACGAAGTCTTAACAAAAATGTTGAAGGGGGAAAATCCCTTATTGATTCTGTACGCTTTGTTCTCGCCACTTACCGCAGTTCTCTACATCCTAGTTTAGATTGGCGTACTCCTGCAGAACTACTCCATGGGCGTCAAACCAAAAGTTTGGTGTCCTTGTTTTTACCTGGTACTAGTACTATGTGTCAGGGTGTCGAACCGAACCTGAACCCGAACCGTAAACCCGAATGAACCGTTTCATTTTGGTGAACCCGAACCGAACCTGAACCGGCAAAATTTTACTTCAGTGTACCTGAACCAAACCTGAACCCTCAAAATTGTGCTCAAGTGAACCCGAACCGAACCTGAACCCCTAACAAAAGTAAGAATATATTTTTCCATATCCAGATGCTGCTGGCGCTGGTACACGCACAATAAGAGCAGTGGTGATCAGCAACAGGATCAGCAATTTCTCCTTTTTTTTTTCTGGACGAAACGAGTAACGACAGTTAAATTTTAAGTCAATGAACCCGAACCGAACCTGAACCAGTAATATTTTACTTGAGTGAACCTGAACCAAACCTGAACCTCGAAAGTGGTGCTCAAGTAAACCCGAACCAAACCTGAACCGCTAAAATTTTTTGAGCAGGAGCTAAACCTGAACCCGAATCGTTATTTGAAACGGTTCGACACACTGCTATGTGTAGGTCTAAGACTACAGATGGCCAAAATGCTGAAAAACCTCGAATTTCTAAATATTGTGTTGGTGATTTAGTTTTTGCTCGTCATTATGCTTCTGGTGCAAGATGGTTTCCAGCAGTTGTTACTAAAAATGTTGGCTCGATGATGTACATGGTCAAAACCGATCGTGGGTTATGAAAACGTCACCAAAATCAACTGCAACCACGATTTTGTGATATTAAGTCTAAAGATTCTATTGTTGTTTCAAATGATCAACGTGATAATGCTATTCAGTTTGCTATACCATCTAACACATCAGGTTCTAATAATCGTAGAGCACCTTCGCCCGTTTCTGATTCAGCCCCAGCATCTAGTGGTCGACGTACTTTACGTCGTAACAGGAAAGCTCCTAATTATCACCCAGCTGGTTTTCATGGAGTTCATTTTATGTTTGCATTACTTGTGTGTTTGACTTTGGAACATGCATTTCTTATTTTATTGTGTGTACTGTATTTGTCTCGGGAGGAGTGTTAGAGCTTTGATTAACTTTGAAGGCTGTAAAGCAATTACTGTATTGACGTTGCGCAATCTTTGTAATCATTCTTCACGTGATCATCACGTCATTGTTTCTGTTATACCTGACTGAATCTTACAAATGTTCTCTTGTCAGTCGCTATTTGAGGACGTAACGTTAGGAGTGTGATTATCGTAAGAACTGTCTTTAGTCTTGTAAGCTAGAATGCTGTACGTGAAGTTGAGTCTATTATTTACGTGAGAATAACCTGTTGTTTTGTTTTTGCTTTCTATTTGAATAAGTTGAATAATTGATTTTTAAATAAGAATGCGTTATAGTGTGTCGAGTGATGTGAAGATACAACACTATATATATATATATATATACTGTATATATTTATGTTGGTCAACAAAAAAAAAAATAGCCAGTACTTCTGCAGCGACAGCAGGCGCGTGGTATCATTGTGATATAAAAAACTAGGCTATAACAGAAAAGAGCCGAGCTGGTAGTGGAAACAGACGTTTTGCATCTTCTGCAAATTACACCGGCAACTACTTATGAGAACTTCGAGTAAACAAAAACGGCTAATGAAAAGGTTACTGGTTCGAATCCATCTTAGGGTGTCTTGCAGTAACACTGTCGAATCATATGGACTCTTTATTAGTAGACTGCAGACTAACAGGCTTGCCTTTTTTTTTCTTCACAGTTCATTTGTTTTAGAATATGCCACTTTGTTCAATCAACGTGACTTTTTTCTGAACGGTTTTGTCGTTCTACAAATATGTTCAATCACATTGATATGTTCAATCAAATTCCATTTGAATAAGGATGATATACCGGTATCGGTAAAAAGTTTACCTTAGGCCTAAATTTGGTTTAAATTAAGTTTTACTGTTCTTGACACAAATTCAATCAAATTTGGATACAAACATGGAAGAATTGGCTAAAGTTATGAAAAAATTAGCTCTCGACAAGATGGTTTTCAAGCCAGTTCCTAAACAGTCGAGTTGACAACACAGTGGTTACGATTTCGGTTGCAGATGAAATTAGCCTACAAGCCAAACAGCTGGATCAATTACGTTGTATGATTGCTGATGTCAGAGCATATGTAACCGAAATTGCTGATCGAATATATGAACAGGAACTAATAACTGATGATCTGGCTCAATATAGTAGATCCAACAACTGCTTGATTTTACATGGTTGTAAAGATTTGCCTACCCAAGAAGCAACTGAACAAGATTTTGAAAATTATGTGCTGGATAAGCTTTACTCGAAGATCAAATTGCCTAAAGCTTTGGAGAGCAATGACATTGACATTTGTCATGTCTTACCATCAACAAAAGAGAAAAACCCAATCATCATTAAATTCGTTCGTCGGTCCATCCGAAATCAAATTTTTGCACGCAAATCCAATTTGAAAGCTGATGAGAATAATACCGAAAAACTATCGATCACTGAAGCCCCAACAAAAAGACGTTTACGTTTAGTGGAAGAGGCCAAACGTGTATTTGGTTTTCAAAACGTGTGGACATTCAAAGGGAGAGTGTACTGCAAGTTTCAAGGGCGAAGAAATGCTTTAAATGATTTTATTGATATTCAAAAAATTCGATTTCCCGGCAAAGCTGCTGCTGGCAACTTTTACAAATAATCATAATAAACTCAATGTCACAGGTACAACTAACTCTAAACCAATTTGGTCAATATGGTGAGTCTTCTGTCTGTAGCCTAGTTTGTTTGATCATATTTTGACTGACTGTCAAAAAGACTGATTTTGTGCTATTTTTTGCTGTATGTGTATATACTTTTGTGTTTCTCATTTCACCGAGTTTGCTGTTCATTATTTTAATGTCCCTTCTTCAAAGTAACCATACTGCCTGTCTTAATCCTACCAAAATAAACTCGAAACATCCTCTTATGATAAACGCAAGTTAACCAGTCATGACAAAAGCTCCCAACTGAAGGCATGCTTAAACCCTCAAAATAGTAGCGATGGTTCTGCTCACCCTCTTCAAGGTGGTAGCCAACCTAATTCACGCGGCATTGCTGGCCATTCAAATATGACTGCTAGTTATTTGAATACTCTTTTCACAGAAAACCTGCATTTGAATGATAATACCGAAAATGACATTGAAGAAAGCAATCTTCCTAACCTAATGGATCAATACTTAGACACAGCTCAAATCAACCAATTATCTTTCAATGGAAGTTTTAGAAATACCTTCTCTGCATTATCTCTTAATATTAGGTCTATTGTGAAAACTGAAAATTTTAACAAATTAGAAGCATTTTTAGCAAATATGGAATTCAAACCCAATATAATCTCTATCACTGAAACCTGGATTGAACCATCAAGTACTGGACCTTATAAAAATCTAGTGGGCAATCAATTTGTATCTAACTGTAGGAAAGGTTGTAATGGTGGGGGAGTGGCATTTTATGTTAAAAACGGTATATCTTTTGATGTGTGCGATGACCTCACCATCATGAATGAAAGAGAATTTGAGTCTTTATTTATAAAAATTACTCTATCAAGAGACACTCTTATGTGTGGAACAATATATAGGGCCCCACAAAATGATAATGACTCGCATCAGCGATTTCTTAACACTCCAAATAACTGCCTAAAAAAGATTGATTTGACAACCACATGTTTTCTCTATGGAGACTATAATTACGATTTAGCAAAAATTGCAGAAAAAAGCAATGTCAATGATTTTGTAGAATTTATGGCAGATCACTCGTTTTTTTCAATTATCAACAAGCCCACCAGAATTACAGATACTTGCGCTACCGTACTTGATCATATCTGGACAAACTCTTTCTCTACTATCACCAAATGTGCCAGGCCATATTTTAACATTATAACTGGGGGGGAAATTGCCCCCCCAGTGAACTTTTTTGCCCCCCTGGTGAAAATTTTCAGAGCTTATGTTAATGACTTTGTTTAGGTGAACAGTACACCGGCAGAGCTTGTCAAATTAAAATATTTTCGGTATATGGTCAAGATATAAGAATTAATGCGTGCTCAATATAAGACTTAAGGAGGAAAAAATAATAGACAATGGGCCTCCACAAAATTGTGCTTGCATAATGCATACGTTGCATGGTCTTTAATAGAGAACGCCTTGCTTGTAATAGAAACAGTAGTTAAAGTGTTAGACCATGAGCAGCCAGAGAAAAGATCCTGCTGGTATAAAAGCAATATCAGAATTTTTCAGTCCAGTGCCACCAAAGGTCAACAGACGAGAACAGCAGAGTTTGCAAGAAAAAAATGCGTCAACCTCGAAGAAAAGTGCAACGAGCGTGCCAGAAAATACATCAAGTTTAGAGGGCAATAACAATGCTGCACCAATTTCGCTCGAGAACGTAACTGCTGTTTCGGAAGAAAGAGCAACAACTGATTCCTCTATTGGCTTGGAAGAAAATGCAATCGATACACAAGATACTGCAGCAATTGCAAAAACTAGCAGTACAGATAGAAGGGAAAACACAAGCTGTGGTGGAAACTCTGAAGCAACTGAGTGGTATAAGTCCATGAAACTTACAGAGCAATGGCTACAATCTCGTCACGAATGCTTGAAGTTCTACAACGACGCACAGGGTCAAAGAAAACGATTGTTTGTAAAATGTCTTATATGTGAAGAATTTGAATTTGAAGCTAAAAAGTATTCAAGAAATGGTGTGCTTCCACTTGCTAGGGGGTGTCGTGCTGATTCAAAAAAGAAATTAATGGATGTTGTGGATCATCTTTTATCTCAACCACATAAAAAGTCGTCGGATTATAAGTCATTAAACCGTCAATGGAAGTCACAATCAACTTCTCATCCATGGATACACTATTTGACGAAACAGCGTGTGGAAACGGTTGAAATGCTTATCAGATTGTCGATTGATGTCTACAATGACAGTCTTCTTCTGACCCCTACTTCCTTTTCTTGGCCAGGGCGATCATTGGCTAGTTTGCACAGTGACCAACTAATTTCGTCTTTCAGAAAAAATGGCTTTGATCAACAGTTTGAAGAGTTCAAACCACCAGGCTCTGTTTTACACTACAGAGACCCTGTGATATATGCTGAAATGCTTAAAATCGAAGAAGAGCTTCAGAGTAAAGTTACTTCGAATCTGGTAAACGCAGCAGTTGTTAGGGCCATTCAGGTAGATGGCAGTTTGAGCCAGACAATGAGAGACAACAAGATTGTGAGTGCTCGTATTAATGATAAGGATCTCAACATGAAAACAGTTTTTTTGTCTGTAGATGTCCCCAAGCTAGAGGTGCTGAGGGTCTTCTGGAAATAGTGAAACCCATAATAAATTCATTTGGACTTAACAAATCGAAACGTGTGGGTGTAACTACTGATGGCGAGTTAGCAAATACTGGACGTAGAAACGGATTTTGGAAGTTGTTGCGTACTTACCTTGATCGTGATATTTTTTCCTTTTGGTGTGTAGCTCATCGATCAGATCTCGCTGTAGAAGACATGGAGCATGCTGTTTCCGAACTCCAGCTGTGGAAAGAGAACGTATTGGGGGTGGCAAGTTACTTTAGAACAAGCAAAAATCATAAAGCTACTCTTCTTACACTGTTTCCTGATTCACTTGAATTTCCAGCGTATTTTAAAGTTCGCTTTGCTGAGCATTTGGTTAATGTAATCGAAGCAGTGCTGCATAATCGAGATGGCTGCATTGAAGTTTGGAAACGAATTTCTGCTGAAGGAACACGACTTGAAAAAGCAGAGGCTAGTGGTTTTTTGCGTAAGTGGACTACCGGATCGAATCAAGTCTGGCTCACTGCCTTGATGGGTGATGCTGCTAAAGTTTTTAAAAACTTGCAAAAGAATTTTCAAAGTGATGACCTTATATTAACCGATGTAATCACTTGCCGTGACACCGCTATACGAAAGCTTGACCTTATGTCAAATGCCCCTTACCCAGGAGGATGTGAAGAAAAATATCTTGAAGACGAAAAAAGGGCAATGCAAGAGTCCGAAAATGATGATGAAGTGGAACCAACTCCAAGACGCACCCATTTCAATGCTTTTATTTCTTTTTTTAGAAGTAGAGAGCAGAGGTGGAGTCCTCGAGGACGTCCTTGGCCTCGAGGACGTCCTCGAGGACACATTTTGAAATCCTTGGCCTTGGCCTCGAAGGTCAAGTCCTTGGCCTTGGCCTTTTTTTTTTTTGGAGATCGCCCAAAAATTTTTGTGATTTTGGAGAGCACTTGCGCTTGTGTCCTTGGTCCTTGGCCTTGGCCTCGAGCATTCCTGTCCTTGGCCTAGAGTGTCTGTCCTCGGAAAGGCTGTCCTTGGCCTTGGCCTTAGCCTCGTTTTTTTTTTGTGTCCTTGGCCTTGGCCTCGAGCCTTGTGTCCTCGACTCCACCTCTGGTAGAGAGGCTATTCGCGTGGAAGTGGTCATGGTAGCTAAGAATTAGATAACTCAGTGAATGAATATTGAACAAGAAGAGCTCATTCAGAAATGCATTACTTTTCTTTCTGCAAAAACTATGAACGACTTTGTTTCTCACGGACTGACAATTGTGAGAATGTTATTTCCAGGAGAAGTTGAACAGTTTTCGGAAGATGTGTGCAATTTTGGCCGATGATACACGATGTTGGATTCTTACCCGAAAACACGGACTTGGCACAATGCTATCATGGCGACTAAGAAAGCTATGTCACGTTACTCGCAACAGCGTGACTTTAAATAAGTATCTGATGGCTCTACTTGTTATGGTACCGCACTCCATGCAAACCGAAAGAATGATTTCTATGTACAATAAGATTGTTACCCCCAACCGACAAAGCATGCACATAGATACAGTAAAGTCAAGGATGCTCATTGCTCTTAATGGTATTGGCACAGCTAAGTATGACCCACGGGAAGCAGTTGGAGAGTTTTTAAAGGGAAAAGACCGCCGACAGAGAGAGCCTGATTGTGATTTGTACAAAAAACGTGAATATGTTGCTAAATTTTTTCGCTAATTTTATAAAAAAGTACTAGTTTTGACAAGCGGTGTGATGAGATGATTGTGAAATGTGAATAGTATTCAAGCAAACACTAAAACGTGATCCCTGTATAGTACCTTTCGGCTCATGACTGTCATCAAAACATAGACATGGATGTTTTTGAAAGGTTAATGCAGTTGAGTTTTGACTATAGGCTACTCTTTGCAGCTTTGTATAAGGGTTCACATTTACACATTCGATTCACTATATTCTAGACTTTATTTTTGGGAGAATTAAATCAATCAGGTTGTTGCTTCAGCTAACAATCCTTATTTATTATTACGTATTTATTTATTTATTTATATCAGCCTATCCATATAATTCTTTTGGAGATCATGGAATATCAGTTATTAGCTACCCTCCTTTGCGTTGTTATTGCAACTATGGTGATAATATACTTGTACAAAAACATTACAGTAAATCTATATACTTGATAGTAATATCTAAAGCAAAAAACCAATTAATAAGCAATTCAATTACTATTAACTTCAATTTTTTGAAAGATTCTATGTATCTTTCTGAATTGGATAATTAGGCAAGTTTTCTTTCATTCTTTGCAAACATGGTACTACGAAGTTTGGATAATACAGAGTGCAGACACCTTAGGCTTAGTTTATGGTGTGGAGTTTATCTGTTGCTCTCCATAAGTTTGCTTGGTTGTCATTTCAGAGTATTAGTCTTTTAAGTGGATAAGCACTAACAACCATACAGAATATTTTATTGCAAGTCTCTTTTGAAATTTATGAAGACTACGAGTTTATGAATTTATAGTTCTTAAAAATACCAGAACAATTGGCAAGTACAGTCGAATTATTTTTTATCTATTAAAGTTAGCCTAAGAATCATAATTGGGATACTTACACGATTACAATACTAGATGGCGTATTGGTGGATTGGGGTATGTCTCTGAAATGGTAGACTCTGGTTTAATTCCAGGTCTGGTCAAGAACGAAAGACTTTAAAATATAGTATTCGCTGTTACACTACTTGGTGCTCAGCATTTTAGTGTAACCTTGGAGAGTCTCTTCAAGCGATTTACTACCAGATTCTAGTGTAATTTTGGCAGGTCCTATAATCAAACCACCCTAACTACCGGTTGTTCCTCTCCCATGGTTGTTCCTCTCCCATGGAATTACAGAGTGAAGCTTGAAGTGAAATCTGAAGTGCATGAACAAACTCAGATGTCAATAAAAATACCTAAGATGTGTTGCAGTGGTGGTCTGATAGTCATCCTCTGGAGTGACATTGTCGGAGACGACGGGTGGGGCTTTAATCTTATACCTGTAGTATGAAATTGCCCCCCCAGTGAAAAGTCGTTAAAATATGCTCTGAAATGTGCTGTAATCACGCATCCATTATCAGATCATATGCCAGCGGTAATGTGCGCAAGTACTGAACGAGACAATGCCAAAGCATGCACTTTTGAAAGACGTTTTACAAATAAAGCTATGGAAAGGTTTTTCGATAACTTAGAAACTATCCAAGTTGATGCATTTACAAATGAGATTAGAGCACCTGACTGTGTCTACGAAAAATTTATAGATAAGTATATGTGTGTTTTCAACGAAAGTTTTCCATTAACGAAGAAAAAATTACATCAACCAAAAAACAATTGGTTTGATAGAGAATTAAAAGAATTGTTGATTAAAAAAGAAAAACTTTTTAAAAAATTCTGTGCACAGAAAAATATCGTCACTAAGACAAGGTTCAACAAAGCACGAAATGAATATTTTCGAGCAATCAAAATTTAAAAAACAAGCTTATTATGCTTCCTTATTTAAGAAACAGAAGAATGATTTGAAACAAACTTGGCTAGCCATTAATGATCTGCTCGGTAAAGCTAAAGCCAAATCTTGTTCTTCGTTAAAAATTAACAACCAAATTGTGAATGATGTTAAACAAATAACTAATCATTTCAATCAGTACTTTTCAAATGCCGGTAATGCGCTGAGGGAAAAGCTGCCTCAGTCTTGCAGTGACTTCAAAACATATTTACCAAAATCTTCTTCCAAATCCCTTTATTTTAATCCTGTAACTCCAACGGAAGTAAAAAGAGTCACAACAGAACTAAAATCTAAACATAGCTGCGGTTTAGATGGCATATCAACAAGAATATTGAAGTTATGCCCAAGCAACATTGCTTTGATTTTAGCACATATTTTCAATCTATCCTTATCTGAGGGCGTATTCTTGAAAGTATTTAAACAGGCTAAGGTCATCCTGGTATTCAAAAAGGGGTCAACTTATGACGTCAATAATTACCGACTAATAAGCTTACTTCCAGTTATGTCCAAAATATTAGAAAAATTAGTGTACACACGCCTTGTCAGTTTCTTAAATAGGAACGGCTTTTTTCATGAAACACAGTTTGGATTTCGTCCAAACCTTTCTACAAGCCAAACCAACAGCAAAGCATCCAATCCACTACATTACTAATTGAAAATATAACTGAAGCATTTGAAGCAGAACAAGCCATGGTTGGAGTGTTTTTAGATTTGTCGAAAGCATTTGACACAATTGATTATGATATTTTACAAGCAAAACTCTTTCATTGTAGAATAAGAGGCGTACCTTATGATTGGTTCAAAAGTTATTTAACAAACAGGCAACAACAAGTCATATGCCAAAATGTACTCTCCAATGTAAAATACAACAATATTGGTGTTCCTCAAGGTTCCACTCTGGGACCACTCCTCTTCTTAATTTATATTAATGACTTTCCTCAATGTATTGCAAAAGGAAAAACTATAATGTTTGCAGATAATACTAACTTATTTTTCACCAAAAAGTGCTACAATAGTGTCTTTAAAAAAGCATACAAGAACTAAAACTTGTTGACAATTGGCTTCTCTCTAACAAACTATCAGTAATTATTAACAAAACTAGCTATATCATATTTCGCACTTCTAACACCCCACTACCAGTGAGCAATAACTTGTATCTACGTTGCAAAGCATTAAATAGGGTGGAATCTCTACGCTTTCTGGGAATCACAGTTCATGAGCATCTGTCTTGGAAGCCATATATGGAATTTTTATTGCAAAAGATTAGAATCAATACTGCAGTAGTCAGAAGAATACAACACTATCTCAATCAAGAAATTTTGCTACTACTCTATAACTTCATGGTTAAGAGCCACTTGCAGTACTGTATTCTGACCTGGTGTAATGGCAATAAGACTTTGTTACAAACTCTTCAACGAGCAGCAAACAAGTTCATTAGACTCATTTTTAAATTAAATTATCGCGATAGTGTAAAAAATACGATGCAACAAAATCACATATTAACAATCAACCAGCTTTTTGAAATTGAATCAGCTTGCTTCATGCATCGATATGATCATGGAAAACTGCCATTGGCTTGCCAGGTCTTATTAAAAAATAATTCCAAATCCTCCAAAACTAAATTGCGTCAAACCAGAAGCAACTCTAAATACTTTCCTGCATATTGTCGAATCAATTTAACAATGCAATCAATTAAGTATAAAGGGGCAGTGCTATGGAATAAAATACCTTCATCAATTAGAGAAGTAAAATGTTTAACCACATTCAAATTGCTACTGCAAGATTTCTTAGAAAAAATGATTAGTTATATAACGTTAAGCATGCCTCATGTCCTCACACTATACTATTTACTCACTCCATCACTATCAGTCCACCCCTATACCCAACACCCAACATCCTTCCCCTCTTCATTTCCTTGAACATGTTTTATACTGTACATAGCTTATTGCAAATTTGCTTGTTTTGCATTATTTTTAACTATTGTGTGATTGCTACGAAAGGTTCAGCGACCATGCATTGTCATTGCTTTTTGCGTGTAATTAATGAAGTTTAAAATTGTGCATGTTTCAACGTATATCGTTTTGTCGCTGTTTTCCTTTTTCGGGTTTGGTAGTGTGCTTTTTTTGTCTTAAACGTTGCTCTGGTGAGCCAGAAATAAAATTTCACTATCACTATCACAAATCAGTCCCGTGGGACCGCAAAAAACCTTTGCAACTAGAGCAAACCTTTTTTCTTCACAAATGTTCTCTTTTTCTCCGCGCCTCTGTTTCTATTCTACTACAAAAGAGTCGTTAGTCGATTAAACAGTGCTACAGATAATGGGCATAACTGCTAAATTTGATCCTGCACAGGGTTTAAAACGGTCTACGGTTTTCTATATATGGTATTGGTATTGCCGCTTAATTATAAGTTTAATTTTGCAAAAAAAAACTAATTGTTTTGTTACAGAAATATGATGATAAAAATTTGCGTTATGTAAGTAAGGGGACTGATTTCGATATTGAACGAGGTGACGTAATACTTTCTCGAACTAATCATATTCGAGTTATTTTCCGTGCTGATGGAAATTATGGTGGGAATGGATTTCTGGCTTCGTTCCAAGCAGGTATTTTTTGCATAATCCTGGATGGAATCTTTAATGCGATGAAATGTTACTCTTACCAATAAATAAGATTTTTCATTATACTTGCTGTAATACGCCAAAGGATGAGACGAGTTAGGGTGGCCCAACTCCGCGTCATTGCGGCTGCGCAAAATACAGCTCTTTTCGAAGAAATTTTGCAGCTGTGGCGAGTTGTTTGAAATACTGCGTCCAATTTGACCGGCCCAAGGTACGAACCTGAGATCTCCCACTCCCGAGACGAATGCGTTACCGCTCGACCAACTGGCCGGTACCTAATATTCTTTTCAGTTGCCAGTTTTTTTTAGTGACGTCTAATGAAGAATCCGAGTATAAAACTACTAGCCTTGGTTTGCTGTCAGATTACGAACATCAACATTTAATAAGTAAGTGTGTCACATGCTCCTTGCCTTGGGTGTTTTCCGTTTGATGTTTTAAGTCACAGTAGACTTGTTGAGTTTCCTGTCTGACCAATGCTTTCAAATCCAAACAGCAACGTGACCTATCGTCTTGTTCCTATGTAAGGGATCGTAGAGTCTGTAGCCTTTCACAACTTTCTCATATAATTTTTTGTGAATTTTTAAAAAACAAGAAATGCGAGGAACCCCAGATTACCTGCTCACGATCTGTCAACAATTCAGCACCTTCCTGCGCTAGAACGTCCAGCACAGCAAAAAGCTAATCCGATGAAACTAACTACAAAATGCAAGGTCGATAGCATGTTTGTAGACTTCTCTGTACTGAAAAAAGATATTCATAATGCAGAGTCCAATGCAGCAACAGAGCTACAATAAATCCGTTCCGCTTTATTTACTTTACCCACTCCGTGCTTTCCGATCACTCCCCACTTCTACATATCGGTGTCTCATTAAATAATAGAGCTTAACCTTATCAAATAATGCATATTTCATAGCCACATGAAGAAATGAGCGTAGAGTTGGAATGACAAAGAGTACTGTGGAATTGTTCAGTAACTTGTAGTACTTGTAGTAACAGTTAAGATGGAAGGTCAGTCATGTTTTCTGAAAAAGCAGTTAAGTAAATTTTCTAAATGTTGCAGTCGCACATTTAACCATTTAGAAGAAAGGAAACTACATGGAAAATACATCAAATTTGGCTTTGACAATTGTGCTTAGTTAATTAGAGATAGCACTTCTTCCTAAAATGCCTACAAATTTAGAATTCTCGCTGTTAAAATTTCTGATTATTATACGTTTGTGCTTATTTTTTTTTGTCCTGATTATGCTTATGTTTGATTTAGTTGATTGTCATAATCGATACTGCCGGTCGGATAACTTTAACTGTGGATGCAAACTCCACCCTTGGTATTTACATGCAACAACCAATTGCATTGATCGCACATGGATTTGTGACGGATTTTCCGATTGTGACGATGGTTCTGACGAGATAGATTGCATTTGCTCTGAGGACAAGTTTCAATGCAGTGAATGTGAACGTGGTATCAAATGTCAAAAGTTTCAAATTGAGCAAATATTTTACTGCGTATCAAAAGCGAAATTGCTTGATGACAAAATTGATTGTTGGCATGAAAAAGACTACTACTCGTAAGTTTATTAAAATTAGTAGAAAACAATTTACATTATGCATTTATATTCATGTGCGTCCTTGAGAGTTTGCTTATTGCGCTATATTGCTTTCGAATTGAACAAAATAAATAGAAATTAAACTGAATATGTAGATTCAACACTAAGTACTGCATTTGCATAAATTTCTACTAAGATTAATCAAGAAATCGAGACCATTAAGTCAAGCGCATACCGGTGATAATTTTTAGATGACTTTAGTGACGCAATAATGAATTATAAAGTTCCGTAATATAACGAAATAGCGGTAGCGTGAGTATAATGCTCTCTGACGTCGAATTGCTTGAGTCCAAATCTTGTAAAAGCTAAAACAGTCTTCAATCGTTTTGAATCCAATTTTCGGATTTTTTTCACGTAATGTTTAAAACAATGTGGGCTTTTATAGGCTTTTTCAGGGAAGGAAACAGCTTTTTAGCGCAAAAAAAACGTCCTAAACAAACTCAAAAAATTAAGCTTTGTAAAATTGTTTTTAATTTTTTGAGGTGGCTTTAACAAACCAGGGGATCTATAAAACCAGGGTATCGAGTAATCGATGCAAAGATTTTGGTTGAAACTTATTTCAATGTTAAAGAAATATTATCTTTAAGTTGGAGTCATATCCACATTACATCAAGAATGTTAGAGTCAACAGCAAGCTACCATGGTTCGGCATAGAATTAAAAAAACTGATCACACCAGCTTTGTAGTTTGTCACAACTAATATAACAAATATTAATAGAAAAAGCGTATGTGAAGATAGTTGGTACTGCGATGGATGGATAGATTGTCCGTGGTTAACTCCCAGTGATGAAGCTAATTGCAGTGATTGTCCGTCGAATCTCCCTAACAGATGCAATTGTAACAACAGAGCAAACTTCACTTGCAAATGGGATGGGGAAGATGACTACAGACGCACGTGCTATTCTGATCAATGTAAGCAAGCTATATAAACGGTATTGGTATGAAAACTACCAAAAGTCAAAAATGACATTCACTATGAAAGGTTTGGGGACAAAAAAGCTGAGGAGAAATCTTGTTGGATTTCGTATGAAGCAGCTAGCCAATCGAATTTTATAATTTGTAGCCAACAATGATGTCACAAAAATTTGCAGCAAGATTATGTTTTAACAATAACAGAATTGATCAAAACATTTTTCTCCCCCAGGACCACTTTGGCTAAGGGACTGACAGTCATCAACTCTCGTCAGTTAGGCTAGCTATATAGGCCTAACACCTCTCAAATGACTGCTGTGCTGCTTTTCATAAGCTGGCAACAATTACTGAGATCGTGACAACGTAAGCAACATATGAAAATAAAAAGATATTGGTCGATGAAGGCCAGGGCAGTTAGGCCTTATCTCCTCCAGGAATTTCCGCGAGAAATTTCGATAGTTTTTCCATAATTTTCTCGGTGGAGACATAAATTTTCCTTTCCTGCAGAAAATGCGTAAGATTTGCGTCAAAAATATGTGACAAATTTTCCGGGATATTTTTGAAATGTGCGTTGGAAAATTTCGAAATTTCCGTTGGCATTTGCTGTCTCCACTGAGAATATTTTGAATCGCGCAAATTGAGAATATTTTGAATCGCGACTGTCTCCACTGAGAATATTTTGAATCGCGACAATGAAAACTATGCTGTGGTAGAAATATCAAAACTTTTTGATATTTCTACCACTAAATTGTGAAGGAATAAATTTCTTTTCCATGTTACTCTAGGTCAAACCCGCAGAAAGAAATGGGTGTTTATGACGTTACAATTGTTTGATTACGCCGTGGAGAAGAATAATTTATAAATTCTTTCCTAGTGATTGGTGTTTGGTGCCATTGTTGAGAGACCTTCCAGCTATGCTTCTGATTTGTTTAAATAATTAAATCAATTTAGTTAGGCTAGCAACTTTTATTTGCGAAACCGTTTGAATTTCCTTGCATTGTGTCGACTCCTCTTCATACTGATGATGAAGTCAGTTGACTTTGAAACACGGGAATGCTCCCGGGATGGGGGCTCCGCCTCACCTGGGGTTGAAATGATTACCCATTAAGACGAGAAAATAGCATTAAGGTGTTGTCAAATGAAGGAGGATTGTAAGATATGATGTCTCTGTGAACCGTTAAATTAGTTCTGCTTGTTTTACTTCAGGAATAAATTAACTCTTTTGAAATAGTTTTTACCAACTCTGTCAGGCCATTGTTCTTAACCAGTGTTGTTACTCATCCGGATTGCACCGATATCACAAACCGGTTACTCAATTTAGAGAACCGGTTGCTAATGATTGCTGGCCTAGATATTCAGCACCTTTGCAAGCATTGGACATGCATTGATTAGGCCTATTTGCAAAATAGTTTTTAATATCTTTTAACCAAATTTACTAAACTATAATCTTTATTTTGCTGGTCTTACAGTCTGCTTTGCTGAAATTGTTTTTGAGACTTTCATCAAGAAAACTAATCTTTGTTTGACCTTGCGAGTATTTGAACACATTTTACCAAATAATGTATGCTCCACCGATGGGCGGAGCCAGGATTTTTGATTGGGGGCCCCAAACCACAAAATGATGTCATCAGAAATTTTCAAAAGAAGAGCTTTTTGTTGGGTAAAGACATCGTAAACTCGAAGATCAGAAGCCGTGGCTTGGTTTGGCACTTGACCAGGTTTGGCATTTAACCAGGATTTTGCTAAAGGGAGAGAGCTTGAACCAAAAGTTAAAAAGCAAAAATGTCTACAGTAAAGTGGGAGACGTGTTGAGCAAACTAATGTAACTTAAACGTGTCACAGAAGGGGGCCTGGGGGCGGAGCCCCCAGCCGCCGGAGGTTATATTGGTCTGGGGGCGAAGGCCCCAGCCGCTGGGCAAGTTTTTGTAATTTTTTGGAAAAACAAGCTATTTTAATGCCACTGGGTCGCATTTCGCACGTGTTCAGAGCCATTTGAAAGAAGTAGAACATTTGAAAGTCAATTGAAAAAATTAAATTATTCAAACCTCCTTTTACTTGCAATTTAAGTCCAAACCACATTCAAAATCTTGCATTTGGTGTCAAATTTTGTAAGTGATTTGGGCCAGGTAGGGGGAAGTAAGGTACATTGCTTGCTGCAATATTTTAACGGTAAATAATAATCACTCAAGATTTTCCTTAAGAAATTTTTGATTTGTCATAAAAATAACCAGTTTAGGATTACAAATACAATCAGGGAGCCCAGGCCCCCTCAATTTAAATTCAATAATTTAATCAATGAGCATCTCCCGCAGCTATTTTTTTTTTCATAGTGTAAAAACTGGCGAGGTGTAGGTGAATTGTTATTGTAAAATGGTGCAATAGATGTTTAGGACTACAAACCATCTATTTGTTTCGCTTACCAATCTACAAACCTGGCCGGATTTTCATTGCGCGGGGCCCCTAGCACTTGAGGAATTTCGCAACATCTTTTTGCCAAATATAGCTGAAGACCAAAAAAACTTTTACCATCTGAGCGCGGGGCCCCTCACATTGTGCCGTATGGTAAATCCACCCCTGGTTATTACATTACGTTCTTGAAAAGGTTACATGAGGGCCTGAGATAGCAACGTTTAGAACAAAAAAACCTTAATTTCACCCAGTTTATGCATTTAAATTAGTTGGCAAAATTGAATGAGGGGGCCGGGCACCCTGATCGTCAAGCTGTTGTTAATTACTATTATATGCGTGTACTGTTGTACGCGAAAATGCTAAGGCAAACTGAAACTGAAGAAACAATAGGCTTTTTTGTTACATTTTTATCATTGGTGACATTTCAATTTGGGGTGGGGCGGGCCCCCAGGACCCCTCTGGCTAAGCCTGAGGGTGGAGGTGAATTGTTGTTGAAAAATAGTACAATAGATGGTTACGCTTACTCACCATGTTATTGACCGGGCCGGATTTACAATGCGTGGGGCCTCTGGCTCTCGGAGAATTTTGCAAAATCTTCTCGCCAAACGTAGGTGAAGACCAGAAAAAAGTCTTACCCTCTGAGAGCTGGCCCTGTGCCATATAGTAAATTCGCCTCTGGTCATTGCATTACGTTCATAAAAAGGTCACATGAGAGCCTGAAATAGCAACTTTTAGGAAAAAAATCCTTAATTTCTCCTGAGTTTGACATATAAATTATTTGGCCAAAATTAAATTGAGGGTGCCTGGGCCCCCTGGTCGTCAATATGATTGTTAATTACTGTTGTACGCGTGTATGTTGTTCGCGAAAAATGCTAAAACAAACTGAAACAGAAGAAACAATAGGTTTTCTGTCACATTTTCATCCTTGGTGGCATTTCAACTGGGAGGGGGGCAGGTCCCCTAGCCCCCCCTGGCTAAGCCTATGACTCCACCGAGAATTTCTTATATCTTTCTCTTTGCAGAAATTCCGCAGCGAAAATTATCGAAATTTCTGTTGGATTATGTTGGTGGAGCACACTTGCTCCACCGAGAAATTTTTTGAGAATTTCCGATAATTTTCGCTGCGGAATTTCCGCAGATTGGAAGATTTGGAAATCTCTCGGTGGAGACAAGGCCTTTAGAGGAGGGACAAAGGAGAATGGAGTGTCCACATCCGGGGTTTTTGGAGAGCCCTCGTTGATTTATGGGGCCCGTTTAAGTTGAATTACTATACTCGAAACAAAAATTTTGAAATGTTGAGGACCCGCGTAATAAACTAATAACTAACAACCGATTGGGAGGGGGACCATTTTTTTGTTCTTCACTTTAAACACGAAAAACATAACAGACCCACAGAGCGTAAAACCTTTTCCTGCCTTTATTTTAAATCGAAAATGAAAAATAGCTGTTTTGTTGAAAAGCACTTCTTTTCGTTTTGGTTCTGTACCCACCCGGAATTTCCTTCAACCGCCATGATGAACGTAGGCATTTATTTAAGAATAATTAGCCGGCTGGCGACAAAGTCGATACGCCAGCATATTCGCTAGATCTGTTGATAAACAATAGTTTGTGTCAAAGTTTTCGGCAAAAAAGTGACGCTAAAGAACGCGATATCATTCATTTTGATAAAACTTTGTTGGTTTCTTATAAACGTTCCGAGGAGCAGGCTTGAGGCAACCTTTTTTAGTTGGTATGTTGAAGCAAAAATAAATTGGCAAAGAAAAACAATGATAACATCTGTATTTCATTTAACAAATTGTGAAACCCGCAACATATTTTGGGCGACTATGCAACTGATGGAGTTACTTGCACTTCAGTGATAACATCTAGTGGCGCAAGCAGGGGCGGATTAAAAGGGCTTCAGCTCCCCTTCTTTGGCAAGTTACTGAGAAAATTTAACGCAAATCAGCATTCAGGCCAAAACCTTGCCAAAAAATTTGGCAAAAATTTCAGTTTTGGTCTTTATTCAATATCAGGCCAAAAACTAACGAAGATGTATTTTTTGGTCTTCACCTAATTTCCGCCGGAACACAATCGCAATTATCAATTGAACAAGAAAAACTTTAAATTTGGGGTTAAACCCCAACCCCCCTCTTAGAAAAATCCTCATTACGCTCCTGATAACATTGTTTTTTTGTGTCCCGTAGTAGGGACCTTTGCAGTCAAATAATTAGGTAGTTTAAATCTCACATTTTTGGAAAACAACCAATTTGAACAAAACTCTCCACCTATTACCCGAATGTTTTATTGCAGGTTTTATATCTCCTGAACTATCTCTTCAAATTTCACCCTCAAGAAGCTAATTAAAGTTCTTCAATTTGGGTTTGATTTCAGGGATCGTCCATCTAAGTTTCGTTTTTTTCTTAATTTCATGCTCTTATAAGTATCTGCTGCCGGCTCAAATTTCAGAATTTGGAGAAAGCCATTTAATAAGGTTTTCAGCTTTTTTTCTTCATTTTCGTTTTTAAGAAGCCATTTCGAGACTTTTTGCTTAAAGCATCATCCAAAAAACTTACATGCACATTGCACAAGTACAGCTCGAAATCAGCAATCTGCCCGAAATTTAACCTGCTGTGAAGTTTGATTTTCTAGCTTAATACTTTCTTACACTTGATAAGCACTTACAATAGGTAATGTTATAAATCCTAGCTTGTTGCTTTCGGGCTCTTAAGACAACCTTATTATCTAAAGTTTATAGATCGTGTTTCAAGACTATTGGTCCTACTGAATCAACAATGATTTTAATGATTTTAAACTGCATTTAAACTAAATTTCAAAAATTTATTCTATGCTTTAACTGATTTCGTGAAACTTTTAAGGTTTTTATTCTTTTTGAATTTTAGCCCAAAATTATTCGTCCCGCACTTTGCTGGGAAGCTATGAGTTTAAATAAGTTTAATTGACTACATTACCAATTAACTTTTAATGTTTTTACTTGCAGTCAAATGCGATTCTAAAAGTAGGCACTGTACTGATCGGTCAGATATGTTTGGATGTCCATGTGGAAGTGACGAGTTTACGTGTGATTGCATTGACCAGGGTACATGTACTCCCAGAGACGGATGTCGGCCGATCAACAGCATTGAAGACGGTTTCATTCGCTGTCCTAATGAGAGAATTCAAATGGGCAGTTATGGAAGGATTCATCTACACAGACTAAATAATATTTCAGAATGTGACGAAATTGGCCTCCCTAAATGCGATAGCTCTACTTGTTACTCAGTCAAAAAATCAATTTGCGTTGATAACCAATGTTATTCACCACATCATGTAATTTGTACATCTCAGTGCGCTAGTAATGAATCGTGCAGTGTTTTCCAATGCGACGATAACCGTCTTATCTTGCTTTCGCAGTTTTGTGATGAAATTGTAGATTGCAAAGACGGCAGTGATGAAGTCACGAACAAACCAGGTTTTAAATGCATTGACTGTGTTTTGCCTCAAAACAACTTATTCGACGACCTAGCGCAATGTGATAATGGTTCAGATTTTTGTTTAGATAAAAAAGATGCATGCTCTCTCTGTCTTGATAAACGGTTGCTAATTTCAACTGATCAAGTGTGCGACGGAAAGGTTGATTGCTATGATTTGTCTGATGAATGTCTGTGTGAAAGATATTTTAACAGTGAAGTGTGCAACCGTGCGTTTAAGAAAAATAGCTTTCAATGCTTCGACAATGAGCACATTGAACCATGGGACAGCTCATTATCAACTTCCAAATCTTTATTCACCAATTGTGCAACAAAGTTCAAAACCAATGTTAGAACAATTTCATGCGATCAGAGACCGGAATGTAAAGATTACAGTGACGAATGTACATGCACAAATCCACCAAGTTTCTGTCATGACACTTGCCATTATTTTTTTCCCATGGGAGATCGTTACTGCGATGGTGTAGAAGACCCTGCTTGGCAGTTCATCAACAAACCAGAGTGCCCAAAAGGATTCGACGAATTCGATTGTCCAACGCGGTTTAAATGCAACGCGAAAGGGAAAATAAGCATTGACGTTTTGCAGATATGTGACGGAATAAAGGATTGTGATGACCACTCCGATGAGCAAAACTGCGTGACTGCATTATTTTCATCTAGCACGGAAATGATCGCCGAGCCAGCCATAAAAACTGCATTTTGGATAATTGGGTTTGTAGTCATTTTTGGCAATTTGTATGTGATTGTCACTTCCTTTGCCGTTCTCAACCAAAAAAAGACAATTCAAGGTGTAGGATTTCAGCAAATCATCGTATTGAACATCGCAATTGCCGATTTGATGATGGGAATTTATTTGATTACAATAGCTGCTTACAGTGAATTGTTCTCTGGATATTATGGTGCTGTAGATCAAGAATGGAGGTCAAGTTTAAAGTGCTCCATTATTGGTAGTCTAGTAGTTATTTCCAGTCAAACCTCTTGCTTTCTTATGGTGGTTTTGACAGCTTTTAGATTATCCAACATAGTTAACGCAATTGGGTCGTTGGCCTCTTCCTCACGTCGTTGGGTATTTTGCGTGGTTGTGGCATGGCTTCTTTCATTGATTGTTGGTATTGTTCCGATGATATCTTCGTACTTTATGCACAGTTTTTCATTTTCCACCACAGTTAATCACGGAACCTTAGAGTCTACACAGGTCACGGAATTTGCATGCCGGATCGCCGCTTTATGCAACAAAACAATAAAATATAACGGTTATGAGTTTCAATCGGCACTGGAGTTTGTTCATAATAGTTTGCCCCAAGGTTCATCAGTTGCATTGTTTGGATACTACGGTCAAACCAGTGTTTGCATGCCACGGTTTTACGTTGCTTATGGGGAAAGTTCTTGGGAATACACCATTTTCATTATGACAGTCAATTTCTTAAGCTTTGTTTTCATTGCTGTTGGTTACATTTGGATTTTCAAGCAATCTTCAAAATCATCTGCTAACGTCGGAAGAGCGCAAAGTAATCAAGTCAACGCACAAGCTGCCAGAATGCAGCGACGCATCGCTCGCATCATAGCAACCGATTTTTGTTGTTGGATACCTATTTGCGTCATGGCCTATGTGAGACTCGGAGTTGAATTCTCCGACATCGTCTATCAGATCAGCGCTGTGCTGCTGCTCCCAATCAACAGCGCAGTGAATCCGTTTCTTTTCACTTCACTTCCCGTCAAGCTGATTAGCTGGTGTCGTCGTGGGTAACAGAATTTATATAAATCTGAAAGACAGTGTTAAGATTATTTGGGAAATTTGCTGTTTGGATTATTAATGGATTCACCTGCGTGTGTTAGTGTGCATGAGTAATTAGTAGATACTTTGGTAAATAGTTGATTGGAAGACTGTTGTTTCATTCGGTAAAGACTTCAGTTACTTAAGATTTAATTGGTTGAGTAAAGATTTTTATGACATTTAATTGGTAAACATTTTATCGTTGATATTTATGTGGTAAGGATGTAAGTTTTGGGATATTTTTATCAATGTTGATACTTTTCATACTGGCCCAGGTAGGCTATCTAAGAAGCATAGATTTTAAACGAAGCAGCTGCCTAGCTATTAGAAATTAGTTTTAAAGTCATATAGAGCATTTCTGTCATTGTATTGTGATTAGCTTTTCCGTTATCTACTGTAGAAGTTTTAAAATTTCTGTTCAAGGTCTGAATAATTTGCTGTACATTACTTTCCCTTTATAATCATGTCCATACCTGTAGTAGATGAAACTTCATTGCGAAACAGACTACATCTTACTGTAGGTTGTTAAAATTTTAATTTTGAGTGTGTTTCTATGATTATCGATACTGTAGAGTGTATATACGTAGCTTATCATTAATTAGTAAAAATATTATTAGTTCTCGTGTATTAATTGCAAAACAAAAAATTAAAGCAGAAATATGCTTTGCTTAATTAAATGCTTTAGTGTTAGTGTTGCTGCAGTCTGGTAAACTCGGCTAAAGTGAAACGCGTCTTCCAGTAACTTTTGTCTATTTCAAACAGTTCCAACAATTTACAAAACACACAGACGATTGAACTAAGATGCTAAGAATGCGGAAGGAAGTCTTGCGGCGAAGACGCAGATGACGGCGGTTTTCTAAAATAAATATTTCAAACTAAGTTCTAAGCCTTCGCAATAGTAAAAAACATGAGGCGATCATTAAATTATGATTAATTCAAGAGTTAAACGGAACTTAGCAATATTGCAAATCCGAATTGCAGCTAAAAGACCGGCAAAGAAAGAATACGGGTTTATAAACAACTTTGAAGTTATAACGTCATTAGATCGACGCGGGGTTTCGAAAACAAAAAAAGCAGGTCAAACCAGCAACGACGCGTAAGAGCCGGGTTATACACAACGCGAGCACGGAAAGCGGCGCAAACGAGAAGGCAGCGTTCGCGGAAGAAAGGTCATAATAAAATAAAATAGAATTGTTTATACTGCGCGGGAAAGCGAATGCGCACGAAATTTAGTTCGTGCTGAACACCGCCTAGCTTGCATCCAGAGCAAAATTTTAGGCGGCGTTCGCGACGGCTTTTGTGTTCAATCAATCAGCGTTCTAAATTTAGGCTACGTCACCACGTATACTACGTCACTGCACTGCTGTACAAACAAAACACTGTAATATAATTCAACGCAGCTATATCATGTAACATATGCGAGCAAAGAAATTTATCAAAAAAGATTTTGTTAATATTTTTGGCGTACTATTGACTGCAATAAACATTTGATATTGCATAAAGTTTGAAATTAATTTTTACCGTCGGATCGCTCGTTTTCTCGACCCCTTAAATTCCTGCTGAAATTGTAATAAATAAAATTAAATTAAATCCAATTATGCTAACGTCGAGATTACTGTTTCGGCAAAATGCAAAAACTTTTTAATTGTTATGATCTCGTAATATCATTTTCGCTGTTTTTTAGATAAATAAACCTTGTCGATCTAAATATCAATAACAAAGTACAATAGTTTTTTTCTGTATAAGAAGCAATAACTTTAGGTGGAGGGTGACGGTTTATAAATGTTCACAAACTTTAATTTCACGTGTCCTTAAATTTTTTTGGTGTGACTCAAGTTCATTTTTTCTTGATTAAACATTTCTCTTTGTTACTGATCCAGATTATATATTCAACAAAACAGTATAATCAAGTGGCAATGATTGTTGAAACATGGTTAGCATTTAGTTACGATACGGTACTGTAAATAGAAGGTATCGTTTTTGCTTTTTTTAATTTGGCTCATGTTTTTATTGAATTGTTCTTATAAAAAATATTGCACAAAAAATTCAGTTATGACGTTAAACAAATAAAGAATTGTTCTCGTTAATGAAATATAAGAGCTGTTTTCTTTTCTTAAATGACATTCAACAAAAAAGTGATTGCTTTCCAGTAATTAGTGTTGCTGTTTTAAATGCCATCAGTTAAAATATTTTCAAAACTGATCTCCAAATTCATCAGGTTCAAAACTTCAAATAGGCTACAACTTCTGCAATATGGTAGAATTCGCCGTGACAAACAAACCATCTTTATAATCAATAGCTTGTTAATGATTATAATTTACATGAACAAACGATCAAGTTTTAATATAAAACATATTGCGGTTTTCGTGCGGAAAACTGCTTTCTATTAAAGCAGTAATTCGTGCGGAAAATCGCCTGGCTTTCCGCATAGTTCGAGTTCGGGTTCGCGCTCTGTATAAACGGCCCTTAAGAGTGGCAAATCAGACTGCTAAAACGGTTAATAGTGAAAATAATCCTTGCATGTGAATTAAATTTGAGCTTGGGTATGACAGTTAGCAAATGCGTAAAAAGCATACTATTGATTTACTTTTAATTTTGAATTTTTACTCGTTGTTGTTATGCTGTCAAGTAATTATGCTTTTCATTTATTGTATGCTTTGTGTAATGTACAACTATATTTTTTTGTCATAATTGCATGAGAGAAACAGTTTTAAACCAAGCAGGTGAGAATGCTCAGAAATTTGACAAATAAAGTGTAGTGACCGGGCGACTATATGTCGTGTGAAGTGTTTGGTTATGGAAACTTAAACCGTTCTTATCCAGTAAATTATGTAGTTTCTTCGCTCACTCCGATACCATCATGCTGGTATCACTTGGCCGGATATTTCACACGACCTGCGTACTAGCTATTTTTGTGCTTCAATATAAACGCTGCTACGCTGCTATCGCGTAATAAAAAAACTTACTTACTCATGAAGAGGAAATCTCTGCTTGTCGGACGAGTCTAGGACTCACGCGCGCTCCCACAAAAGCGCGCCGCCAAAATGCAAGAAAAATTTTCATACAAAAAAACTATAGCGTTCCCTTTGTTATTCAACCCTGAATTATTGAACCGTTGCATGAGGGTTGCCAATAAAAAACATAATTAGGGAGGCCCCAACGTGGTGTTTGGAATAGAATATCTCTAGAACAGCTGGGTCAAAGAGGATGAGTTCAGCAATGGCAATTTAATCTAATACGATTGCTATAACTTTAGAAACCCCATTGATTTTGCCTTCAGTCCTCATTTAGAGATTCGAGTTACAATTAATAAAATATTCAATTTCTTTACCAAACAGATTCATTAGTCAGTATATAATAAATGTATTTCTATCATTAAAGGCGGTGAATCATCCAGCCAATTCCGGTGGTTTACAATAGCTAAAATTGAACTATATTTTTTGATATTTTTTGTTTTAATTTTGGGACTGCGGTTGCAATGATATTCAACAAATACAAAAAGATGTCCCCCTGAAAATAGTTTTTGGAAACTCTGAGTTTTGATCTTCCCGCCAAAACCACAGTAGGCCTAATGGTTTAGAGAACTGTGGTAGGCCTAATAGTTTAGAGATAGTTTATTTATAAATAGCTTTGGCCTAATTAGGCCTAATTATCGCTAAACTATTAGGCCTAATAGTTTAGAGATAGTTAGGCCTAATAGTTTAATAAGATTACAGTAGGCCTAATAGTTTAGAGAACTGTGGTTTTGGCGGGAAGATCAAAACTCAGAGCTTCCAAAAACTTTTTTCGGGGGGACATCTTTTTGTATTTGTTGAATATCTTTGCAAATGCAGTCCCAAAATCAAAACAAAAAATATCAAAAAATATAGTTCAATTTTAGCTATTGTAAACCACCGGAATTGGCTGGATGATTCACCGCCTTTAATTTGCTGTGATTCTTATTGAAATCATGTGGTAACGCTATTTACAAATGTAAATTTTTGCTAGCGATTTTGTTACATGACTGTTTTGAAGTGTATTAGAAGAAAGAGGACTCTCCAAATTATGCAGTAGTTGCTGTTGATCTTTGGTAACTCAAAGTTTGGGTATTACCCGAGGAATTTACTTGAATTCTCCGACTAGAATCAAAACAAAATTCCAATTTTACCAGTGATAAATTGTATATATAATTATCTCAATCACGCGCAACTTATTTGTACAGTACGCTACCGTACTGTACGTTTAAATGATAGCTAACAAACCACAACTTAAGCTGCTACGCGAACGGGAGGTTTGAGGTTTTAACGTCGAGATGGTCAAATAAATTGGACGCGAAAATGGCCCCGACAACTCATTTACAAGCATTGACATAATACAGCGAGTATAAATTAAGATTTGATATTTTTTAATATCATAAGCTTCAATTATTTACATCAATCAGCCTGTCTGGACTCCATTTGATGGCCAAAAAATTACAGTTTTTCACATGACCATTATGTATCGACGAAGCTAAATAATTGCAATTCGCAAACTTCTATTTCTACCGTTTTTTTAGTTGGAACCAAATATTGCTGGCTAAAGTTCATTTACAACCAAGGAGTAGGGTTTTGGGAGAAATCCAAGTCCATGGATTCCATCTTCAATATTGGGCAATGCACCGGAATCGGGGTCTGGGAGGAATTCAAACTTCTGTACCATTCCGACCAGAAAAATAAAAACCTCCATTCGAGCCAACTGGTCGCCTAAACAATGACGTGGTCCAATCGAAAACGGAATGACGTAATTGGAACTGACGAAATTTCCATGCTCATCCAAGAAACGTTCCGGACAAAATTTTTCTGGCTCTTTCCACAGATTTGGATCGTTGTGAACAGCCCAGAGGTTGCTGAATACCTACATATAACAATGACGCACATTGTTGAGAATTCACATACCAAAAACTTATTACCGTAACTTACTTTTTCATTACAACGCTGTATTTCGAGCAGCAGATAATATCTGTTTCTGCACAGTATAAATAACCTATTCCCTATCGAGAGAGACGAGACTCGGATGATGCGGTGTTGTTGTAGGATTTTTGAAATAAATAGGAAAATGTAAATCAGAAAGTTTTGTACTATAGCTACCTATGAAAAATTATGAACATTCTGTTTCTCACAAAAAAACTGAAAAAAGTGTACCTGAATTCCTTTCGGGATGACGTATCCATCGATTTTAGTGTCTGCGTTTGCTTTATGAGGAATTCCAAGTGGACCCAATGTTCGATACCGAAAAACTTCTTGTATGAATGCGTTGGTGAAAGGCATCTTTGGTTTCTGCTCTATCATGGAAATGTCACCCAAAAGTCCTGAAATTTATAAGTTTTGAACACGAATGAAAGAAATTTATGGCAAACTACCGTATATTATGAAAGAGTTAATCAACTACTATAACGCAAAAATATTTACATCCAGAATGCAAACAAAACCATTTTACACTAACTGAGCTGTGATCTTAGGGAAGGCGTTGTCAGACAAATAGAAAAGGGTATGATCTACAATCTACTCTTATTGCGCAATTCAGTATCAGACTAATACACGGCCCAGTTTTCAAGACGATTGACTAAATAGCTATTTTTGCTGCAAATGCAAATAAAAAAAACGTTGTGATAAAAGGTAGGCTACAGCACCTCCACAACGACCGACCAATAAAAATTATGTCGACTGGCTTTTTCTGGGGTAGAAAAGCGAAGAGGCCGGCCATGGGTAAGCAGCGGCATAATGTAGCGGCTCATAGCTTTAACCATTCCATTATACACTATACGTCTGCAATTTGAAATCCTTGTATGAGGCACAGCTAACAAAACTAGCCTAAATGCACTGAAAATAAGCCAAAATAAAATTTTAAGGATAATGTTGTTTAGCGATATTTACATTCCTGTATTTGAATTATATCGTGCTCTTGATTTTTTGAACCTTGATAACCTTTATAAACTAGAATTAGCTAAATTTATGTATCAGCTTTAACATCAAATATTACTCGAAACTTTCATGAAATCGTTTACCAAGCTTACGCTGTTCACTCACACAACACCACGTAGAAACAATCATGTGATTATTTTTTACTCCAAATCAACAAAAATTTAGCCAAAATTATTTTGCGTTTCGAGATGCTAAATTATGGGCGGATATTAACAAAGAATTTAAAGCTTTGAATTTGTTTGCGGTTAAAAACGAAATTAAGAAAAAATTAATTAAACAGAACTGAATCTGAAATCTTCACTCTCTCACTACGACATATCTGATATTGCTTGATGGTGCATAAAGTTTAACTTGCTGCTGAATGACAAGGAGGAACTTAACTCGATAACGGATGAAAAAGTTCTTCGTTGCTTCTTTCCGATCACTTTGTCAGTGTTTGTTTCGACGTATCTTTTTTGCTTTCTTTTTTGTTTGTTTGTTTTTATGTCAATCGTGAATTGGTAAAATCTCTCGCACTCTCTCTCAAACCATACTATACCTGAGATGTAGATGCAAAATAATAGATAGTAATAAGATAGTTTTCTTGGTTGGTTTCGAGCCTATTTTGAGTTATTTTATTGTAGGCTATATCCTATTGTTAAAATCATTAAAAATAATCTACCCTGCTTTCAACTAATGGCTGAAGACCCAATTTGAATCTTTGTTTGTGCATTTGTGTCTGATTAATTATTGGATTTTGCAATCTTGTGACTTAAATTGAAAAGATTATTTGTCATTGTCTAATCGGTGTTTAAGTTAAATTAATGAGTTATTATTATCCTTTGTTAAAAATAAGCTGCTAATTAGCTCATCTTCAAAGACCTTCAAAGGCTAATTAGACTGCATTTAGAATCGTTGTCTTCTTTTTGTGCATTATTTGTGTGGACTATTTGTGGCAGCTGTAGACTAGCAGCTGACAGCCTTTGTTTGTTAATTTCTGGCCTTTGATGCTAGACAAAAGGCGATGCCACGTGTTTTTTACGACTTGGAACTATTTAAACCTTCTTGGAGCCTGAGAACTGAATAGTGACAAAAATGAGTAAAATGAACAGTGTCAGTTTTTGGTGATACGTGTTAAATGCTGCTTAACTTGGGTAAATTGCGTTTTGCGATCCCTTTCCTTCCCTTCATCTCCATTTTGTTTTATGGATTTGACTATTGACTGTGAGGAGACAGTCTTGTAGATTGGAAGAAAGGCCCTGAAGTGGCCCTTACGTCGTATTTTGAGACTACTTCGTTTTTTTTTTCTGTATTTTCCTTTATTCAATATAATAATAAATTCCATTGAAAATCAAGTGCTCAGTCGTGAGAAGGAGAAAGGGATTGGGAGAGTTTGGCATAGCTCTCCTAGCACGTTATTAAAGTTGGCTATAATACTCCGCATCGTCGCCATGCAGAAAACACAAAACGGTTCGGATTGGCAAGTCTTGGCAGATATTCATATTTAAGAAATAAGTTTTAACGAGAAACGATTTGGCAAACTGACACATATCTCATGACCGGGTTAGAAAGACTTTATCGTTCGTAACACCTATATACAAACTTAGTTTTTTTTGCCATAAGCTTGTACTTCCCAGTTAAACTATCACAATCTTAATTTTTAAAAACGAGAGATGTAATTCAGTCCAAAGCACAACAAGTCGACCATCTCCAAATACCCGTACTACCTTATCTTAGATTGCTAGTTCGTGACTTGGGAACATTTTCTGACTCGCAATTCAGTCGTAACTTACCTATAACATCATGGATTTCTTTTCGTAGTTTTGTTTGGGCCTCTGGGTGATGAATCATGCAAAGCACGGCCCACGATATGGTGCTGGCTGTGCTCTCGGATCCTGCTATCAGCAGGTCGTTGATATAGAAAAGAAGCTGTTTGTCCTAAAATCAACAATGAAAATTGGTGGATTATTTTGGGAGCCAAACTCTCACTGTATTTACTGAATGTGATTTTTTTCATAACATACGAAATGCTTCGCTTATTGTAATCTGCACATTAATTTGTCTCCGAATCATCGGTAGCAAGCTTCACTAACCTAATAACTGTCAAAAGAAACCACGTTTTGTTAATTTCCCAATCTTAGTAGATGATAAAACTTCCAAGTTGCAGAGGTGGTTCGGACATAAACACCCAAAAAGTTACGAGTACGGTTAAATGCGTTCATTCGTATATATCTGCTTCGGTTTTGACAAAATGTTTCCAAATGTGATAGTGTAGCAAATCATTGCATAGTTTTGCTCTGGCATTCCCACGACTCCTTTAAATATAGGTTAAAGCGAAGCAGGCAATCGAGTAGCTGTGCCTCTATAATCGCAAAACCATTGGTAAAACCAACGTTTCATGATTTCTAAGCAATAAAGTATTTCTCTCACCGTGAATGTGCAATCATTTCTTTCCTTCCTTTCCGCAATAAACACGTCAATAAAATCTCTTAAATTATTGTCATCAAAAGATTTCTCATGTTCTGTCATGATCTTGTTTATCCAATCTATGGTTGAAAACAAATTTTCCGTAAACAAAAGTAAATAATTGTGTAAAGTTCAAAATGTTTACAACTTTCTAGAAAAGATCTTGAAGCAATATTGATTGTTTGATAAAGTTCGGAGATTATGCTCATACAGTACTTGTTTTCCAATAACGCTACAAACATCAAGAAACATTCTATCTTATCAATGTCCAGAACTACTGAGACGTAACAGTTAATCTACTGCACATTATCCCACGTTTTACAGGGCATTACAGTAAATAAACTTCAGCTTTCTTTTTTAAAACAAGCACTTACCGTTTATTTTCTACACAAATGTTAGTGGTAAAAAATCCCAATAACTGACTAAAAAAAATATAGCTAGCAGCCTAGTACACTTCTATAGATTACAAGTAGAATCTGTACGGCAGTTTTAGTTACTTTGGTTAAAATTAGCGATGAACGACGACTTTAGACGTTGTCAAGTCCAAAAATTAAAAAAAATTTTACTGCTTTAACTAAGTTTTGCACTTTGGCTGTATGTAATAGATAGATTGCGGTCACAAAAAACAATTCAAAACATAATTTACCTTTATATTTTACAGTGTTGCATACTTGCGTTTACATGTATTTTGATTGAAAAGGTGGCCGAGTATGTTGAAGCTTTGAGACTACTTGCCAAGGAATACAGCTTTCAAGACGTTACTGCAGTTGTTTACTGGGAAAAACTGATGCGCGATTCATTCATGAATGGACTGACCTCACCTAGCATTCGACAACGCTTGATGGAGACTGATAATATTAATTTAGAGCGCGCATCGCAATTGGCGGAGAGTTTAGAACAGGCTCATATGCAATAGGGTAGTTCTATTTTTGCTGCAGAAAAACGCTATTTTGCAGTAGTTGCGTATTAGCCTAGAGACACGTTCTGCAAAATTTGAGCACTCCAAGTCAAGAAACAGCTTGCGGAATTAGTTTTTAATTTTTTTGCCCAAATTTGCTTTTTTATTACATTCCGCTAAATGGCGCACCATAATTCATATACAAAATACATGATATTCTGCAAAAATAAGCTCGAAAAAGGTTCTTATCATTTTGCTTGAACTTAAAATTAACAAGCCTTAAGAGCAAATGGTACAAAATTACAAATAAGTACAATGGCATAATTGCCCAAGTCACAGAAAATGTTTACAATATTAAGACGTATATAAAATTATATCCAAAACTCTCAGAAGTTTAGTTGTTGATTTGGGAGTGAAATATTATCAGGTTTCATGTACTCCATTTTACGATTATCGCCAACGACCAAATTCCACTTCAAAGCAGTTTGTAGTCCTTGTAGCCTACTAATAAAATGATAAAACAGACTTTGGTTGTAATCAATTAATCTTGCTTACGTTATCAATAAATCATTTCTCTTGCGTAAAACTTTATCGTTTTGGGCTGATAAGAGTATACAGTGTTTCTCATGATTCAAGCTTAATCGAAGTTGGTTTTAGCAATAAAAGCAAAAGGAAGAAATAGCTATGTCGAAAGCAAAAACACGACCACTAACGAGACAAAAAAGTGACGCGAAATATGGTGGAGGACCCAGCGAGTTATCCAAAACGGTTACAAGCACCTACGGGCAGTTAAAACCATTTAAAAAATATTGATCCTCAAAGCTCAATTTCGCAATATTGCCACCAAAAAAAAGAAAATTTGATGGTTATATGGCAGTCAGTGAACCCGCGATTACCTTTATTATCCACGATGTCAATCGAAAAAAAGATAAGAGATTTGCCGCAGTTGGTAAAAGATATCAACCAAAAACACAATAAAGCTGCTGCGAAACGAAATCTTGCTAACAAAGTAGACAGCCTTTTTGATATTGCTGGGTGCTCCTGCTCTTTGGAAGTGTTACCGTGTGATGTCAGAAGAATCAACTGTGATGTTGATTAAGAGCACAGGAGCACATGTTTTGCTCTTGCTCCCCAGCTCTTAAAGTTCGGATAGAAGATCGGGCATACTTGAGAGATCAACGTTTAAAAAAACGCCCCAAAGGCTTGTATCAAATGACATTTGTGGACCGAGTTGCTGTAAAACGAGCTTTACGTTCATCGGCAAGTTTTTCGCGGTCAACTGTTGATTTTTCCTCTTTTCCTTGCACCTCAATCCAGTCTTCCACAGACACTGACAGTGCTTCAGTACATTCAGAAGTAAGTTTTTATAGCAGTATGCAGCGATAACAGCTAGTGACATAACGATAATGCAATCGCATTAAAAATTTGTCAATCTAAACTCTGTTAGAAGAGAATAACTTTTTATTGCCGGACAATAAATAACACTCATAACACCGTATAGACGGTAGGAATGTCATACTTAAATGTCATAACCGCTGCATTTCTTTCTGCTCCACATCTGATGTCGAGTTAAAATCAACAACAAACCTAATTATCACATTATGCTTATTGTTATTGCTTATACTGTACAATTGTGCTCTAATTATAATGGTTAGTACGTACTGGAACTAGCCATACACTAATTAATGTTAACCTTATATTAACTTAATTGTAGTCATGCTTAATAACTTATTTGTTTTAGGAAAAAGATAAACGGCTACCAACCACATCAGCAGCTCCTAACCCTTACAACATCATAAGAAAAAACAGATTTGCAATGGAATTAACTCGTGGTGATCCGTCTTCTTCTCTTGGAGCAGCTCTCGGAAATGCTTTGTTATTTGACATCAAACATTTGTTTTAACCTCATGGTGATATAAAGGAGATTTTAATAGACACAGTAGCGTACGCAGGATTTTGAAAAGGAGGGGGCAAAAACTTCAGAAAATTTGAAAGGAACATAGATCAGAATTTGAAATTGTCACACTCAAATTTCGTCCCATTTTTCGCCCAAAATCAGGTGAAGAGCAAAAAAAAAAGGTCTTCACTCAAATTTCGACCCATTTTTCGCCCAATATCAGGTGATTTCGAGGTCAAAGCCTGATGCCCAACTTGCAAAGGGGGGGGGCCATGCCTCAATTTTGCTCACTTTTCCATGCAATTTTGCAATCCATTGCCATGGGCCCCCCCTAAATACGCCCCTGAATAGACAACTCAGAGCAAAATCTTAAGTTAAAGCAATTAGTGAAGTACGAGAACTAGAAAGAAAAACTAAGGCAATCTGTGTCGGTGTTGATAGCAAGATAGATAAGAAAACTTCGAGCTACAAAGCAACGTAAGATGACATTAAAAACAACATTTAAAAAAAGTAACCGGTTCTTAACATCACCTTACCATTCGTATAAACTCGGAATATGCTCTGGAGAGTATTTAAGCCATAAAACGCTCCCAATGACTGGCTCTACTGGTGAAGTTATTGCTCAGCATGTCTAAAATGCTCTGGAAGAATTGGACAATTTGGAAAGCATTAAAGCAATAACTTATTGATTGACAACACCTCCGTCAACACAGATAGGAAGAATGGTTTGGTTGTCAAATTAAAAGACAAACTAGAGCGGAATTTGCATACTATTGGTTGTGTTTTGCACCAAAATGAATTTCCTTTTTGTGCATAATCAAAAAATTGGATGGAGTAACTCCAGGAGCGCAGAGTTAAAGAGAGCGTCCACAGTAAACCACAAATTGCGTTTGAGTCTATTGAAAACCCTTTACAACATAGCGTGGAAAAAGAAGATTTCAGAGATTTGAGCACTGACCAGCGTCTTCTTTACATGAATATACCAAAGGAATCGGTTCAGGAAAAGTGGACAAAAAGTACTCTTCCTGAAAATTTGGTCTGCTACATCAAGCAAGATGGCTTACTCTTGCTATTAGACTTCTTGCTGTCTATACACGGAAAGAATTTCAAAGTGGGAATTTGGGACTGCAAACTATTATGAACCTGAGGAGTAAGAATCGGTAAATTTTGCACATTTTTATACTGCACTTGCGAGATAAATGTGATATAATTTTTGCAGAACTACTCTATTCACATTAGCATTTAAATAACAACATGCCATATTCAGTAAACGCAAACCAGAACCAGAAAGCACCAAAGTTTTAGGATTCGATTTTTAATCGTATTACGCAATAAGAAATAGCAACAGATATAATTTCACTTTTTAACTTTTACCAGCAGAATCAGAAAGGAAATAAAGCCGGAAAAGAAAATCCCTCCCATCAGCTGGGAAGCAAAAGAGTGGTACAATCTTGAGGATGAAGAGTATCTCTGTACAGAGCCACTGCTTTCGAAGGACATACCCACGGAAGATCTGATCTTGTGCCATGCAAACAACAGTTTACTTAAGCTTCCAGATTTGCCGTTCCACTCACAGAGCGTAGAAAGAAGCGTGAAACTTGTAACACAAGCTTTACATAGTTATTATGGATTTGATTAGCGCCACAAATCTATTATGGCCAAAATCACCAGCCGGAAAATGCGTCCTATGTTTGCATCCAAAAGCTCCTACTCCTAAACATACGATTCAATTCTGTAACTGAACCGAACCGAAAACTTTCTTGTAAGTTTGCAATTCGTTGTTATTAAAAAGTTGTTCAAGTGTTTGCTCAACGTTTTAAGCAAGTTTACGCGTAGCTATATGCCGCTAAGCAGGCTTTTTATGACGTCATTGCGAGTGAAAGAAAGTGCGCTTGGTTGCTATTTAGCATGATACTAATATTTATTGTCTTACAGTTTATTTTAAAAAGGTAAAATGGTATTCTAATAGCTGTGTTCGAAAGCGCCACCTAGCGGTTTTGCAAAAAATCACATTTTTATCAAACAAAGTACTAAACTAAAATCCGCAAGCCATTTTTTATTGCAGAGCGCTCAAAGCTTGCAGGAATTCATTTTGCACCAAAATGCAACTACCGCAAGATTACGCCATTCAAAATTCAAAGAAAAGTAAAAAATTGACTTACTCTAATATGCAAGCATTATCGATGAGCCAGAATATCACAATATCGTTAGTGGCTTCGATCCAGAAAAAAAATTCCTCTTAGAAGCTCGTTACAGCCTTTGATAAAAGTGACCGAACGCAAGATAGCGCAGCAGTTTCTTATACTGTACAAGCTCTCCTTAACCACAAAAATCACAGCCCAAGCCTTAGCGCCTGTGTTATTATTGCGGAGGTTCTTTTCATCCTAGACACCTGTGCCCTGCTCGTGAACGATCTTGTCATAATTGCGGGAAACAAGGACACTACGCCAAAGTGTGTCGCAGCAGCCAGTCTCACACTGCCACTAAAGTCTAATCCACGGTGACTTCAACAAGTGACGCACAAGGCAAACGCTATCTAGTTGCTGTTTCAAAATCTCCGTTTGCTGCTGGAACACCGAACTGCTTACAAAAAACGATGGTGGATGCGACAATATCAGGACATTCTGTAAAAGATCTTCTTAACTTAGGGGCTTCCGAAAACTTCATAAACAAGTCTCTGGTGGAACAGTTGGGAGTTCGGTATGTCAAAGACAATTCCAGCGTCACAATTGCTTCTACCCAGCTTCATCTTCAAACACAAGGGCAAATGCATTTGAATTTGGAAGTGCAAGGACATACGTATGAGCATACCAAGTTGGAAGTAATGCCTCAAGCTTGAGTCGATGTCATTTTAGGCCAAAAGTTTCTTAGTGTACATGAGGTGGTAGTTTTTGAGTTTGGGGAAAGCAAGACCCGTTGGTGGTTCATCCTGCAAAGCCTATTAAGCATTGTGTTTAATTGCAGCAAAAGTGGAGGCGCCGTTTATACGAATTCATGCTACCCAATTGCAACCTCATAGCTACACCGAATCGATCTTATAGCAGTGAAGACCAGACGTTCATTAAAGAAGTTAAACGGTTGCTGGCAAGTGGAATAATTGAACCCTCCAGATGTCCATGGCGATCACAAGTACGTAATCCTACAAAATTACGTTTTGCCATCGGTTATTCTCAAACAGCGAATCGATACACTCTATTGGATGCATATCCCTTGACTAAAATTGATGAAATTGTGAATAAAGTAGCCAATGATCGTTTTTATAGCTCGCTGAATCTTAAATCGGCGTTTCACTAAGTGCCGCTTTTAGAAAGAAAAAGGACTTTATTGCATTTGAGGCGATGGGAAAACTCTACCAATACCGACGTTTACTAACGGCTTAGGATTTTCAAAGGGTGATAGACGATTTTATCCTGCGTCACAACCTAAAGAAGGTATATGCGTACTTAAATGACCTCACAGTCACGGGGTCAACACTAGAAGAACACGATCAAAATCTACAAAAATTACTAGCTGCTGCTGAACAGGATGGTTTGACTTTCGACAAAAAAAATCAAAAATACGACACGAGAAAATACAGCAACTTGGGCATGAAATTTCTCAAGCTAGTATTAAGCTTGACCTAGATAGTTTAAGGCCGTTGTTGGAAATGCCACCTCCACAAACACCCAAAAAGCTCAAGCGCAAATGAGGATGTTCGCCTATTACGCAAAATGGATCGACAATTTCTCGTCTAAAGCCGGACCGCTTTTGAGGGCAGAGACGTTTCCTTTGAAAAGCGATAGTATGGACGCATTCGTATTATTGAAACAAGGGCTAGCAAACACCTGCGTTGGTGCCACACGCGATGACATCCCGTTCGTTGTTGAAAGCAATGTGTCTGACTATGCAACTGCTGGCATCCTATCGCAAGAAGGGAGGCCAGTGGCCTTCACGTCAAGAACACTTAACGCTTGTGAGCGACGTTATCCCGCAATTGAAAAGGAGGCAACAGCCATCATTAAATCTGTTCGAAAGTGGTCACATTCTTTTCAAGCCCTAACCTTACATTAGTCACTGACTAACAGTCGCTGTCGTTTATGTTTGACAAAGGCAACCATGGCAAAATAAAAAAACAACAAAATTATGATCTGGCGTTTAGAATAAGCCAGTATGATTATGAAATTTGCCATAAACCACGAAAAGAGAGCATTGCTTCCGATGCTTTTTCTTGAACTTGAGCAACGGTTGACTCGACCGAGAAGCTACAACTGCAATATGACTCTTCATGCCATCCAGGTTACACAAGGTTGTATCATTTTGTGAGGTCCAGGCATTTACCGTTTACTAGCGAGGAAACAAAGAGTGTTTGTCAGTACTATACGATTTGTGCCGAGCTAAAACCAAAATTTTTCAAGCTGGAAATTCAAACACTCATATAGCTTCGAGGCCTTGGGAGAGGTTGTCAATGGATTTTAAAGGCCCGGTGAAAGGGCCACGACCGTACCTTTTTATCGCAGTGAATGAGTTTAGTTGATAACCTTTTGCGTTTCCTTGCAAAAACATGACGTCCCAGACTGTGACCGACTGTCTGTCTACTCTCTTTTGTTTGTTTAGTTTCCCCACCTTCATACTTAGTGATAGGAGTGCTTCCTTTTTAACCCGAGATCTGAAACAATTTCTAGCTGAATGCAAAATTTCCACCAGCCATTCCAGCCCTTATCATCCGCAGGGAAACTCGCTGTTCGAGAGGTTAAATCGAACTATTTGGAAGCAGGGATGTTGAAGCAGTCAAATTTTTGATGATTACGCTTCCAGCTCCTCTTGAACTTTTATGCTTCCGAGTTCGCTTCCGCTTCCTCACATTTGAAATTTTTTGCTTCCACTTCCAGCTCCGGATAGAATTAGTCGCTTCCGAGTTCGCTTCCGTTTCCAGTCTCTTTCATCAAAGTGCTTCCGCTTCTGCTGTCACAGAAATTTTACCGCTTCCACCGCTTCCACATCCAGCTTCCGCTTCCACATCCCTGTTTGTAACAGCTGCGGCTGGCTAAGTACAAGGTTTCATAAACTACAGGTGACACTACTAGGCTTACTTGGCAGTGCCACTTTCTAGCACGTGCAGCGGCCACGGAAAACTAAGAAGGAGCCTATTATAACCACGTCATGGCCACAGCTGGCCACAGTAAAACTTCGAACTCTGATGCCACGGCAGTATTGGTGGTATACAGTGCCGTCGCAACGGGGGGCCAGAGGGGCCGTGCCCCCCAGTTTGGTTTACTCAAATTGCTGTTTTTGGAACATCACGTAACTGCAAGACACTAACAATGATGGTAAAAGGAGTGATTACGTTCAACCATACTTCTCCTTCGAAGTTTTCTTGATTCTTTGCGAAATTGCTGCCAACCAACTGCTGTACATAAATCTGACGTAATAATCCGTCTTATTAACACGCTTTTACGAATGTGACGCGGAAGAGAGAAGTAAGCCAGCAGAATTGTTACGGGTACTTCGGTAGTAATCATGAAATGAAACAATACGTGAAAACATTTTTTGAAAGACCAGCTATTTTGATTTTTAAAGTACACACAAAATTTTGAGGTCGCGGTCTGTGGCGCAACCAGGGTGAAGGGGCTTAAGTCTCCTAAGCCACGTCAATTAAAAACCTCAAAAACGAGCGTTTAAACGTATTTTAGACTTGATCTGAAGTAAGGGGGAGCGATAGGGGTTAAGAAATTTAATTCTTCTTTGAAATAACTTCTGAATTTTAGCAATTTAGTAAATCGTATGGCTTTAAAACGTGCGAATAGCGATTAAAATGAAGTAAAAATTGCTTTTTTTTTGCTGCAAAATCACAAAAATTGCCCAGCGGCTGGGGGCTCCGCCCCCAGGCCCCCGTCCACAGTCACCATATATTTAACCCTGTAGCGCCCATGCATACAAATATTTGGAAAAAAAGTACACGAAAGTTTTTTTCGAGTCAAATGGTGATACATAATCAGACCTTAGTGAAATTTGTGGGGTATCATAATTAATTACCATATTTGGCAATATTGCAAATATGTAACACTGGCTATTATAGGCTGCAATTATGGATTACAACACAAAAAGAAAAAACAAAGTTTAATCACACAAAAGCAAATAATTTCAATGCAAATCGCATTTACAAATACCACATATCTAAATTGTTATTTATAAGATACACAGAAAGGATTTAGCATAATCGGTGAATAATCTTCACGCAAAACAACTTCATACAAAGTTAGTGCCCATTTTGTAGTTGTAAAGATCAACAACAAGCAATTGACTCTTACTTCAATCAAAACTTTGATTCCAAAATTGTAAAGCCCTTACCCCTAATCTAACTCAAAAAGCGCCATCTTTGAAAAAATATTGCATGAAGCTGTCCTACTAAGTAACCGCTGAATATTTAGAAGACACTCTCTGAAACTACTGTAGTGCTGATATGCAATGCAGCAAATACTCCATCGTATTATAAAGCCACTACACAGTACTTGAACAAAATGGCTAAAGTAAATCACTTTTCGAAACCAATGCTATTTTTGTTCAGTAGCCAGAGAAGCCAGCGACCGCTGTTCAAAAACATCAGATTTTTAGAGAAAAAACATCAGATTGCATTTAAACCAGAGCTGGAGTCTCGGCCAAAATCTTCGAGACCGAGACGAGACATTGACGTTGCGAGACCGAGACGAGACCGAGACTTTTGAAACCAAACGTTTGCAATATTTTGCAAATATTTTTAACACTAAATTTTGGACATTCGGTGAACTTCCCAACACATTGCAGTATAGATTTCTAGGCATTTCGCTATTATATTACGAACAAGCTAATTAAAAAAATATACTACTTAAAAGATATACGTTTGTTTTTAGTTAGAAAGCTTTTTGGCGTCGCTTATGGTTTTTAAGATTTAATACTATCATGATCGTCAAAAAATTTTGTTAACTAAATGTGCAAGTTACAAAATGGAAGTAAGAATATTTATGTAGAACTTAGAATAATATTTCAGTCTTAACTGTTCCGCTGTAATATTCACCAGACAAATGTTGTCACATTAATTGTTATAACCCACACCTTTATCGACCCAAGGTGTGATACCATAGGTGTACCATTACTTTGGTCTTTTCGCACAAATGTTGTCCTGATGGTTCTTTCAAAGAATTGTGATTTTTGTTCAGAAAAGCTTAATTCTTTGAAGAGCGCAAGCTTACTTCCTATCATTTCTCCAAGTTCAGTTTATGTTTGTTGATTTGAAAATTCCGATTTGATTTGTTTGTGATGAAAAGGATTTTGAAAGCAACTATAGCAAAATTCAAACGTCAAACCGCTTTTGAGGCCTTCTTCTTTGGAATGCGAAATATTTCGTGTTACTTTGTGAGTAGAATGCGAATGCACTCGGCGCAGCTTACCTCACTGCTTGATTCCTTTTTCACAAAGTCATGGAGATAACTTCGGTATTCTTCCGGACACAGAATAAGCCAAAGAGTAAAACCGGTACAAGAAAAGCAGCAGCCGTCTTATCAAAACGCAGAAAATTTGCAGTTGTACCACTAGTATAAGAATAAAAAATACAAAATTTATTGGTAATAACATTTGTCTAAACCACTGGTAGCGAAATGTTTTATATCTCAGACGCTCTCTACCCCTAGTCCTTATTATTGTGAATCAAAATACCCTTACAATACATTAACTCTGTAAAAAATATCTTTTTTCGATATATTTAATCCCCATGGGCTATTAAGGTATAACTTTAAGAACCCTTGGTTTAAGTAGGAAGGGATCTTTTTTTTTTTCAGTTAAAAACTTAAAATTATTATGGGTTTTACGCTCGGATTGGAAATATGGCGGAGACTTGCCCATTTTGGAAACTTCATGTCTCGAGAAACTTCATGTCTCGAGACCGAGACATGTCTCGAGACACTAGAGCTCTGATCTAAGCTACAAAACTAATGCAGTAAATTTCCTACAGAAACATCCATGCGGGCCCGGCGCCACGAGGGTCATTTTGGGGCCGTGTACCCCAAGCAAGAAATGCCGCCCCAAGCAAGCGAGCAAGAATTGTGCCCCAAAAGAAAGAACAGGACCAACGCCAATGGGATGCATTTGCGATAAAGACCTTTTCTTTGGTCTTCATCCCGAATATATTTTTGTGGCCCACCAAAATTCTTTATGCCACCCCTTCCCCCAGCACACTACTCTGGCGCCGGATCTGCATCCATGAATGGAAGTGATTAGTGAAGTAGAGCTGAAGATCGTTTTTTTGAAGATCACAATATCACATCTCTTTCAACCGTTTATTTAGGATTGGGTGAAGACCTTTTTCGTTTGGAGATTACCTCATTTTCAAGCTGTTTGCCAAACGATAAGCTATAGGGTGGATGTAGCTTTGTGGTGACCGAGTGAATTAATATATTTTGTCCTTGTGCAATTATGTCTGCGGTATCCGGTTATTGGCACATATCGCTCATTGCTATGGGTGGTATTGCATAATGAACGGATATTGCGAGACATAAGGAATTTAATTAACGTGTCTTTGTTCTCGCTTTTCTTTGTTTACTCGCTGTATATATCCCGCTGCTTAGCTTCATGTCATTAATTAATATTATTGTCATTGTTATCATATAATATACTACATGTCGAAATTAAAGAATTATCGTACGTCTTGAAACTCATCACTACGAACTCACTTCATTGGTGCCCCGTGTGAGGAGCGCCCGAAGGGGCGCTCTTTGTGAAACTAAGAACCATTCGACGAATCGGTCTTGAAAGGCATAGAGAAGAAAAGGAAAAGTATTTTTGAAGCAAACTCGATGATTACATATTATGTTAAAGGGCAAGAGAAAAGCCCTCTATATTGTGTTGTTTGAATTTTCCGCGCTAAAATGCGCTATGTCATCCTGCGAGGAATGACCAAGTCACTTATTTCTGGTCGCATGGACGTAGAAAATAGCATTTCTACTGTCATATTTCCGATTTTAACGCGTTAAACATTTTATCCCCAGTTTTGGTGTTTCTGCTTACTCCTTTTTTAACCCATTATCGGTTTTCTATGTTGCAGTTCTGGAAGAATTACGTGTCTTTTTTTTTTGGCATGTTTTTACTCGAGTCCGCATTTCTTTTTGTCGACTGATGTGTATGCTGGACAGCCTTTGGGGGCTTTGTCGTCCATCATACCCATCATTCTGAGGGGAAGGTCTGTGGTGACCGAGTGAATTAATATATTTTGTCCTTGTGCAATTATGTCTGCGGTATCCGGTTATTGGCACGTATCGCTCATTGCTATGGGTGGTATTGCATAATGAAAGGATATTGCGAGACATAAGGAATTTAATTAACGTGTCTTTGTTCTCGCTTTTCTTTGTTTACTCGCTGTATATATCCCGCTGCTTAGCTTCATGTCATTAATTAATATTATTGTCATTGTTATCATTGTTAGCATATAATATACTACATGTCGAAATTAAAGAATTACCGTACGTCTTGAGACTCATCACTACGAACTCACTTCAGCTTTTATAATATTTTTTTGTAATTCTCATCAAATTTTGGTCAAAAACATCAGATTTCCTCCTAAAAGCAAATTGCCGCAGGTTTCCATCAACAACATCAAATAGCAAGTCAAAAACATCAACGCTGGCATTACTGTCTGCAGCTCAACTGGCTTGATTTGGATTAGATGGTATGCACTGATTGGCGCTATCTTAAATATTTAAAAGTATGCCAGGATCTATAAAAAAGTATATTGAAGAATACATACTTTACTCAGCATTTACACCAATTTTCCAATCAAGCCCTCTGCGCCCAGTGTTGCAAACTTGTAACATCACTTCAAATTGTTTTGCGCCGAAAGACTTTGTTTCAAGTCTGACAGTTTTGCGCGTTCTAAGTAACATTTGGGTAGTACTAAGGGCCGAAATAAACGATCAAGTTTTTCTGCAAGAACGCTTGCAGAAGCGTTGATGCAACTTTTTTCTGTGTGTAAATGGCCTAGCAAGAATACTGTGCAACGATTGCAGAAACATTGCAGAAGGGTTTTCTTGCGACGTATAAATGGCTTCCTGCGAGATTTCGGAAAACTTTCCGCAACATTAAAACAACTTCGGTCGCGTTTCAACTTGCTGCAAGTTTTTTGACTTCACGTGCTACGTCACAATACTATTAACACTGTTATGCCTACCTACTTGGACACTTTTGAACTTTCTCGCATTGTCTTGCTACAAGACATTGTAAAATACTGCACAATTACTCTACATTACCAGCATCCCTATATTTGGACAGCATTACCAAATATAAGCATTGATAAGTGAATTTGAAGTTAGCCCTGCAGTTTGGAACGTATTGACATCTGAATATAAAGACCAAGTAAAAAAAAGCACTGCTTAAGAGCAAAAAGATGTAACTACGGTATTACATTGTCTACAGTATATAAACAAATTACTGGATGTTGATAATATTTTAACGATTTTGTGTAAAGCAGTTCCTTTTAAATGCAATGAATTCTATTAGTCTACATTTTTATAATACCTCGGCTCGCACTTTAATAGCAACTTTTTTGTGATGCTATGAATACTGGGTTTGTTTAGGTGACAATGCTTACGTGAACGTGACTCTTCGTTATTAACCTGTTTGCGACTATTATTGTTTGTGTGTTATACTGGGCAGTAGCCAGAGAAAAAGAGGCCAGGCGGGGCTGTTTTCCATCTCAAAATTTTCACATTAGTATCACTGTAAATGCATATGGAAATGTGGAATATTTATGATAGATTCCGCCTGAATTTTATTATCAACATTACCTAAAACGTTTTTCAATTCAATAAACATACTGTAGATCAAAAAATTCTATTTTCCAGAAGCGGGCACAAATAATGTTTTACAAAATGCGCAGCGCAACAAAACACAACGACTATGTAAACCATTAAAAGCGCAGAAAAAGAGGCGCACTTTAAATATCATATTTTCAGAAGCGCAGCGCAACTTCCGCAACAAGCTTTTTGATTCAGTAGAAGCGTAACGCATTTCCGCAATTGCGGAACGAGATTTTCATACCAAGTCAAAGCACAACCAAAGTTCTGCAATTAAGTGTAAAACAGATAATGTAAATTACGCATTTTAGTGATAAATCTGATTCTGGCGTTCTTCCGGTAAAGTCATAGCCACCAGAAGTGGAGTCGAGGACACAAGGCTCGAGGTCAAGGACACAAAAAAAAAATCCGAAGCCAAGGCCAAGGACAGGAATACTCGAGGCCAAGGACCAAGGATACAGGCGCAAGTGTTCTTTAAAAAAAAAGGTCATCAAATTTTTTTTTCAGGCGATCTCTAAAAAAAAGGTCTTCGCAAATTTTCGGCAAGGTTTTTGGCGTTTTCCCACGAAATTTTTATGATTCAAAAAATAGTTTTGTCCTTGGCCGGGGACAGGGCAATTTTCGAAGATTTGTAGGCTTCGAAGCCAAGGCCAAGGACTTCAAAATATGTCCTCGAGGACTCCACCTCTGATACTCACAGCAAGCTTGATCTCAAAAGCCTTGTTGCATTATTGATGTTTCGTTGGTCATGACGACCAACATCATCCTCCCAATCGGGCTTCTCAATCGTTTCATCAGCCCCCTCTTATCTCCTGCCTGAGTTCCTCTGGAATTTTTGGTCCCTCGCCGCCTCCCTCTCCACCAACACCACATTAAATTTCCAATGGGTCCCCGGTCACGCTGGTCTCCCCGGTACTGTATATGCGGATTTAGTTGCCAAAGCTGGTGCATCCCTGCCCACTGACGCGATCCCATGCCCTCTCCCCACAGTCATTGCCAAAATCCGTTATTTTCAGTACCACGATATTGACGTCACATCTCCCACTCCTATACCTACACTACCAAGTACCCAAAGTCTCTTCGGAGAAACTGCTCCTTTCTCGCCCTATTCGCTGTGAGCTTTCCCGTCTTCGCTGCCATGGCCACAGTCTTCTTTTATCTTCATATCTTCACAGGATCAGTCGGAAGGAGAATTCTGTTTGTAGTGCCCGTGGACACCCTCTACAAGACCTCAATCATCTCCTCCTCGACTGTCCTGCCTCTGAACTTCTTCGTAAAGCTATCTTTGGCTCCTCTCTTTCTATTCTTGACCTATGGTCCAGACCTTGGGGTGTGGCCCGACTATTGGGTCACATTCCTCAGAAGGGGTCGGGTAGTACCACCACCACAACCAACATCATCAGAATACGAGCATACGATAAAGAGCTACGACTGAAGCTACGTAGCATCAATATGAACTGTAAGATTTTTTTTTAAGTTTCAAATCCGAAAGTTAATTAAAAACAAACTTCTAGAAAAGCGGATAGTGTTAAAACTTTGGTCACAAAAACTACAGTATAAACTAAAATGATATTAAAGCATCAGAATACTAGAGTAAAAACCAATAAACTACAGAAAAAGCTTCACCATCTGAACAATTTATTACTTTTGGCCTAGAAAGATTTAGGCCTAGGCCTACACCTACTCTTGCAATTTAGTGATTTTAGACCGAAAAGGAGTAAGTAATTTGCGATAGAATGTCGACATTTGACAATATTACGATCAAAATAAACCAAATTAAGTCAAAAGTATAAAATTGCGGTATTAAAAAAAAAAAAAATTTGAAAACGCAGCGCAATTAATCGGCAACAAATTTGAATAGCATTAGTCAGCACGCGACTTCTGCATTGTCTCAAAAAAAAAATTTCAAGCGAAACGCAACTTTCACAATTTATTGCAGAAGTTGTGCTTGATATTTTCTTGTCTGTAGCAAGAATGCAAAAGATGACTGTTAAACGTTCCTTGCTAAAAATCGCCTGTCTTATGACGGAGTCATTTCGAGCAAGCTAGGATGTTATATACTATCTAAGTTTTTTAGTTTTTTTTCCGCTTTGAAAGCATTTTAAATTACTATTGCTGCTACCGCTTTTCTTCGAAACATGCCTACTGATAGTTCAGATTGTTATAGCCAAGTAGTCCGACTCAGTGTGCAAGAGTGTTAAAATCGCCACGTGTAAATGGATTTTCAAGGTCTTGCAGACCAAATCCACAACACAATTGCTGAAACACTTTTAAGAAAAAAAAATTGTTGCACGGAGGTGTAAATGGAACTTTTAGTTTCTTGCAGATGATTACTTCCGGCGCCAAAATTTTTCATTGCTGCAAGTAAATTTGCAGAAAAACAGCTTCACGTGTAAATGGAGTGATAATTGTTGGAGTAGTAAAATTGCTGAAAAAACTTGCAAATTTTGGCAAAATATGCTTAGCAAATATCAAAAAGGCAATAATTGGTGGAAGTGTAATAAGTTACACATTTGCAACAAAGGCGTTAACGTAACTAGCCAAATTTGTAGAATTAATTTGTTTAATCATAGTTCCATTTTCAACGCTCTAGAATCTATGTTGCATATTTGCAAGCTGGGGCACTACAGGGTTAATGACTGTATGCCCTCGTTTGTGACACGCTTGAGTTACATCAGTTTGTTTAGCACGAAGCCTAAATCAGACAATTTTTGTGCAAAAAATTTACTTTTCTTTCACCCCTCTTAGCAAAATCCAGGTCACGTGTCTGGTAGGATTCACTGCTGTAGATAGATTTTTCATACGGTTGTGCGCCGCAGACGAAACAAGCTAAGAAAAAAAAAGGTGCCGGCCTTATACGCCTCTCATTTTAGACATGTATACAGAATTGTTAAAATTGCGGATATTGGTAGCCGCACAAGATCTAAAGATCAGTTTTTATATGCAAAAGTTCAGCTTATTTTAGTGCCTCCTCACTTTCAGCTAGTGCCTCTTCACTGCGTTTGCTCTGGCGACGGCACTGGCGGTATATCGCGAATATCACACTCATGATCTCTCGCAAAGACGTTGCGCTCATGGCTCTCTATTAATTACGATAATACAAGGCAGCACAAACGTCAAAAATTATGGCAGTGACTAAAGTGGAAATTATGTACACATATTAAGAACAATAACTGAGAAAATTAATAATAAGCTATAGACAGTATACAGAGTCTTATAGGCACGATCAAACCTTTGATTAACAGCCTAAGACATACTGTTTCGGAATCGACATTCGTCTTTTATTCCTCGTTAGTATAGCTAGGACTACAGATATGAACATGAGCGTAGAAAGGCAAAGAATCGCAAATTAACCAGATCATGACACAATTTTTTTTATTCCTCCAAAACTATAAAGTAATCACAATATTACAAGAGATAAATCTAATAGTTCAATGCAAAATAATTTCCAATAGCATGCCTTAGACAGCTGTTTCGCCCAATCTCAGGGCTCATCAGTAAGGCTAGCAAGGCCAAAAGGACAAATATTACCGGTGATAAAAAACTTTTCAAAACAAGCATCTTTACCAATTTATCAATCAATAAATAAATCTTTACCCATTATTCAGTCAATTTTAGCCAAAATAGGTAAATCTTAGCTGAAAAATCCTTACCCACTAAAACTAGAGCTATTAATGAAATCTTTACCGAATGAAACTATTGCTATAAATCCAATCTTTACCGACTAAAGTATAAATCTTACCTTACATATCGCAGAAAAACGATAGCCTAACTAACAAAATAAGTAAAATAAGAAAATAAGAAAAATCTTTACCCGATGAAACTAGAGCTCTTAATTAAATTTTCTACCGAATGAAAGTATTGCTATAAATCCAATCTTTACCGACTAAAGTACAAATCTTACCTTACATCTCTCAGAAGAACGATAGGCTAGCTAACTCTCTACTCTCCTCATACCTCGCCTTAAATGGCTACGTCTCTACTAGGCTGAAAGGCTCAAAACTAGTGCCAAAATTCAGACTAGAGCTAAACTAGGCTAACAATCCCTAGAAATGAAACGCTATCAATACCCTCTGCTCTCCTTATAGCTCGCCTAAAATGGCTACGTCTCCAACAGAACCAGTGACTCGCAGTAGTATGTACAGTGACTCAACAATGACAATTTATTAAGAACAATGTACTGAGAAAATTAATAATAAGCTATAGACAGTATACAGAGTCTTATAGGCACAATCAAACCTTTGATTAACAGCCTAAGACATACTGTTTCGGAATCGACATTCGTCTTTTATTCCTCGTCAGTATAGCTAGGACTACAGATATGAACATGAGCGTAGAAAGGCAAAGAATCGCAAATTAACCAGATCATGACACAATTTTGGCCTTGCTAGCCTTACTGATGAGCCCTGAGATTGGGCGAAACAGCTGTCTAAGGCATGCTATTGGAAATTATTTTGCATTGAACTATTAGATTTATCTCTTGTAATATTGTGATTACTTTATAGTTTTGGAGGAATAAAAAAAATTGTGTCATGATCTGGTTAATTTGCGATTCTTTGCCTTTCTACGCTCATGTTCATATCTGTAGTCCTAGCTATACTAACGAGGAATAAAAGACGAATGTCGATTCCGAAACAGTATGTCTTAGGCTGTTAATCAAAGGTTTGATCGTGCCTATAAGACTCTGTATACTGTCTATAGCTTATTATGTACACATAGTTACGTACTTAGAAATAATATTATTGTTGCTATATTTTACCCAACGAATGTAGCATGTTTGAAAATCCGGAAGCGCCTGATTTTGAAAAAATTGCTTCCGCTTCTAACCTCTTTCATCAAAGCGCTTCCGCTTCCACAAAAAATTAACCGCTTCCACCGCTTCTGCTTCCAGCTTCCGCTTCCGCTTCCACATCCCTGTTTGGAAGACGGTTAAATTGCTACTGCAATCTATGAAGGCCTCGAAAAATCAGTGAGAAAGAGTACTATCTCAAGCTTTACATGCAATAAGATCTTTACTTTAAACAGTGTGACAAATCAGACACCACACGAAAGAATGTTTTCGTTTCCTCGTCGAGCAATCTCAGGAATGGCCATGCCATCTCGGCTTTCGGACCAAAACACAACCGTACTGTTGCAGAGATTCGTTTGCAGCAAAGAAGAACCAATTTGTTACCCTGTGCACTGCTAGATGCTAACCCAACTTATGCCAAAGTTAGGCATGCCGACGGCAGAGAAAGTAGAGCATCAACTTCCGATTTAGCACAGTTTCCAAACGTATTTTGCAGTCATGCTCTTGATACATCAGTGAACACATCTGTTGAAACTTCATATGATAAAGATTGCGAAGAACTCATACCAGCGGCAACTTCAAGTTTTCCTGTTCCAAGTTCTTCAGAAGACACATCTGGTGACAAACTGTCGATTACGAAAGAGGCTCAAAATGTCGAACTCAGGCGCACCAAACGCCAGCGGAGACCTCCAGAACGATGGGGTTATCATTAATTATGTTCTCTGATCACATGAACTTTTATCGGATTATAAACATTGACACGAATATCAAATGAGTAATTTGGACTGTATGCCCACGTACGATATGTATACTCACGCTTAACGGACTCTAAAAATGTATGTGAGATTGTACGTGGGTCCTTGCAGCACAGCGATCTTGTTCAGAGTCACTTTAATTAACAAATAAGTTGAGCGAACAGGTTTTGCCTCGAAAACAATGGAGACAAAAATGTATCCAAAAATTCTCGCATATCCTATCTTTTATAGTGGAAAGTGGTCGACAAGTGTTACAAAAAATTGAATTTCTCAAAACATACTTCACCTTTTTTCAAAATTCAAATTGGTTATAAAAGTTAACGTTGTTTTCTATTGAATTATCAAAAATTCATCCCGAAAGAACAAGATTTGGAAAAAATTTTTGAATTGTAAAATGTTGAAAGTGCAAATTTTAGCAATATCCTGTACGTTTAGCATGCAAAATCAACGCAAAAAGTCCAACACAGTTTTTAATTTTTGCGTTGCTTGAGTTTTATCCATGTTTTTTCAAAATTTAAACTGCGCTGGAAAATTAACGATGTGTTCCACGAGTTATTAAAATTTTAACAGAAAACATTGTTTGGGGTGAAATTTTGCACCACTAATATGCCGAAAGCGTGATTAGCGTATTGGGCATTTATGAAAAAAAGTATGTCCAAGAAACCCCTATAAATGCAAAAAAAAATTTTCTGTAATCTTGACAGATTTGACAAGAATTAGCTCTACTGAATCACACTCTAAAATTCTATAAAAGTTTGTGCTGGAATATCATTAATTTTCCAATCAAACTTTGGGTTTGTGCTGCAGCAATATTCTTTTATTTTTCATGTTTTATTGCCTGCCTTTTCCTCAGCAGATCAGCAAGAAGCATAGAGACCAGGGTGGAAGGAAAAAATTAAATTCGTACTTGGGATTCGTAATAGCGCAGAAAACTTGTCTTTTGGTTGGAAAAGACGTTTTGTGAAGTGTGAAAGATTTTTATTAATGTTTAGGCCTGCCCCAAGACAAGTAAAATAACAGTGAATTTACTGCATGGTGGGCTTTTTCAAATCAATGAAGATCGCTTTAGTAGTTTGACTGACTGCGCTTATGCATGATCGGGCTAGTAGTCTCAGTGAAATCAATTGTTTAAAATTAATAATGTAAACACTTGGGTACAGTTACTTCACAATTAAGAAAAATAAGTTCTGCCAATCATGTTATTGTATTGTCAGAAACGGAACGACTTCTAAAGCAGATAAGCTATCTTTCTATGCTGTATAGTTGTTACCGGTACTTCACTTGTTGGTGGGCAGCTAAAATGGAGTACAGTAGCTGGAAGATCAGACCATCGAGTTGTAAGTCAGCAGATTCAGTAAGGAGAAAAATGCGTAGCAATTTAATTATCTAAAAGGGAGTTTAGGTAACGAGTGTTGTATTCCATTTACAGCGAGGCATTTATATGCCAGAAATTTTTCGCTAGTCTTTGACTGATTTAAAAGTGAAAGACTTTGGAACTAATACTAGTAATATCTCAACTCCAGTGTTGCTTCATTCGCTTTTTATTTTATTTTTATTTTATAGGTGAAGTATATTTTGCGTATAAATAAGCAGAAATTTGCAGTTATGAGCACCTACATCGAAAAAGATAATAATCAGTCAACAAGATCAGCAAATCGTTGTCCTGCGTTTGGTTTGCCCCAAAATTTAACTGAAATGAACTTGCCGGCTAATCGTGATGCTATGAAGCACTACACATATGTGCGTCTAGAACACAATAACAAAATGAATAGTAAAGAATAACCCAGCGTGACAGAAGTAGCTACAATTGTAGCTAAAAAACTTGAAGCAATATAGCAGAAAGCATCCATTCCAATCGTATCCAGAACAAGAATTGTTCAACAGATGAAGAACCATCACGATAAACATAGAAACTTACTGAAACCTTGCAAAACCAGTCAAAATGACGTCAAATACAAAGCATGGGTTGCAAAATTTCAGCAAGAAGCAGAGAGTCTATTTGACATCTGTGCTTGCAAATGCAAAAAGGAAGCACTCTGCAGTTGCCCGAAGGAGCTGAAAGTTTCCAAAGGTTACATTTAGACGGAAAGAAAAACAGCCCATTAATCCCCAAAAGTTCGGTGTTGGAACTCACTTTATTGTCAGAGAAGAGCACATTACTTTAGTTGCCGAACCAGATTTAAACTATGTTCTTCATTTCATACCAAAGAGTGGAAAGCAAAAGACATTTCTGAAGGACTCCTGGAATTCTGCTATTCTCGTGATTTTGATTTGGACAGCCTTAATGTAATTGGTTGTGACGGTACAAATGTCAATACTGGAGCTAAAGGAGGAGTTATCGCAGCTGTTGAACAATCTTTAGGAAGCCCCGTCAATGGTCTATCTGTTTGTTGCACTTAAATGAACTTCTCTGAGACACCTAATGCAGTACCTCGATGGAGTAACTTCAGGTCCACAAAGTTTTTCAGAACAGGTTGGAAAGGGACTTCAATCTTGTGAACAGCAAGAAATTCCTGATTTTGAACCCATAGAAATACAACTTCATGCCAACGATAGTGCTCTCAGCACTGATCAACAATATTTGTACGATATTGCTACTGCTGTTTGATCTGGTCATTGCTCATTAAGTCTTTCTGATCGCAGTCCTGGAAAATTAAGTCATGCAAGATGGCTTGCAACAGCCAATTGCATTTTGCGTTTATATATTTTTAAGACATAACCTTCCGACAACCTTTTGATTTTAGTGAACTATATTGCAAAAGTCCACATTACACTGTGGTTTAAAATCAAAACTAAAACTTCTATCACAGAAGGAGGTAAACACTTTCATGAACTGATGCAAAGAAGACCCTACTTAGAGGCAGAGATAAGAAAGCAAGTGGATGCTGTGATTCAGAGAAATGCTGACTTTGCACAAAAAGAAGATTTGCTTCTTACCATGCTAGTTGATGAAAGAGCAAGCATTCAACAATTAGCGTTGTGCAGAATTTTAGCTGCTCAAAAGCACGTGCATCAAAGTTGCTCTATACGATTGTTCAAGGTGACAAAAGTAAACTTTCAAGCTAAGCAATACATCGACCTGATTGATAAGCAGAAGACAATTCTAGTGGAGCCTCCTTTGAGTAAAAACATCAGCGAACAAAATATGATGCTCTATGTAGCGAACGGTGATCTGACATATTTATCATTTCCCAAATTTTCATGCCACTCTCAGGCTGTTGAAAGAGCGGTGCAGTTGGTCAGCGAAGTATCAAGAGTAGCTTGTGGCTATAAACGAAGAGAAGGCATTATAAAAAACAAGCTCATGTCGAAGAGCGAAATGCCAAAAATTGACACTAAAAAGGACTTTAATTGCTAATTTCTTCTCAAACTTTCTTTGCAATAGGCGGTAAATCTACGGGATTGCAAACACACCGTATAACAGCATTTGTTCGCTTTACTCATAAATGCTAGTAGTTTTGAACAAAATTGTTGTTGTTGACGGTTTTGTATACGTAATTAGTGTTGTAAAAAAACGTTTTTTTTTTGAAAGGCGTTTTTTTTTACCTTGTTTTTTTGTCGTTTTTTTTTTATATGTAATTATAGTTTTTAGATGATTGAGAAAGCTTGAATGTTTTTTCAAGATTTGGTTAGGTACTTTGCTTCTTTTGAGCTACATAGACCTAACAATTTTTGGCAGAGAAAATAAAATGCGGAAGTTTCGGTGGTTAAGGTGGAAATGGCAACGCTGCTACTTTCTTACTCACTGACTGGTTTATTTCACAACGATTCGCAGTGACGTCGCTAAGGATAGTGACACCCGGGGTGGAATTTTATGGTGTCACCTTTTATAATGTATAGCAAGCTGCAAAAGGTGTTATTTTAAAGATAACGGTACTACTTCATTTCCGTAGATAGCGGTTGTTATTTGGCTAGCTCAATAAATTCTCATTGTAAGATTCGATAACTTAGAAGTATGAGCAGCACCGTGGCAGCACACGTTTAGTATCAGGCGTGTAACTAGAAATCTGCAATGGAGGAGAGGCTGTTTTGGGGGTCTGTAAGCTCCGCCAGAGGCCACTGGTGGTCTGGGGGTAGAGCCCCGAGCACTCGAAAAATTTAAATTTTTTTAGGCTTATTTTGATAAAATAATGCTTTTAAAACGTGGCATCAGCAAGAATTCTGGTGGCAGAGAAATGAGCAAAAACATGGTTAGACTCAGGCGCATAATCAGAAATCTGCAATGGGGCTGTTCTGGGGGTATGGGGGCGGAGCCCAGCGCTCAAAAATTTTGTGTTTTTTGCAAAAATAACTTAATGTTAGGCCTAGTTTGATAAAAATTGATGCTTTTGAAATGTGGCAAAGAAATTAGCGGTGAAAAACATCATTAAACTGGTTGCATACATGGGCAGTGGCTATGTGGAAGGTGACTAAAGGTAAAAACCAATGTTTAGTTTGTTCAGTGGGCATATTTAAAGCATTTGATTTTAACGTTAAAACTTTTGTAGGTAGTCGGCTTTAGTTGAAATTTACCAGGAGCAATTCAAGCCGCTTATATAACTTAACCGATCTATTGTAGAAAGTTATGCCTTTTGTGAAATCTCTTCGTCCATTGTGCCTTCTATTGTCTACTTTGCCCGGTTTTTGGCTTTGGTTCAAACCGTAAATTTGGCCATATCCTAAAATACATAGAATTTTACGCCACAGCAATACCATGCGATAGATTAACGTTTAAATCAAGCACTAATTACGAATAATTGTAAACACCACTAGTTAAAGTCGAAATAGATGCAAATTAAGGCTCGAATAACATTACGCTGAGGGCAGTTAAATCATTAGTTTAAACTTAAATGACATACCTACGAAATATAACTCAATGAAAACAACAGCTTATGCGTTTTGACTTATAAGCAACCGTAGCGCTAGCCGTTAATAACAACACTAAATCCAAAAAATCACCATAGATCCTGCAATATTGACTTATAAAATTACCAAAGTTTAAAGAAGTGCTAATTTCGTCACAAATGAAGGAGATAGAGCTGTTCTATTTCAGCGCCGTCAATAATAACCTCGAATTTGATCATGATTTGATAACCGAAGATAAGTACCACCATCTTTATTACATAATTCTCGTGGGTTACTAGACAGCAAGCCGAATTTACATCACTGAAAAAAGCAAACAAAAACCGAATTCTGACTAATTAAAATCGATTTCAGTTTTTGCAAGCTTTTATCTGCTTTTCAACTTTGATCTTACAAAGAGTCAACTGATTTAAAGCCTGAAAATACGCCCTATGTCTTAACTATCGCTGTTTTTGCATGCATTTACGAAGGGCCGATGCGAAATTTTGACGTCCAGCGGTTTGACTAACAGGGTGATGACGTCACGTGCAATCCATCAATTAGGAAATATTAGTTTTGATGTCTTTTTTTCAAGCTTTTAACCTGTTAAAGAATTTCACGGTTTTCAGGACCGGCTCGTAAAAGGATGTTACAAAACAACAATCTGATATTATTTGAAAGTAACAATTAAAAAAAAACAATGTTTTTTTTTAAACCAAAAAAACAAGCAAAAAAAACGTATTTAAAAAAAACAAGCTTCGTTTTTTTTTTATTTACATCACTATACGTAATACAGTATTTCCAGCGAATGGGTGACTATAGCCAATTATGGGAAAAACAAAAGAATGTGGGGGCAGACCTAAATGCTAACTAATGTCGCTAATTTTTCATCTGGGGGGTTATAGAGTCAAAGACAACTTTTTATTACTGTTAGACTATAAGAATGTAACTTTTACATTTTTTCCTTACTTTTTGCTGCACCCTATTTGTGGACATAATAAAAACGCAATTGTCAATAAACAGCAATGCAATACCTCGATGCAGCATAATGTGGTTTTCGGTGATCGTAGACTTATAAAAGAATTTATTTCAAATAAGCGATCAAAAATTGTACCTTTTATAAAGATTTCAACGAGCATTTAGCGTTTAGAGCGGTGGCCGAACTTACACTATGGAGAATGTCTTGGACAAAAAATATCGAGACTATCAATTAATGCTTTCACTTATACGGCATGCCTTGCGAACGCTATATATCTACGCAAAAAATTCGTTTCCTGGATTTCAATTTAATAACCTCTTTGCTGAATTACAATTATTCTTTATCTATACTTTTTCACAACTTTATCCCCAGCCGCCAGTTGCTTCGATGTTTTTGCATACATGCTGAAGAGGAAGGCTTTGCTGAAGATGGAGTGTACTGTATACAAGGCTCAGTAATGTGCATAAAATCGTGTGCATATACAAGCTATAAGCTTATTTTTGTTTATTTAAAAAAAAAATCGGTGCGCCTGTCATACAGTCAGTAGCTTCAAAATAAACTAAGGAAAAGCGATGCGATCGTACGATTTTACGCACAGTCTAGACCGGGAGTAACTTTGAACTTTCGAAGAATTAGTGATCACAAATTTGTGCTCGATAGTATTTTTTCCGGTTTAGTTTTTGATAACTTGTTGAAAACATCGTTAATTTTACAACGCAGTTTCAATTTTGAAAAAGCATGAAAAAAAAACTCAAGTAACGCAAACATTAAAAACTGTCTTGGAATTTATGCTTTGATTTTGCTTGCTAAACGTACAGGATATCGCTAAAATTTGCACTTTCAACATTTTACTGATCAAAAATTTTGTGCTGAATATTGTTTTTCTGGGATGAATTTTTGCTAATTTCATGGAAAACAACGTTAACTTTTATAATCAATTTGAATTTTGAAAAAAGGTCAAGCAGGTTTCGAGAAACTCAATTTTTTGTAACACTTGTCGGCCATTTTTCATTATAAAAGATAGGAGATGCGATAAATCTCGAACACTTTTTGTCTCCATGAACGTTTAGCAATGGAACGAATGATTATTCGCTCAGCTTATATGTTATGCCGCTATCACACTTTGGCGAATTTGACTGCGACTCCACTGCGAATTGAACATTTTTCAGTTTTCAGAGTCTCCGCGCATTGGCAGCACATTCGCAGTGCATTCGCAACGAGTCTCAGCGCATTTGCAGTGGAGTCGCCAACGAGCAAAAATTTTTCAATCGGTTCAAAAATTTTTCAATTCACAGCGCAGTCTCCGTGTAGTCGTACTGCAGTCTCCGTGGGTTCGCAGTGCATTCGCCATCAAATTGACGGAGACTGCGCTGCGAATGCGCTGCAAATGCGCTGCGAATGCGCTGCGAACCCACGGAGACTGCAGTACGACTCTGGCGAATGCACGGAGACTGCGCTGCGAATCATGTTAGGTACAACGGAAATGACGTAGTTGATTGTTTTGTAATAAATTTTATTTTGCAAAATAATGAGTGGTGGAAAGAAAGGTAATGGTAAAATAAATAATTCTTTGATTGTCAGCTATTAGGCAAAAGCAGGGATTAAAACTAAAATATTCTGTCCTGAAGCTAATATAACTATTAAAATATGGATTAAAATTGATAAAGCACCTTAGATCAAAATCAACAAAATCGGAAAGCTTTTCAACAAAATGTTAATACGGAGTTGGATAGCACAAAAACTTGGGTTTTTAATAGTCGAAGTCAATATTTTCTATGGTTTTGAAAGTTTTAGTAATTTTAGTAATTTTGGAATTTGCGTTTAAATTTTCTTTTAAAAGTTCAGGGATGGTGCGATTGACAACGTAAATGTCAGCTACTATGTCTACGTTAATACGGGGCTATGTTTGGATCAGGTAGTGTGTCTAAAATCGGGGTCCACTGTTTGATTCTGGCAGTACAGTCAGTAGATAGCCAATATAGTGCTGGTGATACCCTAGATAACTGATTGCTGGGATCTATTTCAATTGATGGGTGACTGCTTGGGTTTTTGTAGTGCTGGCTTGACTTTCGCTTTGCCTTTAATCAAACGTAGATTGTAGTTGACGGCATCAGGATGTGAATAATTTTAGATTGAATGAATGAATGTCGTTTGATGAGATTTGTAATAGTGCAATTATAAAATTTATAGTTTCAGTAGAGCGGTTACTTTCAGTAACCATATTGCAACACAATGCAAAAACACCACTCCGTTATATTATTACGCGACTACTATACAAGCTAGGCTAGCTTTATATTTTAATTATACTTAATTGAACGTATAATTTAATTTACCTTATTACTAAGAATTGCCAGAGCCGTAAAATGCCAGTCTAGCCGGATGCAGTTGGAAATCCAAATTCTATGTTCGTAAAATGTTGTTACCATTTTGAATTAATTTTGACAGTGCACTGATTATTACTTTATTCTTTTGCCGTGTTTTTAGTTTTTTAATGAAGGTGCTCAATAGAACGCCTAAAATGTTCGAATTCAATTAAAACACTAAGTTTGCCTACCGCTGTTAATTGCCGAGTAGTATGATAAATGCAGTGGTGCTGCAATGTAGTCATAAAACTGTTAGCTTACCCGCTTGGTTTGTGCTTGTTTTTGAAAGCAATAATGCCTTATACTGCAGAACAACAATTAGTTAATTTCCGGTTAATTTTTCGTTTTTGTTAAATTTGCACTTTGCAAGACATCTAATCCTTTTGCGTGTTATTTGCAAATTGATAGTTAATGACCAAGTTAAAACGTCTCTCAAATAAAACGTTTTAGACATCTTCAACTATTTTATTTTCGGCAAAACTATTCCTTAGTCCAGTTTTTCCGCTCTAAAGCTGGATATATTTAAGTTTTATGCTTGCAACAAAATGAACATTAAAATAGCAGCAGTGTCAAACGACATTAACGTTGCATATTGTAATAAAACTGTGCCCATTTGCACAGCATATATCCTCTTCAATCACAGAAATAATACGAAATAACAAAGACTTGAACAACAATAAAAATAATAGTAATACGCAATAATAAAGCTATCGTAATTCGAAGGTTATTCACCACTTTATCGCTTTTGTGATTTTGAAATTAAGTTACGACAACAAACGTTGAAAAAAGAGGAATAATTTGATTGGTTTATATTTATTTTAAAATTTTGCTGCTAAAAAGTTTTGAAAGATTTTATTGAATTTTTACGATTGTAGATGTTGAAATTTACCCATAAATTACAATGTCTATTCAAAACATTCATTTTTCACATTGGTTTAAATAAAAGTTTTGCATTTTTATAAAGAACCAGTTGCGCCTTTAAATGGGAGAGTATTGCGGTAATGAACCAACGGTACCACTGAAAAAATACCGCGTTACCGCTCAGGTGTGCCGTAATACATCATAGCTATGTCGCGAAGACTAACCGGTTTTAGTCTTTTTTCTGTTAGATTTTGATTTTTTGGACAACCTTCGTGCTTTTTGTTTGCTACTAAATTAAAGCTTTCCCTAAAATTTATATCTTCATCAGAAGTAATAAGCTTAATTAATCTTCTAAATAAAGTTTTGTTCTTTAATTTTACCTGCTTTCTTATCATAAAAATGAATAATTTTTTTTTTCTTCTACATTAGTAGAAATCAATTCGCAACGCATTCGCAGAGGATTCGCCATGCTCTGCGACTCTAAGAAGACTGCGCTGCGAATTGATTCGCAGTGGAGTCGCCGTCAAATTCGCCAAAGTGTGAGAGCGGCATTAATTAAAGTGAGTTTGATCTTGTTTGGTGCAGTATTGTGTTGCTTGAAAATTTTGTTTAATAACTTTATTTTGATCAGGGGAGAATGTTGTGTATTTACTACGTCATTACTCTCTTGCGCAGTTGCAAAACGTTCATTCACCTTATTTGGAAAACAGCTACATCGCTGTGCGGTTTGCACCTTGCACGCAGTGCATTTTTGTTGAGCTTTTGAGTGCATCAAGCAAGCTGCTTACTCTTCAGCAGTAGATTGAAATCGCTTAATTCTACTGAGCGTTAGGACTGAATTCATGTTCACTGAAAACTTGTTTAATGATTCAATGTGATTTAGATGTCTTAATTTATGTTTTCTGAAACCTACAGTTAATTAGTATATTTCGCTGTAATAATTTGCTTAGGTTGTGATAGTTACTTTAGCTTTTATTTTGCTTTTTGCGTCCGCATTTCAAAGAATTGTTTGCTGATGACCGTAACAAGCGTTTTTCTCAGGTTTATTTCATACCTAAATGTTCTTGAGCTGATTTGAGAAATTGTTTGTGGAAATAAGAAACAGGAAAAATATGTTGCAACGCAGGAGCAAGTATTATCAATCTCATAACAATAGGAGCCACTTTTCCACCGAATCTAGGAAAATATTTGAAACAAATTCATTAATTAGTTTAAGATTTGATGCTACCATCAAAAGAGCGCTAAATCGAAAATTCGAAGCAGAATAATTTGGCCGTGAATTATAGATGATATGTTTACAGTGTGGTACATATCAGAGATGGAAACCGGCCGGGTCGACCGGCACCGGTCGGGTGGTGGTGGTACTACCCGACCCCTTCCGAGGGATGGGGGCGCGGAGGAACTCCGCGGAGACCCAACAGCCGGGCCACACCCCAAGGTCTGGACCATAGATCGAGAATAGAAAGAGAGGAGCCAAAGATTGATTTGCGAAGGGGTTCAGAAGCAGGACAATCGAGGAGGAGATGATTGAGGTCCTGTAGAGGGTGTCCACAGGCAGTGGTGTAAAGTAACGAAATACTTTTACTTGAGTAGATTACTTAAGTAGTTTTTTTCGGTAACGAGTACTTTTTTGAGTAGTTTTTTTTTAACTACTTTTACTTTTACTTAAGTACTTTTAGTCTGAAGTAACGCTACTTAAGTACTTTTTATTTGATAAAAGTACAAAGTAGTTTTAAACTTTGAGCCGCAGTGTTGACTGCACTTTGACTGAGGGCATTTGCAGTCAATCATTCGTAAACGCGCAGTCAGGCTGTTTTCCCTTGGTCCTTTCTTTCTCTATATTCCATGCTTGACTGCGGTCATGTGCTTTTGAAAACGATTGCATTTTTTTCTAATCAGGTACCGATAAGCTGTTGGACGTGACACAAGCGATAAAACAGTAGGATAAGATTTGTGTTTGCTTACATCGACTTCTTAATTAGGACTAGGAACCAAATCTCTACCGAATAGTTAGCCTGCAACACCATAAGTTAATCCAACCATTTTAACACCAATAAAATGCAAACGAATCGACAGTTTTCCTGTAGTCATGAGTAGAGTTCCTAGTAGGTTAGGGTGCATTTACAATCGAGCTGTTCGTAATTAGGATGAAAGGTCCACTCGCGTTTTGCTGTTCTGTAGGACTGGAGGATTAGGCAATTGCAGAGATTTATTAATAAGTGGAGATATGAGATCCTGGCAGGCGCATAGCTAGGAATTTTCAATGGGGGGGGCTAATTTAGAGGCTGGAAACAACATCTAACGATCTTATCCCAGATTTTGATCGGTTTTCACGCAGATTGAGTCGGTTTTACAGTCCAAATTAAGGCAATCTACAGAAAAAAAGGTCTTCAAAATTTTTTTCTAGCGAACTACAAAATTTTAGCAATTCAAAAAACACCGTTATCCTCGAGCCAAGGACAGGACATTTTTCGAGGACTTGAGGCTTCGAGGGCAAGGGTTTTTAGCATATAAATTTAATAATTTGACCTTTACTTTTTAGCATATAAATTTAACAATGGCAGTGAATGAGTATTTGAGCAAATTTTTTAAGAATTGATTCCTTGAATATAGTAACAAAAAACCTGCTCAACTAATATTTCATGACTTTTTAAGATAGTGAGAGGTTAGAAAATCAAGCGTATGTGGCTCATTGTGGCAGTGATGTGAAGGTAGTCGACCAGTTGTCATATGTCAATTGAATTGTTTGTTTATTTTGCGTGAATACTTTCAAAAATACTTCTACTTGAGTAGTTTTAAAATGACTACTTTTTTACTTTTACTCAAGTACTTTTTTTGATCAGTACTTTGTACTTTACTTCAAGTAGTTTTTTTTGTCAGTAACGAAACTTTTACTTGAGTACCATTTTTGAGTACTTTTTACACCACTGTCCACAGGCACTACAATCAGAATTCTCCTTCCGACTGATCCTGTGAAGATAAGAAGATAAAAGAAGACTGTGACCATGGCAGCGAAGACGAGAGAGCTCACTGCGTATGGAGCGAGAAAGAAGAAGTTCCTCCGAAGAGACTTCGGGGACTTGGAAGTTCAGGTGGGAGTGAGAGATGTGACGTCTCCAATTGCGGTATTGGGAATAACGGACTTTGGCAATAACTGGGAGGAGAGGGCTTGGGATCGCATCAGTGGGCAGAGAGGCACCAGTTTTGGCAAGTAAATCAGCTTTTTCATTTCCGGGGAGACCTGCGTGTCCGGGGACCCATTGGAAGCTCAAAGTGGTATTGTTGGAGAGGGAGGAGGCAAGGGACCAAACACTCCACAGGGACTCAGGCAGGAGATAAGTGGGGGCTGAAGAAAGGATAGAGAGGGCTGATTGAGAGTCGGTTAGGAAAAGGACTGACTGGAATTTGCAGGTCATCAAATGGCTGGTACACCAGGCAAGACCTTGCTTGAGGGCAAAGGTTTCAGCTGTGAAGCTGGAGGCAATTGGACCAGAGGAAAAGGATAGGGAATGGGATGTGTTGCATTTGGAGCATGTTGCATAGACTCCAGCGCCACCAGGACCGAAAAGGGAGGGGACAGATCCGTCAGTCCATACTTGGATATCAGAGGGGGGGAGGGAGGATAGTCTGCTTGAAACAATTTGGAGTCGGGCTGTACTGCTGCCTGTGCAGTCGGGAATGAAGGGGGAAACAGTGAAGTGGGTTGTGGACCATGGTGGAAAAGGGGGGCAAGTGATCAGAGACTCGCGTGGGGATGGGAGTGGTAGTGTGGCTGAAGAACAGTATGATCTCCAGGAGGGTTTCTTCTTTAGTCGACAGGGAACGTTTTTAATTGCCAAGGCATAAAGGCTGGAGAAGTCGGGGGGAAGGCGCAGAGCACGTTCAAAGGAGTAGAGGGTCTGATGCTCTAGAGTCAGCTTTAGAGGAGGGAGTTGGGCCTCGAGAAGGAGCAGTGAGGAGGGGGTGGAAGAGAGGCAACCAGTAATGACCCTGCATGCAGCTCTATGTAGAACTTCCAGATGATTGGTTGCAGTGTTGCAGAGGAACGGGAACCATCCAGGAGAGGCATATGTGAGCACCGGACGGACAAAGGCTTTGTAGAGTAGGGAGAGAGATTCTTTTGTGGGACCCCAAGAGGCAGTGGCAATTGAGCGAAGGGCTTTGTGGCGTGGGCAGAATTTGGAACACAGGGATTGGACATGGGCCCCAAAGGATAGAGTCCGATCAAAGGTTACTCCAAGGAATTTAGGGGTGGGATTGAACAAAAGAGGGAAGCCAAAGAGGTTCAGTCGGGGTTGGAAAGTGGCTTGATGGGGATCTGTAGAGAAAAAGGAGGACTCACACTTCTTTGGATTGAGTGGAAGTCTCCATAAGTTCGACCATGTTTCAAGGACGGCGAGGGAGAATTGGACAACAGAGGAGGCTTTGAGTGGGTCTGGGGAAGAGGACCAGATGGCCAGATCGTCAGCATACAGGGAGGCATGGGCATCCCGAGGTAAATCCTTAGTGATGTCATCAACAAACAGAATGAAAAGGACTGGACCAAGAACCGAGCCCTGTGGGACCCCACGTCTGATGCGGAAGGAGCGGCTGTGGGAACCACCATCCTGGACTTTAGCTCTACGATCAGAAAGGAAGGAGCGCACCCAGAGAACGAAGCAAGGGGGGAGTTTGAGCGAGAGGAGTTTGTGAAAAAGAGCAGAGTGCCAGACCGAGTCGAAAGCCTTGGAGAAGTCAACAGAAGCCAAAATGGTTCGGTCTGGAGGTTTTTTCTTTTGGAAGCCATCCCAGATTTATTGAGACAGAGTTAGAATTTGGTCAAGGGATGACCTACCAGGACGAAAGCCGGCTTGGCAAGTGGAGAGGAGATGATTAGATTCAAGGTGAAAAGTTAGACGAGAAAGAATCAAGCACTCAAAAAGCTTGGAAATGCAGGAGGTGAGGGAAATGGGGCGGAAAGAGGACGGAGAGGAAGTGGGTTTTCCAGGTTTGTGAATGGGAATGATAGTGGAAGGTTTCCAACAAGAGGGGAAGGTGTGAGAGTGCCAGGACCTGTTAAAAAGAGAAAGAAGGAGGAGCTGTGCAGGTTCGGGCAGGTGCTTTAGTAAAGGGTAGGCAATCTGGTCAGGGCCAGATGCAGTGGAAGCGGAGAGATTACTGATGGCAGTGGAGAGTTCATTCAAGGAGAAGGGGGAGCAGAAAGAATTGTGGAGGGAAGAAGCATCCTCACAGCTAGCATTCCGGAGTTCATTCATGAACTGTCTTTCAGCTCTGCACGAGGAACGGGGTGTCACTTGAGATAGATGTGAGCGAAGATAAGAGGCGTAGTGGTTGGCAGTATCAATAGGGGAAGTGCAATGAGGAAAAGAAGGGTCATGGGAGGTGTTCTTTTTGCCAGAGATGGCATTGAGAAGCCTGAAGACAGCACGAGGATCAGAACGGGGAGACAGGTTAGAACAGGTGGCTTGCCAGGTTGCAGATTTGGCTCTAGAAATGACTGAGGACGCCCTACGAGAAGCGTCTATGTATCTGAGTCGGTGCGACTCAGATCGGTGTGCTACGGAGCGGGCCCTCCGTCGTTCCCGCACTGCAGATTCCGCTTCCTGGGACCACCAGGCTTTGGGGGAACGACCAAGGCGGCCAAAGGGGATAGAGGCCTTGGCAGCTTCAAGTAAGAAGAGGGAAAAGGAGTGGGCAGCCTGGTGGATGTTGAGTGCATCGAAATCAAGAGAGGGAAGGTGCTCAGCAATATAAGATTGGTAAATATCCCAACTGGCCTTTTTGTAGTTGAATTTGGGAGGACGAGTGTTTGGGTGACGAACTGGAGAGAGGGGGAGGACAATTTCAATGGGGAGATGGTCCGAGCCAAGGCCAGGGAGAGTGCGCCATTCACAGTGGGGAGCGAGAGACGCAGGAGCTAACGAGATATCAGGGGAAGAACGGCTCCCAGTGGAATGGTGAAGGAGCGTGGGAGAGGCGGGGTCGTTCAGAATTTCCAGACCGGAGGAAGTGATCCAGCGAAACAGGTCATTTCCGAGCGGGTTAGGAGGAATAAGTCTGTCCCATGTTGGGTGGTGAGCATTGAAGTCTCCGAGGATAAAAGTGTCGGGGGAGTTAGGAAGGATGTCAGGACAGAAGGTCCTGGTGCGGTAGTCAGAAGGAGTGTTTCTGATGGGAGGGAAGTAGAGGTTAAGAAATTGAAGAGGAGAGTGGTTGGAGAGAAGGACTTTAACACAGGTGTAGTCTGAGTAGGGGTCCTGGGAAGACAGAGAGGAGACAGAAACAGGAGAGAAAGCCAGGTCAGAGTGGATGAGAGTGAGGACGCCACCACCAGTGTTATGAGTAGCGGAGGAAACAGGGCCTTGTCTACCGAATGTCCGGTCCGTGCGGAGGGTATAATAACCAGGGATTTGGAACTTTTTGGTTGAGGAAAGATGAGTTTCCTGGAGGAAAATGAGGTCATAGTGGTTGCCAGAGAGAAAAGCGATCAGTTCGGCACGGCGGGAGGAAGGAAGACCGCCGGCATTCCATTGAAGAATACGAAGATTTTGTGAGGGGCGTGGATTTCCTTGAGAGTGGGGTGGCAAGATATGAACCGACTGTGAACCTGTGGGCGGTGGTTATGAGGCAGGAAGGGTGAAGGCGGAAGGAGGGTAGGTGTTAAGGAGGGGAGGATGTGAGGGGAGAGGCAGAGATGAATCCCTGAGATCTGAGCAAGCAAGTGGAGGGGGTGTGGGTGGGGGCGGAGCTGGAGAGAGGGGGCGGGGGGACGCTGGACGGAGGGTGGGAGAGGCAAGGTCCCCATTAAGACATGCAGGGCAATTCCAACCCATGGGGGAGCCAGCCGCGCAGATTTTGCGAAAGTCAGCCCGGGTCAGAGAGGAGCAGGAGAAGTGCACCCACTTGGAGCAGGTGGAGCACTTTAAAGAATCCTTACCAACCTCGAGAAAGCAAATGGAGCAAGGGTAACGTGGGGGGCCCCGAGGTGGACGTGATTGGTAAAAACCAGGTGGTAGTGGGGGGAACCCTGGGGGAGGGGGTGGAGGGGATGCAGGCGGCGTAACAAGGAGATTGGTTTGAGTGGGGGAGTCAGTTGTGTTTTGAGGATGGCACGCTGGGCATCGCCAGCCGACTGCAGTGCCAGTTGCACAGATTGTGCGTAAGTCAGCACGGGTGAGGGAGGAGCAAAGAAAATGCACCCACTTAAGGCAAGCAGAGCATTGAAGAGAATCTCTGCCCACATCTAGATGACAGATGGAGCAGGGGTACCTGGGGTGAGGATGGTTGCTGATGGGGCCTGGGTTAGGGTGGACATTGCCACTAATAAGGAGCAATGCCAGAATAAGGAGATGCCGAAAGGGGGTCCGGTCAATAAGAAGTAGAGGAGCCACCCAGTTGTGACCGGTCAACGGGCGGCCCAGCGAAAAAACAGTCCGAGACAATGGGGGCGACCTTTCGGTCGAGCCCCTCGGGAGATCTGTCCTGCCATTTCGACCCATCCCCATTGGGGAGGGGACTGTACCACCACGTTGAGGTGGCAGGACGTTGGTGCAGCACCGGTCGGGTCGACCGGCCGGTCGGGTTGCCGGTCGGGTCGAGATTCTCCGATCGGCCGGTCAAGCCGGTTGAAAAACTGGTCAAATTCTCCTTTCTGGCAACTAAAAGACATCTAAGCACCAACCGAACTTATATATTTTATCATAAATAAAACTTTTTATAAAAATCAATGTCAACAAACCACATCTTTCGAAAACACTTGTTGAATGGTTTCAAGCTGTGACTAATATGCTGTGACAATTAAGACATGCACATCAAGGGACGTATGTAGGGTGGGAGTATTGTGCCATGCCCCCCCATTTTGGGCTACGGCACAAAACAAAAAACTCCAAAATATACGTCAAAATCGCGTAATCAGATTCTAATAAAGCATGCATGTGGAAGAGGATTGCGCCACCTGGCATTTTAGCATCATTTTAATCAGCTTAAGAGTAGACGGGGCGCAGATTTCAGATTGTTTAGTCAATGCTAAAATCTTACCGGTTTGAAAAGCTTTTTTCAACTTAAATTTACCGCACTCTACACTGGGCAAGAACGACATAAAGCTTTTATTTTTTTGTATCTAACTAGCCATGGCTTGTTGTGAAATAGCAGCATTTCTACAAACTGCTGGGGCGCATTATGTTTCGAATGTTTTTTAGCCAATGTGATAACAGGTTAGTGTTTTCAATGAGAATAACGGATGCGTTGCGTTCATCGGGATAGTTATTCATAACCACTTTGTAGTACCGAAGAGTTTATTTATTGGTTTGACGTTTCGCTTCCCTAACCGGGAAGCTTCTTCAGAACAATTTTCGGCAGTGCTGCCTTTGCAGTTACAAACAGATAATTGAGAAAAAAATAACGGCAGAAGATAGGTAACAGTAAAAACATACGAATATCACAATACTTGTACTTTTATACCCAAAAACATTAAAATGATGGAGCAATAACATCATGTAATATTGAAAATTATGTCACTAACAGCGTGAAAAAAGGAATACTGAAAAATTATGTCACTAACAGCGTGAAAAAAATTAGTAACATTCATAACAACTAGGCTGCTTCACTAACAGTTTGAGAAAGTATGAAAAGGATCTATTGCAAAACATTATGTACTGGAAAAGGTTTTTAGCTCCACAGTGATCTATAAGGACGGAACAATTAATACAAATCTCTGTGGAGCTAAAAACCTTTCCAGTACATAATCTTTTGCAATAGATCCTTTTCATACTTTCTCAAACTGTTAGTGAAGCAGCCTAGTTGTTATGAATATTATTAATTTTTTTTACGCTGTTAGTGACATAATTTTTCAGTATTCCTTTTTTCACGCTGTTAGTGACATAATTTTTCAATATTTTTTTTCACGCTGTTATTGACATAATTTTCAATATTACATGATGTTATTGCTCCATCATTTTAATGTTTTTGGGTATAAAAGTACAAGTATTGTGATATTCGTATGTTTTTACTGTTACCTATCTTCTGCAGTTATTTTTTTTCTCATTTATCTGTTTGTAACTGCAAAGGCAGCACTGCCGAAAAAAAGTTTAGTATTTGCTGCCTGGCAAATTCTAAATAATCTGTAACCAATAGCTAAAAATTGTAACTTCATTTTTTGGCCTTTCGCATTATATCATTACAAAGAACGTCTAATAGTTTAGCTTGTGCCCTCCAGTGCTTTTTATGCTTATTTTGTGTACGGTTTGCGTTGCTCAAAACAGGACTTTCAAACCGAAACTTAACCAAAAAAGGTCTTAAAATTGAGTCATTTTTGCAAAAAACGTATAAAAAGCCCCCCCTCCTTTTGAAAATTTTTCATTGGGTACATTGAACAGTGAACAAAAACCTTCTGTAAAAAACCGGTCGACCGGGCCGGTCAGAAACCAGTCGACCGGCCGGTCAACCGGTGATGATTTTGAAATTTACCGGTCGGGTCGGGTCGAGAAAATCCTGACCGGTTCCATCTCTGGTACATATCAAGAGCAAGCCATACAGGTATTAAAAATAGAAAATACAAAACAACCCAAAAAGTAAATGAAAAATTTTTGATTTTCAAATAAAAATTATGGTATATAACTACAAACTCTTTAGAAGTTATACACAACGAAAATGGAGGTGTCAAAAGTGCTTCTAACTTTTGCTTCAAAAAGCTGCACGCTTGAAAAAATGAAAAAAACCGAAGGAATATTAATGCTTAGGAAAACGTAAAATCAAATCAAAATCAAATCTTTCATTATACTCGCTGTAATGCGCCGAAGCGTGTAACGAGTTGGCGGGGCCCATCTCCACGTCATTGCGCCCGGGCAACACAACTCGTTTAGAAGAAATGTTGCAGGGGTGGCGAGCCATTGGCAACACTGCGTTCAATTTGACCGGCCCGAGATTTGAAACTTGGACCTCCCGCTCCAGAGACGAACGCGCTACCGCTCGACCAACTGGCCGATGAAAACGTAAAATCTCTTGTAAAATTTTCGGTCCTTCCAAAAACGAAGCAGATTTCTTTCCTATTCAGGCTTTTCCGAAATCTTCGTTGTGGGTTTGTTACATTACAAATTTGTCAACCATCTAGGCCCTAGGGGTTTCTATTGCCACAAGGGTCAAATTAGTAATCATGTCGGTCAAGATGACCGGAAGCCTTAACGTCTTAATGTTTCTTCGTCACCATTTAAGCATAAAACCTTTTCCAAACCCCAACCTCTGCATTTTTATTGTCGAGTCAACACCCCGAAATGCAAACTAAGTGAGATCATGCGAGGATAACGTTCTGATTATGCATGTCGATGTTTCTAGCATTTTTCTATAAGCAGAAGTGCAATAAATCATTTCTTTGAAAATCATTATGATTGGTGTAAACACGGACCAATTGAACCAGCTTGTCTAAAAGCATTGATTATTTGAACTAATGGTTTAAAAAAAACCCACACGACTTCCGTCATCAAAATTGCCAAGTTGTTGCCAATTCAGTAACATATTTTCTAATTAATCAAATGTATGATACTCTGTAATTTAGTTACGATTCAGTGATGAAGTTTATCATTTTCTTAAGATCTTCATTCTTGTAGTCGTATCTGGTCCCCAAAATCACTTTACATAAAATGTTGATAACGCTGCTATGAAGCAGAACCTATAAAACAAAACAAAAAAATATAGAGAAAAAGACAACTTGATTGCTTTGATTGTTTATACAAACCTAGGGCGAAGTTGCTCACGAATACGTAGACTCTTTTGTTATAAGAACCAGTAAATTTTGAATTGAGGCTCGCTGTTCTTAAATTTTTTGCCAATTTAAAATTTTTAAGAGCATCATTTTAGTAATTGTGTGGGTATAATTGTTTGACTCTAAATGTTGTCTAGCAGCTGGAGTAAACGCGTTTTTTTGCTGCTTTTAAAGCATCGCAAATTGCAAAAGCGAAAAAATGATTTTTTTTAGTTTGAACAACAGCGAAAAATTTTCTTACTTGGCTGTACCATGCGCAACAGCACTCTACAATTTCAAATTATCGTTTCAATTTTGCCTGCAAATACTAGAAAATCTGTAAAATTTCATCGTTTTGAATCAGCACAGAATTTAATTTCTTTTCTAGAATGGAAATTTATTCCTTTTTCGTTTGTTCTTTATTTTTTTTACTGCTAAGGCTGGCATTGTTCTTAATTTGTTTTTAAATTTTGAGCAAAATGAGTTTCGTGTTCTTATAAAATTGTTCTTGAGAATATTGTGAATAAACCAGGCTATTTAATAACTTTTACTTGGCTTCAGAAGGTTGGTTCATAATGCTTTTTTTCGTACCGAGATATTAAACGGTGTTCCACAGTTATTTTGAATTTCTTTGTTCAAATACTGGAGCTCTTCAATGCAAATTGTTTCCATCTGCTTTTTAGCAAGGCCAAATCTAAACATATCTTTCTTGAACAAAACCATTCTAAAACCTATTATTACGATTAAATAATTGATTGCCATACGGGGAAGCTTTCAATTAAATGATGCAAAACGTTAAAAATTACATTCAATCGATCACGTTCTGCATTCATTGGCCAAGTCAGTTGATTTGTCGAGATATTGAGAAAGGATCCCGTACACGAGTCCAAAAAACACCAGCGTTAAAGGAATGTGTTAAAGAAAGTCCAAAAAACCCTAATGGACACGAGTCCTAAATACACGAGTCCTAATGGACATGAGTGCTAAGGTACACGAGTCCTAAAGAACACCAGTCCTTAAGAACACGAGCCTTAAAGTACTCAAGCTCTAACGGACACGAGTTCTAAAGACTCGAGTCCTAAAAGACACGAGTCCTAAAAGACACGAGTCCTAAAAGACACGAGTCCTAAAAGACACGAGCCCTAAAGGACACGAGCCCAAAAGGCACGAGTCCTACAGGACACGAGTCCTAATGGACACAAGTCCTAATGACACGAGCCCTAAAATACTCGAGTCCTAAAGGACACGAGTCCTAAAAGACACGAGTCCCTAAGTATGACTCATAAAACATACGAGTCAGTACTTACACGAGTCCTTAAAAAAAGCGATCCGTTTGGAGATGCGGCTATCAATTTCTTTTGACCAACCAATTCAACTACGTATCAAAATATTTGGATGGTTTTTGGGGTCAGAGTTCAGTATTTCCTCTAGCAAAGCATATTATAGGGACGTAAAAAAATTTTGCAATTTTTATTAAAAGTTTTATTGTGATTGGAGAGTGTCTGCCACTACTACGGTAGACTCGGGTTCGATTCCCAGCAGTTGGACTAACCAAAAAACTTAAACATGGAGATCACTGATTTCTACTTCTGACGTGAGGTAACGGTTTGGTACTAACTATTTAGTGCAATAATCATCAATGAGGAAGTGAAATAATTATTAAGGGCATGTTAATTCTTCAGGGCAAGTGTGCCCCTAATAATTGACTTTAAAATGACTAAACCTAAATAGATGTTTTTATAAGTTCAGTCACTATGAAGTTGTTAAATACATTTTAACGTCCTGTGTAATTCCGATATTAGAAATGTGAGGAAAAAACATTTTCACATAATTTAGGAATGCCACGCCACCTAATTAAACCTCCCAATAGTCAATTTTTATAAATAACCTAATATTGTTTTTAATATCAGCAGGTCTTTCAAAATTTTTTGACGTGGTTTGGGGGTGCTAACCCCTCGGTAATCCCCTAAATAGACCCCCAAATCTTTTATTTTTAATTTTGAGCTAAAATAACGTTTTTTTGGTATCAGAAGATACTTAAAAGTCAAAAAAATTAGAAATATAATCTGACGTCTGTTCGAGATAAAAGATTAAAATTGCTGTTATTAACGTAAAAAATAGGTCCTTGGACCAACTTAGGTTCGAAATCGCCGTACGTATGCTAAAACAATCCTCGCACTCTTATAGTGTTACTATAACGTCGTACTTGCATTGTGGATGCATTTTGAGGAAAAACCACCCATCACGTCGACTACATTATTTTCACTCGCAATCATCATTAGGCGATTTGCTCTTGATCTGTTAATCAAACAATAACTTTTAGCTTCTTGTCGTGCTGTTGATGCAAAAGCGTTTCCTCATCACATGAACTAAAATTACAATCATTTCTCAAAGTTTTAAACCATCCATCATTGTTTTGAAATAGCGTATTTGAAATGTTTTTCTTGTTCCAATTTGAAAAATTTAACCGACCTGATGTATAAGCAGAGACAATTTAATCAAATAGATTATAGCACAATTACTTCAAACGTTTTTGCTAATTAATGAGTTTTAAAAGCGCAAGAATAAAATATTTTTGCATTTTTTTTTTTTTCATTGTATGGCAGAAGATTTTACATCATTTATATTCATTTTACATAAAAAAGTAAAGATTCGTTCGTTTTAGGATTAATTTTTACGTTTAATTTTGCTGAAGAACTTGCTTTTTAACAAACCTCGAATAACAAGAATTTAAAAAATACCAATAATTTCGTAACTTAAACTGAAAAAGTCAAACAACGTTTATGAAAACGCAGTAGAGTTCATATCCCTCATTCATGGATTAGTCTCCTATTTCTTCAATGTTTTCAATTCACACTATGTTTTGATTGCAAAATTACTTTTTTCGTTGATCTTAATTTTCTGCACTACATTATTTGCGTATAAGATACTGCAAACATACAAAATATAATTTCAAAAAATTGTTTTACGATTATGTCATATTTATGCTTGTGGCAAAATAACGTATTAAGTTCTGATGATGTAATTAAGTAGCGGCATGATTTTTTGAAGCACAAAAATGTTAGCACAGATCACAAGTTAATGTCTCTCTTTGATCTTTTGTTTGCGCTCTTGTGTCGTAGATCGTTTTCATGCAAGTGGGTGATTTCAAAAATATCTATCAACCTTTGTTAAAATAAAAAAAAGAGCAAAATATTTAGCATAAAGTGTAAGTTGCGTTAGATTCGCATTTTTACAAATTTCTCAAGAAAAGTTGTTCTGCGCTGATGTTGAACTCTCTTTATTTGATTTTTTTATTTCTTAGAATTAAAAAATTTTTCTTTCTATTTCTTGCAATTAAATAATTAAAAAAATTTGATCACAATGCTCCATTGAAAATTTAAAATGCAGTTTTCTCAACTTTACTGCGCTTTGGCAGTTTCAGTTCTTTAATCGTTTTGCGTGCTTCTGGCCCAAAGGCTACCAGCTCGGAAGCCTAGGGAAGAGCCACCAGAACGGCGACTACTTAAAACAAGCAATGCGAAAAATTAAGCATGCGAGGAGGCGTCTTCTCTAGCTCAAGTGGTAGAGCAGTGGACCGGTAATCCAAAGGCTGCAGGTTCGATTCCTGTGGGAAGACAATTTTTCGCATTGCTTGTTTTAAGTAGTCGCCGTTCTGGTGGCTCTTCCCTAGGCTTCCGAGCTGGTAGCCTTTAGGCCAGAAGCACGCAAAACGATTAAAATATTAAAACTCTGGCCTGCAAACGTCACAAAAACATCTTAATTGACTTATTATTACAAGTTTCAATTCTTCCAAACAAATTCCTTTAGTCACAATATTCTTTACTGAATTTATTGCAAGCAAAGAAACTTTAATTTTTTTTCTTTATTGGATTTGTTGCAAACAACGTTCCTCTCAGAGCTTGCTTGGTGTGCGCGGAATAAAACGCCGCGTGAGCTCCAAAAAAAAGGTCTTCGCCACAAACTGGTTCTCTTTCAGTCTGGAATTTCGGAATTTTGGTCCCAAATTTACGTGAAGTTCAAAAATTCTAGTCCGGAATTTCGGAATTTTGCCCCTCAAATTTAAGTGAAGACTGAAAAAAAAAACGAAAAAGATCTACGTCGCATTCTAGTTCCATTTTAGTCCGGAATTTCGGATTTGTTGTTTAAATCTTGCATTTGTAAAATAACTTTACGAAATCTGAATTATGGTCTTGCTTCCGAGTGAAAGCAAGTATTATCCTTGTCTTATCAACACTTAGGCAGTGCGCGGCAGAACTGAAGTAATGCGTAGGGGTTCAAGGATCTGCGCGGCCGCGCAGCTTAGAGGGAACATAGACTGCAAACAAACTTTAATTTTCAGACAGTCTGTGCGCGTTCAATTTCGTCAAAAAGAACTCGGATGGTTTGTAGTTAATTCAATGATGAAATTAAAAAAGATTTATGAAAAGTTGATACAAATTGTTGCAGTTTTTAACATCAGGGAAACATTGTACTCTATATTTTGTGCTTTGGTGTGCAGGTCAATAGAGCTGCTTCATTTTTCCGAACTTTGGCATATTTTGGAATTGTTTAATATTTAAGATTTTGTCCAATTTGGAATTTTAAACAGGATCTGTATTTTACTAAATAATACGGGCAATCGTTAGCAAGTATTCTAAGGTAGGGCGTGAGGACCAGCAGCTTGCTCCATTTCGGAGCCGTGATGTTTGATTTCATACGATCGTCTCCGTTTGCTTGCTGGCTCGCCGTGATTTGTTTTAATAAGTTCCACATGTTGTTGAGCTTCATCTTTTCTGCGACAATACAAATAAAAAACTTAAGGTGAGAAATTAAAAAACTACCGTATGCGAAAAGCCAAATCTTTTGATGTTCAACGCCGTACAAAATCAATTAAACAATAACTTTATCGTTTTTAATGCAGAAAACTTTTTAATGGCGTAATTTTTGGTCGCAAAATTAAAGTGTTTACTGACTAAAGGCGAATTTACACAAAATCCGTTTCTGTCCGTGTTGTTTTTGGTTTTTGCTTCTTCGTGAAAAAGTATGCTCTTTTTCGTGCGCATTTTTATGAGTCCTTATGTGCATTATGTACAGTGTTATTACTGTACATATTGATAAAAATTTTGTTCAAAAAATTTGTGTATAAACAACATAGGCGAAGCCAGGGGGGAGCTCAAGCTCCCCCCCCCCATTCGCAATGCCAGCAATGATAAATTTGTGATCAAAACGACTATTCTTTCATCAGTTTCTTTTTCTTGGTTTGTGTTCACCTTGACACGAGACTGTGAAGACCTTTTCGTTTTTTTCAGCTCTTCGGACCGTAAAGACCTGTTCTTGTTGTTTTTTGGTGTTTATCTTCACTATATAAGTTGTGGTTTGCCCCCCCCCCAATCCTAAATTGGTCTCCAACAAAATTTCGCCCCCTCCCCCCCAATCAAAACTCCAAAATCGGACTGTGAAGACTCGTTTTTCTTGGTATTCACCTATGTGATTTGTGGTTTGGGCCGCCCCCAATCAAAAATCCTGGCTACGCCTATGATAAACGATGAGAGCGATATTTCAAAATAGGACTGTTTAACCCTTCGTAAAAAACTTTTTTTGGAGAAAATTTTGTCCAGCTGGTGACTGTCTGGTTAGTGTGGACAAGGACATATAAAAATGCTTACCAAAAAGAGCATTACTTTTTCATGAAGAGGAAAAGCGTAAAAAAAAAAAACGATAACAGCGGATAAAAAACAAATACAGTATGAATCCAACTTAACTAGAATACCGGCTTTGCATGCACTGACCACTACGATCTTACTTTCCAGTCAAGTTCTTGTACTGTTACTAAATAAAAAAATAATCAAAGAAATTCTATATGCGGTGATTACCAGTGTGCTCACTATTGATAACTTTTTTTGAGGGAGATCATCGAGAAATCATGACGAACTGTTCATCAATATCGCAAACGGCTTTGAATAACAAATAAGTGTTTATCAACCTTAATCAGTAATGCAGTGAAGTAGTGTTGCGCAGTTTGCGAACTTTTCTGAATCTAACGTTTACTGCATTCTTTATCAGATAAAACTTTGAAAATACGAAACAACTAAAACAATCTCAAGTTAATTGAAGTTCTTTTTTCTGAGAAAAGAGAAATAACTTTGCTATGGAATTTATATATCGTTAATTAGTTGTTACCTATTTTGCAAGCTATCAACATCAATAACAATGAAAATGCCCTTCGAAAATTACATTCGACAATTGACGCTGTAATAAATGTCCCTTTGCGTGTGCGACAAAAACTAAAATGACACAATAAATCAAAACATTATTTAGAAAATTTTCCAAGCATTTTGTACGTAGAAAAAAATTTCTTATCAGCCCAATATCGTAAAGAATTTACAAACGACATCCATTATGAACTGCCAAACTACAGCAACAGCTGATCTTTAATATTGCGATGAATCATCAATAAAGAGAAGTTTTCGCGAGCTAAAACCGCAAAGAGCGCATTATGTCATCGTTTTAAGGAACATGGAGCACCAACCACCGTTTTTCAACAAGCTCATTAATCTGCGTTCAGATCAACGACGACTTGTTTGCAGTTGGTACTGTACTTCCAATCACCAATACCTTCTAATTTTTATTGATGGATTGCAGCTACGTCGTAGTTTTTCCGCGCCAAAACGATTGGACGTCAAAATACCATTACAAAGCATCGAACCTTACGGTAAATTAATGTTTAATTTCTTCAGTGGGCGTATTAAAAGAATTTCAATGTTAAGTTAAAACTTTTGTTGATAGCTTATAGCTTAGTTGAAAGTTACCACGATCAATTTAAGCAGCTTGTATAACTCAGCGGGTCTAGAAAGTTACGCCTTTTGTGAAATCTCATCGTCCATTGTGCCTGATATTGTCCACTTTGCCCGGTTTTTAACTTTGTTTCACTCCGTAAATTCGGCCTTATCCTAAAATACATTAAATTTTACGCCACAGCAATACCACATGGCAGATTAACATTTAATTTAAGCTCTATTTATGAATAACAATTTACACCACTAGTTCAAGTCCAAATAGATGTAAATTAAGGCTCTATCAACATAACACTGAGGGCGGTTAAATCAATGGTTTAAAATTTAAATGACATCTCTGCGAAATAATTCATTGAAAACGACTGCTTCTGCGTTTTAACTCCTAGCAACTATAGCGGTAAGCCCCTAATGACATCATCTAATGCAAAATAATTTAAATTAACCTATGAAATTACAAGAGTTTAAAAATGCGTTAATTTGTCACGAATGAAGGAGATGCAATTGTTCTATTTCAGGGCTGCCAATAGTAAACCTTGCATTTGATAACCGAAGCTAGTTACCACCATGTATATTACAAGATTTTCATGGATTACTTGACAGCAAGCCGAATTTATGTCACTGAAAAAAGCAAACAAAAACCCTGAATTCTTAGTAATTAAACCTCTTTCAGTATTTAACTGCTTTTATGTAGCATTTAACTTTAATGCTTTTTAGGACCCGTGTCTTTTAGGACTCGTGTCTTTTAGGACTCGTGTCTTTTAGGACTCGTGTCTTTTAGGACTCGTGCCCTTGAGGACTCGAGCCTTTTAGTACTCGTGTCCATTAGGACTCGTGCCCATTATGAGTCATGTCCTTTAGGACTAGTGTCTTTACGACTCGTGTTTTTAGGGCTCGTGTCCGTTAGGGCTTGTGTATATTAGGACTCGTGTTCTTTTGGACTGGTGTCCATTAAGACTTCTGTTCATTAGGACTGGTGCCCGCTAGGACTCCAGTCTTTAGGACTCGTGTTTTTAAGGACTCCTGTCCGTTAGGGCTTGTGTACTTTAGGACTAATGTCCATTAGGGATTGTGTTTTTAGGACTCGTGTCTTTTAGGGCTCGTGTTTTTAAGACTCGTGTCCGAATGCCATTAAGAAAAGGCCTGCATTCTCTGGGTCTCACTGGTACCTGATGCTCAGCTCACTAGAGGCAGGGCTGCAAACTCGAACTCGAAAAAACACGGATGTTTAGTCGGACTCGAACTTAAAAAAATAATTCTTCTGAACTCGAACTTGAACTCGAATAAAATCGTTCAAGTTTATTAAAAAGAAGTTTAAAGATTAAAAAATTGTCGGCAAGAAATATTTATTGTTGAAAATGTGATTGACGTTTACTTCTTTATGCCGTGGCGAGCTAGAAAAACAGGATCGATACAAAAAGACAGCAATTAAGTCGAAAAGTAGACTTTGTATTTTTGTCAACCTAAACTCGAACCCGAAAAACTTGATATTTTTGCCGAAGTTGAACTCGAAAAAATTAAATGATTGAACTCAAACTTGAACTCGGAATCGCTAGGATAGGCTGCGCTGGAACTTTAAATAAAAATTGATCAATTTTGCAGTCCTGCTAAAAAGGCTTCACATTGTCGTTTTGGATCTGAACGTAAAGCAGGGAGGCTGCAGATGTGAATATAGCCGTGATTTTATACAGTCCATGTTTTAACCCGATTGGGAATCAAACTCTGTTGAACCACTGCAGCTAAATAAATGCATTATACTGTACAACTAAGCGCATAACTTGTTTCAGAGTTTTGGGAAAGAAAGTTGCTACATATAACCGGTTTTTGAAAAATATGTAAAAACTATTGTGAAGAAATAAATGCTCCGCTGGGAAGCATTGGTTTGATTATAAGGCCTTCGTCTTTGTTTACAACTATAACAAATCAAGACTGGCCCATAGTTTTATCATAATGTACTTCATTTGCAAATTTGCCGTGATGTGCCGTGATTTACGACAACCCTAACAGCATGATCTGGGTTCAACCCGCTCTATGGTCATGCTGTTGCGTCCTTGGATAAGACGCTTTACAATGATTATCTCTGCTTGGTGGCTTCTAACAAGCAGCAAATTTAGTGAGCAAGAATTGAAAAAATCTACAGGAAAATTGGATTACTGGAAACTCCAAAGCAGGTGCAGATTCCTCCAATCACGAAGTAGTTATTGCAATGAAAAGTGTGCGGATCGTCCAATAGTTAACGTCTGACGCTGTCCGGTTGTTACAGAAGCCCTCTATAACATTGCTGATGTAGTTGCTCCAACAGAACTCTGGAGCCTTCACCGTCCGCTGGTCAAACCACAATTCAAAATTGGTCAAGCTTACAGCTTTGTTCTTCAGACAGAAAATAAATAATTGGAACAGTACAGCTAGGCAAAAAATAACTGAAATTTAACCAGCGTAGAAACTAAAAAAGTGCCATACGAGAGGTCTTCCAAAATAAAACACGTCCGTTTGCTGATTACTTCATTGACAAATAAATGCTTTAAAATAAACGTAACTCAGCCAAACACAAAGGCGTGCAAGAATTGACAAAAAAATGCGTAATTTTTAAAATATTTGCTGCCAATGCTACAGGAAATAAAGTGACGTACGCAAACTAAGCAAACTAAAAGGAAGAAGCGGCCGAGTTGGTAACTAGATCAGGGCAGTAGCGTAGCCAGGGGGGCGGGGGGCTATAGCCCTCCCCATTGGCCTGCCGACCAAAATGCAAAATAAGGAAAATACCACGTTTTTAGCTCTTTTAAGACTCTCTTTTGCACTGGATTTGATTAAAAACTGCTTTAAAGCATAGTTTGAAACGTTTATTTAGGGGGGGCTAATACACTGCCGACCAAAATGCAGAATAAGGAAAATACCACGTTTTTAGCATTTCTAAGACTGTCTTTTGCAACTGGATTAGACTAAAAATTGCTTTAAAGCATAGTTTGAAACGTTTATTTAGGAGGGGCTAATGAACTGCTGACCAAATGCACAACTAGGAAAATACCACGTTTTTAGCCAGTAGCGTAGCCAGGGGCTATAGCCCCCCATTGACATGTCGACCAAAATGCAGAATGGGAAAAACACTACATTTTTAGCACTTTTGATACTGTTTTATGTACTGAAGTGGACTAAATAGTGATTTGAAACATCTTTTGAAACACATGTTCAAGGGGGGGCTAATTTGTCAAAAATAAAACCAGCAAATCCATGAAAACTTTGATAAATGGTAAGAAATAAGCAATCAAATTTGAGTGCAAGTGTAAAAATGCTGAAAATAAGTGTCATCAACAAATATACTATAAACTAAGGAATAGGGGGGGGGCTATTCAGTATTTGTTAATTACCAATCATTTCTCTCAAATTTCTTTTCATTAGCACCCCTCCAATTATTTTTTTCTATAAACTGTATGCGAAATAGATTACTCCGTTTGAGTCTGATTGAACTATTCGATTTTGTAATTTACCAGCATCTAAACACGAGAACTAACATGTTACCATTAGCCACCTCCCAAATAGCCAATTCATGCCACCAGTTTAATCATGTTTGCACTGCCAATTTCTAAGCCACGTTTTAAAGTTATTTTTTAATCAAAATAGCCCTAAAATGAAGTTATTTTTGCAAAAAAATGCAAAATTTTGGAGCGCTGGGGGCTCTGCCCGCAGACCCCCGTGCCTCCGGCGGCTGGGGGCTCAGCCCCTATGCCCCCCAAACAGCCCCCCCCATTGCGAATTTCTGGCTACGCGCCTGGATCAGGGCAACACAAAAAAAGGTCAATCGATACTGTAACACCCGTAACAAAAGGATAATATATGCAGCTATGCTAGATTTTACGAGTATATGTGAAACACAGAGAAGTAGCCTATCGGTCTGCAAGTTCCTATCAGCAGAAGCTTCTGACTTCTCCTTTTTAAGGTTGATAATGAAGCATGGAAGCTGTGAAGCAATTTGAAAGGCTGTAGTTTGACCAGGCTGAAAAAAAAATCCAGTTCTAGGCAATAGTAAACGCTATGTAGACGAACTTGGTCGGTAAACACCTGGCCGCGGCCCAGTGACGAACTTGTAGTTACCGGGCCGCGGACTATTAGCTTAATTACTTGGAATTCTTTGCGACACTAAGATATTCATGCATCATTGCATCTCCGACTTTGAGATGGGCTTGCTAAGCGTAAAATACATGTGTGGACGTCTTAAGTTTCAGAATGATGGACAATTTGCTTATGAAAATAAGATTGCTGAATTTTTGTCTGACAGTGCACTTTATTTAGGAACGCTTGTCACGATACAATAAGTTTAGGATTCAGGAAGAAGTGTTGAATTCGCTGTATTAACGAGCCAACACCCCAGTCGCTGTAGTTAGCCAAAGCTAAGTAGGTCCGTGAAATAATTCCTGGCTTAAACCGGTCCGCGTTGCAAAAAAGTTTGTCGACCCCTGCACAAGTAGCACTGTAGCAGTGCGCGACAGCGCGATCAATAAATAACACGAATTGTTAACATGATTTATGATAAATCGAAATTTTAACGAAAACTAAAGGTAAAATTAATGGGGGTATCTCTAGTTAGGCAAATCTCGTTAGATTAGATTGGCGTTGACTCCATCCTTCTTGATCCAGCGGTTGCAGAAATAGTAGGGACTTCTCTAATCATAATTATTATTGGAAACCGTGACGTTTCAATGCTGTGGCCTAACTCAGGCAGGCCTATATATAATCTACTGTATATAGGTTAAAAAGTCGCTATGTTTTAGCCGAATTTCGGCATTGCTTTAGGATAGAACTAAGATGGTGTCACCGATGTTATCAACGTCAGGGTTGCCAATAAAAGTTATGATTAGAGAGACGTGTTTGAAGTAGAATACTTGTGGAACGGTTGGGTCCAGAAGGATAGAGTCAACGCCGATCTCATGTAATACGATTGGCCAAACTTTAGATACCTCTATTAATTTTGCCTTCAGTCTTCTTTTACGTTTTAACACTGCATTTTTCTGACACCAATTGATCTAAATTGCAGAAAATATTATTTTTCATAACAAGATTATCATCATCAGCAAATAAATATATTTGCTGCAATTCTGGTTTAAGTGCTGGTATCAAGTTGATAAGGTTTTTAAAGGGGCAGGGAGGTATAATTCATTACCAAACAAATTGTATTTTTTAAAATTTTTAAGGCTAATTTCGAAATTCTTCGACTTATACATCAAAAGATATTTGCGTTTCTTTTTTCCGGCTTTGGTAGCAATCCAGTCATTATTTTAAATAATTTCTGAATCAACCATCAGATGTCGCTTGTGTGGACGCAGCGACAATGTTATAGAGATGTACACGGAGTCGGATTCTGAATTGAGAATTTCCGGATTTTGCAAAATTTTCCGGTTTCGGATCCGGTTTTAGGATGTTAAATATGCTGTACTTCCGGATCCGGATTTTTCGGATGTTGTATTTTTGTGTGGAAAAAAATTTAGCAAATGAAAGATCATTGCCAAAAGTAAAAAAATGTTAGGCTGCTTTTCAAAATGTTATTAGAACCAGTTTCGATTTTTTAATAGTTGCACAACACTTAGTGGGGTAGGCGTAATTGAATAAAGAAAGTTACAGGAACCTCACCAGTTGGCTTTGCAAATCTACCGATAGTTTCTCGGTAGCAAAGTGTCCTATTAAAAGATTAATTTGACATAAGTCGGTATCAGCTGTTAGCATTCAGATATTAGCGGTTAGACTACTAGGCCTACTACCGGTACCTATCGTACACTTGAAGTCTACATCTGTGCTGTGTGTTTAACATGATTGTTTCATATTAGTGAATGATTCGTTGTGAGTACCGTGACATGTCTTGTACAAAAGATAAAGTTACCTTTCAAATCTGATATAGTGCGGTTTTGGTCAACTTCATTGGTTAAATAAACCTTGCATTAAAACCGTAAGCTTTTATTTTCTTAGTTAAAAATGCATTTACATTACCATCGTAAGCCCTAACCTGCTAACTGAAGTCCAAACCCTTGCAGCCATAGGAGTCGTATTGATAGGCAAATTTGAGTGATGGTTTAGGTTGGGATTGGTTTTGAACTAGCATTCTGGTTACTATTAGTGTTTGGTCATTAGTTTAACTTATGATTGCTTACAGCCGTAATAGACGTTTCCACCCAACTTAACAGCTTAGCATGCAGCTAGCGTCAGCAACAACAAAGCATCGCCTATATGATTTGCTTAGCTCAGAGAAATGCTGCAACTAAAAAAAGATCAATTTGTCAGCTTTGTTATGAATCTCTTTTCCAGTTTGGTTGTATTGGCTAATTGTTTTGAATAGGCCTACCCAATAACATGCTGAATGACTTTATAAATCAGGTTTGCATTGTGCTGCTGTGTAGCTTAAATTTATCAATAATGTTGATGAGCTCCAGTTACCGGTATGTGCACTTAAAATATATCAGAAAAATATGCAATCTTACATGTCACAAACATGTGATGTAATTCTTACAACCAGATTAATCTGATAACAATTCTTGAATTTAATGAATTGCTGTAAGTGTTACGGAAATTAGTGTTTGTTTGCTTGTTTAACAGGTTTAGTGTGGCAAATAATTCAATAGTTTAAGTTCATATAGAACTACTAGTGCAGTGAAGCCTTAAAAATTAGTGTTTATAAACTGCTACCTTAGATATTATTTACATTCTTCAACTGTGAAAAGAAAATTTCAAAATATTCACTACAAATTATGCAGCTTTTTTGTTTAATTTGCTTTTTTATAAATAAATGAAGCAACACTCATGCATCTGCTGCATTGTCAATATCCCAGATTTGCCAGATTTTTTATACTATAGGTATGTTTTTTTTAAGAGTTATCCTTTATTTCTTTGCGGCATTGCATTTGATCGTTTTCTTAAGAATAGGCTCTTCAAAGTGTTTGTAATATTAATGTGAATAACCTTTAGCTACAGCTTCTCTAGGTTTATTGATATAATTTTATTGGGATTAATAAGGCTTTATTGTTGAATTTTGTCTTTTGTTGGTCATATATTGCTAGGTTCAGGGTTTGCATTGGTACCAAACCACTGGCACATCAAATGAGGGTATACTAAATAAACAATAAACTGCATAGCTAGTACCGTATTATTGAATACTTATCGAATACTGGTGTATATATAATTAGGGTATTTACAAGATGATAAAATATATATTCATATGTTTGTGTTTTCTCAAGGACAAGTTAATCTACTTAAAGTACATGACTTGTATACTGGTATATAGAGTATTCGAGTACCACTTTCTTTCTAAATCCAAGTATACAAGAAGCAATGGTATAACCAGTGGCGGATCCAGAAAATTTTGGTGGGGGGGGATTTGAAGCCAAAACCTCAAAAATTCGGATGTCTTCACCAAAATTGAGACTGATTTTTCGGCCGAAATCGGAAATTCAAACGTTTTTTTCGCCCAAAATCAGGTGGTCTCCAAAAAAAAAAAAAAAGGTCTTCACCAAAATTGAGACTGATTTTTCGGCCGAAATCGGAAATTCAGACGTTTTTTTCGCCCAAAATCAGGTGGTCTCCAAAAAAAAAAAAAAAAAAAAAAAAAAAAGAAAAAAAAAAAGGTCTTCACCAAAATTGAGACTGATTTTTCGGCCGGATTCGTTACGTTTAGGTCGGTGGGGGGGGATGCATCCCGAAATGGAGCCGAATTATTCAAAATAAGGGCTGATTTTTCGGCCAAAATCGTAACTTTTAGGCTGGTGGGGGGGGATGCATCCCCCCCCCTAAATCCGCCACTGGGTATAACTAATATGTTTAAACATTGGGGGACCTTTATGTTTTGATGAGTTTGCATTTCTTAATTTTTCGGATTAGGATTCGGATAGCAGAAACAAATTTCGGATAAGGTTTTGGATTCGGATATCGATAAAAGTTTCGGATTAGGATTAGGAGTCTCAAAGTGTGACTCCGTACATCTCTGCAATGTTAGAATAGAACGAATAATTACCGTGGTTACAAGAACGCCTAAACTATTCCCAAAACCTAATCCAAATCCTTGAAAAAATAAATAATGAAAAATGCACGAATGCATTTTCATTATTTTCGTTTTATTCTCTTTAACTCACAAATTTTTGGTGAAATAGGTTACTCACTACCAATTTGCAGTTAGCCTGCCACTGGGCCTAGCTTCTAGGCCTATATAGCTTAGTTGGCTACCATTAGTTGAGTAGCCTACGAGCAGTTTTTAAAAGCTGTAAAGACAAATCAAGCCCTTTCCGTTTTCATATCGGCTTTTGCTTAATTTAATCTAATAATTACAAAAACCAATTAGGTAGGCCTATATGACACAAGCCAAATGTTGTCTAATCGATCTAGGCCTATTTTTCAAGTTTCTTTCGAAGTGCACCGAATCGAATATCTTTGCATTAAAAGAAGAAAATTCAAACCGATAAGCCTAATTTTACTTTTAAAAACACACTTTTTTCACCAAGCGACAGCAAAAGCTTGGCAAAAACACACTTACAGCTAATCGGTTTAAAGCCAGTTATGCAAATTTGATGCTGTCATGTTGCCACAGCCGAATTTTTTCCCCGTAAGGTCAAAATCTTTTCCGTTAATGATATTTAACATCAAACAACAAAACCATGGGGTAAAAACTTCGGCGATCAATTATTTTTTGCATATTTAATACTAAATTCAAAAACTAAAGCTCGATGCCCATTTAAGCTTAAATTTTAATTTTTACTTTTTTTACTGCAATCAAAGGTTTTAGAGCTGATACGTTATTATTTCCACCCATATCTTTGATTTGATTGTTTGGTCTCAAATTATTGAATATTTTAAGAAACCACGTGACCAAAATTGTGAAGAAAACTTTTCGAAAATAAATTTTTAGCTTTAGCAACTTAAAAAGACAAAATTGGCAGGAAGCTTTGATCGGCAGGATGCTCTGCTTAACCCTTTAAGCCCAGAATTTCAGCTGCAATGCAGACAGTACAACTTTCAAATCCAGTAGCTGTTATGCAAGTACAAATTATCGATATGATCCTTACCCACGTAATGTCATCAACCCAAATTTTCTTTGCGCCTTCCACTTTGGTCCGTAATCAACTGATCCAACACCGTGGCTTTTATTAAGAGCTTCCAGAGGAGCAAATGGATATCGGCCAGATAACGTTTCTCCATTTTTGATAAACGCCTGTAAAACAAATTCAAAAATCTGAGCATTCAAAATCATGATAAACGCTTTTGTGATTTCAGAAAAAAAAAAAGATATTAAATTTAAGAAAAAAAATTAATCAAAATTAATAAATTTAATAAAATATTGGGAAAAATTTTGTTTACGATTTTGGGATGTGCGACATTCATGCTATTGATTGCTTATGGAGTAAAGGCGGGATAAAGTTGCTCTTCTTGGCAGCAGCGAGGTCAAGATGATAAAGGCGTCGTTTTTACGACGACCCTAATTGCATAATTTAGGTTCAACTCACACCCTGGTCATATTGTAGCGTTCTTGTTACTATGAGACACTTGTTACTATGAGACGCTTGTTACTATACTATGAGACGCTTGTTACTATGAGACGCTTGTTACTACACTGTGAGCCGCTTATTACTATACTATGAGACGCTTGTTACTATACTATGAGACGCTTGTTACTATGAGACGCCTTACGATGATTAAATTATCTCTTACCGGCTTGAACGAAGTCAGTGGACTAGAATTTGAAGAAATTCACAAGAACATTGGATCACTGAAAACCCTTAAGCAGGTGCGGATTTCTCCAAACACGAAGTAATTGTTGCAATCAAAAGTGTGCGATTGTCCAATAGTTAACTTTCCTAATTGGTGTGGTAGAATAAATACAAATCGGTAGCGTAACGTCATAAGCACGTCACTTTATTGTAAATCATGCACAACACATACTCATACTCTAGAGCAGCGGTTCCCAAACTTGGCGCCGCGGCGCGCTGGTGCGCCGCGAGCTTTGTCAAGGACGCCGCTAAAGTTGCTACGTTTGTCGTGGGTCTCCGCGCATTTGGTGTTTGGTATCGAGTCTGCTCTATACCTCGAAATTTTATAATGGAAAAATACTGTTAGGAAGATTTGCTTGCAAAAGGATTTCGTAATAACACATCAAAATGAGGATTAGTTCACCCGTATGTGGTATATTGTGTAACAATTGCCTGTTACAAGTAATTATAGTGAAGCAGCCAGTTGGTCGAGCCAGTGGCGCCTGCAGAAATTTTTTGAGGTGGAGGACAAGCGAAGTATCTATTGCCCATTGGATCAAGTAAAACTTTACAGCTGTAACCTGCTAAGAAGCTTGAACCAAAACTTAAAATGATCCTGTTTAAAATATGTTGCGATTGAGCGGCATGTTGAGCAAACTGATGCAAAATCAAGTATATTATGGACGGGGTCTGGCGGCTAAGCCTCCAATCGCATGGCAATTTTTGCAATTTCGCGAAAAAATAACCATTTTAACGTCATTTGGATCACATTTTCAACGTTTTCCAAGCCATTGGGAAGAACAAAATTGATATTAGAAATCTACTCGAAATTCTTGGATTGCCCAACCCTTTCAGCCCTCTTTAATTACAATGCAAGTTCATAAGTTTTCCAAGTGACTTGAATAAGGAGAAGAGGACGCTAAGCTCCCTGAGCCCCCTTGGTTGCGTCACTGACTGCAACCTGAATTTTTTTAAGGGAGGGGACTTGATTAACCTAAAGATTGAAATTTTTTGCTTAAAACAATGCCTCAACTGGGCAGCGTGTCGAGCAAACTGGTGCAACTAAAGCATATCACAAACCGGAATCTTGGGCAAACCCCTAACTGCTGGGCAATTTTTGCAATATTTCTAAAAAAAAAAGATATTTTAAGGCTATTCAAATCAAATTTTGCATCTTTTTAGAGCCATTTAAAAAACTAAATTGATGCAATTTGAAAGCCATAATGGCTCAGCCCCTTTAAACCCTCACGTTACTAACAGGTCACGTCCAAAACTCGTACCAATTAAATAAATTGAATGCTGAATAGCCTTCTCTATACTTCATATTCTTTGATGAAGCTTATACGTTAGAGATTTTGCATTAAGCTATCAATTTTGGCTGCTTATTTATAGCCATGTTTCAAAGTTTTTATCGATTACTTTGTAAGCTGTATTTTTGACGAGGAAGTTAATATCAGCCCCCCCCACCAAAAAAAATAATACTAAATGTTTCAAAAGTAGCTTTGAACCACTCTAGAGGCCATATCACTGCTAAAGGCTGCCTCAGAAGGGCAAAAATTGTGGCTCTTTTTGTATCGTGTGTTTTGCTCTACAGGCCAATGAAGGGGAGCATAGCACCCTTGGCCACGCTACTGATTATGAGTTAGGTTTTAATTTCGGTTTCTGATCAAAGTTAATCTAATGCCGGAGTAATTATGATTTTAGTGTTTATATAAGCACAGCGTAAATTTAAAATATTAAACGTTGTATTGTATTTAGATCCTGATAAGAGCTCAATGACAGATGCTGAAACGTTTAGTATTAATTATTTAATCAAACAATATAATGCTTAATTCTAAAGTGTTGCTTATGCTTGTTTTTAAAAAAACGCTGTATGATAACTCATGTAAATGGGCAATCCTGTTTCTCTTGCCCCCGCAGTGGCATTGCTATGGATGGTGACACCTGGGGCGGAATTTCGTGGTGTCACACTTTATAATGTATAGTTGCAAAAAGTTATATTTTAAAGGCAGCACTAGATCAACGGTAGGCAAATTGCCGTTTGGGGACGTAAATCTTCTGGCTCTTGTATTGAATCGTAATACAAAAAAAAATTGAGATTATACTTTATAGATATGTTCTCTCGTGTTTGAAATTGTTTTCATTTATCGATGTATTTTAGAGTGATAAAACAAGATTATGTTTTCATAGCGCTGTCGACCAATACCAACTGCGATGCCGAATTCCAGTATAAACACTTCAAAGAATCAAGGTAGGATAATTTTCCTGGAGTTGTGAAAAACTTCAAAGAGCGCATTCTGGTTTGAATGTTGTCTTATAGGGCAACAATCATTGTGTTTTTCGGAAGCGTAGCCAGGGGGGGCCCCCCGTTCTGCATTGGCCTCTGGACCAAAATGCATAATAAGGGAGATACCACGTTTTTGGCACTTCTGAGACTGTTTTTTTACCCTGGAATGGACTAAATAGTGGCTTAAAGCATCTTTTGAAGCAAATATTCTGGGGGGGAGGGGTGCTAATTTGTCAAAAATGAAACTCACAAATCAATGAAAACTTTGAAAATGGCCAAAAATATTAAGCAACAAATTTGATCGCTAATGTAAAAATGCTGAGCATAAGCTTCATGGACAAATATATTATACAGAAGTTACATAACAGATTTGAAACTTAAACTTTTTTTCACCACTGTGAGGTAGCACTTGCTCACATACCTGCTATCCCATTAGGCTACTGTTTCATCAGTATCAGAATTCTCTCATAGCCTATCCTGGCAGCCCACACGAGCCTTCAAACCACACACGAGGGCAATTTCTGCACTTGCCATCGTACCCTTTTCTCAGATTACTCTGATCAAAGTCTGACAACAAGGTCACCAGAAAGAGGATTCTCCACCAGTACTGGTACCGGTATCAGGCGCGAAACCAGAATTCTGCAATGGTGGGAGGGGCTGTTTTGGGGTCCGGTAGCTCCGTCCCCATCCGACGGAGGCCATTTGGGATTTGGGAGCTGAGCCCAAGCACTCAAAAATTTTATTTTTTTGCAAAAATAACTAAATGTTAGGCTTATTAAATAATTATCAAATTTTGATAAAAATTATTGCTTTTAAAACGAGACATCAGGGAGAACTCTAGTGGTATAGAAATTAGAAGTGCAAAGTATGAATAGACTCAGGAACGCAGCCAGACATCTGCAAAGGGGGGCTGTTTCGGGGGTTTGGAGGCGGAGCTCCCAGCGCTCGAAAATTTTGTAATGTTTTGCAAAAATAACTAAATTTTAGGCCTATTTTGATAACAATTAATGCTTTTCAAGGTGGCATATAAATTAGCAGTGCAAAAATATGATTAAACTGGTTGCATATGGCATTGGCTATGTGGTAGGTGGCGAATGATAAAATTCTTATTTACAAGCTGGTACCGTAAATCATAGTTCAAAGAAACTTACAAGGAGCGATTCATTTCGTCTATATTAAATAAAAAAGGATAACTGGTAAGGGGGCTAATGGAAAGATATTTGAGAGTTGAAGTGCTTACTAATTAATTGATTCTGAATAGCCAGTTAGTTACCCTCCCTATTCCTGAGCTTATATATTCATTCATGAAACCTATATTCAGCATGTTTCAACTAGCGATCAAATTTGATTGCTTAGTTTTGGAGATTTTTCAAAGCTTTTACTAATTTGTGAGTTATATTTTTGATAGATTATCTCCCCCAACTAAGTAAATGTTTCAAAAGATGCTAAAAGCATTTTTTAGTCCATTTTACTGTGCTAAACGTTTCCAAGGATATTAAACATATTGTTTTCTTTCTTGTTTGACTGGTATCATAAAATGGAGTCACCCCAAAATGCTGACGCCTGGGGCAGGCCGCCCCCCTTAGCGACGCCACTGCTGCCCCTTTCCTCTGCACCAAGGTAAAAAACGCAAAAAAGCTTCACAAAGGATTGTATTCTTAGCTCAGATGGATATATTTAGACTTATTTTACAAATTTAAACATAAAAACTACTTGACATCTTAATTTCCAAGAGGGGGCCAAGTGCCCCCACTTGCCCCCTTCGGGCGCCCCTGTGTCGAGCAGCTATGCGTTCGTCTCTGGTGCGGAAGTTCTGAGGTTCAAATCTTTGGCCTGTCAAATCAAACATAGTGTTGCCAACGGCTCCCCACCGCTCCATCACTTCTTCGAAAGAAGCTGTGTTACCCAGGCCCGATGACGCGGAGATGGGCCGCGCTAACTCGTTAGACGCTTCGGCGTAATACAGCGAGTATAAGAAAAGATTTGATTTGAATTAAAGCAATTATTGTTAGAATTTAACAGCTTGTATTGTATTTTGTTTTATAGCAACCATTTATAGCAACTTTATAGAAAATAACACATTCCGTAATGTCAAACAATATTAGTTATCTCAGTTTCGGCTTTCCAGTCACAAAAAGGGAAGGTGTTGAGCATCCGCTACGCCTTATTTCTTGCAAAGTTTTGTAACTATAGGAATGTATGCTGCCCAGTAAACTAAAACGCCACTTAACAACAAACCACAGCAACTTATATCGAAAACTACGCGAGTTTTTTGCTCATAAGTTATCAGAAATGAATGAGCAGTCGATCTTAGTTTCAAATTTTTTGCTTTTACCTGCCAATGCACAGCTTGCGTCTTTTAAAGTTGCGTACAGAATCGCGAAACGCAAAAAAAAAACATACTACGAGCTATTGCAGAAGAACTCGTGCTTCCTGCTGCTCTATTTAGTCTCGGCCATGCTTGGAGAATCAGTTGCTTAAAAACTAACAGTTGTTCCACTCTCAAACCATTTGTAGGAGGATTGATAAAATTGCGGATGATATTAATGATTAGCTGGCAGCGAAAATGCGTGAAAATGAGCCCAGTTTACAACTAGATGAGACAACAATCAGTACCACTCATAAAGATGTTTACTTAAGTTGCTACGTGCGCTCTATTAACAACGACAACAACTTCGTTGAAGATTTGCTTCTTTTGCGAGCACATTTTAACAAATTGTAGAGTATATGAATTGTTTGCAATACTAAACAATTTTTTTTCTGGAAAATAACCTCATGTGGAAATACTGCGTTGGTTTATGCACTGATGGAATCCGAGCTATGTCTGGTCGTTTTGGCGGGCTGCGAGGCATAGCCGTCAACGCAAAATGGACTCACTGCTTAATACACCATGAAGCGCTGGCTTCGCAAATCGCAACAGCTCTGTGGTGACCTTAACGGAGTGCTCGAAGTTGTCGTTAAAACTGTGAACTTCATTACAGCACGGCCTCTTAAAGTTCGGCTTTTCCAAGGTCTTTGCGATGAATTAGTAGCAGACCACAACAATTTGATTATATTTTATTGTAATGCGAAGTGGCTTTCCAGAGGCAAAGTTCTTTTATGTGTTGACGAATTGAGAAACGATATCTTCATATTTTTAAAAGAAGAAAACCATTTCTACACTTGCGACTACCTTTGAGGATGAAGTTTTCCCTTACTCAGTTGGCGTATCTCAATAATATTTTCGCAAAATTAAATTAATTAAACGTCTCTCTTCAAGGAAAAGATACTCATTTTCTGCAAATTTACGACAAAATTACCCCCTTCAAAAGAAAATTACAATTATGAAAAACTGATCTGTTCAAAAATAACGAGCAATGTGTTAGTTTTCCACTTTTAAAATTTCATTTAAACTCGCAATCTGGCAATCTGTCTCTGCGGAATACCGATAGTGGGATCGAGATGCGTGTTGCAATATCCAACATTGCACCGCGCTTTGATAAAATGCGTATAGAGTAACAAGCTCACACCTCACACTAAAGATCAAGTGCCAAGAAAAATTTGCTATTTTGGTTTTAATTGCTACGTCAAAAAAAGTTCTTCAGCAACAATATTTCGAGTTTTGTAGTTGTTAAAAAGTCGTTCTGATGTAGAAAAAGCTCAAAACAGCGATATGGATCTACAAAGTGAATGACGTCATATTCGAACTATAGCCTTCTCGTAAGTTTACCATCATCAACATGGGTGGGCTTTTGTATTCCACAGTAGTCAGCTATTCGCTTTTTAGCTGTTGACTGTGATAGATGTAAGGAAATGTCTTTGTGTGCTTTCATATGCTGATGATGTGCAGTGTTATTTCTCTTTTGGTAGAGATTCTTCTGTAGACATGATTAAAAACAAAATTCGAGCACACAAGTGCCTGCATGGCTATGTTCGTACATATTTGAAAAAATTATTCAACTCTCATTCTGTTTCGGCAAGATATACCTTGCGTGCTAATGATGATAATTGGCTGCTTCAAACGGTAACTAGCTTAAACTTTGCTAGATCCCAGTCAATGTTTTTGTACGCATCACCCAAGGTATGGAATTCGTTGCCACTATCTTTGCGTGAAATTGAAACTTTGTATCTTTTCAAGCTACGTGTAAAAGCATATTACAGTATTTGAATTTAACCTTTGAAGATATTACCACTGCGTGTAATGCAGGCGCGTAGCCAGAAATTCGCAATGGGGGCTGTTTTGGGGGTCTGCAGGCAGACCTCCCAGCGCTTGAAAATTTTGCATTTTTTTGCAAAAATAACTTAATTTTAGGGATATTTTGATGTAAAATAATGCTTTTTAAATGTGGCATAGAAATTGGCTATGCAAACCTGATTAAACTGTTTACGTAAATGGGCTATATGGGAGGTGCTTTAATGCAGTGGCGTCGCTAGGGGGGGGGCGGCCTGCCCCGGGTGTCACCATTTTGGGGTGAGACCATATTATGATGTGAAACCATAACTCCACTGATTTGTGGTAAATACCTTACTTATTTCTCTTTGCTTGGTCGTCCCCATCCTCATTTGGACTAAAAACCCACTGATTTTTAGGCGAAGACCTTTGTTTTTTTGCTTTTTTTGGTCTTCACATACTTTTGGACCGAAAACTCACTTATTTTGCAGCGAAAACCTTTTTTGGTCTTCACCTATTTTTGGTACAAAAAAGGGTGCCACCACAAAATCCCGCCCCGGGTGCCACCATTTTTAGCAACGCCTCTGCGTTAATGGTAAAATTTTAGCTCTTTTGTTTACATGCAGGTAAATCATAAAATCTTGTAGTTCAAGAAAACTCACATGAAGTAACCTATTTCGTTTATATTTTATAATAGAGAAAAATAATTGGAAAGGGACTAATGAAAAAATTTTTGAGGCAAGTGATTGGTAATTAAGTAATACTGAATAGCCCCCCCCCCTCCTATTTCTAAGTTTGGAATATGTTTCTTGATGAAACCTATGTTTAGCATTTTTACAATAGCGATAAAATCTGATTGCTTATTTTTGGCCATTTTTCAAAGCTTTTATTAATTTGTGAGTTTTATTTTTGACAAATTAACCCCCTCCCCCTAAATTTATGCTTTAAAAAGATGCTCTAAACAGGGGTGCCGAAACCCGGGGGGATAGGGGGGATATATCCCCCCAATAATTTGACTTTATCCTCCCCAATAATTTGAGTATGGTCTACAACCGTACCCCCCCCCAATAATTTGACTTTGGCCTGCATCTGAGCGCAGGTCTTCACTTGAATTTGAGGAGAAAAAGTCTTCCAATTTTGGTGAAGACCTTTTTTTTTGGTCCTCACTTGAATTCGGGGGGAAAAAAATTTTGGGGTCTTTCTTTTTTTGGGATCTTCACTTAATTTGCTTACCTGAAAAAAATTGTGGTCGAAGTTCATCCCCCCAATGTTGAAAACAAGGCAAAATTGGGGTAAAATTGCAAATTATCCCCCTCAATGCTCAACAAAGATCGACACCTCTGGCTGTAAATCACTTTTTAGTCCATTCCAGCCCAAAAAACGTCTCAGAAGTGCTAAAAACACGGTATTTTCCTTATTCTGCGTTTTGGTTGACAGGCCAATGAAAGTGGCTACAGCCCCCCCCCCCCCTCCCCGCTGGTACGCTATTGGTTTCATGCCAGTATTTTGCTGCTTATTGCTGTAGAATTAGTACGTCTGTGGTGTATTAATTTTATTTCTGTAAAGCTATTTGAATGTTACTATGGCGCCTTAGTCAGATGCGTTGACACTTGTTGGTGTTATCTCTAGGGGGATATAAATTGCAATTATTATTATTATTACTATTGCAGTTCAGTTCAAAGGGAGCAACAGTACAAACTGTTAAAGCACAGACTAGGTTATTGAAAATTATATAGTATTTCTTTGCCTTAGTTCTATTTGTTTAGAGTTTATCATGGTTTACAAAACATTTAGTATCCTCGGCTAAAAGCTAACCACTGACCTAGTGACTAGTATTAGCAGTACTTAAATTGTAGGGGGGACGCGTCCCCCCATCGAGATTGAGCGTCCCCCATCGAGATTTAGGCGACCCCCCATCGAGATTTGTGCGCTATTTATGGGAGGAAAAAGTCACAGTTTTTGGCCGGAAAAACCGCTTAAATTTTCAATTTCTGCCAGAAAAAGCCTTTGGATTTCGGCGAAGACCTTTTTTTTTTTTTTGGAGATCACCTGTTTCTGGCCGGAAAAACCGCTTAAATTTCCGATTACGGCCAGAAAAAGCCTTCGGATTTCGGCAAAGACCTTTTTTTTATGGAAATCATCTAATTTTCACTGAAAAATCGCCTCAATCTAACTCAGGAACAATGAAAATTTGGGTCAAGTTTGTTTACTGATCAACCTTCCAAAAAAGCCCCCTCCTTTGCAAAATCCTGGCTACGTGCCTGTTCTTCACTAAGGTTCAGTCAACGCTGAAAAAGCGTCCCCCTATGCAAAATTTTACAATTTAAGTACTGAGTATTAGTAACTGACAGAGCTGGTCAAATACTCAAGTTGGTCCCTAATCAGTAACCGCAACCAGTTCAGGCAATCCACGAACCTACTCGGCAGAAATAGCAGATGCAGTAAGGTACCTTAAATTTACTGTATGAACTCGCACAACAAACAGTTTTGATAAATAAAACTGAGTAAGAAATACGATTTTTTGTATATCACTGCTACTAACTAAGCTTATTCATAGACTACTGCTACCAATAATTTACTGTATGGACTCACACAACCAACAGTTCTGATTAATAAATTTGGCAAGGAATTCGTTTTCTCGAATAACAACTGCTACTAAGCTTATTACTTGGATAGTGAATAGGTAATTTTTATAGCGCGGAAACACACTCCCGCTGTTTACACAGAATGTAGTTTTGACAGTTAGTTCGAAGATGACGTCATTCGACGGCTAGACAAGTTTTGCGTATTGCGCTTTTCAAAGCTTAATAACTCCGCCAATCTTGCATAAATTTTTGCGAAATTTTCAAAACTTCTTTAGTTTACGCGTATACTATGTAACAATAACCAGAAACTTTGTGGAGCATTTTTCTTGTCGCTTGATCTTTAAGCGCGTAAGTTTTTCAGTATTTTGCATTTGAACAATAAATATGATGTAACTACAATTTTTTTTTTGTAAAACTTAAAGTTTGCAAATGTTGGCTTTATTACGGCGCAGCGAGTATTAAAACATCTTTAAAGGGCGCCTCCAACAAAAAAAGTTTGGGAATCGCTGCTCTAGAGTTTTGTATTTACGTTACTGCGTCATTACTTCTAGCACAGTTACAAACCGTTTGTTCACCTTATTTGGAAAACAGCTGCATTGCTATGAAGTTAGCATCTTGCACGCAGTGCATTTTTGTAGAGAGCTTTTGAGTGTATCAAGCAAGCTGCTTACTCTTGAGCAGTAGATTGAAAGCTTCTACTTCTACAGAGTGTAAGAACTGAATTTATGTTCCCTACAAACTTGTTAATGATTCTATTTGATTTAGATGCCGTAATTTATGTTTACTGAAGCCTACAGTTAATCAGTACATTTTGTTGTAATAGTTTGCGTAGGTTGTGACATCTAGTTCTGCTGACAGCTAACAATATGTTCATAACAATGAGTATACTTACTGCATGTATGGATTCATAATCGTTGAGAAAAATTACATCTTCAGCCCCCATTCTTACGGTCAAGATTTTTCCATATTTTTGACTCAATTTGAATAAGGTCTTTTCAGGCCAATTTCCCAGAAATGGAATGTAGCCCAAAATTGGTATTCCTCTAGGGCCAGGAGGACATCTTCTTGGTCTTCTGTACCAATAAATGAAATACAATACAACTGCCAAAGTAATGGCTATCAACCTTAAATGAAAATAATCTATATTCATTTTTTTAGCATCCCTAATTAGTTTTAAGCAATCCTAGGCAGTGTATAAGAAGTTTAGTGGTACTGTAGTATCGATATTTTTTTCATATTTTGATCCGTTTGGTTTCATGATTTGACCATTCAGAAATATATTCTTTAAGACATCAAATAAAAACTACTGTACTTTGCCGATCTGCATACTCAAGAAAAGAAATCTATATAGTGGTTAAGTATCATGCGAAAGTGAATATTTCACCTTAAAACGAATAAATAATGTTACAATAAATGAGCAAGAAAAAAAAATTGCGAAGAGTTTTTCTACTAAACAAAATTTTGCAGTTTTAGAAGAGCTTCAATTTTTTATTGATTTGGGGATTTTCCAAATACCGGACATTCAGTTTTTAGTTTTTAATGTTTATTTAAAACTACTGTGCTGGTGAAATACAGTATTTACGCAAAACTAAACTCAAAATATGAAAAAATTAACCTCAATTTGTAGCAATTACTGCAGCATTAGGGTGTCCCAAAAAAACAAAAGTTTCGAAAGTTTGTGCTCCGTCAGCGATTTTGGGATCACATCACTGAAAAAACTTGCCCCAAAAAATTTCAACCCAATCGGATGACGTTTAGGGGCGGCACCACTCCCCTTTTTAATAGCGCTTATCCCAAAATTTGATAATCAGTTATTTTGTTCAATTTTTAAGATAAATATGTAATGTCACCATTCATTTTCAATGATTTTTGATCAGGAATTAGATTATGTTGTTAAATAAGCTCTAATGTCAAATTTTATTTTACCCGATTTTCTTAGATAGAGCAGAAAGGTCCAATGATCAGGCGCGTAGCCAGGATTTGGAAAAGTGGGGGCTCTTTTGAAACAGTGAGAAAAGTGCAAAGGAATTTAACACGAATTTTCATTATTCTTGAATCAGTTTTACGTGGTTTGTACGAAAATTTGAGACGGAATTTCTCGGAAAGCTCTGAAATTCAAACGTTTTCTCCGCTCAAAAACAGGTGGTCTCCAAAAAAAAAGAAAGGTCTTCACCGAAATTGAGTCTGATTTTTCGGCCAAAATCGGAAATTCAAACGATTTTTCTGTCCAAACACAAGTGGTCTTCAAAAAAAAAAAAAAAAAGGTCTAATTTGAGTCTAATTTTTCGGCCAGAATTGGAAATTCAGACACTTTTTCACACCGAATCACGACATCTACTTTACAACTTCGGCACCCAATTTCCTTTGGGGGGGGCTGTTTTCAATTTTTCACCAAAAATCGGCCTAAAAAGCAACAAAAACGTGCGATTTTGCATACTTCACAAGCCAATGGGGGGGGCTCGAGCCCCCCCCCCTGGCTACGCTACTGCCTATTATAGAGCAAAACCGTCCTATTTTGGCATATTTTTGCTGCTCAACTGAAACTGCGGCCAAATTTATTGAAAGAAGTACATTATGCATTGGTAGCACATGCTAATTTCCAGAAAAATAGTTGTGCTGGAATTAACAATGAAAAACGAAATCATGCACTATCAGTAGTGCATTTCAAACACATCACAAATAATCCAGTAAGCCCAGCAAAGTGCAGTAATATCCTCAGTATCCAATTCAATAACATTCAAGTACTCAGAATGTTAATATTATGAACAATTGAGCATTATGCTCAGTCTACACTTAATTGCAGTGAGCGCTTCTGTTTGAAGGCGAAGCTCGCTGCAATGCGGTGTTTACAGCTCCTTTGAAATACCATCAACCAGGTACCGGGCACAACGGAATCAAGACAAAAAGTTCAGAACAAGCTAGTTTCAGAAGAATCATGCGCCTACGGTTTGCGTTCGATTGATTACTCTTGACTGATTAAAAAATCACGTTTACACGCAAGTTGCTAGCAATTCACTCAATTGCAATGCTCCCTAGACCGCTCCTATCACAAGCCCATACCCAGAGGAGAGTGCCAAGCAGGAAAACTTGAGCCCTGTCTGGAAAAGTTTCACATGATGGTGGTGCTGTCTAGTGGCACGCCATATTAGCTATAAATAACGTCTCCGGTTATCTTAGAACCAAAATACTGTATATCTTACTTTGGCCTAGAATAAGCTTTTTTAGCATCTATCGCATGTTTGAAAATTGGCCAAAAATTTTTGTCGAGGACGGTTTTATTTTTTACTTTTTTGTCTTGTACGAAATATGTTGAGTCCTGTTTGAATATTTCTAAGTCCCATTTGAACAATTTACGCATCTCGCTCCGAACTTACGGTCCTATCGTACGACCTGTCCAATCCATTACCAAAACTGCAATCATTTTGTAAGTTTGATTTTGTGGATTTAAAAAATAAACGTATGAAATGGCTTTTCAAGTTCAGTAACTGTTGATTAAGTATTGTTAGTGTTGAATCATGGTGAACTGCAAATCTATCACATTTAGCCTTGCTGTGCTAAGTAGACATTTTATCTGAGACCGATTTAGTTGCATTATCCGTAGATCTACAGTTACAAAATGCAGTAATGGCATTTAGAAATGGTCATATATCAACATTTAAGAATTTAAAATACTCTCTATGACTGGGTTACAGTAATTAACAAAATTAAGCAACTGGTTGAACAATTACAGTATAAGAGCTTTTAGGTATGAAGCCGATAGATTCACTTCTTGAATGCTTTCTCTCCATGAACTTAGCCTGTCAGCTGTCATGTTCAAAGTTAAACGTAAGTTTGGAGGTAATATTCAGAAATCAGAACATACTTTTATTAAATGATATACAGCATTATTTTTTTCCTTTGTGTTAAAATAAACGAAAATGAAAAGCAACAAATCAATTAAAAAAAATTAAGATATCAGAAAGTACGTATAATTGTTCATACAAAAAAGAAAACCAGTTTGTTTAAGGCATTTGATGAATGCTTTGATAGTATGTCGGCTGATTATGATTTTAGCTATATGTTTTCATGATATTGGCATATGCTCTGCTCTTGGCAAAAGTTCTGGAGCTGATCTTTATCTTTACACATACATGTCACTCTTACATCTTCCAGCTTGTAAGTTATGTATAGTTGGCAGCTCTGTGGCGTTGTACAGTCCGGCTAATCAATTACTAAAAGACTTGCAGGAATTATGAAAAAGAAAAAAAATCAGCAATTGATTGAAGATAATTTTCTACAGGTTAAGGTTACCTTAACAGGACCTATCTAGCCTAGCGAACATTGCAATTGTGTGAATTGTTAGCAACTTGCGTGAAAATGTGATTTTTTAATTATACAAGAGTAATCAATCGAACGCAAACCGTAGGATTGGTTGCATGGATGTACTGCAGAGGTGGCAACGGATCCGGAGCGGAGCGGACCCGGATATCCGCTTTTTTTTGCGGATCCGGATCCAGTTTTTCTCGAAGAAGCGGATACGGATCGGATCCGGATCTGAATTTGTCTCTGCCCCAGGAAATAATTTGGAGACAAAATCGGCGCTACATTTTGCGGAGACCTTAGGTATTCACCTGAAGTTTGGCAGAAAAAACGCTCCAATTTTGAGCGAAGTCCTTTTTTTTTTTGTTTCTTTGTTTTTGCTTTGGTCTTCACCTGAAATTGGAAAAAATGCTCAATCAAAGTATTGTTGTGCTGATTGATGGCCAGGCAGCTATCAAAGCATTCATTAAGTGCACTGTGACATCAATTACAGTTGCTCAACTACGTGAGAAACCTAAATCAGTTAGGTGAACAAAACCGCGACAATATTGCCTGGATTACTGGGCATGCAAGGGTACATGGTAACAAAATAACAGACTATCTAGCCAAATCAGGATCTAAATCAGAAATACATGGTCCTGAACCTTTTATTGCAGCCCCGTATGCCAGTTGTGTTAGCACGGTAAAGGACTGGTCCACAGATAGATGAAAATTTATGCGGAATAAACGGAAAGACTGCTTGAGGATGAAGGAGTCTGTAGATTGGACGTCTTCGCGACTAACAATAACAATACGTCTCCTTAACCTTAAGAGGTTCCAATCAAATAGAATAGTGCAAGTTTTAACTGGGCATTGCAATCTGCAGCCACACAAGAAAACTACAGGTTGTGCTAAGTTTTCTTTGTGTTCAAAATGTAGCCTAGATGGTGAAGCACCAAATCATCATGTACTGTGTAAGCAATTGCAAGCCTTACCAAGGTATTTGGGTTAAATATATGATATTTGTGATAATTGACTGATAAATTTATGGTAAATATATGATATTTATCATAAATAAAAGGCATATGATAATTGACATAATATTGCAGTATTAAGTAGATAAGCATCTTTGGAATTGGTAGTAATGGTAGTGTTTTATAACTGATGTGTCTCCATATGTAAAATGAGTGTAGGCTAAGTCTTACTGCAGTGTTACCGGGAAAAAATTAAGTTTTATTCTTTTTTGATTTTATACAATTGATTTTTACCTGCACCTGTGAGATTGCATTACCTTTCCTACTGTGTGAGAGTTGTCGATGTCAATTTTTCGAATTTTGTATTGCTGAAATTTTGATTTGACTTTTGTAGATGCATTATTTTTTTAATTGTTTTTTCAACTGCTTTGAGCAACTGTCTGTAATAGCTTTTAATTTAACTAATGCATGCAGAACATGTTAAGCACTACAAAGCACTCATTTATTATTATTATTGTTAAATATTTTGGAATCATCAAAATCGCTGTTCACGACGTGGTAACGAAATGTAACATTAACAAATTGGCCGCGTGCTTGAAGGAAGCTGGAAAGCTTTTTGAGTTCGACCAGTAACCAAACAAAACTGAAAACAACGGCAACTTAGCAGCTACAGTTACAATGGACCCAAATAAAACTAACGCATTGTGTAGGTGGACTTTACCTAATGGTAACAGATTCACCATCACCGCAGCCCATTAATATTAATAATAACAAAGTCACCTGAAGTTTGGCAGAAAAAACGCCCGAATTTTGAGTAAAGACCTTTTTTAATTTTTTTGGTCCTCATCTGAAAAGAAGCCCGAATTTTGGGTGAAGATTAGTTTATGTTTTGGCAGTGGCTATTTTGCCTCTAGAGGCAAAATAGCCCCATGTTATTTTGCCATTTGGAGGAAAAATAGTCCTAACGGCTATTTTGCCGCAAGTGCCAAACTAGCCCTAATCCTAACCCAGACTCTAACCCTAATCCCAACCCTAACCCCAACCGTAACCCTAACTCTTACCCCAATCCTAACCCAAAAAGAAGAAAAACACTATTTTACCTCTAGAAGCAAAATAGCCACTTTCTTGTGTTTTTCTTAGAATTACGTTTGGTCCTTTTTGTTGTGAATAGAGTCTGGTTGTTTACTGCCGGATCCGAAGCGGATCCGGATCTTAAAATTGAAAAGATGGCGGATCCGGATCTCTTCTTGTTGGATCCGTAGCGGTTCCGGATCCTTAAATTTGTAGATCCGGCCACCTCTGATGTATTGCTTTCAACAAATTTGGCTGCAGTTTCAGTTGAGCAGCAAAAATATGCCAAAATAGGACGTTTTTGCTCTATCATAGGACCTTTCTGCTCTATCTAAGAAAATCGGGTAAAATAAAATTTGACATTAGAGCTTATTTAACAACATAATCTAATTCCTGATCAAAAATCATTGAAAATGAATGGTGACATTACATATTTATCTTAAAAATTGAACAAAATAACTGATTATCAAATTTTGGGGTAAGCGCTATTAAAAAGGGGAGTGGTGCCGCCCCTAAACGTCATCCGATTGGGTTGAAATTTTTTGGGGCAAGTTTTTTCAGTGATGTGATCCCAAAATCGCTGACGGAGCACAAACTTTCGAAACTTTTGTTTTTTTGGGACGCCCTACTGCAGCATTTAATTACCTCCTCAGTTTCTATTAGAAAGTTACAAATTAAGAAGGCATATAAAGGCTCATTTTCAGTTTTTAAAATTTTCAAAGGAATAGAACAATGCAAAACAATATGCGGTTTTACCCACTCATGACTTCTTCAACTCTCTTCCCTCCTTTAGCATTAGGACTTGATCTTATTCAACCAACAAAATGCTTGCAACAGATTGAAAAAATTTTCTCGAAGTATGAAAATACTCTACGGTATGTTACTATAGAGCAATTTTTCATACTGTATATCACAAATAACGTTTAATTTTTTTCTGCTTGCCGGAGTAGCCCCGTATCCGTGACTTATCACTTCTCCTCTCTGGCCGCGGAATAATGCGGAAATACATCACCTTATAGAGCAGTTGCATTTTTTTATTTAAAATAATCAGCTGAAATAATCGGTCGAGTAATTTTTGGCATTTTGAGAAAACGTAAATAATTGAAAGTTAATATTTCAATTACGGCGCATAAACTTTTGTAAATATACCACTTGGCTTGAGCTAAGCTTCAAAAACTTGCCAAATTTCAACAAATAACTAAATTTGGTAAAAAAATATGAGTTAAGCAATTATCTTAGTCGGCTGACAAATTGCAGCTGAAGCTTAAATTTCTTGTCTTTAAACTTCACTAATTGCACTACCTGTCCTATATGAGCTTACAATTGCTGACAATCAGTTTCATGTTGCTGCACTCATACAGTAATTGTTATGCAACGCTTTTTGCGAGCTAACAAAATCGTGCGACAAGCTTATTGATTAACAGCATGATTCAGCAAACAAGTAGAGCCACTTGATAAACTATATTACAACACGGAAAAACGATACGGCAATAAAAGATTTAAAGGACGTTTTGGATTCTTGATGCCTAAATGAGGACTGTCTCTATATCTGTAGCTTGCAGAACAGCATTTCCCAAACCACGTGCTTCACCACAGCCTCGTTTACGCTGTACGTCAAGAGTGGATGGGTGGCCACTTGGCCAGAACCGCACGAAAACGCAATCAAACGGTAGGTAAACCTTGCCAGAGGTTTGTGATGTCGAACAACAAATTACAGATTAGAATTCATTCACAACAACGGTGTATGGTTTTGGAATGAATTCAAGTCCGTGTATTCCATCTTCAATATTGGGTAGTGCTTTTGCATTAGGGTCAGGAAAAAACTCAAACCTCTGTACCATTCCAACAAAAATGATAAACATTTTTATCCGAGCCAACTGCTCGCCTAAACAATGACGTGGTCCGATTGAAAACGGAATGACGTAATTGGAACTGACGAAGTTTCCTTGCTCATCCAAGAAACGTTCCGGACGAAATTTTTCTGGATTTTTCCACAGTTTTGCATCGTTGTGAACAGCCCAGAGGTTGCTGAATATCTGCAAATTAAACTGATTAGTCATAATCCATTGATTCTTAATAATAGTTGTAGCAATTGCGCGAAGCAACGGTGAGAATGAAGCTAAGACATAAGTTATATTGCAGTAGTTCTTAAACTTTTATTTTGTTTAGAAACCTCTTTTTAAAATCACCTACAGTTCCGCACCCCTCACCCGAACTAACGTGAAAACTAATTAATTATAGAAGTCAAACTGGAAACTAATTAACACTAGGATTACGGAGGTGTCATTTTCGACCCCAAGATTTTTTTATTTTGTTGTATCTCTAGATATTTGCTTTACAGGGCGTAAATTTTCCACTTTTCCTAAAATTTATTATTACAAACCATCCATAACATTTTACTACAAAATGTTTGTTTGTATTAATTACTTTAGATGTGTTTACTCTCACACTCTATTGTTTACGGAGGTGCCATTTTCGGCACGACAGCATTTCTGCTTGCGAAAAGTTCTGAATCTCATCAAATGCGCTTTTTTGTCTGATTTCTGTTTGCTCACTTTTGTTTGAAAGTCTAATTATGAGTTGTATAATTAGATTTGTCAGCAAAACTGCGCTGAGAAACCGTTTAGTTCTGACATGGACTTCTAACTAGTAGCGGTTTTGTTTATCAAATTAAACTGTAATAATTTGCTATTTTTTGAATGGTTCACTAAATACGCAGAATGAGTTTTCAAATGTTCGAAGTTCGAGCACAATTTTACACAGCTGGATATTTGTAAATTTGAAATTGTACAGGTAGCTTCTAGACTACAGAATAGCGTTTTTTGTTACAAGCCATAAAAAAAAAACTAGCCTACTCAGCACGCTTTCATAAAACAAAAAATGCCCTATATTTTGTTTCTTCGTTACGTTCTTCAGGAGGAACTTATGCTTTGAATTATTCAATATTCAGTAATTTATAGAGGTTTATTGGTGTGTGTATATTTTATGAAAATGTGCTGAGTAATAAACTAATACTGCTCTGATTTTTCATTGGGCGCTGTACTGAAGACTGAAGAGGTCAGGCTCAGGGAATGCACATGGGATACTGACAGCGAAGCAGAGTTGTAAACGGGCCGACTAGTTCAGGTCCGAGCCAGAAAATATAAGCCCAAATCCGAAAACTAATTTGAAGCCCAAATCATGCCCGAAAAAAACGAAAGTTAAGATAGGTCTGAAAAATTTAGCAACCTTGGCAAGTTATTTTGATTATGTTTTTGAGCATCTAAGACAAAAAGCAAGTCTCAAGCCCGAATTAAGCTCAAAAATTTTGCCAACTTTAGGCCCAAACCCGACCCGAAAAGCCCGGCCCCACTTACAACTCTGCAGCGAAGCTTTACTGTATATGGAACTAATAAAATAGACAAGTTTTAGTTTGTCCGTTTCTACGGATTAATGATTTGTGAAACTGTTTTAGACGGAATAATTGTTTTAAAAATTTATTTACTTTTTTGCTAGATTCTTATTTTAGTGACGAGATAGAGACATATTACAATGTTGCTATTGGTCAAAGATCTAATGAATCAACAACCGCACGCTGCTGCAGATCAACAAGAAGAAGAAAATCTTCCATCAGTTGTTGATGCTGCTAGGCAAAGACAAGATAGGCGTCTGCTTACTGTGCTTAGCAACAGCTCGGACAGCTATGAAAGTAGCGAATCCAGCAATTCGGATTCAAATATTTCAATCCTTCTGTTGGATCAAATGCTAATGGTGCTTCAACACATTTAGGAAAGGACAAGACGATATGGAAAAATAGTCCAACCTCAGTCGTTGGAAGAACTCCTGCCCACAATGTACAGTACATAAAGGTGCGAGTGATGTCCCCAGAAAAATTTCGCAGTCTATTTCCACACCACATGATGCATGAAAGCAATTCGTTCCTTAAGTTATTCTTCGCTCCATAGTGAGATACACGACTGAAGAGGCTCACAGAAGAGGAGATACCAACTTTTTCCTGACTCTATGTGAAGTGGAAGCTTTCATTGCCCTTCACTACGGTAGAGGTCTGTATGAGAAAAATCATCCCGAATGGTTTTGCTACAACAGAGAATATGGAATTTCTGTTTTTTCAAAAACGATGCCGCGAGACCATTTTCTAATTCTCAAATATTTGAGAAGCCAAACAGACAGAAGACTGGACCTAGAGCAGATAGATTCGCGCCAATTCGTGAAGTATTTGAAACGTTTTGATCTATGTGCTAAACAAAATACAACTTCAAACTTTTCCTTACCATAGATGAGCAACTAATGCCTGTATAATCTCGCTGCCCCTTCATCACGTTTATGCCAAACAAGCCTGACAAATACGGGATTAAATTCTGAGTATTGGCAGACGTCGAAACGAAATATGTTGCTAATATCATACCGTATTTGGAAGCTCAAAAACGAGAAGAGCGAGGAGGAACTCTTTTGGCGGAATCTGTGATGCTAAAGCTCATAGATAGAATAAAAGGAAAACGTTACAACATCACTTGTGATTACATTTTTACTTTATTAGTTTGTCCGTTTCTACGGATTAATGATAACATTTTTACTATTTTTCCATACCGTCTTGCAATCGAACTACGATGCATTGAATACTAGAATTCAGAGTTAAAAATTAAATATCTCTCAGCAAACTTAATCTCAACAAGAACGCGCAGATAAACTTTGCGGTATTGCAGCTTATGTTTTACGTTACGCGCATCAGTGTCGAAAACGACATCTCCGTAAACGAAGGTATACAAACATGTCCGTAATGCTAGTGCTACTTAAAGAGGACAAAACATCTCATATGTGCCACAGTCGGGAATCTGTAGGCGAAGTTCCCAATCGCCGGGCGCATTTTATAATTTCTTGGAAAAAAAGCCATTTTAATGTCACTTGAAAACAAATTTTGCACGATTGTAGAAACATTTAAAAACTAAATATAAAATTTGAACCTCATTTGAAGATATGAAATTTTGTAAAGCTCTTTCAGCGCCCACTTACTAGCTGTTTAATTCTATAACACGAAGTCTGTACCACTTTTAAAAGATCGCTTATTTAAGAAATTTTTTTGAGTGACTTGATTACCTTTTGACTTTGGTAATTTTTGGCTAATAAAAAGCAAGGATTTCCAGTAAAGGTTTTTGCATATGAACTAGGGCCAAAATATGGAGACGGACACCGAGAAACGATCTTCGACGGCTCTGGGCCCACATATGTACTAAAAGAGTAGGTGGGTTACTGATTGAATGCAATAGATTTCCACCATCTACCCTTACACCGCTCATGATGAAGCTCGTACCCCTGACTAAAACTACCAGCGATAGTAAGAGGAAATCAAAAAAGAAAGAATTCTATCTCTTGGCCAGCTTATTGCAAATTGTTTCTTGGAAGATTTTGAACAAGTTTTTCTACGAGACTTGACTGGAATGGAGAGAAAGTTAGGGCGTCTACAAATCAGTTTTGAATACTGCGTGTGTTACATCGAAACTCATCAACACTCATCCCAACCTGCATTCCTTTCGGTACGACGTATCCGTTTATTTCAGTATTGGAATTCGCTTTGTGAGGAACACCTAATGGAGCTAGTGTTCGGTACCGAAATATTTCCTGCATAAAAGCGCACGTGTAAGGCATTTTTGCTTTGTGTTCCAACAATGAAACTGTTCCCACGGTTCCTGCAAAATAATACGATCACTTTACAAAAATGGTCATTTGACCATTTGTTACTGTGGCAGAGTACTTGGACTATAATAGCTTTAAGTTTAAAATTTTAACTCTAGTGGTGATCGACGTCAAGATAAAAATTAACATCAAAATAACCCAAGAGCATTCAAATTCAAGCGTCTAGTTTTAAAAGTGCTTAAGTCACAAATAATCAGTTTTTAGATAATGGCATTTACAGTTTTCCATATGATCGTGAAATCAGGTTCTGCGTGCAGCGATTAAAAGTTTACCCGTTCTGGATAGGCACTGTCAAACGGGGTTTTTGAGACGATTTACCACTTTATGCAGTTTTGCATCAAGAAGTTAAAGAGATTTGTATTTTTGGACTTTAGGTACTTTTACTGCGAATATGATGGACTTAGGTACTTTTTCCATAAATGAGTGAACCTTGTTGCTTTTCGAACATAGTCTACAAGTTTTGAAATTCGCCGAAAGGTATTGTTTCTGCTGCAACCACGCAGTATCTTGTTAACAGCAGTTTGTCCCTAAGCTCTAACAAGATTAGAACTTAAACTTAATAAATGGACTTAGCCTAGGTACATTTAGCGACAAAATTCGCTAAATTGGGAACTACTAATTTCCACAAAAAAGGACTAGTGGACTTTTTCATCGAAAATTTTTTTATTCAACATATAGAATGCATGATAAACAACTAATATTCACTCTTTACTCATTTTTTCTGTCACGAATAATAATTTTGAATGCCTGAGATATGATTATTTGCTGTGTTTTAACGTGTACGTGACTGATTTACTACTTTTGCCGCTTTTTTTGATTTAGAATATTTGAGATATTCCAGATGATTCCTTTCTAGTATTTTCTACTGTCTTCTATTAGTCACCGGAAAAATTAGTTGTTTACTTGTCTTACTTGCTATATTTAGACTTGAAGTTTGTGACGTCATAATTATGTCAAAATCTGTTTTCGTAAGCTCGTGTATTTTTTCTATTGTGACGTATCATGGATTGTTCTGGGATATTCGATAGCTTTTGCCGTAGTATAAATAGGCGGGTCGTTTTTCATTCCAATATCCTAAAAGTGAATGATTTTTAGGTATTAGTTTCGTAGGCAGTTAAGCCGAGTTTGTGTATCTGGGGTTGGCTCATATAGCCATTTAGTAAGAGGTGTGTGTGAAGCGATTTTGCTCAGTTAGTTGGTTTGTGTTTCAATCTTAAGTACAAATTTTAATTTAAGATTGGTGTGCTGCTTTCTGAGATTCAAGAAGCTTAGGGAACTGTCAACTGCCATTTTCGATTCGTCAATTAACATCTCAGTCGTTCTCTAGTTTCAGGCGACGTGGGCAATTCTAGGGATTAAAGGTTGTTGTTACGTCGTTTCAGTTTGCTTTTCTATACTTGGTTGGTTTCGAACTCAGGCTTAGCTGCATTTAAGTTTTAGCGTACACGTGGTGATAACTATTGCAAATCAAGAGATTCATCTCGCCTTTTTTAACTGCGCGTAATTAGCTGTTACGCAATTTTCAAACTGTTTACACTCAATGTTCGTGCTTTTAACGCCTTTTTTGGGGTCAGTCGATACTGTTAGTTGTCGAGGAAGGACATAGGTATTTTACGTGGAGTCGTGAGAATTCTATCAGTTTACTGTATTCAGATCCACATCTTATTAGTTGATTATCTTGGCAGTCCTTCCTCGAGACTAAAGGACTTGTCCTGGTGGCTCCCGTTTTGTTTTCCCTTGGGCTTTGTTTTAAGAGCTGTTGCTCGCCTTCCCTTTGACCTATTGTTTTACTGGGGTTTATATTTCTTAATTCGCGTTCCTACTTCCCGGGGTCCCTTGCAGTTGTAAAGTGAGTTTGAAGTTACAGCTCTATTTGGAGATTTTGGATTTGTCTGCCTAAAGAAGAAACCATCGGTGAGTCGTATTATGTGATGCTGCACTGTCTCGTTTATTATTTATGCTTGGTTAATTGTTAGTAATTACTTTCTATTTACACTATGTAGCATGTGTTCTGTTAACTGTTACTTGAGGCGTGATCATTTGACGCAGTGATTTCTTACACCTTTAGTAATTTTTCAGTTGTTGCTAATTTACATTCTGTTATTTTTACAGAAACCGTTGACAATAAAATCGAATAAAGATCAATCAGTTAACGCGTGTTGATCAAGGCAGACAGAAATAATTTTCGCGTCGTTCAGTTGTACTCTAGCCAAGTATCAACGATCGCGACATTTTCTAAAATGTGACATAAGTACTTTTAGAACTGGGGTCTTCAGTTGAAGTTTTTGCTCAGTTTTCTCCAACATTTTGACAGATCTAAAGACTAACTACACCATATTTGAGCTTTCTACGACCTTCCGTTCCCGAAATACGAGTATACAGTAACAGCTTAAGTTTCCTTTTAGCAAGGCTTTTTATATTAGAAAGTTTGCCAAGGTTACCGATTACAAACAAAATTTAAAAAAGTTACTGTATGTTGTTACATTAACTCTCGATAAGTTTTTTGCAGCAGAGCTCTTGTTAAGACAAAGTAAAGGGTCAGAATTGTAAATTAGCTGATGTTCAAGTAAATGTCAGCCAGCTTTCCAAAAGTTAATCTTCTGTCACAATACTGACAAAATGGCAACACTGAAGTAATAAGAAAATTGTTAATTTTGAGCTGCAATATCTTGAAAACGGGAAGGCGTAGAACGTTTAAGCTTAGTGAGAATGCAATTCAAGTTCTATCCTATATTTTGATCGACAATGAAAAAACTTCACTTGAACGCCCTTTTAACACCTGACCCATTTTAGATTTAGTAGATGTTTTATGTTTCTGGAGAATCAGCCTGAAAATAACTGAGCAGTCTGCAACAACAATCTTCTTCCCGTATAGATTGATGCAGGACGAGCAAAAAATCTGAACTAAAATAAAATACTGTGAAATCACTATAACAAGTAGCAGCAAAAATAAACCATGCAGGCCTCTTGTAGATCTACATTGTTATAGACATATGATGAGTGGAGTTTGAATTCAACCGATTCAAAAAAGTGCTCGGCAGCGTAGGCCAGAGCGATTATCACAACATAACACAGAACACGTCAAAAATTAAAATTTAAAACCCTACAGTCTGTTTCACCCGTAATCGGGATCATCAGGGGTATCTTATTCTTCTATTTAAATAAGATACCCCTGATGATCCCAATTACGGGTGAAACAGACTGTAGGGTTTTAAATTTTTTAATTTAATTTTTGACGTGTTCTGTGTTGTGCTGTTATGGACATAAATTATCATGAATTGATTATAATCCTTCTTTGGATAAACTTGCCATAAAAATATCAGATTATTTTCAAATTTGTAAGTTATAAGGTGCATCGTTTCTAACGTCGGACCCTTTTGAAATAGACCCGGATTCTTAACAGCAAATAAAAAATTATCTTTTTTCAACTGAAGTCACATCAGCAAGCACTCACCTACTACCTTATGTATTTCCTCTCGCATTTTACTTTGCGCTTCAGGATGATGGAGCAGGCACAGCAGACTCCACGATAAAGTACTCGCTGTGGTCTCCGTTCCCGCCATAATCAGATCATTGAGATAAAATAAAAGCTGCTTGTCCTAAAATAATCAGCAGATTATGACACTGATTCGTGTTACTTGGTGCGTGCGTGGTTGCCACAAGCGGATTCTAATAATTTCAACTTTAAATTTGTAGCTACCAATAATTTCATGTTCGTTTTGAGCGAAAACTTAACCTTGTGAGAGAAATTTATAAAGAACAGCCTTATCCAAAGTTTAACTTCAAGTGTTGCAATACAACTCAGAAACACTATTTCATCGCATGCAATATAATTACTAAAATTAACCTCTCTACCGAAACTATATCAAACTTGAAGTGTAGTCAGAGACGCCTTTGAATTTTCATTAGCACATTGACTTGCTATTCAATTGGACTTAGGATTGAATTGCAATTCTACAGCACTATTACTTTTAAAGAAAATCTCATTTTATGAACACATTTCCACAATTAACTCATCATAATAAACTATAGTATGTAGTTTCAGTAACTGCCAATCCACAAAACAGAACAAAATGATTATGATATTGTTACAGCATTGCATGCTATTTAAACATGCTTTTAACTTGGTCGCATACAAATATCACTTTTTAAATTCTGATCTGTAACTTTAATGTCGATAACACTAATCAGAATAGATTTTCTAAAACTTAACCTTTGTAAAATAATGCAAACTTTAAATAATCATATCAATTAAATTATGGATGTGAAATAAGGTATACAATTTTATCGCATGCGAAATAAAACATCCAATCAAATCACTAGAAACATTTTTTCTACGATTAGCAAAATCCTTTTTTTCTTACCGTGAATGTGCTGTCATTTCCTTTTCTCTTTTCCGCAATAAACGCATCGACAAAATCTCGCAAGTTTTTTTCTTCGCATGTTTTTTCGTGTTCTTTCATGATATCACTGATCCAATCTACAGACACACATCGAATTAAAAACAATTAAAAACTAAATTTAAAACTTCAAAAACTTTCTCATATGAATAATTTAAATTTCAAAACGTTTTTGGTTTATGAGTGATTTTGTATGGTATTATAGTTAAATTTTTGCAAGATTGCTTTTCACGTAAGCTGATCTTACCTACGACAAAGTTTGAGAAATCAAAATTTTGCTGCAGGCAAAAGTTTTTCAGCAACACAAAAGCTTGAATAGTTAGAGAGAATATTGTTGTTGATTTATGCAATATGATGTACATGTTTCTTTGGCAAAAAATTTTGGTTTTGCCGTGTCATGCCTCAGGTTGAATTAGTAGCAATTTGGACTAAAGTTGCGTCACATAGGGTCCTATGCTCCTACGAGTTTAAATTACGTTTGTTTTTTCGTAAAATTTTGTTAACTGCTTTCCGCGGTGAAGTTGTGTTAGCAGAGTTGTACGTGAACGCCCCGAATATAGCTCAGGCGAGAACCCCAAAAATGATTTGAAGCCCAAACCATGTGAAAGAGTCCAAAAGTTAAGTTATATCTAAAAACACGAGTCGAGTTTGTTGCGTCTTTTCTTTAAATAACTTTTAGTCCGCTGTAAGTAAATAACAGAGGTGGAGTCCTCGAGGACGTCCTTGAGGACACATTTTGAAGTTCTTGGCCTTGGCCTCAAGTCCTTGAAAATTGCCCTGTCCTCGGCTCGAGGACAGCACTATTTTTTGGATTGTTAAAATTTTGTGTTTCGCCTGAAAAATTGTTTTGAAAACCTTATTTTTTGAAGATTGCCTGAAAAAATTTTTGAAGACCTTAATTTTTGAAGATCGCCTACAAAAAATTTTTGAAGACCTTTATTTTTTTGGAGAACGCTTGAAAAATTTTCTTAAAGTCCTTTTTTTTGAGAACACTTGCGCCTGTGTCCTTGATCCTTAGCCTTGGCCTCAAGCATTTCTGTCCTTGGCCTCGCGAGGGCCTGTTCTTGGAAGGGCTGTCCTTGGCCTCGGAATTTTTTGTGTCCTTGGCCTCGAGCCTTGTATCCTCGAATCCATCTCTGCTAAATAAAACCACTTATTAATAAATTGTAATGCAACGTTATGTTAATTGTGTACTGGTAATCGCCTTGTTGCTTCACAAACTTATTTTGGTTGTTTCAGTTGCACTTTACAGTACAAGACACGTATCAGGCCCAAATTAGGCCCGAAGCTTTGTTAAGCTTGAACCTGATTCCGGCTCGAACCCGAAAACCCCGGTCCGACTCACAACTCAGAGTGAATCACCCAAATTGTTTCGTAAACAAGTTTTGTTTTTATTGATTTGCACGCTTTAGAGATTTGAATATTATGCTAAGATAAAATGTCTTTAACTCTTTTATTTCCTCTATTACTAGTCAAGTCCAAAACCTGTTTAGAAGCTTGCAGATTTGGATTAAATTTTAGTGTGATAGGGATCAGCTCCCGTTACTCAGTGAGCGGGCAAGCCAATCAGTTATTAGCTGTAAACCTACCTAAATGCCTTTGAGTTGATTTCAAAAACTTTTTGTGGAAATAAGAAACAGGAAAAACATGTTGCAACACAGGAGCAAGTATCACCAATCTCATTACAAGAGGATCAGTAGTTCCGCCAAATCTAAAACAAAATTAGGAAAAATAAAATGTGGGGTAAATACTTACCCATTAATTCCATAGGTGTAGTCAGGGGGGGCAGGGAGCCCGCCCCCCAATTGAAATGCTACTATTGACAAAAATGTCACAAAAAAGACTATTGTTTCTTCAGTTTCAGTTTCTTTTGGCATTTTCGCGTACAACAGTAATTAACAATAATATTGATCCAGGGGGCCTGGGTCCCCTCAATTTAATTTTTACCAACCAATTTAAATGGGGCCCCTAAGAATAATAAACAAAATTAGGAGAAATAAAATGTGGGGTAAATACTTACCCATTAATTCCATAGATGTAGTCAGGGGGGGGCAGGGAGCCCGCCCCCCAATTGAAATGCTACTATTGATAAGAATGTCACAAAAAAGACTATTGTTTCTTCAGTTTCAGTTTCTTTTGGCATTTTCGCGTACAACAGTAATTAACAATAATATTGATCCAGGGGGCCTGGGTCCCCTCAATTTAATTTTTACCAACCAATTTAATTGGGGCCCCTGACAATAATATTTAAATGGCCCTCAATTTAAATGGGCCCCCAACAATAATATTGATCCAGGGGGCCCGGGCCCTTTAATTTAACTTTTGACAACCAATTAAAAAATACCTCCAACAATAATATTTTAATGGCCCCAATTTAAACGGGTCCCCCAACAATAGTATTGTTCCAAGGGCCCGGGCCCCCTCAATTTAAGTTTTGCCAACCAATTTAAAAATGTCCCCTACAATAATATTTAAATAGCCCCCAATTTAAATGGGCCCCTCCAACAATAATATTGTTTCAGGGGGCCAGGGCCCCTTCAATTTAATGTCTGCCAACCAATTTAAACGTATAACCCGAGTGAAATCAAGGGTTTTTATCCTACAAGTTGCTAACTGAGGCCCTCATCTAACCTTTTTAAAACGTAATGCAATAATCATTAACCAGGAACGTATTTAACATATGGCTCAGTGCCAGGGCGATCTACGACATAAGGGCGCAGGACGTAAGGACGCAGGGACATAAGGGCCCAAGGACATAAGGGGGCAGAGACGTAAATCTGTAATCTGCGCTAACATTTTCGTGCTTCGAAAAATATTATCTAATGAAAGAAACAAACTTGACTGATGAGTATTTTATTTAATTTTTGAAAGTTAAATTTTGAAATAAGTTTTTTAAATTTGCTTCCTTTTTCCAGTTCTCAATTATTGCTCAAAGCGCTACCTTTAAACTGTTTTTAAGTCGCCGTACACTATTCTTGAACAAACCTTTAAAAAAAATGCTTATTTTTAATGAGTTTATTTACATTACGTAACCACGTCAGCGGTTGTGTTTCAAACGCAGTCATTTAACCATAACGGTTGTACTTAATCCGTTAAGCAAACAGTTATAATTAGTCTTTTGTGCCCGTGCGAAGTCAAATCAAATCACTCATTTTCTGGCTTTATTCCGCCGAATTAGTTAGAGAAGTTTGCCCTATAAGGCAGGAAGCAAATTCAAAAAACTTATTTCAAAATTTGACTTTCAAAAATTAAATAAAATACTCATTAGTCAAATTCGTTTCTTTGATTGCATAATTATTTTCCAAAGCACGAAAATGTTAGCGCTGATTGCATATTTACGTCTCTGCGCCAAATGTCTCTGAGCCATTGTCCTTGAGCCTTATGTCTGCGCCTTATGTCCTGCGCCCTTTTCTCCGCGTCCTTTTGTCGGGTTTCGGTACCAGGGGCCCCGCACTCAGATAAGACTTTTTTGGGTCTTAACCTGTATTTGGCAGGAAAATGTAGTGAAAATCCCAAAGTGCCAGGGGCCCAACTCGATGTAAATCCGGCCCGGACAATAACATGGTTTGTAGGCGTAACTATCTACTGTACATTTTTCAATAACAATTCACCTCCAACTCGCCAGTTTTTATCCAACAGATTACTTTTGAAAAAAATTAGCTACAGTAAGGGAAATGCCCATTAAACAAATTTTTGAATTAAGAGGGACTGCGCTCCCAGGCCGTATATGTACTCCTAAAACTGATTGTTTTCATGGAAAAACAATAATCTCAAACAAAAGTATTCGACTAGATTGCTATTTACTGCTAAAATATTGCAGGAGGCGATGCACTTTACTTCCCCCTACCTGGGCCAAATCACTTACAAAATTTAACCCCAAAATGCAAGATTTTCAACATGTTTTGGACTTAAATTGCAAGCAAAAGGAGGACTAAACAACTTAATTTTTTCAATTGACTTTCAAATGTTAAAAATCTAGTACTTTTAAATGGCTCTGAATACTTGCGAAATGTGATTCAATGGTATTAAAATAGATTTTCCAAAAAATTACGAAAAATCGCCCAGCGGCTAGGGGCTTCGCCCCCAGACCCCCGTCTGTGATACGTTTGAATTACAGTACACTTCTTTACTCAAACACGTCTCCCAATTTTGACATTTTCGCATTTTAACTATTGGCTTAAGCCCTCTCCCTTGAACGAGTTCGTAGTTGCGTTCCAACACCAGGTCCCGGCTTCTGATCTTCCATTTTACGATTTCTTTGCCCCCACAGAAAATTCCTCTTTCCAAGTTTCTGATGACGTCATTGCATGTGATTTGTGGTTTGGGCCCCCCCAATCAAAAATTTTTTCTTTGCCTATGATTTTCAATCCATAAATTACAATAAATAGCACATAGCATTGCACAGGTCTATGTGCAGCATTACTATACTTCTACACGAAATTTTTTGAATTTTTTTAAAGACTTTTCTGCAAAAATGCTGCTGCCAAAACTTCAATGAAAAGCAGCAACAACAATGTTTTACGCAGCATTGCGCATGATTTACTCCGTAACTTGTAGTCTGACTCAGAATTTCTCAAAACAAAACTTTGGAAATTGGAAATCACATTTCAAACTGACCGGCTTAATGCAAATTCGGCATTAATCTTTAGCTACGACTGCAACAAGATGGGTTTCACCGCGACTGCTGCTCACACGTACTTTGTTGATTCTACTGAACCTACTTAACTGCATAATAAAGGACTTCTTAGAGCTCAATCATTACCAAGCAAAACTTATGCTAGGTGTACTCAAGTGGTTTTAGCAAAGGTCCAAAATCGGCGACGAAAACTCGTTGGGTCCAAGAAAGTTACGAAAATTTGGAAAAGGTCCGAGAAATCTGAATGGTGTCCGAAAAATGAGAGGTTAGGCAGTTTTTGCAGCGCTGATTTTGCTCTTCGAAAATGATGCTCTTCAAAAAAAAAAGAAAGAAAAAAAATTGCCTTCAGGCATTTTAGCGCTGATGTTGCCCTACGAAACTGATGTTTTCCAAAACTCAAAGCGTGGGTTTGCGAGCTCTGCATGTACTAGGCAGAAATGAGTTCCCGCCCCCTGAAATTTGAAGATCCGAACTTAGGTCCGACAGTGGGCCGTGGTCCGAATGTAGCGCTTCAGACCAGAGATGGAGCCGGGTCAGAATTTTTTCGAACCAACCCGACCGGAAAAATTCAAATTTTACGCCGGTTAACCGGCCGGTCGACCGTTTTTTTAAAGAAGGTTTTTTGTTCACTGTTCAATGCATCTTATAAAAAATTTTCAAAAGGGAGGCCACGGGTAAATTGTTACAATTTGTGACTCCGGAAGGATGGTCTCAGAAAAAAACAACAAAAATTTATGTGTTTTTTGCAAAAATAACGATTTTAAGACCTTTTTAGGTTAAATTTCGGTTTGAAAGACCTGTTTTGAGCGGCGCAAAACGTACACAAAATAAGCATAAAAAAAACCGGAGGGCACATGCTAAATTATTAGATTTCTTTCTAATGATAGTATGCGTAAGGCCAAGAAAAGAAGTTAACATTTGTTAGCTATTGGAGACAGATTATTTGCAATTTGCCGAGCAGTAAACACTAAACTGTTATGGCATTAGCTGAAAATATTCGAAATATAATGTGGCCCAGCAGTTTGTAGAAATGCTTCTTCAAAACAAGCCAAGGCTAGTTATATATAAAAAAAAAGAGCTATGTCTTTCTTGCCCAGTGTAGAGTGTAGTAAATTTAAGTTGAAAAAAGCTTTTCAAAGCGGTAAGATTTCAGCATTTTCTAAAAAATTAGAAATCTGCGCCACTTTTACTCTCAAGCTGATCGAAATGATGCTAAAATGCCAGGTGGCGTAATCCTCTTCCACATGCATGCCTTATTATAATCTGATTTCACGAATTTAACGTATATTTTGCACTTTTTTGCTTTGTGCCGTGGCTCAAAAGGGGGGGGGGGGCATAGCACAATGCTCCCCCCTAAATATGCCCCTGGATATGCATGTCTTAATTGTCACAGCATGTTAGTCACAGCTACAAACCATTCAACAAGTGTTTTCAAACGGTGTGGTTTGTTAATACTGTTTTTTTATAAAAAGTTTTTGGTGCTTAGATGTCTTTTAGTTGCAAGAAAGGAAAATTTGTCCGGTGCTTCAACCAGTTTGACCGGCCCTTCGAAGAATCTCGAGCCGATTGGTAACCCGACCGGCCGGCCGACCCGACCGGTTTCCATCTCTGCTCCATAGGTACGGATTTGGACTGCGGTCCGCCAGTTGTGAATACCCAGGGCTTACGCAAAGGAGTACGCCATTATGGAAAACGTGGTGGTTGACGACTACATCAGACGCGTTGCTAGAGGAGGGATCAGGATTGCTGTCGTGTTCATACCGTATGTTGAGCCCCTCCTAAATAACGTGACTCACTACGGCCTTGGACTGCTTGTTTTTCATGCAATTGTCAAGTACATACCTTTCGGGATTTATGAAAACTCTTAAAATAGTATGCTCTTTTATAAAAGGAGACGAAAACTGAATAAGTGGGAATAAATCCGCCCAAATAGAAATCGAAACTACATCTATAATGCAATAATAACATCGTGATTCAAGGCCAATCTAGCCTTTTCAGAGTCGTTTTTATTGCCTAATCTACTGTATTTCCAGATTATTTTTATATTATTTTGTTATAATACAGGGTGTTTCGAAATTAGGGTCCCCCTTCACAACTTGCGTAGAAATTGATTAGGTCTTCTTTAATTGTCTAATTTGAAGTTCAATAACGTTAGTTTCTATTGAGCTGTTTTTCATTTTAATATTTTTTTTGTTTTTATGTCAAACACCGATACCGTAACTGAGTTAGATAAACCCACATAGTAAGTGATTCAGAGTAAATTAGAATGATTGTTAAACCTAGGCAAAGCCGACAATGCCGGTGCATTCTTAGCACTTCCGACCTAAATCTTCATCAAAGCTTGTGTAGTCATCTCCAAGGGTCGTTTTGAAAGACGTACAGGGAACTGCGATAGTTCACCAAAGTTATTGTTATCGACCTACGACGATTTGCAGCGGAAGTGCTTGGGAAAATAAAGTTTGATTCTCCGCCTTTTTTGCAATTGTTAAAATGATACCCTTCAAGAATGCAGGCTATGGGACAGGCAGGCGAAGGCCCCACAAAATATTGTTGATTTGGCGAAACACTTAAATAAATACCTGTTATAAATTTGTACAATTTTAGTATTTTTGTTTTTTAGTTTATGCTGTAGAGAGGGAGAGGCTCTAAGGTCGAAACACCCTGTATATTACGATCGAGTGATGTAGCTTATCAATTTCGAAAAGTCTTCATCGTTGTAGTCGTACTTGATTCCCAAAGCCACCCTGCACATAATGCTTGTGACAGCGCAATGAAGCAAGTTCTAAAAAACATAATTTTTTTTTGATATGACAGGCCCTTAGCTCTGTCAAGTGGTAAGCAAAAATCCTTGAAAAATAGTCAAAAAATAAAAGAACCACTCCCAGAGTAACACCACATGTCTGTCATTAGAGTGTACCTACAAAATATAGTAGCCTAAAAAAGTTGCAAAGATGTCGCACAACAGTCCTTCGAGGGATGATAAGCCTATCTAAACCAGCCTTGCTGACAAGAGGTGATTTTCCTTGAAACAGCAGCTGCACTATTAGGATGCTGTATTTTGTGGATAGGTTTTCATGGCTATCATGTGGTGCGCATGTGCGCAACCAAGATTTTGTTAAGGGGGTGGAGGCTTGAACTAAACCTTAAAACTTTTTTGCCCCAAAATTGTTTATTCTCGGCGGCGTGCTGAATAAATTAATGCAACTCAAACGTATCACAGCGGACTCCATGGGGTCTATGGGGTCTGAGGGCAGCTGCCAAACAATTTTAAAGATTTTTTGGCAAAAATAGCCCTTTCAACGCCATTCGGATCACGTTTTGCTCATTTCTGGAGCCATTTGAAAGAACAAAATTGCAAAAATACGAAAATCATTTCAAAGAGTTAAATTGCCCATCCTCCTCAGCCCCCCTTACTTACAGGCTAAAGCTTCTTAGCCCACCCCTGGTTGCGTCACTGGTGGTGTAATTCTTGGGGTGGTTCATTTATTTTTTGACTTGTTTTCAGTAAATTTTTTTTGTCGTTTAAGTTTGGGCGTGAAATCGTGAGCGTACGAGCATATGCTTAGTTTATTTTAGTTAACCGGCAGCTTGTTCGATAGGATAGGAGATAAAAATACGCCGTATGTATCGAATTATTGCTTGAAATAACAAAAAATACGCTTATACGCTCACAATTTTACGAACAGTGTAGATCGGGTCTAAAGTGAACGCAAAGAGGTCAAATCTTAACGTTGAATCGGATTAAAAATTTTCAACAGTTTGTTTTAACGTCAACTCGGGCGCGCAAAAAATATCCAACAACAAGCGTGTTGAATGAAATAAGGTGTTGCGAGTAGATCACCCAAAACATGCCAGTCTTAAAACAAGCATTAGCAAAATTTTACAAGGTTCGAAAGAATTTTTACATTTTCCAAAACAATTTGAAAGAACAAAAGCGATGCAAGGCTTTATCACGTATCGTAGGTCTTCTGAAATTTTGTTTGGCGACACGAACAGACAGACAGACAGACAGCAGGCAAAAGATAAAACAATGCTTTGTTAATAAATAAAATCAGTATACACCACGAGAGTTAAGAAAGGCCATGATCGTTTTTTTGTTCGCATTCACCGTAAATTAAAGCAGCACCATAGGCGTAGCCAGGGTGGGCAGCCCTCTCCCCCCAATTAAAATGCCACCAATAATAAAAATGTGACAAAAAACTTGTTGTTTCTTCAGTTTCAGTTTCTTTTAGCATTTCTCGCGTACAACGGTAATTAACAATAATGTTGACGACCAGGGTCCTCAGGCCCCCTTAATTCAATTTTTGCCAACAAATTTAAATACAAAACCGAGGTGAAATTAAGGGTTTTTGTCCTAAAAGTTGCTACCTTTGACCTTCATCTACCCTTTTCATTATCCTAATGCAATAACTAGATCTGGTTTACCATATGGCACAGTGCCACGGGACCCCGCGATCAGATGATGAGAGGTTTTAGGTCTTCACCTGTATTTGGCAGGAAGATGTTGCCAAATCCCCAAAGTGCCAAGGGCCTGGTGCAATGTAAATTCGGCCCGGAAATAACATGGTGAGTAGGCGTAACCATCTATTGTACCATTTTCAAATTAAAACCACCTCCACCTTCCCAGTTTTTACGCCACAACTTATTTTTGAAAAAAAATTAGCAAAGGGAAACGCTCATTGAATAAATTATTAAATTTGAATTGAGGGCCCCTGGTCGTACATGTAAGCCTATTCCTACAACTGGTTATTTTTATGACAAAACAAAAATCTTGAGGTTAAAGTTTGTAGTTCGTTATCCCTAACAGGGCAGTTGCCATAGCGGACGGTCAATGCGTTGAGCCCACGTAGCTTGAGTTTTTTTCTGTAACAATGTAGCTGAAATGATAATCACTGATTTGAGTACCTGCTGAAAAACATGCCTGGCTACGGCTCCTTACCGATAGGTCAAACGGTTTTCCACATTTTTTTTTAATTTCTTTATTTAAGCGCTGCAATTCCTCCCCACAAATTTCTTCCAATCGCGTTTTACCCAGACCAAGTCTAAAAATCACGGATTTTTTTGCGTTTTCTATCTATTTTTTTGTGCTGAAATAATTGCAAAAAGTGAAATAGCTTATAATAATTGGAGTAAATATGCGAAAGACACAGCAAGGATTAGTAGTTACTGAATAATCAGAGTATATGCATTCATACAATCGTTAAAGTTGTTCTTCATTAAAACCCGAAAATAGTGAGAAAACAAACCATTATTAACTTTTCTGCATTAGTGCATGCCTTGCAGAAAGGCGCTATGTTACCGAATAATTTTTTTCTAAATCAACCTTTATGACATACAAAAATAGTGAATAACTAAAAAGCAACAGTCCTAAAAAAAGGATCCTTCCCAAAAACTGAAAAAGTAAAATGTACGCTCTGAGGATTTTGACAATAAAGTCTTTTTACTATTGTTTTGGTTGAATTTGGGTCTTTAAACAATTGCTCCTAGACATTGCAGCATACATAATGATGTACGAAAATAATAAACTAAATTAGTTAAGGTTGTGGCATATTTTAGCGCTGTAAATCATCGGGCAGAGTTGTTTCTCACCCACGTAGAGTCATTAATCCAAACTTTCTGTGCGCTTTCCACTTTGATCCGTAATCAACTGCTACTATACCACAATCTTTATTAAGGACTTCCAATGGAGCAAATGGTCTTCGTCCAGATAGCGTTTCACCATTTTTGATAAACGCCTAAAAATATGATTTCGAAAATACGCACAACTTTAGAAAATATGCGGAGGGGAATTAAGACCAAATTGTTCTTGGATCTGCAGCATCCTTTTCACTTTTTCTAGCGCATACAAACTTACGGTGGATTTTCACAGCATCCGTTTTTCGTCCGGCTTTGTACGTTGTTTCTTCTTTATGAAAAAGTAGGGTTTTTTTCGTCCGCAGTTTTATAGGTCTATCTCCGCACATAGCAGACAGTCACATGCTGGACAAAAGTTTTCCAAAAAAAGTTTTTGAAAAGGGGTATAGCTCTATTTTGAAATATCGCTCTAATTGTTTATATACATAACTTTCATCAATATGTAACAGTCCATTTAGAACAGATTTGGAATTACAAAAATGCGTACAAAAAGCGCATACTTTTTCATAAAACAGCAAAAACGTAAAAAACTACGGACGAAAAACAGGTACTATGGAAATTCACCTTTGCGCAACAGTTCATACTATCGCACAGTTGCTTTTTGCGGTGAAGACAAAAGCGCAAACTCAAATTTAGCGTTTACCCAGAGTTTTGTACATCCGAAACAAAAACTGTTATTTCATCTAACTTTTATGTTGTATTATATTTTGCTACTATTTCGACTACAATACTTTTAGTACTTACCGCGTGTATTGAGACATAATCGTTAAGGATAATTACATCTTCTGCTCCCATTCTTATTGTAAAGATTTTTCCATATTTTTCACTTAATTTGAAAAGCGTTTTCTCAGGGAAATCCCCCATAAACGGAAGATAGCCCAAAATGGGGATTCCTCGAGGACCGGGAGGGCAGTTTTGTGGTCTCCCGTACCAATAAATAAGGTACAAAACAACTACTAAAACGATAATAACCAGTCTTAAATTGAGATAGATCCACACCTCAAGCATCTTAGCTTTTGAGGCAAATACGAATGCTTTGGTGCGGTGCTTCTGGTAGATGTCTGTTGGAGTCTGCAAAAAATAACAACACACCTGCTTCGCAATATTACTATTTCAACGTACAACTACAGCATTATTGTATCGAATGTTTTCTCTATCGTCTTGCAACAACTTTCAATTTCATGTGTATTGTAATTTGTCAGTGTGGTCGAGAAGGTAAAGGCGCCATTCGTATGACAACCATAATCGCATGATCTGAATGAAACCCGCACTCTGGTTACATTGTTTCGTCCTTGAATAAGACGCTTTACGATGATTATCTCTGCTTGAGGCTTCGAACAAGCAGCCAATTCAGTGAACAAGAATTTGAAGAAATCCACAGGAACATTGCATTGTTGGAAACTCCTAAGCAGGTGCGGATTCCTCCAACCACGAAGTTGTTACCGCAATGAAAAGTGTGCGGATAGTCCAATAGTTGGCATCTGACGCTCTTCGGTGATAGGAAGATAAATATGCAATACAACAAGAACAATTTGTAAGTTCAAAGTTTAATCTTCGTTCAACCTTCAAGAGAAATTAACTCAAACCGCTCAATTTAAAGCAGGAGATGTCTATTAGACAAACATTTCACTTTAGGTTTTGCAGCGGCGTTGATGAAAATTTTCAACACGATTTCGTCATAAATGTTGGTTATTGCATCACAAAATCTTGTATCACGAATATCTTTAGCTCATAAAATTCGTCAGAACAACCGTGATATGTTTTATGACGAAACGGTGTTGATTTGCTTCATGAGCACTAATGCAAAGCCTCCTGTCAAAAGGCTGACTGCATTACAAAACTAAGGTGATATTTCTAAATTGAGTCAAAACAAAAACTCTAAACATTGATATTTTTTTTGCAAAAATTTTGACACTTTTGTAGTGGTGACACTTGTAGACTGAAATGTTAAGCAACGGCTTTCAGATTGTTGCAGAGTCGTAAGTCGGGCCGGGCTTTTTAAATAGATTTCGAGCCGGTGTCGAGTGTGAGATTGACAAAATGTCGGGATTACTTCGGGTTTGATATTCGCACTTGCCTTAATTGTGTTTTAGCCTTTGTGTGCTATAAATGCGTAATTCAAATAACTTTGCAGTACTGCAAGATGATTTTGTTTAAGCCTCAAAGTGATTATTGCTAGACAATTATTATTACCCAGTCACAGTTGATCAGTTGTAAGAAGTTCTATTTTAACTGAATACCAGCAATAGCCGCACACATTTTTCAGAACTAACTTAACTTTCGGACTTTTCGGGCCTGGCTTTGGCTTCAAATCACTTTCGGATCAGGGGCCGGTCTGGGGCTTATGTTTTCAGGTTCTGGTTTAGTACTTGTCGGCCCGTTTACAACTCTGAATTGTTGCGCTTGCAGTTTTGATGCTACTGTAGTTCGAACACTACAGGTTACACAAAGGGCGAAGTTCTTGGTGTTTTCAAAGTGCAGAGCTGTCAACCGACGCAGGTTGGGGTTCAGAGCTCAAGCTCAAAACTGATACAGTTTGTGGGTAAAGTTCTGGGCCTAATCGAGCTTGCAAACAAACTATGACCTGGAATAGAACTCAATTTATTTTAAAGCTACGCGAAGATTCTTTTTCGTATTTTGTTCCGAGGAAAATATTTTTGGTTTTTGACATTCCCATTTAGGCTTCTCATGGATATTTAGGATGGTCCATGACGAGTTTGAGAATGGAATTGGGCTTCGGGTCTTAAACTTTCCCGCGAATCATTGGCAACTTTGATAAAAGTGCCTCGTGAAACATGACTCTAAACTTTATATACCTAAGAATCGAAGAGAAGTTCACTGTAATTGTCCCTTATTTCCAAAAAACTAGCAGATGCCAGCAAAGCATGACGCCGCGAACCAGGGGCGTCGCCAGCTTAGCGAGATCAGGGGGGCAAAGCTGAAAACCAGCGTTGAACTTGACCCAAATTTTCATTATTCCTGAATTGGATTTAGGCGAATTTTCAGTGAAAATCAGGTGATCTCCAAAAAAAAAGGTCTTCGCCGAAATCTGAAGGCTTTTTCTGGCGGAAATCAGATATTTAAACGGTTTTTCCGGCCAAAAATAGGTGATCTCAAAAAAAAAAACGGTCTTCGCCGAAATCCGAAGGCTTTTTCTGGCCGATATTAGAAATTTAAACGGTTTTTCCGGCCAAAAGCAGCAACTTTTTCCTCCCAAAAACCAGCGCCCAAATCTCGATGGGGGAACGCCTAAATCTTGAACTGGTGAGAGCGATGCTCACTTTTAAGAAAAAATACAGTGGGGGGCAAGAAATAAATCGGGGGAGAAAAATAAAAATCGGGGGGCAATCCCCTGCCCCCCCGCTGGCGACGCGCCTGCGGTGAACAGTTCAACATTCAATTCGAAAATTGACCTAAGATTGCAAAGCGGTCTTACGTCTGTCCTGCGATTAAAAACTTCTTCGACGATATATTTACAGCGTTTAAGTTTAGACAAAGGTCATGTTAGTCATGTACGTATATCAAGCCCAGATTAAACCCGACATTTTTCCAATCTTAAGCCCAAGCCCAACCGAAAAACCTGGCCCGACTGACAACTCCGCGCCAGACTCATCAACCAGCACTTTTCAACTTGCTTTGTTTGCCACTTTTTCTAGCTGGGCAGTTCTTGCACAAAAGACTGTTTTTGCAGCATTCACCATTCTTAACTTTAAAACGCCGATGCTAACTATAAACTTTTCACAGCGCATTTAATGCGTTTCGAATTTGCTGTCAGTTAATCATTAATTGTAAATGCAAAATTCGCCAAACTATCTCTGCCTTGTCAAAAACTGGCACGATTTTTTACTGCAATAATGGCAAGAAGCATGCTTCCTGTGTGCAGCATAGGCCTTATTTACACGGCTGTTTCATAGGCATAGGCCCTATTTTCATACGGTGTCATAATTTGCTGATTATTTTAGGACAAGCAGCTTCTTTTTTATCTCAATGACCTGATTATGGCAGGAGTCGAATCCACAGCGAATACTTTATCGTGGAGTCTGCTGTGCCTGCTCCATCATCCTGAAGCGCAAAGTAAAATGCGAGAAGAAATACATAAGGTAGTAGGTAAGTGCTTGCTGATGTGACTTCGGTTGAAAAAAGATCATTTTTATTCGCAGTAGCGAGTCCGAGTTTATTTCAGAAGGGTCCGACGTTAAAAGCTATTGACTCTAAGCTTATAAAATTGAAAGCTACCCAATAATCTTCGGTACTGATTGCAAGGCAGTTTTATTTAATTTGATTAAAAGCAGTAAAGCCTTTTTTAATCAAATATCTAATAATTTGTATTGTTTGCCCTGGATCAGAAAGTGGAAGAACAGGACCAGAAAGTTTTTAAAGGCTTCGATTGGATTACAAGAAGCCTAAAGAAGGCCACCGTACAGAAGAGATTGAAAACCACTGCTTTATTTCGGACACTTTACGACAAATCAAGGGTGGTACTTCGTTTGTCTCGATGGCCGCAAAGTCCTTTGCAACATTCCTGTCGCCATCTTAAACTAACGCTAAATAATTTCTACTTCGTGCTGTTACTGAGCGAGGAAATCAATTTGTCTTGCTCAAAGGTCTATTAGAGTAAAGTTATTGCATTATTTTTCAGGACCTTTGGAAACCGTTTCAGAGATAGAATATAAAGCACTTGTACGACGCGAAAATTATTTCTGTCTGCCTTGATCAACACGCGTTAACTGATTGATCTTTATTCGATTTTATTGTCAACGGTTTCTGTAAAAATAACAGAACGTAAATTAGCAGCAACTAAAAAATTACTAAAGGTGTAAGAAATCACTGCGTCAAATGATCACGCCTCAAGTAACAGTTAACAGAACACATGCTACATAGTGTAAATAGAAAGTAATTACTAACAATTAACCAAGCATAAATAATAAACGAGACAGTGCAGCATCACATAATACGACTCACCGATGGTTTCTTCTTAAGGCAGACAAATCCAAATCTCCAAAATAGAGCTGTAACTTCAAACTCACTTTACAACTGCAAGGGACCCCGGGAAGTAGGAACGCGAATTAAGAAATATAAACCCCAGTAAAACAATAGGTCAAAGGGAAGGCGAGCAACAGCTCTTAAACAAAGCCCAAGGGAAAACAAAACGGGAGCCACCAGGACAAGTCCTTTAGTCTCGAGGAAGGACTGCCAAGATAATCAACTAATAAGATGTGGATCTGAATACAGTAAACTGTTAGAATTCTCACGACTCCACGTAAAATACCTATGTCCTTCCTCGATAACTAACAGTATCGACTGACCCCAAAAAAGGCGTTAAAAGCACGAACATTGAGTGTAAACAGTTTGAAAACTGCGTAACAGCTAATTACGCGCAGTTAAAAAAGGCGAGATGAATCTCTTGATTTGCAATAGTTATCACCACGTGTACGCTAAAACTTAAATGCAGCTAAGCCTGAGTTCGAAACCAACCAAGTATAGAAAAGCAAACTGAAACGATGTAACACTCCCCCCAAAAAATGGGAATGGCTCATGACAATTGCGCATGACTATTTTTTCCCACAATAATATACGAAGAAGTTAAACATAGGGTTACAAACGCTGAGTTAGACCCAGCAAACTGAATACATTAGTAATAACTTAGGACTTACTAGAATCAAGTGTGCGTTCAGCAAGCACAATCGGACATAACTTACACGTGGGTCTTTTCAGAGATCCGTTAATGGTTTTAAGAAGAACACTTCTCACGTCCCCATACCTATCAGGAAAAGTTTTCACAACTTTACCCAAAGGCCACTTGCCACGAGGGGAAGAAGTATCATTGAGGAGCACAATGTCGCCTGGCTTAAGATTTTTTCTTTTTTCATGCCATTTGCTCCTCGTCAAAACCGTGCGTGGGTATTCAACCAACCAACGCTTCCAAAATTCGTCCGCAGTGAACTGAACCAGACGAAAACGTTGACGAGCATGACAATCATCATCATTAGTTTGAAAGGGTGACAAGGCAACGTCATAATTAACTCGTAACAGATGGTTTGGCGTGAGAGGTGTGTTTTCGTTAGGTTCCATGGGTACGTCAGTGAGGGGCCTCGAATTGACAATCGCCTCGATCTCCAACAATACAGTGTGCAGTTCATCGTCCGTGAGAGTTTTCGTTGGCATCACAGCTAGCAAGATCTCTCTTACTGATCGAATCATCCTTTCCCATACCCCTCCAGCGTGGCTCGCGGTGGGACAATTAAACGACCACTCAATTTTCTGGGGCCTGAGAAATGAACGAATTTGAAGTTCGTTCCAACTGTCACGCAAAACTCGTTCGGAACCAACGAAATTCGTAGCATTGTCGCTATGCAAATGCTTGATGCTTCCTCTTCTAGAAAGGAACCTTCGAAGACAATTTATGAAAGAAGATGTGGAAAGGTCGGAGGCCAATTCTAAATGTACAGCCCTCGTGGTCATGCAGGTGAAAAGACACCCGTAACGCTTCACGTTTGAGCGTTTGACTTTGACAGTCAAAGGGCCGAACAGATCCACACCTGTATGACAGAAAGGGGGCTCACTGATTTGAAATCTGGCAAGTGGAAGGTCTGCCATAATCTAATGTTGCATGCGGGGGTGAACTCGTTTGCATGTTACACACGTAGAAATGACTCGGCGTACAGCCACTTTAGCATTCAAGATCCAGAACCTTTGGCATAGAACATTCAATGTGGCATTAACACCGCAGTGGCCGGCAGTTCGTTCATGTGCTTCTCGTACAATTATCTCAGTCAAAAAATGACATTCAGGTAGAATGATGGGATGCCTTAAGTCGTACGGCAGTGGAGCACTATCCAGCCGGTCGCCAACCCGAAGCAAACCATCCGTCACAATGGGATTGAGTCCGTGCAACGGAGATGTCCCAGGAAGGCGTTTACCCCCAGTAACCAAAGCTAAGTCCGCGGAAAAGCATGTCCGCTGCACATACCCAATAACATTGTTCTCAGCTTTACTAAGTTCGTTAACCGTAATAGGGCCTACGAGAGGTCGAGTTAAGCCCTTGCTCTGAACCTTAGTCATAAGATAAGTTTTAAACCTATTCAGCCAACAAATTGCCAACTTTAACCTATAAAATGAAGAAAAATACATAATCAGTTGACAGGTAGGATGCAATAAAGTAGACTTCTGCTCGCCGGTATGTAAACTACAAGGGCTAGGACTACTCACAGAGGCTAAGCAAGAACCCTTGTTAACGGAAGCTTCCACGTTCTTCTGTAAATCGTAACATCGATAGACTTCTTCAGTCGGTTTTACTTTCAGTCCAACAGGCCATTTATCGGGACTCAGTTGCAAAAATTGCGGCCCAGAGAACCATAAATCATCCTTAATCAAAGCTGAGGCAGTCATACCTCGAGTGAGTTTGTCAGCTGGGTTAATTTTAGTGCTGACAAATCCCCAATCATTCACCTTAGAATGTGACAGTATTCTCTGCAGACGATTGCGTGGAAACAAAGAAAATCGTTTGCAATCTGCATGCAAACTGTGCAATATAATTGCTGAGTCCGTCCAAAAGAAACATTGACATTCTTGGAGTTCCAATTCCTGTTTAATGATGCGCGACAACTTGACGGAGTCTAAAGCAGCTTCAAGCTCGAGACGTGGAATCGTGATTCGGCCAGGACCACTAGTGTGTGATTTTGCCATTATCATAGTGCATGTAGAAGACGAATCAGGAAAAATCATTCTTAGGTAACAAATGGTCCCTCTGGCTACGTTCGAAGCGTCGGAAAAAAAGTGCAATTGCCACTGAATCGAGTTTTCCACTTTAGGTCTGTAGCAACGTGGAATTCTGACTTCGTGAAGACAAGTCAAGCCTTTAACCCACGATAGCCATCGCTTAGCATAAATTCCGGTGATAGGCTCGTCCCAGTCAAACTTCTCGCGGCATATTTCACTGTACAAAAGTCTGGCCAACAATACAACCGGTGCTACAAATCCCAAAGGGTCGTAGAGGGAATTTGTAATGGCTAGAATGCCGCGTTTCGTTACTGGAGAGTCTGGCAAATCTGTAGTGAAAAAGAATTCGTCGGTTGTTACATCCCAGCTGATGCCTAGCACACGTGACTGAGGAGTCATTGAGGGCATCTCGCTTTTAGCAGCCTTCGACTTTTCATCGTCTGGGATAGTGCTCATCACTTTGTCACTCGAAGAAAGACATTTAGTCAGTTTAAATCCTCCCATTGCCATCAAATCTCGCAAGTTTCTAATCAAGCTAATTGCTGCTTCTTCACAGTTTGCTCCACAGAGGCAATCGTCAACATAGAAGCTTTTCAAAACAATTTCAGAAACATGAGGATCAAAATGTTTTCCAAATTGCCGAGCTGTTTCCCGAAGACAAAATGTCGCAATACTAGGCGAAGATTTGGCGCCAAACAGGTGTACCGCCATGCGATAAATTGCCGGCTCATCGTTGATATTACCATCTGGCCACCAATAAAATCTCAGTGCATCCTTGTCCGGTGGTGAAACACGGACCTGGTGGAACATGGCTTCCACGTCAGAAATGATGGGAACTAGCCATTTCCTAAAACGGAGCAAAACAGCGACAAGAGAATTTGTCAGATCAGGACCTTTCATCAGGTAATCGCTCAAACATTTAGTACCAACTGTGGCCGCACAATCATAGACAATGCGAACTTTGCCAGGTTTCTTAGGATTTAAGACGGGATGGTGAGGTATATACCAGGTTTTGTGCTTTGCATTAATTTCTGCCACCGGCACAGGCTCAGCATAACCGGAATCCAAAACCGCTTTCATTTGATCACAGTAATTGGCTTTGAGATCAGAATTTTTCTGCAATCGCCTCTTTAGGCCTTTAAGTCGTTGCAGCGCCATGTCTTGGCTCCGCGGTAACACATCAGCATCATTACGCCATAAAAGGGGCAATTGATAGTGGCCGCCTTCATACTTAAGATTTCGCACCATCATGTCGTAAGCAATGGGATCTTCCATGGAATACCTTAAACCAAACTCAAGCATCTCATGATGATCGCACAGTAACTTCATAAAGCCTTCGTTGTCGTAAAGACTTGCATCACCTGTAGGTGAAAACATCTCACCTTCGTCAGTCAAGATCAAGTCATGAAGATCTCGAACGTCTGAAGGCCACATAAGTCCTCGGACTATAAAACTAGAAGCAGGCGTTGCCTCTGTCAGTGGATGGTTCAGCCTCGTGCCACGAAGCATCCAGCCAAAGGGCGTCAGCACAGCGTCTGGGCTTTGCTGAGGGTTTGGAGAAAAGCGACTCTCCAAGCATCGGTGGGCCTCCACAAAATCATTTCCTATGAGAAGCGTAACAGAACCTTTCTCAACTTTAGGCAAAGAAACGCCATCAAGATGAGGGTACATTTGTAAGCTTTGAACCTCAGGAACGGCTGAAGGCACGACAGGAATATCTTCCACCACAACAACTTCCGTCATGCTCATGTTAAAGGAATCGTCTAAAGACGAAACATTAAAGGTAACCAAAGCACCTTCAAGCCTGTTTGGACCTTTGTCAAACAGTGTTTGAACAGCCAGCTTGACTGGCGTTTTAAGCAGGTCAACACCAAGCTCTGTCGCTAGACGGCGCTCGCAGAACGTTCTGTCGGAGCCCGAATCAAGCAAAGCGTAGGTGTGTATGATCATATTGCCGCTGCATACCTTCAACGGGACAATGTCCAAATAAGCGCCATTTTTACGGTGCGTCCTAGCAGCAGCGGTGCAAGAAGTGGCAAGAGATTTCGTAGTTGCACTGTCTGGCGAGCTACTGACTTTGATAGAGTTTGTTTCAGCACCAACCGTCGAATCACTTTGGGACTGCTTTTCAGTGTACTCTGGGGGGTGTAAAATGGTATTATGCGAAGAGCTACCACAGCGCTGCTTTTTACACTGGAGGCCAGACGTACACGTAGCTGCAAAATGACCAGGGTTTAAGCAAACCCAACACAAACTGTGCTTCTTTACCACGTCACGCTTTTTAGCATAAGCCAGCGAACGAAACTGAGGACGGTGGTAAATATAATGAGATTTTGCGCAATGCAAGCACTTCCTGGGCACAGCCGGTTTTGTCTCAATCGAGGTCAGTGCGTTAAAGGCTGACGTGGCCTTAGTTCTCTTAGGTTGGTCACTTCTAGCAATACCTCGAGATTGATCGCTTTTAGCCAAATTTTTTGACTGCTCAGTTTTAGTTGAGCTTTGAGCAAACAACTTCAGGCCAAACACCGAATTAGAAATTGTAGCTTGCTCCTCGACAAAAAGTGCCAAATCTTTAAAAGTGGCTAAGCGATCACAACGTGAGCTAATTCCCACAGTATTGTTCACCCATTTGCGTTTTAGATCTGCGGGAAATTTGCTGGCAATAGACGTGAGAAATGGCACGGAGTCCAAACTCGTGGCCAATCTATCGTCAGCCAAAGCATAGCGACACCTCTTCATAAGCACAGACAGCTTGTTCAGTCCATTTGCTACATCCCGCTCCATCTTGGGAAACGCGAGCAATTTCTCCTCACAAGCCTGTGCTATGACATAAGGTTGACCATAACGTCGCCGCAACTCTTCCCAGGCAAGATCATAAGCGCACTGACCGTCATGAATGTCGGCGAAATGTTGAATATTGTTGGATACTTCAATTGAACAATGCTGTAGCAAATAGGACATTTTTGTCTTTGATGGAAGCCAGTCGGCAATATGGCATCTGAAGCGGTTATAAAATGCCCAATAGTCCAGCGGATCACCTTCAAATTTCTTAACATTAGGCTTAGGGATAAGCGGATCAGAGTAATAACCACGCCATGGGTCACCATAAAGTTGTTGGCCCGTAAAGAAAGGCGGTTCGTTAGGACTCTGAGAATGAAAAGTCGGCCGAGCTGTATAGTTCAAACCTCCTCGCGGGGCAGGTTGATAAACTTGTGCGGCATTGAATCCAACGGACGTGCCAATGTCAGCCGGTGAGGTGTACATAGGGCCGTAGTGAGCATGGCCTGGTACATGAGAACTAGATCCCACCACATTCTCTTGCTGACTAAACTGACGCGCCTGCATGGTATCAAATCTAACAGAGGTACCTAATTCAGCAGGCGAGGTGTACGTTGGGCCGTAATAAGAGCTAGGCCCAGCTGTACTGTTTTGCCGAGTAAACTGATGGGCTTTAGCGGCTGCAGTACTAAAGCCAATAGAAGGTCGAACTTCTATTCCTGCAGGGCGTGTCTGCGTAAAGGTCACAGAGGTTATGTGGCCTGCAAGCACTTGATTAGAATCAGGAGAGGTAACTGCACTGGATGCTAAAGAAAGATTTGGCTTAGTGGACTGAGCAGAGGTAACAGGTCTAGGTAGGCTTAGAACGCTTTCGCCTTTTCGAGGGAGAACGGCGTCATCGCTGTCCGAAGTCGACAGTTCGTCTTCAGTGTCCCTTTGAGTTTGATACAGAGACGTTTCCAGCTCGGCCCTTTTGATCCGCCTGTCATATTCGGCTTTGATCTGTTGGCGGCGCATGCGTTCCATTTCTTCTTCCTCTCGCAATTTTTCTTCCATTTGAGATTTCTCCAAGTGGACCAACTTCAACTTAATGCGAGCCGATTCCAATTTTGCACTAGCAGTGGAGGAAGTTTTACTTAATCTAGATCGCTGAGACCTCTTAGAAGATTTGGAGGGGATAGAATGACCACTGGGTTTTGACAGAAACGGGTCGCCAAGTCCATATACGCTTCTTAGTGAAGCACTTCCAAGTGAAGTATTTGGCAGACCAGACCTTGGCTCCGATGCACTTGGCATCGTACTCAACTCGGAAGTTTTCGATTCCTGAACAGGCAGGGTTTTGGAGGACTGTGGCTCAGATGAACTTGTCATCCTACTCTCCTTGGCTAGGGAACTTACCTCAGGCAAAGAAACAAATTGAGCCGTATCTTGCTGAAAATGAAATCTCTCGAACCATTTGTTAATTTCTAGTTTAAAATTCCAATAACGTTCATCTACATTATGTCTAGTGAGAGATGTGCCAATAATCACGTCACAATCACCAATGCTTAAATTTGAACACAGGGAATTAAACTGATTGTAGGCCGAATTAACATTATCCCTTAACTCGTTAACACTATCGCAATTGTCGGAAGCCAATACTATCTCAGCCTGTTTGTACCATTCACCAAGTGAAGCCACAACCCTTTGAACACTTTCCTCTGAGTCCATGCCAAGTCTAAGGCCGCTCCTCAATTTCATAAATAAATAACACAAACACTATTTCAAGCACTCTAAGCCAACACAGCAAATACAACAAAATACTAGCAAATAATAGCAAGAATATACAAGCTAAATTGGATTCAAAAACACCGAAGGGGCTCGTCCGAGATGTTACACCACAAACCGGAAAACTAAACGAAGGGACTGTCCTGTCAAGTTAGAAAGTTCAATCCTACCGTTCGTGTGTTTCAGAAAATTGAAAAACGTCTCTTCAATGAAGAATTAATTCGGAATTTCACGCAAATCAGAGTAGATATTTCTTGGAAGTTCATCGAAACTTTGTACGACGCGAAAATTATTTCTGTCTGCCTTGATCAACACGCGTTAACTGATTGATCTTTATTCGATTTTATTGTCAACGGTTTCTGTAAAAATAACAGAACGTAAATTAGCAACAACTGAAAAATTACTAAAGGTGTAAGAAATCACTGCGTCAAATGATCACGCCTCAAGTAACAGTTAACAGAACACATGCTACATAGTGTAAATAGAAAGTAATTACTAACAATTAACCAAGCATAAATAATAAACGAGACAGTGCAGCATCACATAATACGACTCACCGATGGTTTCTTCTTAAGGCAGACAAATCCAAATCTCCAAAATAGAGCTGTAACTTCAAACTCACTTTACAACTGCAAGGGACCCCGGGAAGTAGGAACGCGAATTAAGAAATATAAACCCCAGTAAAACAATAGGTCAAAGGGAAGGCGAGCAACAGCTCTTAAACAAAGCCCAAGGGAAAACAAAACGGGAGCCACCAGGACAAGTCCTTTAGTCTCGAGGAAGGACTGCCAAGATAATCAACTAATAAGATGTGGATCTGAATACAGTAAACTGTTAGAATTCTCACGACTCCACGTAAAATACCTATGTCCTTCCTCGATAACTAACAGTATCGACTGACCCCAAAAAAGGCGTTAAAAGCACGAACATTGAGTGTAAACAGTTTGAAAACTGCGTAACAGCTAATTACGCGCAGTTAAAAAAGGCGAGATGAATCTCTTGATTTGCAATAGTTATCACCACGTGTACGCTAAAACTTAAATGCAGCTAAGCCTGAGTTCGAAACCAACCAAGTATAGAAAAGCAAACTGAAACGATGTAACACACTAATGCCGTACACCTGCGCTTTTATACAAGAAATGTTTCGATACCGAACATTGGGTTCTTTAGGTATTACTCATACTGCGAATGCTAATACCAACATAAACGGATATGTTATTCCTAAAGGAATGCAGGTTTGCATGATTTTTGGTGAATGTCAATATGCGCCATTTAACAATATTCCTATTTTTATCCTCAAGCTTTTCTCCATTTCAGTCAAGTCGCGTAGACAGACTTTGTTCCAAAACCGCTCAAGAAACAATTTGCAGTGAATCTGGTTTAGGGACATAGGCGTAGCCAGGGGGGGGCCCAGGGGGCCCGGGCCCCCCCCAATCAAAACTCCACTAACGACAAAAAGTTATGACAACATAGCCTGACGATGTTTAGTTGCAGTGTTTTTCAGTAATTGCGCACATAACAGTAATTAAACAGTAAAGTAACAGTAAAGCTAACGGTTTCGGCCGAAAAATCACTTTTAATTTCGGTGAAGACCTTTTTTTTTTTTTTTTTTTTTGGAGATCACCTGATTTTGGGCGGAAAAATCACTTTTAATTTCGGAGATCACCTGATTTTGGGCGGAAAAATCACTCTTAATTTCGGTGAAGATCTTTTTTTTTTTTTTTTGGAGATCATCTGATTTCGGGCGGAAAAATCGTTCGAATTTCCGATTTCGGCCCAAAATTCACTCTCAATTTCGGTGAAGACAGCCGAATTTTTGAGGGTTTGGGCCCCCCCCAATCAAAAATCCTGGCTACGCCTATGTTTAGGGATAAGATTCTTTCTTGTTTGATATCCTCTTATTAACTTACATAGATAGGATAGGACTTTTCTCTAGCTTTTTACTTGTCATGCCTTTCCCTTATTAGCTCGCTCTAGCTATTTGTTGAATTCAATGAATGCATTATGCAGTGGCTTAGCTTCCACTTGACGGTTTTGGCTCTGCGCCAGGGGCGGTAGGCTTCAAGGGGCGGCAAAAAGTGAGGCTTCGCAGTGCACACAGCTGGCAAAAAAAAGTAAAACAAGAAAATGATTTACAAAGAGGCAGCTAGCACACATTGGAAAACTTAAAATTTGAGTTGCTTTTTGTTTGGTGTTGGATAGGAGTGCTGTACTCCGTCTGTTGTTCAATTTATAGCAGCATTACTACGTCATAAATCTGTTGTGATAACCAACGATTCATTTTCTCTGTCTCAGCAGTCAGCACTTCACAGTAGTTTCTGTAGTCAGATCTCGGGTGCAGTAAAGCTGAGATATTGATGTATTTTATTGTTTTAGCGATGGGGAAAGCACTGTGTTAGCTGTGAAAATTGACTGATTTAAGAGGCTGGTGCGAATCGGTGAAACCACGTTTGATCGTAATGCAACAGCGTTTGATGTTTTGCAGTGCCTGGCAAAAAATGCTTACTTGATTCGAAACCATATTTATGCTTGTGTCTGAAACTTTGTCTTACCATTGATGTTTCCATTGCGAGCTGTAAGAGGAGTTTCTCAAAGCTCAAAATGATACAGTTGTATTTACGTTCTGCCATGAATGATGATCGACTGTCGGCTTTATTGATTCTTTTTCCATAGAAAAAGCCTACGTTCAAAAAGTTGATTTTGGAGATATTCTCCCTGATTTGGCTGCGGCGAAAGCTCGAAAAGTTCAATGTTGAGATTGATCTTTTATTTGCCTAAAACATTTGTTTACCATTTTGTCTTTTATTTTTGGCCTCTTTTCAAGCAATATAGAACTTCTGAGACCCGGCACATTATTTGTAATTATTTTGTTGAAAAGATTGCTTAAACGTTACATTATTTCAAAATTTGCTGCAGTCTACTTAGAGCCAATACTTTAACTGCAAATTTTGCATGGGAGGACGTTTTCGCTGCTTTGGCCAAACGCATGCGGAAAGCGGCTAAAATTTGGAGGAAATTTTGCTTCAAGTTCAGATGTTCTCCCTGAATTCAATTGAAGACCAAAAAAACAAGGTCTTCACAGCAATTCGGTACTATATGCGGCTGAAATTTTGGATTTATTGGTGCTGACAGCCACTTTTTTTGTTTAGTCGTCCAAAATCGTCTAATCGTCCAGATCTTAATGGAGAGCGCTGAAATCTTGCTAGGAGAGGACACTGAAATCTCGATGGGGGATGTGTCCCCCCTACAATTTAAGTACTGCTTAGGGCCCAATTTTAATAAAAGCTAGGGGCGGCAACGTATGCTCCTATACGCCATTGGCATTATGACCTTATAATTTACTTTGTAGGAATTCATCTACCTCTGGGCTGTTTACAACGAACCAAACCTGTGGAAAGATACAGAAAAATTTCGTCCGGAACGTTTCTTGGATGAGCAAGGCCATTTCGTCAGTTCCAATTGCGTCATTCCGTTTTCAATTGGATCTTGTCGTTGTTTAGGCGATCAGTTGGCTCGAATGGAGGTTTTTATCTTCCTGGTCGGAATGGTACAGAAGTTTGAATTCCTCCCAGACCCCGATTCAGGTGCATTGCCCAATATTGAAGATGGGATCCATGGACTTGATTTCATCCCAAAACCATATTCCTTGCTGGTGAAGGAATTCTAATCAGCAACTTTGTGGCTGTGACCGTCTTAAATGTCAGTGAGATGTTTAATCAATGCATTGGCGTCATAACCAATTTATTGTAGTCATCGTGATTTTAATCTCAGAATTTGTTATCCAGATACTGATGATCTTGGTTTGAAAATAAAGTTTTCATTTATTTATTTTCATTTTTTAATGTCTTCTTTGAAAGGAATTGTAAAGCAGCTGTGTATGGAATCATGCCCGTATCCAGGATTTTTGATTGAAGGGGGGCAAACCACATGCAATGACGTCATCAGAAAATTTCAAAAGAAAAACTTTTTGTAGGACAAAAATACAGTTACAGCAACTTTCACATTTCGTAAATTTTGTTAACTTGTTTTTGTTTTCTAACAAAATTTACCATGATATCACTTCTTTACTCCGAATTGTTATTTTTGTTGGAAAATTCGGATAACCGCTGCTTATTACGTAGTGTTTCGTATTTTAAGATGTGTCATAGTCTTGCATAAGTTAGGATTTTCATTTTACGTGTTTTCGAGTGGAAACGTATCTCGACGCCAAGTTACGTAGTTTTGGTCGTTTTCTCCTTGCTTTTCTACGAACTTCGAAATTTACTAGGCGACTTGCTGCTGGGTTAGGTTATTTTGGGGCTTATTTATCGCGTTTGCTAACTTGTTTTTCCGGAAACCTTTCCGTTTCTTCTCTTGTACCTTCACGACATTGACCACGTGCCTTAGGCTTATATATTCGCCCGTATGTCCCCTTCGGATTTAAGAGCTGAACTGGGTGTTGGCCTGAGATGTTAAATTATCGTTCGCCTGTGCACGACAGCGTTGGTCTGCACGGCAGGTTAAGCTGGCTACGCAGTGGAATTGCTGCCCTGGCAGTATTTTCCAAAGAAGTTAGATACTGTTCGATTCGCTGGATATTGAAGAGCGACTTTCAAGTCAAGAAGGACGAGGAGTAGCATCACGACGAGTTGTGAATTGGGTCGAAGAAGTCGATTCCGTCACACTCATTTGTGAAGACAAAAGGTTGGTTGTCCTCGCGTTTTGGAACCAGCTAAGAATTGCTCAACGCTCATCGATCATCGCTGATCAAATCATCGCTACGTGCAGGAAGCGTGGCACGCTCGTTGTTTAGTTGACGCCAGCTACAGTTCTCACTCAATCAAGTTCGCTGCCGAAGACTTTGATGAACTTTGGCATTGGTTGGTTGGAGGACAGTATACTTTCTTTGACTTCTTTTCGCTTAACGTAATATCTCTCCCAAGTATATTTTTGTGTTTCATAGTTTCCCGATTTATTATTTGAATTCATAAATAGTGGTATATTTATTGGGTTTAATTAATTATTGCCATTTGCTATTTTATGTGGGTGTGGAAGCTAATAATAATTTGTGTTGGACAAGAATCATAGGCGTAGCCAGGATTTTTGATTGGGGGGGGCCCAAACGACAAATCGCATGCAATGACGTCATCAAAATTTTTCAAAAACGGAACTTTTTGTGGTGCAAAGATATCGCAGAATGGAAGATCTGAAGTCGTGGTCTGTTGTCACTTAACCAGGATTTTGGTAAAGGCAGAGGGCGAAAACTAACAGTTAAAAAGCAAAAATGTCTAACTTAGGAGACATGTTGAGAAAGCTAGTGTACTCAAACGTGTCACAGACGGGGGTCTGGGGGCTCCGTCCCCAACCGCCGGTGGCTATGGGGGTCTAGGGGCAAAGCCCCCAGCCGCTGGGCGATTTTTGTAAAATTTGGAAAAAATGTTTGTACAAGAATTGCATGACATTATTATGACGTGGACACGTGGTCGTCATTATTATTACTTACTTTTGTACGCCTAAATCCTAAATTAGAGAAACTGCAATTCCGGACAAGGACAACGTATTGACTATGCTCTCATTATATTTAGCATTGGTAGTATTTCAATTGGGGGGTTTGCTTTACCGCCTGCGTTATAGCATTAAGTTCATATTAACGTTAAACGAAGGCCTGGGGTTGCAACTTTTAGGAAAAACCTCTTAAATTTCTTACAGGTTTTGCTTATAAATAATTAAAAATTTGAATTAAGGGGCTCCTGGCCCAGGACCCTTAGTCGTCAGTCAGGGGCTCTGGGGCTCCCTGGTTGTCAGTTAGAGGCCCTGGGTACCCCTGGTTGTCGGTTAGAAGCCCTGGATCCCCCTGGTCTTCAGTTAGGGGCCCCCTGGTTGTCAGTTGGGGGCCCCCTGGTTGTTGGTTAGGGTCTCCTGGGCCCCTGGTTGTCAGTTAGAGGCCCCGGGGTCCTCTAGTTGTTGGTTAGAGGCCCCGGGGCCCCTGGTTGTCAGTTAGGGGCCCCGGAGCCCCCTGGTTGTTAGTTAGGGGCCGCCTGGTTGTTATTTAGGGGCCCTCTGGTTGTCAGTTAGAGGCCCCAGGGCCCTTGGTTGTCGGTTAGGGGCCCCTGGTTATTAGTTAGGGACCCCGGGGCCCCCTGGTTGTTAGTTATGGGCCCCGGGGTCCCTGGTTGTCAGTTAGGGTCCCCGGGGCCCCCTGGTTGTTTGTTAGGGGCCTGGGGCCCCCTGGTGGTTGTTAGTTAGGGTCCCTGGGGCCTCTGGTTTTCAGTTAGGGGCCCTGAGACCCCCTGTTTGTTGGTTAGGGGCTCTGCCCCTCTGGTTGCCAGTTAGTGGCCCTGGGGCCCCTGGTTGTCAGTTAGGGGCCCGGGGCCCCTGGTTTTCGGTTAGGGGCCCGGGGCCTCCTGGTTATTAGTTTGGGGCCCTGGGGCCCCCTGGCTGTTAGTTAGGGGCCCCAAGGCTCCTGGTTGTTAGTTACGGGCCCTGGGGCCCCCTGGTTGTCAATTAGGGGCCCTCGGGGCCCCCTGGTTATCAGTTAGGTGCCCCGGGGCCCCCTAGTTGTTGGTTTAGGCCCCATAGTTGTTAGTTTGGGGCCCCCTGGTTGTTAGATGGGGGCCCCGGAGCTCCCTCATCGTCATTAATGTTATAGTTAATTACCGTACTCTTATGTGGTAATTGCTGAAAAAAAACTGCAACTAAACAGCGCTAGCCTACGTTGTCGTAATTTTTATCATTGGAGGTATTTTAATTGGGGGGGTCCAGGCCCCCTGGGCCCCCCCTGGCTACGCCTATGACGAGAATTTGCTTTGATTAAATTTGTACCTTTTTTAATTTGCTTTTTGCTGCTAACGATTTGATTAGGCCGTTTCAATTTTGATTTAATTCATTTGTTTTCTTAAGCTTAATAGATTTCTTTGATTGATTTAACTTAGCTGTGCGTCATGTTTTCTTTAAGCAGAGCGCATTTTTAGGCTTCAAGCCGCAAGTGTAATTTGTCAGAGGACAACCGTAAATTACGATTACAGATACCGTAGAATGGAAGATCAGAAGCAGTGGCACGGTTTGGCTCGTTACCAGAATTTTGCTGAAGGGAGAGGGCTTAAACTAGAAGTTAAAATGTGCAACTGTTTAAATTGTGAAACGTGTTCAGTAAACTAATGTAACTCAAACGTACCACAGACGGCGCTAAGTAGCCCCCAGACGCTGGACGATTTTTTGTAATTTTTTTGGAAGAAAAACCTATTTTAATGACATTTCACACGTGTTCAAAGCCATTTGAAAGAACTAGATTTTCAACATTTAAAAGCCAATCGAAAAAATTAAATTGTTTATATCTCTTTTTACTTACAATTTAAGCCACAACACGTTTAAAACCTTGCATTTTGGTGTTAAATTTTGTAAGTGATTTGACCAGTGTAGGGAAATTAAGGTAGATTGCTTCGTACAATATTTTCTCAGTAAATAAGAATCCGCCCGAAGATTTTCCTTAAAGATTTTTGTTTTGCCATGAAAATAGCCAGTTGTAGGAGTACATCTACGGCTAAGGAGGCACGCACCCTCAATTTAATTTCTATAATTTGCCGAATGAGCATTTCCACAAGCAAATTTTTTTTTTTAAGGATTTTGTCGAATAAGACCTGGGAAGGTGGAGATGGATTGTTATTAAAAAATGATACAATATTGGTTACACCTACTAACCATGTTATTGCCCAGTAGTGATGTAGTTCTCGAGACCGGTCTTGGTTCTCGAGACTGTCTCGAGACACATTTTTGAAAGTCTCGTCTCGGTCTCGCCTCGGACTTGAACTTCAAGTCTCGATCTCGAGTCTTGGTCTCGAAAAATTTTGGTCTCGAAATATGAGAAGTCTCGAGACTCAAAATCTTGGTTAGGCGTAGGAGTAAAATTTTGAATTTAATTATTTAATGCAAGCAACGCAAACAAAGATTCGATTGACTTTCTAGGTCATAACACCTTTTTAATTGTTTTCCAACAATCTACTTTATTTATTCATTTCGGTCAATTTTCATTTATTTCCGTCAATGTTTTTAAACTAAGATCGTGAAAAACAAAGTTTTGCAATAAAACCTCAATTTTTGATAATTGGCTACTCAGTGGGAGATACTTGAGGTTCGAAAAAACTCAGGTAGAGCCGTGGGAGAAAACTGCTCGACCAGTTATTCGTTATTATCTTTGTTATTTACTTATGAAAGGTGTGATGTAAAACAGTCTGGAAGGGAAGAAGCCGCTTAAGCGGTATTATTTGATGTTGATCTTTATTGAAGGTGCTAATTGCCGCTGTCCACATTTTTGCTTTCGGGTAGTAAATGTTCCAAACCTTTTTCTCGTTCAGGTTCCTTGCACGTGGACCGAGTTTGAGGTGGTAGCATGGCAGTGCTATGAGGTTTGGTCAAGGAAGGTAAATCAAGACACCTCAGACCTCAAAGTGATTGTTTTCAGTCTCATCCTGTTGAACAGATCTTTCGCAGTATGATACAGTTTAGATTGCAGACTCAGAATGATGAACTTAAGTCTACTTTACCACTGCTTTTTTGTAAATATCAAACATTTGGAGTAACAATTAGGTCCAGAGAAGATTAAAATAGCTTGAGGTATGAACCTGAGGTATAAACATGGGCCACCGAATGGGGAAGACGCGTGACCCCAAAAGATTTTCAGGGCGGTATCGGAGAAATAAAGTCTTAATAAGAAATAATACCGTAACTCAGGTATTTGTTATACATTACGGTGTTTGCCGTGTACTAGGACCACTAGGTTACTGAATCATTCATCTTGATGTCTGGTTTATGAAAACACAATCGCACATTCCACCACAGCTTAATTTTTTCCGTTGTGCTTCGTGATTATTTTTGCTTGCAATAATATGCCATTCAAGATTTTTTGGCTCTGTTACTAATCTGTAGTTACTGCAAGCTGGACCACTGCGATAGTTTGAACACAGGAACGCATTGCCCAGTTTCAGTTGGCACCCAACTGCAATTTCTCTACTTTAAAGACGGGTGCTTGACAGTTGAGCTACGCCGTCACTTCTTCATGTGCTTGTGAATAGCACGTGGCTCAAGTTCGTTTTTTGGTTTATGGTCGTTCTACTGTATTGCGATTGGCCGTTTGTTTAAGGAAAAACCATGAAAAGGGTTGTCAATAGTCAATACGAATAAGTTTTGCTTTTAAAATCTCGAGTATCGAAGTCTCGTCTCGGTCTCGAACAAACTCACCGAGTCTCGATCTCGGTCTCGAAAATTTTTTCAAGTCTTGGTCTCGGGTCTTGGACTCGAATTTTTTCCAAGTCTCGGTCTTGGTCTCGGTCTCGACCATCAGGGTCTTGACTACATCACTATTGCCCAGGCCGGATCTACATTGAGCGGGCCCTAAGGAGCGTAGGAATTTTGCAACATTATTCCTGCCAAATATAGGTGAAGACCAAGAAAAAGTGTTATTATCTGAGTGCGTAGTCCCTGGCACTGTGCAATGTGGTAAATCCGGCACTAGTTATTGTATAACGTTCATAAAAAGATTAGATGAGGGCCTGAGGTAGCAACTTTTAGAACAAAAACCGTTAATTTCACTCGGGTTATAAATTTGAATTAGTAGGCAAAAATTAAATTAAGAGGGCTCGGGTGTAGCGTCGTCCTCAACAATCAATCAAGAAACCACAAATAAGAATTATTTGCAATCAATGGCTTAAAGGGGCATTGAAGTCTAAATTTTGAATTTTAACACCAAATTTATAAAAAATAATTGATTAGCAACGTTTTTGTCCTGTTTTTTTCATTGTTTGGGGTTAAATAGCTTCAAGGGAAAAGATTTTGAAATAAGGGAAAAAATTTTGCCGCGGCAACACTACATCAAATTTGCATAAGCGATTTCAAAACCAACTTTGCCAAATTATAGGTCTGGGAATGACGATGAGGCTTTGGCAGGTTTTCTGCTGCGGCTTCGGTACTTAGATGAGTTTTTAAAAGTGGAATTCATCTTAGTAGTTTAAATTTGCATCTTTTAGCACAAGCATATTTGATGTAGTGCACTTAGAAGAAAAAATGAAAAGTAGGCCTAGTTTTGGCCTAGTTGTCTTTGTAATTATTAGGGTAAACCAACCTGTATAAATTGCTGTAGGTTAGACTAGACTTTACTGTTTTTTATAATTTCTTAATACGCTAGGCTTACATGATTAATGTTATCATTAATGTTATCATTAATAGGCTAGGCTTACATACCATAAGTAATGATTAATGTCAGCTAGCGTGTAGTAGCCCTAGTAACAGTAACAGCGACACCAAACGTAGACAAATTTTTAAAAAAGGGAAAGAAATTCTACAAAATAAGGGAAAATGTAAATGCAATAATCGTTTGATGTAGTAATCGTAGAATTCTGAAGGTAAGCTCAAAAATTATTTTAAAAATACAAATTTTGTTTCAAATGCAATAAATCAATAAAACTTAGGCTTCAATGCCCCTTTAATAATTCAACAGATCATATTAGCTCTAAGTTTGTATTTTTGACATCGGATGACGCTGCAAATTGGTGACACCGACGTAATGACTTTGTGCGCAACCTTCCTCTACACCAGTGATTTTCAACCGCGGTTTCTAGATAAACTTTTTGAAAATTTATCATTTTTGATTTCAATGGTTTGGAACAACAATTTATCAAAATTTTAACGAAATTCGGATCATTTCTTATCAAAAGCACAACCAATGCAACAGTATATGGTACAATAAATTCGCCCCAATTTATCTACATTTTTTTGAATAAAAGATTAAACCATTTACAGCGTATTGGATCCCAATTGGGATATTTGTTACCATTATCTGAGAGAAAAAGAGTGGCTGAAATCTAGCTCCTCAATAACATTAAACCCAACATAACCAATATCCTCCCCCCCCCCCCCCCAATCAACTGGCAATGACATGTTTATGCGCTTTATGGTTTTTATCTCCCTCTCCCTCCATCTTTTTTTTTTTGGTTGGTCACATGTCATTTAGTCAAGTTGTTCAAGTTAAATTTTTTTCAATTGCTTGCTTAAGTTGTCGGTAATGCTTTATTGGCAATAATATCCGAGATGACCAATATTTTGATTCATGCCAGACCAACCCTGCTGATGACAGACAGACACTTTTATTGCTAACTATAAAAAAAACTGCATGAACTTTGGAAATTAGAAAAACTCGAATTTTAAATCTTCAGAGTAGTGATTAAGAAAAATTGTTTCTGGTCTGATTTTGGGTGCAAATGTTTCTAATCCAATGATCAATTGGTTGCAGTTGCCTAACCATGGGGGTTAGAGATGTTAAAAGGTATAGTACCTCCCCCTTTTTATCAAGTCACTTCGAAAAATTAGCCCGTGTTTTTGTGCGTAAAAAAATTAGCGCGTGTTTTTGTGTTTTTTGCGCAAAGCATTTTGTGCGTGGGAGGTAAAGGCGAGGGAGGTAAATTGTTATTGAAAAATGGTACAACAGATGGTTAAGCTGACGAAACATGTTATATCCGGGCCGGATTTTCATTGCGCGGGGCCCCTGGCACGTAAAAGATTTTTGCAACATCTTGCTGCCAAATATAAGTGAAGACCAAAAAAAGTTCTACTACCTGAGCGAGGGGCCCTGGCACTGTGCATATTGCAAATACGACGCTGGTTACTGCATTACGTTCATAAAAAGTTTAGCTAAGGCCTGAGGTAGCAACTTTTAGGACAAAAACCCTTGATTTTACCCTGGTTATACGTTTAAATTGGTTGGAAAAAATTGGTGCGGGAGGCTGGGGGTGCGCCGGGACCCCTGGTCGTCGATATTATTCATTGTTAAGTACTGTTGTACGCGTGCACAGTTGTACGCAAAGATGCTAAAAGAAACTGAAAACGAAAAACAATAGGCTTTTTTGTCAAATTTTTTTCGTCGGTGTCATTTCGATTGAGGGGGCCTGGCCCCCCTGGGCCACCCCTCTGGCCACTCCTATGATTTTGAGATAAAATCGCGGCCTTAAGTTCTTGGATAAAAAAGAAAAAACATTTAAAGCAAAATTAAAATAACTTTTTTTACAAAACGTGGAGGACTCGAGTCAACTTGACAGTTTTTTGAAACGTCCAAGAATTGCATGACATTATTACGTCGTGGATACGTGGTCGCCATTACTATTACTTAATTTTGTACGCGTAAATCGTAAATTAAAGAAACTGCAAATCCGGACAAGGACAACACATGGGCTATGCTCTCATTATATTTATCATTGGAAGTATTTCAATTGGGAGTTTGCATTACCGCCTATGTTATAGCATTAAGTTCGTAATAGCGTTAAACAAGGGCCTGGGTTGCAACTTTTAGGACAAAACTCTTAGATTTCTCACAGATTTTGCATATAAATAATTAAAAATTTGAATTAAGGGAGCCCCTGGCCTGGGACCCTTGGTCGTCAGTTAGGGGCCCCCTGGTTGTCAGTTAAGGGCCCCTGGCTGTTGTTAGGAGCACCGGGGGCCCCCTGGCCGTTAATTAGGGACCTTGGGGCCCCCTGGTCGTTAGTTAGGGGCTCCGGAGCTCTCTGGTTGTCAGTTAGGGGCCTCCTGGTTGTCCGTTTGGGACCCGGGGCCACCTGGTTGTTATTTAAGAGCCCTGGGGGCCATGATCGTCTGTAGGGACCGCGGAGCCCACTGGCTGTAGGTTGGGGGCCCCTGGTCGTTAGTTAGGAGCCCTAGGGTCCCTGGTTGTCAGTTGGGGGCCCCGGGGTCCCCTGGTTGTTGGTTAGGTGCACTGGGGCCCCCTGGTAGTTAATTAGGGGCCCTGGCCTCCTCTGGTTGTTTGCTAAGGGCCCTGGGGCTCCATGGTTGTCAGTTAGAGGCCCCAGAGCCCCCTGATTGTCAGTTAGGGCCCCGGGGCCCCTTAGTTGTTCGTTAGGGGCCCCGGGGCCCCTTGGTTGTTAGTTTGGGGCCCCGGGGCTCCCTTTTATTGTCATTAATATTATTGTTAATTCCTGTTATGTGCGTAATTACTGAAAAAAAAACTGCAACTAAACATCACTAGGCTATGTTGTCAAAATTTTTTATCATTTATGGAATTTTAATTGGGAAGAGCCCAGGCCCCCCTCCCCCCCCCCCCTTCCTGGCTACGCCTATGCAAGGATGGCAGTACGGTACGGAAGTACGGTACGCCTAAATTTTCACTAAGAAGTATACTTGTATAATATATGTATATATCTTTTGCTAATATATATATATCCGTATATGGACGCTTTCACGGTACGCATTTTTTGTAATGATACGGGTACGGTACGTTGGTACGCTGTTTGAATTTGCGTACTAAACGTACCAAACGTACGGTACCTACTGGTACGTTACGTTTTATGTGCAACCTGCGGCCGTCAATGAAGATTTGTGCGACTGTGCACATGCTGTACAATTAATAATACACGATATAGCACCAGTTACTAGACCCATATAGGTATTAATTCTACTAGGAACACCGGTAGCCGTGGAAAAGCGTTTAAGTCTACATAGCCGGTAGACATATAAGCGTTTCCTAGCTTGACAATCTTTCATCTCATTTGTTAATTTTAGTGATAAATGACAAAATAGCACGCGCACTCAAACGGACGTCATGCTACTAAACTTATTGTCATCGTTCGCCGGTACGAAATACAAACGCCTTTTCCAGCGAGTTGTAAGTGACGACAAACGGGTAGCCAGCAAAGGTCTGATGACAGCTATTAGAATTTACTAAAGTAGACGCAGTTTTGCGTGTATTGAAAGCTGAAATAGGCACATATTTACAATTTGCATTCTCATTCATGATTTGAAAAAAAATTATTTGGTATCTGTACATAAAACGTAATATCATTTTTTCTAGTTATTTACTTGTTTAGCGGTATTGTTAGTTGTGCAGGGAACCCTTTTCTGAAAACTCTCAACTGGACAGTATCAAGTCGCAGCACTGTTAAGGCGGGTTTAGATTCTCGCGTTGCGTTGCGTTGCCTTTCGCGCGCAGTTTTGAAGAAAATAAAACTTACAAAAGGGGTTTACATTCTTGCAAAAGCGTTAACGCAGAGGCTGTGACGTTAGCGACCACGCCTGCTGATGAAATGGATTTCATAATGTTGCATTGCGATGCGTGTACGTCAGAGCAGTTCTTGGTCGTGATTGGTCAAAAAAAAAAGTTGATCATTTTTAAACACAGCAATTCGAGAAAATTGATATCATTTGCACACGACCTCGTGGAGAGCAGAGCATTGAGCTATTAACGCAAATCTGATGTTGCTGTTAGAACAGTCGATTAGGTGTTTGTGAAATGTTAGTTTGCTTTTCATCGGCTTTTTAAAAGAAAAAAGGATATTCTACACAATGATCAATAGAAGAATTAGTGACAAAACAAGACTGGCTAGGCTCTTTTTAAGAATAGAAAATACATCAGGAAGGCAAAAATATTAAAGATTAGCAAATCTATTGGTAGATTAGTCTAGCCTATTTAATGGTATAGCCAAACCAATCGGTCTCTCTCTTGTTCCAGCTTGCACGGTTTATGGCACCAGCATTTGTAAGCCTAACAGTCTTTACTTATGTTGTTGACAACCTGTTGAAATGTTTGGGCAATATTATTACCGGCCTTTTCCAGTTTCCGAAAGGTGATTAATTTTGTCCTAGGTCTCAATAGCCTAGTCAATAACTTAATTGTTTATTGTAGGCTATATTGTTGGAATTAATTTAAATTATCTTTTCTAAGTGGCTGATCTTATAATTTATTTAATTTGATTCGAAATTTAGGGCTACTACTACTAATCTACTGGTGCTGCAGCAGTGTTGACCATTACAGATTTTTCAACGAAGCTCAGCGTATCCAAATTTTTGAGGTTTTGTGCTTAAAATTTTTATCATCCCCCCCACCAAAATTTTCTGGATCCGCCACTGGTGAGCAACTATCAATATGAACAAGAATTAAACATGCATTGGTTATTATCACCGCTTCAAACTTTTTTCACTGAATTAGCTTTGTTGGTAACCAACAACAACAAACGTAATGCAACGCAAGAATGTAAACCTCACAAGCGCAAGCGTTGACGTGTTGCGCTGCAACGGAACGGAATCCAACGCGAGAATGTAAACACGGCCTTACAGTACATCCTTTCCGCCGCATATCGAACAATTTTGAGGAGAAAAGTACAAGTAAATTGCATTGCAAGAACGACTCATGAATGGCGACACGTAAACAGGTTTCCAATACATTAAAATCTATTGGACCAACTAAACTAATGAAGATATTTTTGGTCTTTGCTGTACAAAAATACAAGAAAATATAAATCTCATTGAGGTAGTAGCCTATCCGATGTCTTTGTGTTCAATAAAACGGAATTTTTGCATGCAAATTGCCATTTTTTTATTACCAACCTATTCCTGAAGCATAAAGAATCACCTCTAGATGTTGCATTATTTTTTGTTCTGTGAGATTTTGACTGCCTCGAATGCAGTATCCGCATGTAAAGCTCAGCAGTTTTTAAGTTCAACGTGTTATTAAGTTCAAGTATCTCTTAAACCAATGCTTATTAACTTCTTCGGTTCCATTCACGCTTATTAAAGAGTTCCTCATTTCATCTTCCCCTGATGAAAATACGTTTATTGATTATTCCAAATAATTTCAAAAAGCTGGGAGTCAAGGCTCGGATATTTTGAATGACTTTCCAATAAAAATAGCTCAATCTTTAGACTATTTCGTACAAATTGCTGCTTCGAGACATTTTCTTTTCAAAAATGCGTGTTACCACTGTTACATTAACTTACCAGTTTCCTTTTTTTGTTTTGATTCACTCCTTTACACTGGTTCACCCTCACAAACATTTAATTCACCCTGGGATGAACCATTCACCCTTTTAAGAAATGCTGCGTTAAGTTTATTTTTCGGTATAACGATATAACTCAGATATAAACAAAAAACATGTCAATATAGGTCGCATATGTCATAAATGGATCGTTGTTCAACCAAATTGATTGAAGGCACGATACTAAAAAAAACGCACCGTACCAAGGTACGGAATGAAGGAACGGTACGCTTCAAAAATTGAACTAAAGCACGGTACGCTGGTACGGTACGGTTAAATGCGCGAGATACGTAGTACGCAAATTCTGAACGTACCGTACCGAACTGCTTTCTTGACCACAAATAAGAAATATCTGCAATCACTGACTTAATAAGTCGACAGATCATAACTGCTCTGAGGCTGAGCAGCCGAGCCGGTTAACCGCAATCGGGAACTTCCTTTTGGCACCGAATGACGCTGCGCGGGCTCCGTGGTCGTCACTCTTATTGTTAATTATTGTTGTAAACGTGTACTGCTGTAAGCGAAAAATGCCGAAAGAAATGGAACTGACCAAACAATAAGCTTTTTTGTCACATGTTTGTCATCGGTAGAATTTCAATTGGGAAGCGGATCCTATAGCCCCCAGGCTAGTGGCTACGACGATGTCTAAAATGATTAAACACGCTATATTAAAAAGATTTTGCTGATTGATTGATGCATATCATACTTTTCTTTTTCTTATAGAATGTATCTTTTTATGAAACAGCTTGACCGGTGCACCGGCTAATTGCCAGAACTTTTTGAAGCCGTGTTTAAGTTTTTTTTGCGAAAAGAAGGCCACTTGATGAAAATTGTGCTGTATTTTTTTTTTTTTTTTGCAATTAAACTACTAACCTCAAATTTGTTTTTTTGCTATTATAGTTTACCTAGAAGCACGAAAACGTAATCTTGTCTAAAATGTTGTGTTTCCGCGTCGAACTATTATTAAACCTTTGATGAGCATTGCTTATTTTCAAACAGTCTTGCAAGTTGAGCCTATTCTGTAAACAGGCTTATATTGCAGTAAAAAATCGAGCCAGTTTTTGACAAGGCAAAGATAGTTTGACGATTTTTACATTCACAATTAATGATTAACTGAGAGCAAATTTGAATCGTGTTAAATGCGCTGTGAAAAGTGTATAGTTAGCATCGACGTTCTGAATGTATGAGTGGTGAATGCTGCAAAAACTGTCTTTTATGCAAGGACTGCAATTGCACAGCTAGAAAAAGTGGCAAGCAAAGCAAGTTGAAAAGTGCTGGTTGATGAGTCTGGCGGAAGAGTTGTAAGTCGGGCCAGGTTTTTGAATCGGGCTTGGGCTTAAAAGGGCACTCAGGACGTTTTTAATTAAAAAATTTTACTGTGAAACCATGGTGAAACAACTTCGGCAATTTCTTAACCGATCAGTGGTCGAGTGGAAAGAGCGTCTGCTACTGAAACGGTAGACTCGGGTTCGTTTCCCGATCGGGTCATACCAAAGACTATAAAAATTGGTATTCACAGCTTCCCTGCTTGACGTTCAGCAATTAAAGGGACAGTATGAAGCCTCCGCCGTGTGTGGTAGACAGGTGGGCAGGTGGCAGCTTGACTCGAAGACCGAAAGGTCCTTTCGCTGTCTCCTGGCCAAGGCAACTTGGTGAATAAAATGTAATTACAATTACAAGTTTTTGCACTAATTTTGATTCTCTTCGGCCGAGAAATCAAAAGATGATCGCAATTCTTAAACCCCTTAGACAAGGGAGAAACGCTTTCCGAGCATTACTAAACTGAACGGAAGGGCATCAAAATCGTTCCAAATGGCTGACTACATTAGCAGCTGTCGTGGCAGTAGCTCGCAGGGTCCTGTTGATTACCGCAGCAAACCTACACGAAAAATATCTGCTAAAATGCTTTGCTTTGTAGTTTACAATTGAATAATTACGTAAAAAATAAAATGGCCTTCTTATCATTAGGCCTTAACTAATTGGGCAATAATTGCATAAAACTTACTGGCTTACTAAAAACTGGAATCTTAGTCTAAGATCAAGTCAGGTACAACGCTTTAACCTTCAACATGCAATAATTTCTTCGGATAGGCTATCTTTTGTAAGCAATAATCAAATCAAGTTTATTGTTCGCCAAATACACGGAGAAAAAAAGGAAACGCAACCACAATCATTAGAGGTGGAGTCGAGGACACAAGGCTCGAGACCAAGGCCAAGGACACAAAAAAATCCGAGGCCAAGGCCAAGGACACAAAAAAAATCCGAGGCCAAGGCCAAGGACAGCCTTTCCGAGGACAGACACTCTTGAGGCCAAGGACAGGAATGCTCGAGGCCAAGGTCAAGGACCGAGGACACAGGCGCAAGCGTTCTAAAAAAAAAAGGTCTTCAAAAATATTTTTCAGGCGATATCCAATTCATTGGCGTACCCAAAATTTTTGATTAAGGAAGGCCTAAACCACAAATCACATGATATGACGTCATCAAAATTTTTCCAAAGAGGAAGTTTTTGCGGGACAAAGACATCGTAGGATGAAAGATCTGAAATCGTTGTTGCCTGTTTGCACGTAACCATGATTTTGCAAAGGAAGAGGGCTTAAACTAATAGTTGAAAAGTGCAAATATCTAACTTTGGGAACGTGTTGAAAAAGCTAGTGTTACTCAAATGTATCACAGACGGGGGGTTGGGGGCGGGGTCCCCAGTCGCCAGAGGCTTTGGGGGTCTGGGGGCCCCGCCCCCAGCCCTTGGGCGATTTTTTGTAATTTTTTGGAAAAAAAAACTATTTTAATGCCATTGGATCACATTTCGCAAGTGTTCAGAGCCATTTGAAAGCACTAGATTTTTGGCATTTGAAAGCCAATTGAAAAAATCAAATTGTTTAAACTCCTTTTACCAGCAATTTAAGTCCAAAAGACGTTTAACATCTTGTATTTTGGAGTTAAATTTTAATTGTTAGTGATTTGGTCCATGTAGGGGAAGTAAGGTGCATTGTCTATGGCTGCATTTTAGCAGTAAATAGTAATCCACTGGAAGATTTTCCTTAGAGATTTTTGTTTTGTCATGAAAATAACCAGTTATAGGAGTACCTGTTCGCCAGGGGGCCCAGGACCCTCAATTGAAGTTCAATGATTTGTTCAATCAGCATTTTCCAGGGCTAATTTTTTTAAAAACTATTTTGTGCGTAAAAGCCGGCGAGGTTGGAGGTGAAATACTGAATTGTTTTTAAAAAATGGTACAATAGATGGTTACGTCTACTAACCATGTTATTGCCGGGCCGGATTTACATCGCCCTAGGCCCCTGGCACTTTGGAGATTTTCGCAGCATCTTTCTCGGAAATATAGGTGACGACCAAAAAAATCTTACGATTGCAGCTCGGGGCCCGTAGCTGGTACTACGTCATATTATGGTAAATCCGGCCCTGATTAATGCATTACGTTCACAAAAAGGCTAGATGTGGGCCTGAAATAGCAACTTTTAAGACAAAAACTCTCCATTTTCTCCCGGTTATACGTTTAAATTGGCTGGCAAAAATTGAATTGAGTGGAACCCGGCGCCCCTGGTCTTCAATAGTGTAAATTAGTTATGCTGTTGTCAGCGAAAAATGCTAGAAAGAAACTGAAACTGAAGAAACAATAAGCTTTTTTGTCACATTTTTGTCATTGGTGAAATTACAATTACGGGGGGGCCCTGCCTCCCTACCCTTACCTACGCCTATGCTCCAATTGAGGAAAACAAAAAAGGTGTTCGCAAATTTTCCGCGAGGTTTTTGGCGTTTTCCTACGAAATTTCAACTGTTCAAAAAATAGTGCTGTCCTCGAGCCGAGGACAGGGCAATTTTCGAGGACTTGAGGCCTCGAGGCCAAGGCCAAGGACTTCAAAATGTGTCCTCGAGGACGTCCTCGAGGCCAAGGACGTCCTCGAGGACTCCTCCTCTGACAATCATCAATTAAAAAAGTTAATTCTAACGTAAAGTATTGGCTAAGAAACACCGAAAAACTAAAAAGTTTACGAGTAGAGGTGCTTCCTAGATTGTTTACACTAGGAAAATAAAATATAGCGGGCTCCATGAATAAATTACAAATGATAGGCTGTGTAATGTAAACCAGTAATGTTCCACATGCGAGAAAATTTAACAACAATATTTAGTTGAAAAAGTAAACTACAAGTATCAAGCGTTAAAGCAAATTGAACAATTAAATAATTTTGTTGCAGAGGTCGATTCAGTATTTGCTAATTAGAACATTTTTGTAGTGCTTTTTGAAGGTAGCGGTACTAAATACTTTGTTTTTATGAACATCGTGAATGTCTGTCCAAAGTATTGACCCTCTAGTGACCAAAATTTGGAGTAATACATTTTTTCACTCTTGGTCGAAAATAAATATTCGTTGATGTATGTCTAGTATTGCGACCATGCACCGTAGACATGTTTATATTTTAACTTCTTTTAATTTTCATGTGGCTTCGCAGTGTTTTTGAAGCAGATTTTCATACTGATCCCAACACTATAAAAAATTTTTGTTTGGTTCAACGGTTTCCATGTTACGCGATGGTTTCCGACCCCCACTTTTGGAAAAAATTGACTTTTTGACACTAGAGGACGCTTCTTTTAAAATATACCTAAAGCAGTAATTTGACTAAATGCCCCTCTGCATTTTACATCTCTAAAAAAAAAAACTAAGCGAATTGGACTTCTGGTTCAATAGTTATGGCCATTCTAGTGATATGATTTGCAAAACTCTCTCTAGAGGCCAAAATGTAATTTTTAAATTTTTTATGAAATTTTTTGAAAATTTGTGTCTATTTCACCATTTTGAGTGAAAAAGACTTTAATTTTGAAGTTGAGACTTTGCTGCAGTGCCCCTCGAGGGAGATAATTTGTACTTATTGATTACTGCAACATACGCTTAAGTTAATGCCATTGCAAAAGTTTGAATAAATTATGATACGGGACGATTTTTTACAGTATGTTTTTTTCTTTCGAATATCTACCAAGATCATGTGAAAAGGCAAGCATTTAATGCAAAAAAACAGCAACAACTCTCGTCGTTTGCAGCATAAATATAATTACAGACAGTATTACTGTGCAGTACTGTAATATTTTGACTTGAATTTACAATGACTGCTTCAGCACTTTCAAAAGTTGAAAAGCTCGTTTGATTAACAAAGAAATGCAATTCAAACCGATATTTGCAGATTATCATATTAGACAAAAGCAAAAAACAAAAATCAGATATTTTTTGAAAAGGTTTGTTTTGATGCGTTAGCAAAAGTTCTACGTGTTTGTTCTACAACCTGAAGAATGCTTTATCGTTGTTCTTCATTTATTTGTTGTTAAAATTTCGTTATAGTCACTTTTAAATTTAACTGAACGCTCAACTGCATCATCGATCACTTCTAATCCTGAAACAATGTGGTTGATTTGTTGAAAGGAAGAATCTTCGTTCTACAGTAGCATACTACTGAATCCATTCTTAAAAACGTTAATTTAATTCCAATTAATTAATTAATGGTGGATTAAAAAATAGCCACGATTGATTTTTGATGAATCCTTGCAGAGCGCTGTCTTCATATACTTTTGGTAGTTCTGGCTTACCTATTCCGAAATCTGGTTTGGAATATTCCATCAAGGTAGTAGCAATGGCTTTCTCGGTTTCATCATCAACTAAATTTGAAATTAGTGCAAGTGTTATGTGCTTAGTGGTAGATACCAAGTATGCAAGTCGACTTTGCGATTGCAAACTGAAGATAGAGTTTTATCTCTCACCGACCACTTATTTACAAGTTTTCAAAGAGTTAATGTCAAAGACGGAGCATCTGCAGCAACCGGTGAGGCAAACCTATATTCAGAGGTGGAGTCGAGAACACAAGATTCGAGGCCAAGGACACAAAAAAAAATCCGAGGCCAAGGCCAAGGACAGCCTTTCCGAGGGCAGACACTCTCGAGGCCAAGGACAGGAACGCTCGAGGCCAAGGACCAAGGACACAAGCGTAAGTGCTCTCCAAAACAAAAGGTCTTCACAAAAATTTTTCAGGAAATCTCAAAAAAAAAAAAGGTCTTCACAAAAATTTTTTCAAGCGATCTCCACGAAAAAACGTTTTCCAAAAAATTTTTCAAGCGCTCCACAAAATTTTAACAATTCAAAAAATAGTGCTGTCCTCGAGCCGAGAACAGGCCAATTTTCGAGGACTTGAGGCCTCGAGGCCAAGGCCAAGGACTTGACCTTCGAGGCCAAGGACTTCAAAATCTGTCCTCGAGGACTCCACCTCTGCCTATATTGTGCATTTATTACCAAGGCACATACCTTGTTGAAATATCCCAAAACAGATTTTCAAATAGGTAAGCCAAAACTACCAAAAGTATATGAAGACAGCAGCACTATGCAAGGATTCATTAATAATGAATCATGCCTAGTTTATTTTTTGATCTATTTGGAATTTAATCAACGTTTTTAAAGAGATACTGCTCGAAATCGGTTTTATTGAAGAATCGAGAACTTCTGGGGGTGATAAAGAGGTGCCTCACACCTTTTTCCACAATATCCTTTGTTCACGAAAATACAATTTAATTCGTTTGACTTTGTTGTACTTGCCATTGGTTATTCTGCATTTTTCAGTTTTGTTACATCACAAAAGGCATAACTTTGCAAAAATTGTCGAAAATTAAGAAACGCGATTGCCAACTGGTAGCAGTGAGTATCCTATTACCAAATCTGAAAACTTGGTTACTGCTCCTGGAACCCGTAGATCTAGGCTACCAGTACTGATCTACAATAGGCCTTTTGTGACGTCTCAAAAGTGCAAAATGCGGGTTTGTTAATGGTACAGAGTCAAACAAATTAAAACGTATTTTTGCGAATGAAGGTGCGTTTAGACTGGACGCGAAGCAACGCGAAGCGACGCAAAGCAACCAAAATTTGACGTCATCGACAGCTCGCGAAAGGTTGCAACCGGTCACAACCTTCGCGAGCAGTTGCGCAACATCGCTTGCTTGCATGCTACAGTAAGATAACCGACTAAATCACTGATTGGATTTTTACAATCGCAGTTTGCTAGAAAATATTGTAAATAGTATATTTGTATGGTTTAGTGCCTATTTATCAGTCCAAAGAGTACAGGTAGGTTGTTGGCAAAGTTAGATTCGCGATAGCTCTAGGCTAGCCAAGTTAATTTGGATCTAGACAGCTAAGGCTGCAAATCCTAGAGTGATTTTTCATAGCTATGCTGGATCTCAGACCTTCATTATAATGAATACACCAAAGCAGTAGGCCTAGCCCCACGACGTCTAGCTTTTAAAACAAAATTTTTTATTCTGTGCTGCATAGCAGAAGCTATTGTATCAGTCCAGTGGTTCTTTTGGCTGAGCAGCTTTTGCTTTTTTGTCTTAAAGTAAACTTAAACTAACATGGTGTTGTTGTTTTTTTAGAATATAAAACAACCCACCAACAGGCTAGTTTTGAATGTGTTGATAGAGTTTTTACCCATTCTTTGTTAGCTCGTTGTTTTCAAAGTAACCACAATTGAACAATTGATCGAACACTGGAAAACTCGCCAAAGTTTTTTCACTGTCTACTTGACCAAGCCAACTTGGTGAATATAACTGTATTTAGAATTGGTTTCAAGCAACACTGCTACATACAAGAGCTAGGTAGATACAAAAAATCGAAAAATTTCTAGGAACTTTTGGATTGGCCTAAATAGTTGTCACTTCTTTGAATAGCTACAAACATGGAATTTTTTCTTCTGAATGTCCACTTAAAAGTCTTCTTGTTTCTGAAGGTTTGTGACCGTGATCAAGTTGAACTGGAAGCAATGGTTTTGGACTACCCCAAGTTTTATAATCATGAATATTGTAGTCTGGTAGTGATTTTTCACTCCAGTCCTATGTGATGAAAATAGAAGTGTCTGTGTTAAATATTCATTTACTGTGTCTTTGTGTAATATCTGAATTTAGTTGTTCGTGAATTTCAAAACATTTTACTGTCTTAAAATTTTTACTGCTTTATATGGTGAATAAAGTGACAAAGTAAACAATTTTAAGTCTGAAGTTCAATCATTACAATTACAGTCAGTGTATTTAGATGAACTAGAAAGCCAATATATATCTAACCAGTAGAAAGTGAGTTCTATTTTTTTGCTGAGGTTACTATTATTGGTAGAGAAGTACCCGCCAAGCAAGTTTATTAATATTGTTCCATTCTCATTAGTCACCACTAAACAAAAAACTTGATACAGGATTTATAATAAAAATAATTGGACTGGGGAAGGAAGAGTCAGTTACATGAAAATGTGAGAACTAAAAACACTTTTATTCAGATGCTTGAGTAGCAATTTTCACATAAAAAAATCTAAATGTTTTTTTTATCAGGAGCATAACCAAAAACTTGCTAAGAGGGGGCTTGACCTTACAGCTATAAGTTTGTCTGTATCTTACAAACGGTGGTTCGGAGCGAAGCCCTTTGAGGTAAACGCGACCGCTGCAACGTAGCCTACTGGTACCGCAAGAAAATGCAAACTAATAAAATGCTCTCGAAAGCATTCAACTTCGCATTAAACATCGATAAGCGCTCCGCTAGTGAGTAAAACACCTAACTTAGTTTTAGAAGCTGACTTTTCCTCAAAGCAACAGCTGGTATTACTGTGCAAAATTCTTGTCCTTCGATGATAGTGTCAAATCATGCAAAAACTGCAATGTTTTTTTGCTTTCTCCAGCAAATCAACACAGCAATCCATTGCACAATAAGCAACAAACCCACTACATAACTGATGACAAATCCAGCTTTCAGTTTCACTCATAGCGTTAACATTGGGAGTCTTCATAAACAGCACTAAATAGCAAATACAAACAACTGTTTAAGCTTACTACAGATATCATAACATGCTTGCCTGAAAAAGAAAAATCACATCAAAAAAACAACATAGTTTATGCTTTAAATGTACCTGTACACTAGCCTATTGGTCTACACTCTACAAGATACCAGTAGATCTACCAGTACCATAATACCAGTAGATCTACCAGGACCATAATGAGATGGTGAAAGCGTTTAAGCATTTGTTAACTGAGTAAACACCTAAAGAGAACTTTTGACATCTGCTTCCAGCTTTTTGCGTTTCTGCATTAAAACCCAGAACTGTCATCGTCAAAACAAATTATGGCAAGTTTTCGGTGGAAGGATCTAAACAAATCATTGATAGCTAGTAAATAGGCTAAGTACTACAACGTTTTTGAAGAAATGACTAGTCTTTTCATTTCCAAATTCGAACTACTGTACTTCGTTTTTCACTTATACTTTACAAGCTTCTTTCTCAAGATTGTTTTGTTACCTGATCTATTAGTCTAGACTCTTCTTCACGGTTATTGCGTGATAACATAATATAAACTCAATCTTTGTTTTACCGGTAATTCCAGCACGCTATGACGAAACAGAACCTGTGATTACTATAATAGCGCTTCAATAATAAAGAACACAACGCTTTCTGCTCATTGAATACATTTTAAAAGTAAGTTATTAACATTAGCCTATGAATCGACCAGTCACGAAGATTAGCAACCACTCGCAAAGGTTGGCAACCTTCGGGAGTGACGTAATCGACTACTCGCGAAGGTTGACGAAGGTTGCCAACCTTCGCTTTGCGTTGCTTCGCGTTGCTTCGCGTCCAGTCCAAACGCACCTTAAGGGAAAAGCTTGACTATACGATCCTTAGCGGGGATTTTAGATTTGATTGCTTTTAAGTGAGACTGACTGTTTAGTTACGTGATCTTTCTAGATTTTTCTTGTGGTGACAATTATAAATATGATAGAAGCATAGATTGAGGTTGTGTTCATTCTGCAATTATTATCAGTGATGTTTTTGAATATAATTTGCAATCGTATTCTTTGGTGGGGCGTATGTCACATGTAATAATTTGGAATGCTATTGTTATGATTATTTGGTGTAGTTTAATGCAATCGTGACTAAATTACTAGTTTTGAGGTCTTTTTGGAATGTTTGAGATAATTCTGTTATGGTATGTTCTACGATTTGTACCATCACTGGGATTTTTGGTTGTAAACAATTTTTAATTGCCATACTTAGACTTGAAGTTTGTAACGTCATAATCATGTTGCAATTCGTTATCGTAAACTCCTATAATTTTTCTAGTGTGACGAAATAACAATTTTTCTGGAATATTTGATAGCTCTTGCCGTACTACAAATAGATGCGTTTTTCTATTCCATTCATTCTAATATTCTGATAATTGGAGCATTCTAATAACTTTAGGTATTAGTTTCGTAGGCAGTTTAGCTGAGGTTGTGTATCTGTGGTTGGCTTGTGTAGTCGTATAGTGGGCGATCTGAATTGGTCGATCGTGAAAATTTTTAGTCGTAAAGATTTGTTTTGTTTTCTATCTTAAATAGAAGTCTTAATTTCAGATTGATGTGCTACTTTCCGCCATTCAAGAAGCTAAGGGAACTATCAACAGCCATTTTCGATTCGTCAATTAACATCTTGGTCGTTCTCTGGTTTAAGTCGACATGGGCTATTCTACAGATTTAATGTTGTACTCTAGCCAAGTAACGACGATGGCGACAGCACCTTTTATTACCTCAAGTAGTTCTCAATTCTTCAATATAATCCATCTGGAACAGCATCTCTTCAAGAATAGATTCAGTAGTATGCTAGAACGAAGATTCTTCTTTTCAACAAATCAACCACATTGTTTCAGGATTAGAAGCAGGGTGTCGAACCGAACCTGAACCCGAACCGTAAACCCGAATGAACCGTTTCATTTTAGTGAACCCGAACCGAACCTGAACCCAGAAAAATTTTACTTCAGTGAACCTGAACCAAACCTGAACCCTCAAAATTGTGCTCAAGTGAACCCAAACCGAACCTGAACCCTTTACAAAAGCAAGAATATATTTTTCCATATTCAGATGCCGCTGGCGCTGGTACACGCACAATAAGAGCAGTGGTGATCATCAACAGGATCAGCAATTTCTCCTTTTTTTTCTGGACGAAACGAGTAACGACAGCTAAATTTTAAGTCAATAAACCCGAACCAAACCTGAACCAGTAATATTTTACTTGAGTGAACCTGAACCAAACCTGAACCTCGAAAATGGTGCTCAAGTGAACCCGAACCAAACCTGAACCGCTAAAATATTTTGAGCAGGAGCTAAACCTGAACCCGAACCGTTATTTGAAACGGTTCGACACCCTGATTAGAAGTGATCGATGATGCAGTTGAGCGTTCAGTTAAATTTAAAAGTGACTATAACGAAATTTTAACAACAAATAAATGAAGAACAACGATAAAGCATTCTTCAGGTTGTAGAACAAACACGTAGAACTTTTACTAACGCATCAAAACAAACCTTTTCAAAAAATATCTGATTTTTGTTTTTTGCTTTTGTCTAATATGATAATCTGCAAATATCGGTTTGAATTGCATTTCTTTGTTAATCAAACGAGCTTTTCAACTTTTGAAAGTGCTGAAGCAGTCATTGTAAATTCAAGTCAAAATATTACAGTACTGCACAGTAATACTGTCTGTAATTATATTTATGCTGCAAACGACGAGAGTTGTTGCTGTTTTTTTGCATTAAATGCTTGCCTTTTCACATGATCTTGGTAGATATTCGAAAGAAAAAAACATACTGTAAAAAATCGTCCCGTATCATAATTTATTCAAACTTTTGCAATGGCATTAACTTAAGCGTATGTTGCAGTAATCAATAAGTACAAATTATCTCCCTCGAGGGGCACTGCAGCAAAGTCTCAACTTCAAAATTAAAGTCTTTTTCACTCAAAATGGTGAAATAGACACAAATTTTCAAAAAATTTCATAAAAAATTTAAAAATTACATTTTGGCCTCTAGAGAGAGTTTTGCAAATCATATCACTAGAATGGCCATAACTATTGAACCAGAAGTCCAATTCGCTTAGTTTTTTTTTTTAGAGATGTAAAATGCAGAGGGGCATTTAGTCAAATTACTGCTTTAGGTATATTTTAAAAGAAGCGTCCTCTAGTGTCAAAAAGTCAATTTTTTCCAAAAGTGGGGGTCGGAAACCATCGCGTAACATGGAAACCGTTGAACCAAACAAAAATTTTTTATAGTGTTGGGATCAGTATGAAAATCTGCTTCAAAAACACTGCGAAGCCACATGAAAATTAAAAGAAGTTAAAATATGAACAGGTGTAATGCACAGTGCGAATTTTGCAGAACAGATCTTCAAAGCGATTGGTAATTTATAGTTTTGAAGTTGGTGCATGAATTTAGCCAGTTCTAATTTGTAAACTTCAGCTAGTTTATGAAAGTTTGATATTTTATCAAGTGGAGATAGCGGAGAATATCAAGAGCTATTTGTTATACATCGGACGATTTCGTTCATATTTACTTGGATCTGGTTCAAATAGTTCATAGCAGCTGTACCCCAGACTAAGATTCCATAATGTGCTCCATACACACGCATAATACAGCATGCTTAACACATCTTTTGTTACATAATGCCGTATTCCATAGAAAAGCGGAGCGTATCTTGTAAGCTGTCCCGAAACATACTTTAGGTGCTGACACACCGTTAAGTTTTTGTCTGTAGTAATTCTCAAATATTTTTACAATATTATTTCTAATCAAGTTTTGATCGTTTATTATCAACTTAAAATTTTCTGAAACAGAATTTTGTGGCTGTTCATGAACCAGAATGTAACTGGTTTTCTTGTAATTTAATGCGAGTTTGTTCTTTCTTAACAAGCAGTTTATTTTGTCTAATTCTATGCTAACTCGATTTTGAAGAACTGGCAAATTTTGGTCACGCATTGGTAAATATGACTCATCTGCGAATAGAGTTGTGTCAAAGTTGGTTATAGTAGGAAGATCATTAAAATACAGTAAGAATAAAAGTGGACCTAGTGAGGATTCTTGTGGAATTCCCCAGGTTACATTGGCAAACTCAGATATTTCTCCCCCAAAGTTTAAATACTGTTGTCGTTCACTTAAAAAATTTTTACATAATTTTAATGGGGTTCCAAGAATGCCAAATTGGGTTTTTTAACTTTTGCAGCAAATGATTTACAGAGTCGAAAGCTTTTGACAAATCCAAAAAAATACAGCAACTGTATTTGCGTTCGTCTACATTTTTAATTAGTAGTCATACGTGTGGCTTATCGCGTGTATGATAGAGTGATTTTGACAAAAACCAAATAGTTTTTCTCTTAAAAGATTGTACTTTTGCACATAAGAACAGATTCTGTTGTAAATTTATTTCTCAAATAATTTATCATATTGCGATAGCAAAGAAATAGGTCCATGATTGGTAGCCATGTTTCGATTACCCTTTTTAAAAACTGGGATAACTTCAGAAATTTTCAGGCAACTGGGATATATACCCTCCTCCATGAATTTCTTGAGAAATTTACTAAATGTATTGGAGATTAACACCTTTTCAAATTTAAGGAATTTTGTTTCTACGTCAAGCTTGCGAATTGCTTTTTTTCGGGTTTAATGAATCTATAAGCGAGCGAATTTCTTCTTTGGTTAAAGGAGACATAAAAAATGAATTTGCTGGTTTTTGAGGATGCAAAATATTTGATATTTTTCCATTGGCAACTGGTACCGAATTCGTCAATTTTTCTCCGATAAGTACAAAATAATTATTTAAATAATTGGCGATAGAAATTGGTTTGATAATTTCATCATCATCATCATTGATGTGGAACGGAAGGTTTTCTTATTGTGATGTTACTTACATAAATCATGCATTGTTTTCCAGATCCGTTCCGAGTTGTCCTAGCGCCGATAATTTGATTACTGTAATACAATTGCGTAGTTTTAAATATTGCTCGATTTAGCAAATTACGATATTTTTTGTTTTGTACAGTTCTTCACTGTTTTGTTTATGATCACGATCTTTAATTCAACAAATTTGTTTAAACATTTTATTTTTTATGCGGATCGATTTTAACAATCCTTTTTTTAAGCCAAGATTTAGCTTTTAATCGCTTTCTTTTCTGGTTACATGGCGCGGCGGCGAATGGGAATTAATAACTTCAACACACGATTTCAGAAAGTCAGCAAATTTTTCATTTGTCGATTTTTTTTGCGCGTTAAAATGGATATCGTTTATACGCTTATTAATATCTTCCAAAAATCGCTCATGTTAAAACTGTTTAATATCACGAATAACATAGGTTTCATGTTTTTCTTTTGGCTCAGCTGTTTTAGATTTTATTAGAGCAAAAAGTTAAATCATGATCTGATAATTCGCACTTGATCACACCAAATTTAAGTTTTTCAGATCGCATTTCACTTGTAAATGTGATCTAAAAGTGAATTGGCTGCATCGGTGATTCTCGTTGGAACATCAATTCCACATTTGCAATCACTACTTAATAAGTGGTTGGCATATTTGCGAACATAATTGCCACAGTCAATTTTTTGGAGATCAACGTTGAAATCTCCTACCACATAAAAAGTTTGCGATTTCATGTTGATTTTGTGCAAAATTTCATGCAGGGTTTCACCAAATTCGTCAATTCTATCTGCTGTTTGTTTTGGATGCCGATCGATTACCACAACTACAATTTTGGTTTACCGTTATTTCTATACAAAGGTCCTCTACGTACATGGAAGGTTCAGTTTAGGGTCGACACGAGTGATAAAATCGATTTTACTTTTTACGAAAAACCCCACACCGCCTGCTTTAGTAGGGCAGCCTTCGTGTACAAAGTCGTAGCCATCAAATACGAAATAAATACGTACAGAGTTGCTTTGTAATTTTGTCTCGGAAAATGCTATTATTTCTGGATGGTGTTTTGATTTATTTAAGTAGAGCACTAATTCATCGATATTCTTTCGCAGACTTCTAATATTGGAATTTGGAATAAGTACATTATTATCCCTATCATGTGTCAATCGATTGATTGAGTTCTCGTCATAACATTCGCATTGTTTGAAAAAAAAAGCAGAGTATTTGCCATTGTTTACGTCTTGCGTAATAATAAGGTTAGTTTCATTTAAATCAGTCAATTGTTCTGTTAACTCTAGAACAGCTGCAGGCAGAGATTGTTATTAGCATCGCTGTTTGTACAATTGTCACAAAAATTAATCACATATTTGCTTCTCATATTACGGAAAAGCTTGCTTTGATATTTTCTCATGATTTACAAGATGCACTGTTGACACCATTAACGACATTGTTGCATATTTTGCTAGAGATGTTTATGGCCATTTTGCTTGTGAGGAAAAAAGATATTTAATAAATTACAAAATTAGACTTCTTTTTCTTCCACAACTTCGTCGCATGCATCAATCTTAAAGTCTAAAGGGTGATATTGTCGTTTTCGAAAGTTAACATCTACATTCAATGTGAACAGGTTGTCGGGTGAGGTAATATCCAGTCACTTGCGCCTGGGTCCCTCTCCTCTGCACTCAAACCTGATTTACGGCTTTTCCCAGCCGATTGCTATATTCGTATTTTTCCTTGATAGTGTAACATGACACAAATTTATTATCGCCGCAGATTTTTACCTACTGCAGTATCTTAATCCCCAGATCTGCAGCCACCTTCTTCACCACCTTTTCTTCATCATCTTTGCTGTTATTCTCTTTTGCCACACCGTGTTTTCTAATATTCTCTCGTCGGCCATATTGGTTCACCTCATCCATCTGGTAAACTTGCGTGTTCACGAAATGTTTCATCCCCTCTTTTGTGACTTCTTCTATTTTTGGTTCTTTTTAAGATATGATCTTTTGAAGATATTTTTAAGATGTGACGTTAAGATGTGATCCAGCAATGTTTTTGAATGATTTGTCAAACAAATCGCTGTTGTAATTGTCGAACAACAGCTGTTGCTGTTTAACATCAAGTTATGTTTTTTAACTATTCCTACCTGATAGTTGTTACCAAGATTATTGATGTTCATGTCACGTGTTATTTTGTCACATGACAGTTGTTACCAACACTGCCGATCAGTTGTCGAGTGGATAGAGCATCTGCTACTGAAGCGGTAAACTCGGGTTCGATTCCCGGTCGGGTCAAACCAAACACAATAAAAATTGGCATTCACCGCTTCTCTGCTTCAGAGTAGTAAGTCGGGCCGGGCTTTTCGGGTCGGGTTCGGGCCTGAAGTTGACAAAAACTTCGGGCTTAATTCGGGCCTGAGACGTGCTTTTTGTCTTAGGTGCACCAAAATATAGTCAAAATAACTTGGCAACATTGCTAAATTTTTCAGACCTAACTTAACTTTCGGGTTTTTTTGGGCATGATTTGGGCTTCAAATTAGTTTTCGGGTTCGGGCCGGATTCGGGCCTGAACTAGTCGGCCCGTTTACAACTCTGCCCTGTTAGACGTTCAGCAATTAAAGGGACAGTGTGAAGCCTCCGCCGTGTGTGGTAGACAGGTGGGCAGGTGGCAGCTTGACTCGAAGACTGAAAGGTCCCTTCGCTATCCTGGCCAAGGCAACTTGGTGAATAAACTGTAACTACAAGTACAAAAAAATCACCAAGAATATAGTATATTGTTTAGAAGTGGAATTTAAATGTCTTAAACGGTCAATCAGTTTATCTAAAAATATTTCAGTTTTTTTGGGAGGGATGCCTGTATATACAACCAAGTGCACGTTTGATGTCTTTAGGAAAGCTACTGCCAGCGAATTCGATCCATGTTTCTTCTACCCCAGCTATATCTTAATTGTAATCGTCAATGATTTTAAATTTTAAACTATCGGTTATATAAATGCCAACACCTCCAACAACAGTTGCGGAATTGCGGTGAAAAAACTTATAACTAGGGATTGAGATGTCAATGAGGGGAACATCTGCAATGCGAGTTTCTGTGATGCACAAAATATAAGACTTATGAGATATTAAAGAGCACAATACATGCAGCTAATCAAAATGCTTTGGAAACAATAACCATTTACTCAAATAATATATTATTTGAGCCAACAATCACTATTTCCAATTCAAACCACAGTTACTATTTCTAATTCAAATACGAATAAAAAACATTTAAATTTTCTGGTGAAACTTGCTGTCAAAATTAAGATATAGCAAAAAACAACAAATCACTCATTATTAGCACTGGAATCGCTACTACTGCCATCAGAGTCAGAATTGTCTTTGGGATATTTAACATTGCCAACGTCAAGCAATACGTTGCTCTTTCAATTTCCTTTCTTCGTTGTAGGGTTTCTAGTTTTTTAATGACCTCACGATAAGATTTTTAGCTGAATAGCTTATAAGTTTAACAATAATCGGACGAGTAATGCTAACGCCTTTTTTTGTAATGGCATGCTGTGGCAAACGATGCAAATCAGCTGTCGCCATCTCATGAGTTTTGGAGGTTTTTGAACATTCATGTAAAAAGTATCAAACTTTTTTCTCTGATTCCCATTTGGTTTCCCAGGGGCTTTCCAGATTTTCTTCAATGCCGTGTATTAAAGGATTGAATCTTTTTGCATAACTTTCCTTTTCTAGAAGCTCTTCGGTGGTATCATTTTGGAATCGGGCCAGATTTTTGCTTAAATCTTCAACATTTCCTGGGAATTTTCGAAATTTGGTCGACTTGCTTTGCAATCAGGTTTCTAAAAAATTTAAGCGTTTTTCTAAAGCCTCAAAAATTGACTTTTTCGCTGTATTCTTTAGCTCCAGTTCAATAGCATCACAGCGTAGGTTTAGGCTACTTTCAACTTCATTCAACCATCTGATGTTGCTGTGCAAACATTTCTCTAACAAATCCATTTGTTTTCTAATTTTTTTAACCCTCTAATAATTTTGTCAAGTTTGCTGTTTATAGCTTACATCGATAAACACCTTTTTACAGCTGCTGTGGTCAGTTAGTTAAAACAATGCGAAAACTTTACTTTAAACTGAAATTCGCGCAAGCCGATGAACTCAAATTTATTCACGTCTGTTCTCCAGCATGCTGTTTGCTCGAATGACAACGACTTAACATTTCAGTCTACAAGTGTCACAACTACGAAAGTGTCAAAACTTTTGCAAAAAAAAAATTATTAATTTTTAAGAGTTTCTATTTTGATTCAATTTCGAAATATCGCCTTAGTTTTGTAATCATGAAGCTTTGCAATGGTGTTCATGAAAAAAGTCAACACCATTTTGTCATAAAAGATATCACGGTTGCTATGTCGACTTTTATACGCTAATTATATTTGTGATAGAAGCTTTTGTGATGGAATAGTCAACATTTATGATGAAATCGTGTTGAAAATTTTCATCTACACCATTGCAAAACCTCAAGAAAAGAGGTTGTCTGACGGACATCTCCTGATTTTAAAATGAGCGGTTTGAGTTAATTTCTCTAGCAAGTTGAATAAAGATTAAACTTTGAACTCACAAATTGTTCTTGATGTATTGCATATTTATCTTCCTGTCACTGGACAGCGTCAGACGCTAAACATTGGACGATCCGCGCACTTTTCATTGCGATAACAACTTCGTGGTTGGAGGAATCCGCACCTGCTGAGAAGTTTGCAGTGATCCAATGCTCTTGTGGATTTTTTCAATATTTTTTCTAGGGTCCACTGAATTTGCTGCTGGTTTGAAGCCACCAAGCAGAGATAATCATCGTAAAGCGTCTTATTCAAGGACGAAACAATATGACCAGGGTGCGGGTTTAATTCAAATCATGCGATCAAGGTCATCAAAAGAACGACACCTTTACCCTCTCGACCACACTAACAAATTACAATACGTATGAAATTGAAAGTTGTTGCAAGACAAGAAAGAAAACATTGGATACAATAATGCTACAGTTGTACATTGAAATAGTAATATTGCGAAGCAGGTGTGTTGTTATTTTTTGCAGACTCCAACAGACATCTACCAGAAGCACCGCACCAAAGCGTGCGTATTTGCCTCAAAAGCTAAGATGTTTGAGGTGTGGATTTATCTTAACTTAAGACTGGTTATTATCGCTTTAGTAGTAGTTTTGTACCTTATTTATTGGTACAGGAGACCACAAAACTGCCCTCCCGGTCCTCGAGGAATCCCAAGTTTGGGCTATCTTCCGTTTATGGGGGATTTCCCTGAGAAAACGCTTTTCAAATTAAGTGAAAAATATGGAAAAATTTTTACAATAAGAATGGGAGCAGAAGATGTAATTATCCTAAACGATTATGACTCAATACACGCGGTAAGTACTAAAAGTATTGTAGTCGAAATAGTAGCAAAATATGATACAACATAAAAGTTGGAGAAAATAACAGTTTTGTTTCGGGTCCACAAAACTTTGTGTATACCTAAAATTTGAGTTTGCGCTTTTGTCTTCTCGGCAAAAAGCAACTGCGCGATAATACGAACTGTTGCGCGAAGATGAATTTTTACAGCATCCGTTTTTTGTCTGTTTTTGACAGTTTTTTTTACGTTTTTGCTGCTTCATAAAAAAATATGCGCTTTTTGTACGCATTTTTGTAATTCCAAATCCGTAATAAGTAGCCTGTTACATATCGATAAAGGTTTTGTGTATAAACGATTAGAGCGATATTGTAAAATAGGGCTGTACCCCTTTTCAAATACTTTTTTTGTAAACCTTTTGTCCATAATATGTGTTACGGATTCGGTTTAAATCTACGTCTACTTGGTACGGAATTCGTAACAAGCGACTTGGTTCAAAGTGTGGTCTTTATTGTCCGAGGTCAGCGGTTTCGATGAATTTGCTTAGCAGACGCAGCACGTAAACGATAATTGACAATTTGGTAGCAAAATCTAATGTTGGTTTGGAAGCTAAGCCTTGGTAAAATTGAAAATTTTAACTCCAGCACTAATGGGAAGCGCAAAAAGAAATATTGGGGTAGAGTAAGTCGGTTGGATAACATTCAACGTATGACAACGGGCACTTGAGCAACAGCTCAATGCTAACTATTAAACTTGTCTTCTAAACATGCTGCAAAGGCAGCGATAACTTGACTCCAATATAAAAATTTGTTTTTACCGACTACTATTTTTGTCACAGAAAACAAAAAATAGCGTCTGCTCACTGCAGACACTTAACTGAAATGTGTGTCGACACCGCAAAGTCTCGGCTTGCAAACTCCAAAAATTTGCATACAACACAAAGATTGAAAACGATTAATCAAAAATTTCTTACGTCATTAAACAATAAACAAACAAGTACTTACAACACAACCGGACTTGTCAAGTTTCAAAGTCTGCGAATTTTAGATAATTTCTTATGGCCTTTTGAATTCAGAGATAAATGAAGATAATGAGCCATGGCGTTGAGTGCAAAATAGAACAAATGAAAAAACAAGGGTTCGAAACTATACTAAGATAAAAAGAAACAGAACGGCGCTACAATTTGACATTCTGGTTAGTGCGGATATGGACCTATAAAACTGCGGATGAAGAAGAAAAAAACTTTTTCATGGAGAAAAAACAACTTTGGGTTGAATTTTTGGCTGCATAGTTTCTAATGTTATGCGTATTTTCGAAATCATATTTTTAGGCGTTTATCAAAAATGGTGAAACGTTATCTGGACGAAGACCATTTGCTCCCGTGGAAGTCCTTAATAAAGATTGCGGTATAGTAGCAGTTGATTACGGATCAAAGTGGAAAGCGCACAGAAAGTTTGGATTAATGACTCTACGTGGGTGAGAAACAACTTTGCCCGATGATTTACAGCGCTAAAATATGCCAAACCTTAACTGCTTTAGTTTATTATTTTCGTACATCATTATGTATCCTAAAATTTCTGGGAGCAAATGTTTAAAGACTACTTAAAAATAAAAACTAAAAAATTTAACCTAAAACAATAATTAAAAGACTTTATTATCACAATCCCCGGAGCAGGCATTTTACTTTTTCGGTTTTTAGGAAAGGTTTTTTTTAGTAAAGTTGCTTTTTAGTTATCCATTATGTTTCTATGCCATTAACGTTGATTTAGAAAAATAAAATACGCTGTAACACAGCGCCATTCTGCAAGGCATGCAGTAACGCAGAAAAGTTAATAATGGTTTGTTTTCTCACTATTTTCGGGTTTTAATGAAGAACAACTTTATCGATTGTATGAATGCATATACTCTGATTATTAAGTAACTGTTAATCCCAGCGGTATCTTGCGCATACTGTATTTACTTCATTTATAAACGATTTCACTTTTTGCCATTACTTCTGCTCAAAAAGGCTTTAGCTTAAAAAGTCAAAAAAATTTGTAATTTTTAGACTTGGTCTGGGTAAAACGCGATTGGAAGAAATTTGTGGGGAGGAATTGCAGCGCTTGAATGAAGAAATTCAAAAAAAAATGTGGAAAACCGTTTGAAATATCGGTAAGGAGCCGTAGCCAGACATTTTATTCAGCAAGGATTCAAATTAGTGACTATCATCACAGCTACATTGTTACAGAAAAAAACTCAAGCTACGTGGGCTCAAAGTATTTGCACCGTTCGCTATGGCAATTGCCCTGTAAGGAATGAACTACAAATCAAATCACTGGCACGATTGAACTTTAGGGTTGAGTTTAGCACATAAATGTCACAAAAGCAGCAGTTGCTGAGAATTTTTGTAATTCAGCAACGTTTACAGTTGGTCCAGTGATTGCGAATTAACAAGGTTTTTCTAAAATGAATAAACCTCAATTTCCATTTACGTCATGCCGCAAATGAGAAATTTTCGAAGGAGGACTTACGTGGGACAAAGATACTGTGGAATCGAAGATCAGAAGCCGTTACCTGTGTTAGGCACGTAACCAGGATTTTGGTTATAGGGAAAGGAATTAAACCTAAGGTAAAAAGTGCAAATGTCTAAATTGGGAAACGTGTTGAGTAAACTAGTGTAACTCAAAGTATTTCAGACGGGGCTATTTGAAGTGTGTCATAAAAGTTCTAGGACTGTGCTCATTGTGTAAGTCATAGTCAAGCTATGAGACTAAGTTAAATGGCAGACAATTAAGTTAAATGGCAGACGATTTAATAACAAAAACATAAAATTTGTAAAACGACAGTAAATATGTCAACTATCTTCTTCTACTCCTGAAATGCACAATAAATGTTACAGTGAGCTGAAATTGCGGTTAAATACTCCCCAAGAAGTTATTAAATCGTCTGCTATTTGATTTAGCCTCGTAGCTTGACTATAACTTACACAGTGAGAACAGTCCTAGAACTTTTATGACACACCTCGCATACGTCTGGGGGCGTAATCCCCAGCCTCAAGGCGTTTTTTTGTAATTTTTCGGAAGAAAAAAGCTATTTTTATCCCGTCGGATCACAATTCGAACGTACTGTTTAGGGCCATTTGAAAGAACTGAATTTTTAACATTCGAAAGCCAAAATTGAAAAAATTAAATTGTTTTTTTCTCTTTTTACTTCCAATTTAAGTCCAAAACACATTCAGAACGTTGCATTTTGGGATTAAATTTTGTAAGTGATTTGTCCCAGGCAGGGGAAAGTAAAGTACAGGGTTTTCGGAAAGTCACTGAGCACTTTTCAAATAATTTTTTTATGTAAGTGCACAGTGACTTTCCGAACATCTTCTATATTGCCTCGTGCATTTTTTTAGCAGTAAATCATAATCCATTCGAAGATTTTCCTTAAAGATTTTTCTTTTGTCACGAAAATAAGCAGTTATAAGAGTGTATGTTCGGCTAGGGCCCAAGCCCTCACAATTCAAATTCAATAATTTGTTCAATGAGCATTTCCCATTGCGGATTTTTTTTTCAAAAGTATTTAGTCACGTAAAAACTGGCGAGGTGGAAATGGATTATTATTTGAAAAGGGCACAATAGATGGTGACGTGTACTAACCATGTTATTGCTGGGCGGGATTTACATTGCGCGGGCCTTTGGCGCTTTGGAGATTTTAGCAACATCTATTTCTGCCAAATATAGGTGAAGACCTAGAACGTCTCACCATCTAGCCGCGGGGCCCGTTGCGCTGTGCCATATGGTAATCTCGACCTAGTTATTGCATTAGGATCATTAAAAGGGTAGATGAAGGTCTAAGGCAGCAACTTTTAGGACAAAAACCCTTAATTTCACCTCGGTTATACATTTAAATTAGTTGGCAAAAATTGAATTGAGGGGGGGGACCAAGCCCTCTAGTTGCCAGTATTTTTGTTAATGACTGTTGTACGCGAAAAACGCTAAAAGAAACTGAAACTGAAGAAACAATAAATTTTTTTGTCACATTTTTATCATTGGTTGTCTTTTAATTGGGGAGAGGTGGGCTGGTCTCTTCTTGCTACGCCTACGGTACTGCTTTAATTTACGGGGAATGTGAACAATAAAACTATCTTTAATGCAGGAAATTTCCCATGTGATGTGTTTAAAGCTTTCTCGGTGCCTTTCGTAACTCTCATGCTGTACAGTGATTTCATTTATTAACAAAACATTATTCTATTTTTTGCCTCCTGTCTGTCAGTCTGTTCGTGTGGCCAAATAAAATTACAGAAGACCTACGATACGCAGTAAAGCCTTGCATCGCTTTTGTTCTTTCAAATTGTTTTGGAGAATGTGAAAACTCTTTCGAACTTTGTTAAATTTTGCTAATGCTTGTTTTAAGACTGGCGTTTTGTTGTGTGATCTACTAGAAATACCTTATTTTATTCAACACCCTAGTTGTTGGATATTTTTTTGTAAAAAACTGTAAGCTGTAGTGTCCATGTAGTGTTTGGTTCAGCTAAAAAAAAAACGGTAGCGCGCCCGAGTTGACGTTAAAACAAACAGTTGAAAATTTTTAATTCGATTCAACGTTAAGATTTGACCTCTTTGCGTTCACTTTAGACCCGATCTACACTGTTCGTAAAATTGTGAGCCTATGAGCGTATTTTTTGGTAATTCAAACAAAAATTCGATACATCCGGAGTATTTTTATTTCTTATCCTATCGAACAAGCTGCCGATTGCTTAAAATACACAAAGGATACGCTCGTTCTGTCATGATTTCACGCCCAAACTTAAGTGACAAAAAAAATTTACTGAAAACAAGTCAAAAAATAAATGAAACACCCCAAGAGTTACAACACCAGTAACGCAACCAGGGGGGTTAAAAGGGCTTCAGCCTGTAAGTAAGGGGGGCTGAGGAGAATGGGCAATTTAACTCTTTCACATGACGTTCGAATTAAATTTAGGTCTTTTAAATGGCTACAGAATTGTGCAGAATGTAATCCAAATGGAGTTGAAAGGGCTATTTTTGCCAAAAAATCACAAAAATTGTCTGGCGGCTGTCCCCAGACACCTATGGCCTCCGCTGTGATAAGTTTGAGTTACATCATTTTGTTCAGCACGCCGCCGAGATTAGATAGTTTTGAGGCAAAAAATTTTTGAGGTTTGGTTCAAGGCCACTCCCCATCAACAAAATCCATGTTGCACGCATGTGCACCACATGATAGCCATGATAACCTATCCACAAAATACAGCACCCTAATAGTACGGCTGCTGTTTCAAGGAAAATCACCTCTTGTCAGCTAGGTTGGCTTAGATAGGCTTATCAACCATCGAAGGACTGTTGTGCGACATCTTAGCAACTTTTTTTGGCTGCTATATTTTGCAGGTACGCTATCATGACAGATATGTGGTGTTACTCAGGGTCATCGGGTGGTTATGACTCCTTTTCAAGAATTTTCGCTTACCACTGGGCAGAGTTAAGGGCCTGCCATATCGAAAAAAAAAATGAAAATTTATGTTTTTCAGAACTTGCTTCATTGTGCTGTCGCAAGCATTATGTGCAGGGTGGCTTTGGGAATCAAATGCGACTACAACGAAGAAGACTTTTCGAAATTGATAAGCTACATCACTCGATCGTAATATACAGGGTCTTTCAAAATTACAGCCCCCCTTTACAGCATAAACAACCACAAAAATGCTAAAATTATACAGATTTGGAACAGGAATTTGTTCAAGTTTTTCACCAAATCAACAATATTTTGTGGGGCTTTCGCCTGCCTGTCCCATAGCCTGCATTCTTGAAGGGTATCATTTTAACAAATTGCAAAAACGGTGGAAAATCAAACTTATTTTCCCATGCACTTCCGCTGCAAATCGTCGTAGGTCGATGACAATAACTTTGGTGAACTATCGCAGTTTCCTGTACGTCTTTCAAAACGACCCTTGGAGATCACTACACAAGCTTTGATGAAGATTTAGGTTGGAAGTGCTAAGAATGCACCGGCATTTTCGGCTTTGCCAATAACTTTGCCAATCCATCTAATTTTTCTTGAATCACTTAGTATGTGGGTTCATCTAACTCAGTTACCGGTATTTAACATGAAAGCAAAAAAAATGATTAAAATCAAAAACAGCTCAGTAGAAACTTACGTGAATGAACTTCAAACTAGACAATTAAAGAAAACCTCATTAATTTCTATGTAAGCTGTGGAAGGGGGCCCTAATTTCGAAACAACCTGCATTATAACGAATTATTACAGAAATATTCTGGAAGCAGATTTGGCAATATAACGATTCTGAGAACGCTAGATTGGCCTTCTCGCAGGATGTTATTAGTGCATCTTAGATGTGGTTTCGATTTCTATTTGGGCGGATTTATTCGCACTTACTCGCTTTCCGTCTTCTTTTATAAATGACAATGCTGGGCACCGCAAATTTACACTCTATTTCGCAACCGCAAACTCCACAAAATAGCAAAGGGTGGTCCGCAATCGCAAATCCGCAAGTTTGTGGTACCTTTGCGGTAATTTTTTGCACTTCCGCAACCGCAAAAGACTTTTTACTTTCGCAAACTTAAACTGCAAACTTTTCTATTGCTTTCTCGTGGTTTGACAAATAGAGGAGACCTATAGCAATAGCAGTAACAATGCTTCATATTTCCTGTTTAGACTATAGCCCTGTAATAAACACCAGTAACTTTTCTTGATTCCTCTAATAACCTGTTTTTGTAAGTTGTAATATGCATGTCAGCAGTATGGTTGAGTGGAAATGCACGCAGGTGTAGAGTATATTGTTTAAACAAAACTGCAATCGGAATTGGATTACGACTGCGACTCAGGTGGCTGAAGTGGAGACGTGGAAGAGCGCGACCTCACCGGCCAGTCACTTTCGTCGCTCGTTCTAACTTCTAATTACATTATGTTCGTTGAGTTGAAATCCTTAGTTGATTTACATAATTGTGCTTGTCATATAGGATAAACAGAGACGCACTGATCTTTATTGAGTCGCGGTACGCAAAAGCTCTAATCACACAAAGTTGCGTTTTTGCATTCTCGAAAATGATATTTTACGTGCTTACACGCTACTATTTACTGCTTTAGTGACGGAATGGGGGGCGGTTCATTGTCGATGTCCTTTTCTACTCCTCATCACGCTTGGCAATTTGTAGATCACCATTAAAACAACTAGGTTCAAATGTGATAATTGCAGTTAACGTTTTTTTGTTTTTTTTAATTTTTTGTTTTTTGTTTTTGCTACTATGTTGGTGTAAAAATTTTTTAAATTGTTTTGAAAGGTGTTCATAAAAGCAAACTTTTGCTAAGACGAAAATGTGCTAGTTGTTAGAAGAACAAGCTAAAAGTTCGGTTTCTTTATATATTTTATTTCAGTTGCAATACAGTCCTGATTAATGGTTACATGAAATTTTAGTGCTTGAACTTCTAGTCGAACTTTAGACAAGAGCGGTCCTTTGAAAACTTTCAAACTGCATACAATATAATTGCGGTGCAGATATTAATTTTGATTAAAAACTCGCTCTTATTTTAAATTTTATGTTTTTCTTTGGCGCTGAGCAGTCAGCACCTAAGCGTAAGGACAAAAATAGAAAATTTGGGTGTTAAGTCTTGATTATCGGTATGTAACGCAGGTACAATCAATGGTTACTGTTAAATTAGAAATTTGTTCCGACAAAGGCCAGTTTGCTGGTGGTGCCAAAAGTATACAAGATCGATGTACGGTACGGTAGTAATTTACCCGACAAAAACTTTGTCAATTTGACTAACTTAACTCGTGAATTTTGGAAAAATTTTGGAGTAACACCGCCAACTGCTCAGAATTTATGCCATTTCTTGAATAAAAAATAGGCTAAGCATTTTGACGCATCGTTTGCATAATGCACAAATTTTGCAAAATTAAAAGTGCAGTTGTAGTATGTATTCACCATCAACATCACTAGGTTATCTAAAACACAGAAATTTTTTCCAGGATTCCAAAGCGGGTAGTAATACTAATTTCCAAAAACTTTTAGAATTTCTTGAGCGCCACAGCATGTATAAAGTCTAAAATATGCATTCCAAAAACACGATTAACTAAAAACTAAAAAGATAAAACTAAAAACTAAAAAAAGTAAACTAAAAACTGAAAAGATAAAACTAAGATTGAAAATGTTGGTAGGCATGCAGCGTATTATTTATTAGATGTGCTGGGCATGTCATCAAAGTCGTCTTGTTCAACACCTTGCAACTTCAAAAACCCTGTTTCTCTTTAAAAATACAAGCCGCTGGAAGTTTCTTGACGTTTAGCTAGCTCGTTTCGCTGTACGAATAGCGGCAACCACGAAAAATAATCATTCCACAGCAGCGGAACTTGGCAAAGGAGCGTTGTAGTTTATAAATACATCCATTCAACTCTGTCGATACATTGAACCGTAAAAACGTATTTTTTTGTAAATTGCAAAAAAACATCGCAGCGATGTTGCTGCTTTGCGGATTTGCGGTAGATTTGAAATTTTTTACCGCAAATCTGCGGATGATTGCTGTAAGAAATCGGTTGGCAAATCTGCAAATCAAAACCTTGATTCCGCAATTTGCGGATTGCGGACCGATTTGCGGAAGTGCCCAGCACTGACAAATGAGCATGTTATTTTAGAGTTGTTTTAAGTCCCTAAAGGAGTTGGCTTGAAAGTTGCATGAAAGCGAAGCAGTCCAAGGCTGTAGAAAGTCACCTTATGTAGGCGGGGCTCAACAAAATGTATGAACAGCTGCATCAATACTGCTCCCTCCTCTAATGTAACAACCACGGTGTTTGCCATATTGGCGTGCTCGTTTGCACAAGCTTAGCTCGGTAATGATTTAGCTCTAAGAAGTCCGTGATTGTGCAATGCAATAGGTTCAGTAGAATCAACAAATTACGTTAGAGCATGAGTCGAGGTGAAACCCATCTGTAACAGTTGTAGCTGATTCATATAAAATTTGCATTAAATCGGTCAGTTTGAAAAGTCATTCTTGATTTCCAAAGTTTTTTGTTTTGAGAAATTCTGAGTCAGATTACTAGTTGGAACGACCGACGCTCGCGTCGCGTGTTCCTTTGTTTTTACTCGGCCATTTTCTAACTAATGAGTGCGAGATTTCAGACTTTTGCTTATAACTCGAGAACCGTTTGGTCTAACTACATGAAATTTTGACAGCAGTTTGAGATTAATGACTTTTATGTTTGTACCAAATTTCGAGGCAATCGGTCACGTGACTTCGGGTTTATGACCCGAAAACCGCCCCGAAAGTTTGGCGTAAAAAGCGGTCTAAGTCAAAAACGGCTTAAGTACGGCAAAAAATATTTCTCATGGTTATATGTCTTAAGATATCCTTTCATCCCTACCAACCCACTTTCGGCCGCGATGAGGTTTTTTTCTTATTTTTTTCCTTTTTTTTTCCTTTTTTTTCCTTTTTTTTTCCTTTTTTTTTCCTTTTTTTTCTTCCTAAATCTTGTACGCTCGAGTTCTCCTAAACCACAAAACATAGAAATCTAATTTTTGTGTGAAGTTGTTGAGGTACATACGCAATTGTGTCTCCTGAAATTTTTTTGGGGCAACTCCCCCGGGAACCCCCCCAAAATGGGGCCCCAAAAAATCAATTTTTTGAACGGCTCAAGCTAGGGTGCCAGTTTTTTTTGATATCAGTAGATATTTGAGAGACAAATATTTTGACATAATTTGGGGGTACCACCCCCCCGGGGACCCCCCCAAATGGACCCCCCCAAAAACAAATTTTTTTAACCATATAACCTAGGGTGCCATTTTTTTTGATATCAGTAGATATTTAAGAGAGAAATATTTAGACATAATTTGGGGGTACCACCCCCCCGGAAACCCCCCAAATGGGGCCCCAAAAAATCAAATTTTTGAACGGCTCAAGCTAGGGTGCCAGTGTTTTTTGATATCAGTAGATATTTGAGAGACAAATATTTTGACATAATTTGGGGGTACCACCCCTCCGGGGACCCCCCCAAATGGACCCCCCAAAAACAAATTTTTTTAACCATTTAACCTAGGGTGCCAGTTTTTTTTTGATATCAGTAGATATTTAAGAGAGAAATATTTTGACATGGTTTGGGGGTACCACCCCCCCTGGGAACCCCCCCAAAAAATCAAATTTTTGAACGGCTCAACCTAGGGTGCCAGTTTTTTTTGTTATCAGTTGATATTTGAGAGACAAATATTTTGACATAATTTGGGGGTACCATCCCTTCGGGGACCCCCCAAATGGACCCCCCAAAAAAATGGACCCCCCAAAAATAAATTTTTTAACGATTTAACCTAGGGTGCCATTTTTCTTTGATATCAGTAGATATTTAAGAGACAAATATTTTGACATAATTTGGGGGTACCACCCCCCCGGGGACCCCCCCAAATGGACCCCCCCAAAAGCAAGTTTTTTAACCATTTAACCTAGGGTGCCAGTTTTTTTTGATATCAGTAGATATTTAAGAGAAAAATATTTTGACATGATTTGGGGGTACCACCCCCCCGGGGACCCCCCCAAAATGGGGCCCCAAAAAATCAAATTTTTGAACGGCTCAAGCTAGGGTGCCAGTTTTTTCTGTTATCAGTAGATATTTAAGAGGCAAATATTTTAACATAATTTGGGGGTACCACCCCTTCGGGGACCCCCCAAAAATAAATTTTTTTAACGATTTAACCTAGGGCGCCAGTTTTTTTTTGATATCAGTAGATATTTAAGAGATAAATATTTTGACATGTTTGGGGTACCACCCCCTCGGGAACCCCCCAAAATGGGGCCCCAAAAATCAATTGTTTGAACGGCTCAACTTAGAGTGCCAGCTAGTGTTTTATGATATCAGTAGATATTTAACAGACAAATATTTTGACATAGTTTGGGGGTGCCACCCCCCAAATGGACCCCCCAAAAATCAATTTTTTGAACGGCTCAACTTAGAGTGCCAGTGTTTTATGATATCAGCAGATATTCAACAGACAAATATTTTGACATAGTTTGGGGGTGCCACCCCCCTGGGGACCCCCCAAATGGACCCCCAAAAATGAATTGTTTGAAAAGCTCAACTTGGGTGCCAGTCTGTTTTGATATCAGCAGATATTCAACAGACAAATATTTTGACATAGTTTGGGGGTGCCACCCCCCCCCAGGGACCCCCCAAATGGACCCCCAAAAATCAATTTTTGAACGGCTCAAGCTAGGGTGACAGTGTTTTATGATTTCAGGAGATATTTAACTGACAAATCTTTTGACTCAACTTTTCTGGAGGTTCCATAATCAGATATTTTTGAATAATTGCTGATTTTACGGTAGACAAAAAGTACTTTTGAGCGTCACAGCATTAGCTGTGCGTCGGTCGTTCACTGGGTTTGCTGGCAAACTCCCATCTAGTTACTGAGTTAATCTTGCGCAATACTGCGTAAAATATTGGTGTTGCTGCTTTTCACTGAAGTTTTGGCATCAGCATTTTTCCAGAAAAGTCTTTTAAAAAATTCAAAAAATTTTGTGCTGAATATATTTGCTCATAGTGCAGCTGTACTGGGCTATGAGCAATTTATTATATGCTTTATGGATTGAAGCAATATGTAAGAGTTACCAAACTTTTCATTTTTCTTAAATTTTGTTTTAGATTTGGTGGAACTACTGAACCTCTTGTTATGAGATTGGTGATACTTGCTCCTGCGTTGCAACATATTTTTCCTGTTTCTTATTTCCACAAAAAGTTCCTGAAATCAACGCAGCGGCATTTAGGTTGGTTTACAGCTAATAGCTGACTGGCCGGCGCGCAACCTCTGAGTAACGGGAGCTGATCCCTATCACACTAAAATTTAACCCCAATCTGCAAGCTTGTAAACATATTTTGGACTTGAGTAGTAATTGAGGGAATAAAAGAGTCAAAGACTTTTTATCTTAGCATAATATTCAAATCTCTAAAACGTGCAATTTTTTTGTGAAATGTCAGTAAAAACAAAACTTGTTTATGAAACAAGTTGGGCGATTCGCTTCTGAGTTGTAAGTCGGGCCGGGCTTTTGGGTTCGAGCCGGAAGCTGGTTCAAGATTAACAAAACTTCGGACCTAATTTGGGCCTGATACGTGGTTTGTAGAGTAAAGTGCAACTGAAACAACTAAAATAACTTTGTGAAGGAAGCATCAATGCTACTATCAGTACATAATTATTATAACATTGCATCACAATTATCAGTAAGTGGTTTTATTTAGTCATAGCAGACTAAAAGTTATTTAAATGAAAAAAAAGGAAACTAACTAACTGTAAAAAAACTAACTGTATTCGTTTTTTAGATCTAACCATGATCTAACTTAACTTTTGGACTTCCCCATGGCTTCAATTTCCCAAACACGCGGTAGTTGGGGCATTTTTTAGGTTACAAATTTCGCTATAAGTTTTCACTTCCAGTAGGACGGTGCTTATAAAAATTTTTGTTGTGCTTCTGCAAAGATTTGAGCTATGGCAAGAAGAATGCTTTGTGTTCTTGCAAATCTAATCTCTGAAAGTTGCAAGAAGAATGCCTACCGGTATACCTTTTTCACACGTTCCTTTTTTAGCACAAAAAAAAATAAGAAAAAGGAAAAAATCGAAAAAAAGCATAAATAGGGGGTCTCACTAAGCGATTATAGAAACAATCGCCTGCGCAATTCCTTTTTTTGTTGTGAATCCCTGGAATTGGTTGTATGGTTGCGATGCGACGCAAGAACTTTCTTGATCGCCTCGCGCTCATGTGAGTTATCCCAGCGATTTACAAAACTAAAAAAAGATTAGCGCCAATAATCATCCTTCTAACCGCTTAGGATCGTATGCACAAACGTGATTAACAAAACTTTAGAGGGAATAAACCGACAAATGGTGGGCAAATTGCTATAACTATATTGTAAGTCAAGAAAAACTTTTCAAGCTGACGAACGCAGTTTATTTTAATTTAATAAATTCATCGGTGTCGAAGATAGAAAATCGAAAAACAAGAAAAATCTCCAGCTACTTTATTTTATTTTGTTCTATGTAAACTTTATTTTATTTGTAAATTATTTTCAGATAGTTTCATTTGTTTGTTTTTGTTTACAGTTACGCAGTAATTAATTTTGCTTTCATTAGTTTGCATCTTGTCTCTAGAGATAACAACAAAGTGTCTCTCTGGTTGTCAAGACTAGAAATTGAATATACCGTTTGTCCAGTGCCCAAATTGTACCCTTTTTACGTGACTGCTTTCAGCGCAACTTTCTGAAAAAAAAAAAGAACTGGAAAAAAGAGCTATACAAACACGTCCCACTTGAGGTTGGCCAAAACTCACTAATAGTCGCCATCATTGCGTATAATTAAATTGACAACCGAAGTCCTTCTACCTATTATAGCTATGTCTATTGAACAATTTTGCTGCAGCAAAAGTCTCAATTTCGTCGAAATTTGTAGCAGGTTTGGTTACAAGCTGGAGAACTCCGTTAGAGAACTTAGGTGAAACACACTGCAAAATCCTTCAGCAATCAACCGAAGTTTTCAACTTTCTTCTATCGCTAAGTTTTTTTAGGTTTATTTCTGTTTTATGAGGTTTTTTGATTGTTTTTTGATTCGATATTCCCTGGTAGATTGGATCAGCGAAATTATGAAAGAACACGAAAAAACTTGCGATGAAAAGAACTTGAGAGATTTTATTAATGCGTTTATTACGGAAAAGAGAAAAGGAAATAACAGCACATTTACGGTGAGAAAAAATATTTTTCCTATCTTAAATAGTATTTTTAACAATGCGATTGGACATTTTTGTTCACATACGATGATTTTTTAACACTTCTTTTTTTTAACATTGATTTTTTAACATCTCTAGCCTATTCACCAATGCTCCTCTCAAGGAAACGATCAGCATATGTGCGGAAGCCTTGTACAAAGACTCTTTTTCCGCACTTCCCATCCCACAAGCGTTATTTGTTGAACTTGTGGAAAGCGCTACGTCATCCGCGGAGTTCAGCTTTAATGTCGCAATGGACAAACAAACAGTGGAGTAACAATAGGCTCACCACTTGGCCCAGCATTAGCGAACATTTTTGTTGGCTACTTTGAGACCAAACTATTTTCTCGGGTTCAAAAACCGACAATGTTGACGACACGTTTGCCATCTTTAAACAACAGGGTGACGTTGACGATTTCCTGGTTACGCCTAATCGTCCACACATCCTGCCCTCAAGTTCACGTTTGAAAAAGAACATGATGGCAAACTTACATTTCTAGACATTCTATTGGAAAGAACTGAACTTGATTTGAGACCAATGTTAAACCGAAAACCCACATTTTCTGGTCAATGCATTCGCTCGCAATCCTTCAGCACGTGAAAACGAAAAATGAACCTAATTGCTGCGTTGGTACAAAAAGCACCCACGATATGTACCAAAGACCAAAGATGGCAGTACGGTACGTTACGTAGGTGAGGTACGCCTTAATTTTTGCTAAAAAGTACGGTACGGGTACGGTACGTTGGTACGCTGCTTAAATTTGCCTACTAAACGTTTTATGTGCAACGTGTGGCCGTCAATGAAGATTCGTGCGACCGTGCCCGGCGTGCACATAGTCTAGGCTATTCACAAGTAATCATTATAGCCTCTTAATTTATCGTTACAATTGTATTATGATGTCACAAGTCACAGCCACAAGTACGGCGAATTGAGATGTCATAACTGTTGCCTACAGAAGCTAGGAGCCTAGGACTATCGTGGCATGTTTATATCGAAAAAAAATTGGAACGGAAACAACGGCGACACTTTAGCTGAATACGCAGTGGTTTAAAAATCCCAGACTTTTCGCACATTGCGCCGGTTTTTTCTATTATTGCGGAGAAATGTTCAAGTGAATTGCATTGCAATAACGCCTGATGAACGGCGACACGTAAACAGGTTTCCGACACATTAAAATCAATATGACCAACTAAACAAATACAAATATATTTGCTGTACAAAAATACCATAAAATACAAATATTGTTGCGGGAGTAGCCTATTCGATGTCTTCAAGGGCGTATTTAGGGGAGGCATTGGGCCATGGCCCCCTCCTTTGGGTCGCCAGGATAGTACAATTAGCATAGAATGGTATGCAAAATTGCGGCATGCCCCCCCCCCCTTTGTAAGTTGGACAGAAGGTTTGAGTACACAAAGGCTATGTTTTAGACGAGTGATTTAATTCTGGGCAGAAAATCGGACTACATTTAAGCGAAGACCTTTCTTTTTTTTTTTTTTTACTTTTCACCTAATTTTGAGCAGAAAATCGCACTGATTTTGGGTAGAACAATTTCTTACTCTGTTCTTTCCTTTTCTCAAATTTTCTGAAGTTCCTGCCCCCCCCCCCCCTTTTCAAAATCCTGCCTACGCTACTGGATGTCATTGTTTTTAATAAAACTGAATTTTCGCAAACTAGTTGTCATTTTTTTATCACTAAACTATTCCTGAAGCATAAAGAATCACCTCCAGATATTGCATTATTTTTTTTTCTATAAGATTTTGACTGCCTTAAATGAAGTATTGGCATGTAAAGCTCTGCAGTTTTTAAGTTCAACATGTTATTAAGTTCAAGTATCTCTTAAGCTAATGCTTATCAACTTATAATACGAATCAGATATAAACAAAAAACACGTCAACATACGTCGCATATGTTATTGATGGTTCGTTGTTTAACTAGATTGAATGAAGGTACGGTACGCAGAAAAAGCAAGATACGGTACGCAGGTACCATAAGTGTAGCCAGGGGCCCGGGGCCCCCACAATTACTGCCTTGCAATCAATGAAAAATTTGTTGCCAAAACGGCTAGTGATTTTCAGTGCCTGTTCCAACTTTGGTTTGTGGCTTGACCTTAGACCGTGAAGACCTTTTTTTTTCTTTTTTTTGGTCTTCACCTAATTTTCGGGACGAATTAGGCTTTGCAGCTCGTGCTGACCTTCAGTTCAGTTGTTTTTTAAATTTGGTCTCCACTTTGTAACTTGAGGTTTGGGTCCCACCCAATCCAAAATTGGTCTCCAACTACATTTCGGGCCTCCCAATCACAAATCCTAAATCCAACTGCGATGACTCGTTTTTTTTGGTCTTCACCTATGTGATTTCTGGTTTGGCCCCCCCCCCCCTGAATCCAAAATCCTGGCTACGCCTATGGCAGGTACGGTGGGTTTTAAAAACTGAACTGAAGTACGGTACGCGGGTACGGTACCAAGGTACGGTGCGTAGGTACAACATGCTTCAAAAATTGAACTGAAGTACTGTAAGCTGGTACGATACGGTTCAAGGTGCGAGGTACGTAGTAAGCAAATTCCAAACGTACTTTACCGTACCGCCATCCTTGCCAAAAACAACAAAAACAAGCTTAAACAAGAAATTGATTTTATCAAAAAGGTCTTGCTCGACAACGGGTACCCTAAAGATATAGTGCACAAGCTCATGTCCAAGAAAATTGCACAATTTTTTACACCTAAACCCTTTGAACCAGAAAAATGCTCGGTGTAACTTAAAGCCAGGGTGTCGAACCGTTTCAAATAACGGTTCGGGTTCAGGTTTAGCTCCTGCTCAAAATATTTTAGCGGTTCAGGTTTGGTTCGGGTTCACATGAGCACCATTTTCGAGGTTCAGGTTTGGTTCAGGTTCACTCAAGTAAAATATTACTGGTTCAGGTTTGGTTCGGGTTCATTGACTTAAAATTTAACTGTCGTTACTCGTTTCGCCCAGAAAAAAAAAAGGAGAAATTGCTGATCCTGTTGATGATCACCCCTGCTCTTATTGTGCGTGTACCAGCGTCAGTGACATCCGGATATGGAGAAATATATTCTTACTTTTGGTAGGGGTTCAGGTTCGGTTTGGGTTCACTCGAGCACAATTTTGAGGGTTCAGGTTTGGTTCAGGTTCACTGAAGTAAAATTTTGCTGGTTCAGGTTCGGTTCGGGTTCATCAAAATGAAACGGTTCATTCGGGTTTACGGTTCGGGTTCAGGTTCGGTTCGACACCCTGCTTAAAGCCCCGTGTATAGGCTTAGCATCCCAGCAATTAGAACACCAAATTATAACTGCTGTGAAAGATTGCTACGAAATAGTATCACCACGCTTGGTTTTCTCAAGCTAATGCTTGCGACCTGCTGCCAAAAACAATGTGCTACCTGTCATTTAACAAAATAAGGTAATTTATGAATATGTGTGTGCTGTGATAGTCGGTACGTAAGTCGCGCGACCTAAAAAATTCACGCATTAAGCAGCATGTTCCAAAAGCAACAAGGCAAAGATCCACTCCTACTCAGGAGCAGGGAACTCATCGATCCTAACCAACAAGAACCCAGCCAAATCAAAAATGCTAAGCCAAACGTAAGACTCAATTCGAATCCGAAAGCGATTCAGCCATTGGCAAACATTTGCTGGAATCCAACCAGTGTGCACGCAACTATTCTAGCTCGTTCTCAATTTCTCTTGAGTCTGATGTAAGCCGTTTATATTTCACGAAAAAAAACGAATTTGTGCAGGAAAAAACAATTAGTATTTACCAGGGATATATAGAAACATCTATATATCCCTGGTATTTACCCTTCAACTGTTCCAATAAGATCAAAGTCTGCTGTCGCTGAATTGACTGCATTTCTTTACCACTGATTGTGCAATCGCCTTGTAAATACAATCAGCTTATTGTGCACTGCAATTCTCCTTCGCGCAGTATCTTGAAAACCATAAACACAAAATTTGCGGTGCTTTTTGAGATCCTTCTTAGTGCTCACTACACACTAAATCAGACAGAGATTGCTACTGAAGAGTTCTGCCCGAGAAGCTTATTGCGAAAGCTCCATAAGGTCGAATTTGCTAAAAGTCATATTCAACAACCAGAAAATTCATAATGGTCAATCTTTTTTCATGTTTGAATTTTCTATGCAATTATCATAATAAGCAACTACATATCTAACCTAAGTGTACGTCTGTATGCTTATTGACTTGCACTCATGCTTAATATTGAATACATTGCATATTGTAGTACTGTACTTGCGCCCTACATACAATGCACAACATTCAACGCACCAAGCATACAGTGTCATAATTTGTTGATTATTTTAGGACAAGCAGCTTCTTTTTTATCTCAATGACCTGATTATGGCAGGAGTCGAATCCACAGCGAATACTTTATCGTGGAGTCTGCTTTGCTTGCTCCATTATCCTGAAGCGCAAAGTAAAATGCGAGAGGAAATACATAAAGTAGTAGGTGAGTGCTTGCTGATGTGACTTCGGTTGAAAAAAGATAATTTTTATCTGCATTGGGGGGTCCGAGTTTATTTCAGAAGGATCCAACGTTGAAAACGATTCACCCTAAACTTACAAGTTTAAAACCTATCCAATAATTTTTTCTCAAATTTATCTAAAGAAAGGATTATACGGTTAATTTTTAATTTTACATCAATTCAAACCTTTTATTATACTCGCTGTATTACGCCGAAGCGTGTAACAAGTTTGCGGGACCCATCTCCGCGTCATTGCGCCCGGGCATCACAGCTCCTTTCGAAGAAATGTCGCAGCGGTGGCGAGCCGTTGGCAATACAGTGTCCGATTTGACCAGCCCGAGATTTGAACCCCACAACTCCCGCCCAGAGACGAACGCGTAACCGCTCGACCAACTACTGGCCGGCATTTTATATCTATGTTAATAGATTTACTGGAGCATGATTTTGGTTTGCTGCTAGGTAGTCGTGATCTCGCAGTGCGTTATCGTGCCTTGTTCGTTTTTTTTTCACTTGCACCATCTGAAGTAGAATGAAGATTCTTTTTGTAGGCTAGTATGCTAGTCATTTATAAGTTTTAGCATAATTTTCCAAACATAAAACACTTCACAAACTTAATATGAACCAACTGCTTGGAAATTTACGCAGTCAATTATTAGTATTTCTTACTACTAATTCTCTTCTTGATGCAATGCGCAAGCTCATGAACAGTTGGTACACGTCACAATTTCAAAGATTTAAAATTTTAAAACTTCGCAGACTGTTTCACGCGTATTTCAAACCATTATGGTAAAACACTTGTTTTAGAATTGGCAGACACCTCCGATGATCTCAGGTACCGAAAATGGTTTGTTTCAGACTATAGAGATTAAAATTTTAGATAGCTAGTTATAACTTTTTTGATGCATGCTTTTATCCCCTGCTATCGAACACTTTTTTGAATCAGTTGAATTCAAACTTAGTGCATTATCAAATGGTTTTACTCAAAATATATTAACAGCATAAATTTGAAACTTTGTTTCCAGTTTGTGGTGGTTTTTGATATGAAGATCGCGACTCCAAATAAAGAGATCATCTGTCGTTTTTCTAGGGGCCGCAAGATCTAATAAACACTAGATGGGAGTTTGCCAGCAAACCCAGTGAACGACCGACGCACAGCTAATGCTGTGACGCTCAAAAGTACTTTTTGTCTACCGTAAAATCAGCAATTATTCAAAAATATCTGATTATGGAACCTCCAGAAAAGTTGAGTCAAAAGATTTGTCAGTTAAATATCTCCTGAAATCATAAAACACTGTCACCCTAGCTTGAGCCGTTCAAAAATTGATTTTTGGGGGTCCATTTGGGGGGTCCCTGGGGGGGGGTGGCACCCCCAAACTATGTCAAAATATTTGTCTGTTGAATATCTGCTGATATCAAAACAGACTGGCACCCAAGTTGAGCTTTTCAAACAATTCATTTTTGGGGGTCCATTTGGGGGGTCCCCAGGGGGGTGGCACCCCCAAACTATGTCAAAATATTTGTCTGTTGAATATCTGCTGATATCATAAAACACTGGCACTCTAAGTTGAGCCGTTCAAAAAATTGATTTTTGGGGGGTCCATTTGGGGGGTGGCACCCCCAAACTATGTCAAAATATTTGTCTGTTAAATATCTACTGATATCATAAAACACTAGCTGGCACTCTAAGTTGAGCCGTTCAAACAATTGATTTTTGGGGCCCCATTTTGGGGGGTTCCCGAGGGGGTGGTACCCCAAACATGTCAAAATATTTATCTCTTAAATATCTACTGATATCAAAAAAAAACTGGCGCCCTAGGTTAAATCGTTAAAAAAATTTATTTTTGGGGGGTCCCCGAAGGGGTGGTACCCCCAAATTATGTTAAAATATTTGCCTCTTAAATATCTACTGATAACAGAAAAAACTGGCACCCTAGCTTGAGCCGTTCAAAAATTTGATTTTTTGGGGGGGTCCCCGGGGGGGTGGTACCCCCAAATCATGTCAAAATATTTTTCTCTTAAATATCTACTGATATCAAAAAAAACTGGCACCCTAGGTTAAATGGTTAAAAAACTTGCTTTTGGGGGGGTCCATTTGGGGGGGTCCCCGGGGGGGTGGTACCCCCAAATTATGTCAAAATATTTGTCTCTTAAATATCTACTGATATCAAAGAAAAATGGCACCCTAGGTTAAATCGTTAAAAAATTTATTTTTGGGGGGTCCATTTTTTTGGGGGGTCCATTTGGGGGGTCCCCGAAGGGATGGTACCCCCAAATTATGTCAAAATATTTGTCTCTCAAATATCAACTGATAACAAAAAAAACTGGCACCCTAGGTTGAGCCGTTCAAAAATTTGATTTTTTGGGGGGGTTCCCAGGGGGGGTGGTACCCCCAAACCATGTCAAAATATTTCTCTCTTAAATATCTACTGATATCAAAAAAAAACTGGCACCCTAGGTTAAATGGTTAAAAAAATTTGTTTTTGGGGGGTCCATTTGGGGGGGTCCCCGGAGGGGTGGTACCCCCAAATTATGTCAAAATATTTGTCTCTCAAATATCTACTGATATCAAAAAACACTGGCACCCTAGCTTGAGCCGTTCAAAAATTTGATTTTTTGGGGCCCCATTTGGGGGGTTTCCGGGGGGGTGGTACCCCCAAATTATGTCTAAATATTTCTCTCTTAAATATCTACTGATATCAAAAAAAATGGCACCCTAGGTTATATGGTTAAAAAAATTTGTTTTTGGGGGGGTCCATTTGGGGGGGTCCCCGGGGGGGTGGTACCCCCAAATTATGTCAAAATATTTGTCTCTCAAATATCTACTGATATCAAAAAAAACTGGCACCCTAGCTTGAGCCGTTCAAAAAATTGATTTTTTGGGGCCCCATTTTGGGGGGGTTCCCGGGGGAGTTGCCCCAAAAAAATTTCAGGAGACACAATTGCGTATGTACCTCAACAACTTCACACAAAAATTAGATTTCTATGTTTTGTGGTTTAGGAGAACTCGAGCGTACAAGATTTAGGAAGAAAAAAAAGGAAAAAAAAAGGAAAAAAAAAGGAAAAAAAAGGAAAAAAAAAGGAAAAAAATAAGAAAAAAACCTCATCGCGGCCGAAAGTGGGTTGGTAGGGATGAAAGGATATCTTAAGACATATAACCATGAGAAATATTTTTTGCCGTACTTAAGCCGTTTTTGACTTAGACCGCTTTTTACGCCAAACTTTCGGGGCGGTTTTCGGGTCATAAACCCGAAGTCACGTGACCGATTGCCTCGAAATTTGGTACAAACATAAAAGTCATTAATCTCAAACTGCTGTCAAAATTTCATGTAGTTAGACCAAACGGTTCTCGAGTTATAAGCAAAAGTCTGAAATCTCGCACTCATTAGTTAGAAAATGGCCGAGTAAAAACAAAGGAACACGCGACGCGAGCGTCGGTCGTTCCAATTACTAAATTAAAATAACAAAAAATTTTGAATATTTTTCGAATGAATTATTAATAGCATGAATCAATTTTGCCTTGGGCCAAAATAGTCTGATAATTTAACAAACGCCATGCATCACTGCTTAGGAAATAGGCTACTAGCTCGTTTTAGACCTCATTGTTGCCAGGAATAGCAATTAAATATAGAATAGTTCTTTGCGGTAAGCAGCAGAAGATGATCGTTCCCAGGCCCGGCGCTAGGATGGCGTGACTGGGGGGGGGGGGGGGCATAAACAAATTTTGGGTGGGCACAAAAACTTTATTTTTTTGAATTCGAAAGTGTGGACAAAAAAAAAGACGTTCATCGCGAAATTCGACAAAATCTTGGATATAGACCAAAAAAAAAAAAAAAAAGGTCATCATCACAAAAAAATACGCGATTATCCACGAACTCTGGTCTTCTCCAAAAATGTGCGAATTTCCACAAAATCTGCGGTGAAGACCAAAAAATAAGTAAATAAATAAATAAAAATGGCAATTATCTCAAAAAAACACGCGAATTTCCACAAATTCTGGTCTTTTTCTCCAAAAAATGTGCGAATTTCCACAAAATCTGAGGTGATAACTAGTATTTTGGGAGTCTCAGGTCTCAAACTGCACTTCAGTACCACCAGGCCTGTTAATTTCTTTGTGGCACAATCCTCGCTTTGGGGGCACAATTCTCGTTAGGGGGGCACAAGCAGTGATTTGGGAGAGGCACAGCCCCAGAATGCCCCCCCGGGCGCCGGGCCTGATCGTTCTTATGCAATTTATCGCAATCGAGCGGTGAAGGTCGTCAGCATCATCATCCTTATGAGGATCTGCTTTATTCTTTTTTTTGGGCTATGTTACAAAAATGTATTGTTTGCCCTGGATCCAAAAGTGGAAGAACAGTGACCAGAAAGTTTTTTAACGGGTTCGATTGGATTACTAGCGTGGTGTGCAGGAACTGATCATGTCCAGCGCGTGCAAATGGTGCAATCACACAGATATGTACCAGATGATTTATCCAAGTGAACCAAATTCCGAACGCTTCAATTTGTTTTTGTCTCATGTTTTTGTGATATGTCGGCGTTGCTCCATATCTGCCTCGTTTGAGTGATTCCGATTCCCAAAACGAATGCAATTCAGATTCCCAAACGAACCATTCTATTTGAATAAGCAACAACTCACGCGCATTTTATAGTGAGCTTGTTATTTCTGATGAAATGCCAGAAACAACGAACAAAAACAAAGGCAGCAAGGACAATTCTTCGGAAAAAATTGTACAGTTCACTCAAAGTCAGCTAGAAAACTTAATCGAAACTATGATCTCGAAAGCTACCAAACCACTAGAAGAAAGAAATAAGAAACTTAAACCTGAAGCGGTTCAGCTGCGTGAAAGTCAAAATTTTATATCAAAAAAGATCAATGATCCAACTGAAGATTGTGATAGTTCAAAGCGCTCTAATAAGCTGCAAACAAAAGACCTGCGACAATTGACCAAAACAACTGATACGTTACAAAAATCTAAATTTGAAGATCAACTCAGAATCGACGAAATTGAGCAATACAACAGGCGGCAAAATTTGGAACTGCAAGGGGTACCAGTTAGAAAAGATGAAGATGTGACACAAACCACACTTCATTTAATAAGCAAATTGGACGTTGATATTGAGGAGGAAGACATTTCGATTGCACATCGACTTCCGGTCAAACAGAGATATGGTCGAACAAGACTTAACAAGCCTGTAAACCACCCGACCATCACCGTGCGGTTGGTTAGCCGCCAAATGCGAAACGAAATTTATGATAAACGCTTCAACGCCAAAATGATCGAAGACTTCCCAGTCGAGGGGATGGAAAAACTGTTTATAAACAAAAATTTAACTCAAAGACGCAAACGCCTATTTTGGTTTAGCAAGCAGAAAGCGATGGAACTGGAATAAAAATACTATTGGACTCAAACGGGCAAATTTTTGTTCGGAAAAATGAAGAGAGTGAAAAGGTTTTAATAAGGTCTGAAAGTAACTTGGATCAATTGTAGTAAGTTTGTATGTAGTTTTGCAATTTCTTATTTAATGCTTCTCAGATAAAATGGATTGCGACATTCCGATTTTTGATAAAGTTATTTGTGAATATAAAACTTTGGCAGAATTTACCACGGATACGGTTGAAGGTCCGATGAAACACTCTGCTTTAATTGTTCACTTGAATATTGTCAGCCTTGACAAACATTTTAATGATTTGAAGCTTTTTTTAAACCGATTTCCCAAAAAAGTTGAAGTATTATGTATTAGTGAAACCAGATTAACTGACAGTAAAATAAAATTTTGTGAATTGCCTGGATACAACTTATATCATTGCAACTCTAACACTAGTGCAGGTGGATCTGCCATTTATGTGTCTGACAATATTAAATGCCAACCTTTATCCAAGACTAAAATTAAAATGACTGATTGTAGGATGTCTGGGTTGAATTAACACTTAAAAATAGTGACACGTTGATAGTAGGCTCCGTTTACAGGCACCCCAACAACACTGCTAATGATATAAAACATTCGAAGATGCTTTCATAAGTATCATTAAATTGTTCAAAACTTACCAAAAGTATCTGGAGATGGGCGATTTCAATATTCACTATGACAAAATTGATACATCGAGGACTATTGAAGATTCTGCTAATCACATTAATAGTGTTTGTTGCGTGCAACTTATTAACAAACCGACAAGAATATGTGCAACCTGTAGTTCCACAATTGATCACATTTATATTAATGCCACATGTGCTAGTAACGTATCCAGTGTAATTCTACAAGAAGATATATCTGATCATCTTCCGCTCTGCGTAAAATATCGATGTTTCCCAACTATGAAAACATCCCAACGACCATATACTCGAAGTATTAAACAAGAAAGCATTGAATCTTTTTTAAGTGATCTAAACGATGCTTTATTTTCACCTGAAATGTTCAATTGCAACAATCTTGAAAAACTCTGTAATTTAATTGGTGATCTCACCAGCCAACATTTTCCCGCAAAAATCCAAAGTTGAAGGCAATATAAAACTGCAAAATGCCCTTGGATCACTCTAGACATTCTTACACTAATTAAATGCAAAAATAAACCCTATGCAAAACATTTAAAAACTAGGGACTGCAGCATCTTCAATGAATATAAAAAGTATAGAAATAAACTGACGCACATCAAAAAAAAGCAAAGAAAGATTATTTTGAAAATTTATTCAGCAATGCTAATAATTCCTCAGACACCGGGAATTACGTAAACTTACTACTCAGAAAAACTAAAAGGAAAACTACTTCGCCACAAACTATTAAAGTCGACGGCCAAATAATTAGTTCTCCTCAACCAATCTGCAATCAAATGAATCAACACTTTGCTACAATTGGAGAAAAACTTGCTGCTAAATCTACCAATCCTGCCCAAAATTATAATCACTTTAAATTTTTTGGTAAGCGTAATCCATCATCTATTGTTCTGCAACGTACAGATGTTTATGAGGTTGTAGAAACTATCTCCAGCTTAAACGATCACAAATCGCCTGGTTATTTAGACATTCCGATTTGTATAATCAAAGAATCTAAATATCTAATAGCCGGATACCTTGCGGATTCTTTCAATGAATGTATAGAATCAGGAAACTATCCGGATATTTTGAAAATTGCGCAAGTCATTCCCCTTCATAAAGGCAGATCCGTACTTGATTTAGGTAACTATAGGCCTATATCCATTTTGTCCCCAATTAACAAAGTGTTTGAAACTATTCTCCATAAACGTTTTTCCAAATTCTGGGATAAATATAATTTATTTGCTAATTGTCAATTTGGCTGTGGAAAGAAACATTCAACAAATAATGCTACTACATTCTTAAATGAATTGATATTAACTGAACTTGACCAAAATAAAACAGTTTGCGGAATTTTCTTAGATTTTGCTAAAGCCTTTGGCTGCGTAAACCACCAAATATTGCTTGACAAATTAGAATACCAAGGCGTTAGAGGAAATGCATACAAACTGCTTAATTCATACTCGTCAAATCGCTCTCAGTGTACAGTTAACAAAGAATAACGGATCTCATCTGGCTTGCAACCTGTCTCGATCGGAGTGCCTTTTCTTTTTCTTGTTTATATAAACGATCTGGACTAATTCTTGTGAATCCAAAACGATTTTATATGCTGACAACTCGGTATTGCTCTGTAGCGATGTAAGTACTGAAAAACTCAAAAGTAAATGCGAGAAATCAATTCTCGAACTTGAAAATTGGATTAATGAACAATTTTGAGGTGGTGCAGAATTTGAAAATGACTTTCAATAAAGTCGATTTCATTTTGCTTTCGCAATAAGCTTTTCGGACAGAACTCTTCAGTTGCGATCTCTGTCTGGTTTGGTATGTGGTGAGCAGGATCTTTTAAAGACCGAATGCAGTAAGGAGAAATGCACTCTGCAGTAAGGAGAAATGCGTTTCAAGGGGATTGCAAGATAGTAAGGAGAAACGCAATTTATCCAATGCCAACAGGCTTTGATCTTACCGAAACAGTTGTAGAGTGAATACGAACTGCTTTTGCATGCACGAATCTGGTTTTATCCGTGAAATATAAACCGCTTCCAATAGACTCAAGTGAAACTGAGAGCGAGCTGTGGTTAGGATTTTAAACTGCGAATCAGAATAGTTGCGTGCGCACTGATTGGATTCCAACAAATGTTGGCCAATGGCTGAATCGCTTTCTGGTTCGAATTGAGTCTTGAAAGCAAAGCAAAAATTGAGTCTTACTTTTTGCTTTGCATTGCAATGCAAAGCAAAAAGTAAGACTCAATTCGAACCAGAAAGCGATTCAGCCATTGGCCAACATTTGTTGGAATCCAATCAGTGCGCACGCAACTATTCTGATTCGCAGTTTAAAATCCTAACCACAGCTCGCTCTCAGTTTCACTTGAGTCTATTGGAAGCGGTTTATATTTCACGGATAAAACCAGATTTGTGCATGCAAAAGCAGTTCGTATTCACTCTACAACTGTTTCGGTAAGATCAAAGCCTGTTGGCATTGGATAAATTGCGTTTCTCCTTACTATCTTGCAATCCCCTTGAAACGCATTTCTCCTTACTGCAGAGTGCATTTCTCCTTACTGCATTCGGTCTTTAAAAGATCCTGCTCACCACATACCAAACCAGACAGAGATCGCAACTGAAGAGTTCTGTCCGAAAAGCTTATTGCGAAAGCAAAATGAAATCGACTTTATTGAAAGTCATTTTCAAAATTGGATTAGTTCTAACAGACTTACACTAAACTATTCTAAAACTAACTGTGTGTTGTTTTCTAATTTAAAAAATTTATTTAATTATGATTTTTGTATCAATACCCCAAGCGGTACTTTACCAAATAAGAGTTTTGTTAAATACTTGGGTGTTATAATTGATCACAGGCTGACCTGGGAGGAACACACACGACATGTTGTACAAAAACTATCTACCGCAAGTGGAATACTTAGTAAATTAGGACACCGTGCCCCTCAATCTGTACTATTAAATGTTTATTATAGCATTGTATATCCATATTAATATTATGGTGTCACATCATGGGGCAGCGCTGCTGCTAAATATATCCACCGTATTCCGATTGAAGAAAACTACATTGTCAAAGTCATCACTAAATTGCCTTTTGTTAAAACAAAAATTGCCCACTTAACTAAAAATTAGCAGCAATTTAGATTCATTAAAATTTCATTCAATGATTGTCAATCTAAAACTATAGGTTTTAGGTTAACTATTTTGTCAAATTGCCCCATTATATGACCAACTAAATTTGTTACAATTAATTGACATTTACAAATTAGAAGTTTTGAGATTTATGTTTAGTTTTTTTAAAAAATTCTTCCAAAATGTTTTAACGATTGCTATACTATTCCCTTGGAAATACACGAGTATCCTACCAGGTTTGCTTGTAATGATAACTGGGCAGTAAATTTTCGATGTATTAAATCCACTACACAAAGATCAATAAAATTCACTGGTTGTAAACTATAGAATGAATTGCCTTCTGAGATTAAATCTATAAATGAATCTAGTTTAAAATCTTTTTGTAAAAAAACCAAAGTTTTACTGAAATAACATCCACAACTTTCTATAGGTATTCGATGCGAAATCATTTATTGCACCGTGTTCTGTTGCTTATTTTAATGATTACTTTTTATCGTGTGGTTGCTTTTGTAATTTACAATGTATATACTCAGTACATATATCGTTACATCCAATTATATTTTTTTTTCGCACTAATATTGAATTATTAAATAATGTATCTTGCATTAAGTAAATTACTTAACTATCGCTGGTCCAAACGCCACTAATATCTTTAAAAATTTATTGCCTATTATTATATTTTGTGAGCACCGTGTTATACTTTCGCAGCTTTTGACATTTTTTATCGCAATTTTCCCAGGTCAACCAAGGACGTACTTAAAAGCAAACTATTTTTCTTTGAAGTGTCAAAACTTGTTTAATGTGTCGCAAATTCTCTTAGAAACATGTTGATACCTAACACACTGCTTACGACAGTAAGGAAATCGCCAACGCAACTAACGTTTATTGTCTGAACGGTTTCTCCCCCAAATTAGTGAGACGAATAATTCTTCGATGTTTGATGTGTAATCGCCTCTAACCCATGCAATAACCCATTTATTTATATACTCCCATCGGGATCTTTTGGCTCATTCTAATTTCAGAGCTCAGACCTGAAGTTTGTTCAAGCCGAGAGCAATCTCAGGCTTTTATTGGTATGGTTTTACTCAGTTATCTGTGGGCTAGAGGTAGCATCTCAGCTTTCGCTTGTTTGGTTTGACTTTTAATAAAAGACAAGTCAGAAACAAAGACAGTCTGCAGCAAGGAGCAGAAGTCACTTCAATCTCCGCTTCCCCTGTTTAGAGCCATACTGATTGGCTTCTGCTATTGTACAGCAGTTGCCGCTCACTACCCTGGAATTCCCGCCTGAGGCAACGACCGCCTTTATGGTGACCTGACAGCCGCAGTCGCGTCAGGGCCATTTTTCAGAGTCCAGCCAAAGCAAGAGCCCTTGGTAGAACAGCCTCTGTGGTGACCTGAGAGCCATCGTCGCGTCAGGGCCAATCGCTCAAACTTGTATTTACTACGTCGTCTGATTGTGAGAGCCTGCAGACTCGATGACTGCGCCATTTCTTTCCAGATATGGACATTTGGTCCTTTCGCAGCCTCTCACAGGAAAGACCATACAATTGTGTTTCTTTTGTAAATTTTTTTTCCTTTTGTTTCTTGCTTTAGTGTGTTCTGTGTCTTTCTACACAAAAATAAACAAATGAACAAAAAAAATGAATGAATGGTTTTCTATCTTTTTTTTATCTGTTGGCGCGCGAGCTGAAGTTAGTCTCTTTTTACCAAATTTTGACGTTATTAAGAAAAAAGAGGCAGAGATGGAACTTGTATATATAGCTTGTTTTGGGCGTGGCGAGACAGAGCTTACAGAGTTTTTAAGAGTTTTTAGAGTTTTTGAAAGTTTTACAGGTTGAGCATTTTCTCCGAATTTTACGGAGTTTTTCGAGTTTAAGTTTTTACTGTTAGAGTTGTTACCATTAAGAGTTGTTACAGCTGTTAAACTTTGACTGTTTTACAAAAGTACTGTTGACAAGATCGATTGCAAGGTTAATGATAGTTGCTGTACACTTGCACAGTCAGGAGTTAGATTAGCGCAACAATTAAGTTTTCCTCCATCCTTCCTCCGCCATCATCCATTTCTATTTCCATACTAGAAGCCTAAAGAAGGTCACGGTATGGAAGAGATTGAAAACCACTGCTTTATTTTGGACACTCTACGACAAATCGAGGGTGTTGCTTTGTTTGACTCGATGACCGCAAGGTCTTTTGCAACATTCCTGTCGCCATCTTAAACTAACGCTAAATAATTTCTACTTCGTGCTGTTACTGAGCGAGGAAATCAATTTGTCTTGCTCAAAGGTCTATTAGAGTAAAGTTATTGCATTATTTTTCAGGACCTTTGGAAATCGTTTCAGAGATAGAATATAAAGCACTAATGCCGTACACCTGCGCTTTTATACAAGAAGTGTTTCGATACCGAACGTTGGGTCCTTTAGGTATTCCTCATACTGCCAATGCCAATACCAAAATAAACGGATATGTTATTCCTAAAGGAATGCAGGTTTGCATGATTTTTGGTGAATGTCAATATGCATTTTGGAGCAAAATGACGGGATCGGCAAATAATTCGCAGTAAAAAGCACAGAGCCAATGCAACCGAAAACATTCTTTTATTGCAAACGTTTCAAGATTGCACTCATCTCATTATGAAAGCTGATCTGTATGCACCATTTAACAATTCCTGTTTGCATCCTCAAACTTTTCTCCATTTCAGTCAAGTCGCGTAGACAGACTGTGTTCCAAAACCGCTCAAGAAACAATTTGCTGTGAATCTGGTAAAGGATAACATTCTATCTTGTTTGATATCTTATTATTAAAATAAGACTTTTCTCTAGCTTCTTTCTTGTCGCACCTTTCCCTTATTAGCTCGCTCTAACTATTTATTGAATTCAATCAAAGTATTATGACCAAATAATTTACTTTTTAGGTATTCAGTAACATCTGGGCTGTTCACAACGACCCAAATCTGTGGAAAGATCCAGAAAAGTTTCGTCCGGAACGTTTCTTGGATGAGCAAGGCCATTTCGTCAGTTCCAATTACGTCATTCCGTTTTCAATTGGACCACGTCGTTGTTTAGGCGAACTGTTGGCTCGAATGGAGGTTTTTATCTTCCTGGTCGGAATGGTACAGAAGTTTGAATTCCTCCCAGACCCCGATTCTGGTGCATTGCCCAATATTGAAGATGGGATCCATGGACTTGATTTCATCCCAAAACCATATTCCCTGCAGGTGAAGGAATTCTAATCAGCAATTTAGTGTTTCCTTTTTCGTTTAAATGGTTGTTGCTTTGAACATCTTAAATGTCTGTGAAATGTTGAATCAATGTAGTGTCGTCATAATCAATTTATTGTCGTCATCGTCATTTAAATCTCAGAAGTTGATACTAATGACCTTGGTTTGAAAATAAAATTTTCATTTATTTATTTTCATTTTTTAATGTCTTCTTTGCAACGAGGTGTAAAAATAGCTGTGTATGGTATCATACCCGTAGCCAGGATTTTTCATTGCGAGGGGACTCAAACCACTCATCAGAAATTTTCGAAAGACGAACTTTTTGTGGGGCAGAGGTGTCGTAGAATACGGTAGAAGATCAGAAGCCGTGGCTAGGTTTGGCACTTAACCAGGATTTTGCCAAAGGGAGAGGGCTTAAACTAAATGTCTAAATTGTGAATCGTGTTGAGTAAACTAATGTAACTCAAACGTATCACAAACGGCTCTATTGGGTCTGGCGGCGTAGCCCCAGCCGCTGGGCGATTTAGTAATTTTTTTTTGCAAAAAAAGCTATTTTATGCCATTGGATTACAATTTCTACGTGTTGAGAGCTATTTGAAAAAACGAGCTTTTTAACATATGAAAGGCTGCAGGTTCGATTCCTGCGGGAAGACAACTTTTTCGCATTGTTCAATTTATTCGCCACATTATGCATCTATGGACACCAGCAAATCAATAAATACTTCATTTGGCAAAGAAAAACAAATAAACAATACAATATTCCAAGTGCACATAAACACACAGCAGCAGGGATGGCTACGAATAGACCTTTCGGTCTTCAAGTCAAGCATTGCTTGTTTTAAAGTAGTCGCCGTTTGGTGGCTCTTTCCTTAGGCTTCCTCCCTGGTACCTTAAGGCCGGGTAGCTCGCAAACGATTAAATAGTTTCAAATTTGTTGTCAGTTAATCATTAATTGTAAATGTAAAATTCGCCAAACTATTTCTGCCTCATCTAAAACTCACACAATTTTTTCCTGCATTATAAGCAACATGCATGCCTCCTGCCTTGCGGTGATAGTATAAATAAAATAGGCTTTTTATCATATAATTGGCGGTTCAAAATAACGTTTGCAAGCAAAATAATGCAATTGGGTTGTGTAGCAATTATGCCTATCGAAGTGTTTTTAATAATGGGCCGCTTAAACAAAATATTCTAGAAATGATTTTTACGGTTTCGTGCTGCCAAGCAAAAACTTAAGAGATTTCTAGCTTAGTTGCAAACGCTTTCCATCTAGTTCACAGTCGTATTCCCAAACACCTTTTCGCAAACGCTAAAGCAAATTTAGGATTGCAAACTAATTTGCATTCTACTCTTGCATTGTTTTTAGTCATCTAAATTATAGATGGCCAATTTTCACCAAGAAAAAAAAAGCAATGTGTTTTAGGTTCACATTCCACACGTTTCTTTAGGTACACATTACACATCTTTAAAAATGACTTTGCTTTTTTTTAATTGAGTAAATTTTAAAGTAAAATGAAACAAAAAAGCACAACGCAATAAGAAAAATAATTTAAGTTTATTTAACAAAAAAAATCTGACCAACAAACGTCAAAAACATCACAACTAACAGAAAATCAGTTGATGCTTTGCATTTCACAAACATCTTTAATTCTAACAGTACTGGTACAAACTTCAATTGAAATAAACCCAGTTTCTAAAATCAATTGCCATATTAATTAGATCTTCTTGGTTTGAAAAAACAATAAATACGTCAGACAGTTACTGTCAAAAGCAAGCATTATGTTGATGTTAAGGTGAATATGTTTTGAAATGTTGTTGAAACTATAGAGATGCGGAAGCGATGAAAGCGGTAAATTTCTGTGAAAGTGGAAGCTGTAAAATTATAGCCTACAGTAAATACTTTTGGTTATTCAAATGCTTGTAATTTTTGCCACTTTTTTGTAAAATTTCAGACGAAATCGTTTGATCGACCAGCTTTTGCAGAGAAACCTTTGCAAGGCTGGTGGGGTACTTACTTCTGGGGGCAGCCCCCTCCCATCAATTTAAAAATGCATCACATTATTTTTATATCTAAAGTCTTAAAATTTACAGACTTCTTTAGAAAGAAACAGGTAGATTCGCTCTTCTCTCAAAATTTGCGGGCATCTGACAGACCCTCAAAAAAGATTCAGCTTTTCAAATTTTCAGGCTGTAACAAATATATTCTTGAAAAAGCAAACTGGTGGAAACATAATACCATAACGTCACTCGTCTAATATGACATCGTATTATAATTTTTAACTCGATACCATTTTTCTTTTGTAATGTGTTATTTCTATAGAGTTATTCTGGTTGTGTTGGCTATAACAGAAAGTTTTTGCAGTGTTTATATCTAGTTGTGCTAAAAATTTATGCTACCAGTTGTCAAACAGATATTTGAAGCAAAAACGCGTTGTTTTATACTTATTGCCAAGAACAATGCTGAAAGCTTCGCCCTGGATCCCCAATTATAACCAAGTAAACATTATACAGAAGTGCTCAAAACAAATAATTTTTAAATATAAAATTCTGGCTCCGTCTCCACATCCAGAAGAAACCTGCAGAGTATCACAGTGATATTGGGGAACAGCGCCGAATAACAACTAAAATACGGCTCTTATATGGCTGTAGTAAAAAGATTTGGATATGCTCCTTATACAACTACAGTATTTTGAAGTAGATATAGTATCGACATACGAATGTACTGTTTGTTACTTGCTCGTACTTTAGTCCACTGTAGCGGATCCAGGGGTCCGCCCCCTGCTCAAACCGGAGAAAAAAACCTTGTAACGCATAAAGTTCATTGCAATAACTACAGCAAGATCCATTTCTTTGTGGAGACTTAACAGTAAAATAACGTCTCAAAATTATCTTAAACCTTTTTATTTTTTATTATATGATTTACCAGCTTGTAAGAAAAAACTCTGTAATTTTACCATTAGCTAACGCCCTCATAACCCATTTACGCAGCCAGTTTAATCATGTTTTTTCACAGTTATATTCTATGCCACGTTTTAAAAGCATTAGGTTTTATTGAAATAGACTTAAAATTAAGTTATTTTTGAAAAAATAAATTGCAAAAGCTCCGAGCGCTAAGGGCTCCGCGCCAGAACTCCAAAATCGCCCCCCAATTGCAGATTTCTGGCTACGCGTCAGGTTAACTAACAAACAGAATGCAAAACTTTATTCGAAATAACTCATGATGACTGGTTGCACCTAAAGCTTTTGAACCAAAATGGAATATCATACAAAAACGTTTGCAAACATTTAATAGCTTAGCGGGCCCCCGTGCAAAAATTTTAGGATCCGCCTTTGGTTAGTTCCGTATCAATATAGACTTTCTCTTTCAACTTGATTACTTGAGAGATGAAGTGGAATTTTTACTTTGTATTGCCATACAGTACACACTATTTATGATTACGCTGTCATTTGTGAAAGATCGGTTACGAAATTTTGACATTGACGGAAAATGATCCTTCGTAAAACCCCGTCTGATGGGCTCAGTGCAAAATCAATACAAGCTCTTTCAAGTCCATTTAAACGTAGCAATTTGTTATGAGCTAGGATAATGGGCATTGGCTTTCGCTGAAATAAAAGCTTTTTTTTTTTCTGAAAGCATTTGCGAAAAGAGAAAAAAGATGTTTTCTTTCAGCTCGCCATAACAATGTAAGTTCCCATACTGTAAATATTGCCCACGTCGCTGGGCGTTTAATGGTTCTCATGACGTTGTAGGATGTTGATACTAAAGAGCGTTGAATTGGTGAAGTTGAAAGATTCTGCGTTTTCATAAAGAAGTACAGGCAAAGGTAATGAAGCTATTTTGGGACTCCTCAGCATATGACTATGCTTGTGACGCAAGTGTAAGAAATGTTTAATAAAATGTAACAATCAAATGACAGCAAGTTCATGGATGGTCAAAAGAAAACTTATATTTAGCATCAGCAAGCGACTATAAAATGGTAACTGCTCTGGACTTCTTTCGATAATCTCGGTCCTTCTCAACTTCTTATCAGCACCAATTTACATAATGAAGAAAAAATCTCGAGAAAAGTGTCGCTGATTTTTGTGCTAAAATGGAACAACTTGAAAGTAAGTTTTCACACACTATATAGGCTCAGCGCAAAAACCTTGAAATTAATGTGCTTCATAGTAACACCAGTTGTATAGCAGCAAAAATAAGGTTGAGTTTTTCAGACGTGGAGTCGTAGACACAACATTTGAGGCCAAGAACTCGAAAAAAAAGTCGGAGGCCAAGGACCGACTTTTTGAGGACAGACCCTCTCTAGGCCAAGGACCAAGGGCAAACTTTTTCTAAAAATGATGGTCGGCAAATTTTCTTTTTTTTTAGCGCGAAAGCGTTTTAAGACAATTTTATGATAATTCGAAAACGGCAGATTCTAAAAACAACGAATGCAATTTTAAAGTTTTACGCGTTAGCAGCCATGTTGATTACGTTCCTTAGAGATGTCGTAGAATTGAAACAATTAAGGCCGTTACTCGAAATGAGAATAACTGAATTCTAAACATGGAAATGGTCAATTTTAAGGCCTCAACTTCATCAGCTCAGGTCCCTGTGCAAACGCCCACTAATTATAGATCCCCCATCCCCACCTTTTTAGTAGCTCTTCAAAAACAACCCTTATTGTTTGGTTTAATGACTCTTTTTCACAGATTTTTTTTTAATGATATCATAGTTTTTTAATATTTTATAGCGACTACGATATTATTGTGTAAAAGTATTGCAAAATGCTGTAAATAATAAATGTTTTTAAAATGAATTGAGGTACCGTACCCGATGTTTGTAAGCACAAGTCCTTGGAACAAAGGGGTTTTTGGAGCAAGGGCAAAGTCTCCATGTCTCCGTTGAACAATTTCATTAATTTAAAAAAAAACGCAATTTTTGTGACTTGTGAAAGAGGTTACACAATTAGATTTTCAAAACAATCAAAAAATACCGTAAAAGTTACGTTGAAAAACTTTAGTTTTCCCACATTTCCCAATCCTAATTTTAAGCCAATCTTTTCTTTACGTAGTAGTGCACGTGATGCCTCTCTATAGCCGATTAATTGCATATCAATGAATGAGCACACACGTTTTAGCAGTCAACAGACACTTTGTAAAATTTAATATAAGGTATTTAACGACAAAAAGTAACCTGAGAATCCCAGCGGGGCCGCATTGAGGAGAAAAGCATTGAAAACTTGCGCGATTGCCCTGGAGCCCTCCCTTCGAAAGACTCACGATTGTAGAAACGTACAAATAATAAACCATAACGTTTTTCTTAATATGCCCAAATTTTTTGAGGTGGCTTCTCCTCCTCATTTTAATGACATCGTATGAAAACTGATTAAAGGCAGCGCGCATCTTTCCAGGCATTCGAACAATTAAAGTTATATTTGATTTCACACTCGCTTTTTTAATTCTTCATGTAGCGTTTTTTCTGGTACAGTATAGTTTATTATCTGGGATTCCTAGAGGCAATTTTTGTTGTTGTTGTTATAGCTGCATATTTATTCTCTTGTCACCGGACGGCGTCAGACGCTAACTATTGGACGATCCGCGCATTTTTCATTGCAATAACTACTTTGTGATTGGAGGAATCCGTACCTGCTTAGGAGTGTCCAGTGATTCAATGTTCCTGTGGATTTCTTCGAATTCTTCTCCACTGAATTTGCTGCTTGTCTTAAAGTCACCAAGCAGAGATAATGACCTTAAAGCGTCTTATTCAAGGATACAACAACGTGACCAGGGTGCGAGTTGAACCCAGATCTTTCGATCGGGGTCGAGGTAAAAAAAACGCCTTAACCCTCTCGGCCAACCTAATTTAGTTTTCAACTAAAAATCGTTCAACGGATGTGTCTTTGTCCCCAGACCACTTAACAATGATTAGAGTGGTTCTCTCTTCCCTCAAAAAAATTTTTGGGATATTCGCTCGCATAGTTTCAGAACAAGTTGGCTTTTTCAAGATAAGCTTTGTTAGTTGTATCACGGACGCACTAACATGCTCTGTTTAATAAGCTATCACTGATAACTGCATTACATTTCATTATCACGAACATAAACTTTTTTCCAAGTCCACACTCGATTAGGCACGGTCATGAGTTAGCATTAGCAACTCAAAAATGCTTGTGTCCGGACCCCGGATCCCTTGTTATGGATGGCCCTGGATGGTTTTAGTGCTTTTGCTTTTTGTACCACCCGCACTGGAAATATTAGCAGAAATAAAAAGAACAATTTTACATTGCCTTTTGGCCCTCATTCTCCGATTAGAGCTTTTACACAATACCATTTAAAATACGGTTTACTATGACTTGGCTATCACATTATACCCTAGTTTTGAAATAAGGGAAGAAAACGAATTATCAGTGTAGAAGTTTAGGGTTTTTTTTGTTTGTTTTTTTGTTTTGGTTATTTTCCTTTTCAACTAATCAAAAAATAATGCTGTCCTTGAACCAAGCACAGAACATTTTCGAGGACTTGTGGGCTTCGAGGCCAAGGACTTGAGCTTCGAAGCCAAGACTTCAAAATGTGTCCTCGAGGCTAAGAACGTTCTCGAGAACTCCACCTCTGGAGATTTTATCAAGAATTTCGGTAACAAGCCCAGTTTCCCATTTTCCTTATTTGTACAGTATACTTACCGCATACACAATTGTTATGTGGATTTGACTGGGACTAGCAGCGACTGAATTCACTGTAGTGTCGCCGTGTATTCTCCGTCGAGTCTCAGGGTAATGACAGATCGTTCACAATGGTTGTAACTTGATAGTAAATAAATTGCTTGAAAGTAATCCGCTGCTACAGAGTCAAAGTTTTTTTTAGGTTGCTTTGCAGCTAAATCTTCTCTGTGAATTGATATGACTACAGTATTTTTGTAGCTGCTATCAAAGTCGCTTATGCAGCGTTTTTATAAGGTCGCTTTTCTGGCGTACCGGTACACTATTTTTTCGCACTCTTTCTTTTCGTTATGAAACATTTTGATAATGAAAATAAACAAGTGGCAGCAAACCCTCAAATTTATGTGGATCTGCCCATTTAATTAATTAATGTGAGTCGTTGGCAACACTGTGTCCGATTTGACCGGCCCGAGATTTGAATCCCAAACTTCTCCAAAAACGAACGCGTTAAACCGCTTCGATGAATCTGAAAGCCAAGATTAAGCAAAATAAGATAAAAATAATAACTAAATTAACTATCAAATTATATTGTAAAGCTCACTTGGTGGAATACGAGGAGTACAGGCTGGAAACATTCCACAACTATCCTGCTACCACTATCCCCTGGAAGATGCGTTCATTGGCTTCTGCCTGCGGATTTTTCTACACAGGGAATCGAACAACGGTCAAATGTTTTAGGTAAGAATAACGGAAGAAAAAATCCAAATTTCGTAGCTTTCAAAATTATTTTCAAAGTGGTATCAAATTATTAGTTCAAACTCTTAGTAGGTCAAAAGACGAAATGTTTTTTTGAAGGATTTTTGTTTACCAAATCGTTGCAATTGTTTAATTTTTTTTTTTTTCACAACTGTGAGGTAGCACTTCACACATCTGCTTTCTCATTGGACTAGTGTGTCGTCAGCATCTGAATTCACACATAGCCTAACCTGGCAGCCCACCTGAACCTTCAGACCACACACGAGGGCAATTTCTGCACTTGCCATTGTACCCTCTTTTCAGATTACTCTGATTAAAGTCTGTCAACAAGATCACCAGAAAGAGCAAAAATTAGCCTACTTGCCAGTGAAGCTAATTGCTATGTACAATGCCAGTCAACGCCGTTACGAATAAATTTTTATTTGCTCGTATGTGCTTTGAAAATTCAGAAGTTTCATGACAGATTTTCAGCATAAATTCTTTTCGCAACTGCGAGGTAGCACTTCAGTCACACCTCTGCTTTCACTCACATTTCACTCGCACATGTGAAAGCAGATATGTGAGTGAAGTGCCACCTCACAGTTGTAAAAAAATTTATGTTGGAAATCTGCAATGCAATTTCTGATTTTTGATCAATTTGCAAAGTTAACTCTGTTGTGTATTAACTTTATTTCTGTAAAGTTATTTGAATGTTACTATGAACCCTTAGTCACATGCATTGGCAATCATATAGGTGTTATCTCAAGGAAGATATATGAGTAAATTGCAATTATTACTATTACTATTATTATTATTACTTTGATGCTGCTGTTATCACGTAAATTATGATGACTATTCGCTTCAACTCATAAAGGGTCTCTAATCAGATTAATGAAAAAACAAAAGGCGTTTTAATTTGGATTTTTTTTTGTTTTGTTTGTAGTTAGATACTTTTTACCAGTCTCCAGTGGAATGTTTTAATGGGACTATTTTTTAGCTGCCTTGGAACAGTTGAGAGTTGGAACCTTGATGATGACGTCACTCAGCCTCACTGGCACAAACAAAATTGCCCCTTAGTGATGAGAACTGAAAAGAGAAACATCTCCATAGGTTAGGATGAAGTCAACTCTGAATAATAAGTACAAAAACTTAAAAACATCTGAGCTTTGTTGTTGTTATAGCGCATATTTATCCTCCTGTCACCGGACAGCGGTCATACGCTAATTGTTGGACGTTCCAGCTGTTTTTAAACTGCAATGCAAATTTAATTCACATTCTACTCTGTTAATTCCGGGTCGCAGAACTTTGCAGTATCATTGTAAATGTACGTACATAGACTTATAGCGACAGTTGTATTGTTTACTACACTTTATGTTCAGCCTTGTATCTGTAACACGTTTCGAAACATTTTTCTTGTGATAAATCCCGTACCTTACTACACTTCTTAAAAACCAGTTGAATCCTTGCCAAATTCCAAATCCATTTCTATGAACCAATTTTTTTGTAGAGCAATAGAAACATGCAATGCGTAAAACAAGAAAAAAAGTGAAAAAGTGCAGCACTAAAAAAAGATTGACAACAGAAAGCAGTTTTTTAAAATATTGTTTAACCCCAAACATTCAGAGTCGGCTCCCAAGAACTAGAAAGCAAAACTGCATGAGTTCTTGCTATTTTTTACCAAATTAAGATGCTGGATAGAACCGCGTAAGGCACACGTAGTGGCACTTTCATATCCGGTTCAGCTGAAATTTATCATAAAAGCCATTGTTACTGCGGAGACCGTCGGGTTAAAGAATGTTCTCCTAAAATCAATGACAATGAAGCCAAATGCTAAAAAAATAAAATCAATTAAGCTAAATGCTATTATTATTTAGCACGTCACAGACATAGCTTATCCATTTATGGTTTATCAATGCGTCTTGCTATGAATAATGATATTATTATTATTAGCTGCAGCTCGAAAACCTGTATCAGATGAAGAATTTGAACTGCCAGAACTACCTCAGGAAGTTAGGGGTAACAACGCACATAAAGAACCTGCTTTCGTTTATTCAAGTGTGTGTGCTACATTGCTAAGTTATGAGAATAATGTGCTAAAACTGCTTGCTGTGATAATTTTGACATTGTTTTTGTACTTGATGTGGTAAAGTTATTAAAACAAGTTAGGCACGCTATTTTTCGGCCTTTAAAGTTTTTGTTTGTTATTTTTGCTCAAAAATTGAATGCGTATTCAGGCTAAAATTAGGGTTTTACATTTAATGATTTTTAATTGCTTGATACCTCCGTGCTATAGAATATAAAGGGAGCATCACAAAAAGTTGCACAAATAAAATGTTTAACAAATATTTTGAAACTACTAACACCAAACCGATTTTTTCACCCATGAATGAAAACATCAGGATTATGTTATTCAAACTCAAGTTTCATAAAAACTAATTTTGGTGTGTACAGGGTGTTCCGAAATTAAGGCCCCCTTCCATGGGTTTTCTTTCATAATGTAGTTTGGAGTTCATTCACGTAATTTTCTACTGAGCTGTTTTTGATTTTAATATTTTTTTGTGTTCATGTCAAATACCAGTAACTGAGTTAGATAAACCCACATAGTAAGTGATTCAGGGAAAATTAAATGGATTGGCAAAGTTATTGGCAAAGCCAAAAATGCCGGTGCGTTCTTAGCACTTCCGACCTAAATCTTCATCAAAGCTTGTGTAGTCATCTCAAAGGGTCGTTTTGAAAGGCGTACAGGGAACTGCGATAGTTCACCAAAGTTATTGTTATCGACCTGCGACGATTTGCAGCGGAAGTGCTTGGGAAAATAAAGTTTGATTCTCCGCCTTTTTTGCAATTTGTTAAAATGATACCCTTCAAGAATGCAGGCTATGGGACAGGCAGGCGAAGGCCCCAAAAAATATTGTTGATTTGGTGAAAAACTTGAACAAATTCCTGTTCTAAATCTGCATAATTTTAGAATTTTTGTATTTTAGCTTATTCTATGGAGGGGGAGCAATAACCTCAAAACATCCTGTATACTAATGTTTAGTTACCAGAGATACGCTATTTCATTTTGCTTGTTCTGTGTTTTATAATTTCTTCAATTTAATATCTTAATTACTGTGGTAATCTTTTCTGATAAGATTGATTGAAGTAATTGCTTTAAAAATGATTATTACTATTTCAACATTGTGTGTGATTTTACACTACAAGTTTGCTGAAATGTCACCATTACGTAATTTATCTTTTTTTCCCACAAACGAAAAAGCGATTTTACTCAGTGTAACGAAATCTTTGGATGGATTATTAAATTTTAAACTTGCTTTTTACTGTCTCTTTCACAACATAACTCTTTGTACACACTTATATGTTTACTTGCCGATGATGTGACAACCTAATGCTCAAAACGTTGAGATGAATCTTTTCTCAAGGCCCCGACAAAAGACCTTTTCTTTCTTCAACATAATAAAAATTTAAAGAATTTCATGGTTAGCTGACTTGAAAACTTTAATCAAAATTAAAATAACCAAATAAAAAAATTTAGAAGAAAACCTTGAGCAAACAGAATAAAATTTTTAAAAAGTTAAACTGTGCCATGAATTTAGTTTGTTTTTTATAGCTGGTGAGCGCCGTCTAATAAATGATATTTTGACATAAAACTTTGACCAATAAAATATATATCATTATTTCTTAATCGTTATTTTTCAATCATTGATGACCAAAAAATATCTTTATTTCTCAATCGTACATCTCAGTCACTTTGTTTCTCAATCATTATTTTATAAAGTTAAAAAGATTTTTTTATGTTGCTAACAAAATAATTCAAAGAAGTTTTATTCAATGTACAGTATTACTTTGATTTTTTGTTTGTTCACTTTTACTCGTATTCTTCATTCTGCTCATTGCAAAAATCATTGACTCAACTCCATCTTGACCTCGCGAAAAATGTAGGTTCTACTTTAAAACGAATTCTGACTTCTGCATTAGCAGCAAATACGGTGGCAGTTTCAGTTTTGTAAACTTGTTTTATTTGTTTTTTTAATTCAGCGTTTGCCGGTTTCGTTCTATCAGTATCGTTGTAACAATTAATGCCAGCCGTTAACTTCATATTGCATTTGTATTTTGAATTCAGTCCTTGACAGTGTTAACATGCCGGATGGATTTGCACCCTTGAGTCAATTTTTGCCAACCTAGTTAGTGCCAAAAATTTTTGCTTGTAAGTAAAATATAAATCCAACTACTTAGCCTAACATACTGTATACTACATTGTTGTGATTGTTATGCGATGTGGGCTTGTAGTTTGTGAAGATTGTGAAAAGAAAACTGTCGGATAAAAATTGCGATGTAGCTTAATTAGTAATAAGCAAGCATCAGTAGCAATGCCTATTTTGTTTGCTTGTTTGTTAATTTGATTATTTATTCATTCATTTACGCGTATTATGATCCAGCTGGCTTACTGCGTCTGTATGTAATAGCACTATAGCTAAGTACATTTTGGGGGTTCTGTTTGGAAGTTTTTTGCCATGCTGGGCCACCACAAGAACTAAACTGTCTGGCTCCAATGGGAAATAAACAATAAGTGTCTATTCCAAGTACACATCAACGCATTATCAAGGAATCGAACCCAACACCGGCTTTGAGTCAGAATGTCCATTACATAATCAACTCATCATGTAAGAGCGTAATTGATTTACTTATGCTAACTACCCCTCATTCCAAAATTCTTCTTGACCACATTTACGTGAGTGATAATACTAGGCATGTTTATACAAGTGGAGTATTACTTACGGATTTGTGAGATAACTTTGGTACTTTCAATGCTTTTGCTGAAAAAAATGTCATTTAGATAAACACAAAGTCGTATAAATTCGTGATATGAATAACTTTGATCTCGAACTATTTCTCCAAGAGTTAGAGCAACATCTAAGAGATGCTGAACTAGAAAATAACAATTCTGTCAATGAACAATTAGACAAATTTTGTGCAACTTTTAATTCCGTTGCAAACAAATTTGCTCCTCTGCGAAAAGACTCTCGCAAAGAAAAGCGACTCAATGCAAAGCGTGTTTCCTTTTTATGGATTTTAACAAAAGGTTTGCTAAAATCCATAAAAAGAAAACACACTCTGTTTTCCAAATTACACAAGGCCTTGCACAGCGACCAAGAGCTCAATAATTACAAAAGATATTGAAATGTTCTCAATAAGAGTCATCAAATCAGCTAAAGAATCTTAGTACAGAGATTTTTTTACCAAAATAAAAATGACCAAGCGAAATTGTGGAAAGTCATCAATGAGTTGGCCTTCATTAAAAAGAAAAAAAAGTTATTCCTTCGGAATTCATCAGTGACGATGAAATAGTATAGGACCCTCAAAGCATGTGCAAGATTACGAACAGCTTCTTTGTTAATGTAGGTAAAAATCTCGCCGACAAAATCAAACCCGTAACTAATAAGCCATCTTTATTTCATGATAATCTACCCCGTGTTAAACACTATTTTTTCGTTTCTCCTGCATCACCCGATGAAATAGCCACCATCATTCGATCCTTAAAAACCACAAAACCTAATAGAGAAAATGATATTGAAACAAAATTTTTTAAATATAGCAACGTAATAATACCTCCTGTCACATGTAATATTTTTAATTCCTGTATTGAGCAAGGTAAATAAATTTCTAGATTCCTTAAAAATAGTCGAAGTGGGCCAATCTTTAAAAAAGGTAACTCGAATCAGGCAAGTAACTACTGACCAATTTCTTCACTATCGCAATTTAGCAAAGTTCTTGAAAAGTTGATTTGCAACCGTTTTCACCACTACCTTCAAAAATATAATTTGTTATCAAATCATCAATATGGTTTCAGACGAAACTCATCTTCAACTTATACTCTTTGTAAAATCTATGAGAAACTGTTAAAAAGTACTGATGATAGTTTATACACTTGTTGCGTTTTTTGAGATCTGACCAAAGCATTTGATACCGTCGACCATCATATGTTACTTGATAAGTTAGAGTGTAATTATGGAAATCCGGGCCTGGCACTTCAGCTGATGGAGAGCTACCTATCTAATGGACCACAATACACAAAAATCCCTCCTTATAAATCAAAATTGGGAAAAATCACATGTTGAGTCCCTCAAGGCTCGTCTTTGGGTTCGCTTCTTTTCTTATTGTACATAAATGACCTACCACTTGTGAGTCAATTTGACACAACTGTATTTGCTGATGATACCTATTTAACTCTGAGTGACAAGAGTTTATCTGGTCTCGAGCTCAAGGCGAACAATGAGCTAAGGAAAATTGATATCTGGATGAGAAGAAATAGATTGTCCTTGAATTACTTTAAATCTTGTTACATGATAATAAATAATGTGAATTCAAAATCCTGCAATGCAAATCTTAGTTTATTAAGAACAATGTATTAAGAAAATTAATAATAAGCTATAGACAGTATACAGAGTCTTATAGGCACAATCAAACCTATGATAAACCGCCTAAGACATACTGTTTCGGAATCGACATTCGTCATTTATTCCTCGCCAGTACAGCTAGGACTAAAGATATGAACATGAGCGTAGAAAGGAAAAGAATCGCAAATTAACCAGATCCTAACGCATTTTTCCCCAAAAATATTAAGTACTGGTAATCACAATATTACAAAAGATAATTATAATAGTTCAATTCAAAATAATTTTTAATAGCATGCCTTAGACAGCTGTTTCGCCCAATCTCAGGACTCATCAGTAAAGCTAGCATGGCCAAAAGGGCAAATATCACCAGTGATAAAAATCTTCAAAACACATCTTTACCAATTTATCGATCAATGAATAAATCTTTACCGATTATGTTTATCATCTTTACCCATTAATCAGTCAAATTTTAGCCAAACTAGATAAATCTTAACTGAAAAATTTTTACTTAATGAAACTAAAGCTATTAATTAAATCTTTACCGAATGAAACTATACGCTGCAAATCAAATCTTTACCGACTAAAGTACAAATCTTACCTTACTCTCAGAAGAACAATAGGCTAGCTAACTCTCTACTCTCCTCATAGCTCGCCTAAAATGGCTACGTCTCCACTAGACTGAAAGGCTCAAAACTAGTGCCAAAATTCAGACTAGAGCTAAACTAGGCTAACAATCTTTAGAAATGAAACGTTATCAATACCCTCTGCTCTCCTCGTAGCTCGCCTAAAATGGTTTGATTTTAAATCTTAGTTTGATTCCAAACTCCACACCCTTGAAACGTCAACAAACTGTGAGATATCTTGGATTATATGTAGGTGAAACATTGCGTTGGTCTACGCATATCCAACAGTTGTCTCTTCAACTAGCTCGATATGCAGGAATTTTCTACAAAATTCGCAATCTTGTACCAAGGGAAACTCTGCGCATGCTCTATCATAGTCTCATACTTTCAAGAATACAATACGGATTTTTAATTAGGGGAAATGCAGCAAAAATACACTTACGAGAGTTATCTGTTCGAATGAATAACATAATACCAGGGATAATACGTACAATAACTTTTAGTAGTAAGCCGCGTAGCCAGAAATTCGCAATGGGGGGGGGGCTGTTTGAGGGGTCTGGGGGCGGAGCCCCCAGCCGCCGGAGGCCAATGGGGGTCTGGGGGCGAAGCCCCCAGCTGCCGGAGGCTGGGGGTTTGGGGGCAAAGCCCCCAGCCGCCGGAGGCACGGGGTCTGAGGGCGGAGCCCCCAGCGCTCGAAAATTTTGCATTTTTTTGCAAAAATAACTTCATTTTAGAGCTATTTTGATTAAAAAATAATGATTTTAAAACGTGGCTTAGAAATTGGCAGTGCAAACATTATTAAACTGGTGGCATAAATGGGCTATTTGGGAGGTGGCTAATGGTAAAATGTAGTTCTCTAGTTTAGATGCTGTTAAACTATAAAATCGAATAGTTCAATAAAACTCAAACGGAGTAATCTATTTCGTATACAGTTTATAGAGAAAAATAATTGGGGGGGGGCTAATGAAAAGAGATTTGAGAGAAATGATTGGTAATTAACAAATACTGAATAGCCCCCCCCCCCCCTATTTCTTAGTTGATAGTATCTTTGTTGATGACACCTATGTTCAGCATTTTTACACTTGCAATCAAATATGATTGCTTATTTCTTACCATTTATCAAAGTTTTCATTTATTTGCTGGTTTTATTTTTGACAAATTAGTCCCCCCTCCAGAACATATGTTTCAAAAGATGCTTTAAATCACTATTTAGTCCACTCCAGTGCATAAAACATTCTCAAAAGTGCTAAAAACGTAGTGTTTTTCCCATTCTGCATTTTGGTCGACATATCAATGGGGGGAGGGGGGGCTATAGCCCCTGGCTACGCTACTGGCTAAAAACGTGGTATTTTCCTAATTGTGCATTTGGTCGGCAGTTCATTAGCCCCCCCTAAATAAACGTTTCAAAATAGTCTAATCCAGTGCAAACTCACAGTCTTAGAAATGCTAAAAACGTGGTATTTTCTTTATTCTGCATTTTGGTTGGCAGTTCATTAGCACCCCCCCCCCCCCCCCCCCCCTAAATAAACGTTTCAAACTATGCTTTAAAGCAGTTTTTAGTCTAATCCAGTGCAAAAGAGAGTCTTAAAAGTGCTAAAAACGTGTTATTTTTCTTATTTAGCATTTTGGTCGGCAGGCCAATGGGGGGGGCTATAGCCCCCCCGCCCCCCCCTCCCTGGCTACGCTACTGACTATACCAAAAGCTTAATATATTAAAACTAGCAGATATCTAGCAGAATTAGCTAAGTATTGTATCAGCTTCATAGCTTCATAACAACAAACTTCCGTTTTCTTTATATGAAGATTATGGTAAACCTAATGAAATGCATAGCCACAATACTCGACAAACTTAAAATGCAGTTTATTTTAAGCCGCGAGTAAAAAAATCTATTGGAAAAGAGCTATTAGTTTATAAAGGTACAAAATTATGGGAAAACGTATATGGTTCAATTAAACGTTTAGGTTCGTATTCATTCAAAAAACGGTTTATAAGAAGATTAATCAGTAATTATGTTGAAACTTAATTTGTTTCTCAGTCATATGTCAATAACTTTTTTTTCTGTTTGTCAATGAATAATACAGTATATGTCATCAGTGTATCATTTCCGTCGCTGTTCTTATGTAACCAAAATTTTGTCTGATATGGTGCTGTGCTGCCCACATTAATAGTTAATAGCGCAGTGCTGCCGACATTGATCGTTATAGTGCTTCAATTTAATTGTTTTATATTTCTTTTCATTTGCTTCACACAATACCGTTTGTAGTTTAGTACATCATATATCGCATTAGCCTTCATCGTGTGTCTATACTGTATTAAACAATGGCTGTTACTCGTTTTTTGTCCGCTTCTTGCTTTCTATCCGCTGTTGGTTTCTTCTTTTCTATTATTATTATTGTTTTTTTTGCTCTCTGTATTACTGTGGTTTCTGGCTGTTTTCTCTTCGCAATATTTGAACGAATTTAGTCAGGGAACACCTTGATTAAAAAACTTTCGGGTTCTTTCGGTGCTTCCTGCCCTGATTGTTAGAATCATTGTGCGATATTTTTATTGTATTATCGATCAAGCGAAACAATAAATGAATATATTCACTGCTGCGCCGACCACAAGCGTAGAGTGGTCAAGGGGGTTCGTTGATTTGTCTAAAATTTACTGCTGTTTGTCTGATGTCATCATTGTTTGTTATTACTGTAGTCCTGTCTTTTTTTTTTTTTGCAAACTTTTCCGAGCTACCAATTTTGAAGAGAGCGGCTCACTCAGTTGCACAAATGTAACCGCTACATGCGTTCATGGGAAATGAGGGCAAAGATACGTCAATCAATCGAATCATAAGAAAGTGAAGGACACCACTCAACGCGATTTATTTTCTAAATAAATATTCAATAGAAAAATAAATTGAAAAAGCAGCTGTTCTTCGGAAAGCCTGAGGTTTGAGGGAGTACCACTACGTATTAATTGTGCTGTCTGCAAGCAAGCGAAATCGTGTTTATGAGTCTCGGAGAGCAAAAAAGCCAGCAGCAAAACACCAATCTTCAAGAATTTTCTTCTCCGTATTATTGTTATTATTATTAAAGCGAATCTAGCGGCAGCGGTGCAAACGAATCTGCTACCGTTAAGTAAAGTTCACCTACACATTGCGTAGGCCTCATTTGGGCCCATTGTAACTGTGGCTGCTATGTTACTATAGTTTTGTTTGGTTACTGGTCAAACTCAGAAAGCCTTCCAGCTTCCTTTAAGTACATGACCAGTTTGTTAATGTTATATTTCGTTACCACATTGTGAAGAGTGGTCTTGGCGATTCGAAACAAATATTTTGGTAAAGCTTGCAGCTTCCGACATGATTAATTAGTCTTTCATCTTTAAGGCTGCATTTTGGACACAGAGAAAACTCAGCTCGACGTGTAGTTTTCTTGTGCCGCTATAGATTGCAGTGCCCAGTTAAAACTCGCACTACTCTTTTTAATTGAGGTTTCTTAAGGTTAAGGAGACGCATTGTTAGTCGTGAGGACGTCCAACCAACAGACTCCTTCATCCTCAAGCAGTCTTTCCATTTATTCCACAAAGATTTCCATCTATCTGTGGACCACTTCTTAACCATGCTAACACAACTGGCATACGGGACTGTAATAAAAGGTTCAGTACCATGCATTTCTGATTTAGATCCTGATTTGGCTAGATGGTCTACCACTTCATCACCATATACCCATACATGTACATGAATCCACGCAATACTGACGTGGTTTTGTTTACCTAACTGATTTAGGTTTCTAATCCAGTTGAGCACTGTAATTAATGTTACAGTGTTCTTTGATAGCTGCCTGGCTATCTACAGCACAACGATATTTTGGTTATGCATTTTTTTCCAAAAGCAGGTCCTTTGCCACTTCTGAAATAGCTAGAACTTCAGCTTCGAACTCAGTGGTGTGTATTCCCAGATGTGAAAATGCTTGTTTTGGCGAGTTTTTTGGTTTTTTTGAGATTTTTGGTTTTTAGTTTGTTTTTTTCTTTGGAGATCGCTGAATTCACGCAGAGAATGTGCTGTCTCTAAAAATCGTGTCCTTGGTCCTTGGCCTTGGCCTCGAACATTCCTGTCCTTGGCCTCGAGAGGGTTTATCCTCGAAAAGTCGGTCCTTGGCCTTGGCCTCAAAATTTTTTTAGTGGCCTCGAACGTAGGGTCCTCGACTCCACTTCTTTTAATATAAATGTGTACGCGGTTGCAGCGTTTGTAAGTGTTGTTATATGCGTGTGTGTGTGAATGTTGTTAGGTGACTATGTGTGTGTATAAATACCTGCTCAAAATAAAGCTAGTGTAGGTTTGAATTGTACGTAGTCGTTGCTTTTTGCTTGGAAATATTTCTTGCCTTTTTTTTGGTGTTTCAAGTGCTGCAGCCACACTCAAGTATATAGAATTTTGATTCATGTACTACTGATTCGGTGTGCCTTAACGTTTGGTGTTATTGCTGCTTCTTGTTTTTGTGCTATCCTTTACTTTATGGTATGCTTCTTTTTTTCTCACATACTGCCTATAAGAAGGGCAAATAAAAATAAGTAAATGAGTTGATGAGGCCCAATCATAGCGCCTGGGCAACACAGCTCCTGTCGAAGAAATGTCGCAGCGGTGGCCAGCCGTTGGCAATAGTGCTGCGTCCGATTTGACCGACCGAGATTTGAATCTCAGTTCTCCAGCGCTAAAGACGGACGCGTTACCGCTCGACCGATTGGCGGATAAGCTCATTCTCACCTCAACTGTACGGTGGGCGGCGAGTAACTTGCATTGAAATGTCTGACGCTCCTTCTTTTTAAAGGCATTCAATCGCATTTCACGTGCCGCCCACTCAAAAGCTTGGGTGAGATTGAGCTAATCTTAGTTTGGTGGTTGTATGACTATGTCCTAGTTTTTTATCGCAAAGATGACTGCATTTTTTACATGCAAATACAGGGTGACGCTTTTCCTTGATTTTGTAGTTTGCAAGTTGTTTTGATTTTGATTTTCCACGCATTTTTGAAAGTTGATTTCTGTTATAGCTTGACGGTGATAATGGAGGCAGATGCATGATAGGTTACTGAGAAAATAAATGATTACAAAATGCATAGAAAATAATATTCTCGTTGCATCAGAGGTGCCAGTTTATGTTGAGCGTTGAGAAGATAGTTTTTATTATTCAAAACTCGGTCTACTTTTAACTTCAGGTTGGGTAATTTCGATTCTTACTTTATTTCCTCAATTCTGAAAAAAGTGAAAAGTAAAATTTGGCTTGATTGAAAAAAATTAATAAGGTTTGTGACAACATAACGCGCGATTGTTGAGTAGTGTCTGGCGTCGTAAAAATACTTGAAAGATTCAGCAAAAACTGCACCAACTTACCTGTACCCAAATATCATTATTGATAGCAGCATGCTTTTACAAAACTCAAACCAAAACTACATTTTTTTTTTAATTTGATACAAAAACAATGTTATATTACAGACCTGTTTCAAAGCAAAAATTGAAAAGGGAACACCATTTAAAACCACGTTACGAAATCAATTGAACAACCATCAAAATTCACAGAAGACAATGCTAAAAGCACAGAACAAAAAATTACCAGTTGCATGCCTAAGACAGCTGTTTCGCCTAATTTTAAGGCCCATCAGCTAGGCTTAGCAAGGCCAAAATGACAAATATTACAGTGATAAAACTTCAGAAAAAAAATTTCAAGAAAATCATAAAATTCTGTCCCATAACAATCATTACCCAACATGTTATGCTACATTGATTGATTTTTTCTAACCAAGATCGTTATCAAACGAAACTCTGGGTCTCAAAATGCTAAACTCTCTGAAATTTTTGCCAAATGAAACTAGGTTACAGGCTATTAACCTAACTGAAATCCCAAAATGAGCTCCTGAAATAATGTAACTGAAATAAGTTTAGCATTTTGGGCCCAGAGTTTCGTTCGATAACGATCTTGGTTAGAAAAAATTAATCAATGTAGCATAATTTGTTGGGTAATGATTGCTATGGAACAAAATTTTATGATTTTCTTGTGTGTGTGTGTTTTTTTTTTTTTTTTTGCTGAAGGCTAATCACTGTAATATTAGTCATTTTGCCTTGCTAAGCCTAACTGATGAGCTCTAAAGTTAGGCGAAACAGCTGTATTAGGCATGCAGCTGGCAATTTTTTGTTCTGTGCTTTTAGCATTGTCTTCTGTGAATTTTGATGTTTGTTCAATTGAGTTCGTAATGTACTTTTAAATGGTGTTTCCTTTTCAATTTTTGTTTTAATACGTAATTACTGCACCCACTCAGCTTGGATGCATTTCCTAATGCTACAACTTTGCTGTACCTTTCTTTTGAATTTGATACCTGTTTTATTTTGAAAAAAAATGCGATTTTAAAAGTTTTTTGACGTTATTGAACTTGTGGACTAAAGTCTTGACTAATGATATATGCCGAAAAAGTTGAAAATTTGTCCGGTTACTCCAACTTATTCTGCATTCATTTTAATTGCGATTTGGTGGTTGTATACGGTTCAATAGCCGAGTGATTTTCCACTTTTTTCAGCTCCTGATTGACCTTTTTTTAATTGTGCAGTGCATTGGCTTGTAAACTTTATTTATGGGTTTAATATTACTAAAATTCCATTTTAGACTATTCAAAAAATATTTTGAAATACTATAAAAAATTGAGAGTGAAAATAGGATTGATGACCTACAAAATTGCTATTATTTCTTTGCAAATTTTAAACCTTTCAAAATTTGCAGTTTTTTCAACTTCAAGCAGATATCAAAATCTGTTTCTGGCTTTGTGTTTGATATGAACTGCAATGTATACGTGCTGATTTTTTTTGTTGAATCGTTATTACGTTTGCTCACTGTTCAGTATTTCAAGGCGCATTAGATGCAGATTTTCTTTAAATCTTCATTTTGATTCGATACAAAAATTTAGAAAAACACCGAGGGTTTTGCATTTTTAAATGGATCTCACACCTCAAGGTGATGTTACTTGATTTTCCTAAGGTTAAAGGGGCACTAATTGGTCATGCTTGCTGTTTTCAGCTCTGCTTTCTTATGCAGAGTCTAACCACCATGAAGTAATAATAGCTTTGCAGCTTTATGTGACACCGCCGGAATGAAAATAAGTACCACAAAAACAGATACTTCATCTTTCAAGAAACCCTGATCAGTGCTTGTTGAAAATGAATGAATAAGTGACACTGAAGCAGGTAGAGAAGTTCAAGTACCTTGGGGCATAGGCGTTGTGAGAATTTTTGATGGGGGGGAGGGCAAATCAAAAATCGCATGCAATGACGTCATCGGAAATTTTCGAAAGAGGAACTTTTTGTGGAGCAAAGATATCGTAGAATGGAAGATCAGACGCCTTGGCCTGGTATAGCACTTAACCAGGACTTTGCTAAGGGGAAAGAGCTAACACCAATAGTTAAAAAGTGAAAATGTCTAAATTGGGAAACGCGTAGAGTAAACTCGCAAAACACAAACGTATCGAAGACGAGGGTCAGGATGCAGAGCCCCCAGCCGCTGAATGATTTTTTGTAATTTTTTGAAAAAAAAAGCTGTTTTAATGCCATTGATTACATTTCGCACATGTTCAGAGCCATTTGAAAGAATTAGATTTTTAATTTGAATGCCAATTGAAAAAATTAAATTGTTCTATCCTCCCTTTACTTACGGTTTAAGTCCGAAACACGCTTAAAACCTTGCATTTTGGAGTAAAATTTTTAAATGGTTTGGCCAGGCGTGTAGCCAGAGATTTGCCATGGGGGGACTGTTTCGGTGGTGCGAAACCAAAGTGAAACAGTTAGCATTTGGAATTGGAACAGTTTTGTGCCCGAAATTAGGTGAAGACAAAGAAAATAAAAAAAGGTCTTCGACCAGGCTGGGATCGAGTTCTGCAACCGACTTCTCTTCAAGAATTGAAGTCTTCAAGTCCAGAGTCCAAAGTAATTGCGGTCTTATTGCCAATGCAAATGGGGGGGCTATTTTCGCTTTTAGTGCAAAATTGTCTCAAAAGTACAAAAAACAGAGTATTTTGCATACCCTGCATGCCAATTGGGGTTCTATAGCCCCCTCCACTCGCCCCCCCCCTGGCTACGCTACTGGGTTTGGCCCAGGTTGGAGGAAATAAGGTACATCGCCATCTGCAGGATTTTAGCAGTAAATAATAATCCACTTCGAAGACTTTCCTTAGATGTTTTTTGTCATGAAAATAACCAGCTATAGGAGTACATGTACGGCCAGGGGGCCCATGCCCCTTAATTCAAATTCAATAATTTGTTCAATGAGCATTTCCACTTGCTAATTTTTTTTTTTTTCAAAAGTATTTTATCGCGTAAAAACTGGCGAGGTGGAGGTGAGTTGTTAATGAAAAATGGTAGAATAGATGGTTACACCTACTAACCATGTTATTGCCAGGACCGGATTTACATTGCGCTAGGCCCCTAATACTTTGGGGATTTTTGCAACGTCTTCCTGCCCAATATAGGTGAAAACCAAACAAAAGTCTTATCATCTTAGCATCTCAAATTGTTGGAAAAATTGAATGATGGGGCCCGGGCCCCCAGGTTGTCAATATCGTTCTCATAAATTACTGTTGTACGGGTGTACTGTTGTATACGAAGATGCTAGAACAAACTGAAACTGAAGAAACAATTGGCTTTTTTGTCATAATTTTCGTCATTGGTGACATTTCAATTGGAGGGGCCCGGGCCCCCCCAACCTTGTCTACGCTTATGCTTTGGGGTTGCATTTACGTAGCGGAAGGCAAGGCGAAGAACGGGATAATCAAATTGGCAAGGCTGGCTCGGTGACACGAGCATTTCACTATTTGGTCGTCATTGACCGAGAATTGTCGAAAACAACAAAGAAGGTGCAGATTCAAGACTTAAATTGTATGGGGGGACGCGTTCCCCATCGAGAGTTAACGTCCCCTCATGAGTTTTCAGTGCTGGATGATCAGACGAAAAAGTGCCTGTCGGCACAAATAAACCTTACCAAATCCGGCCGAATATAGTGCCAAATTGCGGTGAAGACCTTCTTTCTTTTTTTTTTAGGTCTTCATTCGATTTAGGGGACAGCATTAGAACTTAAAGCATAATTTCCACTAAATTTCATTTGCATTTCAAATGCGTTTGGTCAACGTTGTAAAAGCGTCTCACCATGCAAAATTTTACAGTTTAAGAACTGTGCAGATTTTTTTAATAAGAATCTTGGGTAATGACCAAAAAAGCGCGATCGCAAGTTAAAGGGTCCAAAATCAGGTCTTTCCGAGGAATCGAAGGAGTTATATTATTTGACAAAGTGCGTGGCTCTGAGATTAGATAATCACTAACTATCGAGTCGTTACTTCGCCGAATCGAAAGATTTCAGCTTAGATAGTTTGATCATGTTAGCTGCAGAATGCCTCAGGAAAGGCTTACAAAACAAGAAGCTTTACTTGCCAAAGCAAATGAAAAAGGCCATGCAGCTTAGCGACTTATAGAACCTAATGAATCAATTTCGTTAAGGATATTCAATGGAATCGCTTGGGACTTCTTTCAAGCAAAATGATTGAGGTGATGGAAGACCGTGAAGTGTGGTGGCTTAATCTCGAGCTGCTGCCCCTGCAACCCTCACGGAAAAACATCCAATAAATAGAGAAAAAGAGAATTTATGCCTCGTATTCGGTGTCACTTTAAAAGCATAAAAAATGCATCTTTAATAACAAAAGTTTCTGCATGCTTTGATGAAACAATTGATGTCATGACATAAATAACAGTAACTTAATTGAGAAGCCATGATTCCATTGTGATTGGAAACTTACTGACGTATAACGGCAAACTTTTGTTAATAATGGATTTTTCTGACGAGCTGAAATTAGGAAAGACGACATCCATCAAAACTTGATCATTGGAAATTGTAATAGTCAGTACTTACATTGTAGGGGGGACGCGCCCTCCCATCGAGAGTTAGCGTCCCCCCACCGAGATTTAGCGTCTCCCCCCATGAGATTTCAGCGTCCCCCCTAACGAGATTTCAGCGCTCTCTCCATTGATAGTAAGCGTCAGGATGATCATACGAAAAAGTGGCAGTCAGCACGAATAAACCCCAACTTCGAGCCGAGCATAGAACCAAATTGCGATGAAGACCTTTTTTTTGTGGTCTTCACTCGATTTAGGAGACACAAACCCTTCAGTTTTCAGTGAAGACCTTTTTTTGTTCTTTTTTGGTCTTTAATCAAATTCTGGACAGAATTTGAACTTGAAGAATAATTTTTACTCCATTTCATTTGCATTCCGAATGCGTTTGATCAAGGCTGCGTAAGCGTCCCACTCATGCAAAATTTTACAATAAAACTGCTCTGCACTGATCCCACTGGTTGCACCGCAATTTAACTGTTTTCATTTCCAGAACTTGTGGAAAATCCTTCGAACGATGAATATCCATTAATTCAGCAGCAGAGTATTGGTAGCGATGCTCAGTTTGGAGGATCTCGAGACATTTACCGAGCCTCGGTTGACCGAAGTCAAAATAAAACCATTTCCTGTAAGTAATCCAAAATAACAGCATAGTCAACGTTCAAATTTAAACGAGCAATCTTCATCCTCCTTAACGGCAACAGTTCCTATCAAAGTTAAACTATCCCCAATTTCAGAAGCTGTTTAAAAAAACAAGTGTTTGTATATGACTTTGTAAATTCTTTGCAATACATGGTCTTGCAATTTTGAAATTGGTCAAGGATAGTAGATTGCGTGTCAAAAAAGTTCGAAATTCGACCTGTAGGTATTTTTTTCTGTCACTCTGAGATAAATTATTCAGCATATTAGGCTGTATGCAATGTTTTTTTTTATTTCTTTGGGAAAAATTAGGCTTCGGAAAAAAAAAACCTCGTTCGGTCAAATTTGGGCTTAAAATCGCGAGCGTACGAGTGTATCCTTAGTTTATTTCAATAAAGTGCCATTTGCAGAGTTTGCATTTCAAATATCGATCGTCTCTGTCATGTTTTGAATTTGTATTTAGACAAATTGAAAACTTCATGGAACGATTGTCCCAGATTTTGCAAAATCGGGGGGATTCTGATGATTGTTATGATTGCTGCGCTCGCGGTGGTGGTAATTTACTTGAAAGTCATTGAAAACCAGAAAGGTACTTTTAATTTTTTGCTTTGACACTTTTGCAACGCTGCAGGAAATAACTTTCTACAGCAGCCTATCAGCCCAAACAACCTTATTTTACGCAGAGGGAATGTCCCTTTATCGGATTTTTTGTGATAAACCCTTTCAAAAAAGATTTTTTGCTTCAAAAGAACTTAAATGTGAGTAAAATTTTTTCACAAATAACACAAAATCTTAAAGTTGCTAAGGTAAGGGGAAGTTACTAAATTTTGAGGTTTTCCAAAGACCCTTTTCGAAATGTGAGCATTTTTTACTCCGTATTTCACTGAAATGACCTCATCAAACGTTTTCGTGACGTAACCACTTTGGTAGGCATTTTATGATTCAGCTTTTAAAAAACCTTTTGAAAAATTTGATCCGCCTATACGTTATTGAAAATCGTCAATATATTTAAATATCTTGCTTTTGAACTTCTTATGGAAAAGCAATTTTGGACTAAATAGTCTCTTTTTATTTGTCCAGACATGGGGGTGTGGTTTAATTAACTGTCAAGGTCTTTTCAGAGTTTTTCTGCTCCCCACCACTTGGAAGTGTTAATGAGAACCTTAATGATATTTAAGTTAATGAGAACCATTACTGTTGACTATATAGACTAAAACTTTGCAAGGAAATTGTATCAGCTGCATGGTAATCTTAATTTGTAACTTATTTTTTAATTTTTTATTCACTAAGTTATAGTAGTTGTCTTAGCCAGGAGACAAGGAAGGAACCTTTTGGTCTTTGTCGAGCTGCTGCCACCTGCCCATCCGCCAATCACGGTGGAGGTTTCAGACCAACTCTTTAATTGCTAACGTAAAGCAGGGAAGCGGTGAAAACCAATTTTTATAGTCTTCAGGTCTGGTCCGCACTGCGCGTAACATGGTGAGCGTAAGAGGGTATCCTGATTTGATTTCAAACAGAAGTTCGGTACTCCCAGTATGCCGCCTTGCCAGCGCATAAACTGCTGGTTGGTGAAAACAAACCAAGAGCAACATCGTACGCTTACGATTTTACAGTAGACACAGCAGTAGTAGATCGGACATTATTTTGACTGGACTGGGAATCAAACCAGAGACTACCGTTTCAGCTGCAGACGTTTTTTCCACTCAACCACCATCCGAGTTAAATGGTGTTGAGTAAAAAGTTGGTTGATGACGAATTTAATTTCAAACATGCTTCGAATATGTTGTTTATACAGCAATAATTTCAATATGTCTTTTGTTTATGTTTCAAACTATCGTTGTCGTTTTGGTACATATTTATCTTTCTGTCACTCAAACTTTTGTTGCTTTCCATCCAAAATTTTTTTAATTGGAGAAAATTTAAAAAAGAACTTTTAATTGAAGACACCCAGTTTAAGGAAATATATAACAGTGACATTCCTCAGGATCACTCGTTTTATTAACCTGTATTTTAACTAATAAATTAAGGTTTAACCTATGTATGCAATGTAGACAACTGCGTATTACCAAAGTATTAAAACATTTAAAAGCAAAAACCTTTAAAATCCAAGAGCATGTTTTACCCTTAAATGGGATCATCAGAGGTAAATCTTATTCAAATAGAATTGAATAAGATAAAATTTTCCCATGATGATCCCATTTACGGGTGAAACAGACTTTTGGATTTTAGATGCTTTTAATTTTTAATGTTTCAATATTGTGGTAATACGTAAGTTGTGATATTTGCCCGGACTTTTCATTGTTGAGCACTTTTTGAAACTTTGATATCAACCACAGACTAACCAATATAGACTGCAATTTGTAGAACAATTACAAAACAATTGCAAAGCTCAGTATTCACCATTTAACCGATCTTATTTGCCTGCAACTATGACGACAACCTCATCTTTTTCAGGATGTACTTCCATTCCCTATTCAGATCATATGGTGATAAATTGCGTGAACGGATACGAAGCGGGATCTGAGTGTCGTTTTTCTTGCTCGAAAAAAGAGTACCAAATCCAGGTGCAACACAACAGCACAAAAAAGCAAAGGCTGGATTTAGCTAACAATATTTGTAATTACTTATCTTACGACATAGGTTATACCCAACAGTTTTTGCAAATTTTTAAGTTTTTAGTTCAAGACCAAGAAACTGTGCACTAAACTTGCCCAAACCTTAATATTTGCATGGTGAAACTTCGCTAATGTTTTGTTGCTTCGTCATTAAAACTTGTAGGAGTTGGATTCTGGACTCGTGCATTATGAGCTTTTCAAGTATTGATTTCAGTCCTTCAAATTTGCGTGGCCTACCCAAAGTCGGGGATTATAAGTTTTAAACAACAGCATCGGCGACATACAGCATCGGGCCGAAAGTATGCGAAGATCAAAAAAGATCTTCAGCTTTAACAAACCTAAATGCCGCCAAGGTCCTCTGAGCCCGTTAATTTTGACCGTAATCTTCTAGGCGGAGTCTATAGCCTGCTGCCTTCTGGCAACGTTCCCGATCTAAGCTCAACCCCTAACGCTTGCAGTTAACCTTAATGTGGTTTTGGTACCTTGTGTTTCTAAGCGCCTTTTCTTCTGTATTCCTTGGTGAAACCACTAAATTTTAATAGGGCCATACATCAACTACATAGGGCCATACATCAACATAGTCAACTCTGACAAGGACGGAAAAGCAACCGATTTGCAGAAAATGTCCGCCTTGTTTGACTGGACCGAATTGCGTCAACTCCACAAGTTTTGAAAAACCAAAAGTATATTTTGAACAAATCAAGCCAAAGGATGTATATTCGGTATTTAAGGTAACTGAAAATTTTAGGGTAAACTGATTTTTATCCTTTGCCGAATGTCTAATTAGGCCATTACATGCTGGAGAGCTTTTATAGCTTAACGCGTTACGAACCATGGCCGAAAGTGTGTTATTTAGAAAGTTAGTTGGACAAGGCCCCACAGATTTCAAAAACGCACTGTTTCGTTAAACTTTGCATTTGTTTGCGTAAAAATGATATTTTTATACCCATTTATTTTTGATGTAATTAAAATTTTCCATCTATTCTTTAAATTGAATTTGTCCAATCTGGAGGCATTTATTAACTTTGACGTTGGGTGCGCAAAACTTTTTTGTTGTTTGAAGGGTACTGAAAGTCACAAATGGTTCAGAATCACTGCCCATACACAGAACTTCTAATCACGCTGCAGAGAGATATCATCAAGTTAAATCAGAATTTTTTACAGGGGATCTACGCGGGATTTCATATTACTCGCAGAACTTATCCAATGCCGAAGAAAGTCTTTTTTGGTGTCTTTCATAAGAAGATGACGAACTGCAAATGCGTTGACATACACACAGACATCACGAAAAATTGCGTCAGCAAATTGCCTCAAGTTTCTTGTGAAAATGCTTTAGCTCAATTTATCCAATATATGGTCAGATTATCGCTTTATCCTAAGCCTTGTGATCTACCAATTGTTCCCCAAAAAATAGGAAAGCCAGCAAAATGTTGAAATATGTTTGTTAATAAGTGATGCGATTATCGAGCAAAGCAGTTGGTTATAACACTTCCATTTCAACTATTTGCAACTTTGCAAAAACGAAAATAAAAATTAAATTATTGCTGAAGTTAAATAGGCTGAATTAATTTAATAGTTTACAGAGATATCACGTCTTACAATTCTACTTCATTTGACAACACACATTTAGAAATAAAATTTTTTGTCCAAATACGGTAAAGTAATCGATCATTTTTAGCTTCTTTGTATTTATGACGTCATAAATATGTTCATAAAGTGATAATTTGATTTTGTCCTCGCGGACGTGGTTGAGAATGCATAACGTCGCGAATGACGCGAATCCATTTTCCAAATTTTGCAAAAAGTTTTGCAGACGCTATAGTTCATGTATTATGCTAAGTTTGTTATTTCTAGTTATTTTATATAATAATTGAATAATTATGTACATTGTAAATTTTAATCGCTTCCAATTTGCTTTTTTTGTGTTCGCGTTATACTGCATTGTATTATGGAAGAACGTTTATGTTAACTAGTAAAAACAAGTTTGAAACTGTGTTTATTCCCCGAGGAAAATGATGCGTGACTTTTGCCTATACTGTAGCGCCTTTGGTAAGCAACTCAGTTTGGCAGAGTTTTGCAAATATCACGAACTTAATTGCTATTATTTGCTTTAGTTGTCGGTAACTTGATAAAACTTACCAGAAAGCTTCATCTAACGGGGGTCGGCAATCTACGGCCCGCGACCACTTTGTAAAGCAATAACTTCAGGCTGGAAACTACTAAAAACCTTTTTCTTTTCCTTTTTTTGAATCAGAGAACCAACTTGAACTTTTATCAGAATCTGCTGAAGGCTTTTTGGGGGATCTTCATCTAAATTTTGATTAAGAAATACCACTCAACCAAATTTGCGCTGGCTCGCCGGGACCTTGCTGACTTTGGTTTTGGCACTCAACCGTGAAAAGGGTTGCCGACATCTGAACTGAAAAACGACTGACAGTTTCGAGTGGTTCGATAGTTATTTAATTCGACTTAACTTATAGTAATGGAAAATTGACTTGTTAAATAATTAAAAAATATGTTTAAAAGACTTTTTTTTTTTTCTTTTTACGCTTGTCAATCTTTTTCGAGAAGAATAACTAAAATCAAAACATTCTATTTGAAGAAGATCGTTAAAAAAAAATGAGTAAAACGTTTCAATACACATGTTCTATAGTAGAGTATTTGGTTGTGTTGAGGAATTCGTGGTGCTTCGAATCAGAAGTGACTTTTTGGCTTTTGCTACCAGAAGATGAAATTGCCATAACGGAACAAAAGCGGCTGACGGTAGAAACACGAAATGTAGAACTTAACTGGGAAACGTATAAAACTATCTTTGCGCAAATTTTTGGCAACATCAAAATCGCAAACTTTGGCAAATTTTTGGCAAAATCGTGATTTGAGCTTCTTAACACGCGTAAACTGAAAAGCTTAAAAGTTCAAATGGCGCACCGAAACTAAATGTACTGTAACTAGAATGGAAAAACATCATTATATCAGTATCATAAATACTCAATAAATGATACTGATTTTTTGTGCTTGATCATACTTTTATTTTGCATTATCTTCAACTGAAAACAAACGACTAAATCAAGGGCGTCCAACCAGAAGTGACCCGCCAAAGGTTTTAAAATGGCCCACGAAAGGTTTTTGCGTTGGTTGGTTGATTGATGCCTCCGCGCTGACGTTGTGAGTTGCAGAAAAATACCACAAAATCCTTTTTTTAAGACCTTTTTTTTGGTCTTCACCTGCTTTTTGGCTGAAAACACTGCTCAAATCTAGCGAAGACCTTTTTTTTTTTTTTTGGTCTTCACCTATAAATTTTGGCTCGCCAAACTTTTGGAACAGCAAATTTGGCCCGCGGCTGAAAAAGGTTGGACGCCCCTGGACTAAATTTTTCCTCGAGTAATGATGATAAATTCCGAACATTTGCAGCAGTGATAATTACGATGACTAATTATGAAACGCTTTGAGTGTACTCACAAAATCGGTCAACAGTTGTTAAACCTTACTAAATTTATTTAAAATTTCATAACAATAATTCCACTTGAATAAAAAACTGACGATGGTTCTTTAAGACCGAAATCAATTTTATCATTTTATGAAGTTTTAAATAAATTTTAGTAGTTTTTGAATATTAACTGATTTTGAAAATGCACTCCATGTTTCATCATCAATGAACCATATCCACAAAATTGTCATTTTGTACTTCTTCGGGCTGGGTTCGATTCTCTAGAAGTTCCCATGAACAATCACTTTGTAACCACCAACCAATCTTAAGCACTTCTTAGTATTTTATTAGTGAAAATTTTTAGTGTTCTGTTTTCGTATCATAATCTTCCATCCTTATTTGTTTAATTTTTCGATGCCAACCCGCGTCGGTATTAACATGACAAATTAATATGATTTCGCGCTGGCAGTGACCACTATTTTCGGTGTTCTTTATTAAATTAATTTATGTTTCAAATAAAAAATTTACATCCTACAGGAATTGCGTTGTTTAAGCAGTGAACTTTACAGCATTATTCGTGATCGAGCATCGAATATCTTTTGTTGTTTCTTCAGCCTTAGAGAATTTTTTGACAGATCGAAATATTTCCCCAGCTCTTGCAATTCTGGTAATCTAACCTTTTGGGAAGAGTGACAAAGTTGGATTTGATTTCCGGCTGTGCCAAAGACTATAAAAGTTGGTGTTAGCCAGGACACAGCTTTCCTGCTTGATGTTCAGCAGTAAAAAGATAATGATAAAGCTTTTGCCGTGCCGGCGGGTGGCAGTAGCGCGACTCGAAGATCGAATGCCCCTTCCTTCGCTGTCTTTTGGTCTTAAAAACAATTTTTAGATTCGCTTTTCGGGTTTGAACATTTACTTTCCCGTTAGGATAGGGTTTAGGCTTCAACTATTCGATTCGAAAAGTTGGTAACTCATTATGAATTGGCACTGCTGTTGGTAAAAAGGAGAGTAATAATAATATTGATATATACCTGCAATTCCGCGTTTCCTTGACCCACTAAAATGTAACCTTTATGACACGCAAAACAAATGGTATTGTTTAATTGTTAAAAGTTTTTCCTGTTGACGTCATAAAACTTAGCCATAAACGGGACATGAAAATAACGCGGAAAATGTCAAAGCCGCTGAACCGGTCATGACGTATTTAGCAAACACACAAGATTGTTCAGCAGCCGGGGCAGAAAAGCCTTCCCTAATGGCTAGAAATAACTTGAAAGTTTGCATCACGTTTGTTTGATTTCTTTGAGGAAAAATCCTTTTTTGGTTTAGAAACTTTTGCGCTTGCGGATGCATAAAAGATGAAGATCGTACAAAGATTGGGCTTTTATTCATTCAGCAATAAACCGCGATACGCTGACGCAATATGGAACGTGGAAGTTGTTTTCACATAGTTAGTGAATTTCCCGAATTTTTACCGAAATTACAGTACGTTTCCGTCGGCGACAAACGGTCGTCTTTTTTACGCGTCCATACTATACAATACTCTATACATAATACCCGAAGAAAATATTTTTGGGCAAAAATTAGCTTTGATGGCTCGATAAATCTGTCTGCCAGTTAATGATTATTATTAATAGAACCCAACTCAACTTCAAAACATATTTAGAAAATGTATAAAAACGTAACCCCAATTAAGGAAACATCTACTGTATGCGCTTAAAACAGAATCCGGAAAATGATTACTTTGGAGAAAATAATCATATAAGGTAAAAGACGGATAATGTTATTGCCCGACTTTATATAGATGCTTCCTGTGTTAAATGAATGAGATTTAAAAATGTCCTGCTTTATTCGTTCTTAACATATAATCAAAGCAATAATTCTATAGCTAAAGTGCTTAGCAAAGAGATCGACTTAAAGTTGAAGTGATTATAGAAGTCGTTGTTGGCAACTTAGTAGTGCTACTATTACCACGTTGAGTGTCAGAGAGCTGGTGCAGCACTAAACGAATGCTTGAAGAACTCAAGAAGTATTGAATATTGAATTAGATAAAATTCAACGCCAAAATTATCAAATAACATGTACTTCATGGAAGTATTGTATATGTTAAACGTAAATCCAAAACTTTGGTTTTCGTTTCAAGTTACGAGAAAAGTACCGGTATTGTCAAAAGTTATATGACGTAATTGAACTGTCTATAGAACTGTAAGTGCATTTGTAACAAACACTTAGTTAGAGGTTGATAAATGCTAAAAAATACAGTATCTGACTTCATAGTGTTCAAAGCATCAAAAGATCTTTAAAAATGGTCAAATAAATTGATTTTGATGTCATTGATCAAATCTTGGAGCAAAACTGCACCACGATGATATTATGAAGTTCATCGCAATTCTCAACTTGTGGCAGACATCAAAATATTGCTCTGATTTATTTGACTTTCAAAAGTTTGTTATTTGAAGATGCTACACTTTTGTATTTCGAATTTGAGTTACGAGTGGTTTTAGGGAAGTTTTCACGTCGCGTTTGGCTTGCGTTGAAAGTCTCAATGAATTTCCCACCTCAAGGTACGTACCAGCTGTTGCAATCCATCGTCAAAACAGTGTCCAGAGAAAAATAAGCTCAATATAGCAATGTATACATTAAAAGAAAAAACAAGATGGACATAAATGCCAAAAGAACACAAAGACTATTTTTTCAACACAGGTATTTACACACACTAGCGGAACTTGCTACGGCAGGGAATCGAATCTTTACCCTTGCGAGTTTGAGTCCCTACCGCTGCGTCATCTGCAAGTTAGTGCTGATATAACAATGTTGTACGCCAAACTAATGTAGCGGATACTGTTCGCCATCTTACGCGTATGGTTTTCGAACATGTATTTGCAGCGGCAAACTGTCGAGTCGCCAGAGGGTTGCAGGTGTGTCGGAAAAATTCTTCTAACTGCTGTGCAAGTGGATTTCGCTGACATGATCACAGTCAATTTAATTTATCTTAAGCTAACTTGGACCGAACGTTTTTCTTCGAGTGAATTTGTAAAATTTATGAAGCGGTATGAAGCATATTGAAGAGTGGCATTGTGCCACGTAAAAAATGTCATCGAAATGACACATTTATCTTAAAAAGAATAAAAACAAAATATCTCAAGAAGGGCAAAAGGTCAGTTACGTATTAACGCTCTTTGGTAACTGCTGTATGTAAAAACAACTCAACTGTTTTCATTTTCAGACCTTGTAAAAAACTCTTCGACTGATGCACAGCCCTTAATTCAGCAGCAGAAGCAGCGATATGGTGACGACACACAGTTAGGGGGATCTCGTGACGCCTATCATGCCCCGGTTGACCAAAGTCAAAATAAAACAATTTCCTGTGAGTGTCAAAAAAGATAACAGCGTACTGAAAGTTCAAATACATCATGAGGCTTTTTTGATTAATTTGTTTTTCCTCTCTTCCTCTTTGCGATCCCATCCTACTATCACTAGTTCTTCTTCCCGAGGCAAAGCAACCAGTGACAATGAAAGCCGTAAAAAGTTAGGATTTACATCATGATTTGTTGAACAGGCTGTCATAATGGTCTTGCAGTTGTACAGTTGGTTAAAATTAGATTGCAAGTCAAAAATGCTAAAATACCATTAATTGCAGTAGCAAAATATAGAGTGCTAGGAGGCCCAAAGTATCCCTGTAAATTTTTGCCCCCACCCCTCGAGCCTTCAAGGCTCCATACAATAATTAATATTTTACCAAAAATGCACCGCAACAAAGCGCAGCAATTTTTAACCACTAAAAGCGCAGTGCAAAATGTCCAATTTAATTTTATTTTCTGAAGCGCAGCGCAACTTCCCCAACGAGTTTTTTTATTCAGCTGAAGCACATGGCAACTTCGCCAATTAGGGAGCGGGAGTTTCGTATCAGTTCAAAGCAAAGCCTAACTTCCGCAATTGAATTTACAAATCACAATCCAAATTCCGCATTTTAGCAATTTGCGAAAGAAGATCGACATTTGACAGTATTGCAATTAGAATGAAACAGTATTTAGTTCGAAGCACAAAATTGCATTGCTTACGGAAAAGAAATTTTGAAAGCGCAACGCAATTCAACCGCAACAAATTTTAAAGAAATTAGTCTGCAACGCAACTTTCGCAATTGGCCAATTGCCGAAGTTGCGAAACTTGCGCATTGCGCTTTGTCCACTTCACGTTTAAAATCTAAGATGGTCAAAATTATGCCAAAAAAATGAAACTATCCCCAAAGCTACCAAGTTCCAGCACAAAAACATTACCATTGCTGGAGCTGTACGGTCCCTGAATTGGTGTAAGCCTGCCGGCTCAGCGACCGCCCCAGGTACAGTACACTGCTTTGGCACACTGGGCAACATAGTCTTTCGCAGCCTCTCTAAAAAGAAATATTGCATCGCTTATTGGTGCTCTTTTGGAGACAATATTTTTTGTCTGTCATCACTCCCTTTCAAAACAAAAATAAAGCATGCTACTACTGCCACTACACAATTTAGAGAGCTAAAGTTCCTTTATCAAGCCAATGAGAAAATATTTTTAACACCCAAAATTTTAAACCTCATTTGGATTATACGATAATAGAGTAAATAGTCTTTAAAAAACTGTAACTTTCCAATCGATGGTCGAAAAACTGGTCAATTTCTTTCAAATAACTTTAAAACAGATATTTTTCCCAGAAATTCAAATAATCGGCCATGCTTAGATTGATTGAAAAGAAATTAATTTACCTAATCAAATTTCCATTACAGTTACAGTTATATTTTAGTCTTATTTTTTTGCAAATCGAATAATCTTGAGATACTCAGCAAGAAGACCTGAAAACCCGACTCCATCCCCTTACACATTACGAAGCTTTCGCCATGACGTCAACATGGCGTCCAGCCTGACCAATTGTTGATATTTGTAGTAAATTTTCCTGGCCACCCGATCCACCCGATCCACCTGAGCCACCCGATCCACCTGAGCCACCTGAGCCACCTGAGCCACCTGAGCCACCTGAGCCACCTGACCCACCTGAGCGGAATCAGCGTTTTGATCAAAAATGTTTTCTATTCTTTAGTGAAGTTGAAAGAGAACAAAACTAATCTAATTATTGTGTTGGCCGTGTCTGAAATTTTATGAATTTGCATTTAGACAAATTGAAAACGTCATGGAACGACTGTCCCAGATCTTGCAAAATCGGGGGAATTCTGATGATTGTTGTAATCGCTGCGCTCGCGGTGGTGGTGATTTACTTGAAAATCAAAAAGGATCAGGAAGGTCATTTTAGGTTATTGTTTTATTATTCTCTAAATTTTCAACTCCGCAGGAAATAATTTTTCATTATCCTGCTTCTTTATTAATTTGTTTTTGTTTATTTTTCGATCCTTTTGTGCAGTACTGTACGTGAAAAACATGAAGAACACGGTAAAGAAGTAGCAAAACAGTAGCAGCAAAACAACGAACGGTATGTCAGGAACTTAACAGCCAACTCAAATCAAAAATCGAAATTAGGTTTAGTTGGGTTTGGGTATGGCTATACGCAATGGTGCTATTCATTCGGTTCTCACCCATTTGCACAAACCGGAGCTGAATTTATAGAGATATGGGAAATAAGTGTACAGTGTCTATCCCAAGGTCACAGCAAGGAACAGCCAGTTCGAATCGCGAACTGGGACCAGCAACCTTTCAGTTTCTAACCCATCTCTCTGTCATTGAGGAATCGCCACCGCAAGTTTCTGGTAATGAAATAGTAGACACTAGTTAGATTCTAAGTCAACCTAATAATGACTTTGGTGCTCACATCAAGTTTCCGTCATAATATTTGCATAAAGATAGTCGCCATTTTTACAAGTCCCCTTTTTACTAAAGTTTTTGGTCCTGGTTTGGAATCTTGTTTTCATTTTTTTTTTGTTTCTGTTTTTGATTTTTTTTTCGTAAACGACTTTAAAAACGTGCCAGAAAAGTTAACCAAGTTCCAGTTATTTATTTGTTGCACACCATCAATAAACGTAAATATACAGCTGAAATGGTACTCAATATGCAATGGATGCGACAGGGAGGCTGCGAAGGGACCGCCAGGAAAACTGATGGAGGTTTTTCCTTAAGTAACAGCAGTGCCTCAAAACGACCACTAGCAGTGGTGGTCATTGACTTGGGGGGCCCCGGGCAAGGAGACAAAAAATGGGCCCCCCTTAAACAACACCTAATGCTACTGAGATCGTGCAGGATCAGCGCTTGCGGGTTGGTACTTAGCACAAGCTCGTCCCACCAAAAAAGGTTCTTACTTAACCGATGAAGGCATGTAGCCTGCCATCAGTTGTAGTAAATCTGAGGGTGAGCACAAAATTATTAAAAACTCTCACAACTAGCCGATCAGGATCTGAAAATTCAAGACTAAAAACAGTGTCATAACAAATTATTAGGCCTACCCATACATGCTCAGTACCATAAAACTAGGGATTTCTATGTCATACATTCTACAGCACAAACAAAAAATTTCTAAAATGCGGTTAACTACTAAAAAAGATTTATATAGCTGTATTAATTCTCTGTGTAATACCCTATGGCTTATACTATGTCCATGAACGGATATCAAGTACAGGTAACCTGCAAATGCTTTGGGCTAGGCGTTTTTTGACACTTAAAGAGCCACTTTTTGCAAAGTATCCCTCAAGAAAGAGCCCTCTGCAAAAAAAAAACAGAAAAGAGCCCTTTGAAAAATGGGATCCTTCTATAGTCCAAGGAGCTCTTTGTAAAGAAACGATCCAAACAGGGCCATCTGCTAAGGGGCCTTCCTCAAGAAGGTAACCGGCATAGAGCCTCTTCCATAGCCGAAAAGATCCTTTTGCAAAGAAACTATCCAAGAAGAGCCTTCTCTCATCATCTGAAACAGACCCTCTTCATAAGGCTCTTTATAGGGCTCCACAAATGGGCCCTCTGCATGTGCTTTCCATAAAAAGCTTTTCACAAAGGAGGCCTTTACTTGTACAGGAATGTACAAATAAGGGCCCTTCCAAAATGTCTTTCCAATAAGTGCCTTCTGTAAAGGCCCATGGGCCCTCTTCATAAGGCTCTTGCAAAGGGGCCCTCTTCATAGGGCCCCCACAAACGGGTCCTCTGTATGTACTTCCCATAAAAGGCCCTCCACAAAGGGAGCCCATATTTGTACAGGAATGTACAAATAAGGGCCCTTCCAAAAATGTCCTTCAAATAAAGGCCCTCTGTAAAGGTCCCCCAAAAGGAGCCTCCAATGGGGCCCTCCACAAAGGGCCCTGATGCGTTAACCTTAATGACAGAACAAATAAAGGTTCTGTAGTAGGTGTAAATGTGCTACAAAAATTTGGGTGGCGTATGTTGCGTATTTTTTAAGGGGGCCCCTGTAGCGCACGAAATCAAGTGGGGGGGCCTCGAGCAACCAACCAGCTTGCTCGTGCTAATGACCATCACTGACCACTAGTACCCTTTTCTAATCACTTGTTTTTAATCAAACTGTCTTGGCCTGGAAACAGTTGAAGGGACCTTTTCGAGTCGATTTGCCACTTGAATACAAATTTTATAGTGGTTGGTTTGACAAGATCGGGATTGGAACCTGAGAACAAAACTTCAGTAGCATACGTTCTGCTCACTCGGTCGTTTTCTGCTCTCCATTTTCTGACTCCTCGGAAAGATCGAAAAAAGAAAAAAAAATGGAAAAAGGAATTGGGGGCCTTGCTGGTTTCGTTTGGTATTCTAACTTCGTTCTAAGCTTTTTCTTCTAATAATTGTGCATTCCCGTTATATTGACCGTTTCTTTGTGGGCGTTTTACTTGGCATCATCCAGAATTTCATTTTTTGCAGGCTGCTCTTCCTTTCCGTCGTCGGACCATTTGTCGGTAAAATGCACGAATGGAAATCAAGTTGGGTCTCAATGTTATTTTTCTTGTGATAAAAAGGAGTTCCAAATTCAGGTAGAGTGCCTGAAGAAGACCGGATGTAGCTAGCAATATCTCATGTGACAAGTGCCCAAGTCTTTCTTGCTAGATTTTGAGCTTTATGTACCGAACCCATGTACGAAAAACTCCAATTTATACTCAATTCCAGTTTTCTGCAGTGCTCGCAGCTGTTTTTATTTTGGCCGTTGCAAGTTGTAGTTGCCGTTATAATGGTAACCCTCGGTAAGAAGCAAAAAGATCGTAAACGTCATTTTGACGGTCGAGCTACAAACTTCACGAAAATAACATCGCAATAAAATATTGTCAACAAAATACCTTGATTTACTTGTATATGCGTTACATTTTTAATATTGTTTTCGAATATCGTTAAACACACGTAGGCACAGCATCGCTGTTTCAAGTAGAAAAGTGTATTATCAGCTTCGCACCATCTAGAAGTTTACAGCAGATGAGATCTTTTGCTTTTAGCCCTCTCATCCCGTTAATGCGGTAGGCGCATGGCGTTATGGCAGTTCCCCCTATTGTAGTTCCGTTTGATACCATGGCACTTCTTGGTGGCACAACCAGGGAGTCTAAAAGGCCTCAGCCCATCTCAGCCAAGTCACTTAGAAATTTTAACCCATATTACAAGCGTTTAAACATGTTTTGGGCTTGTCCTGCAAATGGGGGGACTAAAAGGGACTGGGTGATTTAATTCTCCAACTAGCTTTTAAACTTTAGCAATTTAGTTCTTTTAAATGGATGAAAAATGATACAAAATTTGATTCAAATGGCACAAAAATGGCTATTTTTCTGAAAAAAAAAAAAAACACAAAAACAGCCCAACGGCTGGAGGCGCGGACCAAATGAAACATTTTTCAAGGAAAAAATTTACCTTAGTGTTAAAACATCCCTCCAAACTTAGCAAAATGCTGGTTGCGCGCTTAAGGCTTCTATATATTTTTTTTTTTCGCCTCAGCCACAACCATTACTTTATAGGGCTCTACTTCGGCCATGTGTCAAACAAAAATGGCATGGACGGAAAAACCTCCAGTTTGTAGAAAATGTCCGCCTTGTTCGACTGGAGTAAACTGCGCCAACTCGACGCGTTTCGAAGAAGCAAAAGAATATTTTGAAAAAATCAAATCAACGGATGTTTTTACGACATTTAAGGTAACTAAAAACTCGAGAATAAGCCAAGTTTTATCATTTTCGATAATTAAATAGGCCGATATGCTGAATGTAACTTGCTACAGCAGGTCGTCTCGGTATGGTAGGGGCCAGAAATGCCGTCCTTAGAAAATTGGTTGGGCCAAATCTCGAAGATTTCTAAACCACTTCCAACTATTTCCTTCATCTACCCATCAACTTTAGTATAATATTTTTTAATATTAAATCTGCTAGTTCGTGAAATGATCTCCAAAGCATAAATTGCCCCTGGTTTTGGGCATAAATCATTTTAGGCAATGGTAGTATAACGTTACATATATATAGCTTTGTAGACAAAATGTCGCAAATTCCAGCTAATGTTTTAACTGTGAGATAAAATGAATTTTTTGTATTGTCCGAAACTTGTGCTCGGCTCCGCTTAGGTTCCTGCAGATGAAGGCTATTCTAGTTTAGTAAGTGCTGCAGTCGAGAGTAGGCTTGGTAGGCTCGGGCTACCTTATTTAGCAGGGTAGGTTTACGACTTCCAAACCATGCGTATACTTCTACTTGTAACGGAAAAACGAGGTAACACACCGAAATTCGGCCGAAAATTAATCCAAATCTTGGCGAGAGCCTTTTTCGGGGAGGCTTAATCTATATTTCCGCCGAAAACTGGAACGTACTCGTATTTATCGGAGCCTACTTTGATGTCTCCGAAGCCAATTCTCCAACAGCACTTGGTCAGGACGGCAGCACTGTGTCTAGTTTGCTGGATACAACGTTCCTTAGTTTATCACTAACGTTCATTTGGTTGGACTGATTTACTCTTCTTCCGTCCAACCGCACCGTCGCACATCATCTTTTCATGGTTCTGTTTGCGAGTTTCGTCAGGCTGGCCACCACAGCGGGTGGACTGCTTGGCTCCGATGGGAATTTAACATGAAGTGTCTTTCCCAAGGACAACGACGCATTACCAGTTTGGGAATCAAACCAGGGGTCTGCAACCTTTTGATCATCAACCCGGCGCTCTACCACTGAGCTATCGCCGCCGCGATCACCATAGTTACGTCAGCCATCGATTAATCAAAACTGTTGGTCTATTGTAATTCCGGTTTACAAAAAACTATTCCCTTTTTCTGTATCTTCATGCATTTTCAGTTTGAGAACAACTAATATACAGAAAATAATAAATATTGGCCAATATTTTTGCCTAGCGGTTTATAAGTTAACTCCTTGCAGTCTTACACTATATTCTTTGATTGCAATTATCAAAATTTAAAAAATTGCTTTTTACAGGGGTTTTATGCTGGATTTGGAATAACTTGCAGGACAACGCCCATGGATATTATTATTGGGTCCGATGGGTCCAAGATGACCAACTGCAAATGTGTAGATAAGCGGTCAGGCTCAACAAGTCGTTGCTACCACAAATTGCCAAGGTTTGCTTGCGAGAGAGGGTTAGCTAAATTGGTTCAGTACTTGGTGAAATTATCGGTCTATCCGGAACCTTGTGACATTGTTCCAAGTTCATGCTGAATTGCTTATTATTGACTAATAAGTTACTGAAATTATTCGGCTATACAGTGTGATTGATTCAAATATTGTCATGCATTTAAAATACTCGCTTTCATTTCCTTCTCCTTCCCCTTATCCCTAGCTGAACTTTCTGAAAAACTTTCTGAAGTAGTTCGTAGAATGGAATGTTTGAATTAACTATAACGTGTTGGCTGTACAAAGTAAGTTGTCTAAATAAATTTTAAAAAAATTACTTTAACTTACTACGTTTTTGTTTCTTGTAACGTTGCCAGCTCAAGCAGTTGATAAACTTTTTATGCGTCAGGTATAAAATACTTCCGGCCCGTTCTATACAGAGTGTAAAAACATTTGGGCACGAGCATATTTTCATTTTTCAGGATATTTAAACAGAAATTTGTGCGCCAGGCGTAGCGCTTAAATGGTGTGTAAACTGCCAGTTGGTTGAAATAGACTGAGGTTACGCTCGTCGTTCAGACTTTACCTGCAGTGTAGGCCGGACCTTATGGTAAATATACTTTGTTTATAAAAAGTCAGCAACACTTTTCAAAAATATATTTTACTGTAAGCAAGAGATGCATTGCGCCATCTGACCAATGTCGAAGCAAGCAATCATCGGCACCAGCAAGTACTACTCCGATTCTGAACAAACAAAAATTCTTGAAAACTCAACCAAATTTTATACCCAAAAAGTCAATCAACTTTAAAGTAACAACAACCTCAAAAATTACAACTTTGGCGGTACGCCCCCATACCACGCGATCTATCTCCATCAATTTCGAGTAAACCTTGAATTACGCATTTACCATGTGATTTATTTCAACCACCTGATTGGCTATTTTTTTGAAAAATAATTTGCAGCAAGAGGAAAATAAACAATGCATTTAGTTTGCAAGGTTGTGAGGCAACGCGCTCTTTAGCGCCTGTTACTGCAAAAATATAATTATATTTACAAAAGGGATTAATGCAAAATTAGTAGTCTCCTGCATTTTTTATAATTTGCTTAGGTTAACTAAATGTGGCCTTATTTTTAAAAAATGATAGCCTACGTATTTGCTTGAATTATTCAAGAACAAAAAAACAAGTTATTCAGATAAAATCAGCCTATAGTAACCACCATAGGCTAATAGCTACACTATGTACTTAAACTGTGAAAGATTTTATGGGGGGACACTTCCGCAGCCGTGTCCAGGCGCAATCGGACGGCTTCCGCAATCAAAAAAAAAAATTACTCACATCCAGGAGTAGTCCAATAAAAAAGGTCTTCGCCGCAATTTGGTACTGGTTTCGGCCTGAATTTTGGTCTTATTAGAATTACCGGCCACTATTTCGTCTGCTTGTGCCCCTCCAAGCGAGAAATATGCCCCCCAAAGCGAGGATTGTGCCCCCAAAAAAAGTAACAGACCCGGTGCCACTGGAGTGCGTTTCGGGGCCTGTGACCCCTCAAAATACAACTGGTGTCTCTCCAAACGTGAGTGAAGTCTCGTTCCAGGACAAAAAACACGAGTGAACCCCAAGACGAAGCCGAAGATTTCATGACGAAACCTTTTTTCGTTTTGCATTGGTCTTTACGAATGAAATTGTTGTCAGGAGTCGAGATCCGCACCGTAAGATTCCGTCGCGCCCCGCCAGGCTAAGAACGTACCCCCCCGGAAGAAAATTGTGCCCCGAATGAATGGCAAGAGACCCGTATCCACAGGGAGTAATTTGGGATGAAAACCTTTCCTTTCTTTTTTTTTTTTTTTTTTTTTGGTATTCACTCTCGAATTTGACGGAAAAATTTATAAGAGCCTCTCCAAATATTTTTTCTGCTTCCTCCCCCCAGTCACGCTACTCTGACGCCGGGCCTGCTTTGCCCATCACTATAATTTTGATATTATTGGAGGATAGTCGAGTGGATGGAGCGTATACTACTGAAATAGTAAACTCAGAATTCCGATCTTTACTCAGAAATCCAACAGACTATAACAATTGGTGTTACAGCGTTTCCAGTTATACAGACTAACAAATTTCTCCATAAATAAATGCCAAATAATTTCTACTTAGGGTTGTTGTACAGTATACCGAGCAATGAAATAAATAATCGTGCTGTTTGATGTTGATTGCGATTTAAGGTAGATTGTGAAGCTTTCAGCACCGTTCGTAGACATGCCGTCTCCAACCAGTTGTAGGGTTTTTTATCGTTCCAATTTGCTCAAACTCGAGGAGTTTTTTTCAAATTAGACTTTTATTGAATAAAGAAAATCATATGTAATTATAAGCTAATGGTAGACATATGGTGTAACTCATGGGGTGGTTCCTTTATTTTTTGACTGAAAATACAGTTGACAATGGCGCAATCGTGACCGGGAAGAGGGGCTAAGGAGACAAAGTACAGTAGTATTAGTTTCATTCTAACAAGGTAAACACACAAAAGTCCCTTTCGAAAGACAAAAAGCACCAAACAACCCTAAGGTTTTCTAGTCGAGATGCTTCCTGTCAATACACACAATACAATATTACAGCCAAGTCACGTAAGAAAATTTAGCCTAAATTTATTTGGTAAGTTTTAAAACAAGTTTGGACTTGTCTAGTAGGTAAAGAGAGGGTTTGAGCCAATTAATCTTTGGAACAATACTTTTGCAAATTTCCAAGCAAGCAAGATTAGACTTTTTTCCGTTTGGCTTTTGGATTTATGGATTTATGGAACAATCCTTTTGCAAATTTTGAAGGCAATCGTACACGAAGTACGTGATTCCAAGCAAAAAAACTGAAAAATTGATTGAAGGTTTTTACATTGAAATTCTTACAATAAATTCTTACAATAAATTCTTACAATAAAATAAATTCTTACAATAAATTCTTACAATGAAATTCTTACAATAAATAGAATAAAACAATTGAAATTCTTACAATCGAAAATTTAAAAATTATATTTCAATCCATTATTCAATCTGACCAATGATCTGAATGAACAAGAAAAGCGCATGTGCGTAGTACGGCAATTTTTTGTCATAAAAGTTATATTTCTTTTTTCAAAGTCTATTCGTTATAAAATGCTCAAAAATCAAATCAAAACTTTCCTAGGGTGTTTAATGGCAGAGTTAAAAAGTCATATAAAAGTCATATTTGGCATATTTTTTACGAAAGGTCATAAAATATGTTTTTGGTCATAAATGTCATAAGTCACTCATAAAATTGCAGTTTTAATCAAAGAAATTACCAATTCCTCAAACACGATTGTTGCTGCTGTGGAAGCTATTCAAAATCTCTGTTTTAATGACGACCCATGCCAAATAAAGCAGTATATCCAAAAGCGTTTAGCAGCCGGGAGTGAAATTTTTAAAATTGTTGATGAAAGTGCTGCAAAGCTTCCCGAGCATTCCCCTGCAGAAGTAGCTCTGCTTCAAGGAGCACAACCCACATCAGCTTCTGTAGAACGCTCCTTCTCGATTCTTAAAAACCGTTTGAGGCCTGGACGCAATTTTGACAAAAATAATGTATATTCTTGCTTGGTTATGGAATACAACTGCACTAAATAAATGATGTATTCCAACTCAACTGCTTATTTTCAGAATTGAGACTAATAAAAATTAGGTCATAATTAAGGTCATATTTTAGAAAATTTAGGGTCATATTTTTTACATTATTAGGTCATAAAAAAATTGCCATAGTGCGTAGGTAAATGCAAAGTTTAACTATGGTTTAACCCTATGTTTGCAAATTCGGCAGTTTATTTTTCAGTTTAGTTCAAAAAGAGAACTAAAATGTTTATCAGCAATTAGTACGATGGTTATACTGGAACGGAAGCCAGCGAAAACGTGCTTTTTTCAATTCCTTAACATTAACTGGGCTTTTGACCTAAAAAAATATTTACAATAACCGCAAAAAACTTTGCATTCGAACGGAATATGATTTGAAGCTTCTTTATGACCTTCGTTTCCGACCGGAACTTGCACTTCCAGTTGCGGTTCGTACCAGTTGGTATGCGTAGCTAGAAGGGGACGGGGAGGTGCTATAGCCCCCCCCCAACCCCCATTGATCTGTCGACCAAAATGTACTACAAAAATATCACGTTTTTTGCACTTCCAAGCAAGGATGGCAGTACGGTACGGTACGTTCGGAATTTGCGTACTACGTACCTCGCACCTTGAACCGTACCGTACCAGCGTACCGTACTTCAGTTGAATTTTTGAAGCGTACCGTACCTGTACCATTCCAAAAAAGGCGTACCGTACCAGCGTACCGTACCTCTGAGCAAAAATTGAAGCGTAACGTACCGCACCAACGTACCGTACCGTACTGCCATTCTTGCTTTCAACTACTCGCAACTTTACCTGACTTTGAAATTACTAGTCTATAAATCAACGATCTCAATTCACACATTTAGCGTCGGATTTAGCTGTCTTTTGCCTCTGCATAGAAAAATCCGGTGCTATGTACGAAAAGTCTGGGATTTTTAATTCAAACAGCGTACCAACGTACCGTACCCGTACCATTACAAACAAGCGTACCGTACCTACGTACCGTACCCGTACCATTACAAAAAAAGCGTACCGTACCAACGTACCGTACCTCTTAGCAAAAATCGAGGCGTACCGTATCGTACCAACGTACCGTACCGTACTGCCATCCTTGCTTCCAAGGCAATCGTTTCTGTAATATGAATTGTGAAGTAATTTAAAGCCGCTTTCGAAGCATTAACTAAGGGAAGATAATATTCGTCAAAAGCAAAGCTTACAAATCAGTAAAAACTTTTTAAAATGGCAAAAAATAAGCAATCAGGTTTGATCCCTCCCGCAAAATGCTTAACGTAGACTTCAAAAACGTTGTGTAGAATGGGGGGAGGGGGCTATTCAGTATTGAATTTAGCTTATTACCCATCACTTCTTTAAATTATCGTTCTCTCAGCCCCTCCCCATCAATTTTTTTTTTAATGCAGAGGAATTAGGTTAAAACCTATGTTTTTTTCTAGATTTACCAGCTTCTAAAAAAAAGGCTGAAATTTTGCCATTAGCCCCCGCCCTATTAGCCCGTTTATGTAGCCAGTGTAATCATGTTTTTACACTGCTAATTGTTATGTCAGGACGTTTTAAAACCATTAGTTATTACCTCAATAAGCCTGAAATTAAGTTATCTTTGCCAAAAAACATTGCAAAAAAATTTCCGAGTGTTAAGCGCTCTGCCTCTAGACCCTCGAAATAGCCGCCTCCCCCCCTCCCCGATTGAATATTTCTGGCTATGCGTCTGCATTAATCCATGGTCAACGCAAATTTGTGCGCTTTGTATCGATTTAAACCAAACATCTTGGTAAATTTAAATACATATTTACAGTATCTTCTTCTTTCTTTCTTCTTTCTTCATTGCCCGCTTTTCCGTGAGGGTTGCGGGGTATTTACAGTATTCACAGTATAAGTTTACGAATTCCAGTTTACGTAATCGACTTTCCTCAGTCAAAGTTTGAATATTCATAACCTTTGGGCAAGATAAGTTTGCATCCCTAAAATTTTTTTCTCCCATACGGCTATGAGTAAACTTTTATTGATTTGTATTATTTTGTCAAAAGTTTATTTCGCAAAATCGAAGCAGTTGACGATGTTATCCCATATATACATTTGATACCAACTGATACGAACCGCAACTGGAAGTGCAAGTTCCGGTCGGAAACGAAGGTCATAAAGAAGCTTCAAATCATATTCCGTTCGAATGCAAAGTTTTTTGCGGTTATTGTAAATATTTTTTTAGGTCAAAAGCCCAGTTAATGTTAAGGAATTGAAAAAAGCACGTTTTCGCTGGCTTCCGTTCCAGTATAACCATCGTACTAATTGCTGATAAACATTTTAGTTCTCTTTTTGAACTAAACTGAAAAATAAACTGCCGAATTTGCAAACATAGGGTTAAACCATAGTTAAACTTTGCATTTACCTACGCACTATGGCAATTTTTTTATGACCTAATAATGTAAAAAATATGACCCTAAATTTTCTAAAATATGACCTTAATTATGACCTAATTTTTATTAGTCTCAATTCTGAAAATAAGCAGTTGAGTTGGAATACATCATTTATTTAGTGCAGTTGTATTCCATAACCAAGCAAGAATATACATTATTTTTGTCAAAATTGCGTCCAGGCCTCAAACGGTTTTTAAGAATCGAGAAGGAGCGTTCTACAGAAGCTGATGTGGGTTGTGCTCCTTGAAGCAGAGCTACTTCTGCAGGGGAATGCTCGGGAAGCTTTGCAGCACTTTCATCAACAATTTTAAAAATTTCACTCCCGGCTGCTAAACGCTTTTGGATATACTGCTTTATTTGGCATGGGTCGTCATTAAAACAGAGATTTTGAATAGCTTCCACAGCAGCAACAATCGTGTTTGAGGAATTGGTAATTTCTTTGATTAAAACTGCAATTTTATGAGTGACTTATGACATTTATGACCAAAAACATATTTTATGACCTTTCGTAAAAAATATGCCAAATATGACTTTTATATGACTTTTTAACTCTGCCATTAAACACCCTAGGAAAGTTTTGATTTGATTTTTGAGCATTTTATAACGAATAGACTTTGAAAAAAGAAATATAACTTTTATGACAAAAAATTGCCGTACTACGCACATGCGCTTTTCTTGTTCATTCAGATCATTGGTCAGATTGAATAATGGATTGAAATATAATTTTTAAATTTTCGATTGTAAGAATTTCAATTGTTTTGTTAACAATGCCTCCCACACGTTTCCTTTTTGCAGCACATTTTTGCAAAAAAACAAGCAAAAAAGTTCAAGCGCGAATATCTCAAAAACTACAGCAGCTAGTAAGCTAATTTTTTTGCAAAAAATGGAGAAGGAAAAAGTCTTCAAAAAAAGATAATAAAAAAAAAATTTGTGAAATTTTTGATGTTTCCTTTTTGTAGCACACGGTAGGAATGGGCTGAGTGATATTTTTGCTGTAAGCAAGTTTGATTACGGCGTTATGGTGCGATACCAAAACTTAACGCGGAAACCTGAATTCTTCCGGGCCCCCCTAGGCCCGGGCCCGGGTACGTTGTACCCCCCTAAACCCCCCTCTCGCAGGCCCTGCTTTCAGGTTTGGGTCGGGTTCGGGCCTGTACTTGTCGTCTCGTTTACAACATTACTGTGGCTTCGACGCGATTGAAAGCAATACTTTAAAATCTCGCGATAAAGAAAAAAAGAAAGGTATAGGAAACGAAAAAAAGGAAAAAAGAAAGGAATTTAAAAATGTTGAACGAGTGAACTGAAACTACCGTACCAGGTGGCTCGAAATTTAAAACTGTTTTCTTCTGCGGTTGTTAGTTTTGAAGCTACTGCTGTAAAAACCTTCAATCAATTTTTCAGTTTTTTTGCTTGGAATCACGTACTTCGTGTACGATTGCCTTCAAAATTTGCAAAAGTATTGTTCCATTCGTTCTCCAACTAACTTCTGAATTTCAAGTTTCTCTCTTTAACCCTTTGGAGGAAGTTATGGCAATTTCACCCATATGTAGCAGAAAAACCACTAATTTTTCTCAGAAAAAACTAAACAAAAAACAAAGAGTAGAGGAAGTTCCAATCACTAGAAAAAATACAACCATACCGTTAGCACGGTAGTTTGATATCAAGAGGCGGATGCGGAAGCAGTTGGCTGACTGCCCCGCTCCTCCATCCCCATATCTATCCAAAAATTGGGTGGACGTCAAAGAAATATTGAAGCGAAAAGCGAACCCGCATCTCCGTGAAGCTGCATTTACACGGGCGACTTTTTTTTGCGTGCGATATTTTGATAAAAATAAATGTGGCAAAATTGCATATATTCAATAATGGTTCTAATTGCAATAAAAGTTACCTTACTGCTGAAAATGACCGTCTCAAGTTGTTTCCATTCCGACAGTGATATTCTAAACCTTTTTAAAGCAAAATCGGAGCTGATCTCACTGCGATTTTTTGTCGCAGCACCGATTCTCTTCTAAAGTTTTCAATTATAACAATATTGGTATAAAACAACTTCAGACAATTATCATTTCCATCGGTAAGGCCCCAATCATTATGATCAAAACTGTCGTTGAGCAAATGCAACTTTGCCATATCGATTTTTATCAAAAAATCGCTAGCAAAAAAGTCGCCCGTGTAAATGCAGCTTCAGATTGACGCTTTATGTAATCACAGTTTTGCGTGCACTGAGCATTTTCGCTTGCACACAGCAAACCATTATGCCCAGGGCCCGCATAAGTCAATAAAGGCAAATTTTTTCAGGGCTTTGTTACGGTATATCATCAAACGTATACCAACATTGGTTTCCGGTGCTCCGGAGCCAGTTTAGTTAATTTTATAGGTCAAAAGAATAAAGTCAAAATTGTGGGTTACCGGTACGTCAAAATTTGTTAAAATTGTATGTGATCAAAAATTCTTTTTCAAAAGCAAACAAAAGTTTTTTTTTCTTTATTTTTCTGGATATTTGAGAGCCAATGAAACGTTATGAGCAAGTTCAAACATGTTTGAATGAGGTTTTGCGACTCAAACTTCTGTAAATAGTTGCAATATGCCGCAATACAATTGCCTGGGTTAACGTCTTCATAAAAATGATTTTATAATAATACGAAACTCATTTTTGTAAATTAAAAACAAATTAAGAATGCCAGCCTCGGCATGATTAAAATAACTAAAAAGTAAGAACACTATATGTTCAAATTTAAAAATCAAAAATCAATTTTATTATAACAGTACCGCATATCACAACGCATTAACCAGATTTTTGAAATCTTAGGACTGCACTGTTTTGCTTTCACAGCTTCAGCAATCGACAAAATTTTTACAGAACGCAACTTTTTACCAAGCAAGATTGAAATTGTGTCAATGTGTTTTCCAATAAAAGCTTCAATCTAAAATTTCAATCTAAAATTTACTGGTTTTTAAAAAAGTGTAATTGACACGGAAATGTGTGCAGATTCCTAGGCTTTTGTCCTACAGCAATTAGTTAACTTTAATCACAAGACTGACTGATTGATATTTCTTCTAAATGCTGCCAATGAAACGTGAAGAAGATTACCTGCTTCAAACTTACGTGAGTTGCGAACAGTGCCGCAACTAGAACGTTGTTTTAGAGAGGGAAGAATTTCTTTCCAGGGGGCCAAAATTTTTGGGCTGGTCTACTTTTCTCGGAGTTCTCTGTAGGTTTCCAAAAACAAAGCCACCATCTCGAAACTGACGCAAGGAAAAGGGAAGTTTGGGTGGGCATGCGAGGTAGTTGGGGGGGAGCGAAATTTTTGTTTAGGGGTGCGCTGCCCTCTTTCCCCCCTAGTTGCGGCTCTGATTGCAAATTACAAAACTTTTTCTTTAATCAAAATATGGAGCTCAATAACGCCAAAACGGTTTAGGTCAATACAAAGTCAAAATTAAATTTTTTTTGGTCAAAATAAAAATGACTTCATATGCAAGTAACATAAAGCTATTTCTACATCATCGCATCAGTAATAAGCGTTTGGGTTTACCCATACGCACGAATTTGATTCAGCATAATTTCGCCTACAATGAAGTGCATTACGACAGGTAAGAGACGACCAGAAAGTTCCTTTTTTATTTCATAACGACCGTGAGCGTCGTTGAGCAAATATTTTGTACGTAAAGGCGTTACGTCGAGTTGTGCGCAAAACATGTTTACGTACGAGTTGGTTATTGAAGAGAAAGTTATACCACGGCTTAACGTAAGAAACCTGGGAGCTTGCACGTAATTTCGAGTCTCTGGTGACGCAAATATTTGTTTTTCTTTTTTAATTCGACCAAAGAAACATGGCGACAAATTTATTTTAAAAATAGGAAAAAGAAACTATTTTTAAAAGTATACCATCACCAACAGTTGATGGCACCGTGATTGGAGAAGAGTGTAGTTGAGGTCAGTAGGCATTTGCTCTGTTTATAGGATGAGAAAAAGTTCAGTTGAAAAAATCTGAAACTTTACTCAAGTAGTTCAAATGGCAATAGGCGATATTTCAGGTAATCGTTATAATTTGTTTTGTTAGTAAGTTTGGTAAATTTATGCAGTAATCATTATGCTCATCAATTAGTTTTTGCCAGGGATATCTGCAGTACTGTAGAACACTGGGATCGCCCACTAAACAACAGTGGTGTTCTTGAAAGGAGTCTTTTAAAGGACTAATTTGTTGGCACAATGCTGCTGCTATTGATTTTCTTTACTGCTAAATGAAAGAGTTAGTTTGTGTTTGGATTCAGAACCTCTTTGTTTATTTTAGCACCTCTATTGTACAATTATTTTGTCGGTTTTTGCGGACGTTCGATCAGGGACATTCTGGAAAAGAATTTATTCCCATTGTGCGCTAGCAGCTGCAGTCAAAAAGTATCATTAATTTTTCAGAAAATTCCGAGGAAAGAGAGGCGTACCGTTTGACAACGTTTCAAAGTTACCCTGGCAGCTCTTTCATTGATGTGCGGTTGCTGGCTACGAACGGGTTTCTTTACACTGGAATTGGCAACAGAGTGGTCTGCTTCAGGTGCGGATATTAGTAGTGTTTACCATAGGTGGGCACAAATTGCTAATCCGCTAATTAGCGAAGCTAAAATTTTCATTAGCAGATTAGCGGTTCCGCTTGCGTTCAAACATGTCAACCGACTGGTTATCGAAGCTAATTTGTTTAGCCAATCCGCTAGAAAAAAATAGTAGCAACAGTGGTTTCAATAAAATATAGTCTAAAATTTACCACATTTAGCCGTTTTTGCTTGGCGGAGAAATATGTACTTCAAGTATACGATGTAAGGCGTTTTTAGATCAGTAATTATTGCCGCAAACATTGTGCTTCAATATGGTAATGCTTTTCTCGCATTGGTAATCACTCTAGGCCTTGCGCAACCACGAGCCAATATTGAAGCATTTTTAGAATGAAAAAATCTTTTGGTTCTATTCCACTTCTTCCGCAGCAAAATTCTGGTTACGCGTCTGCTACTATTTATTGTTTATAACTGTGGTTCTCAACCGTCTTTGGTTACAAAACCGAATTTTCAACCTTGAGTTCCTTAGGAGACGCATGCAAATAAGTTAATAACCCAATTTCTTAGGTGAAAACCAAACCTTAAAAAAGGTCTTCGCCGTTTCATTGATGTATTTTTCGGCCGAGTTTAGGTGAAGATCATAAAAGAAAAAAAAGTTTTCCGCCGATTTGTTGTGTCATTTTTCGGTCAATTTTAAGCAATGACAAAATAAATAAAAAGAAGTGCTCGCCATTTTTAGTGCCAATTTTCAGCCGAAATTTGGAATTGGCTAGGGATAGTTTTCATAGAATTAGTGAGAGCCACAATGATTGGTACAAGTTATGAAATTGATTTTTTTGTTTTTTCCGTCTCATATTGTAGTTTAATCGTTCATTAGCGTTAGCTTCTGCTAACGAAAAATTTGTGTTATCGGATTAGCGTTAGCAAAGCTAATCTTTTGAATTAACGAAATAGCTGTTAGCGGAGCTAATTTTTGCGTTAGCTGTGCGCATTTATGGTGCCAACCCTATCCTACCCGGACTATTTGACCAACGCATTTTACCCAAGCGGAGGGGGGAGCAAAAATGCCCCCTGTCTAACGCCTAAACGAAACGCCATGGAAACACCAAATTTGGCATGTGGGTTTGTGTTCACCGAAATTTTTTGAAAAACCGGTTTTGAGTTGATGACGTCATCGTTGTAAATGAGCACATTTTTTTAATGACGTGATTTTACGATGACGTCACAGACGGCTTAAATTTTTTTAAAAACTTGTTTTTAATGCTAAATCATAAAATGCCCAAGTCAAAGTACTTACGTCACAAAAACGTTTTATGATTGACTTTATTTAAAAATTGGCCATAAAATGCTCAGATTTCAGAAAGTCACTTCAGCAAACCTCAAAATTGGGAAATTTTCCGTAACCTTAGCCTTTTCAAGTTTTCAGGAGTTATTTGTAATGAAATTTGACTCAAACCCAAATAAATTTAAAATAAAATTGTTTTAGTTGAAGCGATTTCTCACGAAAAAATGAGAGAGGGAGCAAAAATGGCTCCACTCTCCCCGTGTAAAATGAGGTTAATCAAGCCTAAAAAAAATTGGTAGCCTATTTGCTGAATCGGGTCGAGAAATTCGAGAAATATGGGGAATTTGGTTCTACACTCTCCGTGCCAAAGTGGCTCACGACAACTTCGGAGCATATTCTCAAAGTGGGTTGTGCGAAACAAATCAAAATATATGGGAAGAATACCATACTTTGTTTTTTATTTAAAAAACTGAAAATACCTATTCTTTGAGAGGATAGTCTGATAAATTAGTAATAACCAGAGGTGGAGTCCTCGAGGACACATTTTGAAGTCCTTAACCTCGAAGCCTCAAGTCCTCAAAAATTGTCCTTTCCTCGGCTCGAGGACAGCACTATTTTTTGAATGGTTAAAATTTTGTAGATTGGCCGAAAAAATTTTTTCTAGACCGTTTTTTAGAGATCGCCTGAAAAAATTTTTTGAAGATCTTTTTTTTTGAAGATCGCCTGAAAAAAATTTTTGAAGATCTTTTTTTTGTGGAGAAAACTTGTGTTTGTGTCCTTGGCCTCGAGCATTTCTGTCCTTGGCCTCGAGAGTGTCTGTCCTCGGAGGGGCTGTCCTTGGCCTTGGATTTTTTGTGTCCTTGGCCTCGAGCCTTTTGTCCTCGACTCCACCTCTGGTTATAACATCAGGATCTTCAGTCAAAATACGCACAATTTATCCAGTCCAGCATTACACAGTTTCTTGCGGTGACTTTTCACTTACTCATACTGTACAATCGTGATTCGTAAGCTTTGGTAAATCTTGTTATGCCAATCCATGTTAAAGTTCTATTTTCCTTTAAAACCATGCTGCAAAATTTTTATTTTCTCCAATAATTTGATTTGTTTTCCTTGAATTTGGTTTTGTTTGGGTTTCTGCACATTTTGCAAAGAGCATGACGTTTTACACTATCGGAAGCAATGAGACAAATGCAGTATGCGCTGGATAGTTTATAGTCGACCATAAACTAAGTTCTTTTCCAACTTTGAATTTGATACACCTAATAGCTTTTAACTTAAGTTCAAACGTCCAATTACCAACAGGCTCTTTTAACCCTATAAAGTCCAAAAGACTTTTTTGGTCAACGCGTTTTACCAATTTAACTCCCTAAACCAAAAACCATGGAAACACCAAATTTGGCATGCAGGTTAGTGTTCACCTAACTTTTTTTAATTAGTTTTGAGTTAATGACGTCATCATCGTGACTTCACGGCCATATTTTCAAAAAATGACGTCGTTTTGCGATGACGTCACAAGCGAATCAAATTTTAAACATAACTTATAAGTTTGTTTTTAGTAATAAGTCAATTTAGATGTTTTTGACGTTTGCAGGCCAGAGTTTTAATGTTTGATCGTTTTGCATGCTTCTGGCCTTAAGGCTACCAGCGCAGAAGCCAAGGGAAGAGCCACTACAATGGCGACTACTTAAAACAAGCAATGCGAAAAAATGGTCTTCTCACAGGAATCGAACCCGCAGCCTTTGGATTACCGGTCCACAACTCTACCACTTGAGCTAGAGAAGACGTCTCCTTGCAAGCTTAATTTTGGCTATTTAAACCCAGCAACTTGCTAGTTCTATGATTTGAATAATAAGTCGATTAGATGTTTTTGACGTTTGCTGGCCAGAGTTTTAATGTTAGATCGTTTTGCTTTTTGATATGCATGAAATGCTTACGTCAAAATAGTTATGTCACAAAAACTCTTATGACGTCATTTAAGTTAAATATTGGACAAAAAATAACCCCAGAGATTGAGAAACTTTCCGCTATTTCCGCTGTTTCAAATTTTCAGAAGTTATTTGCGAATGAATTTGACTGCAAGTCAAATTGATTCGTAATATTCTTTTTCTTGTTTTGAAGAAATTAATTACAAAAACACGAAAAGGTTGAAAAATGCTCCCGTGTAAAAGAGAGTTAATGAGCAAAATGGAAAATGTACTCTTTTAATCTCCTTCAAATTTGATAAAAATGTGTTTTGGCGTTATATTTTGGTATAGCTGTCGTCAAACTGTGGAAAGCTGGCGTCCCGGCGATGACGTCACGCAAGCTCATTGGCACAGGCGTGATTGTCCTCTGATGATAGGGACTGACAGAAGAAACGTCTCCGTAGGTGAGTTACTGGTTTGTGTATGGAGCGATTCTTAAATCATCAATTATACAGACTCTGAAACTAAGGAGCAAAAAAAGAAAGATTTCAATAACTTTAGAACGGTCAAAATCTAATATAAAATTCTATCAAGGAAAGTACAAAATGACCAGAAACCCAAATCAGTGATCAAGTAAATAGACCGTGCGCTGCTGAACAGGTAGACTTTGGTTTAGTTCCCGGCTGTGTCAACTTAGATTATAAAAATTCGGTTTGCACAGCTTCCTTTTTCAGACTGCTGCTTTGGTTCTTTTTCGGCTGTCTCTGTGTGTTATTTTTGTTAACTTTTTCAGCATCAAAAAAAACTTTTTGTTCTAAAGTTTAACAAAATGTGACAGAGTGTTTGCATCTACACCTACCACTGCTTCGCTAATTTTCGTATCACTGTTGTTGCTTCAGCAATGATGGCTCGGCCAATAAGAGGTGCTAGAAGACAAGAATCTGAAAATCGAGAATCTCCTGCTTCAACTTTGCTCAGTAGACAAAGAAACATTTTTCCAAATTGTGGTAGATGTCACAGATGCGAAATCATGGTGCTTAAAATGATAATTTTGATTTTGCTATTATACTTGCTGGGTAAAGTTTAGCCAAATAATGATTAGTGGATGATGATAAAACTTGTTACGAATTATGTCAGAAATAGACCTAGCTACCTTTGCTTATTTACGATAGCTGTGATGACGTCACTTTCGTGAAGTCGTCGCGTCAACCAAACTTTTTTTTTTTTAATTTTCTTAACGTAAAAAGTAAAAACGTACATGCGAATTTCTACTCAGTCAAAGATTCTGTTATTTTGTCTCTGCGCTTTGTGATCTGCAAATACCTTTTTTCATCAAAGCAAACGTGCGAAGCTTGGTAACTGTAAAATTATTTAGTTGATTATTTTATTTTGCTTACTGTATGTAGCAGTGGGATAAATTCAGAGATGGGCACAGCGGCGCTGTTCTAGCGCCGCTACTTTTTCGGTAGCGGCGACGCCGCTGTTTTTTCAGTCGAAAAAGCGGCAGCGCTTCAGCGCTTTTTTTAAGCAAATTTTCTGCCGATGCCGCTACTGCTAATAAACTCCTTCCAAGATTTTTTTCAATTTAAATTTTTACGCGTTACCGTTAGGAGTCTTTACTGTTTTTTTGGGTTTTTTTTCGCTCTGCTCTTGCTACTACATTATTTTAGTTTACTTGAACAAACAATGCTACCTTTGTGACGTTTTGTAGTGGCGAGTTTTATCGTACGTGATCTTATTTTTTCTGAACCAAAATTCAACTAATAATGTGGTCTGGTAGAGGGCCAAATTAAACTTTGTGTGTAAATTAACATACAATAACAATAATCAATGCGTTGGTAAAATTTGTCAGTTGCCATCGTTTTGATAAAATTGCGAGCAACTAAAACTCCACACAGAACAAGACCAATCATTTCTTTATATAAGCAAGTAGTAAGTGCTAATGCTACTGGACAATCGGTTTTTAACACTCCCTTCTTACTTGTACAGAGTGCACATACGCACTAGACAGTTGATTTTGATGCGGGTGTTCTTCGTTATCGTCAAGAGATACTGTTCGAAATCGTCCAGGAACAATTGCCGAGTTTTCAGATTTGGTGATAGGCTAGGTTACTCACTGATACTAGTTGGTAAAGGCGTTTGTTTGTTTGCAAGAATTTTTGCAAAATTATGCCTTTTGTAACGTCACAAAATTGCGAAATGCAGGGTTTAATTGTGAAAAAAGGTTTGGGGCACCTCTTTGTTACTGTTAAAATCATTAAAAATAATGTGCCCCCCTTTCAACTAATGACTGAAGACCCAATTTTAAATTTTTGTTTGTGCATTTGTTTCTTATTAATTATTGGATTTCGCAATCTTGTGACCTAAATTGAAAAGATCATTTGTCATTGTCTAATCGGTGTTTATGTTAAATTAATGAGTAATGGATTATCCTGGGTTAAAAATAAGCTGCTAATTAGCTCATCTTCAAAGGCGCATCTTCAAAGACCTTCAAAGGCTAATTAGACCGTATTTAGAATCGTTGTGTTTAGAATGTTCTTTTGTGCATTATTGTGAAGACTGGCAGCTGAAAGCCTTTGTTTGTTAATTTCTGGCCTTTGATGCTAGACAACAGGCAGGGGCGGATTTAGGGGGGGATGGGGGGATGCATCCCCCCCACCAGCCTAAAAGTAACGATTTCGGCCGAAAAATCAGCCTCTATTTCGAAAAATTAGGCTCCATTTCGGGATGCATCCTCCCCACCAGTGTAAAGCTAACGGTTTCGGCCGAAAAATCACTCTCAATTTCGGTGAAGACCTTTTTTTTTTTTTTGGAGACCACCTGATTTTGGGCGGAAAAAACGTTCGAATTTCTGATTTCGGCCCAAAAATCACTCTCAATTTCGGTGATAGTAACCGAATTTTTGAGGGTTTGTGCTTAAAATCCCCCCCACCAAAATTTTCTAGATCCGCCACTGACAACAGGTGATGCCACGTGTTTTTTACTGCTTGGAACTATTCAAACCTGCTTGGAGCCTCAAAACTCAGTAGTGACAAAAATGAGTGAAGTAAACAGTGTCAGTTTTTGGTGATACGTGTTAAATGATGCTTAACTTGGGTAAATTGCGTTTTGCAACCCTTCCCTTCATAGGCGTAGCCAGGATTTTTGATTGGGGGGGCCCAAACCACAAATAACATGCAATGACGTCATCAGAAATTTTCAAAAAAAGAACTTTTTGTGGGACAAAGATATCGCAGAATGGAAGATTTTAAGCTGTAGTCTGTTGGCATTTAAACAGGATTTTGGTAGAGGGCGAAAACTAATCGTTCGAAAATGCAAATGTCTAACTTAGGAAATGTTGAGCAAGCTAGTGCACTCAAACGTACTACAGACTGGGGTCTGGGGGCCGAGCCCCCAGCCGCCGGTGGCTAAGGGGGTCTGGGGGCAAAGCCCCAGCCGCTGGGCGATTTTTGTAAGTTTTTGGAAAAAAAAAGCTATTTTAATCCCATTGGATCACATTTCGCACGTGTTCACAGCCATTTGAAAGAACTAGATTTTTAACATCAGAAAGTCAATCGAAAAATTTTAATTGTTCAATCGTCCTTTTACTTGCATTTAAATTTCAAAACACGTTTAAAATCTTGCATTATAGCGTAAAATTTTAATTGTGGGTGATTTGGTCCATGTAGGGGGAAGTAAGGAACATTGTCTCATGCAATATTTTAGTAGTAAATAATAATCCAGTCGAAGATTTTTCTCAGAGAATTTTGTTTTGTCATGAAGTTAATCAGTTACAGGAGTACATGTACGGCCAGGGGGCCCAGGACCCCTCAATTCAATTTCAATAATTTGTTCAATGAGCATTTTCCCTAGCTATTTTTTTTAAAGCATTTTGTGCGTAAAAACTGGCGAGGTGAATCGTTGGTACAATAGATAGTTGCGCTTACTAAACATGTTATTTCCGGGCCGGATTTATACTGCGCGGGGCCCCTGGCAATTAGGGAATTTTTGCAACATTTTCCAGCCAAATATAAGTGAAGATCAAAAAAGTCCTACCAACTGAGGGCCGGGCCCTGGCACTTAGCCACATGGCAAATACAGTGCTGGTTATTGCATTACGTTCACAAAAAGTTAATATGAGGGCCTGAGATAGCAACTTTTAGGAAAAAATCCTAGATTACACCCTGGTTAAACGTTTAAATTGGTGGAAAAAATTGAATTAAGGGGGTGCGCCGGGCCCCCTGGTCGTCAATATTATTTATTGTTAATTACTGTTGTACGCGTGTACTGTTGTACGCAAAGTTGCTAAAAGAAACTAAAAATGAAGAAACAAGATTTTTTTCTCAAATTTTTGTCATTGGTGGCATTTCAATTGAGGGGTCCCGGGCTTCCTGGACCACCCCCTGGCTACGTCTATGATTTTGAGATAAGATCGCGCCCTTAAGTTTTTTCATAAAAAAAAACGTTTAAAGCAAAATTAAAATAACTTTTTTCCAAAACGTGGAGGACTCGAGTAAAGTCACTTGGCAGTTTTTTGAAACCTCCAGGAATTGCATGACTTATTATGACGTTGACAGGAGGTCGTCATTATTATTACTTGCTTTTGCACGCGTAAATCCTAAATTAAAGAAACTGCAATTCCGGACAAGGACAACATAGCCTTACTAGCTATGCTCTCAATATATGTATCATTGGTAGTATTTCAGTTGGGGGTTTGCATTACCGCCAGTGCCATAGCATTAAGTTTAGCGTTAAACGAGGGCCTGGGTTGCAACTTTCAGCACAAAACTTTTCGATTTTTCACAGGTTTTGTGTATGTATTGTTAAAAATTTGAATTGCGGGGCTCTTTGCCCGGGACCCTTGGTCATCAGTTAGGGGCCCTAGCCCCCCCTGGTTGTTAGTTATGGGCCCTGGGGGTCCCTGGTTGTCAATTAAGGGCCCCAGAACCTCCTGTTTGTCAGTTAGAAGCCCCATGGCACACGTTTGTTAGTTAGGAGCCTTGGAGCTCCCTGGTTGTCGTTTAGGGGTTCCGGGGTCCTCTGGTCGTCAATTAGGGGCCCCCTGGTTGTTAGATAGGGGCCCCAGGGGTCCTTTGTCGTCAATTAAGGGCTCTAAGGCCTCCTGTTTGTCAGTTAGAAGTCCCGTGGCACCCGTTTGTCAGTTAGGGGCCCTGGTTGTCGGTTAGGGACCCAGGGGTCTTCTGGTCGCTAGTAAGGGGCCCCTTGGTTGTTGTTAGTTAGGGGTCCCAAGGCCCCCGGTTGTCGGTTAGGGGCCCGGGGCCCCTTGGTTGCTAGTTATGGGCCCTGGGCCCCCTGGTCATTAGTTAGGGGCCCTCTGGTTGTCGGTTAAGGGCCCCCTGGTCCTCAGTTAGGGGCTCCCTGGTCCTCAGTTAGGGGCCCCCTGGTCCTCAGGTAGGAGCCCTGGGGCCCCTTGGTTGTTAGTTTGGGGCCCTGGGGGCTCTTAGTCGTCAATTAGAGGCCCCCTGTTTGTCAGTTAGAGGTTTCGGGGCCCCCGTTTTTCACTTAGGGGCCCCTTGGTGGTCGGTTAAGGGTCCCCTGGTTATTACTTAGGGGCCCCCTGGATGTTAGTCAGGGGCCCCTGGGCTCTCTCGTCGTCCGTAACTGCAACTAAACATCGCTAGGCTACGTTATCATAATTTTATATCATTGGTGCTATTTCAATTGGGGGGGGGCACGGGCCCCCTGGCCCCCCCCTGGCTACGCCTATGCTTCCCTTCCTCATCATTCTTGTTGTATGGATGTGACTGTTGACTGTGAGGGGACAGTCTTGTAGATTGGAAGAAAGGCCCTGAATTGGCCCTTACATCGTAGTTTGAGAATACTTTGTTTTCTCTGTATTTTTTTTTAATTCAATATAATTAAATTCCAATAAAAATCAAGAAAATCAAGTGCTCAGTTGTGAGAAGGAAAAAGGGATTGGGAGAGTTGGCATAGCTCTCCTTCACGTTATTGAAGTTGGCTATAACACTACGCATCCTCGCCGTGCAGAAAACACAAAACGGTTCGGATTGGAAAGTATTGGTAGATATTCAAATTTAAGAATTAAGCTTTAACGAGAAACGATTTGGCAAACTGACACATATCACAAAACCGGGTTAGAAAGACTTTATCGTTTGTAACAGTTACCTCAAGAAATTCTCATTTCTTCAATAAAACCGATTTCGAGCAGTATCTTTTCAACGAAAATGCGATAGTTACAGTTCGATAAATAGCAGATCGCAAAGACGATTTTTTGCGATATTCCCCAAAAATGCTGGCATTTAGTAGGACAAATGATTTGTTGGCTATCTGGTTACAGACCACAGGATAGTTCGTGCACTGCAAGTTGGACAGTAAATACATCAATGCATAGCAAAATAAATTTTGCTACAACAGTAAATAGTCAAACTGAGAATTAAATTTATAGTGCGCTGAGAATTGAACTAATAAATCGAGCCAGGTAATCAATAAGCTTGAAAGATAATTTAGTTATGGTGTTATACCCGTCGAAAAATACGCGTAACGTGAATCGCATTGTGCATCATTTACTTAACATGTATCTATATGAAAAGTTTATTTTCAAAACAGCTTCTGTACATTTCAGTACTTTCGAGAAAATCACAAAAAAGTATAGGACTTGTACGCATGAACGTTTTTTCAAGTTTTTTGTGGCTATAGAAGTGTTACCGCCTACCACATTGAAAAAGCATGCTTGGTCAGATCTCGCATGTTCTAAATTATTTTTACTTCAATTTTCGTAAATTAAAAAATGTGGATATAAGCGATTTTGGAAAAAACAGGAAAATTTCTAATTTGCAAAAAATGCGCTTGTTTATTTGAGACAGCAACAAATATTGTCACAAAGCAACAAATGCCGAATAGCAAAGTGTTTTGCAGTAGTTATAACATCCCTGAGGGTGTGGAATGGTCTACCCGTTGTCTTCATTGTACACTATAGTAGCATCTTCACTGTCGGTGCTACCTTCTCTGGAAGGATTTGTTGGGTTGAGGTTTCGCATAACTTATCACTTTATTACCAATTTCATTCCATTTTGTGCCACTACATGCAAAAGCAAAGAACGACTGGCTTTTTATGGCCTTTGATTTTTATCCTTTTAAGGTTTTCCATAAGTATATTACTTTTTAATTATTCAATGCCGTAGGTTTTTCTCTAATATCATTCGAGGCTATATTTCCATGATAACAAGATCTCTTTTAACATTTACGGTATTTTGTTTCACTCTTGCATCCGTTCATAAAAGTATTCACTATTCAACAAGCTAAATTTTTGCGAAAATATGAGAAACGCTCTTCCGATAACTCGATCGCCGCTTTATCACGTGACACTATAGCGAAACACTATTGGTTAATATGGATGTAAGCTGTTCTGGAAATAAACTGCGGTGGCGTTCAAGCGGTTTTGGAAAAAAACGCTATTTTCATTACTAATTTTGAAGCAGAAAGAAGCGGTTTTGGAATAAAAACCTACCAAATGAGATTCTAAACTCAATTTTGAAAAAATGGCGCTCGAGCTGTTTTGGAAATGAGCTCTTCATATATTAATGAGCAGAGCTCTTCATAAACGTCATTACTGCGTTCGTATTATCTCCGAGTTCATAAACACCAGTTCTTAACCGCTCTATCGTCTTTTCTATCAAAGTTGAATGAAATCATTGCACGAACGTTAATCAAATGCCATTTCTACAAAATTCCCAGAAATGTTTTGTAACTTGGTCGATTGATAAATTTTCCTGTCGTACCTCTACACGAGAAATTATTTTAGTAGTTGAGGGCCGAGCGTGTGATAAAAACATTGTCTATTTCAGAGCTATAAGAGCCGCGACAGAAGGGTACAGAAGCTGAATACTGTATGCCATCGTGCTTTAATGTTAAAACCTTACCTTATTTTATTCGATAGTGATTTAAACTATTTGTTATTGCCTTTTATTTCTGTAGAAAATGCGACAAGGAATTTAACTTCCTAATGTAACTTCCAAGGCTAACTTCCTATGTAGTTTCCAAAGCGCTGGTTTGACAGACCAGCATTTTAAAATGCTTGTTTTTTTGAAAGGAGCATGCCAACAAACCAATTGAATTGTGATTTGCTTACTTATTTACCATTTAAGCCAGCTAATGCCGATTGCAACCTGTATCAAAACTTTAAAAGCTTGAATTGCAACTTTCGCAAATAAAGTTGAAAATTTCACCATTGGGTAGGCTACTGTATTTGAATCCCATCGTTTTTTTTGCTAGATATTTTCTAAAGTAGCGGCAGCGGCCGCTGTTTTGTATGCGAGTAGCGGCAGCGGCGCTACTTTTTGGTTTAAGTAGCGACAAGCGGCAGCGCCGCTGCTTTTTTTGCGAAATAGCGGCATCGCCGCTACTTTTCAAGTAGCGGGTGTCCAGCTCTGGATAAATTATAATTTATTTTGAACAAAAAAAACTTCACCTTTTCCAAAAGAGAAAAGGCTTGACTGATCACTTACAAAGTATTAGCCCGAGTTCTTAAATTTTGAGCAAAAATGAGCCTCGTGTTCTTATAAAAAAAAATAAGGTGAATTACATTTGCGAAACCTTGATCGCATGACTTTGGTTCAACCATTAATTTTTTCGTATTTCTGTAGAAATAGAACAAAGCGCTTTATGATACCATAATCACTAAATATCTATTTAGTTAAATATACTAAATATATATTTAGTGACTATGATAATACCGAAGTAGATGCCTTTACAACACTAAACTTGAAATGTCGAAATTGATTTTTCGCGAAGATACATGATTGCAAGATATAACATTGCGCGAAAACTGCGTCTCCGTCGCTTTATCGAGATTGACGATAAATAATTTAACATGGGAAAAATTGATAAAAAAAAGTGACGATTTTACCCAAAAACTTTCTGGAAGAAAAATGAACAATATTCTTCCCTGAATTATTATTAGCGTTTTTGAAGGTCAATTACGGTGGGCTAGACACAGAGTTAGTTTCATGCAGAAAGGATTTAACAGTTGATTCAGAATTTTTAAAAATAACAGATGGAATTCGCGGAAGTTTGCTATTCAAAAATTACTGTACCGCTGAATGGGAGCCACGTGGGGGTTGCAGTACTTCCACGTTTATTTTTTACCATAATCTAGTGTTTTTTGTCTTTTTTTATTCGAATAAAACCATTGAATCCAAATATGCGGTGTGAATGTTTTTATACTGAATTACCCGGAACGAAAAACACAAACAAGCAGCATATAGCAAAAGTTTTTTTAACTTTAGCGGTCTAGTATCAGAAAACTTTGTAAGTGAACTCTTGAAGTGAAAATTGCATCTTCATTTCACAGGCGTGCTTACAGTGATGGAATACTCGAGTACCATTTTTTGAGCACTCGTAGCTGGAACCCCAGATACTCGGTTGGCACTCGTACTCGAAGGTCAATGTACCCGGTCAAAAAAGCGCCGAGTACACGAGTACAGCATTTGGCCTTCGCTCGAAGCAATACACAAACTGAATTTTCGCTGGCAAACTGCAGCCAATTGAACCCGCTAATTGATTGAGTTGCTTTAGCTTTAATCCGTGCAGACTGCAGCTGAACAAACAGCTTTTTAATGGTAAGAACGAGCGAAATGAAGCTGTGGCGTGTCAAAGGGGAGCGCGCTCCGATTGCGGTTAACCGGCTCGGTTGTACAACCTATGAGCTGCTATGATTTGTTGAGTTATAAAGCTATCGGTTCCAATTATCTTTCATTTGTGGTTGCTTCCATGCTAGTTTTCCACATCGCCACTGGATGAAGCAGGAACTGCGACACACTTCCCCCTTTCTGAAAGCAGTGGTAGGAAGGGGCCTGCTAACGTCGTCTCGAGCGCCGACCATCCAATCACGTCGGGGTCACCAGTTGTGGCGTGTCAAAAGGAGCGCGCTCCGATTGCGGTCAACCGGCTCGGTTGTACAACCTATGAGCTGCTATGATCTGTTGTGTAATAAAGCTATCGGTTCCAATTATCTTTCATTTGTGGTTACTTCCATGCTAGTTTCCACATCGCCACTGGATGAAGCAGGAACTGCGACAAAGCGTTTGAATGCGGTACAGTAATAGGGTCGACAGCGCATAGTATTGTTTGACAATAAACGCCTTTCTGCTGCAGAAAATGTGTGAAAGTTGTAGCGAATTTTGCAATTAAAGTTACAAACCACAGAAATCGAGTCACGTGTGTTACAAAGACTGCATCAGTTGGGTTAGCATCAGTGGTGAAAGTAAGCCGGAACGGTCCGGTACGCCGTACCGGAAAAGATTTCAAATCCAAATCTAGCCAGTAGCACATTCCGCAAGTCAAATCATCAAACAAAATTCATGAATGGGCTCACTTTTATCAAATAAATTTTATTTTCGTATGAAATTAATTTCAAAACTTTTCATCAAAATCAAAATTCTTTAATGCAAACAGCCTTTTGCTCAAAGAACCCGTAAGCTAAATCAAGGCTGTGAGAGGGGGAATGGGGGTACAGAGCACCGGGTTTGTTTGAGGGTCTCGCCTGCAGCCCAAAAAATTCCCAAAGTTTTGTAGGACCCGCCTAGCCTAGGTATTTTTTTACAAAAGTTGGACCACATTGACGCGGAAATTGGTATTTTCATGAAAGGAATTAGGCTTATTTGGATTATGGCAGCAGAGATGGCAAAATGTACTCAGTTGTTTTGTAAGAGCAAAGCAGCAGACTGTGACATCACAATCTAAAATTTTCTCTCGCGCAAGTGATAGCGTCATTTTAATGACGACGTAACCAGTAGCCTACTAGCCTGTCTAAAAGGAGTAGCTTAAGGAGACTGTCTGTCTGCCATGCGACATATTTCGACAGCGAAAAGCGAAAGACGACTTTCAATGCATACGCACTACTTAGACCAGCTCAGACTCGACTAAATAGAACGCAGTGCTGTGGATACAACAGTTTAGTAGTGAGTCTTCTTCTGACAGAGGCTGTTTTAGATTTTTTGGATTTCAAGTTAGCGATTCTTGTTAAACGAATATAAAATAACCGATTACTACAATTTAAAAGTTTGATTTTTAGGAATATTTCTCGCTCAAATAATATACGTTTGTAAAATGCAAAGGAAAATTAATCATTATTGGAAGAGAAAAGAGACCAGTGATGAGACTTCGAGTTCAGTAGCAACTAAAGTTCAAAGAACGGAGAGCAACGTTTCTTTCCAAAGTAAAAGTAGTGCAATCAGCAATCCTCTACCTGTGAATCAAGAATTCAAGATTAAGTTGAGGAAAAATGTTCCACTGTTTATCTGTTAATATGGAGTGAACAACAAAGCAAAAAAACAGTTGGATTTACGCTACTGATGGTAAAGTAGAACGTACTCCGTGTCGTGACGTCAATAATTTGGGAGTAAGAGCATCTCGTGGTGTTAATATTTCCACTCAATGGGCAGATGGCAATGTTACTTCTTATGGTAGCACAAGGACGGTTCAACTTTCATCACTTCGAAAAAAGATCCGTGAGCACAAAAACTCAAAAGCGCACCAAGAAGCTGATATATTCTTGAGACGGCAAAGAAAGATATACTCCTTAATTTAAATGCACAGAGTGAGCAAACTGCGTTTCAATCCACAGCTCGAGTGTTCAGGACAGCTAATTATGTGGTAAAAATAGCAAACCTGTTACTAACTTTAAAAAATTCATTAGTCTTCAGCAAACTAATTCGATACACATGGGACGAAAAATGCCGCAGTTTTGTCCGAATTATGATATGATCTCCAAAAAAAGGTCTTCACCGAAATTCTAACGGTTTTTTCGGTCGAAATTAGGTGATCTCCAAAAAAAAAAGGGCTTCAGACCTCACGTGCTGATTTCTCGGTGTCATTTCGATGGGCCCCTCTCGAGCTCATGGGCCCTCTAAGTCCATGGGCCCCGGGGTCATTGTACCCCCTCCCCTTTCGGTGGCCCTGCTGATAATATGGAATAAAGGCTCTTCACGACGGCATCAAGCAAAGCACAGCGCAGCGTTCATGCAACTCGAAGAGAGAACTATAAAACCCTTGTTGGTCAAATTGACGTGTTGATCCATAAAAGATTGATCATGAAAATCCTCGTTTTGTAGAAGATGAAGTGAAAAGTTTATGTGGCACCCTTCGTCTCAACAAGCAACAAACTCACCTTGCGTACATTGAATTTAAGCCTAGTGGAGGAAGAAGCATTCCTGACCAACTGAATAAGGTGATTGTGGCTATTGACACCCTCTCACCAAGTAACGCCGAGTGTGAGGGCGGGTTTAGCGCTATGAGCAACATTATCACTGATAGCAGAAATGCAATCACTACGAACAATGCCGAGAAGCAGCTCTTTGTCAGTACCGGAATTTTCCACTTATTATACCCCCCCAGTTATTATACCGTGGTATAATAACCCGGATCGAACTTCCGTAGAGTGACCAGTGACCAAAAATTTGTCAAGCATCGCAATGGCAGCGTTGCCGTATGCATATCGACTGAAATCTTGGGGATAATTAGGCAAGCACGTTCTCTTTGCATCAATTACCGGTATGTTTGGTAAAAAATTTGGTAAAAAAAAATTGTGTTTGGTAAAAAATTCTTGTCAGAACCGTAGGGCAAGTACCGGTAGCCGACTGCCGTTTCCGGTTATTATACCATGGTATAATAATAACATGGTAATTATACCATAGTTATTATACCATGGTATAATAACCTGGATCAAACTTTATTCTCAATTTCGTCATTTTCCAGTTATTATACCTGGTATAATAAGTGGAAAACTCCGGTACTGTGGGACCACCGTGCGAGAAATGGAATCCAGAGCCATACGTAAGGACTTGCCTTGGGAAGGGAAGAAGAGCAGCTCATTCAACAAGTGGCATGGCTCAACAAAACTTGAAAAAGGATAACCACAATGAATCTTTATGGAAAGTTTTTGAATAATTGAGTGTTTGATTTGAGATTATGTGGCTATGTGCTTGGTTGAAAATGCGTCATTATGTTTGTGGTTACAAACTTACAATATTGGGCCAAAAGTAGATTTGGGGGATCTTTTGTACTTTTCTCCCAAATAGCTTTTTCAAATTTCGTGTCAATGCAGATCTGTGGCAAACCTTCTACTCTTCAATTTGCAGGCAACAGTACTACAGGACATTGTTTCGAGTCTCAGATTAGTGATTCATTCTAATCCAGAGACAAATTAGTTATTTGCATTTTAGCCATTTTCGGATTATCAAATATTTTATAATTCGTTAAAATTTAGTATTAGGTATAATTAAGGCGTTTAGGGTTTTTTGACTGGAAAAGTGGATACCTAGGACTCATTTGCCTCTTTTGATCAGCAACTAGGGAAAAATTATTTGCCTCTTCTGGCACAGTACCGGTAAGCAGGACATGTAAGACAGGACATGGTATGGAATGAAATGGAACGGAAATTTCGGTATGGAATATGGAAGATGCCAGAATGGAATGGAATGGAAGATTTCAAGAATGGAAGACAATCTTCCATACTTCAATACCAATTCCATACTAGATTTCGTGCATTGTATTTACAGAAAAATACATACCGATGTCGGGTGGTGATAATAATATTGTCAAAGAAGTATTGAACTTCAATATCTACGCGTATTATTTGTCGACAAATCGCAGTACTTTGGTTGTGAACATTGCGCAAACAGCGTACGTATTGCATCATTGTAAGTAAATTGCAGCATTGATGTTACAGTTGACGACCTTGATAGATTTGACTTGCTGTTTTTTTTTATTTTGAGGCTGACGATTTGCCCAGTCGTAAATTTTGTTTTACATTGTCACAAAAACTCGTATTTGCTATTTCTTCCCCGTTTCAGCTTAATTTTATGTATATTTTTAGTTTTTAAGCTTATAGTAATTCTTTTTGGTGTTAAAGTTTGGTATTTCTATTGCAGTAAATGTTCTAGTTGATGTGAGGGCAAACTTGTACGGTAATCATTAAACCATAGGCATAGCCAGAAGGACCGGGCCCTCTGCCTTCCCCCTCCCCAATTGAAAAGCTACCAATGATAAAAATGACGACACAAAGCCTATTTATTCAGTTTCTTTTAGCTTTTTTGGAGTGCAAAAGTACATGCCTACAACGGCAATTAGCAATTTGACGACCAGGGTGCCCATGCCCTCTCAATTTAAATTTTTACCAACTAATTTAAATGTACCAGCCGGGAAAAATTCAGTGTTTTTGTTCTAAAGGTGCAATCTCAAGCACTCATCTAACTTGTTTATGCAATAATATGTTTTAGGCCCCCAGCTAACTTATATTTTACAATAACATGATTAGTAACCATTTATGCCATCTAATATACCAACTTCAAATAACAATCCATCTCCATCTTGTCAGTTTTCACGCGGCAAAATGCTTGTGAAAAAACCTAGTTAGGGGAAATGCTTACTAAACAAATTATTGAATTTGAATCGAAGGTGCCTGGGCCCCTGGTCCGTACATATATTCCTAAAACTGGTTGTTTTCATGACAAAACAAAAATCTTCAAAGGCAAATCTTTGAGTGCATTATTTAATGCTGAAAATGGTACAGAAAGCAATGTACCTCGATTTTCCTGACTTGGGCCAAGTCACAAAATTTAACCCCAAAATTAAAGATTTTGAACGTGTTTTTTTGGACTTGACCTGAAGTAAAGGGAGTGATTTGTTCAATTGGCTTCAAACATCAAAAATTTTGTACTTTCAAATGACTCTGAAAATGTGCTAAATGTGATCCGAATCGCATTAAAATAGCCTTTTTTTTCCAAAAACTTACAAAAAATCGCCCAGCGGCTGGGAGCTCCGCCCCCATGCCCCATCTGTGTCATGTTTGAGTTGCACTAATTTGCTCACCACGTCTCTCAATTTTGATAGGATACAAAAATGTTTAACTTGCGGTTCTAGTCCTTCCTTTATAGCAAATCCAGGTTACGAGCCAAATCAGACCCCCAGCTTTTGATTTTTTATACTTTGTCCCATAAAAAGTCCCTCTTTTCAACAACTTCTGATGATTTTTTTGCAAAACTCACTCAATTTTAAGACCTTTTTAGGTTAAATTTCGGTTTAAAAGACCTGTTTTGAGCAGCGCAAAACAAGCATAAAAAGAACTGGAGGACACAAGCTAAATTACTAGATTTTCTTTCTAATGATATTATGCGTCAAGGCCAAGAAAAGAAGCTAAATTTTTTCAACTATTGGTGACAGATTATTTGCAATTTGCCGAGCAGCAAACCCTGAATAAACTGTTATGACTTTGGCTAGAAAACATTCAAAATATAATGTGCCCTAGCAATTTGTAGAAATGCTGCTACTTCAGAACAACCCATGGCTATTTAGCATAGGTGGGCACAAGTCCGTTAATAACGAAGCTAACCTTTTCATTAACTGGTTAATCCGTTAAAAAGTTTTTTCATGACAACGGACTAAATTACCTTCCGTTAAGTTCTGTTAACGGACTAAATTAACTTTCGTTAAGTTCTGTTAACTTCCGTTAAGGTTCTTATCGTTAATATCTAGCACCATTCATTCATCGTACAGGTACAAACCAGTTTGCACTGGTAACACTTGTTGCGTATTAGCATAAGTTTTATAAAAGAAAGTGAAGAAAGAAGCTCTTTTTGTGAGAAACAATAAGCTGCAGCTTCAAAGGTCTAATAATTATCGCTGTTCACAATTTCCAAAGATTTTCCCATCGCAGCTTTATTAGTGCATTTGAACCTAATTTTATCTTGAAATTAGATTAGACTGTAAACTGTAACTTCCAAAACACAAAAAGTCCACTACAGCGATAAATATTTCCTTACAATCAGCTCAACAGCGTCAATACGTGTTCTAGATGCGAGCGAATAAAAACAAATGTAAATTACACGCAAAATGTTAACAAATTAACGGACTTTATTAACTTCCGTTAATTAAGCTGAAAATAACGGATTAACGTTAACGGAGGTGTGAAGTTTACTAACGGACGAGTGGTTAACGAAGCTAACGTTTTGCATTAACTTGCCCACCTATGCTATTTAGACATAGGTGGGCAAGTTAATGCAAAACGTTAGCTTCGTTAACCGCTAGTCCGTTAACAAACTTCACACCTCCGTTAACGTTAATCCGTTATTTTAAGCTTTAATTAACGGAAGTTAATAAAGTCCGTTAATCCGTTTACATTTTGCGTGTAATTTACATTTCGTTTTATTCACTCGCTTCTAGAACACGTATTGACGCTGTTAAGCTGATTGTAAGGGAATATTTATTGCTATGGTGGTCTTTTTGTGTTTTGGAAGTTACATTTTATAGTCTAATCTAATTTTAAGATAAAAATAAGTTCAAACGCACAACGAAGCTGCGATCGAAAAATCTTTGGAAATTGTAAACAGCGATAATAATTAACAGACCTATGAGGCTGCAGCTTATTATTTGCCTCAAAAAAGAGCACCTTTCTTCGCTTTCTTCTATAAAACTCGTGCTAATACGCAACAAGTGTTACCAGTGCAAACTGGTTTGTACCAGTTCGATGAATGAATGGTGCAAGATATTAACGATAAAAACGTTAACGGAAGTTAACAGAACTTAACGGAGGTTAATTTAGTCCGTTAACAGAACGTAACGGAAGTTAATTTAGTCCGTTAAGATGAAAAAACTATTTAACGGATTAACGAGTTGATGAAAACGTTAGCTTCGTTATTAACCGATTAACGGACTTGTGCCCACCTATGTATTTAGATATTAAAAAATAAAAGCTGTATCTTTCTTGCGCAGTATAGAGTGTGGTAAATTAAAGTTGAAACAAGCTTTAACTCTCAAGCTGATTAAACTGATGCTAAAATGCCAGGTAGCGTAAGCCTCTTCCAGATGCATGCTTTATTATAATCTGATTACGCGATTTTAATGTGTATTTTGCAATTTTTTGCTTTGTGCCGTGGCTCAACGGGAGGAGAGCATGGCTTAATGGTCACAGCAGTGACAGCTTGAAGCCATTCAACACGTGTTTTAAAAAGGCGTGCTTTGTTAATACTGTTTTTTTATAACAAGTTTCATTTATAACAAAATATTTACGAATATTTCGGTTGGTGCTTAGATATCCTATAGTTGCAAGAAAGGAGAACATAACCGGTGTTTCAACCGGCTTGACCGGCCGGTCAAAGAATCTCGACCCGACCAGTGCCGGTCGACTCGACCGGTTCCCATCTCTGCTTTGCGTCCCTGCAACAAGTGCTCCCGTGGAACGAGTGTTTAGCCAGGGAAGCATCGTTGTTCGGCCACAGAAACCGACTCTCATCCGAAAAAATTCAAGCTTTGATGTCTTTAAAATGTAATGATTATATTTTCGATGCGTCCAATTTAATGTAATATAAATCATGACAATTTTAGTTTGTTTTCTTTTCTAATGACTCAGGCACTCAGCGGATCAACGTCGAAAACTGTAATCAAATCGTAGGCATAGCAAAAAAGTCTTGGCAAATGAGCAAAAGCTGGAATAACGAAGTATAATCAGCCCCTTAACTTCGCACGTTGTTTATCTGGAAAAAAGTTAGCAATAACTTGCGAACAACTTTTAATATTGCTGTAAGCACATTTTAATGCTTTTGACTTTATATAAAGCTAATCGGTTTGTGTAATAGCGCAGGTACCTATATAATACCTGTATATAATATCTAATAGTAATTTTGTGTGTAACTTGTCAGAAAATTGTCTCCTGCAGTTGCGAGCCTTCTCAACATCCCACACACTGAAAAAACGTATTCGTCTGTGTTTTTGCGACAAATTTTAAGCTGTTACAACTTTAAAACTTCTTTTGCTAAACTTGTAAAAGTACTTGTACTCGAACTTTTTTATGGTACTCCTACTCGAGTACATTTTTCAATATCACTACTCGTACTCGACGTTTTTTTGCGGTACTCGTACTCGGAAGTTGAGTACTCGACTCCATCACTGTGCGCTAACTTGACATAAAAGCAACCAAATCCCAAACAAACAAAACTATGCAATATTGGGCACAAGTTTGTAAGCCACAACTGATAACACCATTGGGCATTGTGCAAACTTGAAGTAAAGAATAGGTAGACCCAGCGATGGCAAGATACTTTAACTCCCGTATGTTGATTGGAAATATTCCTTCGACTCTTTGACCCCAGGCTTTATCTGAAAACAAATCATGTTTAAGTTACGCTACGTGCTGCCAAGCGATAAGCATGATGTAATTGTAAATGGGGCTTCGGCCAACAACGATTCTGTATTCCATTTTCATCGACGATGAAGCACAAACTGCTTCATGTCGACCCCGTTTTTCCCTTTGCTTCTCCGGTAAGCATCAAAGTTTATTTTTTTCTAAGTACTTCTATTTTTTATCTCTCCGGCTGGCATCTCTTCCCGAGCCTTAACTCTAATGCAAGGTTCTATAGAAAAAGGATAAAGGAACACAGCGCGAAGAGACGCATTGCCAAAGTATCAAATGTCGTACTCAACTCAAAATAAAGAGAACAAAGCGGAAGATTATAACAATATGGGCGCACTTTGTTAAAATGCCTTCGTTACACACTATCGAAGTCTCCAGCAAAGCAGATGCGAGACCACCGATGAAATCAGTAGTGGTGATTCTACCCGCCCCCCTTCAGAGAGATGGGAGCGATCGGCAGGTGTGCGGGGACAAATGATAGATGACAAGTTTTCTCTTTTACAGTGGTGTTCTTTCCTGAGATCTCTATCGCTGAGATTTTGCAGTGTGACGTCACTGCACCATGCTATTAACCGGTCACTTTTAATTAACCAATCAGCAGGAGCGCCAACTCTTTTAAAAAGCTTTTTGTTTTGAAATCGGTTCAAGGCACTGCAGTATCTACCATTTACCGAATAGAAAGGCGAGATAAAACCGACAGCATCGTGGACAAAAAAATCCAGACCCAACGGGCTGTCCTTTCCGGCAGGAAATACGAACGGACCCTCAAGCAGAGCCACTAAGAGAAATTACGGGGCCGAAGACATATAAAAAGTATTCGCAGGACTTGGGCCTTATTTTTCTCCAGAATTTAAGGTGAAAACCAAAAAAAAGGTAACAGCTTCTAATTGATTTTTGAGCTTCACCGTAATTTAGCTATTCAACACTACTAAGTAAGCCCTAACTGTTGAGCTCAACATCGAAATCGTTCGGTTCCCACGTTGCCGGACCTGGATAGGCTTATTTTCCCAACTATGGCCCTGCTTTCCGGTACTGTAAGTTGTCTACAATAAAGTGAATAGTCAAATATTTCCCAAATAAACAAATGCCATAAAATACCAACCGTAGAATGAATGCATCACCGAAAATTTATGAAATAGCTGAAGCACCAAATAGTCAGTGGCGCAACCAGGTAAAGAGCCAAGGGGATTCAGCCCTCCATAGCCACGTCACGTAGAAAATTTAACCCCAAAATAAAAGCTTTTAAGCGTGTTTTGACCTTAACCTGGAAATAAAGAAGAGTTGAAGGGGGGGGGGGCTGGGAATTTTAATTCTTTAACTCGCTTCCAACTGTTGCGAAATGTGACCCAAACAGCGTTAAAATAGCCATTTTCGAAAAATTACAAAATTCGCCCAGCGGCTGATGGCAATGTTACCCGGCTGGTGGCTATGTTTGTGATACCGGCACGCTGAAGTTGCACCAGTTTCTTCAACGCTAAAAATTGAGACATTTTTCGAATAAAAAATTTTAACTTTCGGTTCAACCCCTTCCCTCCTAAGCAAACTCCTGGCTGCACAGCTGCTAACCGTAATCCCGCGGGCTGGTCTTGATCTGAGCGCAAATTTGGTCTTGTTCGGCTATTCGAGTCGCCGTGGCATAAAAACCAAGTAATTACGTTGAATATCGCTGACAATAAGACTGGGTTCCATTCTTACCGTATCGAAATTCTTAGAGAGGCATCCAGACTTGGAAGTGCTTCAATGCTCCATAAGTCCATACCTTATTAACTACCCTAGAGGCGATTCCTTGTGAAATGGTTCGACATGCCACACTGCATTGCTGCTCGCAACATTGAACTACTATTCAAGCTTAAGGCGAATCTACACAGAATCCGTTTTAGTTTTTCCATAAAAAACTACGTTCTTTCTCGTCCGCATTTTTATAAGTCCATCTCCGCACTAAGTCCACTGTTACACATTGAAAAAATTTTGCTCAAAAATTTCGGGCATGAACGATCAGCGCTATTACAAAACAGAACTCAAACCGTTCAAAAACAAATTCGAAAACTTTTTGTTTAGTGCCGGGGCCGGCAACCTGCGCTGGCTACAACCTGACCCAAGGTCCCAGGGGACAGTCATCAATTCTGAAACGAGGTCAACCCTAAATTTCAAGCAATTTTCGGCCGAATTACTGGTTGAGACCAGACGAAAGAAAAAAGGCTTTATCAAATTTTAATGGTAGTTTTCGGTCGATTCATTGGTGAAAAACGAAAAAACCAAAAAAAGGTCTTCACCAAATTTTGAAGTAGTTTCAGACCCGGGATTGATTTCGTGGCCATTGATTTCCAGAAGTCAAGTAAGAAGTCTCATCAGAAATGAGCCAGCCGGGTGGATCTATGAGATCGTGGGCCGGGTTTAAAAGGTCGCGAGCCGGATTCAGTCCGCAGAAAGTAAGTAACAATCTGGTTAGTGCGAATATGCACTTATAAAAATGCGGATGAAAAAACGTACACTTTTTCAAGGAGAAACAACGTACAAAACTGGATACTGTGTAAATCCACCCTTAAACGTTATGGAAAACCATGATTGAATCGAAAACACCAAACGTTTTCTTGTCACAAGCAGAGCGTCAAACTTCAGCCAAAAACGTACTGCGTAGGATTCACATCAATCAAAACCCATTTTTGGAAGTACAGTGCATTTCCTACTGCCATCACCCGCACGCCCTATATTCAAAGTGTTGTCGAAAATAGCCTAGCGTAGTGCCGTTTAATAACATCGCCTTCTGCGTACATGCAGTTAAATGATTCTAGATAAAGCCGGGTTACTCGTCGCATGGGATCGATTACGTTTGTTCTTGGAAATTGCCGATGATATTTCCGAGATTTAACCAACACACTAACTTCAACTTACAGCTTTTTCTCCGGGTTTCCAGCTGGCCGGGCACACCTCTCCATGCTTGTCTGCGAACTGGAATGCCTGCACAAGTCGCAGAACCTCGTCCACATTTCTGCCCACCCCAGTATCATTAATGCTTATGTGCCGTACAATTCCTTGTGCGTCAACAATGAAAAGACCTCTGAAAGTACATAATGAACCAACTTTGAATATTTTCCTATTTTTCGGAACAGAAAACGAGACACAATCAAACAGTTTGATATAAAAGCCAAGAAAAATCTAGCATTTACCAACCTCAGGGCGAAACCAGTATTTTCTAGTAAAACACCATAATCTCGCGATATAGATTTCGTGATGTCGGACAACAATGGAATCTGTAGTCTTCCGAGACCCCCTTCATTTCGGGGAGTCTTCACCCAGGCAAGATGACTGAAATGGGAGTCGACTGAGGCAGCAATCAACCCCGTGTTAAGCTTTTCGAAGTCGCAATATCGGTCGCTGAATGCGATGATCTCCGTCGGACAAACAAAAGTGCTGAAATCAAAAGAAATCGATGACGTCATGGGCAATTTTTTGGAATATTACTAAATTAAGACGGCTTCAGCTCCTCTTAACTTAGCAAAGCCACTTAGAAAATTTAACCCAAACATGCAAAAATTGCAAGCGTTCAAACTTGTTCTTGACTTTTTAGTAAATGGGGAGCGGGTCATTCCACGCCAAAGGAACAAACATATGTTTTGTATTTTAATGAAATTTGGCACAGTTGCGCATCTCAATAAAATAAGGCAAAAAGTTTTCGAAAAACTCCCAATTATTTACAAAGTTAAAGACCGGCAGCCCAGAAGGTTTATTTACCCCAAAGACGGCGGAAGGTTTGATGCGCCTAAAATGCACGTCTTTACTCACCTTTTAAGAAAATGTTTTACTGGCAAGTCAAAAGTTCGGCTAAGACCCCCCAAATCCACAATTTATGGGGGGTCAAAATGGCCTTTATTTACCCCAAAGACGGCATGGATAAAAATTGCGTAAAATCGTTCTCTGGGGTCCACTGAACAATGAAATGGTGAAGACAGTAACTTTAGGTTCGGCTAACCCCCCGACAGTAACAAATTTAGGGGGGTCAAAAATGGCCTGTATTTACCCCAAAGACGGCATGGATAAAAATTGCTCAAAAACGTCCGTTGGAGTCCACTGAACACAAAAATGGCAAAGACAGTAACTTTAAGTTCGGCTAACCCCTTGACAGTAACGAATTTAGGGGGAGGCTCAAAAATTGCCTTTATTTACCTGGAAGACGGCATGGATAAAAATTGCTCAAAAAACGTCCGTTGGGGTCCACTAAACGCAAAAATGACGAAGACAGCAACTTTAGGTTCGGCTAACCCCTTGACAGTAACGAATTTAGGGGGCGGGAGGCACAAAAACTGACCTTTTCACCTGGAATAGGGCAACGGTAAAAATTGTTAAAAAACATTCTTGCAGTTAGTACGCTGAACACATAAATGGTTAAAACAGTTACTTTCGGTTCGGCTATCTCCCTGACAGTAACTAATTTAGAGGGAAGCTCGAAAAAATTGCTCTTATTTATTTGAAAACGGCAGGGGTAAAAACTGCCCAAAAATGTTTCTCGGGGAGCCCACTGAAAACAAAAACAATAGCAATAAACTTTAATATCCTCAAACTAATTTCTTGCTCTTACTGCAAAAGTCATTGCACCACTAAATACGGCTTTACAGTACTGCTTTTGAAAAAAATCATTTTAAGTTGATGGCGTCATCAATCATTAAGTAACGTGATAGTCGATTAGAGCAAAAATGACGTCATGTTGCGGTGACGTTGTCTTTACAAGCGATCTAGATTTTGCGTATCAGCTTGTCTTTTCAATGTGAGTCGAATGATAGAAAATTGCTGATCGTCAATCTTCTGAAACAGTGCTCGATGATGTACCAAGTAAAATTAAAGCAAAATACAACTATTAAATCACAGTAAAAGTTTACTAAAAAAATTACAAAAAATTACGAAATAATTTTCTATATATTACTTTAAATAACGAAGTATATAGGCTTCGTTATCGAAAGTAAGTAATAGAAAATTATTCAGTAAATTTTTATGGGCCATATCACGCCACAAAAACTGCTTTGAATTATAGCACAGACTCAAACCAATCCAGAACATTTCAAAAAAGATCTAAAACACTGTGATAAATTAATAAGTCTGCGTATTACCAATATTCAAAATGCTCTTTCCGTTATTAAGTCTTTCGCTAATTGCTTTGAGTCCTACGTTCTATGAGTCTTTTGCTAATGCGAATTCTGCGACTTTTATCAACTTCATTAATTTTAGAGTTTATCGTAATGAGTGCACCGTTGCAAAAACTTTAATAAAATTTTTTCTGCTTGCAAATAATTTCGGAACAGGTAAACGCATAAAGCTTACTTGGAATGAAAGCATTATTCCGAAATGTCACATTATAAAACCCATGGCATTTTTAAAAGAGAACTGGAGTAAATTCACTGGGACTAGATAAACTTAGAGCAAACGTATTTGATTAGATGGGTGTTGACTCTATCCTCCTTCACCCAGCCGAGACAAAGATATTTTACTTTAAACATGACCTAGGGCATCTCTGGTCATTATTTTTATTGGCAGTCCTAGCTGACAATGATAACCTCTCCGACGCCATTTTAGTTCTATCCTAAGGCAACGCCACAGTTAGACTAAACCACAAAAGCCTTTTAACCTATATAGAGGTTAATATAGGCCTCTATGGGCTAGGCTACTGCATTGAAACGTCAGGGTTACCAATGAAATTTTAATTAGGAAGGTTCCTACGTAGGGTTTGAAGTAAAATATCTCTGGAACGGCTGGCTCAAGAAGGATGGAGTCAATTACGCCAAATCTAATATAATACGATTGTCTTAACTTTAGATACCCCATTGATTTTGCTTGCAGTCCTCTTTCATCATAAAAAGGCGCATGATAGCATCTAAACTGGAGGCAGATGCAAAAACGTAGCTAATGAACAAGATTGACGGGATTTCTGTAATCGCACGCATTGAAATTATTCTAAAACTTTGAGACCATTATTCATATGATGTACTGCACAAAAAACTAACTCTTGTTGAATTCAAGTTGCAGCACGATCACATTATTCTAGCATTGATCACACGGATTTCGTTTAAAACCACGTTCTACACTGGCAATATTTTAAAAATTCTTGATTATTTTTTAGTTTGAACTTCTCAATAGACACTATTAAGGATTAATATCGTTTATTTTTGGTGTTATGAAGACACCAAAGACAATGAGGTGGTCTCGATCAAACAGATCAACGAAATTACCACATTAAAGGATGACGTTAATAACGACAGCAACTTAATTTTCAATATATGGTAGGCCTCTATGTAAAAATTAGTCGTGCAATTTTGGCCCATTCTAGTACATTAGGCGTAAAATCGTGTGCGTAAGAGTGTGTTCTTATTTAGTTCTAACCGACTGTTGTCTGTATGAAATAAACTAAAATGCGCTTATTTGCTCACAATTTTACACCCAGCGTAGACCGGGACCAACTGTTCATCAGGTTCTTGGAAGGCAATATAAGGCGTTTTTCCACAAGTACGAACAAGTTTGGAATATACCATAATTATTGCCTACTGTATAATCCAACATTTGAAGATAAAGCTTATGTTTTTGCATTGACAAATGCTTGATAAAAGGGCATATAGGACATAGGTCACATTTGGCTTTTTCGGTATTTTAAGCAAGAATCTTTCAAAAATTGTTTTGGTGCCTTATTCTTCTAACATCTTCGTTTGATTGATTTTTATATTTGGGCTGATGGATCAGTATTTTTGGTCTTGCTACTGCAGCGATGCACCTTCTGTTGAACTAAAACAACCTCACTGCTTCTTGCTTTTTTTTTTTTTTCTTTTTGTAGAGTAGAGCATTCATTTGGAAATGGTTTGAAATTTTGTTCTCTCCCTTTTCTTACCCACATTCCATTATTCAATCATTGCTTTTTGGCAACGAATACTACGTCCGGTAGTTGCTCTTTGGAAATTAAGTCTCCTAGATTGTCTTTTGCTCACTTTGCCAGTGTCCACAAAACTAGGCCCAGTTGACGACTTTGCCAACTTTAGCTCCAAATTCTGAACTCATTTCTAGCAAAACTTGAGTAGCCCCACTGGATTTACAGAATTACGATCATCCTTCTTGACTTGAAAAAGTAAAACAGGATTTTCTCTAAAAAAGCTTTTCTTTTGTGTTCACAACTCAATGTTCGTTTGTATCTTTTAAACAAAACTTGATCCTTTTTTTACAACTTTTACATGTTCCAGGTCGCAGATCATTGTAAAATAATACTCAGAATAGAGATTCGCGACCAGAAAGCAAACTCCTCAAGGACGTGTTTACTAACACTTGAATTCGTCAAATAGATATGCATGATAGTTGCAAGCTGTGATACAGTACTATTTGACATTTTTCCGCCGTTTTGTGCCAATCTATCTCTTCTATTAGTAGGTCTCAGTTTTTGGATTAGAACTGGGTTCTGTTGCATTAGAAATGTAATCCATTATGTTAATTAATATTTTGGGAATACGCATGTTGGACTTACGAGTTGACTACTCAAGCAAACATCTTGCTGTTTGTGCTAATAATGATAGACTAATTAAATGTTTTCAAATATCTCTGCTTCTTCAAAAAGAACTGCAAATTTACGATCTTTGAATTTATTTGAGCTGATAAATCTAAGATTTGTCATCATTAAAATTCTCCGCTCTGAGCGATTTGTGCAATGTTTAATTGAAATCGTAAACTAGCCAGCGAGTATTTTGAATGCTGGTAATATGTAAATTTATCACATTTTTTTGAGATTCTAGATTTTTTTGAGATATACTCGTATTAGTTGCTTCGAGACTGTGATGCAAATTTAACGCAGTTTTGGTGATGTGATATAAGACATAGAAAATTTACTTAGTTTTATTTTTTTAATTTTGCCGTTGCACAATTAACTGTGCGGGACCGGTGCGTCTTGAAATTACTGCTATTGCAATTACATTTTATTCACCAAATTGCCTTGGCCAGGAGACAGCAAAGGGACCTTTTGGTCTTCGAGTCAAGCTGTCACTTGCCCGCCAGTCTACCACACACGATGAAAGCTTCACACTACACTTTCAATACTGAAAGTCAAGCAAAGAAGCAGTGAGTTCCAATTTTTATAGTCTTTGGTTTGACCCGACCGGGAATTGAACCCAAGTTTACCGTTTCAGTAACAGTCGCTCTATCCACTCAAACACTGATCGGTTCAAGGACGTAATCTTTACTGCAAAACACTTTCGTGAGCAATCTTTGAACTTGTACGATTTTTGTGAAAACGAGATAACTGCTCAAACGTAACGTCATTGAAAACGACGGCATTTTTGCTCTAATCGACCATTACGTTACTAAATGATTGATGACGCCATCAACTTAAAATGATTTTTTTCAAAAGCAGTACTGTAAAGCCGTATTTAGTGGTGCAATGACTTTTGCAGTAAGAGCAAGAAATTAGTTTGAGGATATTAAAGTTTATTGCTATTGTTTTTGTTTTCAGTGGGCTCCCCGAGAAACATTTTTGGGCAGTTTTTACCCCTGCCGTTTTCAAATAAATAAGAGCAATTTTTTCGAGCTTCCCTCTAAATTAGTTACTGTCAGGGAGATAGCCGAACCGAAAGTAACTGTTTTAACCATTTATGTGTTCAGCGTACTAACTGCAAGAATGTTTTTTAACAATTTTTACCGTTGCCCTATTCCAGGTGAAAAGGTCAGTTTTTGTGCCTCCCGCCCCCTAAATTCGTTACTGTCAAGGGGTTAGCCGAACCTAAAGTTGCTGTCTTCGTCATTTTTGCGTTTAGTGGACCCCAACGGACGTTTTTTGAGCAATTTTTATCCATGCCGTCTTCCAGGTAAATAAAGGCAATTTTTGAGCCTCCCCCTAAATTCGTTACTGTCAAGGGGTTAGCCGAACTTAAAGTTACTGTCTTTGCCATTTTTGTGTTCAGTGGACTCCAACGGACGTTTTTGAGCAATTTTTATCCATGCCGTCTTTGGGGTAAATACAGGCCATTTTTGACCCCCCTAAATTTGTTACTGTCGGGGGGTTAGCCGAACCTAAAGTTACTGTCTTCACCATTTCATTGTTCAGTGGACCCCAGAGAACGATTTTACGCAATTTTTATCCATGCCGTCTTTGGGGTAAATAAAGGCCATTTTGACCCCCCATAAATTGTGGATTTGGGGGGTCTTAGCCGAACTTTTGACTTGCCAGTAAAACATTTTCTTAAAAGGTGAGTAAAGACGTGCATTTTAGGCGCATCAAACCTTCCGCCGTCTTTGGGGTAAATAAACCTTCTGGGCTGCCGGTCTATTATGATCATTTAAAAAAACGCAACTTTTGCTCGTTCTGCTTTATTGCACATGCTTAAAACTTTCTTAAATCGTTAATTTCTTATCAATGGTCATAACAGCTGCTGAAAATAGCTAGACAGGGGTTTCAAGGCCCATGGACTCCAAAAATCTCGCTTAAAAAAAATGATAAAAGAATGATTTCATGGAGTAATAACTGAGCTTCAAATTTATTGATTACGTTTTTCAGATGCCCTACTTCGAGAACCTTTAAAAAAGTGGGTCCAAATCTAAAGGTTGAAATTTATTTCTTGCACCACAACTCTTTCATCTCATATAAAAAAAATGAATTAATTTTGATGACTACCATAAAAAAACTAATTTGTTTTTAAGTGGTATACGTTTTTTCAAAAAAATAGCATCGACTCAGTTTGAGATAAACAGCAAAACAACACAAAATCAATGGAAAATAGTTGAGGTAAAAGAACATACAAAAAATGACCCAAACATGCTAAATAGGGTTTTTATCCACGAGAAAATCCGCACCACAAAATACTGAGCAGTTGTTTTAAAGGCAGAACATGAACACTAAAGTGCGATGATATCTAGCACATGTTCTGCCTTGAAAGTCTGACTTTTTGGACTACGTGGGCTCTTCTATATACATTGTATAGTGTGACGAGAATGATAAAAAACACATGATAGCAAAAGTTTGATATGGATGTGATTCATGTTCAATGAATGCCTAATTTATTACGAATTTTTGATGCTACCGACTTGAATAGTTGGAAATGTATGTTGGAAAATTGCTGATTTCAATATTAAATATCCGAAATTTTTCAGAAAAATATCATTTCCTAGCTTTGCAAAAGTTGTTATTACTGTAATCATATCTGCTTAATGTAGCACAATTTCAATACGCACTGGCCAACTGCTTTTCAACAGTGATTTCTATTTTAGATCGTTTTATGTTATATCAGTAGCTCTGCAGAGTTTCAAAATAAGATAAATGTAATGAGCTTGCTACAAGAATGTGGCATTGGAAGGAAATTGAACGAGATGCGCCACAATTGCCCACAGAGTCCACTTCGTTAAAAACACTTGGGCTTGAGGATGTCGAACTAATCTGTCGCCGAACCTCAGTACCGCGAGATGTGATTAGAAGTATCTGCAAGCATCATCACATGATATATCTTGAAAAATATCATTTGTAGTGGAAAAAGAGCTATGAATCATTTGCAAATCATAAAAACCAGTCAAGACAGATCTGGGCCACACGACAGAAATTTCCTTGTTCACATTATTAACGAGAATTTTTTAAGAGGCGCTACCACGCGAAATACCCGCTAAAGGCAAGAGGTTATTTTTAGACGTGTATCTTAAGCTCTGAGAGCTCGGTAACGTCATTTTCGCTCGCTGAGTTGCTTGCATCGATTGCGAGATATAATAACTCGAGTAAAAAACGTCACATTTTAAAGCACTCTTTCAGCGTGCGAGAAATCTTTTTTGGTTCGGAAATGTAATTGCGAAATGTTGCAAACTTCCAACCAAAGCGAATTTTTGCTGAAAATTAATTTAAATCGTGGCCATGTTTGCTATTAGACTGCTAAGAAGAAAGCGAATTGCATTGAGAACCATTTCTAAGAACACGAGGCTCAATTTTTACTGAAAATTTAAGAACAAATTAAAACAATGCCAGCCTCGGGAGCAAAATAAACCAAAAACAAACGAAAAAAAAAATTCACATCAATGAAAGAAACTAAATTTTGTGCTGATTCAAAACGATAAAATATTAGCAATCTTCTGTGTTAGCACGCAAAATTGCAACTATTTCAAGATTATAGAGCGCTGTCACTCCGCGCAACTATTTCAAGATTATAGAGCGCTGTCACTCCGCGCAAGCAATTAATTAAGATTTTTTTTTGGCAGTTGTTTTTCTTTTTTGCAATTTTACGATGCTGCAAAAGCCAGAAAAAAGCCTTCACTTAAGCCAGTGGTTCCCAACCTTTTTTTAACCGTGGCCCATTTTCATTTTGAAAATTTTCCAAGGCCCACCTCTCAAAGTATTGCTCAAGAACTTGACACAAATTTTCATCAGTCTTGAATTAGATTGAATCGATTCTTCGGGCCGAGAACAGGTGATCTCCGAAAAAAAAAAAGAAAAAGGGTCTTCATCAAAATTCAAATGGTTTTTCCGGCCGAAAACAGGTGATCTCCAAATAAAAAAAAACAAGTCAACTCGCCAAATGTCAGGGAATAAACAGCTCATCGTGCAAATACGACTTTTTCAAGCCATAATGCTCTGTGGCCCACAGGTTAAAAACCACCGACTTAAGCAGACAGAGCAGTAGGAATAAAACAAAGTTTAAACATGGCCGCTAAAATTTACATCGATGCTCTCAAAATTTTAACAAATCAAGAAATGAGGCTGAAAATCGGCAAAAAATTAAAAACAGCCAGTCTCAACTCAAGATTTACTGGTTCTAAAGAAGAGTGTATTTTGATTTGTTTACTTTTGAAAATTTTTGAAACCAAAAGTTACTGCTAACGTATAAGTTTACCCACCAACAACCTCAAGGGCGCTTTGCATCATTTAAAAAAATGCAGTATGGAAAAAGTTGTTCTTTTTTGACATTGATCCAAAACTATAATTAAATTCTGTCGTTCAATAACTAATTGTTATCAGTCGAGGAATTTGCAAGCTTAGGATAATAACTCGTGACTCATAACATTGCAGTACATACAGTTCGCTTGAACGCATAATTTTGAAGTAGAAATGCATCTGACGTCACAATGCGATATTTACTACGTACTAACGCAGGTTACGAACATCTCGCAAAGAAATTCGAGCGAGCAGTTTCAATGCGTGCAGGGCGAGACGGTTCGAAAATGGCAGTTCGTGTACGAAGCTTTCTTGTTCGTTAGCGCCTTTTAGCAGACGAGAATGGCCTTTTGGAGCTCGCAAACACGTTGTCATGTGGGCCCTGGTAAGCATTTCTCTGCTTCAACCTAACAAATGGGCATTGGGCAGTGAAAAAATTGTTATACTAGGGCAAAAGACCTGCCGAGCATGTTGGCTCATGTTACAAGCATTAAGTGCGAATGACGCTACCACAACCGGCACATCATCATCCACAGAGAGTGAGATGGAAGCTCACTCCCATTCAACTACGGATGCTGCAGTTATGAACACATCATTTGGACTGAGATCAATATCACGGCCCTTTAAACGACTTGGTAAACGCAAACACAAGCGATTGAAGCTCGCCGCAAAATTCTGTAAACTGCTGATATACTGAGCAAACCAGGAAAGTACATCAGTAAAGATTTGTGACAAGACGATCGAATCACAAAAGAAGGTGAAGAAAAGACTGAACATTCAGACCGACTTTTCCAAGCCTTTAGTGAGAAGTTATAATCAGCTAACCGAAGTACCAAAATCGAACCTCTCACTGTAATCTCTGATACCTGGTCCCTTGGTCAGCACAAAAAGGCGCACAACGTTTTGGGGTAACCAAGTATCAAGTCAAGATAGCAAGAAAAATAAAAAAAGGAATATTGTGCAGCCTTTTACGTTTGTTTCCAACAATACAATCGTACCTATTTGTTTGTTTATGAAGCAGCAAGTGATATGCGTAAGCTACTTACCTATGCGTTTCCAACGCAGTAATCTTTGTACGCTGGTGAAGGAATAAAGCAAAGAAGTTCATTGCGGTTGTCAAGTGAAAAAAGGCCTGAAGGAAGGTAAAACCAATGGAAGTATTTAAAGTCAGCGCAATCACACTAGTTTAGATTGGCGTTGACTCAGTTCTTCTTGACCCAGCTGTTCCAGAGATCCTCTACTTCAAACATGAGGTTGGGGCCTAACTCATTTTAATTTTTATTGCCAACCCTGACGTTTAAATGAGTAGCCTAGCCCACAGAGCCTATATTAACCAATAACCTACAGTATATAAGCTTATAGGTTAAAAGGCCTCGGTTACTTAGTCTAATTGCAGCTTTGCTTTGGGTTAGAAACAAGATAGCGTCGCCGATGTTATCAACGTCAGCGCTGCAAAAATCATGGAGGCCTCTACGTCGTATTTGAAGTAAGACATCTCCGATCTAATGTAATAAGATTGGCCTATGATTTTGCCTTCAGTCCTCCTGCAAGATAGTATGAGCTTAAGTTTGTTTACTCATTCCATTTTTGAAGAGAGGAGATACTGCATGCAATTCATCTCACCCGATTGCAATTCTTTTACCAAACGCTAAGAAATTTAGTCCTGTTTAATGGCTTCGCGTTTTGTAGTCTTTTTTTTATTAGTTCCTATTAGGTTTACTTTTTCTGTCATTAGCCTAAATTTTTGAATGATTTCAAAACATTGCGAAATTTTTTTTTTTTGGTTAATAGCGCAATTTTATACTTTTAACTAAACGTCGTTTCATTTTGAACATAATGTTGTCAAATGTTGTCGACCTTCTATTGCAAACAACTTTCTCCTCTCTCGTCTAAAATCACAAAACTGAGGATTTTGCATTGTGATTTGTAAATCTAATCGCAGAAGTTAGGTTGCGCTTTGTTTTGGTACGAAAATCCCGTTTCGCAAATGCACAATCGCCGATTGAATCATGAAGTTCGTCCCAGAAGTTGTACTGCGCTTCAAAAAATAAAAAAACAAAATAGCTAATCTTAAGCTGCACTTTTAGTGGTTCAAAAAGTCGTTACGCTTTGTTGCGTTACGCTTTTGGTAAAATGTTATTCGTACGCACATCTGGTTCTACTCACAAGTCGAGAGGATAGAAGAACAAAACCCAATATTTCCCGGCATAGTCGCCTGAAGACAGATCTTGAATGTCACAATCGACGACGGCTTTTCCTTCAAAGTAGGGAGCGGGTTGGGTGACGGTCGCAACACTTCTCACGTGTCTGTTAGCTACAGGTTGTAGGGCCGATTTAACGCGGTTAGATTGAAAAAGCTGAAAAATCAAGGATTTTAAACGGTATTCGGGACATTTTTAGTTCAAAATTGTACTGTAAACCACGGAGAACACATTTGGAAATTTTTCGGAATCTTTTTCCCCAATTTTGATTCCCTTCGGCAATGAAATCATGAGATATAATCGCAATTTTTTTTCCTCTTGAATGAGGGAGAAACGTTTCCGAGCATTACCGTGCCGAATTCTGGCTTTGTCTTGACGAACCGAAGTGCGTCAAAGCCGTTCCAAATGACTGACTGCAACTGCTGGCGAGGCAGTGGCTTCGTATACGTGCTGATAACTGCAGCAAACCTATACAGAAAATGCTAGGTTAGGCTTGTGGCTACGGCAATTCTTTTAAATAAGCAGATCGACTTGTTTTCGGAGACTCAAAGCAGCTAAATCTTGTAACATCTAAAATGCGTTACATTGAAGTTCACAAGAGCAATAGGTGAACACCTGCTGGTCTTCTGACCCTAACTCTGCAATAAGTATACAACGCTTACTCCAATACAAATTGGAAGCAAAGTCTAAGATTTAGTCGGCAAGGATGCTTAGCGACCAACATGCAATCATTTCTTAAGATACCGTAGGTTATCTACAGAAAGCAAATTAGGCTAGGCCTACTTTTCCTAAAGTAAAGCCTTATGATGAATCCGAATACTTTGCTAGTTCTTTACTTGGTGATCAAAGCGCTGAAAAAACATTTAACCTCCCTGAATTTCAGTGGTGTAAAGGCACGAAATACTTTTACTACAGTAGATTACTCAAGTAGTTTTTTTCGGTAACGAGTACTTTTTGAGTTTGTTTTTTTTTTTGTGGCTACATTTACTTTTTCTGCAATAATGCTACTTAAGTAATACTGTATTTTGATTCAGAATAGTACAAAGTACTTTATTTTTAAATTTGAACCACAAATTCGTCAGAACGGTCAACTTTTCTACCGGCTATTGTTCAATGGGTCCACGACAACTGTTTGACTATTTTTTAATGATCTTTTACTCTCAGAGATTAACGCTTAAACTCCTATTGTTTTCAGCGCGACAAGCGCTATTACCACCTTCGGCGGTCAGTTTGTTCGCGGTCAGTTGTCGCGAGTCCACGACAACTGACCGCAGCAAACTGACAGCGAACGAACTGACCGCAGAACCAACTGACCGCCAAAGGTGCTAAGAGCGCTTGTCGCGCTGAAAACAATCAGCCGTTAAATAGCTCTCAACGATGGTTGATTCACTGGTTTTCGTTTGTTCGAAAACGTCAACAAATACATTGTAAGGGAATCATAAAAAGATGACCATTTACATGTGATGCTTCGTAAAATGAAGCAATAAGGAAAAAGTAATCACATGAAATCGGTATAGCCATAACACGGATATCAAAAATAAACTTGTAATAATAAGTCAATTAAGATGTTTTTTGACGTTTGCAGGCCAGAGTTTTAATATTTTAATCGTTTTGCGTGCTTCTGGCCTAAAGGCTACCAGCTCGGAAGTATGCGTCCTGTTGGTTGCATGTGACGTAATGATCTCCATATTTTTCATTAATTAATTTTCTACACTCGCGGGATGCAACGGAAAGAAACAAAGAAAACGTCGTGAATCGTAAAAAACAAACAATTAGTTTAATTCAATGGCGTTCTTATCATCTATTGTACTTAACGCGAGAACCATCTATAGTTCTTAGCGCGATAAGCGCGAAAACCATCTATTGTTCTAAGCGCGATAAGCGGATGAGCACCTTCGGCGGCCAGTTGATCTTGAGGTGAGTTTGTTCAGCGGTCAGTAGGTTCGCGGTCAGCTTGCTACGGTCTGTTGGTCTGGAGGTAAGTTTGTTCAGCGGTCAGTAGGTTCGCGGTCGGTTTGTTCGCGGTCACCTTGCTACGGTCAGTTGGTCTGGAGGTATGTTTGTTCAGAGGTCAGTAGGTTCGCGGTCAGTTGACCTGGTTCCTGCGAGTATGTACCTGGTCCATTCTGTCGAATGGCAGTTCAAGATGGTTTTACGTTGACGTTGCTTGGTGTTGGGATCACGTCTTTTCGGCGCAACCATTTCCGCGCAACCTCTTTCGTTGCCGGACGTTTTCTGCACAGATCGTTTCGGCGTCAATTCGGTGCTCTTTGACAGTTCATTTATTTAGGATTAGGGCTTTGGGTTAGGGTTAGTAAAAAGCACCGAATATTGGCGCCGAAAAGGTCCGCGCCGAAATGGGCTCGCCGAAAAGTCGTGGACCCCTTGGTGTTTGCCCTTTGCCACGGCCGCATACTGGCATAGATGTTTACTCTATTGAAAGTAAATCATGAAAAACGCAAACAGAGAGAAATAAATTTTCCAAAAATTCGTCCTACGATTACTAAACGTTTCTAAAGCTAAATTCTACCGAGTGGCCAAAAATCACACACCATATATGCAATAAACATTATTATACAGTACTGTAATATACCTTGTGCAATGTAATTCCAATATGTTTTTAATATGATAATCAAATTCGTCCCAGTGGAGACCAAGATTATTTCTAAATGGGCATTCAACAATAATTTGGTGTGATTTAGTGAAGTAATGTTTTCAAGGCTTCTGCCTGCCTTCACAAGAGAAATATATTCAACTCAAAAACATTCGCAATAATTCTTATTAATTTATCCAAAAACTTTATCGCAAAAGATACTGAATTAGCTATGGTGCGTGAGTTTTGCCCCGCCCTGTAGATACAGTAGATTATGCACCGATAAGACACGTTGACCAACAGTGTTTTTACTTTTCAGCATATTAATTCAATAATGACAGTGAATGAGTACTTGAGCAAAGACGTAATGAAATGATGATGTTTAAATTCTGAATGGCATGATTTTCAAATCTCGAAGTCTTACTGTTGTTGCTCTTTTTAATTGTCTTAAATACACTAAAACCTGGGACCAATCAATAATTCGCGACTTCTTGAGGTGGTGAGGGGTTAAAAGACCAAGCGCTTGTGCCAGTGCTGTGAAGGTAGTTGACCAGTTGTCATATGTCGATTAAATAGTTTGTTTATTTTGCTTGAATACTTTCAGAAACTCTTGTACTTGAGTAGTTTTTAAATGACTACTCTTTTACTTTTACTTAAGTACTTTTTTTGGACAGTACTTTGTACTTTACTTTAACTACTTTTTTTGTCAGTCATGAAACCTTTACTTGATTACAATTTTCGAGTACTTGTTGTAACATTGCTGAATTTAAATAGCAGCTGTCCCTTTCATACACTTAGCACTCTTCTATAGCTCATAAAAGCCCGGTTCCAAGCAAGACTCGAAACAGAAAATTTTAAACCAAATCTGTAATGAGTTTGCGGGGCCAATCTCCGCATCATTGCGCCCAGGCAATACCGCTTCTTTCGAAGCAATGTTGCAGCGGTGGCGAGTCATTGGCAACAATGTGTCTGCAATTTGACCGGTTCGAGATTTGAACCTCAGACCTCCAGCTCCAGAGACGAACGTGTTAAAGCTAGACCAACTGGTTCGTAATAGAAAATTAACAAAACTGATTTATTGCGTAATCCGTTTGAAACAACATGGCCAGAATCTGGATTCTAGGAGGAAAGCAAAAAAAATTTTCCTTAAAACTTTCTTAACCTGATGAGTTGCAAAAATCGCAATGGGGTCATGTTGGTAAACTTATTTTTCAAGAAATTTTCTAAATTTTTCAAAAATAAAGTTGAATGCACCTTCAAGTGAAATTAAAAAACATTTAAGCATACATATGAAACTGATAGCTACCGCAACCGGGGTTTTCTAAACGTGAATTTATACAGTATCCGTTTTTGCTTCCACATGCAACAGTACGTATGCGCTTTTTCGCCCGCATGTTAATAAGTCTATATCCGAAATAAGCACACTGTTTACATACTGATAAAAAATTTGTGTATGAACGATGAGAGCGACACTTCAAAATAGGGCTAACCCATTTACAAAAAAATTTTTTCGGATAATTTTGTCCTGTATGTGACAGTTTGGTAGGTGCGGATATGAACATGTAAAAATGCAGACGAAACAGAACAAGCTTTTTCATGGAGAAAAAACGTGCAAAAACGGACAAAAGTGGACGAAAACGGGATAATAATGTGTAAATTCACCTTGAATAGTAAACGTTGAAAACACATCAGTAAAAAAAATAATGAAACAATCCGATAAAAAACATAAACTAATTTTATAATCACGTCTTAACTCACCACGTCGTTCTGGCCAGGAGATAGCTGAAAGAATTTTGGGGTACAGGTCAAGCTGCCACCAGCCCATCACACACGGTGGAGGCTTCACAATGTCCCTTTTAATGTTAATCATCAAGCAGAAAAGCTGTGAATATCAATTTTTATAGTCTTTCGTTTGACCAGATCGGGAATCGAACCAGAGTCTACCGTTTTAGTAGCAGACGACACCACAAAGTGCAGCTTCTCGTCAAAGTAGTGGGAGCTCAAGGAAAATTAGCGGCAAACAAGTCCATAAAAGTGCAAAAAGCACATTCAAATTTAAACATCTCACTCACCTGTCGCTTAACGCAGCTGGCGAAGAAAGGCCGCAACAACGACATTATTAAATCTTAAGCTAAGCTAATCTGCCCTAGACCCTGAAATTATAAAACAGACAAATTTAACTACACTTAGAAGCAAAGCACAAAGACAAACAAACATCAAAACACTAAATATCATTCGCAAATCCTAATCTGTGTAGCAAATGACACTCGAAAATCCGGCATTCGTCTACGTGATTTTAGAGGATTGCCCAATGCACAAGCAACTAAAAATTTAAACTCTTTTAACAACTACATAGAAAATAGTAATGTACTAACAATAAGGTCGCAGCACTGAAATATAACACTAGGAAAAATATTAATTAGCTCACAGCTCACCCTTTACACTTTTAAACTTTACAGTTGGAAAAGATGACTGCTTAACAGAACAGCAGGTTGGCAAGACTAAACACTCTTCAAAGTCTAGCAAATCAATCTAGTTGCAAATGGATCTAATTGAATGTTCATTAAACCATAATTTCGCACTTGCAATCAAAAATCACTTTCTAACTCCAGTAATTTTGTGGAAAACACCATCAGAAGTTAAACAATCGTAAAACTAATAATATAATTTTGCAAATCTGCGCATTAGCTTCAATTAAAAAATTTTTAAACTACATAACTACCGTAAAATAATGTTTAAATTTCACACGGATGCACCGCCATTTGGGCAACAAGAGATTCAAAAGTCTTGCGCTAGCTTTAAAACCATCTACAACACAATTTCATGCGTTAGAGTATCAATTTGGAAAACTATGTAGCGGCTAATGCTGCGACGTAAAGCGGCTTTTACCGACCACGCGTATTTTTGAGCGGAAATATGCATGATCAAACGTTTAAAAAAATGTTAAAATGCATGCAGTCAAATGAGAAGCGTATTTCTGCAGCGCGAATACGCGTGATCGGTTAAAACATTGCAATTTAAAGACTTTCGGCCAGAAGAAAAAAGTGAAAAAGTTTCTTGTTTTAGGAGGGAAATTTTTAATCATAATTTTTTTTTGCATTTAACTCAAACATAGAATAGTGCCATTTACGTTATAGCGCACTAGTAAAAGTACTATAAATAAAACATATTGCTGGAGGAAAAACTACAAAAATCTTCACCAGTCTCATATTAAGCCTAAAGCAAAATGCATTTTTGTTGCCCACACAAGTTCCTACGAGATCCAATTCTGGCTAAAGATCCGAGTAAGTGATGATGTGCAGTCAGCATTGAAAACAAACATTACAGTACGGTATACTTCATGCGTTTACTCTAGTTTACTCCAACAAACGTACCAGTGCGGTACACTTTGACAATGTGCGCACCAAAAACGTTGGGTAGCAGCACACAAACACAAATCAAAATTAACTTACATTTGCGACAACAGCTGTAGCATCAACAAAAAACAGCAAATAAGCACAAAGCAATTGCAAACTATTAAGAAGGTTTTTTGCGCATTTCAAATAAAACTTTTTCAAATTTTTTAAACAGGCTAAAATCATTTTCTAATACGCAATTAAAATCAGTTTAAGCATCATCAGATTCTCATTCTAATCACGAAGACAAAAGAGAAAAAGCTAACTGTTTATTAAATCTTAAAGCAATCGTGAATTAACATAGAGGTTTGTTACTGTTTGAAATGAAACAATTGCAAAAGATTTACGAAATCATCAAGTTTTAGCGATTTGATAAAAACATGAGACAAAAACCACTATTGAGAAACCCAATTGCTGCACTGGTTTCTCGACAAACTTGCGTTAATTAGGTGGTCTGTAATTCGCTTATTCCGCTCAAATTCGTCATCAAGGATTTTATTTGGTTTTTCAATTGCCAAGCAAATACGAATCGTGTAATTCGTGTGTTTCGGAACAAAAACTCCTGTTTTCTTTTGAGGCAGCAGTTAAGTAATAAACATAATTAAATTGATGATTAAATTGACTAAAACTTTTGGCAAACTGACAGGAAAACATTGCCATGAAAGAATGAAGCAAGGATAGTGCAGTTAAACGAAATCCATAACACAAACGCGACAGCACAAGATGGGCATTTTTGAATAACTGCTCGAGAATTATTCCGATTACTCCATAGAGTAATCTAATTCATTATCTCGAATCCAATTCAGTGGCAACCGTAACATAAAGAATAAATTCATTGATTAAGTACTTACCAAAATTTAAATTGGCTGAAGCGAGGGGCATTTGTACAGTGTAAGTGTGGCCATAACCCATAAGCTGTTAAAGCAAATGTGCGTTCGAAGCTCGAACAAAAAATTTGTTCGCAGGGATAAACTGCACTCTCAATCTTACGCAGAATCCATAATTTTTGTCTATGCGTAAGGCTATACTTTGAAATCAAATGCACTTATTCAAATTACAATTGTTTCTAAAATTACAGTATTACAAATAATATAGGTATTGAACGCTTCTGGACAATTATTCTAAAATGCCCATCCTTCAGGACAGAAATGAAACCACACCACCTACGAACACAATTCAAAAGTAAAACCTCGCACAGAGCTACTGGGTAACTGCGTCGTTTTGAGCAGCTTGATCAGCGAATATTTCCTCAAATGATGAAGTTGTACCTTGGCTTTCTTCATCGGAATTCTCATCAGTGTTTTCCATCAATGATTCCTCTTCGTTTGTAGATTCCTCCACACTAATAAAAAAAAATTGTCAAATAAGCAATGCGTTTGCAGTATGCACGCCGCTTTACATGCCAAACGTTAAAAATTTCAGCTGTTTAGAAAACAAAATTCAGCACAGTAGGGTGTTCCAAAAACATTGAAATTTTTCAAAACATCTTGTGCGTTGGATTTTATCACTATAAAAATCACAGTAAAAGGTTAAAAGCACAACTGTCTGTTTCGTCCTAAGGACTCATCAGGTGCTATTGTAATCTTATTCAAATAGAATAAGGGTTCGATTTTATGTTGACCCACCCTGAAACAAATCCACAGAAAAAAATTTCGAAAAATGTTTGTGGTTTAAGGGTTGCATCTCCCCATCAAAAATACGTCAAAAATCGGCAATGTTCAAAATAGCATAACTCACGTTCTACAAACACTTTACATATACTGTTTGCACTCATTTTCATCAAATTCGACACTGAACACAATTAGGCAATCAGTTTTTATCTGTTCAATAAAATATTTAAAATCAATTTTTGTTGGCAATGAAGAAATTTAGTAGAATACTCTTTTCGTTATAATAACTTACGGCTATAAGTTACTTGATCGCTAACTCATTTCTTTTCTTTTTGTTTTGTCAAGCTCTCTCTTTTGCGTCATAAACTAGTTTGGTTCGGTGAAACATTATTTGCTTTACATGTGGAAAACATTGCTTGGAAAAACTTTAGAAAAATTTGTTTGGAAAAAATTAAGCGTGGCATAAGACTGTTCGAATTAAGGAGGGCCAGATTCAGTCTTCTCCGCTAGTTGGGTGCACTTGAGGCCGCCCAGGAACCGGATATGGCCTCGATACTGGAACGAGGAACAATTTCAATTTTTTTAATTTTTAATTTCTAAATTGTTAGAATTCTAATTTTAGATTTTAAACTCCGTGTTACTTTTGGCAGATACCACTGATGATCCCGATTACGGGCAAAACAGACCGTAGAGTTTAAATTTTAATTTTTGACGTGTACAGTGTTACGTTATGATATTCGCTCAGGGCTACGCTTTCAAGCACTTTTTTGAATCGGTTGAATTCAAACTCCACTCATCATAGAGGCTCATTACCTTGAAATAGAAAATGGGTTGTTATAATGATGCAAGATTTTTAAAAGTTGTCATTTTGACAATTTGATTGGTCAAAAAATATTGTTTCGTTTTAGTCCGAAATGTGCAAAAGAAATTAATGTGAAATTTGGAGTGAATAAACGAATTCTTTTTTACGGCAAAAAATAGGCAATAAGAAATTAATGTAGGTTGCTTCCAGAACTGATAAAATGGAACAAAGATCTTGCTCTAGACAAAATGAAAAATTGTGCATCGGTATAATGTTTTGCACATTCTTCATTTTCTAGTAAACGCTTTGATTGCAGAATCACAGTAGACACTAGGGGTGCTAGTGATTACGCATTCTCAATTAGGCAGATTTTTCGTTGGTCTTTTGTCACTTCTTATGCATCTCGAAATGCGTTGAATAATTCTATCCTGCAATCTTTGGAAAGTTCGACCCACGTACCGACAGTCACAGCGACACACGTATTGACATTTCTGCTTATTTTCTCTAAGTTGCCTGAAACATCATCGCGCCATACTTACAATGCTTTTTTAAATTTTCCTTCCTTAATGGCGTATTCCCTGAAAACTGCTCACTTGCTAAAATCATACCTCTTCACAAAAAACGAAATAAAACAAACCCAAGCAACTATCGACCTATTTCGATACAAACTTGTTTCTCCATAATTCTCGAACGTCTCACATATAACAGATTTCTGCAATTTTTCAGAAAACATACCGTTATCATAAATCGCAATATAATACGGATTTCAAAAACACATAGCTACTAACCATGCCTGCCTTGACATTGTAACAACTATTCTTGAAAATATCAATGAAAGAAAATATGCAGGACCTGTATTTTAAGATTTTCAAAAAGCTTTTGATACAGTATCACAAAATATTTTGGTTAAAAAAACTAGATCATAATGGCATTGGAGGACTCGCTCATAAACTTATTTCTTCTTTCTTACATCGAAAACAATATGTCTCAGTTGACGGTATACAATCTGAAATTGAATCAATAACTTATGGTGTAGCTCAAGGGTCAATACTTGGTCCATTTCTTTTTCTACTGTACATCAATGATCTAAAATATTCCGTCAATTGTTTCCAGACGATACTTGCCTTTTAATAGATAGCCCAAATCTAGCATCATTAGAAACTGAAATGAATAAAAGCTTAGCAAATGTATACAAATGGCACATCGCTAACAAATTTAAATCCATCAAAATTAAACCATCTTATTATTCCCTTCAAACAAAATACACAAAGTCCCTATTTCACCTTATTCATTAATAACTTACAAATATCATCTTGGGATAAAGCAAAATATTTGGGTGTTTTTATTGATTCGCACTTAAACAGCAATTCCCTCATAAAAAATGTTGAAAATAAGGTTGCTGGGTCGGTGGGCATTCTTTCAAAATCGAAACATTTTCTTCCTTCTACTTCTCTTCTCAAAGTATACTACGCTTTTATTCATCCTCATTCGTTATATGGTTTATCGTCCATTTGGGGTCCTACTCACAAATCTTACTTATCAAAATTACAAACACTTCAAAACTAAGCATGGCAATACGGTTCGGTACGCCTCAATTTTTGCTAAAAAGTAAGGTATACTTAAACAGTACGCATTTTTCGTGAAGGCACGGGTACGGTACGTTGTTTGAATGTGCGTATTAAACGTACTAACGTATCGTACCACGCAAGTACGTTACGGAACAAAGTTTGCAACTCGCTTACGACGCTACGTACCGTATTGTGATAGTATGATGCATTGTTACGCGCTTGTAAATTATTTATGATCTGACTTTATTATATAAAAATTTATTATATAAAAATATTATTTACGCCTGTAAATTATTATATTTGTGTTCTGACTTCTGAGTTCTGATTGTTTGTTCTCCACTTTCTTCCCCAAGAGCTAAAGCCAAAAGGCGTCACATGAGATGAAAAGCACCAAACTTGGCAAAACTGATATATATATATGAAGTTAAACCTTTTTTTGAAGCGCGGAAACCTTTTTTTGAAGCGCGGAAAGCAAGAACTTAGGAAAAGCCTTAGCAATTTTTTTATCTACGTACCGTACCTCTGAAGTACGGTACGTTTAGAGTTTTGATTGACCTACGTACCGTACCTTCCATATCGTCCGATGAAAAGTACGTAGGTACGGTAAATTTTTGAAATACGCCTGTTCAAATTTTGAACCTACCGTACCGTACTGCCATCCTAATTCAAAACAAAGCTGTAAAAATCATTGGCGGCGGCAAATATATGGATCATGCCACACCATCTTACTCTGAATTAAAAATCCTCAAAATTCCTGAATTATATAAACATGAAGTTGCCAAACTGGTATACCACCATCATCATCAACGTCTCCCACCTCCACTGCGAAACCTTTTCACGAAAACTAACCAAGTTTCTCAAAAGTCTACACGATTATGAAGCACTGCCAATAATCCTACCTTATACATTCTTCTTAACAAAACAATCAGACCTCAAAAAAGCATCAGGTACCAAGGCGCTAAAATATGGAACGAAATTCCAATTAGCATTAAAACCAAACAATCTTTTAAAAGCTTTAAAGTATCATGTAAAAACTATGTGTACTAGAACGTATTACAGAAACTTTAATATACGGCATTAAACATTGGTATTGCAATGTGAATGAAACTCGTCAACGATGTGTACATGACAACGATGTTTTTTATCAATTCACAACAGTTTAACTGGTAATCGATGTGGTTGCAGACTTTAAAGACCGAAAGGTCTACTCACAGTCTGCCTTGCAAAATTAATTCCTTAATTTCAATTGTTTGTCTAATGTCTATTATGTGAATTTCGTGGCAAAAGTAAATAAACTTGAACTAGAACTATTGGTATACGATAATACTTTGTTGAAGGGAGGAAATAATAGCTCCGACACTACTATAAGCTATTTTGAAATTATGTGCCACTAACAAGCTTTTTAAATATGTTTTGTTCTGATTTCGGGGCTGCGGTTGCAAAGATATTCAACAAATACAACGAGATATCTCCATCTCCCGTAAATAGTTTTCGGAAGCCATGTATCTGTTTTATCAGCCTGAACTTCGGGAGAAAAAAAGAGACTAAATAATATTTACCCTTCCAGTATCATCACACGACCTAACAATTATGATAAAACCCTCCTCTTTTCGGTAAATTCAGGCAAGGAGAACATACTAAGGGTTTCCAAAAACTTTTTAAGAGAATATCTTTTCGTATTTTTTGAAATCTTTCCAATCACAGCCCCAAAATGAGAAAAATTTCAAAAATTATATTTCTATTCAAGTATTGTAAACTACAGAATTGGCTGGATGCTTCACCCCCTTCAAGCCTAAAAAGGGTCGAACTGGAATTGGCTTATAAAACGACAACTACAGTATTGAGACTAAGTAGAAGGCGGCTTGTGAAAAGTGCTTAAAATAATCAAAAAAGATCTGCTATAAGTACCATTTAAAAAAGTCCAGATACACTAACAAGTTCTCGTGCATTTGCATTCTCATACCCAACCACACATTGGCATTAGATGATATTTACGAAATACGTTACCCAAAACCAATCCAACGATACTATTTCATTTGTTTAATATCAATGAACTACGGCAGATAAATTTATCGATTTTTTTTTTTGCTTCAGTAAATATTTTATCTTCGCCTAGATCACAATATCGCCCTCTCTGCCTATACAATGCCAGGAACCCCCAACAAATGTAGCCATTCCATTGCAATAACTTAACTTCATCATCAAGTATAAACCATATAAGAATGCCTATTCCTTGTTCATTCAACTTATTCTTATTTGGGAAAATATTGAAAACGGCCAGCAATAGCCTGATCATTAAATAGCATAGGTGGGCAAGTTACTGCAAAACGTTAGCTTCGTTAACTGCTAATCCGTTAACAAACTTCTCACCTCCGTTAACGTTAATCCGTTATTTTCAGCTTTAATTAACGGAAGTTAATAAAGTCCGTTAATCCGTTTACATTTTGCGTGTAATTTAGATTTCTTTTTATTCACTCGCTTCTAGAATAGGTATTGACGCTGTTGAGCGGATTGTAAGGAAATATTTATCGCTGTGGTGGTCTTTTTGTGTTTTGGAAGTTACATTTTACAGTCTAATATAATTTCAAGATAAAAATAAGTTTAAATGCACTAACGAAGCTGCGATCGGAAAATCTTTAGAAATTGTGAACAATAATAATTAATAAACCTATGAGGCTGCAGCTTATTATTTGCCTCAAAAAAGAGCTCCTTTCTTCGCTCTCTTCTATAAAACTCGTGCTAATACGCAACAAGTGTTACCAGTGCAAACTGGTTTGTACTGGTACGATGAATAAATGGTGCAAGATATTAACGATAAAAACCTTAACGCAAGTTAACAAAACTTAACGGATGTTACTTTAGTCCGTTAACAGAACTTAACGGAAGTTATTTAGTCCGTTAACATGAAAAAACTTTTTAACGGATTAACGAGTTAATGAAAAAGTTAGCTTCGTTATTAACGGATTAACGATTAACGGACTTGTGCCCACCTATGTTAAATAGTTAGTAGTTACAAATCCAAGACCTTGTAATTACTGTGCAACCATTTCTGACAGATATGTAGCAACTGCTTTGAAGTAATATTTACGTCTTATATTTTGGAGTTTATTGCTATGAGTGAAAACAAAAAAGAAACTTACATTGCAGAAAGTTTGCTTGATTGGTGCCCATATTTCACTTCAGGTACAAAAAAGTCGCTTTGCTTGCATAATGGTGCGAAGTAATGGATTTTAGTGGCTGCATAGTATTCAATGAAGGGATGAGCAGATACTTTGTGATACTTAAACATAAAAAAAAGTCAGTTGAGGTGGAAGCCAAAAAGGTAATCATCAGCAGGGAGAAAAGAATTTTATTTCAATTAGAATTTGAATAGAATTTTATTACCTGACCAGTAGGTCGAGCAGCAACACGTTCATCTCCGGAGCGGGAGGTCCGAGGTTCAAATTACGAGCCAGTCAAATCAGACACAATGTTGCCAACAGCTTACTCCCAATGCAACATTTCTTTGAAAGGAGCTGTGTTGCACGAGTGCAATGAAGCGCAGATGGGCCCTGCAAATCTGTTACATCCTTCAGCCGTTCAGCGTAATACATTGAGTATAATGAAAAATATGATTTTGACTTTTTGATTAGCTTTTATTTATTATATACTTGATTGTATTTAAATGAGAACTGATAATGTCCTTTGGATGAAACATTTTTCAATAAACAGAATTTGCTGTCAAATAGGACTGATTTCGTGCTTTCCAAAATGTAATGTTTTTACTTTAGCAAAATACCTTGATATAAGCTTCAAGAGCAGGATATACTTTTTTGGCACCCAAAATAGCACTGATATTCATTATAAAAGGAAACTGGGCAATCACAGCGTCATCAATCGTTGGTAACTGAAAGATCTTGAAATTGCGTGATTCTAACAATGTTACATTTGTTTGCGACGGCTTTTCGTCTCCTTTACATATCACCACACCAACAACATAGCGAAGTTCATCAGCAGGGACCTATTAAACAATGACAATGATGCAACACTGGTACATAATTTAAAATACAAAGTTTTCCATAAGGAACTGAGGTAAGGAACAAAGGCAACAGGAATTTTACGTATAACCGATCAGTGGTCAAGTGGATAGAGCACCTGCTACTCAAACGGTACACTCAGTCGAGTCCCAAAGTCTATAACAATTGGAGTCTACAGCTTCCCAGTTTGACGCTCATTAATACAAAAGGACAGTGTGAAGCCTCCACCGAGTGTGGTAAACAGGTATATTTTATAAAGAAATATTTAGAAATATTTATTTAGAAATATTTAGAAAAATTATTTAGAAAATATTTAAAAAATATTCAGAAAATTATTTAGAAAATATTTAGAAAATATTCAGAAATATATTTCGAAAATAGTTAGAAACAGGTATATAAAAATATTTTATAAAGCTTGGCAGCTAACAGGTAGAGTATGCATAAAACTTACAAAATAGCAAAAGTTGCAAAAAAGGCTAGCATAAAAAGTCCTTGACTGGACTAACCTACAATAATCTGCAGCTTAATGCATCTATAGAGGGAAATGATGAAAAAATACTGACAAATAATTAAGAAATGAAAAGAAACTTAGAAGCATGGCAAATGGACTTTCTGAACATCACTCAATCAAAAATCAAAACAATATGCTTGAATAAGATTGACAGCAGTAAAACAAAAATAACTGAAACATCTCTTTGAAACATACTTTTTAGTATTTGTTACAATTTAAGGATTGTTTCTCCAAACGTAACAACTCAATTTGAATGCAAAGATGTTCAATGGTGTGAAACTGTGAAAGTCGGCAAAACTTAATTCTTGGATTACATACCGAATCTTTGAAGTGTATTTTATTGTCAATAACAACATTTAGGTAGCATTACCTCCCTAGCAAGAATGAACCAAGCAACAGCAATAGCAGCGGATAGGTGGGTGATGCAATCAACATCGTATGAATCATACCATAGGTGTAGTAACAATAAAAGATAGCATAATAACCAGGTAACTGCACAGGATGCAAACTGCAATTCTTTGTCCTTTGGTTTTGTTGTAACCGAGTGGAAAGTGATCTTAGTCTCTGCTAACTTACAGATGTGAGAGTGTCCGACTTTCTATTTACATTAACGTGCCGATAATTAATTCACCCGAGTATCCAGCACTATAACTTCTAGTAAAATGTATTAACGCTTAGCTATTCTGCTTTAAACTTTTACACCTATATTTTTGTGATTAACAAAACTCAAGTTTAGTGGGGCTGGAAATGCACCAAAAAGACAACTTGACAAACTTATGCCATTCATACAACTCAAAATTTGAAATATTTTGAGACAGGTGGTAATCAAAAGCATAGCAAATAACTTTGAATGTAGTGAAATGAAAATAAATGCAATAACTTATTTAAGTTTTCATATGGTCACTTAGGTTGATACAACAGAAGAATCAGCATACTTTTGCATGCAGGCCTTGGGTGAAGATGTTTCTAGTAGACATTCAACGTGTCCAAAATATTAATATGCAAAAACATTTTGGCATTTAAGATTGGGTTAATATTCTTTAAATTGATAAAATTTTTAAATGAATACTGTATTTTTTCTTATCTTTTTCAATTTTTTAATTCAAACTTTACGTCTCAAGCCTCAATTTCAATGAAGTACCACCTATTAAGTGTCTTTAGTTTTTTGACCATTTTTTTTCTTCATTATAATGCACAGCGTACTGCTAAATGCCTATATGGCATCACCAAAAGATACAGGACAACAAGTATTAGGGTTCTCATAGACAGGACCACAAGGTTCAGGGTTAGGGTTTTTGCGGTCCTGGTGATCTATTTGATTCTTGTGCTCCTGTATGTACCAGTAGGCCTACCTACAGATAAGAACTATAAAAACTACAACAAGTGATGGGAACATTAGTACTATTCAGTAGAGGCACTCCAAGTGCTGCTACTTTTTTGATAGCAGCAGTGGCGCTGTTTTTTCTTTTTTTTTTGTGTCACCAGTGAAAAGCAGTAGTGCCACTGTTATTTCAGCACCTTATTTAAGGCACATAATCTTCCACTGCAACTGAATAACTTGTTCAAAGATCCTTCATGAGTCTGCAAAATTTGTTTTCAATTTACACTCTCACACTTCAATGTTTGGAGACAATGACAAATAATTTGTATATAAAAGTGTAGAAATTTGTACATTTTGTCATGCCCAAATGACAATTTCAGCCCCTGCTTAGTACAAGTTAGTTTGAATTTAATTTTTGCATTTCAGGCTTCTGCATGATAGTGCAAGAATGAATCAATTTCTGCTTATTCAAGTTTGGTTGTTATTGTGTCATCATTTCTGCAACTTTTTTCACACTTTTAACAGCACAGTCATAATAATCAATAGTTTGCATGGCTGATGTGCAGTGTACAGCAGAGCAGTGTGCAGCAGAGCAGGCATGTGATAAATGTAATGTAATTGTTTGAGTTTAATTAATCCGTGAAATTTAACTGTTAGTGTTCATTCTATTTGAATAAGCTGATTGAGCTACAGCAATAGACCAATAGCCTGACGAATTTGCCACTCAATATGTTGAAGAATGACAAAGACTGAATAAGAAATTCTTTTGTTTGGATGAAAATTATTAGAAATGGATTTACACAGGATATCACTGAAAAAGACTAACTGATTCTTCTTTCGAGTGAGCTTCTATTTAGTATTTTGTGATAATTACTAATTGTTTCTTTCCCAAAAAAAGACTAATTGTTTCTATTTCCTGGGTGAGCTTCTATTTATATAGTCTTTTGTAACTACAAAATCACAGTAAAAGGTTAAAAGAATGACAGTCTGTTTCATCCTAAGGACTCCTCAGGTGCTACTGTAATCTTATTCAAATAGAATGATTCTATTTGAATAAGATTCTATTTGAATAAGATTACAGAAGCACCTGACGAGTCCTTAGAACGAAACAGACTGTTGTGCTTTTAACCTTTTACTGTGATTTTATGGTTATATTTTTGCTCTGATTTTCCTTTGTATTTCATCGAGCACTGTTTCAGAAGATTGACTACCAACAATTTTCTACATAGTCTCTTGTGATAATTACGTTGATTAACAGTGAGAGACCCTTAGATAAGCTGTAGTCTGCTGTAGATACTGGTATTTAGCTAGACTGAATAATCGCCTAGCCTACGTGCTTAACTGAAGACTCTTAAGTACTATAATTGATGCCTGATGACGATAATACTCATAATGTTTTGTAACTGATTAATTAGTAGTTAGCACAGCATATAGATTTTTTAGTGATATTCTCATGTGTCCCATCTCCTTTTTTCAATCGATACTTGACTTGTATATATTTGTCCCCAGCTGTGCAGTGTTTGGTAAGCAATATGATTGTTGTGTAATTGTGTAGGGTATCTTTAGACTTGATAGCACCGGTACCTAATTTGATAATAACTTCTCATTGTTGTATTTACCCGTCTTCTGCCTGCCAGCACTTCTTCATGTACAGTATATTGTAAACTATTTTTGGTTTCTTTTATGCTAGATTCATTGATGATTTGCTAGATTCACAGTTTTTATGTTAGCATAGGATTTGGATTTTGACATTATATAAAACTATCGTTGTGCTTGTTTTCATTGGAAAATCGTCTTATTACTCCACCCCTTACTACAATAAAGAGTCAGTCCAGCTTTTCTTGGGTATTATATATAGTTTCAACATTTCTCACTCTCCATTTTCACATTGTAACTTGCACAAAACAGACTAAATTGGACAGTTGATGTGCAGGTGTTTTTCATTATTGAAAATACGATAAATTAAAAATACAACAGACCAAAATTGCAGAGCAATAAATTGCGATCAACTTCAGATAGCATAAAACAGACAGCTTTCCGCCATGAGTACCCAAAAATCAAGGCATTTAGCAGCATATGATTTCTTAAAGTACACCAGTACTCTAGTACAACAACCATTTTTTGCGTCCACCATTTTTTTCGTCACAAAATTTTGCACCATTTTTTTCGTCACAAAATTTTGCACATTTGCGTCACAAAATGTTTGTGGATTTATTTTTGCAACATCATTTTTTGTTTGCATCAAAACTTTTCAAATTACATTTGTTTGTATCACAAATATTTGAACATTTATTTTTGATAGCAAAGAAGTAACACACGCTGAAAAAAAATGTGCAAAATTTTGTGATGCAAAAAATGTTGATGCAAAATTTCTTGTCGCATAAAAAACGTGTGCAAAAATAAATCGTCAAAAATATTTGACTATTTAGTTCATGTCCATAATGATAAAGAGTTGGAATTTTGCACGCAGGAAGGTATCGGCAAGATATACAACTGGAACTTCAAGACGAAAGCTTCAGGCTGTACAGCAGCCCATAGTAAGGTACTAGCCCACTTATGAGACCTCTCGTTGGGTTGGAAAATGAAGGTTCACTCAGCCGTACCTTCCCACCTGCATAATTCCAACCTTTCATCATTATGGACATGAACTAAGTAGTCAAATATTTTTGACGATTTATTTTTGAACGCATGTTTTTTGCGACAAGAAATTTTGCTTCAACATTTTTTGCGTCACAAAATTTTGCACATTTATTTCGGCGTGTGTTCTCTCTTTGCTATCAAAAATAAATGTACCAATATTTGTGACACAAACAATTGTAATGCAAAAAGTTTTGATGCAAAAAATGATGTTGCAAATATAAATCCTCAAACATTTTTGTGGATTTATTTTTGCAACAACAGTTTTTGTGTCAAAAATTTTTGCACAAAAAGTTTTTGAAAAACAATTTTTTGTCTATTTATTTTTGCAACGGTTTATTTTGTGGCGTATATTTTTGTATATTTAATTAAAATGACTATTTGATTAAAGATGCAAAAAAACATTGCACAAATTAGGATACACCAACGGCGCCCCATAGAAAAAGATATGTATCAGTGCACTGCACCAATATTGAAGGAAATTCCAGAAATGCTTAAACCGAAATTTCAAATGAAAGCAAAAATGAATTCCTAAAGAAGCTAAAGACCTAAATACATGTTAGATTACTTTTTTAAAAGTAGCAACAGCAACTACCAAAAATAGCAGTAGCACCTGGTGCTTTGTACCGCATACAGTACCAGTAGCAGAAGCAATGCTGCTTTGTAAATCAAGTAATAATAAGTGGGGGCACAGCAGTTTCTTGTTGTTTTTTTTTTGTGAAATAGCAGCAGTGACATGGTCCAGATCTGACTGCAACAACAATGAAAAGCTAATGCACTTACTTCCTTGGGATCATCATAATAGATTCCTATACATTCCAACTTGGGAAGCAAAGAAGAAACTTCAGTAAAGTGAGGTCCACATTTTTCATACGGTCCAACATGATCTTTGTAGGCAATCCACACATTGTCAATTGTTGGTTTTCCCCGACTCACTTGAACATGTTGCAAAAATCCGACATAATGCAGTAAGAATGCCAAAGTTGCAAGAAGACAAATACCCATTAAAAATGTAAACAAAATCAATGCTGCAGTGTCCATTGTCATGATTTTTTGGTGCTATTTTTCAATAGTTGTTTACAGAATCGATGCAAAAATCAAAACTTTGACCAATATCAGATTTTACCAGGGAATGCTATAGCTTATCAGATATAGGTCCGTCAGTAGATAGGCTTAACTAAAACTGTCAAAATATATGTCAGTAGATAGGCTTAACTATGTCAAAATATATGTCAGTTAAGTATCTGCTGATATCAAAACAGACTGGCACCCTAAGTTGAGCCGTTCAAAAATTGATTTCTAGGGGGGTCCATTTGGGGGGGTCTACGGGGTGGTGGTTCCTCCAAACTATGTCAAAATATATGTCAGTTAAATATCTGCTGATATCAAAACAGACTGGCACCCTAAGTTGAGCCATTCAAAAAATTAATTTTTGGGGGTCCATTTGGGGGGTCCCTGGGGGGGTGGCATCCCCAAACTATGTCAAAATATTTGTCTGTTAAATCTCTACTGATATCAAAACAGACGGGCACCCTAAGTTGAGCCATTTAAAAAATTGATTTTTGGGGGGTCCATTTGGGGGGTCCCCGGGGGGTGGCACGCCCAAAGTACATCAAAATATTTGTCAGTTAAATATCTGCTGATATCATAACAGACTGGCACCCTAACTTGAGCCGTTCAAAAAATTAATTTTTGGGGGGTCCCCAGGAGGGTGGCTCTCCCATACTATGTCAAAATATTTGTCTGTTAAATATTTGCTGATATCATAAAACACTGGCACTCTAAGTTGAGCCGTTCAAAACATTGATTATTGGGGGTCCCCGGGTGGGGTGGCACCCCCAAACTATGTCAAAATATTTGTCTGTTAAATATCTGCTGATAGCAAAAAAAAGTAGCACTCTAGCTTAAGAAATTCAAAAAATGGATTTTTGGGGCCCCATTTTGGGGGGGTTCCCGGGGCAGTTGCCCCGAAAAATTTCAGGAGAAAAAATTGCGTTTGCAGCTCAACAACTTTACAAAAAAATTAAATTTCCATGTTTTGTGGTTTAGGAGAAGAAGAGCGTACAAAAATTAGGAAAAAAATTTTTTTAAATTAAGAAGTGTCTACTGCACCGTCCCGGTTTCGGACATCAAATCGCTGGTGCACCAGCAGCCTATTAAATTGCGTTTTTTGCATTGATTCGATTTAAATACAGCACTTTGACACATCAAATTCGAAGCCCTGATGGCGTAGTGGTTGGTACGCTTGGCCGCAATGCCGAGGGTTGGGATATCGATACCAGCTGGACACGCTTTTTGAAAAAAGGGCTAGAGAGCTATTTTGCTACATAATCCTTTTTTTTTCTCTAAAATCTTGTTATTAGAGTTAGGGTTCGGGCAGTGATGCCAGCTTGAGAGATAGTAAATTGAACAGCAAAAGAAAACGACCGCTGCCACCGCTGCAGCAGCGATTAGATGTTGGAAACTGGGCCGGTGCAGCAGACACTGCCAAAAAATAAACCTCATCGCAGCCAAAAGTGGGTTAGTTGGGATGAAAGGGTATCTCAAGACATACAACCATATGAAATATTTTTTGCCGTACTTAAGCCATTTTTGACTGAGACCGCTTTTTACGCCAAACTTGCGAGGCAGTTTTCGGGTTCTAAAACCAAAGTCACATCACCAATTGCCTCGAAATTTGGTACAAACATATAACCCATTAATTTCAAACTACTGTCAAAATTTCATGTGGCTAGACCCAACCATTCTCAAGTTATAAGCAAAAGTCTAATATTTTGCACTCGTTAGTTGGAAAATGGCCAAGTAAAAACAAAGGAACACGCAATGCGAGCGTCGGTTGTTCCAACTACATAGATCAGAGGTAAATGCTCAATACTGGCACAACACATTTGATTATGTCATAAGATAGTAAAATCTCATTTTCAGCAGGAAAAAAACTGAAAATGATGCCTAATCTCAAACACTGCTACCAATTGTTAACCCAATTGTCAAATCAACAAAGTCAAAACACAGTAAATTTTTGGTAGTGTCTAGTGAACCGGCGCCGGTTTCCGACATCTAATCGCTGCTGCACCGGCAGCCAATTAGAATTACATTGCTTTTTTCTCATTGATTCGACTTAAATATGGCACTTTGATGACTTTAATGCAAAGACCAGGTAGTGTAGTGGTAACCGCGCTTGACTGCCAATATGACGGTTGGGGTATCAATTCGCGCTGGACACACTTGGCAAATATAACGCTACAGCGCTAGAGAGCAATATCGCAACAAAACTTTTTTTTCTCTAGAACCTTACGATTAGAGTTAGGGTTTGGGCAGCGATGCCAGCTTGAGAGATAGTAAATGGAAATGCAAAAAAAAACGACCGGCGCCGCTGGTGCAGCAGCGATTTGATGTTGGAAACCGGTCCGGTGCAGCAAACACTGCCTAATTTTTTCATACAGTCATTGTTATGGTTATGATGTTATGCATAAAAGTTGAATTATTGAATGTGACTTCTTTATCAACTTATAGACTAAACAGAAAATGGCCACATGCCAAAATAGACTTCCAGCTTCATCAAATTACCATAAATTTTAATAGCCCTGCACAAAAACGTTTAATTTCAGATCTTAACCTTAACTGATTTTATATCAGATATACTGTATAGACCTAATGAATTTTTGGACAATACTGTCATGTCCACCTAAGATTTCTTAAAAATCAAATGTGCGCATTACCATATTATACAGCAGCCTACTGTAATCAGGCATGACATACCGTCTCGTATATGAATCAGGTTATGTTGTACTCTCTTCCTCTTTAGGATTAATTTACGTTTTATAATTGATGTGTCTCCATATTATGTAAAATGAGTGTATGTCTTACACTTCAGTGTTACAAGGAAACATTAAGTTTTATACTTTTTTGATTTTACACAATTGATTTTTACCAGCACCTGTAAGACTGCATTACCACACCTATCGTACTGTGTGAGAGTTGTCGATGTCAATTTATCAAATTTTGTATTGCCGAAATTTTGATTTGATTTTGTAGATATATTATCTTTTTTATTGTTTTTTCAACTGCTTTGAGCAACTTTGTGTAACAGTTCTTAACTAATGCATGCAGTACCGTACATGTTAAGCAGTGTACTGTATAAAGCACTCAATTATTATTATTATTAAGGAAGAGGCAACAGTCGTGTTCTGTAGTTATGTAATGCCCAGAGAGATTAAGAGAATAAAGAGTGAGCACTAAGAGATTAAGAAAATAAAGAGTGAGCACTCACTCTTTTTTATTTTTTATCATTAAGGTTTGGGTTAGATTTTGAGCTTGGGTTAGGCCTATAGGATAAGATTATTGTTCTGTGTTTGCATTCAGGCATTAGGCCTATAGTAGAGCAAGGGTTAAAGTTTGGGTTAGGTTTAGAATGAATAGCAAGTTTCATCTTTTTACCAGTATCAAGTACCGGTGTGTACCGGTAACATACTATAACAGCAGCCTCTGCCTTTATTTTAAAGCTTCGTAAATTTTATTTCATTCAGGCTAGTGCACCTTATTATAAGCTAGTCATAGGTAGGCAAGTTAATGCAAAATGTTAGTTAAATAAACCACTAGTCTGTTAACAAACTTCAAACCACCGTTAACGTTAATCCGTTATTTTCAGCTTTAGTTAACGGAAGTTAATAAAGTCCGTTAATTCGTTAATATTTTGCGGGTAATTTAGATTTCTTTTTATTCACTCACTTCTAGAACACGTATTGACGCTGTTGAGCTGATTGTAAGGAAATATTTATTGCTGTAGTGGTCTTTTTGTGCTATGGAAGTTACATTTTACAGTCTAATCTAATTTCAAGATAAAATTAGGTTCAAATGCAGTAATCAGTAATGGAGCTGCAATGGGAAAATGTTTGGAAATTGTGAACAGCAATAAGTAATAGACCTATGAAGCCACAGCTTATTATTTGCCACAAAAAAAGAGCTCCTTTATTCGCTTTCTTCTATAAAACTCGTGTTAATACGCTACAAGTGTTACCAGTGCAAACTGGTTTGTACTGGTACGATGAGTGAATGGTGCAGATATTAACGATAAAAACCTTAACGGGAGTTTACAGAACTTAACAAAAGTTAAATTTAGTCCGTTAACAGAACTTAACGGAAGTAAACTTAGGCTGTTGACATGAAAAAACTTTTTAATGGATTAATGAGTTAATGAAAAAGTTAGCTTCGCTATTAACGGATTAACGGACTTGTGCCCACCTATGACTGATGAGGCTAGTGCTTGTACAGCATAGCCTGGTGAGCACACTGTAGGAAAATAAAACCAATGGAAGTCCTTTACTGTTTATTGATAAGCCTACTGCACTTCAGGCTTTAATAATACGAAGTGACTTAGCAAATGGAACACAGAACATGTGCGGTTAACAGGTTAAATAAACAAAGATTTCAGTGACGCCACTCGTTTTCAGAAATTTTGAATTTGATTATTACACTTATAGGTTTGGGTTAGGGGGCTATGGTTAGGGTTTAGTGGGGTAATTCGGGACATGGGGTAAATCGGGACACCCTGGGGTAATTCGGGACAGGTTTAACAAACACATTTCTTTACATTCATCGTTTTACTCAAGTTTTTATGAATCCAATATGCTAAACTTTTTTTCAAAAATTAGCGGAGTAGCGTCGTTACATCCATTCCAAAAATTATCCTTGTAAGCCCATTCTGCCGCAATCCTAGCTTAATGCTTTAAACTGCACAATGCAAAGCATTGATTATGATGAAACTTATTTGATTATGTTTAAACTTATGATAATTATCATAAGTTTGTTCCCTAGAAAGCCTCTGCCACTGTGCAAACACTTCTATTTGAATAAGGCCTAGGGCTACTGTTTGAATAAGGCCTAGGGCTACTGTAAATAGTAATTAGGCTTACCAACAATATGAATGATTCTAACCTCAATAATACTATTGTGATAAATTCTGTTCTCTGGTTTATCAACCAAAGAATGAAGCTGCTACGTCTTGACATACTCTTAAAGTTATTATTGGATTATTACCCTGATGACGAAATTGAAAAAGCAAAGGATGAGCTTTATAACCATTTTCCTCAAGAATTTCGACCAAACAACTTAAGGAAAAAACTGAGACAAGGTGCTCATAAATCTGAGATGAATATTAAAGACATAGTGGAGGTTTTTCATGCTATGCATAGTTCAGAAAAATTTGCTACCCCACTGTTTGTGACAGCCACATCAAATTTTCCATCTCTGGATATAAGTAATATTGATGCTGCTACAATGCATCATGACATCAATACCTTGAAAAAGGACTTTCAGCAGTACAGAATGGATAAGGAAGCTGAAATATCCGACATTAAAAGTCTCAAACAGGCTATAGTGGATTTAACTACAATGATTAAAGAAAAACCCACTTTTACAATTCCTGTTGCCCCATTATCTCATGATAATGATGTTTCTCAAGCTGCCAATATTTCACATATAAACTCATTTCCACAAGCAAGTTATTCCTCTGTTGTGAAGTCCTCTCCCAATAAAACCAAGGCAAAAAATGAAAGCAATCTTCCAGCTTCCTCGAGTAGGGATGAACATCTAACTGATCCTAATGATAAAAACTTTAGCTGGCACACTGTTGAAAAAAAACAAAAAGAAAAAAGTTTCGTTTATAGGTAAGAAACAATCTAAGGAATTGAAAACCATTAAACCTCCTGAAAAGCCTGCAGAAGTTTTTGTCTCTCGGCTTAGCCCTGATACTGATGAGAAAGAGATTAGTGACTATGCTAAAGCTCAATTTCCTCTTTCATCTCACGTTGAATGCACAAAGCTCAAAACAAAATATAACACTTACTCATCCTTCAAAGTTGTCATCTCTGGAATCCCATTCAAAGAATCTTTAAGTCTTGAAAATTGGCCAGAGGAAGTGCTTGTGAAGAGATTTTACACTGCACCTTTGAATGCTGGGAAGATATCTCTTAAGATCTCAGAATCCTCTGGTAACTGTATTAAAGAACATTCAATTGCTCAAGATTAAAAGTTGTTTCCTTCAACTGCAGGGGTTTATCTTCCTCTCTTGCTGACATACAAACTCTGTGTAATGCTTTTGATATCATTTTTCTACAAGAAACTTGGTTAGCCAAGCAAAATCTTGAGAAATTGAGCTACATAGCTGACACTCATTTAGCTTATGGAAACTATTCTGTAGATTTTGAAGATGGCATACTTACTGGAAGGCCTTTTGGTGGGACTGCGGTGTTGTGGAATAAGTCGTTAAAAGTTTCAACTTTCAAAAATGTGGATGAATCCATAATAGGAATTAAAATACACCAGGAAGATAATGATATCTGTTTAATTAACGTATATTCACCATTCTGCTGGTATAATAATATCGACAGCTACCTGCAGTATCTTGCCAAATTAAATGATTTATGTGAAAACCTTGACTGTACAAACTTATGCTTATTAGGAGATTTTAATGCAAGTGATAGTAATTTGTTTGGTCCCCTACTTAATCAGTTTTGTGAAGACAGTGGATACAAATTTGCAGACAAGGAGTTTTTACCGCAAGATACTTTCACCTATTTCAGTGAGGCCCATGGATCAACTTCCTGGATTGATCACTGTTTAACTAGTGAATCAGTACATCAAGCAGTTGAATCGATGCAGGTACTGCATAAATACATATCTTCTGATCACCACTTGTAATTATCTGTTGCTCCCAGCTGCCTGAGCTTTGTGAGGTCAAATCACATTGCAACACTCACAATATAAATAAAGTTGATTGGAATAAGCTTTCACAGGAATTAAAATATGAATACAGTATAAAGACAAAACAACTGTTGGAAAAAATTTCACTCCCACGTGATGCAATTCAGTGCCATGATCCTGTTTGTTCCAATGCCTCTCACAAATCTGAGATTAAAGATTTTTATGATGCTATTATTAATGTGCTCCTGACAGCATCTGCTCCTCTGAAGAATAATTTCAAGTCCCAAAGATTTGGATTACACGTCCCAGGTTGGAATTCAGATGTCAAACAAGCTCATTTAATTGCAAGGCAGAACTACTTAAAATGGATTGACAATGGTAAACCTCGCTCAGGAAACCTGTACCAGCAAATGAGTATTTCCAGAAAGATTTTTAAGTCAAAACTTCGAGCATGCAAGAACATGTCTGAGCAGCGTATAGCCGATGCCTTAGCAACTGCACTACAAACTGACAAATCAACTAAGTTATTTTGGCAAAAAGTCAAACGCACCAAAAAGTCTAGCCCTCTTCCTATTTCAATCGACAATGCAACTGGGACTATAGATGTTGCAGATCATTGGCGATCTCACTATGAGTCTATATTAAATTCTAGTGCCCAATCAGGCCTAAATGATAATCTGTTTGTACAAAATGCTACTGGCAATAGCTCCAGTTTTCATAACATTCCCAATTTGCTATGCACGGTTGACTTAATACATATTTTGCTGTATAAGCTGCCACTTGACTCCTCTCCTGGGGCTGATACTATAACTGCTGAACATCTTTGTTATTGTGACCCGAGTATTTGTCTGTACCTTAGTATATTTTTCAATATGTATCTTTATCATAATTTTGTTCCTCTTGGTTGTCTAGATACTATTATTGTGCCTATTGTCAAAAATGCGAACGGTAATTTGCAAGACAGTAGTAACTACAGGCCAATCGCACTAACTAGTGTTATCTCTAAGTTGCTTGAGCATTTTATTTTGAGTCGCATTGAAACCTTTCTTCATACAACTCATAATCAATTTGGGTTTAAAGCACAGCATAGCACAGATATGTGCGTTTTTTTGCTAAAACAATGGGTGTCTTCCTACATTTACAAAGGCAGCCCAATATTTAGTGTATTTCTTGATGCTTCAAAGGCCTTCGATAAGGTCAGTCATTCTTTATTATTTATGAAGTTAATTAACCGAAATGTTCCATTGTGCTTGTTCGTCTTTTATATTTTTGGTATAAAAATCAAACAATGAGGGTGAGATGGGGAGCAGAGGTATCCAGATCCTTCAATGTAACTAATGGAATAAGACAAGGTAGTGTCCTAAGTCCTTTACTATTTTCTGTATATATGGATCAACTGTCATACAGTCTTAACCAAATTGCAACTGGTTGTTGTGTGGGAGATGATTGCCTTAATCATTTAATTTATGCAGATGACATCTGTTGCTTTAGCCCTAGTATTGAAGGTCTGCAAGAACTTATTGATATCTGTAGTGATTACGCTCATACTCATGAAATCTCATTTAATGTTAAGAAGACTGTTGGTGTTGTTTTTCCTTCTAAAGAAATCAAAGTGTACTCGACCCCTTCTATTTTTCTTTCGGGCACTGAAATTAAATTTTCTGATAAAGTGAGATATTTGGGAATTCTAATAAACCAATACTTGCTGGATGATGACGATATAAAACGCCAAGTGAGAATGCTATATTCTGCAGCAAATAAATTGCGATCGAGATTTATAAAATGTTCAAGTACCATATAAAATATGTTATTTCGTTCTTACTGTACTCCCCTATATGGTTGTCATTTATGGCACAATTACACGCAATATACTTTTAATCGCATACGTGTTGGCTACAATGATGCTTACAGAATTTTGCATAGCATACCCCGTTTTATGAGTGCCAATGAAGGTCTCGTAGCTGCAGAGATCCCAACATTTCAAGCCCTAATTCGCAGAAATGTTTATGGATTTGTGCAGAGATGCTTGAAGTCTCCTAATAATTGGATAAAGTCTCTCATGAATTCGGACAGTTTCAGTTTGTCCAAGTATTACGAGTACTACAATCGTACTCTTCTGGTGTAATCTGTAAATAAGCGTGTCGCTTGTACATGTGTGCCTCTTGTCTTTGTTTTTGCTTATTTTGTTTCTTTAAACTTATGGACCGTAGTTGTCTGAAATAAAGCAGATTATTAAGGTTTGTCCAGTTTGGCCAAGAGTCTTGTCCCGCTGGGAAATACCTTTGATTATAGAAGCTGAGGGCTGCCGATGAGAGCTAAAAGCTTGAAACAGCGCTGTCCAGCTCAGTGCATCTTAAGAAAAAAACAAGTTGCTACAAACTCGATCAAAAATTAAATGAAATTGAAACAAACCAAGGGTCCTCAGGAGCAATGATCAGCCTAATTCAGCACTGAAAATGAAGCAATATCCCCCCACATAGCAATGTGCTATGCAATTTAATTAGCAGTTTTTCCTCCCATGTCAAAATCCAGAGCTGGGCGTTTAAAAAACACATCGTAAAGCGCAAATTCCACAACCAAAATTTTTCTAGTTTAAAGCGAAATTCCACAACCAAAATTTTTTAAGCTTGAAGCGCAAATTCCACAACCAAAATTTTTTAAGGTTAATTTGCAAGTGCAAATTCCGCAACCAAAATTTTTTTACCTTAAAGCGCAAGCACAAATTCCGCAACCAAAAGTTTTTAAGCTTAAAGCGCAAGCGCGAATTTCGCAACCAAAATCTTAAAAACTTAAAACGCAATTGCAAATTGCGTAACCAAAATTCTAACACTTTAAAGTGCAAACATAAATTCCGCTACCAAAAATTGAAAATAGTACAGAGCAACTACAAATTGATTGCTTGAGAAGCGCTCACGAATTTCGCTATTTAATAAAGTTTTTGAGTACAAATGTTTGCATAATCGAAGTTTAAAAAGCGCGCTGCAGACGATAGTGTTAAGAACAAAAACATCTCTCGACGGCGGCCGAACTAACGATAGCGGTGTTGAATCTTTTGAATTTTTGCTACCACGCATCTCTCTTGTAGGCAGGAAAGCAATATTTGGTGATTTTGTCGTTTGCTCTTCCAACCCATTCATCTAATCTTTTTCCTATTGCAGCGGCCAAGTTTTCGGCTACTAATTACAGTACAAAAAAAAGGTATTTCGTGCTTATTAAATAAGGTAGCTTAAACTAAATTCAGGGTTCGAAATTATCGCCTGCTCGCTTGCCCGAGGCAAGCTGAAATCGCCTCGGGCAAGATAGTTTTCGGCTTAAATTGCCCGACGGGCAAGTTAACAAACTATAGCGTATTAAACAATTTCAACCAAGATTATTTAAAGACCCAATTTAGGCCCGGTTTTGTTGCAATAAAGTAAAATATGTACGTAGAGAAAGCTGTTCCTTGCTTTATTTTAGTAAGCACTTTGTAACTAATAAACTATCACAATTAATGCATTGCCTAGCAGTACGTACATTAATAATCGCAATTAACACTTCTTAATCGCACGCAAATTTTTCGATTCATAGACCCGTTTGACAACTGGTTGGCACAAAATGTTGCGTTTTTTTTTCTAGAAAAGTTTTTTGACGCTTGCCACGCTAACAGCTGTTTCAGATACCACAAGTACTACCCTGCGCTGCATGAAAATAACGTCAAGAATTTTGTAATTTTTTTGTTATGACTGTTTTGAAGATCTTTTAGCTTCAATTACTTTTGCAAAAACTTTCGGCTTTCTAGCTGGTGTAGTTTCCAAAATTTTCTCTAATAAAAATACGTTTGCAACAAACCACAACGGTAATTAATAATTATGATTGCTAAATATTAAATGAAATATTTACAATCAAAAAAATCAATTTTTGCTTATGCATGATTGGAAAAAGTTACTTATTGCATCACATTATCTTAACAATCGCACACAAAAACTTGAGTCTCGAAACTACGCGTATTTTGCAAATTCAGTGCTTTCTTCCAAGTTAATCTCAAAACTTAGAGTACCTTTATTTCGGGCAAGTTGAAAATTTCTCGGGCAAGTAGTCATTTGATATGTATACATTACTACAAGTAGACAAGTAGAAAAATTAATTTCGACCCCTGAAATAATATCAATACATTACTCTTTGTCTTTCAGCAGTATACAGCATATAGTATATCTACTGTATAGCAGAAGCACTACCACTAGGGATCGGAAATTCAGAATAGTGGGCTATTCCAGAATGATTCCGAATACCAAACACCGAATCCAGAATACCGAATCCTATTCTAGCTTAAATTAACTTAATTTGCTGAAAAAGTGAACAACCAGTCAACCACCACCGATATTCAGAAAAAATTTATTCAACGATTTGGTTATTTGAAGCAGCGCTTTATTGCAGTGCATGACATTGAGTGCTTCTAAATGTTCACCACTAAGTTGCATTCCTAATTCGCTCATACTGTAGTAAAGACTGCGCAGGAGTAGCACCTTTCGGAAGAAGCTGATGGTGCAGAAATGCAAAGATTGCTTCAAATAGGAAAGTTGAAAATTTGTGGACCACCATTTTACCACCATATCCATTTTAAAAGGTTTAAAAGTTTGAATTTTGGAGAGCCCCGTTTGGAGAAACTCTTTTTCATATTTGCCTACCCTGAAAATCTCATGTGTCTAGGGTGAATGGTTAAAAAGTTTGAATTTTGGCCCGCCCTGTTTGGGGGACCCCCATTTTGGCATCCTCAAATTTTGTCTAATTTTATCGTTCCTTTATATTTACTTACCTTAAAAACTTTATGTGTCTAGCTTAAAAGCTTAAAAAGTTTGAATTTTGGAGGGCCCGTTTGGGGAAACCCCCATTGTGACACCTCCAGTTTTCGTTAAATTTAGTTTATTTTTAATATCTACCCATTCCAAGAATTTGATCTATCTAGCTCTAACGGTTTAAAATTTCAAAATTTTGGAGGATCTGTTTGAGGGGGATCCCCCAACCTGGCACCCTTTATTTTTGTCACACACTAGTCCGCTTTGATATCTTCAATCGCTCAAACTTTAAATACAGCACGCTTAACCGTTTAAAAGTAGATAGCGCAGAAGAAAACAAAACAAGAAAGAAAAATCTTTTGATGAGCATGCATCAACTATCGCATGATCATGCTTTAAATCTGTAAAATCGAAATTTATTTATTTTTTGACAGGGACATGCAGATCAACAGTTAAAAATCATTTTGTGATTGCGCATCTTGGAGAAAAAATTCGCCATTAAAGCGCAACTAATATTAGATTTACCGATTCGCAAACGCAAATTGCGCAAGCGCTGAAAAAAAGGCATAGAGCGCAACGTAAATTGCGCAAGCGCTGAAAAAAAGGGAATAGAGCGCAACGCAAATTGCGCAAGCGCTGAAAAAAGGGAATAGTGCGCAACGCAAATTGCACATTTGCGCAATTTGCGCAAGTTGCGAAACTTGCAAACTATTTTGCGAAACGCCCACCTCTGTCAAAATCTACCAAGAAATCTCTAGCCAATGCCACACGGAAACATAAAAGTGCCCTTGAAGAAAATGGCGAAGTTCTTACTAATGACGACTCTCAAGAAAGGTTATCATTTGAAAAAGAACAGCGAAGCAAAGCCAGGAAAAAAGCTGCATCGACTGTATCTGGTCGAAAACCTCTTCCGGTCAAAGGTTGTTGAATCTTAATAATTTTGACATATTCTATTCCTACATGTTAAGAGAAACCGTCAACATTGCAAAACGATGAAGAGGAAAACGATGAGTATCAGATCCAATGTATTCAATGCAATCATTGTGAGCGATGGTACCACATCATACACGTGACGACATTGCCAATCCACGCACACACTGCTACTTAATTGAGTTGTTGCTCGACAAGAACTGGATTTTTGATGACTGCAAAGTATTTTTGTAATCTCTATGCCTTGGGAATTGGAGGATGTCACCAAGTTACGAAATCCTTCACACCGCACCTCACCGTCATTAATGACTTTGATCCAATTTTATATTTGTGATATGCTTTAGTGTGTTTTGTTATTTAATGAAAAGAAACCGTTCTTTGGTTTATAGCAATAAATTTTATTGGTTATGATTAATTTTATCGATCAATTATCGCCTGTCTTTACCGATTTTATCCTCAATGCTTCCGTATTATGTGCTTAAGTTTAACGTTGTTTTTTTTGTTAATTGCTTTAGTGTTTCGTACTCAAGATTTTCGTAATAAGCTTATCTTCGAGCTTCGCCACTATGACTGTAACCTGCAATAAACACGCTAAAATGTTAAAATGTTGTTTTTATTCCATAAGTTAGAGCACTATTCAAAAAAGCACTTTTCCTGAAGAAAGTAGTGTTTGGCAGCTGAAACATCCTGATGCATTCAACATTCTTCGTCTTCACTTTGTTTGCATTCAACTCCAAAGCTGCAACAAAATCAAGTAGTAATAATAAGTCAATTAAGATGTTTTTTGACGTTTATCAATAAAAAAAATAAATCAGGTAGGCTAGAATTAAGGCTCATACTAAAATATCGCATTTTCTGATTTTTTAAAACTTCGGTCAAAAATTTTGATATCTTATTTGATATTCGCAGCACGGCAGCGATAATGAGAATTTGATTGGCTAGTAATGTTTTTTGCAAGTTCGAATAAACGCTTCCTAATTTTTTTTTCAAAAATTTGACATCAAAAAAACAACTAATAAAATACTCATTTAATAATAATAATAATAATAATAATAACATGATATTTGCATACCCTTTAAAATAATACTGGAAGTCACCAGCATATCTGCCAAAGGGGCACGGTAAAAAAGCACAACAGTGTACAAGAAATGAATGCAAGAAAGCACTATGCTGCTGAGTGAAGAGTAGCAACAAACAATAATAGCCTAGGCAAGCAAAACATGCTGTACAGCACTAATGAAATGAGTAGCCTGGTGACACAGTGACCAGGTGACAAGGCAGTCTGCAGTGGTAACATGAAGCAGTCGCGTAGCCAGGATTTCGCAAAGGGGGTAGGGGGGGATTTTTTAGAAGCTTGAAACAATAGTAAACTAACTTGACTCAAATTATCATCAGTCTGAATTCAGATTGAGACGTTTTTCTGCCCAAATTCAGGTGATCTCAAAAAAAAATGATCTTCACCGAAATTCAGAGCATTTTTCTGTCCAAACTCAGGTGATCTCCAACAAAAAAAAAAGGTCTTCATGTACACTGAGGCCCACTTCCAATTGTCGACATCATCTAAGGATCTCCTCCCACTCTCACTCCAATTTCGTTTGGGGGGGGCTATTTTCGTTTTTAGGGCAAAAATCAGCCTCAACACTGCAAAGAACATGCTATTTCGCATACTTTCCAGGCCAATGGGGGGGCTATAGCACCATTTGCCCCCCCTAGCTACGCTAATGACGTGAAGCAATAGAAGCAAAAACATTTACATGAAGTAAAACAGACAACAACAAAACAAAAAAACTGCCAAACCAAGCTCTTTTTTTCTTTTTTCACAAGGAAACACTCTGGAAGAAACATCTACACTCTAAAAAGCAATACTGATACTCTGTAAAAGGCAGACAGGCAGTAGAAAATTCACTGTAACTCAAAAATGTAGAAACCAGCAAGTAAACAAAAAAAGAAAAAAGAAAATCACATTTCTAACTTAAGACCAAGACTCACCATTCCAAGCCAAACCCGTTACCCCAATGACCCGCAAACTTGATTCAAGTGTTAATGTTTAAACCATGTTCAAAGGTCATCACCATCGCAAAACGCCAGGCTGAAATAATGACTCTTAAGACGACGTTTGAACTGTGAAACACTGTTACTATGTCTAACAGATAAAGGCAATTCATTCCATACTTCCGGAGCTGCAAAACAAAACATAGCCTGTGATTTCACAAAATTCAATCCTAGTTTAGGTTCAAGTTTTAAATGATCAGTATTACTTTTAACATTATGTGATACAATTGGCTGATGAAAACTTAACATATCTTTAATATAAGCAGGAGCAAGATTATGAAAACATTTGTATGTCATTTAAGAAATTTTGAACATAATGCGAAATTTTATTGGCAAAATATGTAAACTTTTCAAGTTTGGGAATATTGGAATTCTCCTTAAAGGGAGGGTGCAGCCTAGCCAAGTATGACATCAAAAAATCGCATTTAATTTTCTGATCACATAGCAAAAAGAATTTTTTTCGAAGATTGTCTAGTTTCTGAAAAAATCAAAAAAATCCGTTTAACTCCGCACATTTGGATTGGATTGACTAACAATTTGATGACGTACTAGTTGGTTAGCGAAAAAGCCGCGAAAGCTTGTTCGCAATGGTAAACAATAAGGATAAGAGAGGTAGGAGTAAGAAATCACGCAAAATTAACAAAGAGAGATAGCTTTAAAAGCGGCCATTGTTTTAAAATGATTGCTTAACACATTTTTTAGCTTACAGGTGTGTCCACTGTTTCTTCTATACGGTAGTTAGACCGCGGTTATACATTGGTATACCGACACCTGGTATACCGGACGCATTTAAGCTAAAGAATGTATATTAAGCAATCATTAAAAAACAATGGCTGCTTTTAAAGCTATCTCTAAAGCTATCCGCTTTTAAAGCTATCTTTAGCTTTAATGCATCCGGTATACCAGGTGTCGGTATACCAATGTATAACCGCGGTCTAACTACTGTATAGAAGAAACAGTGGACACACCTATAAGCTAAAAAATGTGTTAAGCAATCGTTTTAAAACAATGGCCGCTTTTAAAGCTATCTCTCTTTGTTAATTTTGCGTGATTTCTTACTCCTACCTTGCTTATCCTTATTGTTTACCATTGCGAACAAGCTTTCACGGCTTTTTTGCTAACCAACTAGTACGTCATCAAATCGTAAGCCAATCCAATCCAAATGTGCGGAGTTGAAACGGATTTTTTTGATTTTTTCAGAAACTAGACAATCTTCGAAAAAAATTCTTTTTGCTATGTGATCAGAAAATTAAATGCGATTTTTTGATGTCATACTTGGCTAGGCTGCACCCTCCCTTTAAGGACCCATAAAGACCAAAAATAAACTCACAGCAGCATGTAACACACCTGCAAGCTTCTTTAACAAATAGACAGGCAAATGATAGTACAGTGCATTGCAATAATCTAGATGAGAAAGAATCATTGAATGTACTAATTTAAGTTTTAGTTAATGTGACAATTTAGAGCCAATTCTACCCAAGTTACGTAGATTCAAGTAACATATCGTACATTGATTACTTTATTGATGGGCAAACTTCATGACATATCCTGATCTAGAATTACATCCAGCATTTTAACAGATACCGACGTAGGAAAAACATCATTACCACCCAAATTTAGATTTGGAATTAGCTTTGCATGCTCTCTTCCTGGAGGTAACGTCTCTCCAAACTGAGTTTTCAATTCATTTAGTTGCAAATGATTGCTATTCATCCATGTTTTTAAATCAGACACAAAGTTAGCAATTTTTATCTTTACAGTATTTAATAGCATGCTTTTATCAAAACTAAAATAACATTGAATGTCATCAGCATATACATGAATCCCAATGTTATGACTGACTGCAATGTTTTCAATGTCTTGGCAGTATAGGTTAAAAAGAAGTGGGCCTAGTATTGATCCCTGGGGAACACCAGAAAAAAGTTTAACATTTTCAAAAACTGTGTCATCTAGCTTGACAAAAAACTGCCTGCTTTGTAAATATGACATAAACCAAAAAAGAACGGCGCCATCAATACCAAAATGATGATGAAGTTTTTTAATCAAGTGAGAGTGATCAACTGCGTCAAAAGCACAAGAAAGATCAAATGACATCACCATCACATTCTGACTAGAATCAAGTAGCGGGACAATGTTATTGTGGACTTTGACCATGGTTGACGATAAGCAGACTGAAATTGACAAGCAAATGATTAGCAAGCAAATGCTCATTTATTTGGCTATGCACGCATTTCTCTAAAAGCTTAGGCAAAAAGGATAAGTTGCTGATAGGTCTATAGTTTTTCAGGTCATTAATATCAAGTGACTCTCTTTTGAGTCGTGGAACAATGCATGCCACTTTAAGATCCTGTGAAAGCAAGCCAGTAACAAGTGACAAATTAACAATATGCAGCAAAGCTGGTAGCACAGTATCAATGCAGACTTTCAATAAGCTGGTTGGAATCGGGTCTAAATCACAAGTTTTAGTAGGCATGTTCATAATTATTTGCTTTAGTCCACCCATAGACAAAGGAGTAAATTCAGTAATTGGGCATATCAAGTCTTGAGTCCTAGAGAGTAAAGCAACTATATCATTGTTTTGATTTTCAGCAATCGAGTTTTCTAGGCCAGCATAAACATTTCTTACTTTACCATTAAAATATTCAGCAAACTTCGTTGTTAATTTTTTACTTGGTTCATCAATTTTCAAAGTTTTGGTATACTGCTTATCAAGAAGCTGATTTACTGTGTGATAGGTTTTCCTCGCATCACCATAAGAATTCTGCAGTTTTGTGGAATAAAAAGATTCTTTTTTTACATTAAACAATTGTTTTGCTTTTTTACATGCTTCCAAATATATAGATTTATTACTCTGACTCTTGCGCTTTCTTAAAGATCTCTCTGCTCTTCGTCTTTCTCTTCGCATCTCTTGACATTGGGCATCCCACCATCGTGTTTTATTGAGTCTAAGACGTCCCTTGATTTTAGGTGCATGTTTATCAGTGACTAATGCCATGAGATTACTGAATTGCTGCACAGCTTCATCTACAGTTGAAGTGTTACACACTTTTTTTACCACGTCAAAAAGTTCAATATTTTCAATGAACAGCTTATTGTCAATGTCTTTAACAATTTTCACAGTTTTTTAACATATAGTATAGTAGACTTCAAAGCTTCAAATTTGACTATGGCTGTAACCAGAAAATGATCAGATGTTGTGCCAGTTGTAACAGTAACCAATGGCTGTGTAAGGTCAACTCTGTCAATAGCATTATTTGGGACAATAAATGCATCAAGCAAGCCTCCACTGCAGTGTGTTGCTTGATGGTTCTTGTCAGTTAATGGTGAGTAGCCTCGACTCTCAAGCAATGAACAAAATCGTATTGTATCTTTATTCAAACTATCTTCTAGATGAAAATTAAAATCACCGCAAAATATAAGTTTCCCATCCCTTGTGGATACATCATCAAGATAAGATTCAAATTCCTCAAAAAAACAAGACTGCTTGGAAGATTTGTTATCCTTACGATTTCTGCTGCCGCTACCAGGTCTATAAATGAGACAGATTCTCAAGCATTTGTGTTGATTTTTAATGGTTGCCTCCATTACTTCAAAAGAATTATACTGCAAATACACATCGTTACGAACGAGTTGGAGACATGGTTTAAAGATGAATGCCAAACCTATACCTCTTCCAGCTCTAGCTTTGCTATGAATGCAGAATCCCATTTCATGAACCTCCCTTGCTTTGGCTCTATGATTCATGCGCAACCATGTTTCAGTTATACAGAGAATATCAATTTCATGTTTATTGATGAGATCCAGAACAGACGTTATTTTGTAGCAAATGGATCTGGCATTAAATAATCCAATTTTTAAGTGGTAACTATACTCAGACTGAAAGTCTACATTACGTTTTTTGAATTGTATTCAAATTTTTGCTGAGGTCGGCTAATTTCCTTCTGTATGTGTTCACAATCAAATGAATTAGCAGTATGATTTGGCCTTCCTACAGTATGATCATTTACTAAACAATTGCTGCATGTGTGCTTAGTCTTGTCTGCTTTCACTGTACAAGCAGCCGATTGATGACTTTCAGCACAGAACAGACATGTTGCAGATTCAGATTTAGCTGGACAGTTCTTGACACATGACCAATTTTCTGGCAATGGAAACATTGTTTGATAAAAATTCTGTCATTCACTGGACAGGAGGAGTTACCCATAAATAAATGACCACGCATGATAACCCAGCTTCTTATCAATGGTGAAACTTTTATGCCTGCATTAACATATTGCTCATGTTTTTTCACATAAACAACCTCAAATGTGTGGCCATCCTTGTAAAGATCAGCAATAACATCACATTTTGTTAAGATTGCTCCTTTAACAGCAGCCATATCTTCTTCTAGAGAATTCGAATTGGAATCCAGTACTTCAATAGGAATTTGAGACACTGATATCTTTGGGAGTGATTTGGTATACATACTCAAAGAGTAATCCAGATCAGACTTTCTGATGATTTCAGAAGCTTTGTCTTTGCTCTCACTGTTTGGAAGACCAAGAGCAATTAAGCCTGCTTGAATATTCTCTTTCATAAAGCAAACCTCCACTGAGCTCAATGCTTCAGACAGACATTTTTGCATATTTTGCATGAGGAGACTTTTCAGCATTGACAACCGTAGGCTTCAGATAAACAATCTCCTTTGGCTTAGCTTTCTATTTTTTGGTCATCATCATTGGAGCAGCGGGGAGTTTTAAGACCTCAGCATAGTTTAAAACTTTTTCCGAACTAGAAGTTGCTTTATCAGAAGATATTCTATCAGCAAGAGCAGTCACTGAGCCATTTACTCTTGCAACTCAGTCTCAACTTTACTGTCATTGTCATGAGAGGGGATGCTTTTCACATAACTGGATTCAACCATTGAAGCTAATTTAGCAACTTGACATTCCAGATCTTCAATTTTTTTGTTTTGAACATCAATGCAGCTAGCAACTTAGCTTGTACTTTGCAGGGATGTGGAAGCGGTCAAATTTTTAATGCTTCCACTTCCAGCCAGTGGCGGATCCAGAAAATTTTGGTGGGGGGGATAATAAAAATTTTAAGCACAAAACCTCAAAAATTCGGATGTGTTGTAACCAGGTGCGTAGTCAGAAATTTGCAATGGAGCGGCTGTTTTAGGGGTTTGGGGGTGGAACCAGGCGCGTAGCCAGGATTTGGAAAAGGGGGGGCTTTTTTGAAAGAGTGAGAAAAGTGCAAACGACCTTGACCCGAATTTTCATTGTTCTTGAATCAGTTTGTCCGAAAATTGAGATGAAATTTCTCGGAAAGCTCAGAAATTCAAAGGTTTTTTCACCCAAAATCAGGTGGTCTCCAAAAAAAAAGGTCTTCACCGAAATTGAGACTGATTTTTCGGCCGAAATCGTTAGGTTTAGGCTGGTGGTTTAGGATTTAGGATGCATTTAGGTTTAGGAAGGTTTAGGTTTAGGAAATCGTTAGGTTTAGGATGCATCCCCCCCATCCCCCCTAAATCCGCCACTGCTTCCAGCTCCTCTTGAAGTTTTATGCTTTCGAGTTTGCTTCCGCTTCCTCACCTTTGGAATTTTTTGTTTCCGCTTCCGGCTCTGGATAGAGCTAGTCGCTTTTAAGTTCGCTTCCATTTCCAGTTTTTTTCATCAAAGTGCTTCTGCTTCCACTTCCTCAAAAATTTAATCGCTTCCACTGCTTCCAGCTTCCGCTTCCACATCCCTGCTCAGTATGAAACAGCAAATTGTATTTAGTTTTTAAAAAAAGGCAGGCAAGTTTACTTTGTAAGCTATTTTATTTGACTTGTGTAGTCGACAGGGCATGGCTTGAAATGGAATGGAGGACGATTTTTCCATATTCCATACTGGCAATTTTCGTGCATTCCATTTCCATTCCATACGAGGAGCTAGTCGTGCAAAACTTACGCAGGGAGCCGCACTCAAGCGTAATGGTACATCGCTTTCATAAGCTAAAAAGCTGCTGCTACGTAATTGCTATCCCCTCAGGCTGGCATCCCTGCCCCAACCCGAACTGTAATGGAAGGTTTTGAAGCAAAAAAAAGATAGCTTCGTGCATTTCTTTCCCAGTCCCTGCATACTGCATCACACATTCACTACCCATCCAAGAATCAAACCCGGGTGCGGAGGGTTGGTAGCTGAGCATGATAACCACTACACTGCACAGCTTGCAACAATGCAGTGACAAAATGTCGTATTTAAACCAAATGTATGAAAAAAAGGCAATGGCTCGTGCATGAGCGTTTGCATGACTAGCTTCTACTCCATTCCATAGTAGTATCTAGTCATGCAAAACTCACGCACGTGCCATTGCGTTTTTCTCATACATTTGGTTTAAATACGACATTTTGTCATTGCATTGTTACAAGCAGCACAGTGTAGTGGTTATCGTGCTCAGCTTCCAACCATCATACCCGGGTTCGATTCGCACAGGGGTTGTGATTGCGTGGAATGGAAGAATACGGAGTATAAGGAACGGGGGAAAAATATACATGGAGCAATCTTTTTTTTGCTTCAAAACTTTGCATTACAGTTAAGGTTGGGGCAGCGATGCTAGCCTGAGGGATAGCAATTACATGCCAGCAGTTTTTTCGCTTACGCAAGTGACGTACTGTTACACTTTAGTGCGGGTCCCTGCGTAAGTTTTGAACAACTAGCTCCTCATCCATTCCATACTAAAAGTCTTTCATTCCATATTTCATTCCATACTAAAATTTTCTTCCATATTCCATTCCATACTTCCATACCAAAGAAAGTGTTGACTGGAAGCAATGCAACGTCTATTTTGCTGCTTTGCATCTTTGCAATGTTGTAAGCAACCGCTCGTGAAGGTACGTCAACAATACTAAGATGCCACAATCGGTATCTGGTATGCGTATTGCACATGGTTTAATGCTTAGGCGTAGCCCGGATTTTGGATTGGGAGGGAGGGCTAAACCGTAAATCACATGCAATGACGTCATCAGAAAGTTTCAAAAAGCGAGACTTTTTATCGGACAAAAAATGAAAGATCAAAAGCTGGGGGTCTAATTTAGCACGTAACCAGGATTTGCTGAAGAGAAAAGACTAAAACCGCAAGTTAAAAAGGTTTATTAACGTATCAAAATTGGGAGACGTGGCGAGCAAATTAGCGCAACTCAAACGTGACACAAACTTGGCCTGGGGGCGGAGCCACCAGCCGCCGGAAGCTATGGGAGTCTGGGGGCGAAGCACCCAGCCGCTGGGTGATTTTTCGTAAGTTTTTGGAAAAAAATGGCTATTTAAATGCCATTTGGATCACATTTCGCACGTTTTCAGGGTCATTTGAGAGAACAAAATTTTTGAGATTTGAGAGCCAATTGAACGAATCCCTCCCTTAACAATTGAACAAGTCAAGTCCAAAACACGTTTAAAGTCTTTAATTCTGGGGTTAAATTTTGTGACTTGGCCTGGTCAGGGGAATCAAGGTACATTGCTTTCTGCAACATTTTTAGCCTTAAATCATCGATCAACGACATAAGGGCGCAGGACATAAGAGCGAAGGAACATAAGGGCCCAAGGACATAAGGGCGCAGAGACGTAAATCTGCAAGCTGTGCTAACATTTTCGTGCTTCGGAAATAACATTGATTGATTAGTATGTTAGTTAATTTTTGAAAGTCAAGTTTTGAAAAAGTTTTTTCAGTTCGTTTCCTGTTTTTAATGTTCAGTTGTCGCACAAAGCTCAACTCTTAAACCAGTGGTTTTCAACCTGTGGGCCATGGCCCACCAGTGAGCCACAGAAGTATTTTGCAGTGGGCCACAGAGCATTTCGGTTTGAAAAAGTCGTAATTGCACGATGAGCTTTATTGATTTGGTTTGAAAGCTTGCAGAAAGTTGCGGTAAATGGCGAGTTTACTGTTTTTTTGTTTTTTTTTGGAGGTTACCTGTTTTCGGCCGAAAAAACCGTTTGAATTTTGGTGAAGACCTTTTTTTTTTGGAGATCACCTGATTTTGACAGAAAAACCGCCTCAATCTAATCCAAGCCTGATGAAAATTTGGATCAAGTTCGTTTACTGTTGTTTTAAGCTTTTTAATCATTTTATCTGCTTTACGTAACTGGGTTGTTTTCAAACGCAATCATTTAACTGTTTTCAAACGCCGTCATTAAAGGATTATAGTTAATTTGTTAAGCAAACAATAATAATTAATCTTTTGTCCAGCTGCAAAGCAAAATCAATTCTTTTATTTTCTCGCTCTACTAAGCCGAAAGCGTGTAAAGGAGTTTGTGGGGCCCATCTCCGTGTTACTGCGCCCTGCAACGCAGCTCCTTTCGAAGTAATGTCGCAGCGGTGGCGAGCCGTTGGCAACACTGTGTACGATTTGACCGGCCCAAGATTTGAATCTCAGGCCTCCCACTTCAGAGACGAACAGCAAAAGCGTTTTCTAATCACATGCACATGTACTGATTGTAGTCGTAACACAGAGTTTAGAAAAATCTATCGTTTTTTTTTGTTTTGTTCTGAAATTTTACTTCTTACAATTTATTAGAAAAACTGACTGATTTCGTGTGTGAAATACGCGGAGACGTGCGCTGAACACATGAGAGCACAATGGCTACACATAGTTGCTTTTTAATGAGTTTTGAAATACGAGATAGAAACATTTTTGCAATTAAGCTATAAATTTTATGTGGTTTTGATTTTATCGCAGAGGTTATAACTCCATAGAAATTTTGTTTGCAGTTCATGCAAAAAAATTGCTCGTTTTATGGAAGATTAAAACTGATCCATTTTTAGGAGACAAATTATTATCAAGATTCAAGAATAAGTGTGACAAAAACGAATTTTGAATAGGCAAGCATTCGAAATATTCTAAGTTACTTTCTCATCACAGTGAAGTAAATTACAGCATTTATTGAAAGCAAATAAAATCAAACAATATCGTGGCGAAAAATGCAGAAAAGTCCACACAAAATCTACTATGACTGTATCTAGGGATTCATTTGATAGTTATGGCTGATGCCTCTTAAGAATTCCTACATAGATTGTGGAGGAGCGTAAGGATCGTTTCCGATAAACTGATTTGTAAGAGTTAAAATTCTCTTGTCACATTCTTGATATTTTTTTTTACAAACTCCTTTACACGCCTTCGGCTTAGTAGAGCGAGAAAATAAAAGAATTGATTTTGCTTCGTAGTGGGACAAAAGACTAATTATTATTGTTTACTTAACAAATTAACAACAATCCTTTAATGACGGCGTTTGAAAACAGTTAAATGATTGCGTTTGAAAACAACCGCTGACGTTCGTCGGCTACGTAAAGCAAATAAAATGATGAAAAAATAAACACCAGTTTAAGGCAGTGGTTCCAACCTTTTTCTAACCGTAGCCCATTTTCAATTTGAAAAATTTTCTATGGCTCTATTCTCAAAGTATTGCTCAATTGCAATTTTCCACTATCCTGAGCAGTAGCGTAGCCAGGATTTCGCAAAGGGGGGGCTTTTTTGGAAGCTTGAAACATCAGTAAACGAACTTGATCCAAATTTTCATCAGCCTTGAATTAGATTGAGGCGGTTTTCAGGTGATCTCCAAAAAAAAAGGTCTTCGCCAATATTCAAACGGTTTTTCTGCAAACTTTCAAACCAAATCAATAAATAGCTCATCGTGCAATTACGACTTTTTCAAACCGAAATGCTCTGTGGCCCACTGCAAAATACTTCTGTGGCCCATAGGTTGAAAACCACTGGTTTAAGGGTTGTGCTTTGTGCGACAACTGAACATTAAAAACAGGAAACGAACTGAAAAAACTTTTTTCAAAACTTGTCTTTCAAAAATTAACTAACATACTAATCAATCAATGTTATTTCCGAAGCACGAAAATGTTAGCACAGCTTGCAGATTTACGTCTCTGCGCCCTTATGTCCTTGGGCCCTTATGTCCCTGCGCCTTTATGTCCCTTTGAGCTTATGTTCCATCGCCCTTATGTTCTGGCCCTTATGTCCTGCGCCCTTATGTCCTACGCCCTTATGTCCTGCGTTCTTTTGTCTGCGACCTTATGTCGGGTTTCGTTAATCATTCACTCGAAGATTTGCCTTTAAAGATTTTTGTTTTGACATGAAAATAACCAGTTTTAGGAATATGTACGACCTGGAGCCCAAGCACCCTCGATTCAACTTCAATAATTTGTTCAATAAGCATTTCCCCAAGCTAATTTTTTTCAAAAGCATTTTGTCGCGTAAAAATTGACGAGATGGAGGTGGATTGTTATTTAAACTTGGTAGGTGGAAAACGTGGAATTTAAAGTTATTTCAAGTTGGTACATTAGATGCAATAAATGGTTACTAATCATCTTATTGCAATATAAAAGTTAGCTGGGGCCTAAAACATATTATTGCACAAAAAAGTTAGATGAGGGCCTGAGATTGCACCATTTAGAACAAAACCACAGAATTTCTCCCGGCTTGGACATTTAAATTGGTTGGCTAAAATTTAAATTGAGAGGGCCCGGACCCCCTAGTTGTCAATATTAAGTTACTGCTAATTGCTGTTGTACGCATGTACAGTTGCGCCCTAAAAATGCTAAAAAAACTGAATAATTAGGCTTTGTGTCGTCATTTTTATCATTGGTAGCATTTCAATTGGGGGGAGGCAGAGGGCCTGGGCCCCCTGGTTACGCCTATGGTCTAATAATTACCGTACAAGTTTGCTCTCATATCAACTATAAAATTTGTCATAACCAAACTGCTAAACAAGGGCGTACCCAGGGGGGGTTGGGGGTTCAACGTTTGAAGCAACTTTTGAAGCATTTAGAGTTTCTTAGGGAGGTAATTTGTCAAAGATATAACTTGTAAACCAGTAACAACTTCAAACAATTGCCAAAATTAGCAAATTTAAGCTAAACATCGGCTTCATCAAAAATATGGAGATGGGGTTTCAGTATTAGTTAATTACTCAGTATTAGTTAATTATTAAGTCACTCAAATCTCATTCCATTACGCCCTCCCCCATCCTCAATTGTCTCACTCTATAAACTACAGAACATAAATGCTAGTGAGTTTTTTCAAATCATGATTTTATGATTTACCCGCTTGTAAATTAGAGGACTGAAATGTTACCATTAGCAACCGCCGACATAGCTCACTTATGCGCAAAGGCGTACAAAAGTGGATGGGGGTTTAAACTATCCTCCCTATTGATCCGACGTATATCATTCGAAATATCGTTTTATTGCGCAAAACAAACAAGCTCCTTTACTATCACATTAATACGAAATATTTAATTATAGTAAATAATTTTTTTGTTATTTAATGCAACCTAAGTGTAATACAGAAAATCTGGAATGTTGTGTTACGAGTCAGAGTAACTTTCTGTAGCGTAGGCGGGGGGGGGGGAGGTTATAGCTCCCCCATCGGCTTGTCAGCCAAAATGCAGAATAAGAAAAATAACACGTTTTTAGCACTTTTGAGACTGGTTTTTGCACTGGAATGGACTAAAAAGTGATTCAAAACATCTTTTGAAACATAAACTTAGGGGGGTGGCTAATTTGTCAAAAATAAAACCCACAAATCAATAAAAACTTTGAAAAATGGCCAAAAACAAGCAATCACATTTGATCGCTAGCGTAAAAATGCTAAAAATAGATTTCATCAGCAAACATATTATAAACTTAGGAATAGGGAGGCGGTAGGAGCTACTTAGTATTAATTTTAGTTAATTACCAATCACTTATCTTAAAATTTTTTCCATTAACTCCCCGCTCCCCCCCCCCCCCCCCCCCCCCATTTATTTTTCTCTATAAAATATAGACGAAATAGATTACTCCGTGTGAGTTTTCTTGAACTATACTATTTTGTAATTTACCAGCATGTAAACAAGAGAGCTAATATTTTGCTATTAGCCACCTTTCACGTAGCTCATTTATGCAAACAATTTAATCAGGTTTGCACTACCAATTTCTATGCCACGTTTTAAAAGCATTATTTTTCATCAATATAGCCCTAAAATTAAGTTATTTTTTAAAAAAATGCAAAGTTTTCAACCCCCGTGCCTCCTGCAGCTGGGAGCTTTGCCCCAGACCCCCAAAACAGCCCCCCATTGAGAATTTCTGGCTACGCGCCTGCCGCACTTTGCACTGTTTATAATTGTATGGATTTTTGTAGCTTTTGTTTTGAACAATTTTTTCTGGATTGTTCAGTTGCAAATCTTATGATGTTAACTATAGATATATGCTTAATGCTTAATTGTTTTTTGTTTAAAAAGTTTTATTTGCATTACGCACTGTGTGACTTTGATTCCATCTTGTTACGTTGCACTAAATTATTTATTCGCCATAGTATAGATCGCGAACAAATTTTTGATGTCACTTTTGAGCCCCCCCCAATGAAAAATCCTGCGTACGCCAATGCTGCTAAAGAACATTTACAGTAGTAGAAATACCAAGCTTTAACACCAAAAAGTATTATTGTAAGCTGAAAAACTAAAAATAGAAATAAAGTTAAGCTGAAACGGGAATGAAATAACAAATACGAGTTTTCATGACGATATAAGAAAACAAAATTTAGGACTTGGCAAACTGTCAATCTCAAAAAAAAAACAAAAAAAACAAGCCAAACATGTCAAAGTTGTCAACTATAAAATCAATGCTGCAAATTGCAATGTACTTACAATGATGCAATACGTACACTGTTTGGGCAGCATAAACAACCAAACTACCGCGATTTGTCGACAAATATTACCCGTAGATATTGAAGTTGAATACGAGGCTGTGACAATGTTATTTATCACCACCCGATATCAGTATGTATTTTTCTGTAAATACAATGCTCAAAATCAAGAATGAAATTGGTATGGAAGTATGGAAGATTGTCTTCCATTTCATTCTTGAAGTCTTCCATTCCATTCAATTCTGGCGTCTTCCACATTCCATACCGAAATTTCCGTTCCATTCCATTTTCCATTCCATACCATGCCCTGGTTGTCGATTCTATATTATTATTGTAACATTTTACCCCAACGGTTGTAGCCAGGTTGAAAATTCGGAAGCGCCTGATTTTTAAAAAACTGCTTCCACTTCCGGCTCCTTTTCAACACTTTCACTTCCGAGTTCGCTTCCGCTTCCAACCTCTTTCATCAAAGTGCTTCCACTTCCACAAAACATTAACCGCTTCCACCGCTTCCGCTTCCACATCCCTGGTACATTGTGTTACTATATCCAATACAGGCTGACAACTAGAGCAGATCCATTGAAATATCCCAAACTTTGATCCACCCCTTTGTTTACTGATGAAGGTATGAACATCCAGAGGAATTTTGAGGCACTTGATGTGTTGCCAGCAGTCACATAGGTCACAAGCAATACTGTTCTCTTTTTCCTTCACATTGCGTTTGCATAAACGACAGATGGAGTTTAGCTCCATACTGTAGCTTTATTCAAAATTAGGTCCGTCAATATTTTGTTCAAATAGCCTCATTCACATAATTTATTCCAATCTTATTTTAGACCTATGTAGCTAAGTCTTATTCAAATAGAATCAAATTTAGCATAAATCATTTTCTTACGGAATATTCTCGAACGTTATTCAGATCTTTTTATACATGTTTTGATCTTTTTTTATTCACTTTTACTATGCATTTATCAATGTCCCGAATTATCCCGTGGGTGGAGAATATCGGGACAGCGGAGTGGCTTATTTCAACAATCCATTATTCCATACTCTGCAAAGCGTTGAAAATCAAGGTGTTGCCAAAGACAAGTCGGATATCCAAATTAGAGATGGCGTAGATAACAAAAAATGCATTTGCATGCTGCGCTGCATCCGCAAACCTTATCCGCATGCTGCACTGCACCGCATCCAAACACAACTAAGTTCACGCTGCACCGCGCTGCACCGCAAGTTATATGTCCTTAAAATTTCTACTAACATTAGAAAAAAATCAGCTCTCTAGGTTACGACATATAAAAAAATTGATTTTAGGGGTATCATTTTGGAGAGTTTTCAAAAAGGTGGCTCTCTCAAACCAATGACTTAAAACTAGATGATCCGCAACTCTTTTTCCCACTCTTTTTCCTCTTTGTTTCTTTATTGTGCAGATTTTTGCTCTGTCTTTGCCCGCGCTGATCTGACAGTGACTGTATTGTACAGCCTTTGCCTTGCTCAACTAACAATAGGGTAGCAATTATAACAAATATCGTTGTCTCTGGAAGTTGTGGCTTTGCGTAATTTACGTAAAGTTTTGTCAACTACTAAATTACCCCCCAAAATCCAATTTTCGAGTAACTTTTGCGTAAAATACATAAATATCAACGTGTTATCACTACTTAATGTTATGACATCACTGAAATGTACATACGAAAAGTGTTGTTTTTTTTGTTTATTGTTGTGGTTTCTCATTTCTTCTGCTTTTCTGAGTCAAAATATGTAAAATGCTTCACACTGAATTGATTGAACTACTCTAAATATGTAAGTGTCAGTTTTATGTTTCATTTTGTATTCTTGTTACGGTAGCATTAAACTTTGAAGAGTCAAGAACGTATGTTAATTTTTGTTGCTTTCATGCCTGAAATGGCAAAAATAAACTGAATTGAATAATATCAAAAAAACTTGCCGTAGTTTCTTACGGCATATAGTATACTCTTTTTTTATAAGAACCAATTAATATCAAGTTAAGGCTGGCTGTTCGTAGTTTTTTTGCCGAATTTTAGCCTCAATTGTTCTTAAATTTTGAAAACACGGATGTTAATTTTAGCGACCACATTTGTACACCTGTTTAAGGTGTTACTTTTGCGACCATATTTGTAAAACTGTACCCGCAGTGGAGGCCCAGCCAGAAGAAAGACTTGTAAACAGAAACCAAAAAAGTGCTCGGCGTCATAGGCGTAGCTAGGATTTTTGATTAGTGGAGCCCAAACCGCAAAGCAATGACGTAATCAGAACTTTTCAAAAGGAATTTTTAATGGGACAAAGATGCCGTAAAATGGAGAAACAGAAGCAGAAGCCTGGGTTACCATGTAACCAGGATTTTGCTAAAGGGGTCAGGACTTGAAAAGTTTTCAAAAAATTGTAAATTGGGAGAGATGGCGAGTAAACTAGTGTAACTTAAACGTATCGCAGACTAGGGTTTAGGGGCAAAGCCTCCAGCCGCTGGGCGATTTTTTGTAATGTTTTACAAAAAATTGCAATTCTAAGGCTATTTCGATCACATTTTGCACGTTTGTAGATCCATTTAAAATCACAAAATTTTTAAGATTTGAAAGCCAACTAAAAAAATTAAAATGTTCAATCTTCCATTTACTTGCAGGTCAAGTCCAAAACACGTTTAAAATCTTGCATTTTTAGGTTAAATTTTGCAAGTGGCCTGGTCCATGTAGCGCGAAACAAGATGCAATGCCTCGTGCAATATTTTTTGCAGTTAGTAAATAATGATTCCACTCAAAGATTTGCCTTGCAGATTTTTGTTTTATCATAAAAATAACCAGCTTTAGGGGTATATAAACGACCAGGACCCAGGCTCGCTCAATTCAAATTCAATAATTTGTTCAATAAGCATTTTCCCAAGATAAATTTTTTTTTAAAGTATTTTGTCGTGTTAAAACTGCTGAGATGGAGGTGAATTGTTATTCAAAGTTAGTACAACAGATGGTTACGAGTCATGTTATTGCATTATGTTTACAAAAAGGTTACATGAGGGACTGAGGTTGCAACTTTTAGGACAAAAAGCCTGAGTTTCTTCCGGATAATACATTTACATTGGTTGGATATTAATATTGTACTGTTGAACGCAAAAGTGCTAAAATAAACTTAAGCTGAAAAAAGGCTTTGAAAATTACCGCCCTATAACAATACTCAGTCCATTTTCTAAAATCTTTGAAAAATGTCTGCATTTTCAATTATATAATTATTTTCACCAAAAAAATATCTTCTGCAGAAATCAATATGGTTTCAAAAAAAATTCTTCTACGAACGATGCTGTGATTGATATCTATAATGAACTCTTGCTGAACTTAAACAACAAGAAAATAACATGCTCAATTTTCTTAGATCTTGCCAAAGCATTCGATTGTATCAATCATGAAATTTTATTATTAAAATTAGAAAAATATGGAATTCGTGGCCGTCCACTAAGCTTGTTTCGAAGTATTCTCATGAACAGAAAACAATTTACTATTGTAAATGATATAAATTCTGATATGAATGATGTTTCTTGTGGAGTGCCCCAAGGGTCAACTTTAGGTCCACTTTTATTCATCATCTACGTAAATGGCTTACCACTAGCTACTAATCTGCTCGTAAGACTCTTTGCTGATGATACAAATATCACAGCATCTCATCATCACAAAGATACTCTGGAAAAAATCGTGAATAAGGAATTAAAACAAGTAAATAATTAGATGAAACTCAACAAGCTTTCAATAAACTATAAAAAAACTGAATACATCATCATAACTAATAAAAAAGAAAAACCATGTTATGATATAAAAATTGACCAAACCACCATTTGTCAAAATTCATGCATTAAGTATTTAAGAGTACTGATTGATGACACTCTAACCTGGAAACCTCAAGTTGACAAAATGTGTTCAAAACTAGCTAGTGGATGTTGGGCGCTGTATCAACTAAGACCATATGTAAATAGTGCTACTCTAATGATGGTATACTACAGTTTCATTCACTTGCATCTAAACTATTGCATAAACAGTTGGGGCAGTGCAACAGTCGCAACACTAGATCCAATAATCAAGCTACAAAAAAAGCTATAAGGATAATCACCCGTAAAAATATGAGAACACACACGAAACCACTGTTCTCAGATTTAAAGTTATTGACAATCACAGACTTATACCGATTTGAAGTAGCAAAACTGTTTTACAGAATTCATTACAAATCATTTAACCTTTGCAGTGCTGAAACAGAAAAAATGATATTGTTAGATGATCTTCATACATACAACACGCGAAGAAAACTCAAATGCAACTACTTTCTTCCTCGGGTTCAAACAACTCAAGCTCAAAGTTCTATTCAGTTTCTTGGTACGAAAATATGGAACCAAATACCCACTGAAATTAGGAAAATGAACTTCTTTAAATTTAAAAAAGAACTAAAAATTCTATTTCTGTCTCAGTACTCAAGCAATTAATGCCCACATACGTTAATTAAGGATTTTCAACTTTTTTAAATCCAAAAATGAACTCAAAAATCTATGTTTATCCCAGCAAGCAAACAGGTAATTTCTGTCCACAATTTTTAAGAAGTTTTGGTTCAGTAGGGGGGGGAAAGGTGGAGGGGGCCTGGGAAGCTTGATTTATTGAGATTCTGAGCGTATGCTTATGGTTTTGTTTTCGTCGTTGCTTTGTTGTTTGTTTTTAACAGTTGACTTTTGATGACCGCTTGCTGGTCTTTTATCGCACTCTTTTTAATAAATTGAATTGAATTGAATTGAATATCATTGGTGGCAATTCAATTTGCCCCCTCTTTGCTACGCCTGTGCTAGGCGTTGATGTGGTAAGACAGACGCAAAGTGCCTGGTTCATACGAATGATCGATGGAGTGACCACAGCAAAAGTTCATGACCTATGAAAAATGTTGGTGCGGATGAGTATGACTATTTCATTCACACTCTTCAAACAATTAAGAACAGACACGATCCTAATTTGTATAGGCTACCAAAGACCTGTAAAATCAGCTCCAATTTTCAAGATATTGCTTTCACTCTAATGACATAAACATGAATACAGATTAGTTCACTTTAAACCACCATTAATTACTTTGCAAGCACATTATTAGCGCTTCAACCGACCTTTTTCAAACTGCGCACCAATCGCCAGAGCCAGAGAAAAGCGGAAGAGTGAGGCCTGCAGCCAAGCGTTACCAAGCAGAGAATAAAATAAACGCATTCGCGCAGTTTCGGATCATCTAGTTTTAGTCATTGCTCAAACCATGTCAAAATATTTGTTTTTTAAACATCTGCCGATCAAAAAAAAAAGTAATGCCCTAGCTTAAGCCGTTCAAAAAACTGATTTCTTGGGAGTCCATTTGGGGGCCTTTGGGGGGTGGTACCCCCAAACTATGTCAAACTATTTATTGCTTAAATCTCTACTGATAAAAGGAAAAAACTATCACCTTAGCTTGAGCATTTAAAAAAATTAGTTCTATAGGGCCCCATTTTGGGGGGGTTCTGGGGGATAAGCCTCAAAAAATTTCAGGGGACAAAATTGCATTTGCAGCTTAACAAAGTAACACAAAAATTAGATATCGATGTTGTGTGGTATAGGAGAAGAAGAGTGCACAAAATTTAGAAAGCAAAAAAGAAAAAAAACTCGATGCGGCTAAGACTATCGGATAGGGATGACAGGGTATCTTACAACATATTACCATGTGAAATATTTTTTGCCGTACTTAAGCCATTTTTGAATAAGACCGGTTTTTACATCAAAATTTTGGGGTAGTTTTCGGGTCCTAAACCTGAAAATACGAGACGCATTGCCTTGATGTTTGGCACAAACAAATAACTTATGAATCTCAAACTGCTGTCAAAATTTCATGTAGCTAGATTAAACCATTCTCGAGTTATAAGTTAAAGTCTGAAACTTCGCACACGTTAACTTTAAAAATGGCCGAGTAAAAACTAAAAAACATGCGACGCGAGATCAGTCGTTTTAATTATAGGCTTTCAGGTTTAATCTACCTTGTGTGTGTTTTCTATCAGCTTTTCTGCACCAGGTTTTGGCAATCAGAAACAATCTACCAGTCTACCTGATGATTCCATACAACTGCTGTACTAATTCTGAACCAGTAGCTCAAATAATGAAATACAAGGTATCGCGTGCTCTGCATGCTGTCACAAGCTACTACACTTGTGTGTAACTACCCTATGCCTTATACCTTTGCCGTTTGCATGTGTGTTTGATTGTGGAATAAATTTTGCAGAGGTGGGCAAAGCGCAATAAGAAGTGCAAAGCGCAACTTCCGCAATTGCGTAAGTTACGTTGCGCTTTAATTTTTTATTTTGAAACATTGCGGAAGTTGAAATGCGGAATAAAGTCTTTAAAATATATTGCGCTTTAATTGCCCCGCGCTTTCAAAATTTTTTTCGGTGAAAAGCGCAATTCTATATATTGAACTTAATTTTGCTCCATTTCCATCGTAATATTGATAAATTTTGAGCTTGTTTAGCGTATTATTTACTCTTTTTCAGTCTAAAATTGCAAAAAACGCTGTATTTGCATTGTGTTGTAAAATTTCGATTGCGGAAGTTAGGTTGCGCTTTAACTTGGTACAAAAATACCATTCCACAATTGTGGAATTGCGTTGCGCTTCAACTAAATCAAAAAGTTCATTGCGGAAGTTGCGCTGCGCTTCAGAAACCAAAAAATAAAAATAAATTGCGCATTTTGCCCTGCTCTTTTACTGGTTGAAAAGATCGTTGCGCCTTGTTGCGTTGCGCTTTTGATATAATGTTATTTGTGTCCACTTCTGAAATTTTTCTACTAAGTCAGTACGTAGGCTATTCTGTCATTGGAAATTTGTGTAGCCTAGTCTTCGTACTCTACTACATAGGCCAATCAGATCTGAGATAGGCTACAGACATAGGACCGAAAGCCTAATCCTTGATGCCATGACCTGTTGACGAATGTTGAATATCATCTCATCCAGTACTTAAAATTGTAGGGGGGACGCGGGAGGATGCGTCCCCCATTGAGAGTTAGCATCCCCCCCATTGAGATTTAGCGTCCTCCCATCGAGATTTAGACGTCCACCCATCGAGATTTGAGCGCTGGATGATGAAACGATCAAGAGCCAGCCAGCACGAATAAATCCTACAAATTCCGTCCGAATATAGTCCCAAATTGAGGTGAGGACCTTTTTTTTGGTGTTCACCAGGTTTCGGGGAAAAACACTTCAATTGTGGGGACGGAATTACATAATTTCCACTGAAGTTTAGTCAAAGCTGCAAAAGCGTTCTCCCATGCAAAATTTTACAATTTAAGTACTGATCTCATCCAATAAAAAAATCACTGTTTTTTCAACCAATTATACCCTTAGAAGTCTACCAAGAAATTAATAAGCTAAATCTGAAAAAAGCAGCAGGCCCTGAAAATATTCCTATCACATTCTACAAAAAAGTCAATGAAAGCATTTCTAAATTTCTGAGCTACTTATTTAACACATGTGTAGAAAGTGGCTTTTTTTCTACACCCCTTAAACAGGCAAAAGTAATTCCCATTTACAAATTGGGTAAACATTACCTGACAAATAATTATATACCAATCTCCCTATTTATCACCTACTAGTAAAATCTTCGAAAGCTTGATTTCAAAAAGACTAATAAGTTTTTTAAAAGGTAATACTATTCTTTCTGAACTTCAGTTTGGCTTTCGTAAGCAACATTCAACCACCCACGTAGCGACCGATGTGTACTCACAAATTAGCCACTATCTAGATCATAAACTGCACACATGTGTAATTTTATTTGATTTTAAAAAGGCGTTCGACACAGTAAACCACCGTATACTGTTACAAAAATTGGAAAAATATGGCATCAGAGGTAATGTACTGGAAATGTTTCAAAGCTATTTGACAAATAGAACACAATTTGTATATGCTAATAGGCATAGGTGGGCACAAGTCCGTTAATCGTTAATCCGTTAATAACGAAGCTAACTTTTTCATTAACTCGTTAATACGTTAAAAAGTTTTTTCATGTTAACGGACTAAATTAACTTCCGTTAAGTGCTGTTAACGGACTAAACTAACTTCCGTTAAGTTCTGTTAACTTCCGTTAAGGTTTTTATCGTTAATATCATGCAGCTTCGTTGTGCATTTGAACTTGTTTTTATCTTGAAATTAGATTGGACTGTAAAATATAACTTTCAAAACACAAAAAACCACCAGAGCAATAAATATTTCCTTACAATCAGCTTAACAGCGTCAATACGTGTTCTGGAAGCGAGTGAATAAAACGAAATGTAAGTTGCACGCAAAATGTTAACGGATTAACGGACTTTATTAACTTTCGTTAATTAAAGCTTAAAATAACGGATTAACGTTAACGGAGGTGTGAAGTTTGTCAACGGACTTGTGGTTAACGAAGCTAACGTTTTGCGTTAACTTGCCCACCTATGCTAATAGGTATAAATCATATAAAATGCAAGTTAAATGTGGTGTCCCACGGAGATCTTTTTGGGCCCAACCCTATTCTCACTATATGTAAATGACCTTGCTGCCATCACAAATTTTCGTGTTCGACTCTTTGCTGATGATACCATTTTAATAATGACCAGTAATGGTCTCAAAAAACAGGAAAAAACAGCAAATGATGAAATAAACAAAATTAAGAAATGGTTATTGCTTAATAAATTAACACTCAACCACTCAAAAACTAATTATATGCTTTTTTCTCCTCAAAAAAATGTGGGAGGAATTTTTATTTATCTCTAAATGGACAAAACATTCACCGAACTGCTAAAGCAAAATATCTACTGTAAAAGTTTATTTGGATGAGAAGTTAAAATGGGATGCCCACATCCAACATCTCTGCAAAAAAATTGTCTCAATATTGTGGTTTATTTTGTCATCTTCGTCACAATATCACTCAAAAGTATTTGAACAATTTTGAGGTGGTGCAGAATTTGAAAATGACTTTCAATAAAGTCGATTTCATTTTGCTTTCGCAATAAGCTTTTCGGACAGAACTCTTCAGTTGCGATCTCTGTCTGGTTTGGTATGTGGTGAGCAGGATCTTTTAAAGACCAAATGCAGTAAGGAGAAATGCACTCTGCAGTAAGGAAAAATGCACTCTGCAGTAAGGAGAAATGCATTCTGCAGTAAGGAGAAATGCACTCTGCAGTAAGGAGAAATGCGTTTCAAGGGGATTGCAAGATAGTAAGGAGAAACGCAATCTATCCAATGCCAACAGGCTTTGATCTTACCGAAACAGTTGTAGAGTGAATACGAACTGCTTTTGCCTGCACAAATCTGGTTTTTTCCGTGAAATATAAATCACTTCCAATAGACTCAAGTGAAACTGAGAGCGAGCTGTGGTTAGGATTTTAAACTGCGAATCAGAATAGTTGCGTGCGCACTGATTGGATTCCAACAAATGTTGGCCAATGGCTGAATCGCTTTCTGGTTCGAATTGAGTCTTACTTTTTGCTTTGCATTTTCTATTTGGCTGGGTTCTAGTTGGTTGAGATCGATGGGTTCCTTGTTCCTGAGTAAGAGTGGTTTTTTGCCTTATTGCTTTTGAAAACATGTTGCTTGATGCGTTCCTGAAGCCTTTGAGTAGTGCGACCTACGTACCGACTATCACAGTGGCACACATATTCATAAATAACCATACTTCTTTGATTGGCAGGTAGCACATCCTTTTTGGCAGCAGGTAACATGCATTGGCTTGAGATGTGTGCCACTGTGATAGTCGTGCATAAAAGACTCATTTACATTCGCACAAACCATGCAAGACCTCAGGTTAGAAGGAAAAGATGTCTATTTGTGCTCATTTGACATCTCAAGCCTATTTACCAATGTACCTCTCAAGGAAACGATCGGCATATGTGCGGAAGCCCTGTACAAAGACCCTTCTTCCACACCTCCCATCCCCCAAGCGGTATTTATTGAACTTATGGAAAGTGCTACGTCATCCGTAGAGTTCAGCTTCAATGACACAATGTACCAGCAAACGGACGGAGTAGCAATGGGCTCACCATTGGGCCCAGCATTAGCGAATATCTTTGTCGGATACCACGAGTCCAAACTATTTTCCTGTGTTCAAAAACCGACAATTTATTTTCGATATGTTGACGACACCTTTGCCATCTTCAAACAAGAAGGTGACGTTGACGATTTCCTGGTCACGCTTAGTTGTCTACATCCTGCTCTCAAGTTCACTTTTGAAAAAGAACAAGATGGCAAACTTCCATTTCTAGACATTCTAGTGGAAAGAACTGAACTTGGTTTCGAGACCAGTGTATATCGAAAACCCACTTTTTCTGGTCAATACATCCGCTGGGAATCCTTCAGCCCACGCAAACGGAAAACGAACCTAATCGCCACGCTGGTACACAGAGCACTTATGATATGTACAAAAAAAACAAGCTTAAGCAAGAGATTGATTTTATCAAAAAGATCTTGCTTGACAACGGGTACCCTGAAGACATAGTACTCAAGCACATATCCAAGAAAATTGCACAATTTTCTGCAGCCAAACCCTTTGGACCAGAAAAGTGTCCAGTGTACCTTGGAGCCCCGTGGATAGGCTCAGCTTCTCAGCAATTAGAACATCAAGTCAAAAGTGTTGTACAAAATTGCTACGGAGCAGTGTCACCATGCTTGATTTTCTCAAGCCAATGCATGCTACCTACTGCCAAAAAGGATGTGCTACCTGCCAATCAAAGAAGTATGGGTATTTATGAATATGTGTGCCACTGTGATAGTCGGTACGTAGGTCGCACTACTCAAAGGCTTCAGGAACGCATCAAGCAACATGTTCCAAAAGCAATAAGGCAAAAAACCACTCTTACTCAGGAACAAGGAACCCATCGATCTCAACCAACTAGAACCCAGCCAAATAGAAAATGCAAAGCAAAAAGTAAGATTCATTTCGAACCAGAAAGCGATTCAGCCATTGGCCAACATTTGTTGGAATCCAATCAGTGCGCACGCAACTATTCTGATTCGCAGTTTAAAATCCTAACCACAGCTCGCTCTCAGTTTCACTTGAGTCTATTGGAAGTGATTTATATTTCACGGAAAAAACCAGATTTGTGCAGGCAAAAGCAGTTCGTATTCACTCTACAACTGTTTCGGTAAGATCAAAGCCTGTTGGCATTGGATAGATTGCGTTTCTCCTTACTATCTTGCAATCCCCTTGAAACGCATTTCTCCTTACTGCAGAGTGCATTTCTCCTTACTGCAGAATGCATTTCTCCTTACTGCAGAGTGCATTTTTCCTTACTGCAGAGTGCATTTCTCCTTACTGCATTTGGTCTTTAAAAGATCCTGCTCACCACATACCAAACCAGACAGAGATCGCAACTGAAGAGTTCTGTCCGAAAAGCTTATTGCGAAAGCAAAATGAAATCGACTTTATTGAAAGTCATTTTCAAAAGTATTTATTACTGCTATACCACAGCCTAGGGTACCCTCGTTTAATATATGGAATTTTAACATGGGGATCTACAAATAATTCTGTGCTACATTCCCTACAATCTTGCAAAATAGACTTATAAGAATCATAAGTCGTGTAAAGAAAAATGATCATATTGCAAACAATTCCTTATATCATTAACTGAACATACTAAAAATTAAAGATATATAACACTTAGAGATAGCCAAATTCATGTTTTTATATCACAACAACAATCTCCGAAAACTATTTAACCAATTTTTTAAACCTGTAAACTCTGTGCATAATTATAACACTAGAAATGCTAGCCGCAAAAATTACCTGTTATAGCAATTCATTCCAATACTGCTAAAAAAGCACTGCCTTTTAGTCAGGGGTGCCAAAAACCGGGGAGGATATATCCCCCTCAATAATGTGGCTGTAACCCCCCAATAGTTTGGATATGGTCTACATCTGCATCCCTCGCCAATAATTTGACTCTGGTGCGCATGTTAGAGTAGGTGTCCACTTGAATTCGGGAAAAAAAGCGTTCTATTTTTGGTGAAGACTTTTTTTTTGATCCTCACCTGAATTTGGGGAAAAAAGTGTTCCATTTTTGGTGAAAAACTTTTTTTTTTGGTCTTCACTTAATTTGCTCACCTGAACAAAATCGTGGTCGAGGTTTATTCCCCCCAATGTTGAAAATAGGGCAAAATTGGGGTAAAATTGCAAATTATCCCCCCAATGCTCAACAAAGATCGGCACTCCTGCTTTTAGTGGTGCACAAATTTGGAACAACTTACACCCAGAATGGAAGGATTTCTTTTACTACAGATTTAAAAAAAACTATCAAATGCTACCTTGTTGTGAATTATAGCTAAATCCTTGTAGCAATCTGCCCATCTAATCTAATGCATTGGTTTTGTAAAAAAGTTTGCTTTTTTTTGTTTTTTTGACATAAATTAAATGCATAGGTGGGCAAGTTTATGCAAAACGTTAACTTCGTTAACCACAAGTCCGTTAACAAACTTCACACCTCCGTTAACGTTAATCCGTTATTTTCAGCTTTAATTAACGGAAGTTAATAAAGTCCGTTAATTCGTTAATATTTCGCGTGTAATTTACATTTTTTTTTATTCGCTCGCTTCTAGAACACGTATTGACGCTGTTGAGCTGATTGTACGGAAATATTTATTGCTTTGGTGGTTTTTTGTGTTTTGGAAGTTACATTTTACAGTCTAATCTAATTTCAAGATAAAAATAGATTCAAATGCACAACGAAGCTGCGATTGGAAAACCTTTGAAAATTGTGAACAGCGATAAGTAATAGACCTATGAGGCTGCAGGTTATTATTTGCGACAAAAAAGAGCTCCTTTATTCGCTTTCTTCTATAAAACTCGTGCAAATACGCAACAAGTGTTACCAGAGCAAACTGGTTTGTACTGGTACGATATATAAATGGTGAAAGATATTCACGACAAAACCTTAACGGAAGTTTACAGAACTTAACGGAAGTTAATTTAGTCCGTTAACTTGAAAAAACTTTTTAACGGATTTACCAGTTAATGAAAAAGTTAGCTTCGTTATTAACGGATTAACAATTAACGGACTTGTGCCCACCTATGATTAAACGTTAATCGATCGAAAATATCAATCCTCAAAAATTGTGTTTGTTATGATTCTCTGTATAAATTGTATAAAGTGTACATAACTTATGATGTGCGAAATTGCTTTCTGTGATCTTGTTGCTTTTTTGCTTTTGTTGGACTGGAAAGACAAGTAGGCTAAAGAGAGTAAGGGTGTCTGCAACTAGGCGAGCATTCTGGCTCTACTGTGGTCATCCTATGAACAATATTCCAACGTGCGATAAGTTTTATCTTTTACTTTTTGCTGTTGTGTATAAACATGAATAAACATGAATAAATGAATGAGAAATGAACGAATAGGGTACATTGAACTAACTCTGTCACTTTGAAATGCAAGCGCATGTGTAGTAGAAACTGTTGTCTAGCCTTGGGCTTGTAGAAATACCATAGGCCTACTGCATACAGGTTGGGTATGTCGCTAGGCTTTGTATTGTGCCTCTACTCTGATGATTGTTTCCCAGAAACTTGTTTCCTCTACATTTGTCTGCCTCTGTTTCATCTTCTCACCGAACGTCCTAAACCTTTCCTAGTCTAACCTACCAAAACCAAAATCTTTTTGTTGGTGTCAAGAAACACGTTCAGCCGATCAAAACTAAGTTTCTTGCACCCAAAATAGCCGATTCTAGGATGCTTCGAACTCTGAAAAAATAAACTTGAACCGAGGGCATCTGCTTCTGTTTTAGTAACAAGCATTGCCTTCAATTCATATAATAGTTACATCCAGACTAACCAGTGTTGTTCATAAACTGACAGAGGTGGGCAAAGCGCAATTAGAAGTGCAAAGCGCAACTTCCGCAACCTCCGCAATTGCGGAAGTTGCGTTGCGCTTTAATTTTTTATTTTGAAACATTGCGGAAGTTGCGTAGCGAAATAAAGCCTTTAAAATTTGTTGCGCTTTAATTGCACTGCGTTTTCAAAATTTTTTTCGGTTAAAAGCGCAATTCTATACATTGACTGTAATTTTGTTCCATTTCGATCGAAATATTGATAAATGTCGGCCTTCTTTAGCAGATTATTTACTCTTTTCGGTCAAAAATTGCTAAAAGTCCGGTATTTGCCCTGTGTTGTGAAATTTCAATTGCAGAAGTTAGGTTGCGCTTTAACTTGGTACGAAAATGCCGTTCCGCAATTGCGGACTTGCGTTGTGCATCAACTGAATCAAAAAGCTCATTGCGAAAGTTGCGCTGCGCTTCAGAAATTAAAAAAAATAAATTGCGCAATTTGCGCTGCGCTTTTACTGGTTGAAAAGATCGTTGCGCTTTGTTGCGTTGCGCTTTTGATATAATGTTATTTGTGCCCACCTCTGTAAACTGATCAGTGGTCGAGTGGATAGAGTGCCTGCTACTGAAACGGTAGACTCGGGTTTGATTCCCGGTCGGGTCATACCAAAGACTATAAAAATTGGTATTCACAGCTTCCCTGCTTAACGTTCAGCAATTAAAGGGACAGTTTGAAGCCTCTGCTGTGTGTGGTAGACAGGTGGGCAGGTGGCAGTTTGACTCGAAGACCAAAAGGTCCTTTTGCTGTCTCCTGGCCAAGGCAACTTGGTGAATAAAATGTGATTACAATTACAAAAAAAAATTACATAAAGAGAAAATCTCCAGCAATACTTGTAAAAAAAATGTAAAAAATTATTGTAACCAGCGCTAGAGATGGCGTGGATAACAAAAAATGCATCCGCATGCTGCGCTGCATCCGCAAACCTTGTCCGCATGCTGCACCGCACTGCATCCAAACACAACTAAGTTCACGCTGCACCGCGCTGCATTGCAAGTTAAATATCCTTTAAATTTCCAATAACATCAGAAAAAAAATTTGCTCGCTATAGCTTACAACATATAAAAAGATTGATTTTAGGGGTATTCTTTTGGAGAGTTTTTAAAAGGGTCGCTCTCTCAAACCATGTCAAAATATTTGTTTTTTAAACATCTGCCAATATAAAAAAAAGTAATGCCCTAGCTTGAGCCATTCAAAAAACTAATTTCTGGGGAGTCCATTTGGAGGCCCCTGGGGGGTTGGTACCTCCATACTATGTCAAACTATTTGTTGCTTAAATATCTACTGATATAAACAAAAAATTATCACCCTAGATTGAGCAATTAAAAAAAATTAGTTTTTTAGGGCTCCGTTTTGGGGGGGTTCTGGAAAGAAGCCTCAAAAAATTTCAGGAGACAAAATTGCATTTGCAGCTCAACAAATTTACACAAAAATTAGATACAGATGTTGTGTGGCTTAGAAGAAGAAGAGTGCACAAAATTTAGAAAGCAAAAAAATGAAAAAAGAAAAAAAACTCCATGCGGCTAAAAGTGTAGCTAGAGATGAAAGAGTATCTTATGACATATAACCAGAGGTGTAAAGAAACGAAAGTAGCTCTACCTAAGTAGCCTACTCAAGTAGAATTTGTCGGTAACGAGCACTTTTTAAGTGATCATATTTTTGGATACTTTCTACTTTCACTTGATTAACATTAACGTAACATAACGCTACTTACGTACATTTTATAATAAAAGTAGTTTATAGGCTTAGTAATATAATAAATTGCATAGGTTTCATGTATGACGACATCACAACTCATCACAATAATCTAGCAAAGAAAGAACAAAGCTTGGTAATTAGTATTAGCAGCCAACTAATCATCTTGCGTTACTGCTATTAAGTGTTATAATTGAAATACTTTACCACATTCATGCTTTTGGTACGATTAACGATGGAGCCGTTTATAATACTGAACTACTGATATCCGTCCGCATTCAAAAAATCGCTAACTTTTGGGCAGTTATAGTGGGTTTAGGCTCTCATTTTAAAGCGCGATATCACATTATTATAAATGGTATTTAGCAACATTCATAGACCAGGATGCAGAAAACACAAGGGTCTAGTAAAAGAAAAATTTTTACTTGGCTACTTGAGTAGCTTAAAAACCTGTTTACTTTGTACTTTTACTCGCTTAGTTAAATGGTTTAGTACTTTCTACTCTACTTGAACTACATTTGATCGTCAGTAACAACACTTTTACTTGACTATTGTTTGACACCTCTGCATATAACCAAGTAAAATATTTTTTGCCGTACTTAAGTCGTTTTTTAATAAAACCGCTTTTTATACCAAACTTTTGAAGTAGCTTTCGTGTCCTCAACTTGAAGTTACGAGACTCATTGCCTTGAAATTTGGTACACACAAATAAGTTATGAATCTCAAACTGTTGTCAAAATTTCATGTAGCTGGACCAAACCATTATCGAGTTATAAGTTAAAGTCTGAAACTTCGCACACGTTAACTTTGAAAATGGCCGAGTAAAAACTAAAAAACATACGACGTGAGATCAGTCGTTTCAATTATAGGCCTTCAGGTTTAATCTTCCTTTCTATTAGTTTTTCTGCACCAGGTTTTGGCAATCAAAAACAATCTACCAGTCTACCTGATAACTCTATGCAACTACTGTACTAATTCTCAACCAGTAGCTCAAATAATGAAATACAGTAAAAGGTGTCACGTGCTCTGCATGCTATCATCACTAGCTACTAAGTACTACACTTGTATGAAACTACCCTATGTATTATACCTTTGCCGTTTGCATGTGTGTTTGATTGCGGGATAAATTTTGCTACTACATACCGGCTATTCTGTCATAGGAAATTTGTGTAGCCTAGTCTTCGTACTCTACTACATAGGTCTTCCAGATCTGAGATAAGCTACAGACATAGTATCAAAAGCCTAATTCTTGATGCCATGACCTATTAAGGAATAGGCTGCACTGAACTAACTGTAACTCTGTCACTCTAAAATGCAAGTGCATGTGTAGTAGAAACTGTTGTCTAGCCTTGGGCTTGTACCAATACCATAGGCCTACTGCGTAGAGGGTGGGTGTGTGTCGCTAGGCTTTGTTTTGTGCCTCTACTCTGATGATTGTTTCCCACAAACCTGTTTCTTCTACATTTGTTTGCCTTTGTTTTGTCTTCTCACCGAACTTTCTAAACCTTTCCTAGTCTAGCCTACCAAAACCCAAATCCTTTTTTGATGTCAAAAAACACGTTCAGCCTGTGGCGTGTCAGAAGGGAGCATGCTCCGATTGCGGTTAACCGGCTCGACTGCGCAGCCTTGTGTGAGCAGGCGTGAGTTGTTGATTGGATGTTGGCTGTTGCTTAGATAGCGGCTGACGTCGGGGTCACCAGTTGTAGCGTGTAAGAAGAGAGCGCGCTCCGATTGCAGTTAACCGGCTCGACTGCGCAGCCTTGAGTTGCTGTGATCTGTTGATTTAAGAAGCCATCGATTAGAATTATCTTTTGGTTGTGGTTACTTCCATGCTAGTTTCCACATCGCCACTGGATGAAGCAGGAACTGCGACAAGCCGATCAAAACTAAGTTTCTTGTAGCCAAAATAGCCAATTCCAGGATGCTCCGAATTCTGGAAAAAAAACTTGAACCGAAGGCACCTTTAACTGTTTTAGTAGCATGCATTGTCTTCAATTCATATACCGAAAATAGTTACATCCAGACTAACCAGTGTTGTTCATAAAGAGAAAATCACCTGCAATAATTGAAAAAAAATGTAAAAAAATTATTGCACGCGGCGCTGTGCTGACGCTGTGACATAATGCAGATTTTTAGTTGCCACGCTGCGCAGCACAGTGCACCAACAACAGCGCGCGACCGCGTACGCTGCGCTGTTGCCATCTCTACCCAGCGCTGCGCTGACGCTGTTATGCAAAGCAGATTTTAGTTGCCACGCTGCGCGGCGCAGTGCATCAACAATAGAGTGGAGCTTGGAGCCGTAGCCGGAGCGGAGTCGGAGCCGGATTTTGCATTTTTCAGCTGGAGCTGGAGTGGAGCTGCAGTGCCAATTTTAAGAAAAAATTAGGAGTCGGAGTGGAGCCGGAGTCTGACTTTAAAGTAGTCTTTGAAGTCGTAATGATAGTTGGTGGTAAAATGAGCCACTATTTTTGCTCTCTGGAAATGGAATATTAGAATATGTGATTACGCTTGGCTTATCTCAGGCTATTGAGCAATATGACCACTACTTCGAATTTTTCGTCGAAGCGTATTTTTGTTCGGAGTATTTCAGAGCGGAGTGTTGTTGTAAAATTTCGGAGCCGGATTGGAGTGGAGTCAGTTAAAAAAAATTTGGAGTGGAACCGGAGTGTAAAAATTAGCCACTCCGCTCCACTCTAATCAACAACAGCGCGCGGCCGCGTATGCTGAGCTGTTGCCATCTCGATTCCAAATAAACAAAAAAATTTGATAAACCAAGTTCAGAAGTACTAGGTCGGTAAATAGAAATCGAAAACTAAACTTTTGTCCCGAATTAGCCCACCAAACCCTATACTTTTTGCACTTTTTTGCAATCATACCGGTAGGTTAGACTATTTGCACTTATAGGGAACACTGATAATGAAACTGGATTAGGCCTACATTAGGCCTACTTTGTGACTTTGCTATGTGCAATGTATCGGTAGGGTATGAGACTTTGCACAGTGTGACGCAACTGGATTTGTGACTTTGCGCATGTTTGCTTTGGTAGGTGTGGCACCACCGGCACTGTATGGAACTTTGTAACTCCTTTCTAGTGTGACTTAATGCTACTGTGCATATTAGGCTTGCATATGTTTGAATTTTGCGCTGCGCCTGTCTGTAAATTAGTTTGTATCAAGCCTGCGTTAATTACTAATGATTGTTTGCCGTTTGGGTCATCTTGTTCCTAACCAGTAACGTCATCTTGCATAGAGTTGAATTACCAGTAGGTGGGTTGACTTGTTCAAAGAACGTATTTGATGGCATTTTGTTTCGCAGTGGCTACGTATTTTGCCTCCAGAGGCAAAATAGCCCCATGTTATTTTGCCATTTGGAGGCAAAATAGTCCTAACGGCTATTTTGCTGCAAGTGCCAAAATAGCCCTAAGCCTAATGCTAACCCAAACCCTAATCCCAACCCAAACTCGAACCCTAATAATCCTTACTCTAGTCCCAACCCTAGCCCTATCCCAAACCTTAACCCAAACAGAGGAAAAACACTACCCATTTTAGCCACTTCCATTTTATTTTAATACAAAACAAGCAGTAATATTTGCCAAGACAGCACTCCATAGCCTTTTCCATAAAAGGACATTTCGGATCTCACCAATGGCATTTTACAGCTCCCTTTATCTACTGTAACTCATGAACCAAATGTCTTGGGATCACCGATTTTGGAATGCGGGTAGATGTTCAGTAAAGTTTTTTGTAAAAACTGGTTCTGGATTCATGATGTCATCATAGTGACGTCAAGGGAGTACCGTATGTATTTTGAAAAACAGTGTCAGTTTTGCGATGAATAAATGATGTCACAGGTGGTTCGAACTTTATGCTTGGGTTTGTTTTTATAACTGCACTGAATCATAAAATACCTAAATCAAGTTGGTTATGTTACAAAAACGTTTCATGATGTCATTTAAGTTTAATGTTTTTCAAAAAGGAAAAGGCTTGGCGCACGTTGCGTGCGTGCAGACATCTTGTAATAAAGACTAAAAAACTAATCCTAAGCCCTAACCCTAACCCTAATCCTAGCCCTAACCCAAACCCTAACCTAAACCCTAACCCAAACCTATAACTGTAATAATCAAAATAAAAATTTCTGAAAACGAGTGACGTCACTGGAATCTCTGTTTATTTAACCGCGCACGTTTCGTGCGCCAAGTCACTTCGTTTCAAAAAATGCTCAGATTTCAAGTGACTTCGGAAAAATTCAAAATTAGGAAACTTTTTGTTATTGTACTCCGCAACTTACGGTAATTTTTTTAGGAGTTTTTGTATTTGTGATGAAATTTAACCAAAAAATTTTTTTTATCAAGGGATTTATTGGTATCACAAAAAAAAAGAAAAGAGGAGCAAAAATACCCCCCCCCACTACCATGTAAAATAGGTTTAAAACCCAGAAAAATTGAGTTAAGTGACAATTGACCAGGCTATCATTTTAAGATGCCAATTTTTGTCAAAGTATATAAATGGTTGCTCGTAATTGGAATGATCGACGCTTGCGTCGAGTGTTCCTTTGTTTTTACTTGGCCATTTTCAAACTAATAAGTGTGAGATTTCAGGGTTTTGCTTATAACCTGAGAATGGTTAGGTCAAGCTACATGAAATTTTGACAGCAGTTTGAGATTATTGATTTGCATGTTTGTACCAAATTTTGAGGCAATTGGTTGCATGACTTGGTTTTAGGACCCAAAAACCGCCCCAAAAGTTTGGCTTTCAAAAATGGCTCAAGTACGACAAAAAATATTTCAATCAGTTATTTGTCTTAAGATAGGTAGGCCTATCTACCTTTTTATCCCAACCAGCCCATTTTTGGCGTTGATGAGACTTTTTTCTTTTTCTTTATTTTCCTTTTTTTTCTTCCCATAATTCTTGCACGCTCTTCATCTCCTAAACCACAAAACATCAAAATCTAATTTTTGCGTAAAGTTGTTGAGCTGCAAATGCAATTTTTTCTCTCAAAAATTTTTGTGGCTACTCCTCCGGGAACCCCCCAAAAAATCAATTTGGAAGTGGCTATTTTGCCTCTAGAGGCAAAATAGGGTTTTTCTTCTGTTTGGGTTAGGGTTCGGGTTAGGGTTGGGGCTAGGGTTAGGATTAGGGTAAGAGTAACGGTTAGGGTCAGGGTTTGGGTTAGCATTAGGCTTAAGGCTATTTTGGCACTTGCGACAAAATAGCCATTAGGACTATTTTGCCTCCAAATAGCAAAATAACATGGGGCTATTTTGCCTCTAGAGGCAAAATAGCCACTGCCTTAAATATATGTATTGACAATGTTTGAAATTCTAGACCCTCTTTTCCCAGAAGATAGTTCTCATTAATTACTTAACGGGAAAGGGAAAGGTTTTTTTTTGAGAATCTCGTTGTTCAACATACGTCAGTTGTTCACTGAGATTGCTTCTCAGCAAGCTTCCATCTAGTCTTGGTTTGTGATGCTTTTTGCATTAAAAATTACAAATTTTGTAAAACAGCTGTTCTTCAAAGATTCTAAAACAGTTCAGTTGAATTATCAAAAAGTACTGTTTAATATCGAATACCATAGCATTGATGCCGCAGTGCTTTTCAAAAATAGTAGCCTATCGTTACTGTACAGACAGTACTTTTGGAAAGTAAGAACTGGTACTGTCCATGCCCACCTATGACCAAAACATTTTAATTTGCAGTATCTTCTTGTACGTATGTATCAATTTAACTTTAATATTTGAGATGAAAACACGCCGATAATAATGGAAGAATCGTCTGTGAGAGTGGCATTAAGGTATGTACCTGTAATCTAACATTACTCTACATTATTGTATTGAAACACTGTTTTGAAAGTGTACTATACCATACTAGTGTTTAGCAACGATACTATTATATAAATAGTACAGTTAACTCTTGTTAATCAGACACTCTTCGTCATTGAATACAAATTGTTAATTTTACCTCTATAATTGGACAACCTCGCTCTCTATCACAGCAAAATTCTAGAAACAAAAGTACAAAACTAAAAATGCATTAAAAAATTCCCATTAATCGGACATTACAATTACATTGCAGCATTTGACCAAGAGTGCATTACCAAATAATTGGAAATAATTACAATTATTGAGTAACTTCAATGACACAATGGAAAGCAAAATGCTGATTTTCTCAAAACTGCAAAATGCTTAACGTGTTTTTCCATCAATCACCAGAAATCTGCGGCACATTTAAAAGACAATTCAGATTATGCACTGTTAACTACAGTGACAATTGCTAGGTGCAGAAATGAAGTGAAAGGGATTACTGCTAGATAACTTGCTATTGCAAGTTTTCTTTTTCTCTGCTATATTCTCACCTTTTAATACATCAAGGTCTGAAAGAATAGACTGTTGTAGCACTATGTAGGCTAACTCGTTAATCTGACAACCTTGCTAATGGGACATTATTCACAGGAACAAATTGTGTCCAATATAATGGGAGTTGACTGTATCACACAACATAGCACAGTACACACCAAAAATTTAAAACCCCACAGTCTGTTTCACCTGTAATCAGGATCATCAGGTATGTCTTATTCAAAAAGAATAAGAAGCTGTTGAGCTCGTTCATGAATTGGTTGAATTCAAACTCCACTCATCATCATAAATATTATTACAATGGTATATCTGATATACTGGTATGGTTTCTAACTTGGTCACTCACTTAGTGCTTATAGTGCTAAATATAGTGTTTGGCATCTGGCGATTATCTTTTTTGCCTTATGTATGGTTTTAAAGATCAAGAAACAAGAAAAATGCAAGACAAATTTTCTGGTAATTATTACATAGTGCTGTAGTATACAAGTGAACTAAGAAGTTTTGCAAAAATTTATCCTGATTGGCAGAGTTATTAAGCTTTGAAGAACGCAATATGCAAAACTTGGCTAGCCGTCAAATGATGTCATGAATCAACTAACAGTCTGAAGTAGATTCTGTGTAAACAGCGGAGAGTGTGTTTCCTCACCATAGAAATTTATACGTGCCAAAAACATAAAAGTTTTGAAACTTTGTGCTTCGTCAGTGATTTTGGGATCACATCACTAAAAAAAACTTCCCCAAAAAAATTTCAACCTAATTGGATGACGTTTAGGGGCGGCACCACCCCCCTTTTAATAGCGCTTACCCCAAAATTTGATAATCCGTTATTTTTGAGATAAATATGTACTGTCACCATTCATTTTCAATGACTTTTGACCAGGAATTCCATTATATTGTTAAATAAGCTCTAATGTCAAATTTTATTTTACTCGATTTTTTTAGATGGAGCAGAAAGGTCCTATGATTGAGCAAAAAGGTCCTATTTTGGCATACTTTTGCTGCTCAACTGAAACTGCAGCCAAATTTGTTGAAAAAAGTACACTATGAATTGGTAGGACATGCTAATTTCGAGAAAAATAGTTGTGCTAGAATTGACAATAAAAAACGAAATCATGCACTATCAGTAGTGCATTTCAAACACATTACAAATAACCCAGTTAGCCCAGCAAAGTACAGTAATAAATTCACAAACATTCAAGTACCGGTACTCAGGATATTAATATTATGAGCAATTGAGCATTTGGCATTATGCTCAGTGTACATTTACTTGCAGTGAACGCTTTTGCCGTTTGAAGGCGAAGGTCGCTGCAATGCGATGTTTATTGCTACTTTGAAATACCATCAACCAGGTACCGGATACAACAGAATCAAGACAAAAAAGTTCAGAACCAGCTAGTTTCAAAATAATTATGCACCTACGGTTTACGTTCGATTGATTACTCTTGACTGATTAAAAAATCACGTTTTCACTCAAGTTGCAAACAATTCACTCAATTGCAGTGATCCATTGTCTGCTCCTATCACAAGCCCGTACCCAGAGGAGAGGGCCAAGCAGGAAAACTTGAAACCAGAGTGGAAAAGTTTCACATGATGGTGGTGCTGTCTAGTGGCATGCCATATTAGCTATCAATAACGTCTCCGATTATTATCTAAGAATCAAAATGCTGTATATCCTACTTTGGCCTAGGATTAGCTTTCTTCATCTCTACCTCACGTTTAAAAATTGGTCCAAGTTTTTGCCGAGGACGGATTTCTTTTTTATTTTTTTTCTTCTTAATTATGTACTCTTTATGTTGAAGCCTGTTAGAATATTTTAAAGTCCCGTTTGAGCAATTAACGCATCTCACTATGAAGTTACGGTCCTATTGCATGGTCTGTCCAATCCATGACCAAAACTGCAATCATTTGTAAGTTTGATTTCAGTGGATTTAAGAAATAAATGAATGAAATGGCTTGTCAAATTCAGTTACTGTTTATTAGGCATTGTTAGTGTTGAATCAGGTTGAACTGCAAATCTATCACATTTAATCCACTGAATTTTTCTAAATCAAAATGACTTTTTAACGACTATAAAACATGAAATATTGTTGCTGAACAACTTTTTTTGACGTAACAGTTATAACCAAAATAGCCAATTTACCTTGGCACTTGATCTTTAAGCTGTAGATGATTGATGCGAAATTAAATTGCTCTTCTATACTTTTCTGCAGGATAAGACCTCAGTTGGCCAAAGAAAAGATTGAAGGATGCAGAGTCTGCACCTATGTGACCCCAGGAGAGCCCCAGGTAACTTTTTAAGTCAGGTTTTTAAAGAAGAAATGAAAACAGATTGCAAATTTGATCATTTTGTGCTTGTGTTTTGCATTGATTTTTGCTGTTGATGTTATGAAGGTTTGTTTTTCAGTTTCAGGCTTTTGTAGTACCAGAACCTTAATTTGAAGCGAAGCAGATTGACTATTTTTTAAAAGTATTTTTTGAATCAGACCAATGCAACTGAATCATTGACATATTGTCCGTATTGGAAGAATGGTATACAACGTAATGCATGGCTGTTTAGTGTTTAGGCACAGGACGATATGGCTATTGGACTATTATATGTCTGGACTATTAGGTGCCAGAGCAAAATTTTAAAGTTTTGCAAAGATTTTTGTAAAAAAAAAATTGCTTCTAAATTTTAACATAACATATACATTTTTAATTCTGCATTTGCTGTTTTTGCTTTTGCATAATAATTTATTTTAATTATATTTCATACCTTTTACTATGCATTTTTTCCTTATTGTACTTTTGTATGACTACTTTTGCTTTTTTGAGGTATTTGAAACTTACATTTTTCAAATTATATTTTAGCATGTTAATTTTTTGGAAAAAATTTATTTAAGCCTAACGTCTGCAACCTGCTGCCCACTTTTCGAAATTCTGTGGTGCACAAGTAGGTTTAATAAGATCATCAAATCGCATTTCAAGATGAAAGGTCATTAGCACTAATCATGCTGATAACAATAGATTGTTGAAAACAAATTAATGAAGGAAATTATAAGTACGCCATGAAAGTAGTAAACTAATTGTTTTTTTCTGCAACTCCTGCTGTTTTTTTTTTGGCTTTATGCACAAGAATTGTCAAAACTTGATCTATGGGTTGTTCCATTATATTTCAATAGAAGCAAAAACCCTAGGTTGGAAAATTTATATAGAATGCTTGTAGAGCATCTGTATAGGATGGCACAAGCTATAAAATTTTTTTGAAATCTGACGGTCCGTTAAAAAGGTATCAAAAATCATCACTAGATGGCAGACACAAGTATGTAAAATACAAAAATCAATTTTGAGACCTGTACTTATGACAGAAAGTTGGCTTTTGTCTCAAAATATATGTGTTGGGGGATGGGCAATCTAAATTTGGGGTTAAATTAAGGCTTATTTTGCTATAAAATCATGTTTTAATAGTTTTTTTTTAGATTTTGGTGGGGGTAAATTGGGGTCAAAAATTGGGGGTGAAGGATTGAATAACATTTTAAAACAAAAATATTTTTAGGTAGTATATAGGTTGCTCTTTCTTTTTGGTAAAGAATTTAGGGTGACAATTGATTAGCAATGTGTGTAACAGAACAATTTGTTTTGCTGTTATATCACAATCTGAATATTCAGCTACCTAGATCATGCAGCAAAAACAGCACATAAAATTTTCATTAAGTGAAATGAAAGTATGGATATGTAAAGAGACAAATTTTGAGTATTTTAGTTCTGCCATACAATAAAGCTGAGCAATGCAGCTGCATTTAACATGCAATGAACACTAATGGACGTTTGGCCGCAAATTATGCATAGCATTATGTTGGCCTTGCTGACTAGTATAATGAATGAGCTTGTAAAACACAAGATTGGTGTCATTGTTGCTATGGTGTTTAGAGCATTTTTGTTATTAAATACAATTTTTAATCATTGCAAAAGCTTTGTATACAGTTTTTAACTAATTTAGCTCAAAAATATCATGAGCAAATATGTTGATGCAAATGATAAAATATTATATATACACGTGGGTTCAACTCCAAATCATTGCTGAAGTACTGTATGTGATTTGAAAGAATAGGAACTTAGCATTGCAAATATATTTGTAGTACAATTGCAATTTCACTGGGTATGAAGTTAAATGACCACCTGTTGGTCGAGCGGGAACGCATTCGTCTCTGGAGCAGGAGGTCTGACGTTTAAATCTCGCGACAGTCAAATCAGACACAGTATTGCCAATAGCTTGCCAATTCTGCAACATTTCTTCAAAAGGAGCTGTGTTGCTCGGGTCCAATGACGTGAAGATGGGCCCCGCTAACTGATTATACGCTTCAGCGTGATACAACGAGTATAATGAAAGATTTGATTTGCTAAGTTAAATGACAATTGAAATCACATGCATAAAAGAATGTCCGAGTCCGGGGAGAAAACAGTACAACTAAACACACTCAAAATTACTTCTTGATGTATGGCCCCAAATACTATACGAAATACTTCTATCCCAATTTTGAGTTTTTCGCCCTCCAGTTGCCATGCAGTTTGACTGAACGAGCTCAAAATAGCTAATTTCGCCATATCTCACTAACCACATATGCTAGAAAGCTAGTTTTTAGCTTAAAAGTTACAGAAATAGCACATTTATATCTCCATTAAAAAAAACTTTGCCATGAAAGCGAACAGAAAAAAACTTAATTGCCAAATTTTTTATTACAGGTTTACTGATTATTGATAAGTTTTCAGTGCTCAACTTCAAACGTATTGCAATTCACGTTGGCATTGAAAATAAGCCAGATGAAATTTAAATTTATGTATATTTGCTCTTTTAACGTGCCATGTTGCCTTATCGGCTTAAACTAGTTTCTTAAATGGCAATTAGCGTAACTGAATTGGGCAATGTGCAGCACAGTAGGCCTATAGTTGTACATGTTTAAAGTTTCATGTTATTGAATCATCCAGTATTGGTTAGATCGTACATCATCATTGTATTTATGCTGAACTAGAGGAATTATATTTAGATAATTCAAAAACAATTTAGATTGTACAGCTCAATTCAAAAGCACTGAAACATGAAAAAGTACAAAATTAGAAAAATAAGAATTAAAAAAGCTATAGTTCTAAACGGGAGAAAATTTGGCAATGTATATTTAACGAACTATTTGATACCATTGTTTGTTGTATTGTAGATACAATATATGCCGTACTTGCTGATATAAATTTAGTTATTTCTGAAGCAGCATGCTAACTAGAAAAAGATCCAAGTACAATGTTACTTATACCATTATTTAATGTATATTTAACGAACTATTTGATACCATTGTTTGTTATATTGGTAGATACAATATATACCGTGCTTGCTGGTATATATTTAGTTATTTCTGAAGCAGCATGCTAACTAGAAAAAGATCCAAGTACAATGTTACTTGAAAAAGTTGCATGGTGGATAAATCTTTCAAAGTTCTGATAGTTTCCCTCCATAATTGCTGCCAAACTTTTACCCAAGCATTCTGCTTTTCGATCTCCAAAAAAAGCATGATCATCAGATGTCATTCTCAAGCATGTTAAATTTCACATTGCCTTCTTTGTTTGTCATTATAGCAAAAAATATGGAAAAGTTTATCAGCATCTTGCAAGAAATTAGTTTTAAGCTCTTTGTATTGATCTGATGTTTTAAATTTTTTTGGATATCTATTTAAGCTACTGAAGGTATCTATTTAAGCCACTAAGTTTAGCATTGATTGATGGATTCTTTGTGCAATACTCAGCTCATGAGTAAAATCAACATTGCACCAAATCTTCATATCTGTAGTGAAGTTATTTTGCAGCAGTTCGAGCTGTATCCAACTTCTGAAAGTGATTAAAGTTGAGCATTTGCTCAATCACTTGTCTCTTGGTTGGCAGCAATCCTGGAAGAAAATTATCAGAACTTTGAAAAATTTATCCACAATACAACTTTTTACACGTAACATTGTACTTGGATCTTTTTCTAGTTAGCATGCTGCTTCAGAAATAACTAAATTTAAACCAGCAAGTACGGCATATATTGTACCTACAATACAACAAACAATGGTATCAAATAGTTCATTAAATATACATTGCCAAATTTTCTCCCGTTTAGAACTATAGCTTTTTTAATTCTTATTTTTCTAATTTTGTACTTTTGCATGTTTCAGTGCTTTTGAATTGAGCTGCACAATCTAAATTCAGAAGTTACATAGCAGATTTAAAACTTAAACTTTTTTTTCACTACTGTGAGGTAGCACTTCCTCACCTATCTGCTATCTCATATGGGATAGCAGATAGGTGAGGAATAGGATAGCAGATAGGTGAGGAAGTATAGGATAGGATAGAATAGCAGATAAGAATAGGATAGCAGATAGGTGAGGAAGTGCTACCTCACAGTAGTGAAAAAAACAATCAAATTGTTTTTGAATTATCTAAATATAGTTCCTCTAGTTCAGCATAAATAAAATGATGATGTAAGATCTAACCAATACTGGATGATTCAATAACATGAAATAACATATTGGGATAGAAGTAAACATGTACAACTATAGGCCTACTGTGCTGCACATTGCCCAATTCAGTTTCAAGTTTTTTTTTTTTTTTCAAGTTTCAAGTTTATTAAATAGCACTGCACAAGTCCAAAAAAAAAAAAGACAACTTTGCCAGTAAAATTAAACTAAACAAATATCAACAAAATAATATCGACAAGAGCAGCGACAGAGAAGCTACGTAGGGACCGTGAGGTCTTCGAGACAGTAGTCATCTCTGTTCATCTTGAAAAGATGACTTTAAATTCCAAGATAGTCGAGGGTAAGAAGAGGAAAAATAACAGGCAATAAAAGAATCCAAGGTGCTAATGTCAGCTACTATGAATCAAGCAGTATGAAGAGCAACAGATCCCCGTCGTCAGCTAAAGCCACAGGAACCATGCAAAAAGCGCATCCACTACATTTCAGTAAATACAAGAAGATAAATGAACCATACAATTGGTTGACTGAGTGTAAAACGACAGAACTTTACAAATCAGTAATCAGATGAGTGAAGTAGATATGCTTTGAACATTTTTTTAAAGTTTCGAAATGAGGATTTTCGTATATTACTTGGGATAGAATTCCAGATTTTAGCACCAGTAAATTTAATGGATTTTTGGGTTCTTTGCAGTCTTAATAACGGCATCTGTAAGTTTTCATTGGTGGTAGACCTAGTTGAGTAAATATTTTTTGACAATGTAAAATAATTCGACAGATTTACAGGAAGATCGTTGCTGCTGTGTCTATGCACGAGTTTGGCCGTTTCATATTGAAATAACAAGGGTATAGTAAGAACATTTGTTTTTTTAAACAAGGGAAAAGCACTATCGTTCCATCCACTTCAGGTCACAATTCTTATTGCTTTATTTTGCAATCTCATTAATTTAAGAAGATACGAATGATAGGTGTTACCCCATGCTAATATCCCATAATTAAGATGAGAGTGAATTAAAGCGCAATAAAGTTTAAGAAGAGCATCTTGGGGTAAAAAATATTTTAATTTACTTAGAATTCCCACGGATCTAGAAACCTTAGTTTCAAGAGCTTTGATAAGGTCTGAAAAAGTTAACTTAGCATCTAAAAGTGTACCAAGGTACTTTGCTTTGTTTACTGATTTAATAAGGCCGTCCGTACATTGAATATCAATGTTAATGGAGGGAGAATTGAGCTTTGGAGTAATTATTAATAAGTTTAATTTAGCAGGATTGAATGTTAGTTTATTAGCTCGCACCCACATACTAACTCTGTTGATTTCAGAGGTGAGCGAACTTTTCAATTGCTTTAACGAAGGAGATGTTACCAAAAGGCACGTGTCATCTGCAAATAACCGTGGAGTGGAATCAATGCTGTTGGATATGTCATTAATATATAATAAGAATAGAAGTGGACCTAAGGTAGATCCTTGGGCTACCCCAATATTTATTTTCCATTTAAGAAACTAGTTTAAGCCGATACGGCAACATGGCACATTAAAAGTGCAAATATACATATATTTAAATTTCATCTGGCTTATTTTCGATGCCAACGTGAATTGCAATGCGTTTGAAGTTGAGCACTGAAAACTTATCAATAATCAGTAAATTTGTAATCAATAATTTGGCATGATTAAAATGTTCATATCTTCGAAGCTTTTCGTCTGACACTTGTCAAGAAGAATCGTCAGAATGGAGAGCGCAGAAAAATGAGCGGCTATTTATAGGAAAAAGCCAAGCCGTGATTGGCTGGAAAAGGACCAATGAGAAAGCGTCATTAGTGTACAATCTTTAAGCTGTATACGAATTCTGTTTGTCGGCAGAGGGCGGGGTTAGAAGTTTTGATGAAAGTAGCTTCCAGAGCAGTTCTTCTTGGCAAGTGTCAGACGAAAAGCTTTGAAGATATGAACATTTTAATCAAGGCAATTCTCAAGTTCTGTACCACCAACCAACTCTTCAAATAATTTGGCAGTTAAGTTTTTTTCTGTTCGTTTTCATGGCAAAGTTTTTTTTAATGGAGATATAAATGAGCTATTTCTGTAACTTTTAAGCTAAAAACTAGCTTTCTAGCGTAATGTGGTTTGTGAGATATGGCGAAATAGCTATTTTGAGCTCGTTCAGTCAAATTGCACAGCCACGAGAGAGTGCAAGAACTCAAAGTTGCGATAGAAGTATTTCGTATAGTGTTTGGGGCCATATATCAAGACCACTTTTTTAAATTTAGAAATTGTTCTTTTTCACTCCACCCTATTGTATGTAGCCTCACATCTTTTTCATGATTAGTACAATTTAAAAAGTGAATCCTCATAACATTGAGATGCAAACTTTAATTGACCTTGTTAATTAAATCAATGCTGTTAACAGTCTTAAGTTTGTTTTTTTTCGTTGTTAGATGATTATTGCCTAAATTTTTAGATAATGGCCAAAAATTGAACATGTCACTCTGAAAATGACTACAAAAATTAAATTATTTTGCATGCAAGCCCTGAAATAATGTATGCATAATTGGTGAGTAAGATTAATTTTAGTTAGCACTTTGTATAACTTAATTTGCACAAACCATCACTAATTGATATCTTTTGGTAAAATATCGAATAAAAATCATTCATGACAACTAAACTCATAATGAAGCACTGGATAGAATGATCTCTGATCATTGCTAATGCTCAATAAGGTCCATTTGTTGCTTTGACAGCCATATTTTTGTTGTATAATTATGAAACAAGTTAATCGTTTTCAAACAATCAATGTTTGGATTCATACAGTAGTTGGGGAAAAATGTTAAAATTTTTTTGAAGCAAAATGAGATAATCCTTATAAAAAGTGTGAAAGTCATAGTCAATAGAAAATTAATTTTACAGCTATAAAATATGCTAAGTGTTTGTGATAGAGCGATTATACTGTATTTTAAAAGTTGTTATGATGGAGGTCGACTGGCGTTTTTCGTTTATTTTTTGTACCACGTAGCTTTTAACGTGTACTTTTTATAAAAGTGTCCGGTAATATCTGTCATTGATTACCCTTTTTCATTTTTCTGAATTTCCCATGCAATGCCAGAAACAAGCAAGGTTTGAATCGCAAAAAAACAACTACGAATAGTTGCTTTATTTTTTGATGCGTATGTTACAACTGTTAATTTAACTATTTGTTTACTACAATCTTCACGTTTTTGTTAGTTAATTTGTGACACTTCTCGTATGCAACGCAAAGAACAGCATGAGTTGTGAAAACAAACATTTATAATTGTGTATTTTTTGAAGCGTGTTTTATTGTTGTAATTTAATTTTTTATTGAAAATAGATTAATTTTTGGCATTTCTCGTATGCAACGCAAAAAAATCGTAAAGTGTAAAAACAAACAATTATTCTGTTTTTCATAGAGTATTTTATAGTCATTAATTTAATTTTTTATAGGTTAATATTCGACAATCCTTGTGCACAATGCCAAAAAAAAACAAAAACAGCAGGAGTTGCAGAAAAAAACAATTAGTTTACTTTTATGGCGTATTTATAGTTCCTAAGTTTTTTTAGCTTCATTAATGTGTTTTCAACAATCTATTGTTACCAGCATGATTAGTGCTAATGACCTTTCAGCTCGAAGTACAGTTTGACAATTTTTTGAATCTACTTGTGCACCTCAGAATTTTGGACCGTGGACAGCAGGTTGCAGACGTTCGGCTTAGAAAATAAAATTTTCCGAAAAATGAGCATGCTAAAATGAAATATAACCCGAAAAATGCAAGTTTCATAAACTTCCAAACAAGCAAAAATATTCATGCAAAAGTAGAATCAGAGAAAAATATCTGAAATATAATCTCAAATTATTATTCTGCATGAGCAAAAGTAGAAGAAAATGAGAAGAAATAAAAATGTATGTAAATACAACACACAAATTAAAATTTTTGCTCTGGCACCTAGTAGTCCTGGTGTCTGTAAGTCCAGATGACTAATAGTCTTCGGACGTAATTGACAGTGTGTAATCGTCCCCTCATAAATGTTCTCGCCTAACAGTCACAGTTCATGCAAGAGTGTTGTTGTTTGATATGGGGTGTGTCAAAAAAGAAATGGGACTGGGCATGTTGCTAGAAGAAAGTTTTTCAATTCAGAAAAAGTGTAGTTTACCTTGTAATATGGTCTTTGGCTAGCAAATAACTGCAGTTTCAGCTTAGTACTGCAATCATAGGATTCCTGATGATTTACATACAGTTATTGGTTGTGTACTGGTACTTTGTTTTGATTTACTAGTATTGATTGATGAGCATCGACATACGACCAAAGCTGCAATGTTTTGGTCCAGTTGGATAAAACTTCCATTTTAGCCATGAAATTATGGCTGCAGCAAGTTCAAGCTTATTGAAAAGATGCAACGACCTTGATTCCTTGAAGAAGATGCACAAAAAGAGGAAGAACTTCCACCAGGAAGGAGATTTGACATGGCATGATGTTGAACTTGTAAAAAAGTTGATTCAAGGTCACTACCAGCTTACTATTCCAATAATTGAAGATGAACTAAGCATCAACGAACTTTGCGTGTGGAAGTTTATTACTAAAAGTTTGAAATGATAAAAAGTTGTGCAAAGGTGATGTCAAAACTGCTTGTATTGTTAGTGGTGAGCCAAACGTATATTATGTGAACATTTTTAAAATGTCGTTGATCGTCTTAAAACCGAACTTGCTGTAGCAATAACTTTGGTGCCCCAGATGGAAGCTTTATTCAACTGCATCCAAAATTTTAGTTCTGAGCCTTGGCCGGTGCTCATCAATCATCACTGCAATATGGGAAAAATCAAACAAAGTTCACGATTGTCGATTTGTTGGAACCTGTTTGCCAAAACTTACCAGGAACTGCATGATTTTTGTAGAGCAAAATTGCTCTAATTTTGCTTGTTAAAGACCAAATTACAAAAAGGTATATTACACTTTTTTTCTGAATTGTTGTATGTAAACCTTGCTCTAATAGCATGTGCAGTCCTGTTTTATTTCTGACACACCTAGTATGAACCATTAAAGAGATAAAAATTACAAGGTGTCAAAACGAATGGACGACTTCTATTTCGGCAAAAAAACCTTTCAAGTTTGTTATCTCACTGCTACAAGATGTCAGTGTTGCCAATTTTGTTGTTTGGCTTTGCATTTGCTTTTAGTTTAAATCACTTCTTATAGTTTTACCAGTGTAGAATGAGTTTTGCGATCTGTTTCTACTAAGAAAAAGCGTTGGTTTATTGCTCCAAAGAAACAATAGAAAACTATTGGTATCCTGATATTGTTGGCATTAGGTCTCATCTTTTCTCATTGTGACACAAAAATAATATTGACAATATTTCACCATACAATGCGTTGCATATTTATTTAAGCATACGGTACCGGAGAAAAGCTGGTTGTTATTGTAGTGATTGACTGTTGCAGCAATATAATATTATCTTTTTCAAATCATAATCATGGTTGGCTACTCAAGAAGCTATAATATGTACTGTTTCTGTAGACATCACCTTGCACTAAAGTCATGGTTTTCTAGCTATGAGTCGTGACCCAAAGTTGACATGAACACTTTAATCAAAAGCAATTTTCAAGTTCTGTACAATCAGCTTTACAAAATGCTATTTCCAAATCGTCTCGCCCAACCAGCAAGCATAAAAAATGTTTTCTCGAATGCGAGATGTTGCATAACTGTGTTAGTACAGCATGTATATACTGGTACATCAATCGTAACATTAGATGAAGTGCTATGGTACTAGACGATGTGTTAGTGCTATGGTACTAGACAACCGTGTGTACTGTAACTGTTACAAAAAAGATACTAGGCTATGTGGTAGTATTCTAAGCTTTAAAATCCTCGATTGATAATGATTAACAAGAATTTAATTATACGTTTAGATTGATGAAAAAAGAACAATTGTTTCCTTGAATTTTTTAAATGACAGAAAGTACCCTTGAGGTTGTTGATGGGAAACTCATATTTTAACAGTAACGTTAAGTTTTAATGTTTTTCAAAAGTGAACGGATTGAAGTATTGCTACTTTTGTCAACTGGCAATGCTCAATATTTCTTTATCAGATGATACAGCAAATGCTCTCAATGCAATTAAGTTTCTTCATTGTAGTTTAATGGCAGACATGGCAACCATTTTAATTTTCAGCAAAAATTTGCTGTAGTTAAAGTTTTCAGCATTTTGCCATCAAATTTCTGTACGAAAAAGGTTTCTCACATGGTTTAAGAGTGCTTCAAAATCTTCTTTCAAGACGTTTTTTTACTCAAACTCTGTTTGCAATTGCTCCAAGCTACTAAGTAAGCGAGAATGAGATTTTTGACCTCGCAGAGCTGAAGATGCACATACGAAATAACCTCTTGCGTTTAGCGAATATTTCGTTTGGTAATGCCTCTTAAAAATATTTCTTATTAAAGCGAGCGAGAAAATTCCTGTAATGGGGGCCCAGGTGCATAAAAGTCACAGCACATAATCGGCCATGCCTAATTATTCCGTGCATAATAGTTTGCCCCTAAAAATTCTACACCAAGCTTGTTTTGGCTGTTGCATTTTCGTTATTACAACTTTAGTTGAAGATTAACTCAATATTATAAGTTGTATTTCAGGTAACACTCGGCAAAGATAAATCATTCACATACGATTATGTGTTTGACACTCCGACAGAACAATGCTCGGTTTATGAAACCTGTATCAAATCTCTGGTGGAAGGATGTTTCGAAGGATACAATGCAACTGTGTTAGCATATGGCCAGGTGACTTATGTTTTAATTTTTTTGTAAGTGCTGCAAAGTTGCTGAGATGTGCGTCAGCCATAGTGACGTAAGCATTGACGTGGATTGACTTTGATACGAGAATGGACAAAACTTAGGGGAAAAGTTTCGACAAACGGCCAAGCCGATTGGTCTGATGATGACGTAATTTAAGAATAGCATCTGTGAACATGCGAATGTTGGTTATTTTAATCTAATAAGGTGAGCGGTGTAGAAGATAGAAAGTTGATGATTCCAGAATCAAAGTTAACTCGCGTTGGCGCATATGACCCAGATCAGCAACAAAAGTGTTTTTGATGGATATGGCACAAGACTGCCTGCTACAACTTCCATTATCTGCTATATGGTGCCTTATTTAAAGGTTGTTCTGACCCATAACCTATTCACGTGTTGAATATGAATTAATAAGTGCTTTGTTTTGTGATGGTTGCAACTCTCAAATATAAACAAATTCAAAATCCATTGAAGCGCAATAATCACCCATAGCTTGGATCAACAGTGGTGTAATAACTGAGTTGATTTTTAGCTTTTTTCGATGCTTTACTTAAACTTTATTCCTAGCACTTTATGGAATATTGATATCAGCCACAGTCTAAATTTGTTCTGGGTGTCCGCATATGATTTGGTTGATATTCAGTTTTTGCTGCTACTTTTATATCAGTAGTTATTATTGAAACATATTCTCGTAAGCTTGAAATAGATCTGCAATTATGGTTTAGACTGGCTCTGGCAAAACTTACACAATGGGGACTGGATTCGATGTCACCACACTGCCGGAGCAACTTGGAGTAATTCCTCGTGCAATGGATCATTTGTTTCGTGGAATCAACAAAAGGTAAATTCACACTCTCATATCGTGATGTTTATAATTGTTATTATCGTTTAGGAAAGCATTGTAGAACTGTTTAGTGTTGCTGTTATAATTGTTATTTACCGATTTGATTCCACGTTTAGGAAAGCATTGTAGAATCGTTTAGGAAAGCATTGTAGAACTGTTTAGTGTTGCTGTTATAATTGTTTATAATTGTTATTTACCGATTTGCCCTGGTCACTATTCAGTGGGCATCCTCGGCACCTCGCTGTCATCGAGTTTGTGCAACTTCCACTCGTAATAGTTTCGTGTCTTTGTACGTTTTCAGTTCCAAAAATCAACTGGCGAATCATATTTGCTAACCTAATACTGCATATGTTTTTTTTTTGAGTGATCCTTTTTACCTTTTTGACGAGATCGTTGTTTTTCATAACTCGAACTGACGGGCTGTACTATTATGATTACGACGAGGGTATTTTTTACAGGAAGGAAGAGGCAAAGCAAGATGGAATACCGTTACCAGAATTTTCCGTATCTGTTCAGTTTTTGGAATTGTACAACGAAGAGCTCATTGATTTGTTTGATTCTAGAGATCCCGCTCGAGTAAGTTGCAAGGACAGCATGCATTCAAACCACATTGAACTCCATGTACCAATACTGGGCAGACTAATTGAAATAGCGACCGTTAGGTGTATGGAGTACGCCTAAGTAGTTTACCATGCGAGCCAAGTCAACTGACCGCGACAAACTGACCGCGAACCAACGGGATCACGTCTTTTCGGTGCGACCATTTCGGCGCCACCTATTTCGTTGCCGTGCGTTTTCTGCACAGATCGTTGCGGTGCCAATTCGGTGCTCTTTGACAGTTCACTTATTTAGGGTTAGGGTTAAGGCTTTGGGTTAGTGTTAGTAAAAAGCACTGAATATTGGCGCCGAAAAGGGCCGCGCGGAAAAGTCGTTGACCCATAACCAACGGTTTCGTCGTTGACCCATTTTTCGTCGTTGACCCATAATGATTTTGTCACTGATTTCGTTGCAAACGTAGGGTTTGGGCAAAATGGCTCTGGGAATAGTAAAATATTTTTATGATCGCCCTTCGCAGCCAGTCGGCGTCATTTGGTCAAAGGATTAGGTACGCTACGGTACGGAATGATTTTCCGTATTCCGTACTTTCAAAAAAATATCGTACTGTAATTCCGTACCTCACCAAAATATCGTACGTAACAGTACGGTACAGAGTTTTTTCCGTACCGTAATACCGTACGTTTTCCGTACTAATTAATTTACTAAATATTCGTTCCTACGCAAAAGCAAACCAGAGGTTTTGCAATTAGATAATTTTATTTTCTCAAAAAATTGGGGCCCTCATCCAACTAGTAGCGGTACTTAGCATTAACAAGATTAAAGTGAATGCCATCAGCTCGATGATGATAATATAGATCATAATTTCGCTTTATCCTCAGCAATTCAAAGCAGCAAGCCAGAGGCATTGCTAAGATGGTGGCACCCGGGGCGGGATTTAGCGGTGACACTCGGAGCGGGATTTTGTGATGTCACCCTTTGCCATGTGACGCTTCCGCAGCAGTGATCGACTTCGGTGAAAATTATGTCCAAATGCAGATGGAGATAAAAAAAAGTCTTCAACGTAAATTAGCGCAGTTTTCGGTCCAAATGGGATCGAGACCAAAATAAAAAAAAAGGTCTTCACCTCAAATCGGAAAAGTTTTCGGCCGGATGATGGTTTTACATCATAAATTGGTGCCACCCCAAAATGGTGACACCTAGGGCGAACCGCCCCTTTAGCAACGCCACTGCAGCAAGCGTTTTGTATTTATCTACTCATCTCAATTATTGGGCTTCCATATCCTACTAATGGCTAAACTGTTTGCCGCTTTTATGACATCGTTTCAATACATACACTAAAAGTTTTGTCTTATGTCATAGAACTTAGCCTTTAGTGGGATATAGAACCTTGGAAAATGGCACAAATTGTAAAATAATTAAGTTAAATCTCGATCATAAACAGTATGACTTATTTTCCACAAACCAATTCAAAACAGCTTTAATATAGGTCATAGAAGATATTGTTAACTCATTGTCCGAAACTTCACACTTTGCAAAACACTGATAATTAACAAACGAACGAATTTAAAAGAAAGTATTATCCGTTTTTAATATAGTTCAAAAATATGGCAAGCAACAGGTTTGCGGGTTGCATCGCTGAAACATTATTGCCTCGATTATGTCGTTTTTTAGTCTAAGCCTTAAGTCATTTAGAATGTACCTTAATCAAGTCTTTAAATACTTCTTAACGAGGAAAACAAAAAATATCAAACAGCTGACAGTGCTCTCGTAGGCGCTACAGCTGAAGTGATAACTAAACTCCCCGAATCGGTGACTAAAATCTTTAACCTAGCAATGAAAATCACATTTCCAAAAATATTCTCCAGTAAATTCAGTACAGCACAGATGACCAATCGGTGTAACTAAATCCCTAAAATATAGGTGTTCTCCCTGCACTATTCTACGTAAATTCCCACTGCGACTGAAATTTTTTTTAAAAATAGCATCTGCATTTAAAAATAGTGCAACTACGAACTCCACAGGAATAACATACTCTCCAGTGGCGTCGCTAAGGGGGGTGGGCGGCCCGCCCCGGGTGACACCATTTTGGGGTGACACCGTTTGGGGCAATACCATATTATGATGTGAAACCATAACTCCTCTGATTTGTGTTGAAGACATTGTTCTTTTCATTTTGTTTGGTCCCCAACCCGATTTGGACCAAAGACTCACCAATCTTATGGCGAAAACCTTTATTTTTATTTCTTATTTTTTTGGTCTTCACCTATTTTTGGACCGAAAAAGGGTGACACTACGTAATCCCGCCCCGGGTGCCACCATCCCTCGCTACGCCTCTGATAGATACTCTTACTGGGTTCTTTGATGTATAATAATTAATAATTAGCTATAACTCTCCAGTCTACATATATTCTACCGATGCTGTAGTATTATCAGGTAGTTCTTCATTTAGCATGCCTCCTGGTTACGCTTATGTCAACCTGATCAAATAATGGCACTACTGTAATAAATATTCTTGTTTCGTCTTGCAAAACACAATTATTGTTTGTTCGTTACGTCACAAAACTTTTGTTGAAATTCTGCAGTATACGTTAAGCCACATTTACACGGGCGACTTTTTTGCGTGCGATTTTGTGATGAAAATGGATCTGGCAAAGTTGCATTTACTCAACGGCGGTTTTGATGATGATAATTGGTACCTTACTGATGGAAATAATTGTCTTAAGTTGGTTTCATACCAATATTGTTATAATTAAAAATTTTAGAAGAGAATCGGTGCTGCGATAAAAAATCGCAGTGAGATCAGCTCCGCTCTTGCTTTAAAAAGCTTGAGATTATCACTATCGGAATGGAAATAACTTGAGACAGTGATTTTCGGCAATAAGGTAACTTTTATCACAATGAGAACCATTATTGAATATATGCAACTTTGCCACATTCATTTTTATCAAAAAATCGCACTCAAAAAAGTCGCTCGTGTAAATGCAGCTTTAAGATCACAATTCAAAACATGTTTGTTACGTCGTAAAATAATACAAAGTTTGCGTCAAGAAAACTCCGGTGTGGTCAAACTTACAAAAATTGGTACGGTAGCTCATATAGTATATTCAATGCAATAATTTCTGCAAAGTCAAAACCAAACTTTTTGCCTTTAAAACTTATGTACGGAAAGATTACGGTGCGGAAAAAATAATACCGTATTTTCGTACCGTACCGTAGTTTACCAGAAAATACCGTACGTAATTCCGTACCGTATTTTTTCCAAAACTCAACCGTACCGTACCGTAATTCCGTACCGTACTCAAGTCCCTGCATTTGGTTCGCGGTCAGTTGTCGTGGACCCGTTTACCATCAGTATTGCTTCAAGTTCAACAAATAAAAAAATAGCATTAAGCTGAACTTGATTACAAATTACGTGCTCAAATTTATTTAAAATGCAAATATTGGCTACAAGTTTTTTGAACTACTACTAGTATTCGTTGGTATCTTACTGTATTTTTTTTCAAGCGCTGTTTTAAGGGTTGGTTACATTTTGTTACGTATACTTTATGGCGTTTTCCAGGGAAGGTCCAACATCAGAATTCACGAAGATTCAAATGGAAATATTTACGTAGCCGGAGTCAAATCAAGGGAAGTCTCCAGCGCTGAGCAGGTATTGTGAACTTCTCCTGTTCGGTGGCGGACTGGATTGTTTTTCCCATAAAGCTGTCGGTCAAATAATCGAATTTAACAAAAAAATTTCGGTTATTTAGAAATTTTTTCATTTTCGCAATTACAAGCCCTACATTAAAAATTTTGGAAATTGATAAGAATATTTTACAAAATTCAGAATTTTTTTGGAATATGCTTAACATTTTTTAAGATACATGAAATTTAACCTTAAAATTGTCGCCATTAACGTGCTTCTGCTGAGTTCTCAAGAAAACCATTCGGGGATAACGTACAAAAATAAGCAAAGGTTTTCAGTTCTTGGACCGAAATCGCTAAACTTTTTTTCGTCGTTCAGTAAAAATTTTGGTTTTTGTCAGTTAAATGACCAAAAAAAGAAACCTTAGTTGTGCGACTTTTGGGATGATATGCCGGTAATATTTAAGTAACTGATCGATGGTTGTGTTATGTTCAATGCTTCACTAGTCAAAAAATGCTTGAAAATTAGTCTTCTCGTATCTTGCGCGAAATCGCGCCACAGATATTTAGTGAGTTAAGAAATCGTCGTTTAATTAATTTTTCATTCAAAAGAGCGAGAAATGCCACTTAAATCATTAAAAATGACAGAAGTAACACAATGGCTTTTGACGCTTCCGACAGAAGTCTAGTCCAGTTGAACAACTGCTGTCCCTTGGATATGCGTTTCATGTCATTAGTGTGACGATATTTCCTTGTTTGCAAACTTTATAATAAAGTTACTTCGCCCTTACAATGTTTTTTGACCTAGAATTAAATTGGATTGGGCAATGGGCGTCTAGCAGCAGGCGCAAGATCGAGCTTTTGTTATTCCTGGTCATTTGGTTCAGTAAAAACTATCTTCATACTGCGCTGCTGCTGTCTTTTCAAAGCTTGAATTTCAATTGTCACTTTACTGGTTTCGTTTTTTTTGTGTCAGAAAAATACTTTTGTTTTAAATGCCAGTACTTATCCATGAGGTGCTCTGTTTTCAACTACTAACTGATTCCAACAAACTGGTCTTTCAACTGACGACTAAGTTTGATTTTGATCGCGCTGTTTGTTGCGCTACTTACAAAAAGTAGAATATACCTATGATGAATATACCTGTTATGTTTAGTGGACCGAAAATAATATTTTCCTGCGCCGAGTCCTCGAAACATGATTCAAGAAAGCTGTTTCTACTTCTAAAACAGAAATTGTTTTTAGATCGCAATATGCTACGCAAAAAGTATGTCTGTAATTGTAGACGTAAAAAGCTTCATTGTGGGGGTAATTAAGTTGCAAAAATTGTCGTCTGATTGTAATTGGTAGGCGGTGTAAACGACATATTTAGACATAAAACTCGTTTTTAGCACCATTTTTCAATCAATGTTTCACGGTAGAAACCAAAAACTTCAGAAAGTATATGGAGCGAAAAAGTATATAAGTTTTACATTCACTTGATAATCCATCTTGGTCGCAACCGTTATACGAGTTTATTCAAAGATCGGATATTGGCAGCAGCATCGTATAATTCCCATTCATCAGTAATGAACTATACATTGTCACCAACCTTTTTTTGAACTATAAAGCACTTCAGGCGTTCTTAGCAAACACCAACATTTGATAATTGATCAGCGGTCGAGTGGATAGAGCGTCTGCTGCTGAAGCCGTAGACTCGGGTTCGATTACCGGTCATGCCATACCAATCATGTCATATGACAAATGGTATTCACGGCTGTAAAAGAAACAGTATGAAGCCTCCAGCAATTAAAGAAATTGACGTTCAGCAATTAAAGAAACAGTATAAAGCTTCCACCGTGTGTGGTAGACAGGTTGGCAGGTGGCAGCAGCTTGACTCGAAGACCGAAAGGTCCCTTCGCTGTCTCCTGCCAAGATAACTTGATGAATAAACATGTAATTACTATTACTATGCTTTCTATAGCAATTATTATTCTATAGTAATTACTATGCTTTCTATAGCAATGAAACTGAATCTCACTGTAAATCACCACAACTTCGGCAAAGTTTTCATTTATTGACTGTTTTTTAGACGTTGCAATGTCTCCACGACGGTGCTTTGAACCGCACCACTGCTGCTACGCAAATGAATTCGCAGAGTTCAAGATCGCACGCCATCTTTTCCGTTTCAATTAAACAAACACGAGCAGTTAAACCAGAAAATATGCAAGTAAGAATCTGTTGATATATATTCATAAATGAAAATTGTGGTTGTATACGATCAAGATTAGCTCTTTAAGTTTGATTTAATTTTTTCGCTTCGTATATTTAAATTTTAAATGCTGGACTTAAAAACAAATTTTTTCAAGTTATTTCATTATATTTTGTAGTCACTTCCAGGAACTGCTAGCATGGTTTAGCTCGTGCTTGCTTAATTAGGAAAGATCTGACTGACTCTTTTTTGGATCGTATTGAATGAAATGCCTTGTTTTTTTTATTTCTTTGTCAAAAATTTAGGCCTGCGACCGGAAAAATAAACACAGCCTGGTTTAGACTACTATCGCCATTTTGAGTAAGATTTGTGGAGTTCAACTAAAATATTCAAAAAAAATCAAATCGCATCTTGCAACAGATTAACCAGTTTCGTCTCACTACGTTAGAAGCTAAAATCAATAAAACTTCTATAAATTATAAATTGATATTCATTTTTAACTTCTAAACCGGCCTCATCGAGGCTTTTCAAGTATTTTTTTTTCGCCAAAAAAAGCTTCTTCTCATTAGGTTATTTGCTCCGATGGGAAATTAGAGTAAAGTGTCTTTCTCAAGGACACAACGACGCATTACCAGCTCGGAAATCGAACCAGGAGTCAGCAACCTTTTGGTCACCAACCCGGCGCTCTACCACTGAGCTATCGCCGCCGCTTTTCAACTCCTGAATTGTAGCGAGGAGTCTGTGTATAGTAAGTTGCCATGGTCCCTTATGATCGATCAATAATTTAGGTGAATGGCACTGCAGAAAAGAATGGCGAAGGAGATACGAGCTCCGACGATGCCTCTAGTAACAAGTGAGTTTTTGTTGCTTGAAGTTGATTTTTGGAGTTCAACAGGTTCCACAGCAACTGTGGTCTGTACTTTTACCTTCTGGGCAAAGCAGAAGTGTTTTTTCACCGAAAAGGCCCTGCCATTTTCCCGCCACATTTCGACACCTTCAACACGGCGGAAAACCGCGTTGTATGGATTTTAGTTGTAATTTATTGTAATTGCCTCCTTATTCACTAAGTTGCTTTGGCCAGGAGACACCGAATGGACCTGTAGATCTTCGAGTCAAGCTGCCACCTGCCCACCTGTCTACTAATCCAAGTAAAATTAAAGTTAAAAACCGTATCAACTTGTCCAGATGATATACTGAAAACAAATATATTTCATGCAATAGGGCATCATCGTTGGTTATTCAAAAGCAGTGATGATGCCCAATTGAGTGAAATATATTTGTTTTCATTTTGCCATCTGGACAAGTTGATACGGTTTTTAATTTTAGCTTAATTTGTACTTTCTTTTATGCCGTTATCGTCTGCCTCAATCGTAATTGTATTTTGACCATTCCTCCTATTCAAAATCTTCACCTGCCTACCACACACGGTGGAGGCTTCACACTGTCCTTCTTGTTGCTGAACGCCAAGCAGGGAAGCTGTGAATACCAATTTTTGTAGTCTTTGGCTAGACCTGACCGGGAATCGAATCCAAGTCGGCGGCTTCGGTAGCAGACGCTGTATCACTCGACTTTTGATTGTTTCACTTCGCCGGTGAATAATGGTAGTTATATGCATCAGCTGTTTGGACTAATATACAGTTTAACTTACTTGGATTTGAGCGCTTTGTATTTAGTCTAAATATAGTAAAGCATTCAAAATAAAACATTTTTAAAGGTACAAGTCAGCTGTTTGGCGTGAAACAAGCTAGTTTTACTCAAATCTTTTGAATAGGATTGACATCGGTTTAAGCTAAATACCCTAAACGTCTCTTCACATATTGTTTGTTAGGATTGCTTATTTATGATTTAACCCCTCATAAAGTCCGTTTTTTCGTGGCTTAACTTTTTTTGTTTTTTTCACAACTGCGACGTAGCACTTACAGTTGTGAAAAAACTTTATGTTCCAAATCTACTATGTAGCTTCTGAATTTGTTTGTTTTTGCAGGGAAGCTGTGTTCGAGTTTGAGACCCTGTCTGCGAAATTTCATTTTACTGATCTTGCTGGATCCGAGCGCCTACAACGCACTGGTGCAACGGGAGTGCGAGCTAAAGAAGGAATTTCAATCAACCTCGGACTGGTAGTCTTTGTTATAACTTTGTGTAATATCGTAATGGAGGCGACTGAAGAGTGGGAAGTCGAATATTTGTGCTGATTTTCGTTTCTTCGACCAATTGGCATTGATTGCGTGGTTTCTGTTGCCTTCATTTCAACGTTTGTTTATTATCTTTGAGCGAATCGATCTGGGAAAGATTATTTCCACCGTTTGTCTCGTTTGGAGAGTTGATAAGAGCACACATTAATGTCTCGGTGCCTTACATTCCCATGGGCCTTACGCGGCATAAAATCATAAAAAAGCATAAAATTTCACCCTGTCATAAAAAATCATAAAGTTTTTATAAATTTTGACTGTTGTCATAAAATTTCTTTAAAAAACCAAATGACCTCGTTTAAGGTGAGTAATTTTTTGATTTTATTTGTAGCATTGATCAAAATAGCAATGCTGTTTGTTGTTGATGTATACTTGAAAGCACACACCATCAGGCTATATTAATTTGGTTCTGTTGGTTCGCCGCTATTTTTGTGATGGAAAATAGTGACGTGTTTCCACTCGTAAGCTATATTATCTGTACCTGCACGTTGTTGCATGGGAGTATATCATGCTAGCAGTGACCCATTTCATAATTATTCAGCCTTTTTGTTGTTGTGCCCTTGGCTTTGGGGAAAGCTGGGTACCTGGAGGAGTTTCTTGTTCTTTTAGAGCTGGCCATGTTGTAGGGTGTAGTTAAAAATATTGTAAGAAAACTTGCATTAGAAATGTTGGTATTCGTCAGGAAGGGCTTCGGAATAAAATGTGCTCAACTGCTCCAAGCAAGCCTGAGGTTGAAATGGGTGAGTGATTCACTTAAAACAGCACGTTCCAGGGTTTCCACATCCTAGAAAAGTCCTGGATTTTTTTTTGCTGTTTTGGAAAGTTCTAAAAGTCCTGGAAAATAGCTAGAAGGTTTTCAGGGGCATAATAGTAAAGCCACTTACCCAGTGAGTCATAAAAGGCAGCAAGAGGGACTTTCTTTTGCATTAAAATTGCTCTTAAATAATAGCTACAAAAAAAAATGAAAGAGTAATAGGAAAAATTAAATTTTAAGCCCTGAAAAATAGTTTTAAACGGTCCTGGAAAATGACCTAAAAAGTCCTAGAACTTAGCTTTGCAGTTTCTGTGGTAACCTTGACTGTCATGTCTACTCCCTCCTGTCCAGGGAAAAAAAGGGACGTTAAGGAGTACATTTACTAATTTAAGCAGTGTTGTCAAAAAGAAATGTGATGGAAGTGGTAGAGGCAGCATCGCTCAGGTTTTATATGTGAGAAATTGTTCTAGTATGCCTATTTTTCTCATTAGGTGCGGTATGTATATAGTCAGTTTTTTGTACAGTGATCATTTTAACTGAGTTGTCAACCAAGCAACTTATTTTTTGTGCTGTAAAAGTGCTTTTCAGCTCCACTTGTTGATTGTTCTCATGATATCGTAGTTAGTGATCTTTAATTTTGACCAGCTCTATTTTTATTAAATATTAGTGAACTTATTTCTCGTGCTTCACCGTACAGAGTAACAGGCCTGCCAAAAATTACTTAGTTCCTGTGCAACGTGCTGCAGCATTCTTGCAATAGTTGTGGATCATCTCTAGAATTTTATCGTTTCTATTCAATACAGACTTTTGTTGTTTTTTTGTTTAAAATATATTCTTTTTTGTGGGTTCTTAATTATTTTTTTCATACTAAGGCTGGCATTGTTCTTAATTTGTTTTTAAATTTTCAGCAAAAATTAGCATCGGTTTAGATAGAAAACGCCAGTGCGATAAAGAATTAGCTGCTCTTAAGTTGAAGAAAGCGAAATTATTGGCATAGGTCTTATCTCTTCCTATAATCGAAATAGTTATGGTCAAGCACCTAAAATTTACCATTATTCTGTAAATTTTGATTTAGTAGTTTTAGTACCGATATTATTGCTGCTTTGCTGGATTGCACAATGTACTTGTAGGTTACTTGTCAATTGTTCAAAATCTACTGCAAGTTGGCTGTTAGTGTTTAAACTGGGACAACATAAACAGATGGTAACTGTGTTGACAATGCATTTGTATAGTGCAAATTAATCGCTTTTGCAAGTATAAAACCAGATGTTGAAATTTAGCAATTATTGTGTTGTGCAGTAGATCAAGGAGCCTTCAATATTGTTGAAATTTACAAAATGTATGGCAGACAAAAAGTGCTAGTATAGAACAGCAGGCACAGTGTAGGCATGGTGCTTTTTCCGAGTTAGTAGTACTAAACATCTTGTAGTGTTAACACTGCGATGGAAAGTGGCATTTTAATTGTTGTAAAATCTGTAACTGTCGAGCAGGTATTAGATGTATTATAGAGTGTAAAAGTTGTACATAGCGTGTATTACTTTTTCTTGGTAGTGTTCTACATCTCGTTTTGTATTTTATCGTTGTTTTGATGTATATGGCCATTTGTTGGAAACAATTGCTTGCAGAACATATATGCAAACCAGCTGACGTGTACCCAAAACCATTTACTGAACATACAAAAGCAGCTTTTTGCAGTTAGCTGCTTTTTTTTGTAGCTTTGTGAAAGCATTAAGTAATAATATTACTGTATTGTACTGTGATTAATATTGTGAAGTATTGACATTGTATTGATATAGCAAAAAAAAATTTTTTTTGATTACCTTTGCTGCTAAATTTGCAAAGTACTGCACTGTGTAGCGTTTTATCATTTAAGATAAAGTGTAATTGTCATTCTGTTATGTACTGAGCATAAAAAAGCCCTAAAATTAAGGAAAATATCATAAAAAAGCATAAAAATTAGGCTTGTTGGAGCATAAAATTATAATAAAATTAAAAACTCCAGCGTAGGACCCCTGCATTCCTAAACCGTCTTGTAGCGTCGTAAACGTCTACGTTCAAAAGCTCCAGACTGCAAACTTGGCGCCTCTGACAATGTTTGCGGCTCCGACGCTTTAACTAAAATTCTATTTGTTCTTGATTTTCGCCTGAACTGTTTGAACGAACTTGGCCGACTTGTTACTTGAAGTTGGAAAGTTGCTGTTTTTTGTTGGGTTCTTTGCGGTTGATGAGAACGTAGTGCAACGGATATGCTGCGCCGCAGAACTCCAGCTAGGCTGAAAAACCCGGGAAGAGGCATTTTCACATCATTCAAAGAGTGGACACCCCATCACCACGCAGGCGGCCACTGTTGATGGTTACCTGTTGGTCGCCGCTTACCACCGGTCGGGTGGGGAAGGGTTTAATTCTCGATTGAAGCACGACAAGTGTCCTCGAAGTTCGACTCTCGTCTCGGGCTCTCGACATCTAACTAGTCCCGATTAACAAAAGTCTGATTTCGATTTTTCCGGTCGGGTGATGGGGAAACAAAAAAAAAATCAAACTTTTATTATACTGACTGAATTACGCCGAAGCGTGTGACGAGTTTGCGGGGCCCATCTGCAACTGGACAACACAGCTTGCAAAGAAATGTCGCAGCGGTGGCGAACCGTTGGCAATACTATGTTCGATTTCTCCGGCTCGGGAATTGACCTTCAGCCTCCCAGGCGAACGCGTTACTGCTCGATCAACTACCCAATGAAGGGTGCTCTGTGTTGGTGTGGTTGGACGAATGCAAAGTGCTTGGTTCAGAGCCAGAATGAAGCGGCCGGGAGTAGTGAAAGCTCAATCAACTGGCCATTAGTAAGATATGTTGGTATTTCGTTACTAGGAGAAAAAGATTTTGATGTTTACTAATAACCCCACATTTTCAGCTTGTGCTAGGAAACGTGATCAGTGCCCTGGGTGATCCAGACAAGCGTTCTGCCCACGTCCCATACCGCGACTCGAAATTGACTCGCCTGCTGCAGGATTCATTGGGAGGAAACAGGTGGGATCCGACTAGACTTGGTGTGAGAGTGTTACTTGATTTTTGAAACAGTGAAAGTTGGCTGTGGTTTTATGAACTACAAAAAGTTTGTTTTGTTCATTTTTATGTACCATGGTTTGTGCTAAACCATTTTCGCTGGTAATCGGTTTAATAGACCGGTAATGTATCGGCTTGGCATTTATTTGAGGAGGTTGTAAAATTCTTTTTTTTTGTTGTCGAAAAGGAATTCCTAAAACTTCTTTCGGTTTATTTTTTTAACGAAGTAAATTGTTGAATCGCTCTTGTGCTCTCAAGTAAAATCTTGTTTTCTATTTTTTTAACTTGTGGTTTTGTTACTTTGTATTGCAGTAACCTAAGCCGATTATTGATTGTGTTAAAAATTTTGCGAGAAATCAGTTAATTTTGTGACTTTTTGTTAGAATAACAAATAGCTTTTCTGGCTTCTGAAAATAATTAGTTTCTATTTGCATGAAAACTCAACATTTAAGAGAATAAAGTAAAAAAAAACAAAAATTCTTAAGTTTTTCCTTCATAGCCATGGCGTAAAATAACAACTCCACTACTTATAGACTGGCGAAGTGATATTTGAATTACTTTGATCGATCTAATCAAGCAAATTCCGAGGGGGCGAAATGTTTTTGCGAAGTTTGGTTACACTTAATGATTCTTTTTCAGTCCGGAATTTTGCCTCCAAATTCAGGTGAAGATAAAAAAAAAAAGGTCTTTGCCGCATTCTGGTTCTATCTCAGTCCGGAATTTTGGATTTCTTGTTGCCAAGTGGATATTACATGCCAAAAAACCGAGGGGGCCAGACATATTTCGCCCCCTTGAGTGTCAGACTCGAGGAGGCGCCGCCTCCCCAAATCGACGCCTATGGATCTATTCAGTGTTTAAGTATAAATCTAGCAGTTCTATATCGAAGCAAGGCATGTAGTTGCGGTGACTCGGGTTTGCCAGATTCTGGGAAAGTCATGGATTTTTTTTTTTTTTTGATGTCCTTGAACGTCCTTGAATTTTGCTCATAGGTCTCGAAAAATATCTGAAGTTTTCCCGTGCTTTACCGTGACAGTAATTTATTGCAATGCGATACTCTTACTGCTAGCAGTCATAATCTAGTAATCCAAATGCCCTACTTCAAAATTTTTCTGTAGCAATAAATACAATATAGTAGGTGCAATGATAGAGTAATTTTGAATATTATTATAACAGTCTTGGAAAAGTCCTCGAAAATGACCTAAAATAGTCGTGGAATTTAATTTCGCATTTTCTGTGGCAATCCTGGTGGCTTATATGTATTTTGACGATTAGGTGGTGGGGTTCGGGTTAAAGTTTTTCAGAGAAAGTTTCTGCCTCAATTTTACTGAGCAACAAACACTGCACCTTTCAAACGCCTCAAACTAAACGTTAGTTGATTGGGTGGAACTGCTCGATGCTTTTGCTTCTCGACAAGGTCATAGAGAAATAAATGCCACCAAATGGCGCACCACGGAACCCCACCGTTGTGCTGGAGAACCGAGAGTCAAAGCATTTCCTCACCAAGTCAAGAGAGTTGGCCCCATCACTACAGTTGGCCACACAGATGGATCCTATTGGTTGCCTCTTGCGACCCGTAGTTAAGTGGTTTCAATGGATTAACCCTGCAAATCACGTTCGCTATGACCCATTTTAAGTTGACACAGAACTACTTATTTTTGTTTGGGGGAGGGGGCGTGATTAAATTACACCGGAAAATTTGAAGTTAAAGAGAGTAAAAAGAAATAGAGGAATATTCTTTGGCTCTTTTTTGTTTTCATTTTAAGGGTTAAGGTTGCGGTTTGAGGTAGGTTACTTAGGGTTAGTTTAAAAGGAGGATTTTGATTTGAGTTACCTTCGAAACAATAATATAATACTAAAGAATTTTGTGGTGAAATAACACTCGCCTTTTTAGCTGTACTCTCATGGTGGCATGTATCAGCCCATCGGACAGCGATTTCATGGAGACTCTAAACACACTTAAGTACGCTAATCGGGCTCGCAATATCAAGAACAAGGTTGTAGCCAATCAGGACACAGCTAGCAAACAAATACAGGTCCTACGTCAGCAATTGGCGGCTCTCCAACTTGAGCTTACCGAATACAAGACCGTAAGTTTTGTTTTTTCACAAACTTTTACGTATCGATTTTCTCAGAAAATTGAAGGTCAAAGTAAAAACAAATAAAACTTGGTAGTGAAACGATTTAATAGACTCTGTTCAACTCATTTAAATGGTGTGATACGTTGTTAAATTCAAATGAAAGAGGGAAGGGTAAATGAATGAACGAAATAAAGTGATTAATTAAAGTAGCTATGCGTTTGGTTAACGATTAATTTTATGCAGCTTTATTTTATTGTTTTGCATTCCAAAGTTTCTTGATAATTTTTAGCGATTGTAATTGCAGCATTTCTTACTTTCTTGTAAAGAAACAGCAAAACCTTCTTGGCCAAGAAAGAGCAAAAGACATTGCGATCTTTTGAGTCATTATGCTGCCATATTTTTCTTTTTAAAGTAGTATCATAATGTACTTTTAGTTGATGGTAATCGCGAAGTAGAAAAAACATTAAATAGTGATTGAAAATTTTTTTGCTCGGACTGACTCGAATTTATGTGATCATCTTTGTGCTAAATTGCCTTGGCCAGGAGGCAGCGAAGGGATCTTTCGGTCTTGTCAATCTACCACCTGCTCACTTCTATGCCGCATTTGGTGGAGGCTTCACGCTGTTTAATGCTGAACGTCAAGCGGTGAAGCATTGAGCACCAATTTTTATAGACTTTAATATGGCTCGACCAGGAATCGAACCAGAGTCTACTCTTTCAGTAGCAGACGTTCCTGGAATGAAATACGTGTCTATCGCTTCAGCAACTCAAAAAAAAAAGAAGTATAAGCTTCAGCAAGCGATCTATAGCGCTCGTTCCCCTTGGCCAACAATAAATTTTTGAAACCAGTCAAACCGCTTAATTTTTAGGGCAAGCGCATTGTTGGAGAAGATGGAGTGGAAGCCTACAACGATATGTTTTTGGAAAACAGCATTTTACAAAAAGAAAACAACAACTACAGAATGAAGCTTAAGGCCATGCAGGTAACAAACGGCAATGCTGAATCGCAATTTGCCAGCACATCTTTGTTCAGCAAGTTGCCTGGCCAGGAGACAGCGAAGGGACTTTTCGGTCGCCGAGTCATGCTGCCACCTGCCTATCAGTCTACGCACACGTTGGAACTTCACACTGTCCCTTATAATGTTGAACGTCAAACAGGAAGCTGTAAATATCAATTTTTATAGTCTTTGGTTTGACCAGACCGGGAATAGAACCCTAGTCTACCGCTTCAGTAGCAGACGCTCTATCCACTCAACCACTGATCGTTATAAACGATAATAAACAAACCTTCAGCAGCTGCTGCAGTATATTTGAATGCCACTCGGTATTTTTTGCTTGAATTGTGCGTGTGCATGACGGTGTGATGTAGCGCCTGTCCAGCGTCCATCATGGAATAACTGCCTCATTCTTGATACAAAATGGATCATCAGCTATAAACAGTATCCAGAGTCTTATTGGCACAATCAAACCTTTGATGAACAGCCTAAGACAAACTGTTTCGGAATCGACTTTCGTCTTATATTTCTTGTCGGTATAGCTAAATTACTGGTATGAACATGAGCGTTGAAAGACAAAGAATCGCAAATTAACCAGATCACAACAGAGTATATTTTTTTAAGTAATCACAATATTAAAAAAGATATACTAGTTTAATCCAAAATAATTTCCATTGGCATGCCTTAGACAGCTGTTTCGCCCGATTTCAGGGCTTTTCAGGGAGACTAGCAAGGCGAAAATGACAAATATCACCAGCGATAAAAGTCGTAAACATACATCTTTACCAGTTTATCAATTAATGAATAAATCTTTCCCAATTATGTTTAATGTTTTTATTACATAAATCTTTACCCAGTGAAAGTAAAGGCTACTAGTTAAATCTTTACCGAATGAAATAATATGCAATAAATCGAATTTTTACTGGCTAATGTACAAATCTTACCTTACATCTCTCAGAAGATAAGCTAGCTAACCCTCTACTCTCCTCATAGCTCGCCTTAATTGGCTACGTCTCCAGTAGGCAGAAAGGCTCAAAACTAGTGCCAAAATCCAGACTAGAGCTAAACTAGCCTAACAATCTCTAGAAATGAAACGCTATCGATATCCTCTGCTCTCCTTGTAGCTCGCCTAAAATGGCTACGTCTCCAACAGGGCCGAGACGTCCAGTATATCTGTTGTAATGTTGTAAACTTGCGATTACTTGAAAAAAAAATATTCTGTTATAATCTGGTTAATTTGTGATTCTTTGCCCTTCTACGCTCGTGTTCATTAGGGTGTTCGGGTTTTTCACTTTTCGCTTAAATCTTTTTCTTTATACGATTTTATGGGTACAAATTAGCATGAAAAAAAATCGTGATAGTTTTTTTTTCAAAAATTGTTTTATCTTCATACCCCCTCAGGGTATGAAGATAAAACAATTTTTGAAAAAAAACTATCACGATTTTTTTCATGCTAATTTGTACCCATAAAATCGTATAAAGAAAAAGATTTAAGCGAAAAGTGAAAAACCCGAACACCCTAGTGTTCATACCTGTAGTCCTAGCTATACAGACGAGGAATAAAAGACGAATGTCGATTTCCAAACAGTATGTCTAAGGCTATTAATCAAAGGTTTGATTGTGCCTATAAGACTCTGGATACTGTCCATAGCTTAATCATTAATTTGTCTTGTCCGTAAACTGTTTTTAATAAAGTCCATCATGAACCCGAGTATATATTTTTTTACGGTCATTGCAAACAATTTGTCATATTGCACGAATGCTAGCATGGTTTTAAGAACTATATGCTAAAATGTACAAATTTTTTATTATGAGCCCTAGACACTTTTTTACTAGCACTTCATGACTATACGCTTCATGGCTATACACTTCTTGACTAGACAGTAGACACTTCGTGACTATGCACTTCATGATTAGACACTTTGTCACCAGACACTTCATCACTAGACGCTTCGTGACTATACACTTACATCATAACTAGGTTCATTTTTGCGGTCATTGACCTGAAGCCAACCAAAGGCTGGGGTTCGAATCTCATTTGTATTCATTTCTTTCTTATGATGTAAGAAAGATATAGTATGTGTGACTTGATGTCTTATTTTATTCGGCTTAAAAAAGCCACATCTCACATGGCTGTAAATAAACTGATGAGCTGGCGTTTGGTTGTAGGAATAAAGCATTGAGAAGCGCTCGTAAAATATATTTGTATAGGAAACTGTGGATAGCCACAAAGATCGTATCGTGTCACTCACTTGTGAGCTGAACAAGTCAAAGCTTCAAGGGGCTGTAGGCTGCGACGATGGCGTCACTGATGTAGCATCTATCGTGGATAATTACGTCAAAGAAATCGAAGGACTCAGGTAACAAGATCTCGAGCTAAACAAAGTAAACACTGCGGTAGAATTTCGAATTTTATCAGAAGACTTCATTTTATGGGAGAAAGTGCACAGTTTTTAAGCACCAAAAACATGTTAAGTGTAACAATAAATTCTGAAAAGAACCCTTTTCACAAGAAAATTTAAATAAACTTTTGAAATATCGTGATTGTAAAAGAAAGGTTAAATTTTTTAATGCACAGACTATTCATCTACGTGTAAAATGACGTAATGAATTATGCAGATCAAAGTTGGTTGAGAGTGAGGCTTTGTGTTCCACCCTCCGGAGGAGATCGGATAGTCTGAATGTGTACGGTGGGCTGCAGCGTTCCCCTACTCCGCTAATGCCTCTTACTGGTAAGTAATATCAAGTTTTTGTTATTTTTTGAAAAGAACGACTTTGTGGCAGTAGGAAATCAGTTTTCCCTTCCTGTTTAAACGACTTCAAGATCGAGATCAGTTTTATTGAAGAAATGAGAACTTCTTGAGGTGATAAAGAGTTGCCCCAAAACCTTGTTCCACTGTCTCCTTATCCGTAGAAATAGATGTAATGCATTTGACTCCATACCATTGACAACCCTGCGTTTCAAACTTTCGTGACATCAGAAAAGGATGACTTTGCAAAATTTTTTGCAGAATAAGCAACGCGATGTTTGATTATCCTTTTCTGATGTCACAAAATTTTGAAACGCAGGGTTGCCAATGGCACGGAGTCTAACAAATTAAATCTACTTTTGCTGATAGGGGAACCGAGGAACAAGATTTGGGGCACTTCTATATTATCTCAAGTAGTTCTTATTTTTCCAATAAAACTGATCTCGAGCAGAATCTTGAATGGCTGGGGGGAATTTTTAATTTATTTCATATCCGGCAGCGCATGAAGCAACAATCTCTGCCTCGGTCGATTTTATGGCCATGGGAGCAGTTGTTTGTGAAATGTCAGAAAGAGTTGAAAGATATTGAATGTTGACCATGTTGGAAATACCTTAAATTTGCTGTGAATATTATTTAATGTTTTCGTTTACATTTGAGGGAAAAGTTTATATTTTCTTTTGATACTTTTTTCATTTTAATGATGAAACAAGAAGGAGTGCATTCTCAAAGTCAGTCAATTATTCTCAAAAACTGCTAAAATCTACGATTTCATAGAATGATGAAATCGATTCCGGTCTCAAAGGACCATCGTCTCAGAAACTGACGATGTTCTTTGTTGCAATGGAATGCCGGCGGTCTTCCCCCTCGTGTCATGCTGAACTAATCGCCTTTCTTTCTGGCAATCAGTATGACCTCATTTTCCTCCAAGAAACCCACCTTTTGGCTACCAAGAACTTTCAAATCCCTAGTTATTATACACTCCGCATGGATCGGACATTCGGCGGACAAGGCAAACACTGGTGGTGGTGTCTTTACTCTTATCCACTCTGACCTGGCCTTCTCTCCTGTTTCTGTCTCCTTCCTTTTTTCCCAGGACCCCTACTCGGACTACATCTGTGTTAAAGTTCTTTTTTCCAACCACTCTCCTTTACAATTCCTCAACCTCTACTCCCCTCCTATCAGAAGCACTCCTTCTGTTTCTCGCACCAGGACCTTCTCTTCTGACATCCTTCCAAACTCCCCTGATACTTTTATCCTTGGAGACTTCAATGCTCACCACCCAACCTGGGACAGACTCATTCCCCCTATCCCACCCAGAAATGACCTGTTTTGCTGGATCAGTTCCTCTGGTCTGGAAATCCTGATCGACCCCGCCTCTCCCACGCTCCTCCATCATTCCACTGGGAGCCGTTCATCCCCCGATATTTCGTTAGCTCCTGCGTCTCTCGCTCCCCACTGTGAGAGGCGCACTCTACTGGACTTGGCTCTGACCTTCTCCCCATTGAAATTGTCCTCCCTCTCTCTTCAGTTCGTCACCCCAACACTCATCCCCCCAAATTCAACTACAAAAAGGCTGGTTGGGATGTTTACCAATCATATATTGCTGAGCACCTCCCCTCTCTTGATGTTGACACAGTCAGCATCTACCAGGCTGCCCGCTCTTTTTCCCTCTTCTTAGTCGAAGCTGCCAAGGCCTCTATTCCCTTTGGCCGCCTTGGTCGTTCCCCCAAAGCCTGGTGGTCCTAGGAAGCGGAATCTGCATTGCGGGAGCGACGGATGGCCCGTTCCGAGGCACACCGGTCTGAGGCTCACTGTCTCTGATACATAGATGCTTCTCGTAGGGCGTCATCAGTCATTTCCAAAGCCAAATCTGCAACCTGGCAAGCCACATGTTCTAATCTGTCCCCCCGTTCTGATCCTGGTGCTGTCTTCAGGCTTCTCAATGCCATCTCGGGCAAAAAGAACACCTCCCAAGACCCCCTTTTCCCGGTTGCAGTTCCCCTCTTGACACCGCCAATCACTATACCTCTTATCTACGCTCACATCTATCTCAAGCAACACCCCGTATCTCGCGCAGAGCCGAACGACTGTTCATGAATGAACTTTGGAAAGCTAGCTGTGAGGATGTTTCTTCCCTCCACAATTCTTTCTGCTCCCCCTTCTCCTTGGCTGAGCTCTCTGCTGCCATCTGCAAACTCTCCTCTTCCACTGCGTCTGGCCCTGATCAGATTGCCTATCCTTTACTAAAGCATTTGCCTGAGCCAGCACAACTCCTCCTTCTTTCTCTTTTTAGCAGGTCCTGGTACTCTTACACCTTCCCTTCTCGTTGGAAACCTACCACTATCATCCCCATTCACAAACCTGGAAAATGGAAAACCCACTTTCTCTGCATTCTCTTTCCGCCCCATTTCTCTCACCTCTTGCATCTCCAAGCTTTTTGAGCGCTTAATTCTTTCTCGCCCAACTTTTCACCTCGAATCGAATCATCTCCTCTCCACTTGCCAAGCCGGCTTTCCTCCTGGTAGGTCGTCTCTCGACCAAATTCTTACTCTGTCTCAATCAATCTGGGACGGCTTCCAAAAGAAAAAACTTCCAGACCGAACCATTTTGGCATCTGTTGACTTCTCCAAGGCTTTCGACTTGGTCTGGGACTCTGTTCTGTTTCATAAACTCCTCTCGTTCAAACTCCCCCTTTGTTTCATTCTTTGGGTACGCTCCTTCTTTTCTGATCGTAGAGCTAAAGTCCAGGTCGGTGGTTCCCGCAGCCTTTTTTTCCGCATCAGACGAGGGGTCCCCCAGGGCTCGGTACTTGGTCCAGTCCTCTTCATCCTGTTTGTTGATGACATCACCAAGGATTTACCTCGGGGTGCCCATGCCTCCCTGTATGCTAACGATCTGGCCATCTGGTCCTCCTCCCCAGACCCGCTTAAAGCATCTTCTGTTGTCCAATCCTCCCTCACTGTCCTAGAAACATGGTCCAACTTATGGAGACTTCCTCTCAATCGAAAGAAGTGCGAGTCCTCCTTTTTTTCTACAGACCCCCATCAAGCTACTTTCCAGCCTCGGCTGAACTCTTTGGGCATCCCTCTCTTCTTCAATCCCACCCCTAAATTCCTTGGTGTAACCTTTGGTCGGACTCTATTGTTTGGGGCCCACGTCCAATCCCTGTGTTCCAAACTCTATCCACGCCACAAAGCCCTTCGCTCCATAGCCACTGCCTCCTGGGGTCCCACGAAAGAATCTCTCTCCCTACTCTACAAAGCCTTTGTGCGTCCGGTGCTCACTGCTCACATATGCCTCTCCTAGATGGTTCCCATTCCTCTGTAACACCGCAACCAATCGCTTGGAAGTCCTACACAGAGCTGCAAGCAGGGTTATTACTGGGTGCCTCTCTTCCACCCCTTCCTCCCTACTCCTTTTTGAGGCCCAACTCCCTCCTCTAAAACTAACTCTAGAACATCAGGCCCTCCCCTCCTTTGAACCTGCTCTGCGTTTCCCCCCAGACTTTTCCAGCCTTTATGTCCTGGCAACAAGAAACATTCCCTGTCGACTAAAGAAGAAACCCTCCTGGAGATCATTCTGTTCTTCGGCCACACAACCACTCCCATCCTCACGTGAGACTCTGATCATGTGCCCCCCTTTCCCCTCATGGACTGCAACCCACTTCTCTGTTTTCCCCTTCATTCCCGACTGCACAGGCAGCAGTACAGCCCGACTCCAAACTGCTTCAAGCAGACTATCCTCCCTCCCCCCTTCTGATATCCAAGTATGGACTGACGGATCTGTACCCTCCCTTTTTGGTCCCGGTGGTGCTAGAGTGCGTGTCACATGCTCTAAATGCAACACATCCAATTCCCTGTCCTTTTCCACTGGTCTATTTGCCTCCAGCTTCACAGCTGAAACCGTTGCCCTCAAGCAAGGTCTCGATTGGTGTACTAGCCATTTGATGACATGCAAATTCCAGTCAGTCCTTTTCCTAACCGACTCCCAATCAGCCCTCTCTATCCTTTCATCAGCCCCCGCTTATCTCCTACCTGAGTCACTCTGGAATGTTTGGTCCCTCGCCTCCTCCCTCTCCAACAACACCGCCTTGAGCTTCCAATGGGTCCCCTGACACGCAAGTCTCCCCGGTAATGAAAAAGTGGATTTACTTGCCAAAGTTGGTGCCACTCTGCCCACTGACGCGATCCCATGCCCTCTCCCCCCAGTCGTTGCCAAAGTCCGTTATTCCCAATACCACAATTGGAGACGTCACATCTCCCACTCCCATCTGAACTTCCAAGTCCCCAAAGTCTCTTCGGAGGAACTGCTCCTTTCTCGCCCCATTCGCTGTGAGCTTTCCCGTCTTCGCTGCCATGGCCACAGTCTTCTTTTATCCTCATGTCTTCACAAGATCAGTCGGAAAGAGAATTCTGCTTGTAGTACCTGTGGACTGGACACCCTCTACAGGACCTCAATCATCTCCTCCTCGACTGTCCTGCATCTGAACCCCTTCGTAAATCTATCTTTGGCTCCTCTCTCTCTATTCTCGATCTATGGTCTAGACCTTGGTGTGTGGCTCGACTGTTTGGTCTCCGCGGAGTTCCTCCGTGCCCCCATCCCTCGGAAGGGGTTGGGTAGCACCACCACCACCATGTTCTTTGTAGATCGAAATCGATTTTATCATTTTATAAAATTTTAAATAAATTTTAGTACTTTTTGAGGATTGACTGATTTTGAAAATGTTCTCCATGTTTCATCATTAATGAACTGTCTCCACTAAATCGTCATTTTGTACTTCTTCGTCTGGGTTAGATTCTCTGGATGCCCCCTTCAACATACACCTTTTCAATTGTAACCATTTTTAGTTTCAGCAGTTTCTTCTGAGCCCATTTCTAATCAAATGGTCTGATTTTCATTGCGTCATTTCTGCAATCTTTAGCCTCCATATGTTCGATATACGATATAAGTAGTATTTGTAGTAAGCGTTTTTTAACAGTTTGTTGCTTTGATTATTGGTGTTTTTTCTTCCTAGTAAAATGGAAATGATGTTTGCTTTTAGGTTCGATTGATTTCGAAAACCCTACAATTCCCAATGGCCGATCTGTTCTTGATATTGCCAAAGAAGAGATCGAAAAGCTAGCTATAAAGAAAGAAACCCTAAAAAATCGGAAAAGCAAGTGAGTTTTATAATCAATTGTTTCTTACTTATTTGCTCTTTCCAGGAGACAGCGAAGTGATCTTTTGAGTTGATTATTTGTTTATATTGTTGTTGTTACTTAACGTTTTAGACCAGTAGTTAAACGAAGACTGGAGGCAAAATCACTGGGGTTATTTAAAGTTAGGCCAATCGTATTAGCTTGTATTGGCGTTGACTTCATCCTTCTTGGCCTAATCGTTCCAGTGATATTCTACTTCAAACACGACGTAGGAACCTCTCTAATCATCAATGTTTTGGCAATTCTGACGTTGATAACATCTGCGTCACCATCTTAGTTCTATCTTTAGGCAACACTGCAAATAGTTTAAGCTGCAGAAGCCTTAAAATTTACTAATATATAGGTTAATATAGACCTTAGTATGCGAGGCTACTGCCTATGAAACGTCATTGCTGCCTATAAAAATTGTAATTTGGAGGCCCCTACGTCGTGTTTAAAGTGGACTATATCTGGAACGGCTGGATGAAGAAGGTTAGAGTGATCGCCAATCTAATCTAGTACGATTGTCCTAACTTTAGATACTCTCATTGATTTTGCCTTCAGTCCTCGTTTAACTTGTTAAATGTTGAAGTAGTCAACCAATTAGAACGACGTGTTAATTTTACTGCTGGTTGTTTTAGTTGCGGTAAACAATACGTCGGTAACAGTTAGTAAGTCTCAATTATGTGATTAGCGTCAGTTGCCTGACTTCATTGTTCCGGTCGTTAAGCATTTTGCTGCCTTTTAGAGAATCATTTAAACACATCGCTACAACCGAAAAGAATTGAAGGTTGAAAGAAATTTCAGAAATTTTACAAAAACATTATAACATCTGCAATATGTGGCGTACTTGAACTTGTAGTAAGCGGCGGCGAAGGATCATCACGAATTCTTGATGACATGTTGGCATAAGTGGTTGGATACTCGATGATAAGTCATTTCTACCTCGTGTATTGATTAGATCATCTCAGCTAACAGTTCTGAGAGTTGCTGTAGAGCACTGATTGTTTGAAACAGCGCTCCCCATCTTACTGCAGGATGCGGATCGTTCTGCAGAGGCAAACTACACCGAGGAAATTAGCTTCGATTCCCGACAAGCCAGTTGACAATGATGAGCCCTATTTAGTCGACTTAAAACTCAGAGCCCGACTCGTTACCTTACTTACCAAATTTTCGGATCAGTGGTCGAGTAGATAGAACGTCTGCTACTGAAACGGCAGACTCGGACTCGGGTTCGATTTCCGGTCGGGTCAAACTAAAGATTGTAAAAAAGGGTATTCACAGCTTCCCTGCTTGACGTTCAGCAATGAAAAAGAACAGTGTAAATCCTCCATCGTGTGTGGTAGACAGGTGGGCAGGTGGCAGCTTGACTCGAAGACCGAAAGGTCTCTTCGCTGTCTCCTGGCCAAGGCAACTTGGTGAATAAAATATTATGTAATTACAACTAACTACAATTTCCACTGCACCTCGTACATTCCTCGCATTAGCAGCACAATAAGTTTTCCAGCAGCTATGTTGAGTTCTATATCGTTTGTTTGCAAATAGTAGCAGAGGAGCGATTGATGCTCGGTCGGGCTTGCAATAGCCGATCTCGAAGAGCGAAGCAGCAAAAGTGAATTTCGTTTTCCTAATCGAGTTTTCAGATTGATGTTGCTGTTTTGTTTGCTTACTCGCTACTATAGATGAAATGAGGGCTACGTTTTTTTAACAATTACCCGTTTGGATTTCCACGATTGTAAATGGAAATAAACTATACATGTTCCGATTTCATTTTGAAGTATTCGGATTGTCCTCAACCATAATTTCTGTGCTAGTATATTCTGAAAGATGGTCTTCAACGTACTTTCATTGCGTAGTATTAGCAGTAAGTCCGAAACAACTTGCAAATAAAAACATAAACAGTGTGCAGTTTATGTTCACAACGTCAGCTGGCGCGAGCCTAGTTTTTGATAAATCGATGACTTACGACATGTTGTATTCTATCATTTGAGTTGACAGCGTCTTTATGGATCATCAAATTGTTCATTAATTGCCACATTCTCTAATGCAACTGCTTGCGACGCCCACTTTGTGAATAGCATGAAGTTTTTCTGGCAATAATTCGTTAAAACAGCGTGATCTTTTACAGACATTGCACTTTTTGTATGTTTTATGCTTTTATTATTTCTGATTTTGCTTTTTCGGTAGTTAGTGTTGGCAGAAAGCTTTTCTTGATGTGCAATAAATTTTATGGTATAGCAAAATTACTCTTAATTTTGGGATTTGTTATGAACATTTTGATGCGCAGATGCGCAAAGCAAATCTGCAAATTTTAGAAGGATGTTGGTTGAAGTTGGATAAGTGAACATCTGTATAAAAAGTTGCAATCTGTTTCAATGTTTTTTGTCTTTTTCTAGTTCAATAGAAAAGAAATCAATGCCAGAAGAAAGCGACGTGGCGGAGATGGTCAATGGTAATGGGACACACATTGAACAGGTTGGTTATTCTAATCAAAGTCCCTGGGCTTCATGCAACCAAAACTGCAAAAGCACACGTATATAAAATACTACAGAATCAAATGCTTTTCTGATGTTTAAAAACATTTTTGAGAGCAATTTTCGTTGATTAACCGTATAATTTGCAGCTTGATTGTTACTAATTGTTGAAATTCTGATTTTTGTCAATTTTGTCACTTTTAAAATATTTCTTGATTTTCCAAATCGTCTTGCGGCGCACACAAGCTCGGCTTCCGACTCAATGAATAATAATTGATTGGTGGTACAGAATTTAACCATAGCTTTAAATAAAACCGGGTTCATCTTTTATTGATTGGGTAGCCTTGAAAAAGGCTGTTTTAAGGTTTAAACGCTTTCGTCTAGCTCTCTTCAGAAACCATCGCTAGAAAAAGATAGAATGAAAATAAAACAATGCGGATTCAATGAAAATAAATAGAATGAAAATAAAACAATGCCTTTATAAATGAATCCGCATTGTTTTATTTTCATTCTATCTTTTTCTAGCGATGGTTTCTGAAGAGAGCTAGACGAAAGCGTTTAAACCTTAAAACAGCCTTTTTCAAGGCTACCCAATCAATAAAAGATGAACCCGGTTTTATTTAAAGCTATGGTCAATGAATAATAGAGCAAAAACACCCTACTTTAACTCCTTAGCTCTAGTTTTCAATTACGCAGAATCGAATTGAGCTTGTAGCAGATTAACTACCAGCACTTGGGTGACGGCTCTGCCCATTACTTCGTATTAAGCAAAGCTAATGTCTGTTTAACTCCACAATTGCTGCTCGGTTTGTTTGAATCCAGTTTGTTGCAACAGAATATGTCTGAAGACGGGCACAGCGCATCAGAAGCGTCTGAGATGGACAACGACACAGCTGCTTCCAGTTCTGATGAAGACGATGCTGAGGAGGTTTCAGGTACAATTATTCGTGGTACAGATTTAGATAAGCACTGACAATGAAGTAGGCTTTGATCAAAACGTTTAGAATTTTCTTTCAACACTAAGACTAGTATTTTCAATTCTAATTAATGCAAACGTAATTTACTCTGTGAAGGCGAATTTACGCACTATCCTTTTTACGTTTTTGCTTTTCCATATAAAAATATGCTCTTTCGTCCGGATTTTTAAAAGTCCATATCCGCACTAAGTAAACTGTTAGTGTTTACATACTGATAAAAATGTTGTTCAACAATTTCGTGTGTGAACGATGAGAGCAATATTTCAAAATAAGGCAGTACCAATGTACAAAAATTTTTTTTCGAAAAACTTTTGTCTAGTATGTGACCGTCTGGTTAGTTTGAATATGGGTAGTTTTTCATGGGGGGAAAAACGTACAAATGCGGACGAAAAACGGATAATGTGTAAACCCACCATAACTTGTTTAGATTTTGGCATTACTACTACTGTGGTAGCCCTGTTTTGTTCTGTGGTTGTGTCCGAAAATCAAACTTTAAGCAGAGATTCGATAATGAGATTACCAAGAAACAAATCTTAAACGAGGACCAAACGCAAAATCAATGGGGTATTTGAAGTTAGGTGAATCGTTTAGACTAGATTAACGTCGCCTTCATCCTTCTTGACCCAGCCGTTCCAGAGATATTCTACTTCAAACACGACGTAGGGGCCTCTAATGTAATACTTTTTATTCACAACCCTGACGTTGATAGCCTTCGCATCGTTAGCGACGCCTTCCGGGTTCTAATCTGAAGCAACGCCGCTATCAGACTACTGCATTGAGTCGCTATCAGACTACTGCATTGAGTCGCTATCAGACTACTGCATTGAGTCGTTTAGCTGCGCACGGACCACTTTGATCTTGTCAGTGCAATAGGTGCGAGCTGGTAAAAAGGGTAGACTGTTTGGTAGCGTTGCGATCTCAGTAAAAATCAAGCTCTCAGATACATTTCAGTCTAAATTATAGCCTAGCCTAGCAATAAGGCTTTTATTACTGGGCTACAAAGTACAAACTCATACCTAACAATAAGACTGTCAGTACCTGAATTGGCCTATTGTATTTGCTTACGGTATTTTCTGACCCTAGGATAAACTTTTCCAACTAAGTTGCTAACAATGGCCTTCTATAAGAACTCTTCTACTTTCGTTTCTTCTTTTACGTGTGTTAACTAGGCTATCGTATAGTCCACTCTCTTTCACCAGCTCGAATCTGTTTTGCTGACAAGATTGAACTGAATAGCGACCAGAGAAACGGCTTAAAGCAGTAGCCTAATAGCGGCGTTGCTTAAGTTTAGAACTGGGATGGCGTCGCTAACGACGCTAAGGCTCTCAACGTTGGGGTTGCCAATAAAAATTATAACATTAGAGGCCCCTACGTCGTGTTTGGAGTAGAATATCTCTGGATCGGCTGGGTCAAGAAGGATGTAGTCAACGTCAGTCTCCATTAATTTTGCCTTTAGTCCTCGTTTAATGTGAGGCAAAGAACCACAACTGCTGAGTTCATTTGTTTGCATTGCAGATGTTTTGAGGAGTAACTTATTGTATTATTAAAGCTTATTGAATTAGCAAGGAAAAGTAGAAGATAAAAGATTCAAAAGAACCAATTTAAAAGTAGTTTGGGCTCTTTGCTTCATGCAGGGTAACCCCCCCCCCAAAAAAAAAATTAGATATCTTTCAGCCAACCAGTATACCCTTTGTTCGTTGCTGATGAAGGGACAAAGCCCCAAACTGCAGGCGGTAAAGCGATTGAGAATATATATGTAATGATAAAAATAATAACAAAACTCATGAAAGCTTTGTTAAATCTTATCAAGAAACACTAAACTTCACACACTTAGCAAGTTTTAACCTTTAGTCTGAGTGCAATCGTTTCCTGAGGTTTCAGCCATTAAAGTTTATGTTATTCAAAGATTTGTGGGTTTTGCCTTGTTGGGGGGGAGTCATTTTGTACAAAAATAGTTCGGCATTCCAGCAATTACGCTCCGAAAATTTAACAGCAATTGCAAAGCTATTGCGAAATCTTTGAATAATTTCTTCACTCGATTTGCATAGAAACACTCCAGAAAGAGTTCGCGACGATCAGTCACGAGATCGACGTCAAGCAGCAGCTGGTCAACGAGCTCGAATCCATGCAGCGTCGGATCACTTCGATGCAACGTCATTACGAAGAAAAGTTGAAGCTGATGGCGGAAACAATAAGAGCTACGGAACTGGAGCGAGATAAAGTTTTGAAAAGCTTAGGTATGAGATTTTTCTTTATCAACGTGTTGAGCACCGTTGACAGGTCCAGATTTTTTAGTATTTTTCAGCCCCTGGATTTTAAATATTGAAAAAAATGTTGGAATTTTTTTTGAAATGCGTTTTGATTTTTGAAATTTTCTTCGCTACTGCAACCAAACTGGAAAAAAAAGTAGGGTTTGCCTCCAATTTTTTTGCTAAAATTTGAAGACCACGAGATAGAATATTCCTGAAGACTTTTTTTCTTTTTTTTACATAATACCATGTTTATACCATAATACATAACACCATTCTCCCCATCAACCCGTAAAGATAGACATGGATAATACCATGTTTATCTTTATGGGTTGATGCGGAGAATATTTTGGGAATTGGTAGTCACAACTTCCCTGCTTGACGTCCAGCATTAAAAGGGACAGTGTGAAGCCTCCGCCATGTGTGGTAGACAGGTGGCAGTTTGACTCGAAGACCGAAAGGTCCCTTCGCTGTCTCCTGGCCAAGGCAATTGAGTGAGGAGAGATGAAATTATAGAATTTGTTTTTTGGTAATAATATTTTTTAAGTTTTTTTTTTTTACTCCCAAGTTAACTTCCGGGCTCAAAATTCATCTACTTTAAAATTTTTTTTTTGGTTTTTATCTCTTAAAGCTCAACAGTTCCAGTGATTTTCGCTTTGTAGATCTAGCATCTAAGTCTCGAAATGAATTCAACTTTAATAAAAAAGATGTTACAAACCAATCTGACTCCATTTTGTCATGTGGAATAGCTGTGTTCGTTGTGTTAAGATTTACAGTGTTTTGCGCTTACATGCTGAGGCGGCTAAGCTGTGTTTGTTATTTGAAGATACAAAATCGAGTGGTGACAGCGAAAAATCAAAGAAAGTTAAAGCCGACTATGAAAAGCAGCTGCAAAAAATGAAGCAGGAAATGGGAAAATTACAAGTAGGTTGCTGAGATATGCTCTTGTGTTGAATACGGTTTGATGAGTGGATATAACTTAGCTGCATTAGTTTTATACTTCATGTTTCCACAGCTTCCCTGCTTTGACGTTCAACAGTAAAAGAAACTGTGTGCAGCCTCCAGAGGTGGGCACAAATAACAATTTACCAAACGAGCAGCGCAAGTTTAATTTTTTTTTATTTTCTGAAGGACAGCGCGACGAACGTTTTTTAGTTGAAGTACAACGCAATTAATTGCGAAACGGGATTTTTACACCAAGTAACCAAATTTCCACAACGTGATGCAAGTTCGGCATTTTTGCGATTTTAGACGTTGGAGGAGCAAGTAATTTGCTAAAGATGATCGGCATTTGACAATTTTGCGATTGAAATGAAGTAAAATTTAGTTGAAAGTATGAAGTTGCGCTGCTATCCCAAAAAAGTTTAAAAGCGCAGTGCAATTAATCCATTACAAATTTTAAAAACATTGGTCCGCAACGCAATTATCGCAATTGCGGAGGTTGCGCTTTGCCTCTATCGTGTGTGGTAGACAGGTGGGCAGTTGGCATCTTGACGCGAAGACCGAAGGGTTCCTTCGCTGCCTCCAGGGCAAGGCAACTTGGTGAATGAAGATGTGACTGTATTTCCAATGTAGCAGTTTGAAAAATGTCCCGTCAAATCTTTGTCGAAACTATTTGCTATTGGCGAGGCGTGGTGAAGACAATGACCGTGCGCAATCCGGCCAACTCCGTCGACGGAAAAAAAAAAAAAACGGAGTAAAAATTTGATGATGATGATTGTTGATCTCATCTCAACCACGATAGCCACAGCTGGGATTGTAACAGAGGCTGGGCATTGCTTGCGACACGCGGTCTCGCAGCAAATCACCGCTCATTGCCATTGGGCTTCTTAGCTTCGCAGCAACAAGAAATGAGCCTCGACTCGCAATATCCTAAGATTTTAATTCAGTCACTTTCCTACCACACCACTACAAAGAGCTAGCGAAGACAGCAAGGTTATCAACGCCACGCTACAATTTTTACATCTGTTCGTATTGAGCTGTGTTACTCGAGTTTCCTGACGAAATGATGCGGACATGGACCCTGCTAAGCACTCGGACGTGATGCCGGAGCAAGCATAATAAAGTTTTCGCGCCTTTAACGTTGTTGTTTTTGCTCAGCAAGCGAAGAAGAGTCACGACCGGTTAGTCCGGGAACAATCGAAGAGCACAAACCAGCTGAAATCTGTCAGGGTCGAGCTTGAAAACATGAAGAAAGCGAAGGTAACCTATCAAAGAAGAAAAATTAATGTATCTTCCTTCCTACTCTAACTGTAGATGTTGTAGATCATCATCTTTCAAACATATTTATATGATTAATTGTTTTTTTTCTCTACATTTAAAGTTAGCGATGACAGTTCGAACTGTATGACTTTTGAATTCCATAATCAAATGATAAGTCACTTTATTTTATCCAAAAGCGTTCGGTTTTCTGTGAAGGCGTGTCAACAAAATAGGCCCAGTTTTATATCACGCGATCATTGTTTTATTCTAATTCAATCTTAGGTCACATGACGGGCATTGTTTGTAATTACAGTCAATTTACGCAATCCGGTATGGCCTGTGATTATCTAATCGTTCTAATTTTGAAAATTAAATGTTTTCAAATTAATCATTTGTAATGGTATACACCAATTGGCCAAAGTATTATAATTGTCGTTCTGAAGCCTTCGGAATTATCTCTGCTTGGTGGCTTCGAACAAGCAGCAAATTCTGTGGACAAGAATTCGAAGAAATTCACAGGAACATTGGATTACTGGGAACTCCTAAGCAGGTGCGGATTCCTCCAATAGATATGCTCCGCAGCGAATCTCTCGAAATGCTAATTGCTTCTGTTTTCACTATATCATACTGATTTCTTAACTAAGTCAAGGTGTTGAATTATAAGCACACAGGTCAATGGTTTTGCAACATCTTTTGTATTTATTTTTGCCACCATCTCAATTATTCACCGGACCGCAGCTTAAAATGACCATCAGGATGTTTTCAACTGGAACTAGGTATTTAACTGAAACTGGTTCGCTTCCCAACAAGTCCATCGGAAACGATGGGCCTTATTCACTCGCTTGAATATACTGCTGTCACCACACTGTACATTGGTGTGAGTTCTCTTGCGCAAGAATCCACAGAATTTTCGCGTGGAGGAGGCGCAGCGGTAGGAACTCGAACTCGCAAGGGTAAAGGTTCGATTCCCTGCCGTTGCAAGTTCCGCAAGTGCGTGTAAATACCTGTGTTGAAAAAATAGTCCTTGTGTTCTTCTGGAATTTATGGTTGTCCAGTTTGAAAAAGAGTTCAGCAAATTTTTATCTGTTGGTAAGAAACCACAAAGAAAAATTTCGCGATGATATACGAAGGCCAACTGGTTCTACTCTAATTTGATTTGTTTTTTTTTTTAAGGCAAACTGCTGTATTTTGAGGGTATGCTATCATTACAGACATGTTATGTAACTCATGGGTTGGTTCATTGACTCGTATTTTTTGACTCTTTTTAAATAGGTTGTGTTTTAACCTGTGCTTGGCTTGAATTTCTACGCAACTTGTAGATGCATGCCTGCTTAACGAATGTTGGTCAGCATCATCGGCTGCAGCGGCTAGAAGTGAAAGTACAAACCGTTGGTCGGTCAACTGATTTTTCTCTGTGTATTCAGATTCGATTGATGCGTCAAATGAAGGAAGAGCAGAAGAGGAGCAAAACCCAGGAATCAAAACGGATGAAGGAAATGATGAAACTGAAACGAGATTTCAAAATGAAAGAGGTCCTTTGAACAAAATGCTGAATTGATTTTCGAATAAAATGTTGGAAATTTCACTCAACTAATTCTGGAAACCTCCTGACTGAACCGAACTTGAACGAGGTTGTGTTCTGTTCCGTGTTTTCGGCTGTCCGCTGCTGTACAACTCACGAAAACTTAATCAAGGTTCCACTAAATGTCTTCAACCGAACTAAACTGTTTTTGTCATAGAATTCATTTGTAAATACGTTGTTTTTTGGTACGAAAACGTTACTTTTTGCCTCGATAATGCATTGCATCAATATTCTTGCCAATTTTCTAGAATGAAATTCGTAACTTGACGTCGAAAAACCGCCAGAAAGATTTGATGATGAAGCGGAAGCAGGAAGAAGTTATGATTCTGAGAAAGCAGCTGAAACCAATTTCCGGAAAGTACGGAAAGAAGAAGATTATGAACCAGTTGAAGCAGGACGAAGGTAAAAAACGCTGCCAGTTCTGGTGTGAATTGAAACCCCTAGTAATTGAAATTACATCTGTGTTAGCTAACCAAACTGCCATCTGGCCGCAAGTTTGGGCTCCCTACTTTGTCTTTTTTTCATCCTGAAAGGCAAGTAGATTAGCTGTGAAAAAGATTAATGAATATTTATTTTTACAGTCTTCGCTTTGACCCGAATGGGAATCGAACTGGGGTTTACTGTTTCCATTGCAGACGTTGTGACCACTGGCTGTTGTACGATTTTAAACAGCATTGGAGTGCCTTGGGCTTTTAAATCTTTGCCTTAACGCTTTAGAGCCCTGAAATTTTTTTTCTCAACTTACCTCAACATTTAAATTTTTTAGCCTCCCGCTCGAAAGACGTGACGTTTGTGGTTGAGAAATCAACCGAGGACAAGGTATGTTTTGTTCATTGGATTTTTTAAGATAGTTAAACATAAGTCAGTTATCTGCCAATAGGTAAGTACAATTTTGTTATTGACAATATCTGATAACATAAACCTTTTTGATGGGCTATTCTCTGTTTCATACTATTCAGGGAACGCTTCAGAAAAGACCTCGAAAGCCTTCCAGTGAATTTTCATCGCGAACCGCAAGACTGAAGCTCAAGACATTGCTGAATAAAGTAAGCTGTTTGGCCGATCTTGAAGTTTTCAATAATCGATTACGAAATTTTTTTCCCGGTTCAAATATCAATTTTTTTTCCTGGGTTACCATGGTCACAACTGCAATTATACTTCACAATCATATTTTGATTTAGTTTTATGGGCTAGTTTATTTAAGATTTTGAATTTCGGTTTGCAGACCAGCTCAGTTTAGCTTTTGAATTTCGGTTTGAACGTCAGTTCTGCCGATGAACGTTGGTATTACGCGAAACTCGAGTCCAGAGCAGTACGTGGGAAAAAAAATTTAGGTTTGCCTTATTAGCAGCTGAAGTTATGAGATGAAGACCATAGCCTATACCGATAGCTGGTTATTCAAATCTACCAGTTGAGTTAGCCTAATTCAGGGATCAAAATTTCTTGCTTTGTGTCGAATCCTCTTCACGCTGATGATGAAGTCAGTTGACTTCAAAACACGGAAATGCTCCCGCGATGGGGGCTCCGCCTCACCTTCGTCACTAGGGGTTGAAGTAATTACCCATTTCGATGCGGAGACAGCATTAGGGTGTTGTCAAATGAAGTAGAAGTAAGACGTGATGTCTCTGTGAACTATTAAATTAGTTCTGCCTATTTCACTTCAGGAATAATTACGAAATTTTGTATGCTTCGTTGTCATATTGATAAAATTTGTAATGAAGCTTTTGGATAAGATTAGAATGGTCTTATATTTTGTTGAGAGAGAATTGATCGATTTCGGCAATTTAGTTTGTTCCACTATGTCGACCAATAGCATAAGTTGGTTGAATCATGTCAGGCTGAAATGTAGTTGCGTGCTCGGGAGTTTGCATCACGGTCCTCATCCGGACCTCCGGATGCTAAGCTCGGACCTCCTCAGTTTCTTGAATTTGGTCTGGGGGTGTGAGAAGAGACTTCTTGGGGTGGAAATTCAGTTAATCGAAACAGGAGACTAAACCCATTCGAAATTGCGGTGAAGACCTTTTTTTTTTTGGTCTTCAATCAAATCCGGGGGGCATAATTGCAAAGCGTACTCATGTTAATGCACTTCGATTTGCTGTTTCTCAGCCTGGCATCGCTGCCCGAACCCTAACTCGAATGCAAGGTTGTGAAGAAAAAGAATAAAAGAACGCAGCGCGAATTGAACTCGAGCGCGAGACTTGGCAGACGCGCGCCCTAACCACTACACCACAGAAGCGACGCTGTTTAAGTGTCAAAGTCCCGTATTTAACTCGAGTTAATGAGAAAAAAGCAGTTGGTCGTAAAGATAGAGGTACAATTTGCAAATATGCATCCGGGTACTAAACCTATTCGAGATTGCGGTGAAGACCTTTTTTTTGTTTTTGGACTGGATCCTACGAGTTTTCATGTTGTGTTTCTGGACCTTTGCTGAAACTAGTTGAGTACCCCTTGTGTAGACATTTAGTTTCCATAAATTTGTAAGCAAGGGCTGTTTTTAATCAAAAATATCGACTGTTTAGTTGTCTACGGTCAGTTGGGCGGTGACATATCTTAATGCTGGGAGATCAGGGTGGCCTTAACTGATGGCTTTGTAATAGTAATTACATCTTTATTGAACGAGCTGCCTTGGCCAGGAGACGGCGAATGTACTTTTGCGGTCTTTGAGTCATGTTAGGTCTTTCTTTCGGCTTCGATCTTTTTGGTCATCAAGTTTTGGGTTGCGTGCGATTCAGAGAGCTTCGCCCCCTCCTCCCATTTTTTTCCTTGTATGTCTCTGGCAGCTACGTCACCCACAAGTTTCGTTTTTTCAAATATTTTGCGATTTTTTCCAGATCGATGAGGCGGTCGTTCAGCGAGAAACTATCTCCAATATCGACCGACAGATGGAGCGCTTGCTTAAGGAGAGAGAACGACTCCAAGGCGACATTGAACGGCACCACAGAAAGGAAGCGAAGGCGTCAGTAGGTGGCGAGGTGAGGCAGTGGTCGAGTAGATAAAGCGTCTGCCGCTGAAGTGGTATTGTCATAAAAATAACTAGACGCTCTGCAATAACATGCTGTACAACGAACATAAATGATATGTCAGAAATCTTACAGATTGTTTTATTGTGCGTCTAAACCATCCAACGCGTAAATTTTCCGGCGTCTAAAACGTCCCGGTACGAATGATGAATCGCAGTTAACGGTGGCTGTGAAAATGATGCTCCTCATTCTCAATCAAGTGGGACATTAGTTTGTCTCATTTTTAATGCAGCGTCAACTTTGAGTTTTTTTGTCGCTTTTAGGACATGTTGGCCAAGCAAAGGTTGAAAGAGGAAGGAGAAAATTTACAAGAAAACATTGACTTCGTCAACGAGCAAATACAAGAATGCCAAATGGAAATCATGCAGGTAAGTTGCTGGGCATGATAATGAATTTCACGCTGCATCACTGTGGCCAATAAGACGTCTTATTGGACGTTCTGCTCTTAAGAACGTTGAGAAGTTACTAATCAGTGGTCGGGTGGATAGAGCGCCTGCTACTAAAACACTAGACCCTGGTTCGATTCGCCGTCATGTCAATCCAAAGACCATTAAAATTGGTTTCACAGCTTCTGTTCTTGAAGTTCAGCAATAAAAGGGGCGGTGTGAAGCCTCCACCGTGTGTGGTAGACAGGTGGCAGCTTGAATCGAAGAACGAAAGGTTCCTTCGAATTGAACATGAAACCCCTGCTTTTTTCGTAGGTCGAGGAAGCGATGGAAGATACCGGAGTGATGTCGAGCATCGTACAATACTGCTCCACTAACGAAGCACGGTACATGCTGGAAAACCTTATTCGGACAACCATTAACAAATGCGTCGTAGAAATTCAGACCCAAAACCGAGTAAGTTTTGTTCGTATGCGAAAAATCTTTGTTCAAGTTACCAGTAGTTTAGCCGTCTTTGAATGAATCTTAGCGTTAAAATTTATTAAAGTAAGTAGGTTTTTCTTAAACAGTGCAACACATGTAGCTTTAATTGGAGCAGTTGTCGAATGTAATAGCGTTTTAACCTACGTAGCTAGTTACCATTTTTCTAGACTTCTTTGTAACACGAAAAATATTCCGAAGGGTCTTCAAGAGTAGTGTTTCTCTTCGGTCAATCTGCTCGAGTTTCAGTTTTCTCCAAACAATTTTATCTAAAGCTCTTAAACCATTAATGTGCCTTAATTTTTCTACCAATTCAGCATTGAGGAATACCTAAAAATAATTTTTCTGCAAATTTCTTGACTTTTTCCATACTTTGTTTATGAGGTTGCCAAGAAATTACTTGCTGCGATTCAACAAATAACTGATTTGCTGAAAAAAATCGGCGTAGTAGTTACACTGACGAGACATCTGTTTTTCATATTGGACTATTTTATCCAGCCCGCCAAGACTTTTAGATCAGGGGCGCCTAAACTTTTGGGGGAACTGGCCGCAGTGACTTTGAGCGTGCCGCACAATCAGTACAGACCAGAGCTAGAAAGGGGTTTCTACTGAGATTTGATGCAAAAACTGACTAAAATTTAGGTGTAGACCAAAAAAAAGAGGTCTTCACTGCATTTTGATGTGATTTTTTTCGGAATTTTATTAAGGTGGTGACCAATCCAACCGAAAGAAAATTGATTTGGTTTCTTGCAAAATTTCTCTGCTAGTTCATCTCGAAACGGGGTTTGGGCAGCCCTGTTTTAAATATTTTGTATTGCTTGTCCTTTCTGCACATTGTTTGTTCTTCCTCTCTTTCATGTCATAGACTGCAACATTTGATTAATTTTTGCCAGATGAAAGACGTCGAATCACGTTTGCAAGTCAGCGAGGAATCGGCGAAACAGGCTCACGATTTGATGCGATACATTTTACAAGAACGACCCAACCTCGACAGCAGCATCGCCGAATGTCTCAGCGAATACATGAAAGGTGGGATTTGCTTCATGTCGTTTTGTAGTTGGTTTTTTGAACCGCGATTTCGAAAAAAAAAAATGTCTTGTCGCCCAGTTTGAATCGGAAATCACCTGCAGTTAGGGATTCCATCAGTTGCAAATTATAGAAAGAAAATGGAGACGTCGCTGAAGACTACTTGGTAACCCTTATTAAGTTATTATGCAAGTCCGACGACTTCATGTGATGTAAATAGAAGAATTATGGTTGTCTATTACCACGCGATGTGAAGGATTCATTGTCTTGTTCTGCCACTTGTTTGGCTTGCATTATCACAGCTTCAGGATTGTGAGATTTGCTAAATGCTTAGGTGGGCTGACAAACATATCCTTTTACTAACCCCAGTTTTTGTTTTCAATGGCTTTGTTTTACGAAAATGAACCTACAACATGCCAGAAAAGAAGTGATAACAAAGTTGATTGTCTATCGTTTTTTAGCTCTTGAACTTAAAGTCGCTTTTGGATTGGCACATTTTTTTTCCAGGAACTGTCAGCGACAGTGCCAGCTCGCGTGAGTCTTCCCCCGATCGCGATGACGTCATCTTTCAAGACGCCAGCAAGGTCATACTTTCAACACCCAACCTAGATTTGTCGCCGGAAGAGCCGAGGTCGCTGTCGAAAGAAGTGAAGGCTCGCCGGCGAACGGCAACTCCACAGGTGACAAAAGCGAAATCTGGCAAAAATCTCCGCCACTTGTGGTTTAAGCTTTGTGACGTGAGAATGGCTGTTTATGAGGTTCTCGATGATCAGCATTTCTGCTTCTCACTTAAATTGAGGAGCATATTGTTTGCACTCCTAGGAATGAGTTAATTTCTGAAGCCCCTCTGAAGGTGAAACAGACTGTGCGGTTTTAACTGGTTTATCTGTGGGGTGCTGAATATATGATCCTAACCACCACTGTTATAGAGCAGTTTTCAAGATCACGAAGCAGTTTTTAATTGTGAAGAATTCTGATGTGTTTAGACAAATCATGCACATGTTATTTACAAAGCTGATGAAACGCATTTTAATATTGAATGTGTGCTTCGATTTGTGAACGCGGAAAACAAAAGAAGGGTGGCGGCGATAATAGATCTTGTTTAATCTTACTTGCATAATTAAAAAAGACGTTAAAAAATTTCAACATTTTTGTTTTTTGCATTGCTAATAAATGTGCTGTACTCTGCGCACCAGGTCACTTCTAATGTCAAAATCTTAAATACTTGATTTTCACTTCAAAAGATTCGAATATGAATGAACTACCCCTGAGTCTTCTACCACGCTTTTTCAAAGATTCTTCCGAATGGCATTGTTAAAGGCTTGGTGATGTCGATCTTGATTGTCAACGATTATTTGATGTTACTTAGGAGCTGCTTCATGGGATGCCGAGCCCCATTTCCACACTTTCACCCATCGACTCCCCGAGCCATGAGAACACTTTTGTGGTGGAGTCGTCGAAAGCCTCCTCTTTTCCCCGCGCATTCTCCACCCCTGACCATGGAGGCAGTCCCGACAGGACAGTGGTTGAGATGCAATTGAGTCCCGAATCGAAGAAGAAAGAATCTAAAACAAAAGTAAGCTGAACTAAATTTTTGTGTATTCTACTTTGTAGTTTTCAGGAGAAATTTTGTCAGATACTTATAAGGGCATTCAGGTCGGAAATTTTTTTGCTCGATTTTTTCTCAAAAAAAAATGGACAGATCTGAAGACCAACTTCACCAAATTTGAGCTTTCTACGACCTTCCGTTCCTGAGATATAGCATTAAATTTCCCCCTAGAAAGGCTTTTTCCCCTTAGAAATTTTGCCAGGTTTGCCAATTAGAAGCAAAACTTCAAAAATTGACTGCATGTTCTTGATTCTTCATAAATATTTTGCGGCAGAGTTATTGTAAAACAAAGTACTGGTTTAGAAATCTAAAATTAGCTGCTTTTCAATAAATGTAAGCCAGCTTTCCCAAAATTTATCTTCTGTCACAACACTGATAAAATGGCAACTCTAAAGTAAGTGGAAAACGGCAAATTTTGAACTGGAATATCTTGAAAACGGGAAGGCGTAGAAACTTCAAATTTGTTGAGAATGCATTTGAGGCATATCTCAACATTTCGGTCAAGAGTGAAAAACTTGACTTGAATGCCCTTTTAATCACTCATATCTTTTTTCTATTAAGCTGAGTTTTTAGGTCAGAAAGAAAGAACAGCTCTTGAAGATAAAAATACCTAAGCTAGCTTGCCTAATTGGTTACGTTTTTTTGTAATAACTAGTTTTATATTTGAACAATATTCCTACCATTATTATTGTAGTTATATCTTTCATTTACCAAGTTGCCTTGGCCAGGAGACAGCGAAAGGACCTTTCGGTCTTCGAGTCAAGCTGCCACCTGCCCACCTGTCTACCACACACGGCGGAGGCTTCACACTGTCCCTTTAATTGCTGAACGTCAAGCAGGGAAGCTGTGAATGTTCGTTTTATAGTCTTTGGTTTGACCCGACGGGAATCGAATCCGAGTCTACCGTTTCAGTAGCAGATGATCTATCTACTCGACCAGACGACCACTGATCAGTGTTCATAGTTTAAATTTTCTTAAAAAATTCAATTGCTGGGTTTGTTTTTGTCCCATTCTGTAGATTAACATTTTGTTTCGTATATTTCCTTGAAGGAAAACTCCGGTGGTAGTGAAATACATGCGAAAGATGATTCTGCCATCCCAACTACTTCAAGCCACCCCACTGCTGCTAAATCTAATAGTTCGCCTGTTTCTCTACCGTAAGTTTGCTGGGCTGGAAATTCTCGGATTTTTTCCTGTGTATGAAAACATAATGCACCAACTTTGTTTTAGTTCGTTCATTTAACGGTCATTTACCTAAAGTTGCAGTGAATGACCGAAATAAATTAGCACCATTTCGGTCAAAACCTCAAAATGACCGAATATGTTGAAAAAATTAGGGTTGTAAATTTGGGACCAGTTTATACAATCCCGGGATCGGGATTTCCCGGTATTTTAGACTTATAATCCCGGAATTATTCGGGATTGAGCAAATAATTAAAAAAAGTAGTATGGAAAGAACAAAAACCTTTTTATTTCTTGTAATATTGACGCTGAAATATAAGAGCATCTAGAGTGGCATCATTCATTTGGCTCCTGATTTTGTTAGCAAAATAGCCAAGGGCAGAAAAGGCCCTTTCGGCCTCAACTGATGTGGGCTTAATAGTTTTAAGAGCAGTAAACAACCTTTCAAGATTTTCAGGCCTTCTTTTGCTTGTCTCGTACAACACATCATACTGTTTCCATCAGCAACTTCATCGAGTGTAGAAAATAGTAACTTCATTTAGTCTCTGAGACTCTGACTCCACTCATGTAGAGCAGCATGCCAGGAAAAGGGTTTTGCGCCAAGAATATGACTGTAATAATTGCAATGTCGGATATCTTACAACTTCAAGATGGTCATCGTATCCAATTTTATAAATTCCGAAAATAAAGAATAGTGCAAATAACAGGTCGTAAATTTACGAAATACAAGTTTGGCGCATCTAGCTAACCCTTGCGGTGCACCATTTGAGAAACGCTGAGCTAGGGTACGCAAAACTTAATTCTGTACTTTAGAATTGTAACATTACATGATGCTCACTTCCGTAGGCTGACATTAAACGGTCAATCAGGGGTATACTAAATTTAATAAGTCCCGGGATTTCTAGACATATAATCCCGGGATTGGGATTGGAAAAAATACCCCAAATCCCGGGAATTCGGGATCGGGATTTCCCGGGATTACAACCCTAGAAAAAATTGAGCATGTTTTTTTTTTACATACAAGCTCTGAATTTGCTCCTGCATAATGAAGATGACTTTTCGAATTTAAAATCACCGGAAAATATTTCCAAAATAGAAAATTTTGCGCAACCCATTGATCGTCTTGTACAACCCGCTGGTTGGGGGGGGGGGGGCTTCACTGTTCTGTTTTGAATGAAGCGCAGGCGACACTCAAATTTTCGCATGAGACTGCAGTGGTGTTCATGAAAAAATCAACCTTATTTCGTCATAAAAGATATCACGGTTGTTATGAAGACTTCTATAAGCTAATGATACTAGTGATACAAAGTAGTGTAAAAGCTCATGTACAAAAAGTTCACCAATTCCTGTTTTGAGTTGCTCCTCACAAATTGATGTTGGGCCCCTGAGTCGGAACTTTGTGATTCCTAACAACCCTATTATTTTCGCAGCAACCCGGTGCCTTCCTCCACTCCTCCTGGATCGCCAGTGTCCGCCCGGACCAAAAACAGTGTAGCCAGCAACGTCTTTTCGCGGCTCACCACCTACGCGCTCTCGTCGCCCAGGAACGACAAGTACGTCATAAATAAATCCAATAGTATGTTGGAATTGATAGAGCGTCTGCTACTGAAAATTGGGATTGATTCCCTGTCGGGTCCAACCAAAAGTTAGAAAAATTGGTATTCACAGCTTTCCTAGTGACGTTCGCCATTAAAAGGGACAGTGTGAAGCCTCCGCCGTGTGTGGTAGACAGGTGGGCAGGTGGCATCTTGACTCGGAAAACCGAAAGGTTGCTTAGCTGTGTTCTGGCCAAGGTAACTTGGTGAATAAAATGTAATTACAATAATATAATGGTTTTTAATCTAAATCATATCAGCACAGACGCTGCATCTGTTTTATACTCCCAATATAACTTCTTGATTGACGATCCTAGCACAAAAGTCAGATAAAGTTCTCTTACAATATGTAAATACTCGTACAATATGAAGGAGGATTCATCAATCTATCCATCCTATTTCGCTGCGCAAGTTTAAACTTACAACCTGTACGTAAAGTTAAAGTGCAGTTCATTGCATCACAAAACTGGTAATTAATTTTTATTTTCTACTCTCCAACAACTTTTCGAATTCCTTAGTTTAAAACAATGCAATTCATAGAGATTAACAGATAAATTCACTGCAATACGAAGAAACAGTAAGAGAGAGCTTTAGCTTTTAAAGCAACATGCAGATACAATTATAAGCACGAAGTTCTTTTGTCTTGCTTTCTTGTCAAAGTGAAAAATAAATAACTTGAAAGGGCGAAGCATACAGCCAATTCCTGTTGTTGACACTTGCTAAAATCGAAATATAATTTTTGCAATTTTTGTTCGCATTTTGGGGCTGCAGTTGCAACGATATTCGTAAATACAAAGAGATAAACCCTGAATCTGTTCTCGCAGCTTGAACTTCAAGGAAAAAAGAAAGACTGAATAATAATATTTACGCTTCCAGTCATATCACGTGACCAATTCAATTTTGACTACCCCCTTTTTTTGGAAGTTTGGTAGGGTTTCAAAAACTTTTTTGGTAGATACCTTTTTGTACTAGTTGAATATCTTTGCAAACGCAGCCTCAAACTGAGAACAAAAAATTTTTAAAATCATATTTTGATTTTCGCTATTGTAAAGAAAAGAGGTGTCAACTCCTAAGCGGGTGCGGATTCGTCCAAAATATTTGCGCGACCATCGCTTCCTCGCGAGTTGAGGATAAATATGGTCGTAGGCCACTCAATCAACTACCGGAGTTGTCAAGATGCCTCACTCCATTTGAGTGTAAACTCTTCAATTCATCTTGCTTTTGTGATAACTAGTTATTGTAATTAGCTCTTCCAATCGCCTTGTCCCCAGGTGGGTTGACTGATTGCCGTGAGGTTTACCAATATTTTTTTCATTCATTTTTGTTTGTTTGTTTACGACCGTTTGTTAAATTTTTTCCAGTGTTTCATTGACTTGACAATTCAATGATTGGGTTTAACTTTTTCGAAAACTAGTTAAGTTTGCTGTGTTTTGTCAACTTTTGCTGGTTTGAATGTTTGCTGCACATCCGTGTTGCACTAAGGCTTTGCTATTTCGTCTATTTTTTTTTTCAAAAGCTTAACGTTGTTGAGAAGTAGACAGACTTTTAAGCAGTTAGGTTCATAATTTCTTGGCTTAATTTTCCCACCAGTCGCCGTTTCACTCTGTGATTGCGTTTCTTCTATCAAGTAGAACAATTTTTAAATGTTTACCAAAGGCCATAGCTATGAGAAAAGCATTCCGCGTATCCTTTCTTACTATATTAACTTTGATCTTTATTGACTTAAAGGTGTGTCAGAACATAAATAACATACCCTTCACTTTCTCGCTGTAATGTAGGGTGATCAAATTCTAGATCAAATGGATATGATTTACAAGTTTGAAGGAGCGTCCTTGTGTGTTTGTCATTTTTAATTTGAAGTGTTTTTTGTTTATGGTCTAGCTTTTGCATTCGTAACAAGTATATCGCAGAGACTTACCAAGAAAAAAATTACAAAGCTGTCAAAATTTAACTGAATTTTCACACGAATAATTTCTGTTTTTACGTTGTATTTTAACACCAGTTTATTATAGGGGACGGATGACTCCGTACACGAGTAAAGCCCCAGCTCCGCGCGGAACCCCCTTGATATGCTCCCATACTGCCGAGGGCCACCACAAACCGGTGTTGTGTGTGCAGGCCACCGACCAGCTTCTCTTCACCGGCTCGAAAGGTTTGAGTTTTTCGGTTCACAGATAAGTGCGAAAATATCCAAGTTGTAATGTTTGAGTTGGCTCCTACATTTCAGTCAAAAGAGAAGTTTTGCAAAATTGAAAAGAAAATCGCTGCATTAAGCAATTTTGTTCTAGTTTGAACAGCTGACATTCCATTTGCGAATTTTGTGAGCTTTGTGTTTCAGAAGTTGCAATTTTTAAAATTCATCGATAATCTTTTTTGATCGTTTCTTTTTCAGATCGCACCGTTAAAGTTTGGAATCTGGTCACGTGTCAGGAGGTCATGTCGTTAGACGGCCACCCCAACAACGTTAATGTGAGTTCGAGAATCTCTCGTTGTTGCATCATCTTTGCTCCGTAAACGAAGCCACATTTCAACGAATGCACGAAGAATAACTCACACGTTTTTTTTTTATGAGAACCAGTAAATGTTGAGTTGAGGCTGGCTGTTCTTAATTTTTTGCCAATTTTCAGCCTCATTCCTTTTTAAATGTTAAGAACATCGATGTCAGTTTTAGCGGCCATGTTTGTAACACTGTTTTATTCCCAATGCTTTGTCTGCTTGAGTAAACTTCATTTTTTCTTTTGCTGTTTTTGCAGCATCGTAAGATTGCAAGAGTGAAAAAGCGAGTTTTCTCAACTTGAACAATAGCCAAAGATTTTCTCAGTTGCCTGCACAAATACGCAATAGTAATGTAAAATTTTAAAATCGTTGCAATTTTTGTAAATACTGGAAAATCACTAAAATTGTATTGTTTTGAATCAGTACAGAATGTAGCTTTTTTTTTATTTGAAGCTTCTTTTTCGTTCTTAATTTTTTGCTGCTGAGGCTGGCATTTTTGTAAGTTGTAAATTTGGGGCAAAAATGAGCCTCGTGTCATAAAAAAAAAGGGTATATTACAGGTGGAATTGGGCGTTTCGCGGTATTTATGTCTGTTTGGAGGCTCAGCGAAGCAACACCAACCCGAGAAAACGTGTCTGAACCGAACAAAAAACTGTGATTGTGGAAAACTCTTATCTGGTCTGAACTGTCTTGAGAAACGTGCCACCACCGACATTCTTCATTAGTTGAGGAATAGTTTGCGGTAACATTGTTAAAAATGTTTTCGTCCTTCCAGCAATTCTTTTGAAAATACCACAGCTGTTATATGATGTTTATTAACGTTTCGCTCCCCAGAGACCAGAAAACATCGTCAGAAATAAATTTTTTGCAGCCTACAACGCGACGTTTAAATGCAAAAACGTCAAAAGCGAAAGGGTTTAAAGGGGCGAAACGTTAATAAACGTCATACTGTATAACAACGGTGGCGCTTTTGAAAAGACTTGCCCAAGAACGAAACAATTTTCAACAATCATATTACCCAGGAAACGAGACGAAAATGTTCGAAGTTTTCACTGCAATAGCATTCGAAATCAATTCTGATTTTGCCTACTATCTGATCTACAATGAGTTTAATATTTCAAAGCAATCATTTTGGTTTTCTAGGTCGTTCGTTACTGTGCTGACACTGGTTTAATCTACACCGTATCACTGTGCTACATCAAGTTGTGGGACATCAGAAATCACATGAAATGCGTTCGCGTTCTCAGGTAATTGATTGCACTACGTAGTTTACTAGAAGCTTTTCGAATGAGCAGAAGTAACAAATTTTTGCTTTGTAAATTGTGACGTTTGTGAAAAAAAAACTCCCTCCGACAAACGAACCAAAATATGTTTCTTGGAGGTCGAAATGAACGGCTGCTTTTACTATAATTACGGCAGAGTTGTAAACGGGTCGACCATTACAGCCCTGAACTCGAAAACTGACATGAAGCCAAATTCAGGCCTGAAAAGCCCAAAAGTTATGTTAAATCTAAAAATCTGTACGGTTTATTGCTCGTATGTGGTTACATAAATAATATTGTTGCTGATCAGTTGTGACGGAATAATGATAATTGGATTTACACTTAAACGAAATCGTCATTCAATGCTGCGGAGTTATTTCAACAACGCTTTTATAGCATCGAAAAGGCAAAAAACACTCGGCAAGTATCAACATGAAGCCCGATTAAGCCCGGCATTTTGTCTTAAACCCAGCCTTATTTTCAACTCAGAATAACTTGTGGTAGCGCACGTGAGTCTTTACGCTTCAGCCTTCCGGACTGGCACGTTGAAAAAGTAATTTCTTTTCTGTGAGTTCTTTATTAAGCGAAAGCTGCGTATCAGAGTACAAACAAAAGCGCGTAGGTCGTGTGAAATATCCGACCAAGCGATACCAGCTCGATGTTACCCGTTTGAGCCAAGGAGGCGCAATTGTGCTTGATTCACTGGGTAACAACGGCTTTGGTTCCCCATGACTATGTAGCGTTTGGAGAAATTCAGTTCCTCAACGTCTGCAGCTTCTTATTATTAGAACAAAATTACCTTTTTCTTGATTCTTCTTTGATTAGTGAATTATTTCTTGAAAATAATTTGGAAACTAACTTTTAACGTAAATTATTATTTAACTTATCAAATCAAAATCAAAGTGAAATTGAAGATCGAGTTAGAACAAAATCCGGCTTTTAAGCAATGCAAAATCAAACTGTACGCTTGCTTGATTAGTGCAAAGCGCATCTACTGTAAATAAAACAAGAAACTGCACGTGGTAAAGCTGCAAAAATAAAATACTGGGTTCAAATCTAACCCAGAACACTCACTATGCAAACATTTAACACGGTATATAGTCGCCCGATCGCTACAAACTGTACCACAGGTAGAATTATTGGTTTCCTGAAAAATGCTTTAGCTCGTCCGGAGGCCATCAACCTGCCAGTAACTTCTCGAGCAGCGCGTCCCGCACGAACCGGATGCCGGACAACGAACATTCTATCAACGATGTGCGGTTGAGAGATGGCGGGACTATGATGCTGTGCGCCAGCGCCACTAGCGTCAAGATATGGGACCTTAACAAGTAGGTTTGATTGAACTTCGATTAATTTTGCATTGATTTGTGACACAGTAAAGCAGCCTCTTTGTTTCATATCGGCTGTGCAGTGTGCAGGGTCCAACAAAAGGAAGATTCTTCTTGCAATGTCGGTAGACTGGACTTAGTGGACTCACTAACTTCATTCTTTTTAATTATCTTCACAAATGCTCTACTTCTGGATCCTTAATTTTTTCTTAGATCAGGAATGTAGCCCAACTTCTGGGTCACCGCGAAGTTTCTCGCTCCCATCTCTAGGAACGGGGTTGGATAACACTAACCGGTCAAACGAATAGACGAAGTTAAAAATACTTATCTGAAGCTAAAGACACAATATCTGTCAAACGCAGCTACTAGCACTCTTACCCCTACGGTGAAAAAGATCCTTCAAGTTCTTGTTGCAATTCTGGTTCTGAATAGGTTCCCAAAACTAGGAATACGTTGTTTTTCGAGCAGCCGAACCAAATTAACGTATCAAGTGGATAGAGCGTCTGCTACTGAAACTGTAGATTCGTGTTCGATTCCCGGTCGGGTCAAACCAAAGACTATAAAAAATTGGTATTCACTGCTTTTCCGCTGTGCTTGACGTTCAGCAATTACAGGGACAGGATGAAGCCTCCGCCGTGTGTGGTAGACAGGTGGGCAGGTGGCAGCTTGATTCGAAGACCGAAAGGTCCCTTTCGCTGTCTCCTGGCCAAGGCAACTTGGTGAATAAAAAAATGCAAATAAAATTAAACCGACATGCACTTAAGGCAGTAGCAGAGGTAGCGAACATCCCTGATATTTGACACAGCTTGTGGTGTAGAAGGTAGCACATGTTGTTCGGCTAAAGCCAGTTTTAACCGGACCGACGCGTCATATTCTAGGTTTGCTGTTATTGGCAAGTTGACAGGCCACAGTGGTAACGTGATGACCATGTCAGCACCACAAAACACCAACCACGTCATTACTGGTTCGAAAGACCATCTCATCAAGGTAATTTGCTTTCAAATAATTAATCTGGCTTTGTTCATCAGCACCGTTTTCAAAGTGCCCGATCTGCTTTCACTTCAGCCTCTTTAGTTTGTTTTCCAGAGCCATAGTGCTTCGAGTGTACAGAAAAAAGCAAATTTAAGCTACTAAAATAAAGTTTTGTAGTTACAGAAAAATGTAGCGGTAGTAGTATTCTTTACTGTGTTTTTGCTTAAAACTTAATAGCGTCAACTTTTCGCGATCTGGGCCTAGATGACAGAACGTGTTACTAGCGAGCTCGTAAAGGCCATTCTCGCTCGCTAAAAAGCGCTAACCAACTAAATAACTTCGTAGACAAAACGCCATTTCCGAACCGTTTCGCCCAACATGCGTTGAAAACTGCTCGATCGAATTTCTTCGCGAGATATTCGTTACCTGTAGTAGTACACAATAAATATCTTATTGTGACGTCACCTGCATTTCTACTTCAAAATAATACGTTCAAGTGTACTGTATGCACTGCATTGTTATGGAAAAAGATACGAGCTATGCGTTGTTATTCTAAGCTAGCAAATACCTCGAATCCTCGACTGATAATAATTAGTTAATGAACGACAGAATTTAGTTATGTTTTTGGATCAATGTCAAAAACGAACAATTGTTTCCATACTACAATTTTTTAAATGACGTAAAGTGCCCCTGAGGTTGTTGGTGGGTAAATTAATACGTTATCAGTAACTTACGGTTTCAAAATTTTTCAAAAGTGAGCAAGTCGAAGTACACTCTTGTTTTTTAAAACTTGTAAATCTGGAGTTGAGACTGGTTGTTTTTAAATTTTTGCCGATTTTCAGTCTCATTTGTTCTTGATTTTTTAAAAGTTTTGAGAGCATTGATGTCAATTTTAGCGGGCATGTTTGTAACAGATAACAGAAGTTTATTTGTCGCCACTCGCGTCAAAAAACAAACAAAAAACAAAGTCAAGGATTTGACAAGCAAATTAGGTACACAAATGGAAACTGGGAGGCTGCGAAGGGACCTTCTCGGTCTTCGAGTCGAGCAGCCACCCGGATTGCTTTTTAACGGTTTAATATAGAACAGACGATTAGAAGGTCGTAACCAGGTTGAATGCTGACCAGTTAACCGCAAATGTTCAAGATAAAATCAATTTATTTCTTTTAGATAAGCTTGCATTAAATGTGATTTTAATTTAATTTTAAAGCGTGACTTGGGTAGATTTTAAATTTCAACTGGAATTGAGTTCCAAACTTTTACACCTTGATATTTGATACTTCGCTGAATCCTGTTAGTTTTATAGCAAGGTATATATAAATTGTTGGGGTTAGAAGAAGATCTTGTTGTACGAGTGTTGACTTGACCTACCTTTGTAAAAAAATTAGAGAAGGGTTGTGGAAGGGTATTATGCATAAATCTATGTACGAATTTGGCAATTTCAAGTTTATATAAGTCGGGGAGTTTTAAAATGTTCAGTTTTGAATAGCATGGAGTAGCCCTATCGAGGTAATTTCCTCCACCGATTAGTTTAACCGCTTTATTTTGTTTAACCGCTGTAACACTGTTTAATTCCTATTACTCCGTCTGCTTCAGTGAAGGCTTTTTACCTGCTTTTGCACCATCGTAAAATTGCAAAAGTTGCACAACCGCCAAAAAAATTTCTCGATTGCTGGCGCAGTGCAACAACGCTGTATAATCTTGAATAGTAGCAATTTTGCTTGCAAACACAAGAAAATCACTAAATTTTTATCGCTTTGAATCAGCACAAAATTTAGTTTCTTTCATTGATTTGATTTTTTTTTTCGTTTCTTTTTGGTTTATTTTGCTGCCGAGGCTGGCATTGTTTTTATTTTCTTGAATTTTCAGCAAAATGAGCCTCGTGTTCTTAGGAAATTGCTCTTATAAAAAGAGTGTATTGCTATTTTTGTCAACTTGCCCTACTCAATATTTCGTTATCAGTCGAAACAGCAAATGGTTCTCAATGCATTTCGCTTTCTTAAGCAATCTAATAGCAAACATGGCGACGATTTTAATTAATTTTCAGCAAAAATTCGCATTAGTTCGAAGTTTTCAACATTTCGCCATTAAATTTCTAAACCATAAAAGATTTCTCGCTCGCTTAAAGAGTGCTTCAAAATCTTCGTTAAGTTGGCGAGGAAAATGTGACATTTTATATTCGAGTTATATCACGCCATCGATCCAAGCACCTTAACGAGCGAAAATGATGTTACCGAGCTCTCAGAGCTTCATCTGCACGTGCAAAAATAACCTCTTGCATTTAGCGAGTATATTGTTCGTTAGCGCCGCTTAGAAAAATTCTCGTTATTAATGCGAAGTAGGAAATTTCTGTCAGGTGGGCCCTGGCTTGATATGTAGACGTTTCGTAACATACGTTAAAATAAAGTCTGGTTTGACATTGCCTGTTATCGTATGAACTGCAGCATTCAACAAACCTCTTTCGTAAACAAATTATTACTGCAACCATAACAAAACACCGGTTTTATATTTGGAGCTTGCGAAAAATTGTTCAATGATGGCTTTAGTAGGTCTTGGACAGGCCCAGTATCCACTCTTCATTAACACTTTTGTGGCAAGTTTTTTTGCTGATAGTCTTTGACGTGGAATTCTGAAAGTCTGGGAAATTTTTTTATAGTTTTGCTAATGTCAAAACACAGATTTTAAAGTGACACGTGCAACTCTTTTCCTAGGTGTACGATGTTTCTGGGGGTGTACAAGGCAACTTGAACCCCTCGATGACCCTGATCCCCCCGCATATGGACGGCGTGGAATCCCTGGCTTACTCAGCCGCCAACAACGTTCTTTTCTCGAGCTCACGTGACAAATCGATCAAGAAGTGGGATATGTCCACCAAGTCCGTCATCAAAGTAAGCGACGGCTCCCTAAGTGTTTCGGAAGGTTCTTTTTAAGACCACACGTTTCGTGCAAGCTAGCTTGAGGGTTGCCAGAGCAGTGTTCTCTGGAAAAGTTGTGCAAGCAACGATATCACGTGCGATACGAAAATTGTCCTCCCGTTGTATTCAAACCTGCTTCCTTTGGATTGCCGATCCACTGTTCTAGCAGTTTGGTAAGAGTCGAGCGGTAACGCGTTCGTCTCTGGAGCGGGAGGTCTGAGGTTTGAATCTCGAACCGGTCAAATCGGACGCAGTGTTGGCAACGGCTCGCCGCCTATGCGACATTTCTTCGAAAGTTTGAAGCTGTGTTGCCCAGACACAATGACGCGGAGATGGGCCCCGCAAACTCATTCCACGCTTGGGCGTAATACAGCGAGTATAATGAAAGATTGGTTTTGATTTTTGAAGAATGCCCATTGCTCTTCATTGATGCTTGTTTATCTCAGCATGTGTATTGTGTTACATCGTTTGAAACCATATACAGATATTTTTTCTTTATGAATGAAATAACTAAAGGTGACTCGCTTGGTTCGAAATCGATTTTATCACGAAAATCGGTTTCGACCCAAGCGGATAAAAAACTAGATTTTTAATCTATTGAGGCTGGTTCTTTAGCTTTTTTGGGATTGATCAACTTGTTTGAACCCAGATTGCGCTGCCTGCTCGCCATGAAGTTAGCTTCAAATTTTTAATTAGTGTTGTGTTTGTAGTCTGAATATCAAGCTCACTCGAGCTGGGTCTGCGCTTTGGATATCATTCGCTCGGAGGAGGGGGAGGAGATGCTGGTGTCGGGCGGGAGAGACGGGGTGGTGAAGATGTGGGATGTGCAAAGTTTTGGTTCGATTGGCTCGGTCCGGGCCCACAGCGACACAGTCAACGATATTTCATCAAATAATACTCATTTGTTTACTGCCTCGAGGTACGCAACTGTTTTTAAATATATATGTTTGTTTCTTTTTTTTTTTAGGCTTTTTTTAGGCTTTTGGTGTTTACACATAGGGCAGGGAGTGTAGCAGAGTGAATTTTGTTTTATTGTAACTTAGCTTCACCAATTTACACTTCATTGCGATATTGTGTATTCCAACCTCTTATAAATTGTCTGCAAATTACCTTGTTAACGGCACTGTGAATTGTCAGAGCTATGTCTGCCAAAAGCACATGGTCACACTTTAGCTATGCGTTGGATTTTCACCATCCGTGAGACCAAGCTGTGCATGACGCAAATAGTTTATCCCGAAAACTTTCCTGGGTCAAGTTGCACGACACCATGTTAAATATGACTATTGGCCAAACGTGCTTGCATTTTGCATTTGCTGAGTGGAAACCCCTCATGGAGAATAACGTTAGCAAGGGCGAACTAGTAACCAGCCCATCTTGAACAACTGGTTGTTGAGCTCTCTTAGCCACCCCTTCGATCCCAGTGAAACACGGGAGTTCACAGCTTTGATTTTCTTTGAAACAATCTTTCTGAAGGCTGGAATTTCAGAGTAATTATCTCAACCCAGTCGATTCTTTCATTCATTTTCAATGTTTTGAGTACCGGCGTCCATTTGCGTTATATTCGGCGTTTTTTGAAATTTTTTTGCTAGAAGGAAGTTGTTTGTTCGACTGCTAGCTCGAAATTTTACCTGACGTAACAAATATCAGTGATTTTTTAGTCAATTTGTCCGCAAACAACCTCTAAAATATTTTGATCATCGGAAAATTTTAATATAACGTAATCCTACAGCTTTATTAACGATTAAGTTAGCGTTAAATAGGTTCTGCAAGTATTTCGCTACTTTCTGTACATTTCAACTATATTTATTGTGACAAAACAAATGTCGTATTTTTTTTAATTATAAGGCGCACTTAAAAGACTCAAAATTGCTAAAAAATTAAAGGTGCGTCGTATACAAGTTCAGCAGGTGCACCTTGTATTATGAATCAGGTTATACTCTCTTTCTCTTCTATGTTTAATTCCGAGTTATTTATGCTTTGTAACAGTTTTTAAAGGTTTATAGATTATATTTGGTTTAGTGCTATTTACATAGCGGTGCGTCTTATGTAAGGAAATAAAAGCTATAAAGGCCATTTATGGATACTGCACCTTATACTTCGATACGCCTTACAATCCGAAAAATGCGGTACCGCCCGTTGTATGGTGTCAATCTGGATCAAGCCAGTGGGATCATTTTATCACAATGTCTTCAGAGAAGACAGGACGCAATGTCTTCATCGAAATGCGTTTCGTGTATCTAATTTTGTTTTTGGTTATGCAATCACTTTTAAGTTTTTGCTCGTGACACTTTTCAATCATAACATGAATGTTTCATCAACTTTTTTTTGCACCGAACATCATTTTTCATCGATCACAAACAAAACCAGTTTATTTTGTTGGTTGGAATTCTCCACCTCGTTCTTGTGGATGAGAACCTGGTGGAACTGAATACCTCATCATCTAGGCTGGAGAACCCAGGAAAAGACGAGTGACCATTTCCTAGCCTCTCAAAAGAGTGGGCGCTCTGTTACGGCGCAGGTGCCTTTGGTCAATGAGTGCTCAACGGTCGCTTCTTACGACCAGCTGGATCGGCAGTGGGCATTTTGGACTGGGTGTCGGCGATACTACAAACTGCATAGTACTGTTTTAAGTTGCTAGAAAGTTTCTTATTATTGTATGTCAAAAGTTTTGAAGCTGTTTGTTTGAAATGCTTTTCCTTTAACCAAGGCTATGTTTTTATGCACTTGCTCGCTGCGGTCAAAACCTGCTGAAAAGATTTGGTTTTGCTTGGCCGACTCCGGAATAAATCACTGCAACGGAGCCACTAATTAGGACAAGTTTTAAGTAAAATATACATTTCTCTACAGCGATTCGATGATAAAATTATGGAAAAAGAAGCCGCTAAGATGACATCTTCTCTTGTGTAAATAGTATTTAAAACTTTAGTTTTAGCTTTGCTTTTGCTTTCAGTTGCGGTTCTGCTTCAAGCCCGGGCCCTATATAGACAGACTGTACATCAAATTGCAACGAAAAAAATTAATTCGCAGAAATGTGATTTTTTAATGTTGATAGCCGTTAAATGGCATAAAGCATCCAGCTAAGATTAAGAGCGAAAAATAATAAAACCTACGAGGTGTGTTTGAAAAGTAACGGGACTGGGTCTATAAATGTTTTATTTTATTTGACAAGTAAATTTTACAACATGTCGCCTTCAAAGTAATCTCCTTGGGCTGGAATGCAGTTTTCCAATCTCCTCTCCCACGCTCTCCTGGAACGATTCCTCCGGGATCGCTCGGAGCTCTCTCGTCACTGCTGTTTTAATGGCTTCTGAATCTTGAAAATGAGTTCCTTTGATGACTTCCTTGAGTTTGGGAAACAACAAGAAGTCACAAGGGGCCAGATCTGGAGAGTAGGGTGGTTGCTCCAGCACAGCAATGTTGTTTTTGGCAAGAAACTCCCGAATTCCGAAGGCATTATGAGCTGGAACATTGTCATGATAAAGCAGCCATGACCTCGTTTCCCACAGTTCTCTTTTCTACCTCACTGAGCGCATCGGACGTCGCAAGATGTTTTTGTAGACGTGCTGATTAATAGTTTGGCCTTGTGGCAAGAATTCTGGGTGGACAATTTCATGGATATTAAAAAGGGGCCAGCATCACCTTGGTTTTGGACTTGAACACCCTTTCCGTTTTGGGTGTTGATGACAATGCGCTCTTTCATTCAAGGCTCTGCCGTGTGGTGAATGGATCGTACTCGAAGATTCATGACTCATCGCCAGTAACAACTCTTTTCGGCTAGTTAGGTTCAGTTTCGTGTTGCTTCAAAATGTGACACACTTGCACACGCCGCTCCTTTTGTCCTTCATTCAGCGATCTTGGTACCATTTTTGCACAGATCTTCGGTAATGATACTCCATACTCTCTCACTATTCATACCCAGCTCATCTGCTATTATTCTTACAGTAAGACGGCGATCGCTCCGCACCTTTTGTCTCACACGCTCAACATTTTCATCTGTTCTGCTTGTGGATGGCCTCCCACTCCTGTGATTATTTTCCACCTCCTCTCTTCCCTCTTTGAACCTCCTGTGCCACTCAAAAAGAGGAGTTTTTGACATCGCGTCATCACCATAGACTTCTTGAAGCAACTCTAGTGCTTCAGTTGGAGTTTTTCCAAGACGGACAAGAAATTTCACGTTGATTCGTTGTTCGACGGTCATCCTTCGCACCAAAGAAAAACAAAAGCCAAAAATTCTTAATTTTACCAAATTTTCACAAAGCGGTCACAAAGAAAGTGCCTTGACAGAAAAACGTGCAAAAAAGAATGTAGTTGTCACAGAATGCTGAAATTTGGTTTTCGAAACCATAAGATATTGTGACATCATAGAAAGCAATGGTTTTTTCTCTGCGGTAAAAGTTGTTCGTGCAGCGTGCACAGACCCGTTACTTTTCAAACACACCTCGTATAAGACATATCTTCGCCAAATTTCAGCTTTCTACGCCTACGCCCGATAGTTTTTGAGATATTTCATTTTAAAGTTTAGGAGATTTCTCCAACAGTGTTGCCTTTTTAAAATCTAATTCACGTAGAAAATGGGATTTATTGCATTCAGCGAAAGCCGACATAAGGGCGCAGACAAAAGGGCACAGACATAAGGCACAAGGATATACGGACGCAGAGACGTAAATCTGCAATCTGCGCTAACATTTTCATGCTTCGGAAAATAATTATGTAAATAAAGAAACGAACTTGACTATTGAATATTTTATTCAGTTTTCGAAAGCCAAGTTTTGAAAGAAGTATTTTGAGTTCTTTAATCAAAAACAATTCAGCCAGAATACTGTAAAACATATATATTGAGACGTTTCGGTTTATTTCTTTAAACCATTGTCAATCTTAAACATAAAAATAAAATCACAGCTGACTCTTAAGGAAAAATTGCAGACTCAACGAATAAAATTGGATTCTGTAATTACAAGACATGTACTATGATGCCTGGATAGGTCCCCGGAAAACACGTATGTTTATAAAAGCGTGAAGTTTTTTGTACTACCCCCCCCCCCATCCTATTCCCATTAGCCCTAACCCTGCTCAAATATACACGGTACGAGTGAGTAAAAATCTAAAATTTTTGATTAATACAGCTCGACTACAAAACTTACCGTAAGTAAAGAAGAATTGAAGTTTTCCGCATAACTTATCCAACTAAACTGCATTAAACAACAGCGGGACTTCACAAACAAGGCAAAATATGAAATTAGACAGCAGAACTAATTTTTTTTTAGACAGCAGAACAAATTAAATTAGAAACGAATTTTTGTTCTGCTGTCTAATTTCATATTTTGCCTTGTTTGTCAAGTCCCGCTCTTGTTTAGAGCAATTTAGTTGAATAAGTTATGCGGAAAACTTCAATTCTTCTTTACTTACGGTAAGTTTTGTAATTGGGCTGTATTAATCAAAAAGTTTAGATTTTTACTCACTCGTACCGTTTATATTTGAGCAGGGTTAGGGCTAATGGGAATAGGATGGGGGGGGGTGGGGTAGTACAAAAAACTTCACGCTTTAATAAGCATACGTGTTTTCGGGGGACCTATCCAGGCATCATGTATAGTACTTGTCTTGTAATCACAGAATCCAATTTTACTCGTTGAGTGATTGACAATGGTTTAAAGAAATAAACCGAAACGTCTCAAGAAATATGTTTTACTGTATTTGGCTGTATTGTTTTTGATTAAATTGTTCAAGAAGTCCATTTACCATGCTCATTGCTCCTATTTTGAATTGGCTTCCTGCCTTATACGCTCCGCAAACTCCTCACACGAATTCGGCAGAATAAAGCGAGAAAATGAGTGATTTGATTTGGCTTCGCGCGGGGACAAAAGACTAGTTGTGATTGTTTGCTTAACGGATTAAGTACAACCGTTAAATGACTGCGTTTGAAAACAACCGCTGACGTGGTTACGTAAAGCAAATAAACTGATTAAAAATCAACGTTTTTTAAAGGGTTTGTTCCAGATTTCCGCGTATGGCGACTTTAGAACAGTTTAGGGGTAGTGCTTTGTGCGATAATTGAGAACTGGAAAAAGGAAGCAAATTTAAAAAACTTTTTTCAAAATTTGACTTTCAAAAATTAAATAAAATGCTCATTGATCAAGTTCGTTTCTTTGCTTACATAATATTTTCCGAAGCACGAAAATGTTAGCGTAGATTGCAGATTTACGTCTCTGCGTCCTTATGTCCTTGCGCCCTTATATCCTTGTGACCTTATGTTCCCGTGCTCTTTTGTCTGCACCCTTATATCGTAGATCGGCATTCGCTTAACTCTAGCTGGATTCCCCCCCGATTAAGAAAGAAACCAACAGTTGATGATCCACCCCTGCTTTATCTGGTATCTTTTTGCTCGGTTTAGCTCTTTCTACCAACATTGTCGTCGAGCAACATTTCTGCGCTTTCGAAACCAGACCCTGCAGTGCGTTTAGATTTTTTTTGCTGTAATTTGAAAGTCTGTCTGGAGTAGTGCGCGGCTTGGCAGCGGTCACCGGCTCGTTCGATGTTGCAAGCTTTTCCACACGAGCGCCTAATTTAGTTGATTAATTTCGTATTTCATTTTGTTGATTTTTAAAATTTATTTTTTAGAATCCGTGCTTTCAATTTGTTTTGCATGTATTTTGCATGCTGACACATTTAACGTATAACTTCATATTCGGCTTGAAATGTTGCACTGTCAAACCAATACAGAATTCATAACTAGTTCCTAACGACCATGCAGAAAGCGACTGTAGAATATAATTGTACCTTTAAAATTTTATGTCGGGTGGGGGCTGGTGGGCTTATTGCCCGTAGTTGGCAAGCTTTTCTCTTATTCAAAAAATTGCCCTTGCATAAAGGTTCAAGTGTAAAAATGTATCTGCGAAATTGACGGTGGATAAATTTCTGTTCACTTTGTTGTTAAATTCGTCCTGTTTAAAATTACTGGATCACCATCATATCATAATTTCGTTTTCTTCGTGGTGTATAAATTTCAACAATTGTATCGTAAAAGTTTTAGATTTTCATGAAGTAGACTTTAGAAAATAGCTTTCTGTAGTGAAGTAGAAATTCTTTAGTTCATCTGGCATTATTTTTTTCAGAATAAAGGGTTATCTTATTATTGTGATGTAACCAGGCTTGCTGAATTAGCTAATGTTTACCAAAACAAATATTTTTATGAATCTATTGACAAGTTGCATGTTGCAGAGTTGTTATAAAGTGTTGTTGAAAATTACAAAAAAATGTAAGTTATTGTTAAAATTAAGTTGTATATAAATTTTATTTGGAAAATGTCATTTTCTCCCAAATTTTTTGAGATTAATGCTCTTTTTCTTTTTCAGCGATCGTACAGTGTGCATGTGGAAACTATCAACCAACAAGTGATTTTTCATATCCTGTAATTTTGTGTTAATTTTTTACGTTGAACCAATTTTGGACACGTCATTTGGCGAAGAAAAATACAAAGCACTAAGTTTGATTTGGAACTAGAGTTAGATATGAATGATTTATCCACGCATTTATTTTCGAATTTTTGCTTTGTTTTTTTTTGCGCCAAGTTTTCGTGGACTGAATTAGCAGCATAGATTTGTTTAAGGCGACTTCGGCTGCGTTTCTATGGCACCTAGCGGACTACTAGTTCCTTAGTGCCACGGAAGGGGGTCCGTGGGAGCCTGCTTTGTTTTGAAAAATGTGCCAAGGTGTAGTAAATAATTTTTCATGAATTCGTAACAATATGATGACGTCACATCGTTGATTTAGTTGCGTTGAAGGTTGTGGAGTCTAACTTTTCGATTTTTTAAAATTTGACAATGAAATATGGTCATTTTCGAAATCAAACTCATTAATTTTTTATACTTTCTTGTGTGAGACGTTCAAATATACCACAAGTTGGACGTTAAAAGAAACGAAGTCACAAGCCAAGTTTAGTTCAAAACTGTTTGGTTTAGAATTGCTTAATGTGTCACTGTTTTTTTATGGGGTGGAATTTAGTGGGAGGGGGACTATGCCCTTGTTCTGTTAGAGGAAGAGGCTTTACTTAGTGTCACGTGAGTTAAAAAGGGCAAGTATTTACCTAATACCTTTTAAGCGTCATTTAACCACTTTTTTTCACCCATAAAAACGTGGATGATGACGTTTGACGGGAGTATTCTCCCCGCATTACATATAACATTTGATTAATTAAAAACAAGTTTAGTTACTTTTCTTTTAACGTTTCTGTAATTTTTCTGGAAAGCCACCAGTTGTCAGCTCCACAGCAGCTGTGGCCTGTTGTGCGGCTACCCCTTTTTGCTCATTTTTTTTCCGTTTTCGTTGTTTTTCTGCAGTGATTTGGCTGTTAAAATCAACTTTCTTTACGTATCGTCGTGTCACTTCTTCCTTAAGACGTGCAAAGTTACTCTGATTTTATTGATGTGCTAATTCCTTTGCTTTACTGCTTTTTCTTTTTTTGAACCTCTAAAACTCGATCGCCTGCAACGATCTGCTACTATCAACTGCCATTTTGCGCGTGCAATTCTAGTACTTACCGATATCCACTTAACTAGCAGTATTGAATGCTTCCACGTAATATTCCATTGTACCAGCTTTCAAACCTTCTGACGTAGTGTTAAGATTTTGAATCCAGACTTTTAGGTTACGAAATGTTTGACCGATTTTCTTGAACCGAAAAGAGGGACTATTATGGGCTCGTTCGCGTATAATGTACATTCGTACGAAAACATTCGCAAGCCAAGGCAAACTTAAATTTTTGTTTTTGCTAAAATCGTTACCCGCGCTATAAGGCCTCCTAGATAGTTAGTAAAGCAATACGCTTGTACTTATTCGTAGGTTTTTTAAAATTTGAAACTTAATTATGATAGTTAAAGAAACGCGCTGTGATCGACTACAAGTAAAAGCGGACCCAAGCTTTGTTTTTTTGGGTTGAGAATTTTTCAAAAAAGTTTATTGCACTTAAATAGATTTGAAGACAATTCGTGGCAGGGAATTATTTAATGCGTTTCCAATAAGCCCTGTCTAGCTAATTAGGTGACCGCTCTGGCCCTATAATTGAGGTCGTTTCAAACGAAAGATTAATTTTTTGCCTCTCAGCAACGCGCTTGTCACAATTAAAAGCAAAATGATACATTCAACTGTTTTTGAATGTTATTTGTATTTAGTTTCTCCACTGTGATCACGTGATTGTGCTAAACTCTTCTCTCTTTATGCAGCAGAAATTAACGTACATTTCTCAATTTTGGTATTTTTCTATTCAATGCATGATTTGGAATCTTAAAATTTGCATGCCTGAGTAATATTTATCATAATTTTTCAACACTATCGCTAAAATAATATGCAATTTCAAAATGATTTTGCTAAGGCTTGGAAACCCCTTGTTACGTATGTTCTGGTGCTTACCGTACTTTCTTTTTGCTTGAATGAAACAAATCGTAAATTAAGCAGTGTCGAATTAGCCTATCGAAATTTGGAAATTTTCAAAAAGTTTTGGATACTTTTACGGGGTTGGGCTGTTACTTGTAAACTTGAACCGCATTCGAGATGTGGTTTCAAATCTGAGGAACCTGTGAGGACAATTCAAATCTCACATGATGACGGGCGTAGTCGCTTATCGATGTAGCTCCCCCCCCCCAAGACTTTTTCGGTATTTAAAAAAATTTCGCCGCTCTAATACTTTTTCAGGCGTGGGCTAATTCGCCATTGACGCTATAAACACCATTAAAATTTCTGGTTGAATTTGTGTCGTCTTGTACGTATTTTCTTGAGTGAATATCGTTTGCGCGTTAGTGCATTCACCAACATTTTGTGTCTTGGAATAAAACTGTGGTGTGATATTGCTTCTAAGGAAAATGAGCGCTAGAGGTAGACACTAACTTAACAGTTTATAACGCCAAGTATTATGAGAAATCTTGTTACAACTTTGATTTGTTTCCTTCGTAAGAGGCACTCATAAATGCTCCCATAAACCAGGGTACCTGCTTGACAAAGCGGAGAACTTTACACGAAATTTTTTGTAAAACTTTTGCTCTGTCGACTCATAGTGTCGGTGTATAGCGGTGGTAGCTAATCGTCCCGCGCATAAAAGTCGTAGAGCGACCACGCCTGCACGCTGGAGACGCAACATTTCGCATTCTCATCCAAATTGTAACGTTCCTCCAGTCCCCAAGGAACCCTGCCTCGATTATTTGCTGTGAACTTTACCGCCTTCTCATTCTGAACGACGAACTGATCGTGGGGTATGGACCAGAAACTTGAAACAAATCCTACGAAGAAATTAACATTGAAATTTGAGTATTCGCGTAGCACCACCTACCGGCGTACAAACTTTTTATGGGGAGCTAGATAGATGGTTTTTAAGATAAACAAGAAGTACCCTTGTAGGCTTGTACAATAAATACTAACGAAAACCAGTTTTGTCAGTGCAAAAATTTTAGTTGAGTTCTCAACAAATTGAACTGAATGCTCATTGCGTAGATTCAAGAAGAGGTTTCGTACGACAAACTTTGTAATTCATTGACAAAGATTAGTAGCGAAAACACGGTTAAAATTTTTTTCTATCAAACGTAAATAGCACACTACCTGAAGATAAACGCGACAAAACAAAAACCTAGATAAAAATATTTCAGCAAAACAAAGAAAGACAAGACACAAATTATCGTAAAGTCGCAAAATAAATTTACGGTTGTGTACGTGTGAGATCAAATCAAGTAACTGAACTACACCAAGCGGGGGATCGAGAGCGAAACCTTATGGTTTGTTCTAAACAAAAGAATACACTCATGGTTTCGCGCTCAATTGTAGACTGGCTTTGCGAGAAATGGAAAACGCGAAACATCAAAACACGAAGTCAGGGTCAAAACATTTTCGTACGCAAAATAAGTGATTAGTGACCCGAAACCTCATGAAAATCTGTACCAAAGATGCGTGGGAAGAACCAACGAAGTTGAGCAGCATCAATTGAAAATTAGAATTTGGTTCTTAACCGTTTTCTTTTGAAACAGCATTTTTACCAATTTTTTCTAATTTTACCAACAACTTGCAGAAAGCATACGCCTATGCGAAAAAAAAGCTAATTACGAAACAAATTCAGGCAATGACTTCGCTAATCTCTACCAAGCCACAGTTTTACACTAACAGTAACTCGTTGATTGCACGTTTTGCAAAAAATATTCGGAAAAAGGATGTTTCACGGATCGCAACATAGAACGTGGTTTGCAGGAATTCAAGTCGTTAAACGGCAGAAATCCAACAGCAGCGTGTGAAAAAAAATTAAGAATAAAGAAACGTCACAACAGCTTCGAGTTCCACCGGTAATCTAGTCGATCGGCCGATTATACCGTATTGGCTTTTGTTGCCGATAAACATCGACCGGTAAGAACACGCTTACTTTGAGCAGACACTCGCCAAAACCAAACAATCTCCACTTCCGTTCCCAGGCGAGTGTTCAGCACCGGAGAGAGATACTATGATGACATGCGGGTCATAAATGCTAAAAAAAGAACTATTATTTCTGTATTGTCATGAATGTATTTGTATGTGTTGCATGTTGTTTCTAAGTTAATTAAAAATTGACATCTTAATTTTGGCATTTAAAATACGACTCGTATATCGGTTTCGGACAAAAAATTCCAAAAATATGATATAGGCCAGAAAAAGTATCAGTCGAGCATTAAATTAAATTACATTCTGAAATACATTGTATAAATGCCTTGCAATTTAGCATTAGAACAATTTACAGGAATGTGAGTTAAGATTTTTGTTTGTTTAGAAAGCACTTTTAACTACAAACATTCCTGTGTGCACTAAGTATTGAATGAGCAGGAATTTTAAAAGCGCTTGTAACACTAAAACTATATAAATACAGCCTTCACTACGAACAGCATAAAATGTAAAAGATATCTAATTGATTCGATATGTCAGGCTGCAAAAGACCAACAACGTTAACATTGAACACTTACATTAAGCACAAAATATTAAATTTTGCTTACAACGTAAACTCACATCGAATCAAAACGGCCGAAATACACAGCTTTTGATATTACATTTACAAAAGGGACGATATGAGCAAAAGTACAACAAACACTAAAAAAGTAACAAATACAAATTATATACCAGTAGCAAATATAGTGTTTATGACAAATGTTCAAATGGATTACAAAACATGGGGGAATAAAGCTGTTTTATGAAAATTTTTCTCAATCTTTTTAAATAAGTCCTTGAAGTTTTTTGTGTACCGGTATCAATTGTTTTAATTTAGTGTAATAAAGACCAGAATTTAGAGCACAAAAATCTCCCAAATGTGTTCTATTTTTGCGTAAAACGAATTCAATATGCACGTGGCCTAGCGGTAGTTTAGGTGCAACATACGGATACCAAATCATATAAAGTGACAAAAAATTACGTCACAAAAGTAGCAAAAAAAAAATTCTTTTATATAATGCAATGTATAGTTGTACAAAAAGAAGGTTGTGGAAAGAGACGAAATCACATAAATGACATAGTACAGTATCGCGTTGTAGCGTAAATCGCAATTGCCAAATCAATCACAACCAATCTGATGGAAACGAAACAAAAACATATAAGCCAAAACGTAGTGCAAAAAGAAACCATAAATTGCTCCAATAGTCAATGATACAAAAATAAAAGCAGCGTTTCGTAATGTCTGTGATCACTGATCATTCCAATGTTTGTTGCAAAATCTGAACGTTTGTTAATAAAAAACAATGATGCAAAATAACCAAAATTACTACAAACATGATGCGTGGTAAAATATCAAGTTTTGCGCTTATGTGCAAAACGTAGTCTAGTTTCAATTCGAGAACGAAGTTCAAACAATTTATGGTTCGAGAACGAAGTCTTCAAACAATTCGAGAACGAAGTCTGGAACTGACTGAAATTGTTCAGCTATGAATACTCTTTGACATAGGAACACATACTGAGCATTTTAAAAGGAAAATTAAATAGTTTGAAGTAGGGCAGTAGCAAAAAACAAAAATAGCAAGAAAAAAATTTAAATTAGGCACCGAAACCATTTTTTAATTGACTCAGTACCGTCACGGCTTGATAATGAGCTTCAACCGTAGTTGCAAGTAAACACAAAGTGTAAGAACTCAAAGTAATGTGAGAATAAAAAAATTATATTCTTTAGACATCGCGACCGCTTTTCGAGATTCACGTGAACGGAAGAGCTGGAAACAAAGGCCCGCGGAATCGCTCCTTGTTAAAAAAAAAGGGGGGTAGTATCGTAGAACGCAACAGTTTCCATTTGACATATTGAACATTTAAAAACGTGCACATTTAAAACAATTTAAAGTAAAAAACTTTCTACAACAATAGAATTCTTATGTTTTACAACAGATTGCTCGGGTGGGTAGTGAGCATTGGCTAAGCACACATTGAGCAAAAATGTGTGTACCGTCCCGAAACAAACAAAAATTGCGATAAAAAGCACCCTTCAACAAACATTGTTTGCACATAATTACACGTATTTGATGCAAAAGTACAAAAATTTTAATGGATAAACGGCCTAACTTCAACTGGTGAATGGATCAAAAAAATATATAATATCGCATCACACAAATTAAATGTCAAGTGAGAAATATCAGAGATTGAAACATAATGCACGAACAAGCAAGCTTGGTTTATATTTCAGCACCGGTTGAGAAAAAGCTTCACCCCTAATCGTTTGCCAGAGCCCCCAACCCAGTGCGCGACATCACACTGCAAACTTCAGTCTTTCAAATTTTATGGTTCGACGGTGAATTATTTTTCCAAAAATTATTTTTTCTTTTGAATCAAACAATTTAAAAAGTAACTACGTTGGCAATACCGGTTTCCTAATAAGTGAATTACAGAAAAAGTTACAAAGCTAAATAAAACCAAAACATTGAATACGTTTACTATGCTTTTGCGTCAGGTAGTTTTCACGCACCAAGGTGCACAGTACGAAGTTGAAGCATCCAGGTGTCGCGTTTTCGCTGTTTCGAGCGGCAACAGCAAAAATAATCATGTAAACCACTGGCTGTCCCTGAACTGTGGTTTTACTGAATCTCATAGCAATGATTAAAACTACAGATCCCAGCTGAACAAATGGTGCTTGACCAGCATGTCCTGGACGCCTTCCTTCAACGCTTCTTTGGACTTGCTGTGTTTTGGCAACTCGCTGTCGGGCGGTAAATAGAACGTGAACTTCGTCAGCAAACGCAGTTCGCATTTTATCTGAACCCATCCTGGAGATAGGAAGTAGGACCACGGCTGATACCATTTCTTTACCACTGGTAGACAAGAGCACAGAATTTCCAGCCACAAATGTAACACTTGTTCATTGAGGCCAAAGCAAATCAGAGATCGAAATTTGACATCCATTTGCGCGTGGGCGTTGTTGTGGCTCATATTTACAGCTTGAATGCAACGAAACAACAACTCTTCTGGCGTGAGCACTTTTCCGTCTTCGTCTAGTCGATAAGTTTTGCAAAGCACAAGCCGGGAGAAAACCGAATCAAAATCTTTCTTGACTTCGTGTAGAGCAGCTTCTTCGATGAACTGCCAGGGATGACAGATGCTTCCGAGCAGCATCGGACGCTTGAGACCATTTTCAAAAATGGCAAGAAGAGCTGGACAAAGACTACCCCTCACTATGTCGATGATTGATGAATTGACACATCCGTCACCTGCAGCTGAATAGGTCTTGCTTCTTTCGTCAAGGAGCTCGACAAATTTAGCAGGAAACCAACCTTGAAGTCCGTTTAGTTCGCCAGTCCAACAATGCTCGTCTCTCATGCTCAATATCGTGATGATGTCGTTCTTCTTAAAACCTAATTCATCGTTGTCGCTTCGCTCGAAGTCAAGCAACGCTCTTGCTCGTTGTTGTTTGTGTAGAGTAGTATTCATGTAATCGTCGTGATCTTTCATGTGACTTTCTCGTGAGTAATCCGGAGACAAATCAAACTCGACTGGCTCATATTTTCGAAAGTGGTTGACAATGTTCTTTATAGCTCGTTTCAAATCCGAAATCAACTCCGTTTGCTTGATGTTTTTCGCTTTCAAATTTTCAAAAGTGACATCGACATTAGAACCAGAAAAAAGTTTTCCAATGAAAGATCGTCGACGAATCATCTGCTTTCTCGGCGCGTCACCACCATTTGAATCGTGCTTTCCTATCTCACTCAGCAGATATGCCTGGTGCTTTGCTCTGTGTGTGTTCAGCACAGTTGGTGTTAAAGAAGCAACAGTTTTTGAAGCAGAGCTAAAAAGAAGATCCGCATCGTCAATGAAAGATGGAATATCAGACAGAGTATTGAAGACATCAGCAGAATTTTCCAAACTTGTTAACTTATCATTTTGAAGATTAAGCATGCCTAAAGCAACACGAAAGAGCACAATTGACCCATCCAAGAAGAACAAGTCCCATACTCGAAGTAATATCTTTGGATGAATTACGCCAGCAAACAAAGTTATATACCAATGTAGAGTAATCAGCCTCAACTCGATATCATGTTTCTGGAAAACTCTTTCAACATCAGGTAGAAACATGGCGACCAGCTGGCGAAGGACCCTTTGATCTACTGTAACACCAAACAAATCGCTTGAAAAATAAGCTGCTGGGACAAGATCCTCAACAATGGCACACATCATCCAAAATACCTCTTCTTCTTCCATCAATAAAAGTAGATGCGCTACTATCATTCCAATTCCTTGACAGTAGCCATTATCTGGATAAAACCAAGCTAACCCACACAAAATTCGTCTTAGTTTGGGTACTCCAGGGCTTTCCATTGATGAGAAACAAATATTACTTGGAATAGTTCGCAGCAGATCCTTTTCAATGGCTTTAATAGTAGTGGGATTTCCATTCTGACTGGCTTTAATGATTTCATCATACGTTACTTTACTAGAATTGCGTTTTTGCAATGCCCCAGAGAGCCTCAGCCAAACCTGAGAACGCATGCTATGTGGAACACCTGACTCAACAAGCTGCGCCAGTCTATCAGATCTTGGAATACAAGTCCCAATTTTATCCCACGAAAGATCTTCAACATTTGAATTAAATGTAAACTCAAGATGTGCTTGCCAAAGTAGTTTCTGTAGCTTGTTTTCAACCAATGGTTGAGCAAGAATTTTGCTGCTCTCGGGCTCTGCACCATCCTCTTCATCGACACGGAAGCCAAATTCATTGTAGTAATATTCCGGTTGCTCACATGATCTGTCTGTTTGGCCAACTGCATCAAGGAGTGATTTGGAAAGCAAGGAAGAAGTTATTGCTGACAGAGGGCCTCCACTAGACATTTCAATATTGCCATTTTTATTCGAATTTAAATTCATATTAGATTTAGGCCTAATGTGTAAACATAATTCAAATAAACCATTAAGTATAAAATAGATATCTGCAAAACGAAACACAATGAATCTTCAAAAAAAGGTATCTTAATAATGAAAAAGACCAAACTACCACCTGAAAAAAATTTTTAATTAAAAAATGGAAGAGCAACTGAAAAACAAATACCTATAATATTGTAGTACCAATTTTACTAAGTCACGTTGAGCTTGAAACATCAAACTAGAATGTGACATCGCAAGCAATATCTGGGGACTTTGCGGCATTATCCAAGTTTTACTGAACTTTATCAAGCTATAAAATAGTGATCCGATTGCTTTGAATGAATTTGTAAAAAACGAAGTCTAGGTGTGTGGTTAAAAAGTTTGATTTTTGGCAGCCCCATTCAAGGGGCATCCTCCATTTTGGTACCCCAAATTGTTCCAAATTTTTTGTTTCCTCAATATTTACTAACCTTAAAAACTTCATGTGTCCAGCTCCAAAGGTTAAAAACTTTGAATTTTGGAGGTACCCGTCTGGGGGTAACCCCCTATTTCAGAACCCATAATTTTTGTTTGGTTTAGTTTATTTTTGATATCTACCCACTTCAATAATTTGATTTATCTAGCTTTAATGGTTTAAAAGTTCAAAACTTTTTGGCGGCCTAGTTTGAGGGGGAACCCCCACTTTCATACCCCAAACTTTGTCATATTTGATTTTTTTGTAATATTTACCTACTCCGAAAATGTCATGTGTCTGGTGTGAGTGGTTAAAAAGTTTGAATTTTTTTCGGCCTCATTTGAGGGAAACCCCCATTTTGGTGCACCCAAATTTTGTCAAATTTTATCTTTCCTTTATATATACTAACCTTAAAAATTTCATGTACCTAGCTTAAAAGGGTAAAAAGTTTGAATTTTGGAGGGCCTGTTTGGGGGTAAACACCCCATCGTGGCACCCCCAATTTTTGTTAGGAGAAGTTTATTTTTAATATCTATCCATTCCGAAAATTTGATTCATCTACCTTCAACAGTTTAAAAGTTCAAAATTTTGGAGGACCCATTTGAGGGAGAACACCCCAACTTGGCCCCCCCCAATTTCAGTCGAGCGCTAGCCCTCCCTGATATCTTCAATTGCTTAAACTTTGAATACAGTGCGTTGAGCAGTTTAAAAGTAGATAGCCAGAGAAGAATAAAAAAAAGAAAAAAAACAGTAAGAAAAAAGCAAAAAAAGAAGAAAAATAGTATTCAAGTTGGGTATACATAACCAAGAGAAAGGTGGTTGATAGAGTGCTCAAAAATCACAAACCATTTTTCATCAATATTGGTAATTACTGAGATATATCGCTTCAAAGTCGCCCACTTTCGGCCCATTTCTGGCCTGTAAAATTTTTGTCACATGATCGGGCACCCATTCACTCAGTTTGCACAAAGCATGTATAAGCACCCACATCATGTCCACATTTCAGCTTTGCAGGTCAAGTGGTTTTGGAATTATAAGCGATTTAATAACTTTTCAAACCAAAATTACCATTTTTTTTGGTGTCTCAATTCACGATCACGTGACCTTGGATTTCCGAAATTATCACACAAGACGCTTTCCTTAATTGCTATGTTGAGTCCAAATTTCAAGTTTCTAGGTTTTACCATTTATAAGCTATAAGCAAAATCAATCCTTGTATGCCAAAATTCGCAAACAAAAGCAATGGTACTACGCACTCGTGCGAAGTCCCAAGTGATGTAATTTAGTCCATCCAGTTAAGCTGGCAACTAAACACGGTAGACATTTCCTGTTACTTTAATTTGGTTAATTCAAAATCTAATGGCTAATCCATATCAAATAACTCAATGTTTTTCTTGATTATATACATTTAAATTCTGTGTGTTCAACAAAACCAAACAATATGGTCAGTGGTGTAAAAATCGAAAATTATAATCAAGTAAAAGTTTTGTAACTAATGAAAAAACCACTTGAAGCAAAGTACACAGTACTGACCAAAAACTACTTGAGTAAAAGTAAAAAAGTAATCGTTTTAAAAGTACTCAAGAACAAGTATTTCTGAAAGTATTCACGCAAAATAAACAAACTATTCAATTGACATATGACACCTGGTCGACTACTTTCACATCACTGCCACAGTGCCACAAGTGCTTGGTCTTCTAACTTTTCATTCTCCCAACAAATCAAAAATTATAGATTGTTGAAAGTTTTTTGTTATTATATTCAAGACAATTAATCAAAAGGAACAACAACAGCAAGACTTCGAGATTTTGAAAATCATGCCATGCAGAATTTACATGGAATTATTTCATAACATCTTTGCTCAAGTACTCATTCACTGTCATTGTTAAATTACTAAAATTTAAAAAGCTAAAACTTAAAAACACTGTGGATGCATCTCATCATTGCATAGTCAGTCTGTAAGAAACGTTTAGGCACTGCCTATCATGCGACGGGACTATTATGCACCTAGACTTTTAGGCGCCAGAGGTGAATTTTTTTTTTCAAAAAAATTTTTCAAAATATTTTTTTCTAAAAAAAGTTTTTCTCCAAAAAAATTATTTTTTCATAAAACAGTATCTTTTCCAAAAAAAGTATTTAAATTTTTATTTGTTTTTTATAACAGTTTTTGTTCAAAAAAATAGTTTTTTTAATTTTTTTTTTTTTCAAAAACATATTTTTATTTTCAAAAACTTTTTTTTTTCGAATAAAAGATTTTTCCAAAAAAAAAGATTTTTCAAAGAAAAATGTTTTCCTTTGATTAAAATGTTACTATCTTTGAAACTTTTCACCTGACACTTGTCAAGAAAAATTGTCAGAAAAGAAAGCGCAGGAAAAGGAGCAGCTATAGAAAAAAGTCAAGCAGTGATTAGCCAAAAAAAGGATCAATGAGAGAGGGTTATTTGTGTCCAATCTTTAAGCTGTACACTAGGGTTATGACAAAAAAATTTTTTAAGCCTGTTATGGGAAAAGGTAAGGTTTTTTAGGCATATCACAAATTAAAATTTTTTTATTTTGAAAAAAGTCCCACACCAACAACTGTTTTGAGACCTGCATACCCCAATTTTTGAGTTTTTTTTTGTGTGATTTCTTAAAACAAATTCTACCTTTATAAACACTTTAGAAAGATACCTCTCGTCAATTACCACTTTTCGAAACAATTTGGAGTAAAATCGGGCAGTGGGAGGATTAGATATACAGTAAGCAATTTAGTGGCTTGATTTGAAATACTATCATCAAGAAGTGAAAATTATAATTCTAGTATTTCTCAATAGATTATGTGATTTGGTTGCATATCCCACTTTCCAAGATGAGTAATGCGTTGATGTTGTAATTTTACTAAATTTAGGCCACAAGAGTGCAGCAATCTAAAAATTGTGTTTTTGGAGTATCACAAATTTACAGCTGCTTACAGTTTATGAGCACACGAAAAATGTCATTTAGCAAATCAATTTTCAGTTTTCGCCCACTGGGTATTGGATTTAAAATCACAATTCGTATTTGGCTAACATTACAACATTTAAGTCAGAATACTGGTATATGTTGTGTAAACAGTGCCAAGCCAGAAGCTAGTACTGCTGCAGCTAGCGATATCTAACTCATTATGCTAAATAAGATCATGTTGTTACTTGTAGATACAAGCTAGCTTTAAATTAAAATTTTTAAAATAAATATCATCTGTTCTGTATTACTCAATGTCTTTCAAAAGCAAACATTCCAAATCAGCAATGGATTCAGCAGGAAAGAAATGGAGTAGGAACTTGGAGAAAAATTCAGTTTGAAGTCCAAGCATACCTCAAGTAAAAATTTGAGTTGAATAGAAATTTTTGTAATAAAACCTCAGCACCAACACGTCTCCCAAGTTTGGCATTTGCTCTTTTCAACTATGAATTTACCTCTTTTACCTTTAGCAAAATCCTGGTTCATTGCCAACACCAGGCCACAGCTTTAGATCTTCCATTCTTCGATATCTTTGCCCCTCAAAAAGTTCCTCTTTTGAAATCTTCTGATGACGTCATTGCATGTAATTTGTGGTTTGCCCCCCACCCCCAATCAAAAATCATGGCTTTGCCTATGATTACAGTGGTTACCGATACTTACCATCGGTTACAGCCCCATCTGAAGTCACAGCCAATTCTGTGTTGGGCTATTTTGTGTGTGTGGTAGACAGGTGGGCAGGTGGCAGCTTGACTCGAAGACCGAAAGGTCTTTTTGCTGTCTCCTGGCCAAGGCAACTTGGTGAATAAAATGGACCGGTAATTACAATTGCAATTACAATAAATTATTTTTGGGCTTCGAGTTAGTGCAAGTTATGTTTACAGTAGGTGCTAAATTTAGGTTATGAATATGATTGACTTTATCTCTAAAACTAACCCTAGCTATCTTTTCTTTGATGTTCGGTTTGTGATGTTAGACTTGACTGCAATCGGTAGAAAATATCGATATTGATTTGCAACCGGAGCAAAATTGATATTGTTCAAACACATTTTGCTTTCATCTATCTTAGTGAATAATAGAGTAGCCTAATTGTAATTGAAATAGGCAGAAATTTTTTCCATTACAATTACAAAATAGTAGGTCAAGTGGTTACGCTTTCGTTTCTGGAGCAGGAGGTCTGAGGTTCAAATCTCAGGCCAGTCAAATCGCACACAGTGTTGCCAACAGCTCGCCACCGCTACAACGTTTCTTGGAGTGAAGCTGGCACTAAGCCCGAACTCAGCTGGGTCCAAAACCGGGCTCAAGCTTAACCCAATCAGAAAAACCCGGCACGATTTACAACTCTGCATGATGATGAACCATCCTGTTGGACCAATGTCATTGGTTGGACAAAAGACTTGCCAATTTTTATTATCTCACTCGAGTGGTAGACAATAGACATTGTCAGTGATGGGCACAGCGGCGCAGTTTACTAGCGACGATACCAGCGCTTTTTCGGTAGCGGTTGCGCCGCTGCTTTTTTCGTCACCAGCGACAAGCGGCAGCGCCGCTTTTTTTTTAGCCGAAAAAGCGGCAGCGCTTCAGCGGTCTAATTAAGCAAATAATATTCTGCCGCTGCTGCTACTGCTAATAAACTACTTTCAAGACTTTTTCAATTCACATTTTCACACGTTACCGTTTGAAGTCTTTACTCTCCTCTTTATTTCAGTCTGCTCTTATTAGTGGTCGAGTGGATAGAGCGTCTGCTACTGAAGCGGTAGACTCGAGTTCGATTCCCGGTCGGGTCAAACCAAAGACTATAAAAATTGGTATTCACAGGTTTCCTGCTTGACGTTCAGCATTAAAAGGGACAGTGTGAAGCCTCCGCCGAGTGTGGTAGACAGGTGGGCAGGTGGCAGCTTGACTCGAAGACCGAAAGGTACCTTCGCTGTCTCCTGGCCTAGGCAACTTGGTGAATAAAATGTAATTACAATTGTAATTACAATATTACCACGTTATTTTAGTAGAACAAATAAGGTTACCTTTGTGACGTTTTGTCGTTGCTCAAATATGTAAAGGCGAGTTTGTTGTAAGTGGTCCAATTTTTTCTGAGAACCAAAATTGAACGAATAATGTGGTCTAGTAGCTGGCCAATTTGAACTGATAAAACCGATTTCAATAAAACGATTTTGAGCAGTATCTCTTTACTGAAAATGTGATTATTACAGTTCGATAAACTGCTATAAACTTGCAAATCGCAAAGACGGTTTTCCGCGATATTTTCCCAAAATGTTGGCATTTAGTAATGCTAATGTAGTGGCTCTGTGCTGTATTGAACCACAGTCATTTGTGTTTTGCTCAAGAGTCCGTTTCAATGCGCAACAACAGTTTTTCAAAACGCGCGCTGAACGCTGATTTGATTAAAAGTTGCGATCTAGCGATTATCATGCCATTTTAGGAAACAATGTGTAGCCACGTGAGCCTGTTCTCGCAGTGTATCATGTAAATTGCAACAGGGATTCTCTTTCTGGTTTTGCCTTTGTGCAGTAAAGACCGCAGTGATTTTAAGTTTTTTTATTTTTGCTGCCATTAAACAACGAGAAAGTTCTTAAGTTGTGGTGCTATTTGGAAGAAAAGAACGAACTCAAATATTACCGAAGCTTACGTTAAGATTGGGTTCACCAAACCCAAATTCCTACACTAATAAAGATAATTTGTCGGCCATCAGCAGGCCCATAGTTCGTGCACTGCAAGCAAAATAGTATAGTAACAAGCTCGGCGCCAGAGTAGTGTGTTTCGGGGGGCACAAAACTTTTGGGGAACGCTAACGCAGCCGGGACCAGACGTATCTGGAATGCGGCCGCAATCTGGCGAATATTTTGCTCCAAATCCTATTTTATTCTTCTTTAGCACATATTTTGCCCTCAAATTTGGGGGTGAAGACCAGAGGTGGAATCCTCGAGAACGTCGTTTGCCTCGAGGATACATTTTCAAGTCCTTGGCCTTGGCCTCGAAGCCTCAAGTCCTCGAAAATTGCCCTGTCCTCGGCTCGAGGACAGCACTATTTTTTGAATGGTTAAAATTTTGTAGATCGGCTGAAAAATGTTTTTCTAGACCGTTTTTTTTTTTGGAGATCAACCGAGTCCCCATGTCCATGTCCCCGTTAGATAATTTTAGTGATTTTTTTGTGAAAAAAATAGCAATTTTTGTGACATTAAAGAAGATTACACATTTAAATTTTCAAAACAATTTGAAAAGAAAATACCGTAAATGCCAAGTTAGAAAAACTTTAGTTTTCTCAAAATTTTCCAACTCTAATTTTAAGCCAACTTTTTCTTTACATTTCAGCGCATTTTCTCTTTCTCACATCTTATGCCTGCCAATTAGCGAGCGCGAAGGTTTCGGCCGCCAAAAGACACTTTGCTAAATTTACATAAGGTATTTAATAACAAAAAACCTGAGGATTCCAGCAGGTTCGTACTAAGAAGGAAGGCATTGGAGACATTTGCCTCGATGCCCCTTTCAAGGGGTCCACAACTGTCGAAACGGAAAATTAATAAACCATTAATTTTTTCTAAAAACACCTAATTTTTTGTGAAAGCTTGTAAAAAATTTATTAAGTACTCCATGCATTCTAACAATTATAGTAATATTTAATTTGACACATACTGTAATTTCTTCGTAATCGTTCGTGCAGCGTTTTTTGTGATCCAATATTTTGTTATTTGGGATTTTCAGCGGCGATTTCAAACACACAAATTGTTCAGTGGACGTGGTTTTTCCCCCAGACCGCTTGCCAGTGATTAGAGTTATTCTTTCTTACCTCAAAGTCGCGTATTTTCAAAACAAGTTGGCGTTCTCAACGAGATATATTAACAAAATTACGAAAACATACTAATGTGCTTTCCGTGGTAATACTGTATTGCATTTCATTATCACACTCATACTTTCTTCTACTGTATGTTCATGCAGGAAATAGGCTCGGTCATGTTTTAGCATTAGCAAAACTCAAAATGGTTTGGCTGGACCCCCGGATTCCTTAATTTGGCTCTGGATGGCTTTATTGTAGCGCTCTGCAGTTTTTAGCGCCTGCACTGGAAGTAAATATCAGCAGAAATAAAAACAACAATTTTCTAGAATGCGTTTTGTCTCCTTATTCTCCGAGTATAGCTTTTACACAAAGCCATTTAAAATAAGTTTTAGTATGACTTGGCTTATTTGGCTATCACATTGTATTATTTTTCGAATAAGGAAAAGAAGCAAGCAATTGACAGACTTCACATATGTTTTCGTTTGTTTGGTTTTTTCTTTTTAACCAAGCAAAAAATAATGCTGATTTCGAAAACTTGTAGGTTTCGTGGCCAAGGCCAAGGACTTGAGCTTCGAGCCCAAGGCCAAGGACTTGAAAATGATTCCTAGGGGCAGGGGTGCCGAAACCCGGGGGGGATATATCCCCCCCAATAATTTGATTGTATCCCCCCCAATAGTTTGATTATGGTCTACATCTGCATCCCCCCCAATAATTTGACGCTGGTGTGCATCTGAGCGTAGGTGTCTACTTGACTTCGGGGAAAAAAGTGTTCCATTTTTGGTGAAGACTTTTTCTTTTTGGTCTTCACTTAAGTTGCTCACCTGAACAAAATCGTGGCTGAGGTTCATCCCCCCCCAATGTTAAAAATAGGGCAAAAATGGGGTAAAATTGCAAATTATCCCCCCCAAGCTTAAGAAAGATCGGCACCCCTGCCTCGAGGACGTCCTCGAGGCCAAGAATGTCCTCGAGGACTCCAGCTTTGATAAATGGACTATGTGGGAGGTAGGCTACATATTGCTAGCATTTCAGTTCTCTTAGTTACAAGCTGGTAAATCCTATACCGATAATTCAATAAAATTCTTAAGGAGTAATTTATTTTGTTTACATTCTATAGAGAAAGATATAATTAGGGAAGCAATGGAAGGAAGTTTGAGAAAAGTGATATTTTTCTTATTTGGCAAATTCTTATTTTGCAACGTGGTATTTTTCTTATTTTGCATTTTGGACGGCAAGCCAATGAGGGGGGTTGCCCCTCGTGCCCCACGCGCCCCCCTGGCAACGCAATTGATTCAGGCGAATTCTTGCAATGAATTGAGAAAAAAAAACTAAACAAATCCAAAGTGAGATTTGAAAACAACGTTCCTAGCAAAAGCTTAGCGTGTAAAAACATTTAAAACAATGAAACAATGCAAAGATAGATAGGTCTACCCTGCTCCGGAGCAACTATATTACGAAGACAGTCAACTTGCAGTCACCTTCTTGAGATCACTCATAGCTAACTATTACTTATGTCGAAAATATTGGGGGGACCAACTAACTTTTCCAAATATGGAGGGGGGACCGGGTCTCGGCCCTAACTGCGCCCCTGGTCCAGAGATGGAAACCGGTCGGGTCGAGATTCTTCGACCGGCCGGTCAAGCCGGTTGAAACACCGGTCAAATTATCCTTTCTCGCAACTAAGCGATATCCAAGCACCAACCGAAATTTATATATATTTTATCATAAATAAAACTTTTTATAAAAAAAACAGTATCAAAGAACCACGCCTTCTGAAAACACTTGTTGAATGGTTTCAAGCTGTGAATAATATGCTCTGACCATTAAGACATGCACATTCTGGGGCGTATTTAGGGTGAGAGTTTTGTGCCATTGCCCCCCCCTTTGTGCTACCACACAAAGCAAAAAAGTGCAAAATATACCTTAAAATTGCGTAATCAGATTCTAATAAAGCATGCATGTGGAAGAGGCTTGCGCTACCTGGCATTTTAGTATCATTTTAATCAACTTAAGGGTAGAAGTGACGCAGGTTTCAGATTTTTTAGTACATGCTAAAATCTTGCCGCTTTGAAAACCTTTTTTCAACTTAAATTTACCGCACTCTACAATTGGCAAGAAAGACATAGCTCTTTTTTTTTTTACATCTAACTAGTAGCCATGGCTTGTTCTGAAGTAGTAGCATTTCTACAAACTGCTGGGGAACATTATATTTCGAATATTTTCTAGTCATAGCAGTTCAGTGTTTGCTGCTCGGCAAATTGCAAATAATATGTCACCAATAGCTAAAAAATTGTACCTTCATTTTTTGGCCTTTCCCGTAATATCAGAGGTGTAGTCGAGGACACAAAGCTCAAGGCCAAGGCCAAGAACACAAAAAAAATGCTAGGCCAAGGACAGCCCTTCCGAGGACAGACCCTCTCGAGGCCAAGGACCAAGGACACAGGCGCAAGTGTTCTCAAAAAAAAGGTCTTTAAAAATTTTTTTTCAGGCGATCTCCAGAAAAAAACGTCTTCCAAAAAATTTTTTAGGCGATGTACAAAATTTTAACGATTCAAAAAATAGTGCTGTCCTCGAGCCAAAGACAGGGCAGTTTTCGAGGAAGTGAGGCTTCGAGGCCAAGTCCAAGGACTTGACCTTCAAGGCCAAGGACTTCAAAATGTGTCCTCGAGGACGTCTTCGAGGCCAAGGACGTCCTCGAGGACTTCACCTCTGCATAATATCATTAGAAGGAGCGTCTAATAATTTAGCTTGTGCTCTCCAGTTTTTTTACGCTTATTTTGTGCACGTTTTGCGCTGCTCAAAACAGATCTTTCAAATCGAAACTTAACGAAAAAAGGTCTTAAAATTGAGTTACTTTGGCAAAAAAACGCAAAACTTTTTTTGCGTTTTTTTCTGAGACTCCCGGGCAAAGTCACAAATTTTAACACCTCACCCATGCCTCTCCCCCCCTTTTGAAAATTTTTCATTAGATACATTGAACTGTGAACAAAAACCTTCTATAAAAAAACCGTTCGACCGGCCGGTCAACCGGCGATGATTTTGAAATTTACCGGTCGGCTCGGGTCGAGAAAATCCTGACCGGTTCCATCTCAGCCCTGGCCAGGCCTATAGAAAACGTCATTACTACGTATCTCCTTCGAGTTCGTAAACACCATTTCTTAATCGCTCCATCTACTTTTGTATCAAAGTTGGACGAAACCATCGCAGGTACGTGAGTCACCTACCATTTCCACAAAACTCCAAGAAAAGTTTTGTAACTCGGTCGATTGATAAATTTTCCTTTCGGATCTCTACCGAGGAACTATTTCAGTGGTTGATTGCCGAGCGTGTGATGAAGAGATTGACTACTTCAAAGCTATAAGAGCCAGGATAGAATTGTATAACTTAAAAGCTGAATACTGCATGCCATCGTGCTTTAATGGTCAAATAACTTATTTAAGTCGATAGTGATTTAAACTATTTCTTATAGCCTTTTGTTTGTGTAGAAAATGCGATAAGGAATTGAAGTTTCCAGAGTAACTTCCAAAGATAACTTCCTAAGTAATTTCCAAAGCGCTGGTTTGACCAACCAGCATTTTGAAATGTTTATATTTTTTTGAAAGGAGCATTCTAACAACCAACTGAATGGTGATTGGCTTACTTGTCTAAAATTTAAGCCTACTAATGCCAATTGTAACCTGTACCGATATTTTAAAAGCTTAAATAATTAAAGGCGGTGAATCATCCAGCCAATTCCAGTGGTTTACAATAGCTAAAATTGAACTCTAATTTTTGATATTTTTTGTTTTAATTTTGGGACTGCGGTTGCAAAGATATTCAACAAATACAAAAAGATGTCCCCCCGAAAAAAGTTTTTGGAAACGCTGAGTTTTGTTCTTACCGCCAAAACCACAGCAGGCCTAATGGTTTAGAGAACTGTGGTAGGCCTGATAGTTTAGAGATAGTTTATTAGTTTAGGCCTAATTAGGCCTAACTATCTCCAAACTATTAGGCCTAATAGTTTAGAGATAGTTAGGCCTAATAGTTTAATAAGATTAGAGTAGGCCTAATAGTTTAGAGAACTGTGGTTTTGGCGGGAAGATCAAAACTCAGAGTTGCCAAAAACTTTTTTTGGGGGACATCTTTTTGTATTTGTTGAATATCTTTGCAAACGCAGCCCCAAAATCAAAACAAAAAATATCAAAAATTATAGTTCAATTTTAGCTATTGTAAACCACTGGAATTGGCTGGATGATTCACCGCCTTTAACTTTCGTAAATAAAGTTGAAATTTCACCATTTGGTACCGTATTTGAAAGCCATTGTTCTTTTTACTAGAGTATTTATTTTTTTAAAGTTGCGGAAGCGGTCGCTGTTTTGCATGCAAGTAGCGGCAGCGGCGCTACTTTTTTATTTGAGCAGCGACAAGCGGCAGCGACGCTGCTTTTTTTGCCAAATATCGGCAGCAGCAGCGCCGCTACTTGAAAAGTAGCGGGTGCCCAGCTCTGGACATTGCTCGATTCTTGATTGTGGCTAGACTAGATTCTTGATTACGGGCCTTATAGGCTATTGCTTATACCGGAATGTTATTTTTCATTGAAAATTAGCTTAAATTTTCAGCGGCTCACCCAACCCCCTCCACTTTTTACTCGATCCATAAAGCTGAGTCAAAAATTTTAATTCCGCCCTGGAATGTACCCCCTCTTTAAATATGGTTCCGTCATCCCTCAATGCGGCAACAGAAGAACAGAAATTTTAGCTACCGGTACCAAAGGTTATGTTCCAAACAACAACAGCATGCATCATGATTAAGGTTCGGAGTCGCTGAAAAAAAACAAAAATTAGCAACTTTGTGAAATAACAGCGACTCGACAAGCGATTGACAATCGCTATTACTATCGCGATTGCTATTGACAGCTCTAATTACTATGGCTGTTGACAGCGACAAGCGATCATAGGGTGTCGAACCGTTTCAAAAAACGGCTCGGGTTCAGGTTTAGCTCCAGCTCAAAATATTTTAGCGGTTCAGGTCTGGTTCGGGTTCACCTGAGCACCATTTTTGCGGTTCAGGTTTGGTTCAGGTTTACTCAAGTAAAATATTACTGGTTCAGGTTCGGTTCGGGTTCATTGACTTAAAATTTAACTGTCGTTACTCGTTTCGTCCAGAAAAAAAAAGAAATTGCTGATCCTGTAGAAGTTCACCACTGCTCTTATTGTGCGTGTACCAGCGCCAGCGGCATCCGGATATGGAAAAATATATTCTTACTTTTGTTAGGGGTTCAGGTTCGGTTTGGGTTCACTTGAGCACAATTTCGAGGGTTCAGGTTCACTGAAGTAAAATTTTGCTGGTTCAGGTTCGGTTCGAGCTCACCAAAATGAAACGGTTCATTCGGGTTTACGGTTCAGGTTCGGTTCGACACCCTGCAAGCGATATTACAAAAATACAGTGTTTCCTTTTAAAAATCTTGAGATTTTTCAATTTATTTTTACGTGTAAATCAAAAAGCAAAATACCCTGAAAAAGGTCTATAGAAGGCCCATAGCATGTGGGCTCGTATGACAACCAGTCAACCACCATGTTTTTGTTGCTTTTCCCGATATTTATATATTTTTGAAAGAAAAAGTGATTATGACTGTTGTCACATTGCATTAAAAAAAAAGGAGATATTAGCTAGTATCGACCACTACAATTCAACATGTTGGGGCATGTTAAATTGTGGTGATCTGTAACTAGTTAATATTTCGCTCTGATTCGTCATTGAGCACTTTATCTAGTTAGCGACCCCAATGCAAGTGTCGCAGTCACGCGACTGCTCCAATCAATGACGTCACAAATAAAAAAAAACGGGATAACAGCAGCCAAAACGTAAAGCCAGCAGAACAGCCTTATCAAGCAATCGAGCCGTCCTCTTATAGGCTGTGCAGTCTAGCCGGTTAATCGCAATCGGAGCATGCTCCTTTTGACCCGCCACACAAGCATTATACCTATGAAAAAAAAAATATATATGGGGTTCAGACCTGAAACATGGGAGAGGGAGAATTAGAAGAAGGGGGCAAGGGAACAAATTATGGAGATGTCAACAAATTGTTGTGATTTCAAAAATTATTTTTCGATTTTTGAAAACTGGACGAAAAATGCATACGGTTTTGTGATCGATGAAGTATAATGCGTGCGCAATTTGAGATCGGCAGTCCAGACAAAGGGTTTAAGCAAATAAGAAATAACATGCTGCTTGTTTCGCGCCTCTGACTTAAACTACCTGTCTAAAAAAGGCTTACGCCAGAGTTTCTAGTAAGCTTGCGAAGGTGTTACGCCGATTGCCGTAGCAGCTAGAGATGGCGCGGATAACAAAAAATGCATCCGCATGCTGCGCTGCGTCCGCAAACCTTGTCCGCATGCTGCACCGCACCGCATCCAAACACAACTAAGTTCACGCTGCGCCTCACCGCAAGTTATATATCTTTTGAATTTCCACTAACATCAGAAAAAAAAATTAGCTCTCTAGCTTACGACATATAAAAAAATTGATTTTAGGGGTATCATTTTAGAGAGTTTTCAAAAAGGTTGCTCTCTCAAACCATGTCAAAATATTTGTTTTTTATACATCTGCCGATATAAAAAAAAAGTAATGCCCTCGCTTGAGCCGTTCAAAAAACTAATTTCTGGGGAGTCCATTTGGGTGCCCCTGGGGGGAGTGGTACCCCCATACTATGTCAAACTATTTGTTGCTTAAATATCTACCAATACAAACAAAAAACTATCACCCTAGCTTGAGCAATTAAAAAAATTAGTTTTTTAGGGCCCCATTTTGGGGGGGTTCTGGGGAGAAGCCTCAAAAAATTTCAGGAGACAAATTTGCGCTTGCAGCTCAACAACTTTACACAAAAATTAGATATTGATGTTGTGTGGTTAAGGAAAAGAAGAGTGCACAAAATTTAGAAAGCAAAAAATGAAAAAAGAAAAAAAACTCAATGCAGCTAAAAGTGTAGGTAGGGTTGAAAGAGTATATCTTACGACATATAACCATGTGAAATATTTTTTGCCGTACTTAAGCCGTTTTTGAATAAGACCGCTTTTTACACCAAACTTTTGAAGTAGTTTTCGGGTCCTAAACCTGAAGTTACGAGACTCATTGCCTTGAAATTTGGCACACACAAATAACTTATGAATTTCAAACTGCTGTCAAAATTTCATGTAGCTAGACCAAACCATTATCAAGTTACAAGTAAAAGTCAGAAACTTTGCAGTCATTAACTTTGAAAATGGCTGAGTAAAAATCAAAAAAAAAAATGCGACGTGAGATCAGTCGTTTCAATTATAGGCCTTCAGGTTTAATCTGCCCTGTGTTTGCTTTCAGTCAGTTTTTCTGCACCATGTTTTGGCAATCAAAAACAATCTACCAGTCTACCTGATGATTCTATGCAACTACTGTACTAATCCTGAACCAGTAGCTCAAATAATGAAATATAAGGTATCACGTGCTCTGCATGCTCTCACAAGCTACTACACTTGTTTGAAACTACCTATGTATTATACCTTTACCGTTTGCACGTGTGTTTGATTGTGGAATAAATTTGGCTACTACGTAGGCTATTCTGTCATTGGAAATTTGTGTAGCCTAGTCTTCGTACTCTACTACATATAGGTCTACCAGATCTGAGATAGGCTACAGACATAGTAGGCTACCGAAAGCCTAATTCTTGATGCCATGACCTATTGACGAATAGGCTATACTGAACTAACTCTGTCACTTTGAAATGCAAGCGCATGTGTAGTAGAAACTGTTGTCTAGCTTTTGGCTTGTACCAATACCATAGGCCTAGTGCGTACAGGGTGGGTGTGTCGCTAGGCTTTGTTTTGTGCCTCTACTCTGATGATTGTTTCCCACAAACCTGTTTCTTCTTCATTTGCCTGCCTTTGTTTCATCTTCTCACCAAACGTCCTAAACCTTTCCTAGTCTAGCCTACCAAAACCAAAATCTTGTTGTTGGTGTCAAGAAACACGTTCAGGCGATCAAAATTAAGTTTCTTGTAGCCAAAATAGCCGATTCTAGGATGCTCCGAATTCTGAAAAAATAAACTTGAACCGAAGGCACCTTTTACCGGTTTAGTAGCATGCATTGCCTTCAATTCATATAATAGTTACATCCAGACTAACCATTGTTGTTCATACAGAGAAAATCACCCTCAATAATTGTAAAAAAATTATTGTACGCGGCGCTGCGCTGACGCTGTGACGTAATGCAGAATTTAGTTGCCACGCTGCGCGGCGCGGTGCACCAACAACAGCGCGCGGCCGCGTACGCTGCGCTGTTGCCATCTCTAGTAGCAGCTCTTCAACTCGCGCCACCACACCAAAGGGAGAAATTTTTTACGCCAGAGATCTTTGGAAAAGCGTATCGGGACCATACATACAATGCAGACTGGCATGCACTGCAATAAAGTAGCCTACTGCTTGAATTAAGCAAATCGTTGAATAAATTTTATTTGGATATCGATGGTGGTTGACTGTTTGTTAACTTTTTCGGCAAATTAAGTTAATATAAAGCAGAATAGGATTCGGTAGCAGTGTAATCTGGATTCAGTCTCAGCTATTCGGAATAGTTTCAGATTCTGGAATAGCCAACCATTCTGAAATGCCCATTCCTACTGTTTGTAGTGATTATTTGACTTGTTTTGCGGTATTGTGTTCCCTATTGTTTATAACTAATACCGGTACTGAGGAGCTGGTAGCTCATTAATGGTATTTGATGATTGCTTTACTGTAGCCTACAAAATGAAACATTAAATTAAGTGAGTACAGTACCATACAACAGCAAGTAAAGCAAGTGAGGTATTAGCATTTTTTTGTTAAGATGTAGGGTTGAGGTTAAACGGTTAGAAGGATTTAAGTGGGATGTCATTAAGTATAAGCTGTCCGTTTTTTTTTTGGAACTTCTGCGACCCATGTATCACTATCAGTGTAGCCTATTATATGACATGAGCATTCGCGCTCTCTTGCTCCTTTCATGCGTGCAACTCATTAGGGTTAGGGCTAGATTTGGAGAATAGCTTAGATTAGAGAGAAGAAGTAAGCGCGCGTGTGCTCATACAGTACACGGATTGCAGAGCTTCCGAAAAAAAGCGGACGGCTTATGCTTAATGACACCCAATTGCACTGAGCTATTGTGACAACTTGTCACAGTGTTGCCTACTTTAAACTAACTGTTAAAGAGGGGTGTCATTAAGTATAAGCCGTCAGCTTTATTTTGGAATCTCTGCGACTCATGTATGAGCGTGTGCGTGCTCTTGCTCCTCTCATGCGTGCACTCATTAGGGTTAGGGCTAGATTTGGGGAATAGCTTTGATTGGAGGGAAGGAGAGAATGAGCACGCTCTCATTTACAGTAGGGTTGTCTATATTTTAACAACTTTTGAAAGTTTTAAGTCTCACCCCTTCAAGTTGTGTCATTTCATGAAAAAATAACTTGTGTCTAATGTTTCTTTTTTAATTTTGACATTTAGGGGGTGCCCAAACCCCTCAAAAATCGGAAATTTTGGTGTTTTTGGCATTTTGACTTTGATGTAGTTTTTGATCAAAAACTGTAATAATTGATGTTAAAAATGATTTGTCACCTCATATTTGTCAAAATTTGACACTCATGTCTGCATGTGTTGTAAATGCAAAGAATTGTGGTCACTTGATTTCTACCACTATGTGGCGCTAAACAATGGTATTGATTTCGGGAACCACATTTTCAGCAATCGGTGTTCCAAAACTTTTGTATAATGCTATTTTTACGAGTAGAATAGCTGTACACTTGTTTCATTGTTCTTCACAGTGATTTTAAAGCTTTTGCATTTAATTCACTTTCATTTTCGGTAGAACAAATAATTACTATGTATTTTTTAAATACCGTATATACTCGTGTATAAGTCGAGTTTCTGGGACCTGATTTTCAGGTAAAATTTCAGGGGTCAACTTATACATGGATAATGTTTTTGGACATGTTGCTGCTGAGTCGAGTTTTATGTGGTATGAAAAGAAAACTCCATTATTACTTTATTACATCATAAATACTGGCATACCGGTACATGCAATATACAAACATATTGAAGTCACTTAACAGTATAGTAGTACACCGTATACGGTAGTATTGACTTAACAGTAGTCCAACAAAAAGTTTATTGAAATCCTTCAAAGCAAGTTGAATCATCGCTACTGCTATCCCCAAACAATTCGTCCACTCCTCAAAACAGTTACCCGATTTGTGCTTCAAGTTACTAGTAATTATTCCAAAATATTCGCAAATTGCGGAGTCGACTTATACATGGGTAATACCTTTAATGAAGCAATTTCTTGTCTTAAAATGCATATCGACTTATACACGGGATGGACTTATACACGAGTATATACGATAGTTTTTGACTAGACGACAATATTATTGTCAGATTTAGTAGGCTAGCCTTTAAGCAGAGTTGATATTTTTCATTTGGTTGGCATTTTATGGTTGAATATTCACTATTTAAATTACCGAACTGTCTTCTGGTGCTGAATGTCAAACAAAAAAACTGTGAATATCCATTGAGCTTTTCTCAGTTTGGCTTGACTCAGCTTCAAGCTAGGCATTGACACCGATGTTCAAGTTTTGAGCTTTCATGCTGAATGACTTGAAGTAAGTTAGTCACAGATCCATATTAAAACTGTTGACAGCAAAGAACCTACTGCATCACCAAAAGTTTAAGCGTGAGCTCAACTTTGTATTCGCAAAAAGTCTCACCTTTTTTGTTTTGTATAGGCTAGGCTATCTGGTTTTCTGCCAAGCAAATGGAGTTCCAGTAAAAAATAATCATAATACTTGGAGCAACAATGCGACATTGTAGAGCTATTATGGAGTGTTTGGTTTGCTTCTGTTGTACAACATACAATAGAAACTACAATTGTGATACTCCTGACTTTAACTCTACGGCAGGCAATTGTGTTTCACAATAATTGCTTTGTCAAATTTTAAAATATTTCCCTCGACTGTAGTCTTCAAGTTTCAAATAAAAGCTGAAACCAAAGGCATTCAACATTGACTTTTTAGTGCTGCAGTCCAACTTGCAAAACTGTGGCTATCTCATTAGTTGTATTTTCAGCCAAAGTTTAGTTTTAGTCAAACGTTGTCACAACAGAAACTGACTGCGAATTATTGTAATTGAGACTGCACCATAAAGTTTTTTGTTTTTAGTTTAATTAGGGTTTAATCACAAATGGCTTTAATAAAAAAAGTTCGTATTGGTCATAATTCTGTACTCCTAATATTTTCTTTTGTCTATTTTTCTAATTTTTTTTCCAGTTTTGTTGGTGACTCATTGTGTCTGTTTAATGGTTATAGTAAAAAAAAATTAAAATTGCTTATTTTTCAAAATAATTATGCTCTACTCTTTCTTCACAAGATATTAAGAGCTGCGACATTTTTATGAAGCAAGTGCAGCCCAAATTTTTGCAGAATTTTGCACTAAATGGAAACGCTTTTCTTCAAGAAAGGTTTCATAAACTTTTCGTTATTTTTCATTTTAAATTTTAATCTTTCAGTTACATTGTTAGTCAATGTGGTGTGTAATGATATTTTAATCTACTTTAGTTTATTCAAATTATAACCCAAAATTGCTCAGTTAAAAAAGCACCAAGTTTAAAGTTTTTAAACGAAAAATGTCACTGGAAATTTTCACTGGCAAACTTTTAAAATATATGAAAAAGTATAACTGAAAGCTCATATTCTGACACCATATAAAAATGGCATTATATAAAAGTGTTGGAACACCCATTGCTGAAAATGTGGTTCCTAAAATCAATACCATTGTTTTGCGTTAAAAACTACACAAAATCACCAGTTTTCATGATTTAAACTATAGTGCCCATAGTGGTAGAAATTAAGTGACCACAATTTTTTTGCATTTACAACACATATGAGTGTCAAATTTTGACAAATATGAGGTGACAAATCATTTTAAACATCAATTATCACAGTTTTTGATCAAAAACTACATCAAAGTCAAAATGCCAAAAACACCAAAATTTGACAAAATTTCCAATTTTTGAGGGGTTTGGGCACCCCCTAAACATCAAAATTAAAAAAAAAAATTAGACACAAGTTATTTTTTCATGAAATGACACAACTTAAAGGGGTGAGGCTTAAAACTTTCAAAAGTTGATAAAATATGGACCACCCTAACGCTCATACACGAATCGCAGAGCTGCCGAAAATAAAGCGACGGCTCACACTTAATGACACCCATGCAATTTTTAATTGTATTGCCTGTTCAGTGTTTACAGTAGCAGGTAATTTCTACTGACTGCGCAGTACGTATAGTGGGCTACTCTTAAACCGATACAGCCTATAATTACGGTGTAACTTTCAATAGAATTTTTGATGAGCACAAAATATAAAAATGGCTGACATTAATGATTTTCACAAACAAGAGCACCAGAAATATTTGGCTATGGACGAAGATGAACTACTACAAGATTTAACAGAAGATGAACTTCGACAGTTAAACTTGCACATGGATGAAATTGACCCTGACGTGAGTAGGCTAAGCTATGCTGTCAAACTTAACCTTGTACACTTTACAGTACCTGCTTGCAGCTTGCCAATTTCTAATGAATTATTGAATTTGCTGTTGGCCTAACAATAGAATAATAGCCGATGCTGTTGTAACGAGAATGTGCAGTTCAGTTGTTTTATTTGCAAATCATAAAAATATCACAGGTTAGAATTACATTTAGCTGGAGTCGATGCAAAAGACCATGTGATCATTTAAGGCAATTGCCTCCACCACATCACATACAATTACACTATAGTCCTATATATGTACGTACAATGTAATTAAACTGAATGTGTTGAAAAAAAATAAAGCAAAATAATCACCCATGCACAATAACAAAGCAATAAATAAACATACATACTCAAGAGAAAAACAAAAGAGAGAGAGAGAGAGAAAGAAGATTATAAATGTGATGTTATTACAAGGCACTGTTTTGCCATCAAGCATGCAGTCCTTGGATCTTTTCTTAGTTCAAACCAAGAAATAAAAAGCAAAATTTTTAGAATTGTGTACAACTTGGTCGGAGCTTTACCCCACTTGAGAACATTTGAATTTAAATTTAGCTAATTATATTGTTCATTGGTTGTTAACTTGGTTATTATATTGTTCATTGGTTGTTATATTAATCAGAATGTTTATTGGTTACCTAAAACTTTAACTCTGCAAAATAACACAGAAAACTAATGCCTACACCAGTGAGTTGCCAGTGATTTTGTCATAGTGTACTTATCACAAAGTGATTACATGACATGATGACAGATGGCATTCTGAAGACAGAAAAGGCCTGTCTGCCAACCATATTGTACTATTGCATTATTAAAATTAAATCATTGACTGAGAAGAGCAGTCATTGAACTATTCCAGATTCTACTATCCCCACCTCCCAGAGCTGTCTTGCCCTAACCTTCGCTTTGTGGTGAAATCACTTTGTGACCAGATCACTGGTCACGCACCAGTGTTCTTTCAAGTTTTCACCTTGCAAGTAAGTGCTGGAAAAGATATAAAAATATGCTAAAGTCGTTGCAAAAATGCCGTAGCTTGGGCTTTGTAAAACTGCTGGTCCACCAAAAAATGTTCCTCCCCCCCAAAAAAAAACACAACTTGGTGCAGTTTATTAATTGTCAATCCTAAGAATTTTTACTACTTCCAGAATCCCATTTAAAAATGAAACAAAATCTTGTGCCAGTTTGGTGCAGAAAACAAGAAACAGCTTTTGCTCTGCTCAAAAGCCCCTCAATCCCTTTAATTAAAGTGTGGATGGTAGGAAACTTCCCAATATTTACGATCCCAAGGTGTGAAGACCATTTTTTCTATTTTTTACTGGTCAAGTTTCACAGCAAGAAAAACACAGAAATTTTGAAACTAATTCTGTCTATCTAAATCTGAAATCAACACGATTGTTGCATTTTGATTGACATGACACGCAAAACAAATGAGTGCTAGGTTGGTGCTAAAATTTGGCACAGAGTATTTGAACTTTTTCACCTGGTTCAAGTTATTCCCACATGGTGGGACTTAATTAAGTTTAGTGTAATTTTTTGGTGAAATGCAACAAATTAATACAATAAATGACTCTAAGATAAATAATGGATTTCAACCTCAATGCACTTGGTTTCAAATTATTTAATCACTGACCAACCTAATAGTTAAATGTGGTTTTAAATCCTTTTTTATCTTGGAATAATTGTTTTTACAGTAATAAAATAAAACTTCAAAACGCTGAAAACTCTTTTTACACTTGAGAAAAATTTGTGTGAAAATGAACTGTGAAAATAAACTGAACAGAGCTGAGGTTGTATGCTGAAGGCAGTAAGTGTTAACAGGTTAAGTAGTGTTCCCTCTTAGGTTTTGGCAAGTCAGCATCCATCCAAAAAAATTGGTGATTTTAGTGTGGTAAACAATGGAAAATCCAAAAATGAGTCGGTTTGTATCCAATGAAAACCTTGATTTGCTGATAAAAATCGGCTTAATGGTTACATAGGCTTTAAGCTTGTTGAAAAACAAAGAACAAGAATTGTGACACATAGTCTATCTGATGTGCTGGGTACGCATGAGTGATATACATCAATCATAACCTATAATATCACTACTCTGGTAATCTCTTTATCGAATTAGTTTTTTTATTAAGTCTTGAATGTTTTATAATTATTTTACATACCAGTAATGTTTTAGGTAGAGACTACTGTATAGTGTATATCACCAGAAATTTTTATCTTCTGTTTTATTGATTCTCAGATTCTGACCCAAATGTAATCCAAACTCAGAGCTCAAATTCTTGCTCTAAAACTAACTAACCCAAACTTTTAACTCAAACCCTAATTATAACCCTTAAACAAGCAAATAAAAATGTGTGAATGAATATTTCACATTTTTGTTTTATTCTAGCTTTAACTAGAATTTTTTTGGTGAAATAGCTACACTCAATGTTTTATTGGAAAGCCAAATGCAATTGATCAAAAATGATTTTTAACTTTGAGAATTTCTCCTACTTATCGCATTGGTGAGCTGCACTTGTTTAGTGTCTAATAAACTTGAGGTATCTAAACTATTTTGCAGCACTACGACTTTCTTTTACAATCATACGACCTAATATCTGATATGTACAGTTCATGTGCATTGATAATGTGCTTGCTTAATATATGTCCAGTTAGACTCTGTTGTGGTTAAAGCTTACATACTGCACAATACAACCACAATGTGCAAAGAAATATTTTGATTATAAATTATAAGCTCAAAATGATACCATTATTAATAGTTTGAAGTGACTTTTCTGATTGGAAAAATTTTTAAACAAGCCAAAACGAAAAATATTTATCAATGCTTTTTGGTTAAAATTTTTAAGGTTTAGGTCAGTTTAGAACATGGTTCTCATGCAGTCATGAAAAGAAAAAGGACGGATTTTTAGTTAAAGAGAATTAAACAAAATTGAAAAATATTTATCTGTGCATTTTTTCATTTACTTTTTTAGGGGTTGTAGATTAGGATTATAGTTACGGTTTGGATTAAGGTTAGATTTGGGGTAAATTTTAGAGTAAAGATTTGGGTTTAGGCTAAATTTGGGTCAGAATAATAAAAAATTAATAAAAATTTTTGGTGAAATAGTTTCTTTTAAAAAATAAATTATTTTTCAGGCTAGAGAAGTCAAGAAAAAGTATTTTTAAGCTTGGTAATACGAAAAACAAAGTACCGATATCTCTGCTGTAATAAATTATTCCAGTTGGTATAACAGATAAGGGAGTAATGTATTTGTGTATTTCAGAATCAACTCCTTCCTGCTGGATTGCGACAAAAAGATCAAACAGACAAATCACCTACAGGGCCTTTGGATCGAGAAAAGTTACTGCAGTTTATTGAAGATGAGGTATGAAGCTGGAAAGCTTTTATTTGGCTGAGCAGAACTTTTTCAGTTGCAAGTACTGGCTGATAAGGCCACATAAGCACTTGTTCTGTTATATTTATTTTTGTTTTGCGATCTCAACTCAATCTTTGATTTCCATTCCTAAATTTCAAAGACAGAGTGGACTGTTAATTCAATGATTCTTTCTCAAGAAAATGTCACCTAGCACCTCGATCAGGGCTACTTTTTCAATGAACAAAAGCCAAATAGGAGAACTTACCTAACAAAGGTAGTATTTTGCCGTGGTAGTATTTTTCTTTAAAAATGTTTATTTAAATCGATCAAACCTTACAACTGCATATTATGTCTATCATTCCTTTGCCTAACCAGTCAACTTATTGCCATTTGCCTATTTTGTTATGTAAGGATGGTTCTTACACGATTTGCAAAGAATATCAGTTTGTTTGGTACGAATAACACGCTTTGCAATCACTAAAGTTTTGAAGTCCAGTCACATAAGTACAATGGCACAGTAGAATGCTGATTCACTTTAAATATGGTAGCTTAATGCAAAACAAGTAAAGGCCCATTTACAAACTGATCGCAAACCAACTGATCACCTACATTACAGCTAGAGTAAAACAATGGCCAGCTAGTTTCTATTCAGTTTATTTTTATCAGTTTGCGGTGGCTGATTGCCGCATCATGACTTAGTTTGATGTTGTGTGCCTACATTACAGTCTGTGGCTGATTATATTATGCTGTAGTTAGTTATGTGTATCTGTGACTGTACTAAAGAGCTTGGCTCTCGCAATATGGAAGGTCTAACATGAGGTTAAAATTTTCCTAACTGTGTGCATTTTACCTCCTGAAGATTATCACAAAGCTCGTGGCACTAAACACCATAATCTTGCAGGCATTGCTATGAATCCATATAATCAAAATCCCATGTTTAGTATTGCTGAGTAAAAAGTTTGTGATGAACTTATGGTATGTACGTTTAGACTTCAGAATTTACCTTAACGTTCCAGGCTCTAAAGTTAAAAGATGTTGAAGACGTAGTTCCTTACAAACCTGGTGTGAAACGTGGAAAGGTGTATCAGGAACCTGAGATACCTGGGTCTATTTTGCCATCGGCTCAACTGGACCCAGAACTGGAGGAATGTTTGAACACCGCCACTGAAGCTGAATTAACTGACATAGCCGGTGGGTGAGCCAACATTAGGTTTGGTATGCAAGTAGTTTGATGTTGCTGGTTTATGACTGTACATTATTCCTTGGCACTATTTACACATTTTTAGTTGGGAGAAAAATTTGCCCAGACCAAACAGTAAGGTTTTGTTCTAAGTTTGCTTAAGTTCTTCTGCAAACATAAGAATGTATGCATTAAGGATTAGAATTAAAGGGATTCTGCTGGAAATCAGTTTTACTGAATATAATATGAGAACCACTGGAGGCGCCCCTAACCATTTTCTTCAATTGCCTTTATTTAGCGAAAATACGATTTAATCCGTTTGACTCTGTACAGTTAGCGACTCTTCATTTCGCAATTTCGTGACATCACAAAAGGCATACATAACTATATCGTTATGCAAGTTTAATGTCATCTCAGCTTGTTGAGATTTTTTCTTGAACAAGTTTGTCTCAATAATGTTTAAGCTACAGTAGATGTCTTTGGCACATTAGAAGCTTTTCAAAAACGGAGCTTTGACATTGCATTCGATTTTTGGGCAAGCATCTCAACTACGTTTTTTTGTGGCGGTTTTGCTCAAAATTATCGAAAAAAAGTTGAAAAAAAAATTGCCTGCTGGACCTAAAATCAACCTTGAAATCGTAAAAATGGACAACCGGTTTTTTTGAAATGATGGCGAAATATTTTGTAGTTTTGACGTCTTTCCAAAAATGCCCAGCGAAAACCTAGACACACCTTCCACCATCAACCACCAATACTGTTGTTTTCATTTCAGCCATCCTTGGAATGCATTCTATCATGAACACTGATCAGTTTTACAGCTCGTTGAAGGAAACCAAAATTGCCAACAAGACAGGATATTCGAGTCTAACTAAATGCGAACTTCAGGTACAATATTTTTGTTACTTGACCATCTTATAATTACTACCTTGCCAAGATAAAGGTGACAATTATTATGATTGCAGTCACTGTGTCACGTTGCTCAAGCGAAAAACGCGCGATTGAAAGCAATCAGCAATCAAAATACGGGCCAGATTTAATTTTTTTGTCCCCGGTTATGTTTGCAATGAATTTGATTTTTTTTCGGGGGCACATTGCACGCCGCGCAATTGAATTAACTACAACAACATAATATCAATAAACTTCAGTGACAGAAGATGTCGTCAACTGCAAATAGCTTTTTCGTAGCGGTCATACCAAGATAAACTTGACTAATATCCCCGAGTTAAAGCAGACAGCAGAGCCGTTCTCAATACTTCTCCAAAGTCTTTACTTATGACTCACTATTTCTGATGCTGATGCCCGAAGCAAAGTCCATAGTTTTCTTGACTGCAAAAAGGGACCAAGCGATTATCTGTATTTGTCAGTAATTATCGAAATTCCTAATTGTGTCGCAACACGGGACATGTTACATGTAAAAATTTTAAATGTAAATAGAATTCAAACTTCACGCATTGAGATTTCTATTTGGTCAACCAATTATAGTTGCTTCTTAGGTAAATACCGTTATAAGCTTTGAAGCGCTACCTTATTTAGTTGCACTTTGAACCGTGTTAAAAACTTGTTGAGCCTGTCTTATCGCAGTCACGAATGACATTTTAACCCAAAGTGATTTATTAATGTGTTTACTTTGCTGGATGAAAAATGTTGACCCACCGGTACTGAGACAAACCTAGCATTTCACTTGTAATAGCTATAAGGTTTCTTTTCAATATATTCCAAACGTTTCACTCTTCTACGGGTTTCAGCATGACTGGCTAATTCTGATTAAAAGTGATTATTGCCTTCAGTGTTTTAAACAAATAGGGTTTGTGAATTCCGTTTTCATTCGGTTACTGGCACTATGCTATTACTCACTGTTGTAATTTTGGTCAGCGGTATTTGACATTTTGAAGTTGATCAAAGATCTTAACTGCATTTTAAGAGTTGATGGAAGTCTCACAATTCGAAACAGTGCCGTCACTTTTAGGCGTATATAAAAATATTACTGAAAACTTAATTAAAAAGCAGACTGACGGTACCGCAATTTTAATAAAAGTTGCGTTTACATCTCAGAGCAAAAATTAATTTCTGCGCAATCCTTATTGTTTTAATTCGATCTTGAAGTGTTTGTTAACTGTTGTGTAAAAGATTTCCGAAGTTCTTGTTTGGTGACTCTACTTATTTTCTGCCCATGTTATTTTACAGTCTGACCCTGTGATGGAACCTCCTAATTCAACCGATGTAGAAGACACGTTGCGACGTCTGAAAGAAAACGACTCAACGCTAACAAACGTTAATTTAAACAATATAAAGGTTCGTGTAATGTTTGGAATTATGTTGCAACACACTCCAAACTCTTAAAAGCAATTCCATACTTTTACAGTGTGATCTTGCTAACATCTGGTATCTGGATCTTGCTAACATGTGGTATCTGGATGCAGACCCAATAACTCACAAATTGCTTCAGCCTTCTATACTATTCAAATAAAATAACAGAATTTGGTCTTGGGCAGTGTTGTCTTTAAAGTTGTGATTGGGTCTTCATGTGCCTAAAAATATTTACTTTCATATGGTAAACAATAGCAATGTCAAGTACAACACGGCCCACCCACAATCAAAACGCTGATAGAAGCCGGCCAAATGTGGCTGCAGTTTGTAACCGACTCTGTCAAGGTAGATTTAATATTTGCTTATTTAACCGTTCCAGCGTTTTGTAGCGGCATCTCCCTTCTCGAGCAATCTCATTTAACATTAATCTATTCTGCTCGAACCAAAAAAGCCGAGAATAATTAACTCAAGAAAGTCAATTAGCCGAGTCGAACTTGACTTTCATTACGAAATGATCCCGTTAAGCCGATTTTAAAGCAAACGATTTGCACTTAGGTAATTTTAGCCTTGGTTTCTATATTGCAATGGGTTTTCCTGCCCTAATCTTAACTTTGGGCTGACACTAAAGTAGCGAAGGAGGGGTATGTCATCAGCGAAATCGTCCGATTATGTTGAATCCGCCGATTACGGTTACAGTTGCGCACCCGTGTATTCGATTGCGATTATTTCAGCTTGTAATCGCCGCGTTTACGATTACATCGCTTCGCCAAAACTAAAAAATGATTTTGTTGCAGCACTTACGAAGTCGAAATCTATCAAAAATGCGAAAATACATTTTAAGTGATGATAGCATAGAAAAGTTGAAGTCCTAGAGAAGAAATAAATCAGGGCCGTAGAAACACATACACACACAAAGGTGGTCGCCCGAGATTCTATAAAAAAATTTAAACCTAAACACTGCTGTTGTTTTACATAGTTGTGGTGAAGCCGGAACGTTTTCGTAAACTTTTCCACTCGTATGGCTTCGTCGAAAGTTGTAATCTCATAAATTTTTGATTCCCGGTGAAGTCGGATTTGGAGCAATATTTATTTTTCCTGGAGCCTGGCACTGAGCAGTAGCCACCCATGGTCCGATTATTTGCAATTGGTAGATTACGATTTCGGCCGCTTGTAATTGATTTCTGATTACGATAATTTGAAAATGGCGTAGACGATTACAAATTACCGATAACGATTATAATCGAGACCATCTCTGGTCGGCGGACAACGCTGGGTGCATGATTGGGTGGTACTTACGTTGCTGCATCCTTAGATGAAGCGCTTGATGACAATTACTCCTCCAGTGTAATGGCAGAAAGTTACCCTACCTTGCCAATAGTGATTTTGCATCACTACTAACTTATTTTCTCCATTTTCTTTCAGAATATACCAATTCACACTTTAAAAGATTATTGCGAATCTTTCAAGACAAACACGTACGTGACGTCATGGGCACTTGCTAACACCCGATCGAACGACGGCATTGCCAACGCTGTGGCTGACATGTTGAAGGTAGGAGCTGGGAGTTACGGAATTTTTCTCATGTGCTTTACTTTCATATCGCGGCTGGCGATGGCGCAACCTTAATGCGTCTAGTTACTGATCGAAAAGTTGCCGACCCCCGGTTCGATTCCCGAGCTGGCGTCGTTGTGTCTTCAGTGAAGACACTTTACGTTTATTTTCCATTGGGACGAAGCAGTCTATCCGCTGTGGTGGCCCAGTGTGACAAAAGACTTGCAAACAGAATCCAAGAAAGGATGCTGTGCGTTGGTGTGGATAAATACACACATAGTGCTTAGTTCGCACACATGGAGGAAAAAACTTTCATATCTTGTCAGTAGATTTCAGATGCTTTTAGAGCACTTGGAGGTGGCGCGGCGGCCGCAAGTCACACTGAGGTCGGAAGGTCGGCGGTTCAATTCGCTGTGTTGTTTTCTGTAGGACGTAGGTAGTTACCTATGACCTTCACTGACAAGTTTTGAAGGAAATTAATCTTTGATCTCATTAAAAACATGATTGTATCTCAATCCACCCTAACAATGTATAGTACGTCAATATGGTGAAAAGGCACGCTTTGAAATTATTTTCAATATTTCTGCTGCAGCTCTTCATCGCTGCAATACTTTTTAAGTAGAAAATCGAGTTGTTTTGTACGAGTTTAAGATGTTCCGCCAACACGTAACGCTCTCCAACAAACAAAATAAAGTAACCATTTGTTCTTTTTTTAAAATAGCGAAATCAGATGCAAAAAATGATAATAGTCCGACTGCTCGTACAAATATTTCACTTTCTCGGTTTATGTAAAAAGTACTTTTTTTGTGAAAAAAGAAAAAAAAGAATTGGATTCATTTGTTTCGAGCACCAAACTTCAAATTCTTCTTTCCAATTTGTTTCAGATCAACAGAACGCTGAAGGTTTTGAACATAGAGAGTAACTTTGTAACCGGCGAAGGGATTGTTTCAATATTGCGCGCCTTGGAGAACAACAATTGTTTGGAGGAATTACGATTTGATAATCAGCGACAACAATTCGGAAATAAGGTTAGTGCATTTATCATTGTACCCACCGAAAATTTTTAAGTGAAAGAGTGTAAGTGTTTTTAAGTGAAAGAGTTTACCGGTATGACTTGCCGGGATAGAACCCAGGTGGTCTATTGATTCCGTAGCAGACAATCATCTTCGTTTACATGGAACTACTCTCAAGCATCGAAATGATATTAGAACAAGCGCAGTTATTAATAATAATTGGTTTTGAACTGAATTTAAAGATTATTTTTTAAACTTTGTTACAAATTTGCTACGAAAATCCCAGATTTAATTATCAACATTTACATTAAACGGAAGTAAACCGTCGCGGCTTTCCTCACTTTATATAGTTCGTGTGTTTTATTGAGATGTTGACGGTTGGCGATTTCGTAAAATACCGAAGTACGATTTCCCCTGAGAAATGTTCGTGCCCTTTACTTAGTCACAAGATTATACGCAATGCAGCCAGCATGCGATTCTGCAAACCTAGCTGGTCCATATTGCATTCTTGTTCGTGTTGTTCGTGATTATGCCGTTTAGTTTATTTGTTTTATGCTGCAACAACTTATTTATTGCGTTGCTACCTTATCCGTTTTGTTTGCCAATAACTTTCAGATTTTGTGCTACTTTTTGGTGTCCCACATTCTTCAACCAGCCGATATCTGTTTTTGAAACTTTAGTGTTACGAACCGACGCTCAAGTTTCTCTAGTGAATCTAACTTTGAAATTTCGGGTTGATCCAAGTCAGTGTAGACTAACAGCTGGATGTTTCAAAGATTTTGTTTCCATTTGATTGCCTGCTGCAGAATCATCTCAAATAGAACAATTTTGAACCAAATTAAACCTTTTATTGCTAGGCACAAATTGAATGGTTAAAAGTTTGTTTTTTTTCTGACCGGTTACGAGCAGGCTTGGAAAAATTATAATTGTAATTGACAAAATTGTAATTAATTGCTCGATTTTGCTGTAATTGTAATTTGAGAATTTTCAAAAGTCGATAATTGTAATTGTAATTGAAAAATTTTCTGCCTATTTTCGATTACAAATACTCTATTGTTCACTAAGATAGAGGATAACTAAATGTGTTTGAACAATATCAATTTTCTTCCGGTTACAAATCAATATCGATATTTTCTAGCGGTTGAAATCGCACCTGTCGTCACAAACCGAACATCAAAGTAGGTTAGCGATGGAGTTAGTTTTAGAGATAGGGTTAATCCTTATCATAATCTAAACTTAGCACCTACTCTAATTATAACTAGCACTAACTCTAAGCCAAAAAATAGCCAAACATAGAATTGGCCTATGACGTCAGATGTGACTGTAACCGATCGTAAGTAACCATTGTAACCAAAGGCGTAGCCAGGATTTTTTTATTGGAGGGGGGCAAACCACATGCAATGACGTCATCAAAATTTTTTCAAACAGTCGCTTTGTGTGAGCAAAGATATCGTGAAATGGAAGATCTAAAGTCGTGGCCTGTTGTTGGCACTTAACCGGGATTTTGCTAAAGGTAGAGGTAAACCAATAGTTAAAAAGTGCAATTGTCTAACTTGGAAGACGTGTTGAGTAACTTAATGTAACTCAAACGTATCACAGACGGGGGTCTGGGAGCGGAGCCCCCTGCTACCGAAGGCTTTAGGGGTGTGAGGGCGAAGCCCCCAGCCGCTGGGCGATTTTTTTTGTAATTTTTTGAAATAGAAAGCTATTTTAATGCCATTGGATCACATTTCGCACGTGTTCACAGCCATTTGTAAGAACTAGATTTTTAGCATTTGAAAGCCAATCGAAAAAATTGAGTTGTTAAATTCTTCTTTTACTTTCAATTTAAATCCAAAACACGTTAAAATTTTTGCAGTTTGTTGTTGAATTTTAATTGTAAGTGATTTATTTGGCCCAGATAGGGGGAAAAAAGGAACATTGCCTCCTGCGATATTTTAGCAGTAAATAATAATCCACTCGAAGATTTTCTTTGGCGATTTTTGTTTTTTCATGCAATTAACCAGTTATCGGAGCACATGTTCGGCCAGAAGGCCCAGGACCCCTCAATTCAAATCCAATATTTTGTTCAAAGAGCATTTCCTCTAGCTAATATTTTTAAAAAGTATTTTGTTCGTAAAAACTGGCGAGGTGGATTGTTGTTATTAAAAAATGGTATTGAAAAAATGTTATTGAAAAATGGTACATTCAATGGTTACGCTTACTAACCATGTTATTCCGGGGCCGGATTTACATTGCGCAAGACCCCTGGCACTTTGGGATTTTGCAACATTTTCCTGCCAAATATAGGTGAAGACCAAAAAAAAGTCTTACCATCTGAGCGCGGAGCCCTCGCACTGTGCCATATGGTAAATCCGGCCCTGGCTATTGCATTATGCTCATAAAAAGGTCAGATGAAGGCCTGAGGTAGCAAGTTTCAGTACAAACACTCCTTAATTTCACTCGGGTTATACATTTCAATTGGTTGGCAAAATCGAATCCTGGGACTTCTGGTCGTCATTATTTTTTGTTGTCAATTACTATTGTAAGCGTGTACGGTTGTACGCGAAGATACTAAAAGAAACTAAACATGAAGAAACAAGACTTTTCATTCACATTTTTATCATTTGTGGCATTTCAATTGGGGGGGGGGGATTCACTTTAATGTTATTTGTGATATTAAGATTTTGTGTGCTTTTTTTCTTGTTTGCTCTTGTGTGCATGTCAAAGCGACGACTCTAATGGTTCTATTTTGTATGATCATGTTAAATATGTGATATTATTGGTAAAAGTTAAAATCGTGTTAAATAGTAGTTGTAATTTGAAGTTGTAACATACACAATTTCAACTTTTTTTACTATTTTTAATTGTGTTAAAACGTATTTTCTTTTGCGCAGATAATTGCGGTATGATACCATGGTTTAGCTAAAACCATACTGTTGCTGGAAGCGAAATGAATTCACTAACATACATGACAATTGCTTAAAAACGAAATTATATACTGCGCAATTACAGTTAAACAAAAACTGATGGAGGAACAAGGATAGAGAGAATGCGGCTTTAATAGGTGTGATATAGAAATACAAAACAAATCCACAGTGTTGACATAAGCAAAACTCGAGACTGAAGTGAACTGGTCGCAATGTTTTGAGAATCTTTTTTTATGTAATTGTAATTGAGATGGTAATTGAATTACAATTAGAGCTCGACCGATATATCGGTCAGCCGATATATTTCGGCCGATATCAGGGTCAAGCCGATATATCGTATCGGTGTTTACTACCGATAAAATATCGGCTTAGAACAATTACCTTAAACTGTTTATTTTTGAGAGCAAGCGCAACCACTCTTGACTATTGCCAAATCGTTGTATTTTTTGTTTGTTTTTTTTGATGAATGATACTGGAGTGTGATTTGTGCTTGCAATAGTCTTTCTTTGAGTGGGAATTAGTGAAGCTTTTAGTGTCAAGTTAGTTGAAAAATAGTGACAAAGTTTCGTAGCAAATAAGTTAATATATCGGTTATCGATATCGGTATCGGCCTGAAAAAGTCATATCGGTCGAGCTCTAATTACAATTACTTGAACTTGAATAATTGTAATTGAAAATTTTAGGTTGTAATTGTAATTAAAGCAAAAACAAGTAATTTTCCAACCATGGTTGCAAGTGTCTTTTTCGTTATAGCTTCCCATTGTTCAATAGCTTCCCCATTTCAATACGTATAGCTTCCCCATTGTTCAATGTATGCAACGTTTGGTTTTCACCTATAGCACTGCATAATGTTATTTTTGAGGTTGGAAGCCGATTCCTTACGCGTTGCTGTCAGTTTGCAGACACCGTCGTTACGTAATTCCGGTTAGTTTTTATTCAAAGCTCATGGATAGAGCTGTACTAAGTGACCTTTTTACGAAAGGACAACCAGATTCAAGTCACTCAGTCAATTTTGTTTGAGAATTTTTGGCGTTTAAAAAGCTAAATCTGCGCTTTACTCGAAGTTTGCAGCAAGTCTAGTCATGGTAATCATACTTCCTAAGAAGTAGTTGTAGCTGCATATTGTTTATTTCCTTGTCACCGGACAGTGTCATAGCGCTTGAAGGAATCCGACCTGCTCAAGAGTTTCCAGCAATCCAATGTTACTGTAGATTTTTTCGAATTCTTGTCCACTGAATTTGCTGCTTGTTCGAAGCCACCAAGCAAAGATAATCATCGTGAAGCGTCTTATCCAAGGACGCAATAACGTGACCAGGGTGCGAGTCGAACCTGGATCATGCGATCAGGGTCGTCGTACAAACAACACATGTCAGTAAGCCTGGCGTAAAGTTCTTAGCGAAGCGTAGCGTATTTGTGTTCGTCCTAAACAATTTGATCCGCCACGGTTTTTTGCGTCAACAATGCACGAGCTTCGCGGGCCAGCAAAAATGCTTTGCAATAGAACAGACAACGGTTCGACTTAGTGCCTGCAAGTTTTCATTTGGCGAGGTCTTTCGGGAAATGGCAATAAAGCTTAAAGTTAAATTTCCCGAAAAATGAAGTCACGAAACCGAGATCAACTCCCAAAAAAGGAATGCCAAAGCTACTTGCTCATGTTTTGTTGTTGCAGGTCGAGAATGAACTTGCTGGAATCCTTTTGCAAAACACAACCCTCAAGAAACTTGGTTATAACTTCACCCTGCAAGGACCTCGGGGCCTTGTGGCTGATCGGCTGACACGTAACAGGGACCTGGTTCGAAAATCGAGAGCAAGCGGCCAAAATCCGAGCGCCACCAAGTGAAAAGCTATCCTTGCCCAGTTTTACTTTTGAATCTTTAGTTATTTCAAAGCACTGTTGTTTGGCACTGTTTGCCACCATTTTTCCAATGTACTATTTCATTTTTGGCTTCTCGCTGAATGATTTTTGCACCGAACACTTGTTTTGGTCGCAGTTGTAATTAGCATTATACTGTGATTTTTATTCTAGATTTTGGGATTGCTGCCAGAAAAAAATGAGATAATTTTGTGGGTGTGAGAAGTGGGAAACTCATGGGCTTATACTTTTTTCATATACATTTTAATCATGTGGTTGTATCCGTGATTGTGTAAACAATGTACCGTACATCTACAGTATAAGTAGATGACGACGCAACGTGTAATGTTTAAAAAACAAATGCAGAGAAATTGAAAAATTATGGTTTTGTGGCGGTCAGGTGAAACATCCGCAGCCATCAGATTTCAAGAGTATACGTTGAAGTTATATAAAAAAGGTGTGAAAAGTTGTTAACCGTTTTAATGAATGTGAGTTAATTTAAGTTTGATGTAACTTCAACTTGTAAATAAAAGGGATTTTCAATACTATGTGTATAATGTAATTAGCGATCACAGCGCTCGGCCCATTTTTGATCTTGATTTAAAATTTACGTCTAGCTGCGTATTGTTTGTGTCAATCATTTGGAATTTTTTGTTTTTGGAAGCGAAAATTATTTGCCTTGTGCAGCGATATTCCATTACTCAACCCAACCTATTAAATGGTTTTGAAAACTCTGCGTATAGTTTGACCATTAGTTTATTGCTCTACAACACTTCACAATTTGAAGCCATATCAAGCACACTGTTACGGTACCGTAGTTTTGCGCTTTCTGTACTAAAAATAAGCAAAAAGGTTTGTTTTTATTTATATTATTATGTATACAGAATATTAAAAGTGATTGCTACGTAATAACGCAAGTTTGAAAAATGTTGTGTTGGTGAAAAAAGGTTTGATCATTTTCTCACAAACATAACGTTAACATTTTGTATATACTTTTGTATTTCTGGTTTTTGTGCGTTTTTAAAAGCTTACGTGGTATTACTATTTTGATAAACTGTTTTAGTATGTGACACCTATTCGCTAAAATAGCCTTGAATACGCTTGGTGTTTATTTTGAAGAGTTGTATAGAGCTAGTTTATCTCATCCTTGCTTGAGTTGGGGAGACCTGGTTTTCAGTGCGCCAACTTGTATTATTTTGATTCCAAACAAATTTACACGGGAAGATTTTGTCGTTTCTAAACTGGCAAGTTGTGTAGAATTATTACGTATGTTAGGACCGCAATGTCCGGCATTTAGATAATACAATACATGGGCTGATCCCATCATTTAACGAAGTGCGCAATGGTGTAATGAAAGCTAATGAAACAAAAAATGATATAATGATGCACTGTAACTTCAAGAAAAAATTATTAGTGATTTTTGTCATCATCAATTCAGTTTTGATCCAAGTTCTTCCCGTCAACGGATTAGGCCGGATTTCGTACGACTATTGACTTCACTACGCCTCGCCAGTTTGTTTGATCACTTGCATCCTCTTTCATCTGTCCATTTTTCATTTCATCCTCTACTTGTTTTTCGCACATTCGTTCGGGTCGTCCTCTTCCTCTGCTATCCTGCACTTCAAATTCCGAAGTCTTTACAATAGCGTTTTCATCTTCTTTCGTCAAAGCATCATCATACCACCGTTGTCATATTTCATGTTTAGGGTTTTTGATAAGTCATTGTTCTTCTATTGCTGTGGAGATTGGAGAACCCCCAGTTTTTCGAAATGTGCTCCATGATATACCTCGTGCAAATATACCATGATATGCTGCAGTTTAGTGGGCTTTCTATGCCCGATCACTTGTTTCCCGCCTAAAAATGCAGTTTCAAATTCTCAAGCGTAAAAGAGTTAATTAGTTGCCTATTGCACAGGTTTCCTTTAACTTGAGCATGACCTTCAACTTCTGGCTCCTGAAAATATGTCCGACGAAGAAAAGTTTATCTCGACGCCGTTTTTTGTGATAAATTAGTGGAAATTAGATTTTCTGCATCCGTTTTCTATTGCTGTGTTGTTTTGCAGCGTGTGTATTGCCCCCGTATTCATATAATTATAAGTTCAATATCCAGACACTTGTAGTGATACTTTTTAATATTTTTTAGTGTACTTCAAAATGACATAATAAAAGCAAATTTCAAGATTCTAAGAGAAGTGCTGGCGGTTGATGTTAGAAGAGTAGTTTATGATGTTTTGACATTTTCGGGCCAGAGTTTTAATTCATGATCATTCACGTTCTGAAGTTTGAAGGCTACCAGCGCGGATCTCCAGGAAAGAGCCACCAGAATGGCAGTTGCTTAAAACGAGCGTTGTGACAAAGTCCTCCCTGGAAGATCCAACGCTACCGCCCATTGCTCCACCTTTGAACGTTTTCTCAATGCCGTCACTTAGTCTACAACACCTGGCGAATATCGTTGGAGCATCTTACATTTTTACTCAATTTTTTTTTGATTTAGTCTTAAGGTCAATATCTGTTTAACACGAAGACTCCCCGTGGGTCCTTTCGCATGATTCCCCGTTCGTGAATTTTTATTTGAACTACTGCAGGAGTGCAGGTGCATCTGCGCTTCGTTAAATTAAGTTGCGGCAAATTAAATTGAAATTGAATTGACTGAAACGAACAAAACATGCTATAGTGGTCGTATGATTTTATGCCTATTGTGCTATTGTAATCTTATCAATGAATTACACAGGTGCTTTTAAATTTAACGTTTAAATTATTGTTGTTCAACTTGCGACACGGCTCAAACGCGGTCGATTTTTGCACTCAAGTTTATTGTGATCGAGGTAGGATGTTGAGATTAGTTGACTGATGTTGAATGTTGTGTGAAAAGTTTATTTTTTTAACGGTGGTGTCTCGATGAACACCTGTGGTCTATTCTTTCACGTGTGTGTGTTATTGCTACGGAACGAAACCGTAAAATTTTTTAAACAATATTGTTTAAAATGACCATTTCATAACCAAATAACGAATACAGACAAAAGGATTTCATATGAGAACACTGCAATATTACGGTTGGTAATTTGAAACAGGACTATCATTTTCTATGTTCATAAATGTGTTGTGCAGTGCTGCAAATCATAATATAACTAGATGGAAGCTTGATGAGCAGCAATCTCAGTGAATGACCGACGCATGTTGAACAATGAGATTCAAAAAAAAAAATATCGCTTTCCCGTTAAGAAATTAATTAGAAATATCATCTGGAAAAAAAGGGTTTGGAATTTCAAACATTGCCAATATATATTTTATTGACAACATAGTGACTGATCATAATAAAAAAAAACAAGCCTAAGACGTTGGAACTATGTCAAAATATTTGTCTCTTAAACAACTGCTGATATCAAAAAAAAACTAACGCACTAGCGTAGCACAAGCCTTCCAAAAATTGATTTTTGGGGGATTTCCCGGGGGGAAACCCCAAACTATGTCAAAATATTTGTCTGTTAAATATCTACTGTTATTAAAAAAAACTGGCACCCTAGGTTAAGCCATTCAAAAAATTGATATTTGGAGGGTTTCTTGGAAGTGTGTGGTACCTCCAAACTATGTCAAAATATTTATCTGTTAAATATCTACTGTTATCAAAAAACGCTGGCACCCTAGGTTAAGCCGTTCAAAAAATTGATTTTTGGGGGGTTCATTTAGGGGTTTTCCGGGGGTGTGGTACCCCCAAACTATGTCAAAATATTTGTCTTAAATATCCACTGATATTAAAAAAAACAAAAAACTGGCACCCTAGATTAAGCCTTTCAAAAAATTTATTTTTGGGGGGTGGTACCCCCAAACTATGTCAAAATATTTGGCTGTTGGATATCTACTGCTATCAAAATAAAAAAATTGGAGCCGTTAAAAAAATTGATTTTTTGGGGACACATTTGGGAGGGGTTTCCGGGGGAGTGGCTTCAAAAAACTTCTGGAAACAACATTGCGTTTGCAGCTTAACAACGTTACACAAAAATTAGATTTCAATGTTTTGTGGTTTAGGAGAAGGGCGTACAAGATTTAGGAAGAAAAAAAAGGAAAAACCTCATTGCGGCCAAAAGTGGGTTGGTAGGGACGAAAGGGATTCTTAAGACATACAACCTTGTGAAATATTTTTTGCCGTGCTTTAGCCGTTTTTGATTGAGACGGCTTTTACGCCAAACTTTTGTTGCGCTTTTCGGGTTTTAAAACCAAAGTCACGTGACCTATTGCCTCGAAATTTGGTTCAAATATACAACTCGTTAACCTCAAACTGCTGTCAAAATTTCATGTAGCTAGACCAAACCATTCTCGAGTTATAAGCAAAAGTCTGAAACTTCCGACTCGTTAGTTTGAAAATGGCCGAGTAAAAGCATTTTTACACTGAGCTGGAGGCAAAAATGCCCATTTTCAGTGTTTCGTAATCAAATCCCTCAACAATAAAAACTTTCTACTCGAACTAAATTAACTTTGAGTCAAATTTATTTAAAATTGTCGCCCAGTAACTTGAAACTGCTAGGGTGAGAGGAAGTTTTCCAATTTTGAGGTGAGGAAAAATCACTGAAGCAAAATTTTAACAGTTTTTGGTTTATATTTACAGTAGCCTAACTTAAATAACGGCATAAGACGTTTTTGTAACGTATCTTTTTAATTTAGGCGTTCCATGGTTTAGATAAAAAAAAAAAATTATAAATAAAATCAGAACCGCTAATGACGTCATTTTGCGACTTCATTGACGGCACAAAACGTTTTTGTGTAGTATCACTTTGTCTTAGGCGTTTTACGGTTTGGATTGAAAAAACGAACTTATAAATAAAATTTGAACTGCCAATAACATCATCAACTCCAAACCTTTTTTAATTTGGTAAACATCCACACCGAAGACAAATTTTGTATTTCCAAGACGTCTTAGCCTATGTAGCTTACGAGTTAAGCGGGGGAGATTTCTTCCGTGAAAATGCGTTGGACAAATAACTTGCCTAAATTGGGATTAAATCGTAATTGATCAGAGGTGTACTCCTCGAGGACGTCCTTACGTTTTGAAGGCCTTGGCCTCGAAGCCTACAAGTTCTTGAAAATATCCTGTGCTCGGCTCGAGGAGGCATTATTTTTTGATTGGTTAAAAAAGAAAATAAACAAACAAAAAATAACCTAAAGTTTTGGCTGTCAATTCGTTTCCTTTCCTTATTAGAAAAATATAATGCGATTGCCAAGTCATAGTAAACCTTATTTTAAATGGCGTTTTGTGAAAACTCTAATCAGAGAACAAGAGGGGGGAAAGGCAGTGTAGAATAGTACTTTTTATTTCGGTTAATACTTCCGGTGCGGGTGGTGCAAACAATAAAGGACTACATTTTCAAACGCTAAGGGCTTCGCCCCCATATTCCCGAAACAGCCCCCCCCCCCGAAAAGTTTTGGCATTATTAGAAAAAATAATGATTTGTTATTTTTATATTTCTACAATTGTAGGCCTTTTGAAAGGGGGGGGAATGTCTTCAATGCCTTCCTCCGTAACACAGCCCTGCTGGGATCCTCTGGCTATATGTTTTTTGCTGTTAAATACCTTATGTTAAATTTATTTTACAAACTGTCATTTGACGCCGGAAACGTTCGCGCTCATTATTGGTAGGCAATAGGCAGTAGATACGAGACCATAGAAAGGCCTCACGTGCACTGAAACGTAGAAAAAGATTGACTTAAGATTAAGATTCGGCAAATGTGGGAAAACTAGCGGTTTTTTTAACTTAACTTTTACGGTATTTTCTTTTTTCAAATTCTTTTGAAAATCTAATTGTGTAATCAATCTTTTTTAAAATTCATAAAAATTACTATTTTTCTAAAAAAGAAAAAGACTAAAATAATTATTCAACCTCTTCAACGGAAGCATGGGAACTTTGCCATCGCCCCAGATCTTCGTTTTTTCCAAGCACTTGATCTTGCAAATACCGGGTACGGTACGTAACCTCAATTCCTTTCAAAAACGTGAATTTACAGTATTTTGCAATATTTGAAAACATTAATATCATCATAGTCGCTATGCAATATTGAAAACTATATTTTAAAAAAATTCCGTGAAAAAAGTCGTTTAACCGCACAATAAAATTTGTGTTTTAGAAACTACTAAAAACGTGTTGATCCATAATCAGTTGACGTTTGCGCGGGGACCCTAACTGATGAAATTAAGGCCTTAAAATTTATCGTTTTCAGATTTAGAATTTAGTTATTCCTATTCACAAGTTACGGCCTTAAAAGGGCATTTAAGTCGAACATTTGTTTACTCGGCTTTCTTTCAAAAAACTTTTGACAGATCTGAAGACCAAACTCACCAAATTTGAGTCTTCTGTGACTTTCAGTTCCCAAGATATTGTTGTTTAGATTTCCCTTTGGAAAGTTTTTTCTACTTGGAAATTTTGCCAAGGTTGCCAATTAGAAACAAAATCTCAAAAACTTACTGTATGTTCTTAGTTCTCAAGTTTTTGCAGCAGAGGTAGTACAAAGCAAAAGTTCAGAATTGCAAATTAACCGCGTTTCAAGTAAATGTAACCCAGCTTTCCAAGTGTTAATCTCTTGTTTCAAAGCTGACAAACTGGAAACACTATACAGTAAGAGGAAAATTGTTAACTTTGAACTGCGATATTTTGAAAACGTTAAGAAATAGAGCATTTAAATTAAAAAGAATGCATTTTAGGTTTTTTCAACATTTAGGTCAACAGTCTTGAATGCCCTTTTAATTGTTTCATAACCACGAACTAGGCTAACCAACATTGTTGCTACCACGTAAAACTTCAAAATAACATTCAAGATTTTTTGAAACTGCCATTTTCGAATTATCATCAAGAAATTATCGAAATGCAATATCTTTCGCACTTAAAAATAATAAAAATTTGTCGACCATAATTTACAAAAATTTTTGTCCTTGGCCTTGGCCCCCATCATTTCTGTATTTGGCCTCGAGAAGGTCTGTTCTCGAAAAGTCAGTCCTTGACCTGGGATTTTTTTGAGTCCTTTGCCTCGAACGTTGTGTCCTCTGTAACTAATATCTTTATCATTTTATTACCAGTCGGTTGCAATGGAGACGTTGCGCTTGGGACTCGGTTTCGTTAAACCGTCAAACGAAGAACCGTTAAACAGTGAGAAATGGTACCACTGCAGCCGCTTAAACAACTTTGGAATTGAATCATGAATCTATCGCTCAAGAAACGAGCGCTGAACCGCTTGATCAGCACATGGGTCATTGTCTTTCATTTTATGATTTGTGGAATTAAACGGAAAAATTTTGTAAAGTAGAATATGAGATCATTAAAAACTGGTTCTGGTAAAAAATAATAATAAATTCAAAAAATTGTGGACATACCAGAACCTGTTAAATAACACTCTGAAGTGCTTGAAAACACGATTGTAATTTAATGGCAAAATTATTATGGCTTGATGAACGCGCCATAAAATTTAATTTCGGAACAAGTTTTTCTGCTGTTGGATAAGTTATAAGAAGTGCAAGGCCGTAATCATGCAAACGAGTTTAGGCAGCGATCAGCGAAATTTTAGCAGAGCGTAATATATTGATACTTGTCATTTCGGACAATCAGGATTTTGCTAAGTGTGCACAAAAGCTAAAATTATTCCATTCACAAAAGTGTAGTCATTAGGCAACGTGTTGAGCTTTATACTTTACTGCATTTCAAGCGTGTCACAGTCGGAGATCTGGAGATGCCTACGCCCCCAGCTGCCGGGCTATTTTTTTGATTTTTCGGGAAAAAATAGCCATTTGTAAAATATTTTAAAAGTTTTTAGATCCACTTGAGAGACCTGGCAAGATTTTGGAGCCATTTGAAAGAATCAAATTGCCAGCCAAACCTTATTCACTGGTCGAGTGCACAGCATGTTTAGAGCTTGTTTCGTTTAAATTTTCGTAGTGATTTGGTCAAGATGGGGTGCAGCCCCCATAGCTCCCTGGTGGCTCCACTGTGTAAAATTATCCAAGTGGGGGTTCAAGTACGCCAATCCCTCCGTCAGATTACGGCTCTATAGATCAGAGTCTGTTGAGGGTAGAAATTTCGTGTCTTATGAAAACATTATTTTGAAAGCACTATATCATGTCGTTTGGACTAATACGCAGTCAGAAGGTTAATAACTTAATTATTTCTAAACTTACAATTAACCATTAAAGGCGGTGAATCATCCAGCCAATTCCAGTGGTTTACGATAGCCAAAATTGAACTATAATTTTTGATATTTTTTGTTTTAATTTTGGGGCTGCGGTTGCAAAGATATTCAACAAATACAAAAAGAATCCCCCCGAAAAAGTTTTTGGAAACTCTGAGTTTTGTTCTTTCCGCCAAAACCACAGTAGGCCTAATAGTTTAGAGAACTTTGGTTTTGGCGGGAAGAACAAAACTCAGAGTTTCCAAAAACTTTTTCGGGGGGATATCTTTTTGTATTTGTTGAATATCTTTGCAACCGCAGCCCCAAAATTAAAACAAAAAATATCAAAAATTATAGTTCAATTTTGGCTATCGTAAACCACTGAAATTGGCTGGATGATTTACCGCCTTTAATGACGTCTCCGAATTTTAATTGTTTGATGCGACGCCAAATGACGTCATAATCATAAAAAAATGATACTAGCATTTTCCTTAAACTTCATTGAATCCCTTAAGTTTTCAATTTTTATCATCAAAAATGATGAAAAACATAGGCTACTGTTTGCTTTAATACTGATGTCAGCATTTATGTGTGGCGCACAAAAAAACTGCAATCCGGTAAAAAATATCAAAACAAATACAAAGGCAACACTTTTAGCTTATAAAATAAAACAAAATGGGATTCATTTCTTGAATTTTCTTTGATATTTTACGTAACTGTCTTTCGAGCGGTTGCTGGGCCTCGCAGCGTTATAAGCGTAGAAATTGGAGCTGAAAGTGTTAGTGGCGCTAGAAGGCTGAGAAGTAAGTGAAGTTTGTTGCGTCGAAGTCCAAGCGTTTGTTGGGGAATGGACTACAGATGGGAGCATGTAGGGACGTTTCGCATAGTGTTCTTGTAAATTAAGCGGCGTGTGGTTCTCCGTGGAAAGAGTTCGTTTTCTGTCAGAATTGTTCGTAGGAACGGCCCAAGAAGGCGTCGGATTTCTGTCCAAAGTGTACTGAAACTTTGGCCTGTAATATTTGTTTCCACTGTTGTGTCGGATCCGATTGACTCCTTTCAGCCTGTGCTCTCGACTCCGTTTTTCGTTGATGCAACAATACAGCAGAGACGCGCCAATCCCAAGGATAATGATGATGCTGACGCACGCGGTGATGATGGCAATCTGCATGTTGGTCAGCCCAGGAACACCGTTGTCTGGAAAAAAATGTGAAACTCTGCTGAACTCGAGATTACGTTTGGCAACATTGACTAATGACGTAGAACCACTACCATATTACAGGAGGTCTTAAAGTGTGAACTGTAAAAATCTTAAAAGAGATACAGCTCGAGATCGGTTTTATTGAAGAAATGAGAACTACATGACGTAATAAGGAGGTGGCCTAAACCTTGTTCTGCTATTCCACTTCACCGTGAAAATAGATTTAATCCGCTTCGTTCCGTACTACTGGTGGCTCTGCGTTTCATATATTCGTGACACTCGAAAACGATGGCTTCGCAATTAACGCGATGGTTGACCACTGCAACTACAGTACAGCAACAAAAATACGATACCTTCTTCGCAGTACACAGCTCTACCAGACCACTGGTTGTTTGTTCCTTGGCAAGTTCTCCGGGCCTCCCCCACCATCGAATAGCCTTTGGCGCAACTGTACTCAACCACGGCGCTGTAGCTAACCCGACGTCCGGGCTCGGCAATCGATGGGCTTCCGTACTCGTCATACACCTTCCAGAACGTGTGCTGAGGCGGTGCCATGTCAGAAGTAATTTCACAAGAGATTGCTGCCAAAATAAGCGTTATGGAGCTTCGGGGTGAAGTGGTAAAAAACTATACCATGCTGCAGAGGTGGAGCCAGTATAAACTGATGGTGACGTCATCGAGTCTTTTCGGGAATTTAAGGTGCTGAAAAAGTTGCTGAAATCCGGAATTCTTATCATTTTTAATTCTTATAACTGCGTAAAAGAAATTTAACTTTAAATCAAAATTTAAAAATTGAAAATTTATGACTTAGTTTGAAACTTAAAAATTGAAAATTGAAAATTTATGACTTAGAATTTGAAAATTTATGACTTAGTTTTTATAGCGAACTGATGTTGTAAAAATGATACAAATTAGAAAATTGTTGGTGGTTAATCTTCTGAAGCAGTGCTGGGTGATATACAAATTAAAATCAGAGCAAAATACAACAATAAAAATCCCAGTAAAAGGTTAAAAGCATAACAGTCTTTTTCGTCCTAATGACTCATTAGTTGTTAGTGTAACTTGTAAAAGAATTACTATAGTAATAACTAATAACTAAAACGTTGGAATTCTCTAAGTGAGCCAAAACTGCGTAGCTTAGCAGTATTAAGCAGTTTTGGTTATTTCAAGTTTTTGGGGGTGCAAGCGCAATTTTTGGGGGGCAAAATAAAGGTCTCTATGGAATAAAGAGCTGATTTTGCCCTCGAACTTACGGTGAAGACCAAAAAAAATGTCTTCACGGAGAAAAAAGCTAGTTTTACACGCAAATGGCTGACTCAGGTTATTTTCTTGCGTTAAAATCACGTTTAGTTGAAATCATTTGGGGGGAAAGTAAATTTTGGAGGGGCAAAGTGACGGATTTGAGTACTGCACATACTGTACATATGTTGCATGAAATTTTGTTAAAAATGACCTTCAACTGAAATTATTTGGGGTGAAAGTAAAATTTTGGGGGGCAACTGTCCCCCTGCTCCCCCTTGACTACGTGCCCGATATGGTGTCCATGCTTAGTGATGCTAGGGTAATGTGGTTGAGCTAAGTGGAGTGCCAGTGTGATACTGGTAGAGAATCCTCTTTCTGGTGAACTGTTGTCGGAGTTCGGTCAGAATAATCTGAGAAGAGGGTATGGTGGCAAGTGCAGAAATTGCCCTCGTGTGTGGTTTCAAGGTTCGAGTGGGCTACCAGGATAGGCTAGGTGTAAATTCAGATGCTCATGAAGCACTAGCTTAACGGGAAAGCAGATATGCGAAGGATGTGATTTCTTCCACTTACGTCGGCACTCAGGAGAATCGACATCTTCTTCGTTGCTCCACTGTCCGTGGCTGTTGCAGAAGATTACGGTTTTCATTCCTGGCGTGGTGACGAGGATGAAGCCCTCCTTGCAGCTGTACATCAGAGGTCGACCCATGAAGTGGTAGTGCTCGTCCGATCCGTTTAGTGTTATTCCCAGCTCTTCAAACTGCTTGGGTTTACCGCAACGTATTGCTGTAACAAAAACAGAATTTCTTTAATATTGTATAACGTCCGGGTCAAAAGGACACCTTTTATTGCAGTCGCCCGGTGTGGTTGAACAACCTCTGATTACGCTACAGCTTGAGTGAAGAACCGAATGTATTCGATTTTGCCTTTACTTGTCGCTATGTAGGAGTGTGACTCTACAATATGTTTGATTTCTTGACCCAGTGTTTGGGTAAATTAATCTTAGATCCAAGTGACCACAGCCCCTCACTAGCAGCGAGGACATGCTAATATATATTTTTCACTAAGTTAATTGTTTAGGCCGCATGTACTAAAATGAAAGTAACGATTACATGCTTTTGAAAGCTAAAATTATGAAACAATAATTACCTTAATCATAAACTGCAGGCACTTATTTCATATTACACTACAGTATTTTTTTGCCGAAGGCTAAAGACTCGAGATTTAATTCAAAACAATAAAGAAATGAAAAGCATGGGCTGAATCGATGGGTCCAAGTGAAATAATAATATGTTTTTGTTTTTAGTTTCCATGTCCCACTTATAGCACTGCTTTATGACGTCAATAGAATAAAATTTTAACACAACCCAGCCTCCTATAAATATCATAAAGCTTATCCATAAGTGGGACATGGAGTCGCGGTATTAGTAGCTTTTCTTGAGACTGGAACAAAGGAAATTCCACCTCATGACTCCACTTTTCCATTTCCAATGTCGGATCAATGGAACATGGACTCAGTCGGATTTACTCAGTACAAGCTACGGAAGAATTGGATTCGTGATGCATAAACGGGGACCGATAACAACTGCAGTTTACAAATGCGGAGCAGAACAACTAGCTCCGTATTCCGTGACTCCACCACTGCCCTATTTACTCCACCTCAAAAGCAGTAGCTGAACTGTTTTGATTAGATGAAAAGAAAATCAAATTTTTGCATGAAGATTGTTTAAAGATTACTGCTGACATCTAAGAAAGGAGCGGAATCAACCACAACATGTAACAAACCAGTAGCGTAGCCAGAGGGGGGTTATAGCCTCCCCCATTGGCCTGAAAAGTATGCAAAACTGCACGTTTTTTGTGCTTTTGAGGCCGATTTTTGTTCCAAAAATGAAAATAGCCCCTCCCCAATGGGATTGGCGAGCAGAAGTTGTGAAAGACTTGGGGTGATTTGGACCACCAAAGTGGAGTTTTTTTTTTTTCTGGACCTCACCTAAAGTTGGTCTGGAAAACTGTCTGAATTTTGGTAAAGACCTTTTTTTTTTGGAGATCACCTGATTTTGACAAAAAAAACGCCCCAATCTGATTCAAGACTAATGAAAATTTTGGTCAAGTTCGTTTACTGTTCTTTCCAGCTTCCAAAAAAGCCCTCCCTTCGCGAATTCCTGCCAACGCGACTGTAACAAACTAACAAAAACCGCAGCAATCTCAAACAAATGCTGAAGTGGTTTTAGCCTGCGCGTTGCGGAAATTGCGCTTGAGCTGTACGGCATGAGATATAAGCAGTAACGCCGAAATTGATGACAAGAGTTTTGGATAACTAGCAATACTGGCGCAAAGTTGATTCAAACATCGTTTGGGAAATTCCACCAGATAGTTATTTCAATTAATTACAGTATTTGAAAAATATTATTAACTTTTGACGTGCTTTTCTTTGTTTCTGGCGATCAATTTAAATGTATCTACTGGTCAGTCAAGCGATCAAGCCATAAAAGGAAGCGTCCAAAATATGACAGATTCTTCTGTACAGTTATGTAGGCTAAACCAGAGTTGAAAGTCGGGCCGGGCTTTTCGGTTCGATTTTGGACCGAGGTCGCAGATTAAGATTGACAAAAGTTTTGGCTTAATCCTGGCCTGATACGTGTCTCGTGCTTAAAATAGTTATGAAACATCATCAAAATAACTTTGCATCACTGAATGAAGACTTCTTTTAAGCATCGATGCGATTATTTCCACGAAGTTATTATTATTACGTCACAATTTATCAGGGCTGTAGGTCTCGAGACCAATTTTTTGTGGTCTCGGTCTCGGTCTTGGTCTCGGGTGTTTCGCACCGGTCTTGGTCTCGAACCGTTGTGGTCTCGGTCTCGTAGCTCAAAAACTGGTCTCGAGACCGGGTAATTTTTGTAAGTAAAAAAAATAGCTAATTTTGTAATTTTTGTTAGAAAAAATAAAATAGCGAGATTGTGTAAATTTTGTAAGTAAAATGTAGGTTTGTAAGAAGCTAACGAAGCGGTTACATTACCGGTTCGACAAAGAGGTTTTGCACCTGGAGATTAAGATTGTCGCGTTTGTACATGAGAAAAGACGTCATTCACACATAGCGGTTTTGATGACGAGGAACAAAACTACAGAGTCCAAGCAAAACTACAGAGTTCTTGCCCAATTCGAGCCCTGCAGATGTTTTTGCGACTTTTTTAATCCCCATGTAATAGAAGTTTTTGTGTCAAAGGATGTACACAATGCTACTATTTTGAGATTATAGAGTGCTGCACAAATAAGTGAGAAATTTTTTGGCAGTCGTTTAAGCAGTTGATGAAAAAAGTTCGCCTTTTCGCTTTTGCTATTTTACGACGCTGCAAACAAAAAACCTCAATTCGAAGTAGAAAAAGGTATGGGAATTAAACTGTTTTACAAACATAGTCGCTAAAATTGACGTCGATGCTCTCAAAATTTAAGAACAAATCAAAAAACAAATGAGGCTGAAAATCGGCAAAAAATAAAAAACAGCCAGTTACAATTCAAAATTTACTGATTCTTATCAAAAAAGAGTGAAAACATTGTGTACATATTACTTTATTGTCGATTGTAGTCGCGTAGCCAGGATTTCGCAAGGGGGGAGGAGGGGCTTTTTGGAAGTTTGATACAACCAAAAACGAACTTGACCCAAATTTTCATTAATCTTAAATTAGATTGAGGTGGTTTTTCTGTCAAAATTAGGTGATCTCCGAAAAAAAAAAAGAAAAAAAAGTCTTCACCGAAATTCAAAGGGTTTTTCCGGCCGAAATCAGAAACTTAAGGGTTTTTTTCGGCCAAATGCAGGTGATCTCCAATAAAAAAAAGGTCTTCACCGAAATTTAAAGGGTTTTTCCGGCCGAAATTAGAAATTCAGAGGGTTTTTCTGGCCGAAATTAGGTGATCTTAAAAAAAGGTCTTCACCGACTTTGAATGAGCTCCAGAACCAAAAAAATCCACTATTCTGGTCCAAACAACGGTAAGTTTTTCACAACTTCGGCTCCCAAATCCCTTTGGGGGGGCTGTTTTCATTTTTGGAGCAAAAATCGGCCTCAAAAGCACTAAAAACGTGCTATTTAGCATATTTTTCAGGCCAATGGGGGGGTTCGAGCTCCCCCCACCCCCCGCTGGCTACGCTACTGGTCGATTGTTGACAACAGTGATATACTAACCTACAGTATATATTTTGTCTCTCTGTCAACAGCAAACAAACCCACTACTTTAAAATTGGCAAATTTTGTTTGTTGATGTTGTATAGGCCTAAGCTAAATATAAAATGACAAGTGACGCAAACAGGAGGGCAAAGTGGGCTGCAGCTCTCCTCTTTTTAGTCATATCACTTACAAAATTTGATTCATGAATGCAAGCATTTAAACGTGTCATGGATTTGACCTGTACAGGTGAAGAAAAGGGGCTAAAGTGGTTGAGCAATTTAATTCTTTCAAACGACTTCCGAATCGTAGCAATTAAGACGTTCTTAGCGATTTTAGCAATTAAGAATCTTAGCAATTAAGTACTTCTAAAAACGTGCGAAATATGATTCAAATGGTTATTTTTCACGAAAAATGACAAAAATTGTCTAGCGACTGGGGCAAACCTCTGGATGTGATACGATTAAGTTACAACAGTTTGCTCAGCGCGACGAGAAGACAGTGCTGCGAACTCGAACTTGAACTCGAAAAAACTCGGTATTTTTGCCGAACTAGCTCTCGAAAAAATAATTTTGCTGACCTCAAACTTGAACTCGAATAAAACTGGCCGAGTTCGTAGAACGAAATTTAAAGATTAAAAAATTCTGTGAAATATTTTTATTGATCAAGCTTTGTAAATTGAGATTGTGATTTTCCCAACAGTGCATGTTTTTCACTTTTTATGCTTAGGCGACCTAGAAAAACAGCTAGGAGTATAAAAAAAGAAACAATTAAGGTGGAAAAGCGACGCAACGTTTTATCTTGAGCAAGTGATAAGTGATAATAATTAAGTGATAAGGAATTTGTCTGTTATATAGCGAAACCTTTACTATCATTGCGTTAACAGTTATCTACTCCCATGATTCTCAACCTATGGGTCGCCTAAAAATTTTTTAGGGTATTTTTTTTGTTAACATCTACTAAGAGTGAAACTTGCAGAAAGCAATACAGTAATAAAATAAACGCATATAGTAGTCAACCCTAGTTGCATTTTTGTAATAAAAAACTCCAGCAATGAAATTTTGAGTTTCTCAAGATCGCAAAGGTGTAAAACGCTTTGAAGTGGTAAACGATATATTTTCAAATTAAATCTTTCATTATGCTTGCTGTAATACGCCGAAGCGTGTTACAAGTTTACTGGGCCTATCTCCGCGTCATTGCGCCCTGGCAACACAGCTCTTTTCGGAGAAATATCGCAGCGTTGTCGAGCCGTTGGCAACACTTTGTCCGATTTGACTGGCCCGAGATTTGAATCTCAGACCTCCCGCTCCAGAGACGAACGCGTTACCGCTCGACCAACTAGCATAGAATTCACGCAGTGAGGAAGCTTTGTGCTCGTGGAGACTAGAAATCAAAGGTCAATTGAGAACCAACGGTCTACTCTACAGTTTGTAAAAAAAGTATGAAACTTGGATAGTATTTGCAGCTCAGTGGAATAAATCTGCGAGTTTAATTTTTGACAAAAAATGAGCAATTATAAGAAATGAGTTTGAGATTGAAAAGATTCACGATATATGAAATAAGTCGCGGCAGTTAATTATTGCAATAAAATTAATTTTGGTTACACAATTTTCGAATTAAAAGCTTCATACAAAATTTTGTATTAAATAGGCTAGCACAACGCAAAAGTGTGAAGTCTTAGTGAAAATAGCTTTTAAGCAAATTAGTGCGGTCTATTCGTGACAGAAAAGTACGTTGTTTATCGTATTTGATGAATTCAAAAATCTATATTTTACTTTTAACAGAATATTAAGCAACATATGATAGTCCTTAAATTATCATTTATTGTTTCATTAATTTTGTAGTGGCAAATATTCATAGCAGAGCCATCGCTATTTTTATCGAACTTACACTCGCAAAAATTTAAATTTTTGAACTCGAACTTGGACTTTCTAAAATAGACCGAACTCAAACTTGAACTCAAATAAAAATCGATCGAGTTTGCAACCCTGCAAGAAAATATTTTTCAGGTAAAATTTGTATTGTTTTGTTTAAGCCTTCTCTTAGCATAATCGTAGTTACGCGCTTAGAAAATCCCCCCCACCTCCTAATTGAAACTCCTGGCTGCGTTTTTGTAGCTATACCTTTAATACAGTACTTCAAATATACAAATAGCTTTTTACAATTTTTTTGTAATTTTATTTCATTAAGTTTGCGTCAGTTTTATTGACCCGTAATTTCTGACAAAAACAAAGGTGACCAGGCTTCGAGCTTTGAATAAGAGGCATTAAGTTTAGTTAAAGGATCTCTTTTTTTGGTGAAAATCTACATAGAATGATCTGTTTAGATGTTTTGTTGAAGTAATCATCGCTTGGACTAAAGCACTTTGTCATCTGAATCAATTTATATAATCATAAAACCAACTTATGAGCAAATATGAGCTCCAAAAACTTTTTTTTCAAAAAATCGAAAAAGCTAATGATGACGTCATTTTTTCGGTCTCGGTCTTGGTCTCGAACTTTGCCGGTCTCGGTCTCGAAGCCAAAATTGAGATCGAGACCGGTCTTGGTCTCGGTCTTGGTCTCGGAAACATTTTGCGGTCTCGGTCTCGGTCTTGGTCTCGGACGAGTCGGTCTCGACTACAGCCCTGCAATTTATCATCATCACCAATCATCATCATCACCACTACGTAGTTTTTTTCATATTTTTGGGTTCGGGCCTGAACTAGTCGTCCCGTTTACAATTCTGGACCAAAGTGCAAATATGGTGCAGGTGTTTGACGTAATGCTAATGTTTTGTGAACACCAACCTTCACAAGGATCTGAAACGTCGTTCCAGGTGTTATCGTTTTGGCAGACCCGCGTTGGGGTGGCATCTTTTTTTAGATCGTATCCTTCTTTGCAGCCCAGCACAACTCTCTGGCCAGCCGCAACGGAAGCATTGGTAGTCCCTTCCATTATCATCACTCCGGCGTAATCCGATCCTCCAAAATTCTCACACACTAAAATTATTTCAAAACATCAGTCGGCAGCGTGGCTGAGAGGGAAAAAGCGTCATTTTTAGGAATAACCTACTCCCATAAACCGGGTTCACCCCGCACCCTGGTCTCCCTGTAGCGTCCTTTTATGAAAACTACGTCTGCTTGGTGGCTTCGAACAACCAGCAAATTTACATGGGAAGAAGTCAAACGTCAACCTGAAAACTTGGAAACTGAACAACTCCTAAGAGGGTGCGGATTCGTCCAAAGGATAGCGCCACTGTCGCTTCCTCGTCAGTGAAGCATAACGATGCATCAATCAACTATTTAATCAACCACACTCAAAAGGCTTCACACTGTCTCTTTTTAAAGCTGAACGTCAGGCAGAAAGCTGTAAATATCAATTTTTATAGTCTTTTAATTGACCCGACCGGGAATCGAAGCAGAGTCTACCGTTCAGCAGCAGATACTTCTATCTTTTTAACCACTGATCGGTTTTCGAGCTTAATCCGCTTTAAGAGGGACGTTTACAACTTTCAAGCCTTTCATATGGCAAAAAGACAAACATGGAGAATGGAGATAAATTACGCAGCCTCTCTCTGATGAATGAATATTGAACTAAAAAGTTGCAGAAAAAAATGATTTTCTAGAAAAATGCTATTAACATCATTAAAGAAAGACACCTAAGTGGGTTTCAAGCAAGCAGTGGTCGTTGGAAAAAATCAAATTAAGTTTATTGTTTGCCAAATACATCGAGAAAAGAAGAAAAAGCAAACACAATCATCAATTAAAACGTTAATTGTAATGATGGTACTGAATCAATAACATATATATCATCAATAACAGTAAATATCAATATATTATCAAAAATCTATTATCAATAACAGTAACTTTTAAAATACTTTCAGAAAACTAAAATTAATGGATTATCAGCTGGGAAACACCAAAAAACTGGAAAGTTTACGAGTGAAGGCGCTTCCTAGATTGTTCACACTTGGAAAATAAAATGGGCTCAATGAATTAATTAAATGATAGGCTGTGCAATGCAAACCACTCATCTTCAACATGCGAGAAAAGCAAACAACAACTTTAGTTGAAAAAGTAAACTAAACGTATCAAGCGTTAAAAAAGTTGAAAAAGTAAAGAATTTGGTAGCAGAGATCGATTTCGCGGAATTATCTCTTAGCAGTATTTCTTCAATTGAAATCGTTTGTGCTAACTGCTAAGCGCTAACTCCTGTAATTTACAATCTGATTATTTTCCATGTACTGAAGTGATCATTACTTGTCTCAATTTCAAAATATATTTTAAGCGAAGCGCTAAATCAAAGAATGGAGTGCATGTAAAAAGCTTTGAACAAACATGTGAATGAGCTCCAAAACTTCCAATTTTGCAGTGGCGTCGCTTGGGGAGGGGGGGGCGGGCTTTTCCCCCTAGTGTCACCATTTTGGGGTAACGCCATTTTATGATAGGCCTGCCAATCAAACGAAAAAGAACACAACAATATGTAGCACACTGGAACGGACTAAAAAATGATTTAAAGCATCTTTGGACCAGTTACTTAGAGGGGAAGCGCTAATGTGTCAAAAATATTACTCAAAAATCAGTAAAAGTTTTTAAAACATTGCCAAACTAAGCAATCAAATTTGATCGCTTGTTAAAACATGCTAAATAGAGGTTTCATAAAAAAATATATAGGCTCAAGAATAGGGGATTATTCAGTATTAGTTAATTACCAGTCACTTTGTCTCAAAAATCGTTCCGTCAGCCCTTTCCCACCAATATTTTTTTCTGTTAAATATAGGCAAAATGGATTACTCCTTGTGAGTTTCATTGAACAACAAGATTTTATGATTTGCGGTACCGGCTTGTAAATAAAAGAACTGAAATTTTATCTTTAGCCACCTCCCCCATAGCCGCTTCCCAGTTTAATCATGTTTTTGCATTGCTGATTTCTATGTCACATTTCAAAAGCATTAATTTTTATCAAAATAGGCCTAAAATTAAGTTTTTGTTTGCGAAAAAATAAAAATTTTCAAGCGCTAGGGGCTCCGCCTCCAGACCCCCGAAACAGTCCCCTATTGCACATTTCTGGCTAAGCGCCTGAGTCCAATCATGTTTTAGCACTGCTAATTTCCATGCTGCTGGAGTTTAAAAGGCATTAATTTTTATCAAAATAAGCATAAACTTAAGTTACTTTTGCAAAAAAAAGTTTTTTTTCGAGTGCTGATAGGAGCAGAGCTTTTATATCCCCGAAACAGCCCCTCCCCAGTTGCAGATTTCTGGTTACTAGCCTGATACTAAACGTGTACTGCTCATACTTTCAAGTTTTAGAATCTTACAACGAGAAGTTGTTGAGCTGGCCAAATGACAACCGCTTTCTATTGTAATGAAGTAGTACCGTTATCTTTAAAATATAGCCTTCTGCAGCGTAGTATACGTTATAAAGGGTGACACCACAAAATTCCGCCCCGAGTGTCACCATGCTTAGCGATGCCACTGCAACTTTGTACCTGCTTGTGGATCGAAACTCCGATAGAGAGCGCGGAATCCGTTGAAGGTTGCCTCTGGATCAGTTTTGAACTCAATCCTCATTTGATTTCCAGTTGTTCTCACTTTTTGAGGGTTGCCACTCCCACAGTAAGTGGCTAGCCAGTCGGTTGCTCGGCGATATGGACCATCGTAGATTGCGACAAAATCACGTGAGCAACCTTCGTTTTGCACCTCCTGCTCCAGCTGAAAACTACGTCATACAATCGTTATAAGCAAACTAGAAAAGCAAATTGTGCTTGGAGCTTTGAAGTCAACAGATTAGGCAGATAAAATTTAATCTCATTTTACATGGACAAATACCAAATTTAAACAGGCCATTTGGTAGAGCGGTAACGCATTCGTCTCTGGAGCGGGAGGTCTGAGGTATAAATCTCGGGCCGGTCAAACTGGACACAGTGTTTCGAACGGCTCGCCACCGCTGCCCCATTTCTTTGAAAGGAGCTGTGTTGTCCGGGCGCAATGACGCGGAGATGGGCCCCGCAAACTCATCACACAGTTCGGCGTAACACAGCGAGTATAATGAAAGATTGATTTGAATTTTGAAACACCAAATTTGGTGTGTGGGCTGGTGTTCACCAAATTTTTTTGTAAAGACTGGTTTAGGGTTGATGACGTCATTTCGGTGATGTCACACTATATTTTGACAAAATGACGTCATAAACAATGCGATTTTCGCTCGTAGGGTTGTTAGTTGGGCTAGAATCATTTTGAAACGGAATCAAATAACTTGATCAAAAACAAATCAAACTGAAACTGAATCAAACAAACTGTTTTTTGAAACTTTGCCATAGGTACTGCAGAAGATGAAAGCGAAAAATCCAAAAGCAATGGCTGGAACAAAACCGCGAGTATCAAACGTTAAAATTATTTATAAAAGTTTTTAGATTTAACCCAAGATGCTTGGCAACGTAATAGATATCCAACTGCCTTTAATTCCCATTTTAAAAACGTCGATTTTTTTCAATAAATCAGTGATTAAGTGGAAATCTGAAGGGATGTTCAAACAATCTCAATATTCATTTGCTTTAAAATTGAAGAACATCTTGGTTATATTTAATCTGCAACCTACACGAATCTTGGAGTAATATTATTTCAACAAATACGCGATTTGCAAAAGCTGGTGTTCTTTTACTTACTCCCGGAATTCGATTTCAATAATCTTCGAAGGAGGAACACTGAGCACCCATTCACAATTTGCTCCATTTGGGTAGAGATTGGGGTAATTTGGGGAAAGCAAAATTCCGCTTGTTTCAAAAACTTTTCCTCCGCAATTCGAGTCCGTTTCAATGGAATACGACTCGTCTAAAGAGCAGTGTTTGTTATTGAACACGGCAAGTACAAACGTCTGTAATATTGGTTTCTGCAAATCCTCCTAGTCACATGAATACGTACAGCAACAGCTACCCAATCGAATCCTGTCATATATTGAAGAGGAAGCAATTTATATACATATTACGGTACAATAGTGCAGAAAGGCAAAACATACCGGTATCTCTATCATCCCTATTAGCAGAAGCTGGTGGTGGTTCTTAATCTAGCAAAAATTTTGACAAAATGAAACAAAATGAAATAGGATTGACGGTTGATTACATAAAAAAAAAATTGGGGCGTGGGATAAGGAGAAAGCGGTCGAGAATGAATTCCATCACCTTGTTCCACGCTGCCGTGCAACTGTACAAGATCGCTTTGTCTTTAAACAAAGAGAGTAAGCATTCAGCTATGATTATGACCAAACGCTAACACTGTTTAATTTCTTGAAGCCATATAACCGTGTACTTTGAATAATGCTAGTGAAAGTTACTTTTTTAGAAAATAATTTCAAGAAAAAATTTAACTTTTAAGTTTAACATATATTTCCTGGAAACAATAGGTCGTAGAAAGCTGAATTTTGGTGAAGATATTATGTTTTAGATATTTTTCATCACTTTCACATAATCTTAGCTGACTATTTTACTACTTCAAGGTGTATTGTTTTGCAGATACGCTAAAAAGTTGAATTAAGTTTTGAAACTATGAAGCTCATTGTTATTATTTTTTCAATACTTCTAAGAAGATCAATCCACGACCGATCTACATCCGCTGCGTTGCAGGTGAATCCGTCACCAAAATACCCGACTCCGCACACGCAGGAGTAGCCGCCGAGCAAGTTGGTGCAGTCAGCGTGCCAATCACAGTCGTTCAGCTCGTCCGTTTTGCATTCATCGACGTCTAGAGAAAGCGAAAACGATCAATCTATACCAGTTTCACCGATAAAAGAATAGACAATAAAAAAGATCTTTTTATATCATAACTATACAAGTTTTTCGGTCTTGTCAATTGTGTTTCCTGCTAACAATATGGGACTGCGTGTTGAGCAAACTTTTTATATATATATCTGAACTTGGAAAGCGACTGCTAAACAATGTGTACTGTGTAGCCCAATATATTCGTATGTAGTAGTGTCACAGTATAAATATCATGTGGTAGTGTGGAATACCTGGTGAATTGTGAGCGCACAGTTACGCTTAAAACTTTTATGTAAAATAAATCAATTTCACACTTTCAGTGTTGTTATTTTATCTTTCTAGCTTTTTTTTTTGGTAAAACCTTAACCACTTACCACTTAACAGATCAAATAATCGACAAAAAAAGCCAAAAAAATTGCACTATATTTTCTTCATAAATGCAGTATTGTTATTGACTTTTACGAGGATATTATACTGCAGCAATTTTGAACGTTATTGAATTTGTCGTTTAAAATTATGCTTTATATGCGGCATAATACGGATTTACCTTCGCAGGAAATTGATCCGCCAGTCCAGGATCCATTCAATCCGCAAGTAATTTCGCGGATCGGTTCCCCTTCGGATGCAGCAGTGAATCCGTTTCTGCATTGAACCGTGACAGTGGAGCCGAGAGAGAACTTTGTTCCGAGAACAGAGACTCCGCCTCCAAACCTAGGACGCTCACAGTCTAAAGAATGGCAAAGCAAAGTCTAAAGAATGGCAAAGTTTTATATAACCATGGTTGACTCTGCGTTTGAAGTCGCTTTGGTTTTTAGTTGGAATTGAGAAAATTAGCAAGCAAAAACAAATTTTAGAAAAAATAAGCTTTTGAAAAACAGAGATTTGGTCTCAACGAAACCTAACAAAGTGCTCGATGACAGCAACAGTCAGAGCAGAATGCACAATAAAATCTCTAAAATTAAAAAAATTGAAACCAAAACAGCGCCGGCTTCGTTAAAAAACAGCTCCTCAGGTGGATAAGTATAGAATAACGACTCATCCAAATTAAATTTTTTTTTTGAATAAAGACTTACTCACCTGAGGAGCCACATGTAGCGAAACAGGCGCTTTTGTGGTTTTAAATTTTTAATAATAAGATCTTAGTTAGATGGAATAAGTCGTTATTCAAACTGCGGGGAATCAGTCATCTTTTTCCACAACAAACAATTGAACGCATTCGTGTGCAAGTACTGCATTTTTACTGCTTCAGACGGGACAAGAAAACGAAAAAGAACCGCGTGCGAAAGAACTCGCCTATACTACCACAAAAAAACTGACGATATCGAGAGCGGAGTGAGAGAGCGGAGACCGAGAGAAAAAAGTGTTGAAAAAAAGTAAAAAACAGAAGGGTGTGGGGCACCACAAAACAAATACGGACTCATTCAAATAGAATAAAGGCTTATTCAAATCAAATTCTATTTGAAAAAGCATTCATTCAAATAGAATAAGGACTTATTTAAATTAAATTCTATTTCAATAAGAATTTATCCACCTGGGGAGCAATTTTTTGGCAAAACAGGCAATGTAGTGGTTTAAATTTTAGTAATTTTACTCAATATACTGTGTAGCTCTTGAATATTCCATTTTCTCGGTTCAAACCGAAAATCACCATCATGATTGTTAGGACACGGAGCACATTATTGACTTACAGGATGGCTTTAGCTTTTGGACAGGTTAATCCAAAACATTTCAAGCTACAACTTATGAAGCGAAGTAAGCTACTTCCAGCTCAAAAATAAAAATGCTTGCTCTATTTTTGAGAAAAATTTGATTTAATTTGCATCTCAACAACCATGTACAACTGTGCATATTTCAGACACAAATATTTCTTATCATCACCGTAAAAACAGTTTGGCTCGATATGTATCGCTATCTGAATTTTGGGGAAGAATTGTTATGGCTCACAAAGCTTAGTGTGCTTGAGATTCACAGTAATTGAAAATTATTCAAGTAAATGATCTTTTACCTATCCACCTTTGGAGCCTTTTTCGGTTCCGGTTATTTTTTGATCATGTTTTCAAGCATGACAAAAACCAGCGCCTGAAAGATGGGCATTTAAAACAAAAGTTACTCTTTGTATTTGGAATTTTTACTTTGTTCTTGGAAAAAGCCCTGCCACAACCCACCTGGAACGCATTCATAACGTAGTCGCAAGTACTTTGATGTCTCAACGCACCGGGTGCCAGCATTGGTGACAGCAAATCCAAGAAAATTCTCGTTTACCGGAACCGTGCATTCCATCTTGCCAAAGCACTCCGCTCTCGCTTTATTCAAAGCCTGAGGAGAAGTACAGTTCTGTTGCTGGACTCCGGCTGTTCCGCCGCGGATGCAAATAGAACTTTCTCCAGATCGCCCGAACATGGCGGACAACACGTGCACCGATGTGCCAACTTCACACTCTATCGTCGTCTGTCCTCGGTCGCATGCAAGCCTCTCCCCCTGGCTTGGAATACCTGAAGATGGCAATTGTTTTATAAGTTATTGTTCACTTTATTATTACAACACATTTATAACCTAAAACACTCGTGAGTTTAATTTCATCCTTCTTCAAATGACTACTGCTTCCAAACTTACCCCGGGGAAATGTGGGAACAAAGTAGTAAACCGGCCGACAAGTACAGGCCCGAACCCGGCCCAAACCCGGCCCGAAAGCATATGCACGGAACCGAAAAAGTAGGTCTAAAATTGTGTACGGTTTTTGGCAAAAATAGAAGCATTTGTTACTGATCAATTGTGACGCAATAGTAACAATGGTGTAGTAACAATCGAGTGATGCTTAAACGAATTCGTCATTCAGTGTTCCAAAGTTATTTAAATTACGTTTTTATAGCACCCAAAAGGTGAAAACAAATAGGCAAGTACGTATCATCAAGCCCGAATTAAACCCGGCATTTTGTCAATCTTAATCCCAAACCCGCCTTGAAAAGGCCGTCCCAAATAATAACTCTGGGTAGGAATACGTGGCGAAAAGATTGTAGTGTTATGTCGATTTTATCACAAATCCGCCAATCACAGAAGTTTGAATTAACTGCAGCCTAATCTCATGCTAGTTGTTGCTGTTTGAATAAAATTCATCGCAACGATTCTTTGCTCAACTTTTCGCTCTACTCACCGACAAAAACATTTCGTTTAGAAATCTCCGATCCCAATCCAAGTTCGAAACAAATGGAACACCATGTTACAACAAAAATAACTACAAAAATCCTTCTCATTTTGAAACACGTCACTGAAAGTAAAAAGAATCCTGTCTTTAGAAGCTTGAGGTCAACTCCAAGAATGTCGTAGTTACGTCCACAACGTTTGCTGGTTGCTGAGATTCAAATATTTTTTTGATAAACACCGAGTTCTACTGATAGCTCGTAACTGCGTTTTTCAGCTCTGCGCTAAGAACGTATTTTACCCTAAAATTTCAATCAGACCAAATCGCTACAGTTCTCAGGATTCTGTCTCTTTGACTGCTCGCTATGATAAAGGTTTAGAAGCTTATCTTAGCCTATTGTTTGGCATCTTCAATCTTCACTTCATATTACTTTAAGTTGGTCATCACGGTTTGGTCTCTGAATGATCATTGTCCATCGTCTTTAATATCTTAACTAGTGCTGTAATTTATTGAAAAATGATGGTTTGTCAAAAACGATATCGTTCTTTACATGTAGAATGTAACTGATCACGGAGGGCATGGACTTTTTAAGTAATGATTCGTGAAAGTAAAGATGCAGTGTTTTTTTCTTTGTTTCTCATTTGAAAAATTTGCGCTGCACTGGACAGTATTTTGTCAACGTGGGTTGTATGCATTATCAGTAAGAATAAGCTCAGCGCGCAATTAGATTTACATTAGTGCTGCGTTATATCAAATGACTGTTCACTTCAGCTTATAAAATGATGCGCCTTGATTCATGTAAATGTCATGCCGCATGCCGAGTTTTAACCTTCACCGACAGCAGTAGCAGCCTTTTGCGTCGTCGGGTGGCATTTTATTCATTAGCTTTGAGATGTTAAGTTGATAAGTTGTAACAAAGCAAAACCTCGAAATCTTCAAAGCACGTTAATTGTTACTTAAGGGATCAGCAACATTGCGGTCGCTCGTAACTTTCGATTCCTTTACGTTTGCTTTCCGGTCAGTTGTTTGGCAATATTGTAGAATGAAAAATAAAATAAAAAACAAGCATATGGTTGCGACTTAAAATAATTAAAAAAAGTATGTCTCTAGGTATTGTGACGTAGCTTGCTCAACATTGCTAATGGTATTAAACAATTGTAAACTTTGAACTCAATTATCGTTCTTCCACTTTCAGAATCGTAAAATTTCTTAAAATTTGATCATATGACAAAGAAAAGTGTCGTTTGTTTGTTCACGGCTTCAGTGTGATATGAATTATTAACGTTTTAAGCATTAGATTATAGCGGTAGCAGTGCAACTTACATCGGTATGTGACGTTGCAAAATACTCCAAGTTGTGATCAACCTGGCTTAAGCGATGTTTTAAATGCTTGTTCTTTACAATAACAATGTATTACAACTATCGATACTTTACTCCCACGAACTAAAAGGCATCCACAATACCACATTACTTGTACATTGCCTTTACCATGTTATACTGATTTAATACACAACAGTATTTATCTGCTGTTGCGCAAAAAGCTACAAAATTTGATGGCGGCTACAGTTTCTCATAAGACGAGCTGCCCATGCGTTTATTGAACATCACCTAGAAACATATTACAACATTTTTAAAACATTAAAAAATTAAAATCTTTTTAAACCTAACATTCTGTTTCACCGTAAATGGGATCATCAGGGGTATACGTTGGAATAGAATGCTCGCTATGAGAATAATTTTTTAATCGCTTTGAGAATAATCATAATTATTTACAATTCCTCCAATCCATCGTAATTGGGCAGTTTTGGAAATCTTGATACCAAACACAAACTGATATGAACTTTCGTCAACGTTAAAATACTAAGCCTGGGACTCTATTGGGACCCAATACTTCACTGCACAACTTTGTCAAAGCATTTAGGCAAAAATTTGAAAATGCGCTGAAGTTTATCTTGTCCTGACTTCTGAAGAGTCTTATTCTTGCGCGATTTCGTGTATGGATCGGGCAACCGAGTTATTTCTGACAATTCTTAAAGACACTATAGGAAAAGAAAACGAAAAAAAGATTCATGAGCATCTTTTGCTTACGTTTTTGAGAACAAAGAAAAATCATTATTGTTATTTTTACACGAGTAATATTTGAGCTCGAACTAACAATTACTGAACGAGTAAACGCCATTTTTTGGTGAAATAGGCTTGCCTAAGGTTTTTGTAATCTGCTTGAAATTCAACGCATTCTTCCATTTTTATATAAATAAATAAAGTAGAAAATAATGCTTATTAGAGCTGATATTTTTTCCTTCACGTTGCTACAGATCTTCAACACTTTGCCAAGCAAGAGAGCCACGGAGCAGGTTTCCATCAGCCGCCTCAGGCTACTGTATATCGAATCGAGGTCTAAGCGTCGAAGCCATTTCACGTAGGCTCTGAGGCTAGCGTTATAAAGCGGCACTTTCGCTAATTAAAAATCACCTGTAAAGCGCGTGACGTATGAAATCCGTCGTGTTTTCGAAGCAATTAAACGTATTAGTTGAACTCGGCCAACACGATTTAATCTTTAACGATTTAATTCTGAAAGGCAGCCAACTGAGAATAATTGAGATTATTTGGAATAAACGCTTAAAAAAAAGATGATGACATTTGTCGAGCGGTAACGCGTTCGTCTCTAGAGCGGAAGATCTGAGGTTCAAATCTCGAACCGGTCAAATCGGACGCAGTGTTGCCAACGGATTGCCAATGCTCCGACTTTTCTTTGAAAAAAGCTGTGTTGCCCGGGCGTAATGATGCGGAAAAGGACCCAGCAAACCCGTTACACGCTTCAGCGCGATACAGGGAATGAAGACAATTGGATTTAATTTTTTAAACAAATTCTTGAGATTCGATTCAGTTTCACAAAATAACATAAGACAAACGCTTTGCAAGAAAAGTGTTTTTAGTTTTGCTATTAGAAACTGTCAATCATCTTATTTTTTTGACCGAACGCTTGGGGGTTGGTTTTCACAAACGGTTTGAGGTGCCATGGAAATATTTTGCAGTTCTCGATCTTCATAACATGTGTCTTGAGAAAAGTTGTGCGATCCCTATAACTAAAAAACAATTGTGAAAACAACTTCGCTTTTAAATTGGTCTATGCGTGCCGTTTACGTTTCTTGCACTATATTGATACTGCATTATCTAGCGCTTTGCTAAAAGCGGAGAGAAGTGGTTGAAACTAATTAAATCAGCCTACGTTTTTTAGACGGTGGTCTGGGACTACGAGGGCCTGTCGTGATTTCAAAAAATATAGCCATTTTAACGCAATTTAGATGGCACTTTGAACACTTGTAAAACAGTTTGAAAGAACTAATTTTTAAAATTTGGACCAAAGCCTTTAATAGAATTAATTAAATTCTTAGTCCCTTCAGCTCTCCCTTATACACTAGTCAACTTTAAAACACGTTTGAAAGCATGCACAGTTGGGTTAAATTCATCAAGTGACTTGGAAAAGGGGGGTGAGGGTTTTTAGCCGCTTTAGTCCCCTTTTTTATGCCACAGGGTATTATAACCATTGTAATCTCCAATGCAAAATAGAATGTAATATTAACCAGTCACAAACAACCATGAAGTTGGTTTTTGTTTTCAACGTCTAATTTGAATTACTGGTACTCAGTTTTCCTTCTTATTTTTATTTTTGAGGAGGGGGAAAACAAAGTGAAAGTTCCAGCTCACATATCATACGAAGTTGTAGTGTGCTGCTGTAGCATGAAAATCGAACAACCTGCAGTTTATTGTTGAGACATTCATCACGATCTCTTCACTGCCAAAGCAAACGCTTCTTTTTCATTCAGTCGCAAAGCAAACTATAAGTTCAAGCTGCTGTTTGCCGAGAATCTTGTTTCATTTTCTTGTTGCTTCTCACTCCCTTCACATAATTTTTACTTTTTCCATGGAAATTTTCTTTTTTCATACATTAATTAGGCAATAAGCACCATGAATTAAGGATGTCGTCGAACACATGCAGATGACGCAATCATCAAGTTGTGATCGGAAAATTGCTCCGTGGCTCTTGGTTTGATTCCTGGACTGGTGATGTTTGTGGAAAAGAATACTTTTTTGGGACGAGTAGTCTATCTTTCATGCCCAAGTAGTAACAGCAGAAAGATAAAAAACCCTAAACCCAAAGCAGGTACTCTATGTCGGTGTGATCAAGCAGAGGCAAAGCGCTTGGGTCATTGTACTCGTTATTGCAATGCGAAAATTATTTTGAGACGTTTAGTAATGTAGCATCTGCCGAAACATCTTGATCTTGACCATCAACTCACAATCTTTCATTTTTCACCTCAAACGCATCGGCCAAACACCAACAAATAAAATGTGAATTTTGACATGCACCAATTTCCTGATCCAATTATTAAATAAGAATTTTACATGTGTCAGTTTTTGCAGATCTATTTAATAAAAATGTAAATACAAATTTGTTTTAGCTGAATATTGAATTTTCACATGAGCAAATTTTTGTATTTAGTTATAGTTTCGTAAATTGCCCGAAATTGCATTCAGCTAAATCTTCATTTTGAGAATATGACAAATATAAACGTCGGTATTTTGCTGAGCCTTTGATTATAGTTCTCTTTGTTATTTTTGGACGTGTTTAGTCTCCATGCAAGACTGAAACTGTAAATACCGTAAGAGCAGCAAATATAGGCGTGTAATTTGAGTTGCAGGTATGCTGCGATGTTGCAGCGAAGTTGCTTTTTTAAACCAAGTGTAGCCGACTAGAAATTGCACAGTCATTGCAAGCAAAAAGGCATTCACAAACAGCAACATAGGATTACCTAAGACGCAAAATTTTTCCAGTAGAATGCTTTTGAGTTCGCTGAAAGTCAGTTACGAAATTTGCTACAGAGAATCAAAAATTGCAGCTGCGAAAGACTTTCAGTAAAAGCTTATATTTCATAAACTGTGCTTGTATTATCGAAAATATTCGAAGTCGAAATCAGTCGAAATGTGAACCGAACCGCTTATCGTGCATGGTAAATATTAACGTTTAATTTTGCTTGTTTGCTTTTAGTGCGACCGACTTAGCGTGTATAAACAAATAAGTGACATTCTGGAAACATAGCGAATGGTTTTTGTTTCTTAAACATGGCGAATGATTTTTATGACGAGTCCTCTAGTTCTGAGGATTTTTCGCCAATACTATGTTTCTCCGATGAGATCTCCAAAAGTCCACAATGTATAACTCCCTTCTCCGGTTTTGCGCATCTTAATGTTGAGGTACCTTCAGGATTTTTAAAAAGTGTAAGCAAGGAAAAAAATTCTGTGCAGTTTAACTATTTGAAAACATTAAACAACGACCGTTTTGGTGATCAAACATTTTGTGACTTTACAATAATAACCGATACCCGTCAGTTCAAAGTTCATAAGTGTCTGGTCGGCGTTGCATCGGATTTTTTCAAAACTTCAATGACGACCGAAATGATTGAAAAATATCAAAACACGATTACTGTTCAGTCAGTGTGTGATAGCACGATGGAATTAGTTCTCAACTACATTTACGGAAACGAGGTAGCAATATCTCTTGATGATTATCAAGAAATTTACGCTGCTAGTGATTTTCTGCAAATATCTCAGTTATCTAGCGATTGTCTTGAGTTCTTAAGCAACATTGACACAGATGCGAGTAATATTGCGTCATTTTGGATGTTTGCGGAGAAATTTAACTTAGAAGATTTGTTAGAGAAGTACAAAAATTTTATCAAAGCGAACTTTGTATGGCTGGCAGATCAAACAGAAATTCTGGAAATACCGCCTGATTATATTGAAACTTACCTACAAATCCGAGATGATGCAACCTCGGAGGAATGCTTCTGTGGATTTATTATAAGGTGGATGGAACTCAGAAAGTCTGAAAGAAAAGATCACTTTCAGAAACTTTTTCACCTAGTTAATCTCGATAAGCTTAGCAAGTCATTTTTGGTATCCAACTTAATGAACAATGAAGTTGTGCTCACTCACCAAGAAACTAATCGCCGACTCTTGATGGCTTCAGAAACGCATTTGAAAAAGAGTGTCGAAAGTGAGGGAATTATTTTGGTGAAAGAGAAAACTGGTGAACTATCTGTGACGCATTACAACATTTTGACAAACATTGCTAGAACGTTACCTGCTTTGAAAACAGATTTGACTAACCCAGGAGTGGCTTTCATGCAAAAGCATTTGTACATTATTGGAGGTTTTGATGAATCTTCATCTACTACTGCATCAACATTACACAGCATGCGTTTGACCGAGGGATCAGAAAATGTTTGGACTACTGGAGCCTCAATGCTGCAAAGCCGGAGCAGTTTTGGTTGTACTGTTTTCCATAACTTCATTTTTGTTGCTGGTGGTAAAGTTCAAAAGTCTCCTTCCCAGTATTTACGTTCAGTAGAGTGCTACGATGTCAAAGACGATAAATGGATTGCAAAACCGCCATTAAGCACTGAAAGAGAGGGTTGTTGTTTAGTCGGACACCAGAGTCGGATCTATGTTCTTGGCGGCCGCAATTCGATCAATTTGTCTTCCATCGAAATTTTTGACGGTTTTACTTGGACGATGGGTAAAGAAATGCTGCGAAGTAGATATGATTTTGCAGTTGTAGCTTTAAGTAATAAGTTATTAGCTATTGGTGGCAGTGGTGATCATCACGTTTATTATCGAGAAGTGGAAACTTACGATTTCGAGGAGAAGGAATGGAAATACATTGCTGATCTTAACGTTCCAAGGAGTGATCATGGCGCTTGTGTGGTCAATGGAAAAATTTATGTTGTTGGTGGTAATAATGCTCGATGTTACACGATGCCGACAGAGTCATATTGTTCCGAACGGAATTGCTGGAAGATGTTAACTTTCCACACAAATCAATACCGAGTAACTGCTGTTGCCCAACAATAAAACTTACAAAAGCCATTTGAAGTTTTACAAAGAACCTGCTCAAAATCGAACTTGAACGTTTAATTCTATTCAACTGTGCAGAGTACACTGGATTTTTTTTGTCTGCAAATGCGTGATGTTGGAAGTGATAAACTGTTGAATGTTAATGACGAATATCACTTTGTTTTTGCTTAGCTTTACAAAAACCTTGCGCACCCATAGCCCCGAAAAAATCGTGTGACTTACTGAAGAATCATATACCCAACAAAACAGACCAAAAATAACCACACACAGCGTATTGCATAAACTGATTCAATAAGTGACACACCTAGCAGTCACGCAATCATACGAATTAAGTTTGTGAGTGAAGAGAAGTCTCACGCTAAAGATAACTTTTCAAAAACTATACCCCTAAATATTTGTAATGTTTTACGAAATTTTAATATTTTTTCTATCATACTGATATCTCTTTTGGATACCTATCATGCTTGATAGGGTTACCATATTTTCATCACCAAAAAGTAGGGCACCTTTTTAATGAAATTTATTAACAGCAAGTTGTTCTGCATCGCCTATACGGCAAAAGACAAACGAAAGCAACAATTATTTTAGCTATAGGTCAAAGTGTTATTACAATTAATTTTTCGACTTAGCTCACGAGTATTTGGCCGTTTCCTTGACGTCCTTTAAGTAGTGTAGAATCAGCTTTAACAATGTCGTAAAACAGGTTGCACGTAACATCATTGAAATTGTACACCAATTTCAAGATTCTTGCAACTGAATCAAAAAAAAATCATCGGCTGCGTGGCCGAATGGGTAAAGGCATCGTTTTTACGACGACCCTGATCGAATGATCTGGGTTCAACCCGTACCCTGGTCACGCTGCTGTTGCGTCCTTGGATAAGATGCTTTACGATGATTATCTCTGCTTGGTGGCTTCGATCAAGCAGCAAATTCAGTGGACAAGAATTCGAAGAAATCCACGGGAACATTGAATCATCAGAAGCTACTAAGCAGGTGCGGATTCCTCCAATCACGAAGTAGTCATTGCAACAAAAAGTGTGCGGATCGTCCAATAAGTTAGCGTCTGACGCTGTCCGGTGACAGGAGGATAAATATGCGCTACAACAACAACAACAAATCGCGCTCTTTCTTTTGACCATTGCGGCTGCATCAAGGCGCAGTGTTCAACATTATGTTCAACAAATAAAATAAAATACGTTCAACAAATAAAATACGTTCAACATTAGCGTTATGAGCTATATATAATGCTGAAGTAAAACCGTACGATTTTTAAAAGCTCGCTTAACAATTCAGTAGTATTGCACGTGTTGAAATAGGCCAGTTAACACTTAACTGGATCTGGATGTCTTAACATAGCTTAACTTACAGTAGGGTGGCTGCGACCGTTGCACAGAGCTGGGCACCCGCTACGTGAAAAGTAACAGCGCTACCGCTGCCGCTGTTAGGCAAGAAAAGCAGCGGCGCTGCCGCTTATCGCTATTCAAATGAAAAAGTAGCGCCGCTGCCGCTATTTGCATGCAAAACAGCGGCCGCTGCCGCTTGTCGCAGCAGCTACGTTTAAAAAATAAAGAGAATAAAAACGATGGCATTCAAATGCGGTACCTAATGGTGAAATTTCAACTTTATTTACGAAAGTAAATTATTCAAGCTTTTAAAAGATTGGTGCAGGTTAAAATCGGCATTAACAGGCTTAAATGGTAGACATGTAAGTAAAAGTTTGATGCAAAAGTAGATCGAGCGTTTAAGATATTGGTGTTCACGAAGTCGAAGTAGATACTTAGTAATGATGTACATGTTAAGCAAACGATGCTCAAAGCGATACTTGTTACACTAAGTATTTTTTCTTGGAATATAACTCCATAACTAAGTTGTCTTTAAAGCTTATTTATTATCTGGTTCTATTTGTTTGTTTTGTTCTCAGAGCACTATAAATTCAATTCTTGGTTTTACTGTTAACTGCTGTAGCAAAATTTATTTTACTACGCCTTGATGTAACTATCAGGCCCGGCGCCGCGGGACATAAGCGAAGCCAGAGGGGGGTTATGGAGCCCGGACCCCCTCCAATTGAAATGCGACCAATGATAAAAATGTGACAAAATGCCTATTGTTTCATCAGTTTCAATATTTTTCAGCATTTTTTGCGTTCAACAGAACATGCGTACAGCGGTAATTCACAATAATATTGACGACCAGGGGGCCGGGCCCCCTCAATTTGATTTTTACCAATCTATTAAAATGAATAACCTGTCTGAAATTAAGAGTTTTTATCTTAAAGTTGCTACCTCAGGCTCTCATCTAACCTTTTTAAAAACGTAATGCAATAACCAGGGCGTGATTTACCATAAGGCTTGCAACTGATTAACAAAGAAGAACGGATCTCATCTGGCTTGCAACCTATCTCGATCGGAGTGCCGCAAGGTAGGGTGCTTGGGCCTTTTTTTTTTCTTGTTTATATAAACGATCTGACTAATTCTTGTGAATCCAAAACGATTTTATATGCTGACGATTCGGTATTGCTCTGTAGCGATGTAAGTACTGAAAAACTCAAAAGTAAATGCGAGAAATCATTTCTCCAACTTGAAAATTGGATCTGTTCGAATAGACTTACTCTAAACTATTCTAAAACTAACTGTGTGTTGTTTTCTAAGTTAAAAAATTTATTTAATTATGATTTTTGTATCAATACCCCAAACGGTCCTTTACCAAATAAGAGTGCTGTGAAATACTTGGGTGTTATAATTGATCACAGGCTGACCTGGGAGGAACACGCGCGACATGTTGTACAAAAACTATCTACCGCAAGAGGAATACTTAGTGAATTAAGACACCATGCCCCTCAATCTGTACTATTAAATGTTTATTGTAGCATTGTATATCCATATTTATATTATGGTGTCACATCATGGGGCAGCGTTGCTGCTAAATATACCCACCGTATTCAGATTGAACAAAACTACATTGTCAAAGTCATCACTAAATTGCCTTTTGTTAAAACAAAAATTGCCTCATTATATGACCAACTAGATTTATTACGATTAATTGACATTTACAAATTAGAAGTTTTGAAATTTATGTTTAGTTAAAAAAAAAATTCTTCCAAAATGTTTTAACGATTACTATACTATTCCCTCGGAAATACACGAGTATCCTACCAGGTTTGCTTGTGATGATAACTGGGCAGTAAATTTTCGATGTATTAAATCCACTACACAAAGATCAATAAAATTCACTGGTTATAAACTATGGAATTAATTGCCTTCTAAGATGAAATCTATAAATGAATCTAGATTAAAATCTTTTTGTAAAAAAATCAAAGTTTTATTAAAATAACATCCTCAACTTTCTGTTGGTATTCGATGCGAAATCATTTATTGGGCCATGTTCTGTTGCTTATTTCAATGATTACTTTTTATCGTGTGGTTGCTTTTGTAATTTACAATGTATATACACTGTACATATATCGTTACATCCAATCATATTTTTTTCGCGCTATTATTGAATTATTAAATAAGGTATCTTACACTAAGTAAATTACTTAACTATCGCTCACACTTGTAGTTATTACGTCGTGCGATTGTGAGAGGCTGCAGGCTCGATGACTGCGCCATTTCTTTCCAGATATGGACACTTGGTCCTTTCGCAGCCTCTCACAGGAAAGACCATAACTTTGTGTTTCTTTTGTAAATTTTTTCTTTTTTTTTCTGCTTTAGTGTGTTCTGTGTCTTTCTACACAAAAATAAACAATGAATGAATGAATGAATGAATATGGCACCGTACCAAAGGCCCTGCGCTCAGATGGTAATATTTTATTTTTGGTCTCCACTTATTCTGCGAAAATCTCCAACGTGCCAGGGGCCCCGTGCAATGTAAATCCGTCCCAGGCAATAACATGGCAATTAGGCGTAACCATCTATTGTACGGTTTTTAATAACAATTCACCTCCACCTCGCTAGTGTTTACGCAAAAAATACTTTTGAAAAAAAAATAGCTAGGAGAAATGCTCATTGAACAAATTATTGAATTTGAACGGAGGGCCTGGGGCTTCTTGACTGTACATGTACTCTTACAACTGGTTATTTTCACGTCAAAACAAAAATCTCTAAGGAAAATCTTGGAGTGGATTACTATTTACTACTAAAATACTTACAAAATTTAACCCCAAATGCAAAATCATAAACGTATTTTCGACCAAATTATAAGTAAAAGTAGGATTGAAACAATTTAATTTTTTTCAATTGGCTGTCAAATGTTAAAAATTAAGTTCTTTCAAATGGTTCTGAACACGTACGAAATGTGATCCAATATGGCATATTTTTCAAAAAATAGCTTTTTTTTCAAAAAAATGCAAAAAAATTGCCAAGCAGCTGGGGCTTTGGCCCCAAACCTCCATGTGTGATACGTTTGAGTAAACTAGTTTGCTTACACACGTCTCCCAATTTACATATTTTCATTTTTTACTTTTGGTTTAAGCGCTCTCCCTTTTGAAAACTCTTCGTTAAGTGCTAAACCAGGCCACGGCTTCTGATCATACATTCTACGATATCTTTGTCCCACAAAAAGTTTCTCTTTCAAAAATTTCTGATGACATCATTGCATGTCATTTTTGGTTTGGCCCTCCCCCAATCAAAAATCCTGGCTACGCCTCTGCACGGGGGGGATCTTTGGGTCCCCCAGATCACTGCTTGTACCTCCCAAGCGAGAGTAAACTTTTGTACTAGTACAAGAGGACCAGCAAACTTTTGCCCAAAAGCAGGTCACCACAAACGCTTTCCCCCCGAAACCCACTACTCTCGCTCCGAGCCTGTTACATTACTGTTCTACTTGCAGTGCTCGAACTGTATTGTGGTCTGCGACCACATAGCCAACAAATCATCTTCATTTGTTTTGCTAAATGCTAGCATTTTGAGAAAATATTGCAGAAAACCGTCTTTGCGATTTGCAAGTTTTTAGCAATTTATCGAACAGTAATTATCGCATTTTCGTTAAAGAGGTGCTGCTCGAAATCGGCTTTATTGAAATCGTTTTATCAGTATAAATTGGCCCGCTACTAGCCACATTATTCGTTCAATTTTGGTTCAGAAAAAAAAGAACCACGTACGATAAAACTCGCCTACCCACATGCGAGCTACGACAAAACGTCACAAAGGTAACCTTGTATGTTCTACAAAACTAAAATAACGTGGTAATAAGAGTAGAGTGAAAATACACGGAGAGTAAAGACTCCAAACGGTAACGTGTGAAAACGTAAATCAAAAAAGTCTTGGAAGAAGTTTATTAGGAGCAGCGGCAGCGGCAGAATATTTGCTTACAAAGCAGCCCTGAAGCGCTGCCGCTTTTTCAGTTAAAAAAACAGCGGCACTGCCGCTTGTCGCTTGTGACGAAAAAAAGTAACGGCGCTGGCGCTACCGCCACCGAAAAAGTAGCGGCGCTCGTAAACATCGCCGCTGTGTCCATCACTACAATTGCATCATAATTCATTATCAAATTAGAAATTTATTACGACGTAAACACTCTCGACTGTCCTAGAGTAACTTGGTAAGACGAAAGCTATAGCGCGTGCGCGATATATAGACCTACTTTTAATGATCTAACTTATATAAAAGGTTGCGTGAGAGGACATGTTTTATCTGTTCAAAACGCCGAAAAGGAGGAGATTTAGACATTTTTTAACATCCTCGGAGGACAAATTATTTTTCATTAAAAAGGAGGACATGTCCTCAAAAGGAGGAGTATGGTAACTCTAATGTTTGATCGCACTATTTCCACTGCTGATGAAACATCAACGCAATGCGTCCAAATGACGGTGTTTTCGGCATGAAATTAAAATGGCTAGTGGAAACAGGTTTTGGATATTATTGTATATCGAGTTTTAGTAACATTGATACCTAAACCAAGTTTATGCCTATTGCATTCCCCACACAGTTACGGTTTGCAGTAAATAGTTTAGTATTGACTCATTGTTTTGAAACAACTGGAAAATCATGAAAAAGCTTTTCTTAGGATGCTATTGCTGCCCCACTGGCAACATTTTAACCCCTGGCAAGGATCGAATAAATTAAAACAATTGGAAGCGAAAATTTGTCAAGGGACACCCACCAAAATATTTATATTAGTCACAAAGTCCTTTTCAACAGCTAAAGCTGTGAGCAGTAGCCTAGCCAGGGGAAAGGGGGGGGGGGGGCTACAGCCCCCCCCCATTGGCCTGCCGACCAAAATGCAGAATAAGAAAAATAGCACGTTTTTAGCACTTCTAAGACTCTCTTTTGCACTGGATTAGACTAAAAGATGATTTAAAGCATAGTTTGAAACGTTTATTTGGGGGGGGGGGGGGCTAATGGACTGCCGACCAAAATGCAGAATAAGTAAAATACCACGTTTTTAGCATTTCTAAGACTGTCTTTTGCACTGGATTAGACTATTTTAAAACTTTTATTTAAGGGGGGGGGCTAATGAACTGCCGACCAAAATGCAGAATAAGAAAAATATCATGTTTTTAGCACTTCTAAGACTCTCTGTTGCACTGAATTAGACTAAAAAATGCTTTAAAGCATAGTTTGAAAGGTTTATTAAGGGGGGGGGGGGGGGGGGGCTAATAAACTGCCGACCAAAATGCAGAATAAGTAAAACACCACGTTTTTAGCATTTCTAAGACTGTCTTTTGCACTGAATTAGACTAAAAATGCTTTAAAGCATAGTTTGAAACGTTTATTTAGAGGGGGGGGGCTAATGAACTGCCGACCAAAATGCAGAATTAGGAAACTACCACGTTTTTAGCCAGTAGCGTAGCCAGGGGGACGGTGGGGCTATAGCCCCCCTCCCCCCCATTGACATGTCGACCAAAATGCAGATAGGGAAAAACACTACATTTTTAGCACTTTGAGACTGTTTTATGCACTGGAGTGGACTAGATAGTGATTTAAAACATCTTTTGAAACATATGTCCAGGGGGGGGGGCTAATTTGTCAAAAATAAAACCATCAAATAAATGAAGCCTTTGATAAATGGTAAGAAATAAGCAATCAAATTTGATCGCAAGTGTAAAAATGCTGAACATAGGTGAAATCAACAAATATACTATAAACTAAGGAATAGGGGGGGGGGGGCTATTCAGTATTTGTTAATTACCTATCATTTCTCTCAAATCTCTTTTCATTAGCCCCCCCCCAATTATTTTTCTCTATTAACTGTATACGAATTAGATTACTCCGAGTGTGTTTTATTGAAGTATTCGATTTTATAATTTACCAGCATCTAAACAAGAGAACTACATTTTACCATTAGCCACCTCCCAAATAGCCCATTTATGCCACCAGTTTGATCTTGTTTGCATTGCCAATTTCTACGCCACGTTTTAAAATCATTATTTTTTAATCAAAATAGCCCTAAAATGAAGTTATTTTTGCAAAAAAATGCAAAATTTTCGAGCGCTGGGGGCTCCGCCCCCAGACCCCCCTGCCTCCGGCGGCTGGGGGCTTTGCCCCCAAACCCCCAGCCTCCGGCAGCTGGGGGCTTCGCCCTCAGGCCCCCATAGGCCTCCGGCGGCTGGGGGCCCCGTCCCTAGACCCCTCAAACAGCCCCCCCATTGCGGATTTCTGGCTACGCGCCTGGCTGTGAGCTAATATGTTTAACTGCTTCAAGCTTTATCGCAGGTTAGATCCTCGCTAGCGGCACTAGTTTTACTTTTTTTGGCCTTTGTTTTTGCTTTTTTTTAGAGTTTATTGTTTTATGCCATTTCAAAGGCTTTTGCGTTATTTTTGGATTTTGTTATTTTCTGGCATTAAAAACTCCAAAGTTGGTTTGCTTGCTTTTTCGGTCATGTAAGGTTCATTGACCTAAATCTTTAGCGAAAACCGAAAAAAGCGTCAAAAAAAAAATTTAAACAAAAACTATAGGGTAAGATAGGTCGGTGCTTTCAGAAAGTGCTCGACGATATCTCAGAGCAATTTACAAAATAATGAAATACAGACCAAAAAAAATAAAAACTAAAAGTAATCTAAAACCCCCTGTTTCGTCTTTCGACTCGTCAGGAGGGTATCTTACTCAAATAGAATCTTGCTCAAATAGAATTCTATTTGACTAAGATGTCCTCCTGACGAGTCGAAAGACGAAACAGGCTGTAGCGGGTTTTAGATTACTTTTAGTTTTTACTTTTTATGGTCTGTATTTCATTATTTTGTAAACAAAAACTATATATCATCGTTTTTGGTCACAATGACAAAAAAAAAATTGGACAAGTTCTGCTTGTTTTTAAATAAAATTCCAAAAATTGCCCCCTTCCAATCGCGAAAGTGACCTCAAGATTTTTGGAACAACAAAAATTCTCAAAATTGAGCACCTGACTTAAAAATCTGAGCAAAAAAATAAACCCAGGACCAATAACTGCCTACAATCTGCTTTTTCATGTGCATTCTGTCAAAACCTTTCAAAGCCCTCTTACCAAGGAAATTTCTTCTGTTTGCCGTATTTCACATCTCAAAGCCTTTTAATTGGCAGTTTAGTTTACCACAGCTTTTTCATACAACAGTTGCATAATTTGTTTACAGCGCTTGTGCAAAGAAAACATTTGATACGCAAATTGTGCTTTACTAATAAATAGATACAATCGAACAAAAAGATTGCAACAGCCAACATTCAGCCCTATCTTGCGGATCTCGTTTGCAACTACAGCTTTACTTTATCGTGTATCACTTTTTCTAAATGTAATGCTTAAAGAGCAATCTCACTGTACTGCATTATACTTTTCGCTATTCAACGTAACAATAGGACCAGCAAGTCTACCTAAGAGTGGGCTTTTTTAAACATTTGTGTGTTTTTTGTTTTTCATCAGTTGCAAGAAAAATTTTTGTTCACACCAAAATTTCAGGTCATCTCCATTGCCAATATTATTGCTCTTCACCGTTTGCAAAAGCTGAGTTGTGATTCTTTGTACTGGACAACGTATTAATCAGGGCTGTAGACAGAGCCTATTATCAGGTGGGGCTCGAGAATTACAGTTGGAAAGCAAAGCTGGTAAACACTATAAACTAAAAAAGAATTTTTGGGGCAAAAGAAAGGTCCTTTGAGCTCGCCAATTTTGTCTGCATATCTGCCAGGCCAACCTTGGATTTTGCTTTTCTGAGACGACTTCAGCCCTGCCTCGAACCATTTGGATTCTGTCCTTCTCATAATAATAAAGGTCTTTGATAATCAAGCGGTGAAATTGCTTTAAAAAGCATGATTGGCTAAAATTAGCCAAAAATCTGAAAATTTCCAACGTATTGGGTGCGCAAGCTTTTTGTCGTTTCGGAATAAAATATTAGTGTAAAAATACTTAATTTATAAAAGTTCATAGATTGCAAACCCAGGAATTTAGTTTCATTCCAAACGTTGAAAAATTCATAACCCTAATGTACACACAACACAGTACACTACAGTGCAGCATTAAGTAAACAAAAAATATACAATAGTACAAAATAAGCAAATAAATAACATCTGTATTTCAAAACGAAGAAGGTAATTTAGCTAATCAGTGATCGAGTGGATAGAGCGTCTGCTACTGAAGCGGTAGACTCGGGTTCGATTCCCGATCGGTTTAAACCAAAGACTATAAAAATTGATATTCGCAGCTTCCCTACTTGACGTTTAGCAAGTAATGGGACTGTGTGAAACTTCCGTCGTGTGTGGTAGACAGGAGGGCAGATTGACTCGAAGACCGAAAGCTTCCTTCGGTATGTCCAGGCCAAGGCAAGTTGGTGAATAACATGAGGTTACAATTACTATTGCAATTTACATTTTATTAAAGGCAAACCATAACAAATGTAATATTATGCATAGCAGCAGACCTATTTTCAAAAGTCAACATAACTTTGCAAAGTAAGAACAAATCATAATTTTTCAGACTTTGCTATAATTGCATTGTCGGAATATTTTTTTTTGTGGATTTTTGGAAGTTGTGGGAATGTAATGGGAGTAGTATTCAGCGCTGCAGACACTTTTTCAAGCATCCACAGCGGCTCAGAATGATGATTGTTTACCAGCTAACTCAAAACCAAAGAACACGTTACCGCATCCTGAGTGCTCTGAGCGCCAGTGATTGTTAGGCTCTGCAAACACCTACTAGGCATTTGCAGTAGCGCTGGTAAATATAATGACTTTTTATTTAGTAGACTACAAACAACGCGCGAAGAAAAAGAGCAGAGGATTAAAGAAAAAGTTTGATCTTGTGGCGAAGGTTTTTTTGCGATCACGCGTAATGCACTGATTTGATTGGACCATGGACATATTCCTACAACAAGTGAACCATGAAGAAAAGAGTCAATCTGATTGGATGCATCGGCATATTTTAGAAAAAGTTAACTGTGAAGAAAAAAAAGGCAAAACTGTCAATTTCTAGTCTACTAACAAGAAATTGACATCGCAAGCGATATATCGGGACTTCGCGGCATTATCCAGCTTTTATTGAACTTTATTAAGCTTTAAAATAGTGATCCAAATGCTTTGAATAAATTTGTAAAATATGTGGTCGTTGATAGTCAGATCAATAATATAAATGCGCTCCTTTCAAATTTTGTTTCACTAACGTAAATCGCTTTGTGGTTATTCGAATTCAAAATTTAAATTTCTCGAAGTTATCAAAAATAATCGACTAACGTCGTTCAAAAAACTCGCATAACAATTTGCTATACAACGTCAAATCCCAGTAATTTTTACGAATTCTTCACAGTTTTGCACTCCATTTGAAATTACATTAAGTGGTCTTTAAAATTCCAGCGACTCACAAGCAAATTTCGTTACATCAACGAAACTTACAGCATTGTATGATTCTGAAAACGCTCTTTCGCATCGCAATTCAACATTAGCATTGGTATACCGGTTGTTTCGAAATTAAAGCCCCCTCTTCAGCAGCATAAACCAAAATAAAAAAGTGATAAAATTATGCAAATTTAAAACCGGCTTTAATTTAAGTTTTTTACTAAATCGTTTATGTTTTTGCCACTTAGCCTTCATTTTCTAGTGATAAGTTATAATTTGACAAATCGCAAAAAAAGGAAGAGAATCAAACTTTATTTTCCCTAACTAATACTTCAACTCACAAGTTGTCACAGGTCGATGAAATTAACTTGGTAAACCATCAAAGTTTTCTATACGCCCTTTAATTAACACAATCTTTAGAGATGACTATCCAGTATGCTTTTCTGAAGATTTAGGTTAGAAGGTGAGAGGTGCTAAGAATACACTGGCATTTCAGGCTTTTATTGTTTATCAGTCCAACTAATTTTCTCTGAATCGTTAGCAATATGGGTTTACAAACTCAGCTACTCGACATGAAATGAAAGAAATTTGAAATCAAAAATAGCTTTGTAGAAACTTACGTTAATGAACTTCAGACTAGTCTAATGAAGAAAATTTCATAAATTTTCATGTAAGTGGTATAGGTAGGGACCCTAATTTCGAAACACGCTGTATATCCATTATTTAGCACTAAAACTTTCTTAATTAAATAATTTCTTAATCAAATTCTCCAGAAACCTTGAGCCATAAGAAATAGTACGCTTTCTCAACGTCTCAGGTGACAGTTTCGAGACAAAAACTCAGCAATGTAGCTCAAATTCATCAAAGCCATTAAGCTCAACTAAAGTATGACATCTCAAGCGATATTTAAGGACCTCCGATTTGAATGTTTCGATGTTAGATTGTGTTTGAAAAAATTTTTTCCTGTCTTCGATCTCAAGTTTTTTGTTTGTGATTATGTCATTGATGCTGTTTTGCGTATTTAGTTTATCATTCTGTTTAGTTGCTAAGTTTACTTTACTTTTCCGAAAATTCGATCCATCGAAATCTAATGATTCAAAAGTTAAAAAATTTGGTAGCCTTGTTTGACGGGGGCCCTCATTTTGGTACCCTCAAATTTTGTCAAATTGTATTTCTTCTTTATAATGGCCTACGCTGAAAATTTTATGTGTCTAGCATCAGTGGTTAAAAAGTTTGAGTTTTGGTAGCCTTGTTTCGGGGGGAAACTCCAAATTTTGGTACCCCCACATTAAAGTTTATTTTTCTTTCATATTTGCTTACCTTAAACACTTCATGTTTTTTAATATCTACCAATTCTAAAATTTGATACATCTATCTTTAACGGTTTAAAAGTTCGAAATTTTGGCAGCCTTAATTTAGGGGACTCCCTCATTTTGTTACCATTAGCGTAGCCAGGGGGGCGGGGGACTCGAGCCCCCCCCCATTGGCTTGTGAAGTATGCAAAATCGCACGTTTTTGGTGCTTTTGAGGCCGATTTTTGGTGAAAAATTGAAAACAGCCCCCCCCAAAGGAAATTGGGTGCCGAAGTTGTGAAGTACATGTCGTGATTCGGCCTGAAAAAGCGTTTGAATTTCCGATTTTGGCCGAAAAATCAGTCTCAATTTCGGTGAAGACCTTTTTTTTTTGGAGACCACCTGTTTTTGGGCGGAAAAAACCTTTGAATTTCCGAGCTTTCCGAGAAATTCCCTTTCAATTTTCGGACAAACTGTGTGATTCTGATTCAAGAACAATGAAAATTCGGGTCAAGGTTGTTTGCACTTTTCTCACTCTTTCAAAAAAGCCCCCCCCCCCCCCTTTTCCAAATCCTGGCTACGAGCCTGTTTGTTACCCACAAATTTTGTCAAATTTCATCTTTTTTTTTATATTTGCCAAAGCTGAAGTTTTCGTGCATCTAGCATAAGTGGTTAAAAAATTTAAACTTTGGCAGCTCCGTTTGAGGGGGAAAACCCAATTTTGGGACCCCAAACTTTTTTCAAATTTTATCTTTTCATTATGTTTACTTTCTGTAACTTCAACATTTCATGTGTCTATCTTTAAAGATTAAAAAGTTTAAATTTTGGAGAGCCCGTTGAATGGGAAGCCCCCCATTGTGGAACCATTTATTTTTGTTAGGTTTACTTTGCTTTTAATATCTACCCATTCCGAAAATGTGACCCATGTAGTTGTAGCGGTTTAAAAGTTCAAAATTTTGGAGGACCCGATTGAGTTGTATCCCCCAACCTGGCACCCCCGATTTCAGTCCCACGCAAGTCCTCCCTGGTATCTTCAATTGCTCAAACTTTGAATACAGTGCGTTTAACGGTTTAAAAGTAGATAGCCGGAGAAGAAAAAGAAAAAAGAAAACTAAGAAAAAAGAAATAAACAAGAAAAATAGTATTCAGGTTGGTGTAAAAGCACATAACCAAAAGAAATGCGGTTGATAGTGCGTACAAAAATCACAAATCATTTTTCATCAATATTGGTATTTACCTAGATATATTGGTTCAAAATTGTCCACTTTCTGCCCATTTTCGGCGTCTAAAATTTTGGTGACTTAATCGGACTCCTCCAAACTCAGTTTGCATTAAGCCTTTATGAGCATCCACATTGTTTCCAAATTTCAGCTTTGCACGTCAAGTGATTTTTGAGTTTTAAGTTCGGCAAATTAATAAATTTTCAAACCAAAAATCGCTTTCTAACGTAACAAAAGCTTTCAAACGTAGCAAAATATTTCTATGTAATGTAGGTTTAAACTTACTTTTGCTTGGGGCTCAGTTTTTGTACAGTAAATAAAATAGAGTCAGAAAATAAAAATTTAAGGAGATAATAAAAATATTTCACTCATGCTGTTTTTGTTAAGTTGTTAAAAAGTCAAAAAACAAATACCCATCCCACCAAGTTCTCGTTTCTGTCATAATGACCTACCCAACTATTAACCTGGGATTTATCTTTACCAATTGACAGAGTTGAGGAACAGTCATCGTGAAAAACATTATTGTTTTTGTTAAATTCACGCTTTAATGTTCGAAGTATGTCATAAAAGTTCTAGAGCTGAGCGTGCTCTCTGTGTAACTTATAGTCATGCTGTAAGGAAGTTAAATGGCAGACGATTTAATAACTTCTTGGGAGTGTTTAGCTGCAATTTCAGATCTCGGTAACATTTATTGTGCATTTTTGGAGTAGAAGAAAATAATTTACATATTTACTGTTGTTTTACAATTTTATTTTTCTGCTCGATAATTTCGTAATGACAACAGAGCAACGAACCAACCTCAAATTTCGGGTCCGTTTGGGAAAATCTCTTTCAGAAGCTCTCTGCATGCTTCCGCAAGTCTACGAAGCGCAGATTTTGTCTCGTTCAACAGTTTTTCCCTGCCACAAAAAATTCAAAGAACGAAGTGAGGATGTTGAGGATGATCCCAGGTGTGGAAACATAATGGCACAAACTACGGGCATACCCAGATATTCTGTGATGATCTGCCAAATACTATTTCGGTTTAATCCGAGTTCATTTGAGATCAGTCGTACAGTTAACCGACGATCTCCACGCACCATCTTCTTTACAAGCTCGACATTGGTTTGATTTCTACTGGTGGAAGGCCTTCCACACCTGGGGTCATCTTCAAAATCCTCACGTCCTTTTTTGAATCTGTTGTGCCAGAGAAAAACTGTTAAACGAGACAAAGTCTGCTTCTTTCAGACTTATTGAAGCATACAGAGAGCTTCTGAAGGAGATTTTACGAACGGAAAACAATTTGAGGTTGGTTTGTTGCTCTGTTGTCATTACGAAATCGTCTAGCAAAAAAACAAAATTTGTAAAATGACAGTTAATATTAAATTATTTTCTTTTACTCCTGAAATGCACAATAAATGTTACGGTGAGCCAAAATTGCTGTTAAATACTCCCAAGAAGTTAATAAATCATCCGCCATTTAAGTGATTTAACTTAGTCTTGCATAGCTTGACTATATCACTTACACAGAGAACACAGTCCTAAAACTTTTATGACACACCTGATATTCTTTGCGGTTTTGACTTCAGATTTGCCACCAGCTAATAGCTCCGCTTAAGTTAAAACAATGTCTATCCGCAGTCTGGAAATACGTTAGTGCAAATTATACTTTTGCTCCACAAAAATAGCAAAGCAAAATAAAAGGGGTCATTTAAATCACATCAGGTCGTTTCTGTGCCAACCTAACCCACTTTTTCAGAAAATTGCCGTATCTTGGGATCTAGTTGTGCTACAATGCTCAATCGACATCCAAAATAGCTCGAAAGCATAAATGCTGCTTTCTCAAGTGTCTTTGAATGCATATAGAGTTTCTTTGTCATTTTTCGCTTGCGTAATAATTATTCTTTTGCGTATCATCTTTGTCATTTTCGTTTTGTGTTTTAGTTAGCTCGCTTCCACTAGATTATACCAGTGATTTATAAATCGTAATTTTAATATTTTTACGGTTTTCAATTTGCCTTATCTGGATTTTTTGACAAAACTTTTCTGCAAAACCTTAAACAGGATACAATTATTTTCATAGCAGGAACTGCTTAATAGAACAGCTGGATAAACTTGTCGGTTGGCGAAATGATACGAGGTGCAGCCGTGTGAACAAACTTGTTGGGGAAATCAGTTGGTAAGCCGTGAGGGTTTCGAAACTTTTAAGAGGAACTGCTGGAGATCGGTTTTATTAACACCTGCTTAAGGTAATAAAGAGGTGCCCCGTCCTTGTTTCACTATTCCCCTTATCCGCAAAAATAAATTTAATCCGTTTGACTTCGTTCCATTAGCAACCATGCGTTTCGAACGTTCGTGACATCAGAAAAGAATGACTTTGCAAAATTTCTTGCAGGATCAGCAATTAATGTGATGCTCGATCATCGAACTTTGCGAAGCTAATAAAAAACTTCTCACTACGGCTTATGTCATTTAAAAATCAATTGTTAGGGGTCCCCAAAGATTTGTCTCGTAAATATATTCTATTAACCCTAAACATTTGCTCTGTAGCTAAACCCGTTTAAAAAACAGAGTTAGGGGTCCAGTTGCAGAGGTTCTCGGTGTGCGTAACTCTGTGTTATCTTTTGAACATTTTTTGATTTTTTTGCTCCATGTACGAAAAAAAAGCGGCATATACAGCGAGTTTAAATAAAGATTTGATTTTTCTAACAAAATCTTGAAAATGGTTCAACTGCACTGCATCGAATTACTTGAGACAAAGCTCGTTGCTACCTACATCCCATATGGAAAATATTTTTTGTTTTTGCGACTAGATACTCTCTACTTTACTCATTTTTACCTGAACCGTTTCAGGGATGTTCTCTAGCTACGGTAGGCTGTAGCGCATATTTATCTTCCTGTCAACGGAAAGCGTCAGACGCTAAATATTGGACGACCCGCGCACTTTTTACTGCAATGACTACTTCGTGGTTAGAGGAATCCGCACCTGCTTAGGAGTTTCCAGTGATCCAATGTTGCTGTGGTTTTCTTCGAATTATTGGTAACTGAATTTGCTGCTTGTTCAAAGCCACCAAGCAGAGATAATCTTCGTAAAGTGTGTTATCCAAGAACGCAACAACGTGACCAGGGTGCAGATTGAACCCAGATCATGCGATCAAGATCGTCGTAAAAACGAAGCCTTTACCCTCTTGGCCACGCTGCCAACTCAGACACGGTTTTCACAAACGATAACGATTTCGGGTGTCTTGGAAACTTTTCTTTCTCGATCTTCATAACATTCATGCGTCTTGAGGAAAATTTAGGATCTCGGAAATTATTCCAAAACGTTCTTGAAAATAAATCTCCTTCGACGGTTGCTAATGCGTGCCATTTATGCTATATCAAGTATGGTCACAATCAATAGCTATACAGTTTGCTTTCGCAAATAATATATTCAATTTGTTTTAATTGCGAAAAAAATGATCAAGTTTTAGCAGCAGCTTTTCCAACGCCTAATTTAAATTGCTATGTAGTTTTACTTAATTTATTTTTTGCTTTTTCGGAGCGGAAGAGAAAGTGAGTATTTCAGATCATTTATCAAATTATATCAATTAAGTTGGAAATGAACAATATGAGCAATGAACATTTAAGTACATGCCGATGATCGTAAGACATTCATCACGATCTCTTCACTGCCAAAGCGGACGCTTCTATTTCACGCAGTCGCAAAGCTAACATTGTTGAAGCTGTTTATTGCTGATTGTTGTTTCTCATTTCTTTTGTAATTATTTTCTTTTTTCCATGGAAATCTCCTAATGTATAAAAATTAAATTAGTCTTTGATTCGATTCCCGGTCGGGTCAAACCAAAAACTACAAAAATTGGTATTCATAGCTTCCCTGCTTGACGTTCAACAATTAAACGGACCGCTTGAAGCTTCCACCTTGTGTGGTAGACAGGTGGGCAGGTGGCAGCTTGATTCGAAGACCGAAAGGTCCCTTCGCTGTCTCCTGGCCGAAGCAATGTGTTGAATAGAATGCATTTACAATTACAAATACACATTTAATTGCTTTGTAGTTTCTCAAATTATCAACTTTTTTGTTCAGAGATCAAAGCAAATTATAGTTTTATTCGCTGTCAAATTTCGAAACCCTAAGGGCCTAAACAGTCTGTTTTACCCGAATGGGGTTATCAGAAACAGACTTCTCATTGAAAAGAATTTGAGTAAAAAGCTCCCTTCAGATGATTTTGTTGAGGTAAAACAGACTTAATGCAAAATTGGCGTTCTCGTAGCAAATATTACTAACAGTAATAATAGAAGAAACTACCGTAGGCCTATGCTATTTGTGATTTTGGGCAAAATCTATATGCGCTTCTACTACAGGGATTGGTCCCTCTAAAATTAACTATGCCAAAAGAAGAAATGTTTTTAGATGCATATTGATTATTCGATTTACAGAGGAGCCCCGGTCGACGGTCGCCCCGATAACGAGACCACCCCGCCAATCCGTCAGCTTGATTCCTGCCGTGAGGGTGGCCAAAACTGGGTTTCACTGTATTTTATTTACAAACAACATAAAGGAGAATTACTTGGCACGTTTAAGCTTGATCAATGAATAATTTCAAATCCAACAAAATTCTGTGTAGCGTTCTGCTAAGTTTTACCAAATTTCCAGGCTCATCAATTAGGCAAGCAAGGCCAAAATAACTATTATTACAATGTCACAGAAATCAAAAACTTTCTAAACTTTAGTTATAGTTAGAATTTATTGGTTTAATTCAATCTTATGGGTAAAATCGATAACTGAAAAAACATAATTTATAGATTTTATTGTTAATTATTATTAACTAACATAAAAATGGGTCTTTTGGAAGTTTTTAATCACTGAGATAATTGCTATTTTGGGCCTGTTAGCCTAACAAAAGAACCTAAAAATTAGACAAAACCGTTACCTTAGGCAGCACGCGACCGGAAATTTTTGTTCGGTTTGAAATTACTATTTAATCCACTTTAAACTTGCCTGGTAGTGATCGATTATATTTTTAAATAAATTGAGTAATCAATACGTATATCTGTAAGGAATGTTTTCTTTTTACACTGGTGAAACAAATTGTTATAAAGATTTTCAAACTTGACTGTGAGACAAATTACAAATTTTTTGTTACATTTTTCTACAAATTTTTTTGATTTAGAATGTTCCTAACACACTAAAACAAGTTTCAAGACTATTTCAGGTTAAAAACTAATCTAACTAATCATGTCGGGCAAACTAATATTCCATAAATTCTCCTCATGCGACATTAGGTCTTTGAGCATGAGGCTGTCCTCGAACACCCGCAGATAACGCAAATGTCAAGTTGTGATCGGCAAGTTGGTGGATACGCGGCTCTCTGTTCGATCCCCCGACTGGTTATGCGCCTTAATTTTCATTCTTTCGGAAAAGGTCACATTTATTTCTCATTGGGTCAAGCAGTCAATTCACCATGGCCCAGTATTAGTATTAGTAGCACAAAAGGCATAAATTCAAAATAGCAAGCTTTGGGTTGGCGTGGTCAAACTGAGGCATAGCTCTGGGTTCATCACGTTGATGAGCGCAAGGCCAAAAATTGTTTCGGCAAGTCAAAATATTCAAGACGTATAAAGCATCAACTTACGATATCCCGTCTTTCAGCGCAAGGGCATCGGCCAAAGTGTCTGGCAAAAATTTTCTTGAAGCGTCAGGAAGAAGAAAAGACAAAAAAATAGAAAAAACTGCACCTCCAGCCAGCACGTAAAATGGTATCGATAGTTCAACTTCTTCCCCTAAACAATTTAGCCTTGATTTAATCCCAGCAAAAATTTTATAAACATTATACGAATATACGTAGTTTTGTTTTGTATGAGATGAGACAGGAAACTTACCAGAAGGTCGAGCGGTAATGTGTTCGTCTTGGTAGTGCTGGGTGGTCTGAAGTTCAAATTTCCGTGAAATTGACACAGTGTGGTCAACGGTCCTCACCGCTGCGACATTTCTTTGAAAGAAGCTGTGTTGCCCGGTAGCAATAACTTAAAAATGGACACCGCGAACTCGTTATACGCTTCGGCGTAGTACAGGGAGTATAATGAAGATTTGCTTCGGTTTGAGTATGTGGCAGAAAATAACCTAGCTGTGAATAAACGAATATTGAAATTCAAGAGTTTTGTTCGAATCATTTTTGTAGGGATCTTGTTGCCATGCATTTAAACAGAGGTGGAGTCCTCGAGAACGTCCTTGGCCTCGAGAACATATTTGAAGTCCTTGGCCTCGAAGCTCAAGTCCTTTGCCTTAAAGCCTCCAAGTCCTCGAAATTGCTCTGTCGTCGGCTCGAGGGCAGCATTTTTTTGATTGGTTGAAAAGGAAAATAACCAAACAAAAAATAACCTAAACTTCTAACCTGTCAGTTCGTTTCGTTTGCTTATTTGACAAATATAGTGTGATAACCAAGTCATAGTAAACCATAATTATTTTAATTGGCATTGTGCGAAAGTTCTAATCGGAAAATGAGGGGTAAAAAGCGGCGTTGAATCGTTCTTTTTATTTCTGTTAATACTTCCGGTTTGGGTGGTGCAAATAGCAAAGCACTAAAATTATCCAGGGCTATAGTAAGAATCCAGGGGTCCGAATACATACATTTTTGAGTTACTAATGCTAAAACATATCTGAGTGTGAATTCAGAAGAAAGTAAGTGTGTGATAATGAAATGTAATACAGCTACCAGAGATACAATAGCTTATTATACTAAATATGTTAGTATATCCGTGATATATTATAAAACTTATCTTGAGAACACCTATTTGTTCTGAAAATAAGCGAGGAATATAACCAAGAATTTGTTTTAAGATAAGAAAGAACAGCTCTAATAACTGGCAAGCGGTTTGTGGCAAAGCCCCATCTGCTGATCGATTTTTGGGTTGAAAATCGCCGCTAGTAGTCCCGAATTATAAACTTGTGTATCAGAAAAAACGCGGCAAATTATTAAAAATCGAGTGTAAAATTAAATACACCTAATAGTTCTGATTGTTTGAATTCCTGAAAAGATGCGCCCAACATTTAATCAATTTTTTACAGCGTCATGGATATGAATAGGCAAAGCTCCCGCAAAAAATTTGGGCATTTTTAGAAAAAATAATGATTTATTATTTTTACGTTTTTACTTTCCACAATTGTGGAACTTCGGAAGAGAGGTCCCTGGGCAAATCGCAAATGTCACCAATGCCTTCCTCCTTAATACAGCCCTGCTGTGATTCTTATGTTAATTTTTGCCGTTTAATACCTTAAGTTAAATTTTACAAAGTGTCTTTTGACGGCCGAAACGTGCTCGCTCATTCATTGATGACAATAGGCATTAGATGCGAGACTATAGAGAGATATCACGTGCAGTAAAATAAAAGGCTTAAAATTTGGATTGGAAAAATGCAGAAAATTAAAGTTTTTCTAAATTAACTTATTACGGTATAACTTCTTTTTCTCATTTGCTTTGAAAATTTAATTGTGTAAACTCTATCAAAAGTCACAAAAATTGCTATTATTTTTTGAAAAAAATCACTAAAATTGTTCAGTGGAGGCATGGGGATTTTGCTCTCGCCCCCAAAACCCTAATTTTTCCAAGGACTTAAGCTTGCAAATACCGGGTACAGTCCCTCAATTCATTTTAAAAACAAATTATTTATAGTATTTTGCAATGCTTTTAGATAATATCATAGTCGCTATGTAATATTTAAAAACTATGATGACATTCAAAGAATTCTGTGAAAAGAAATCGTTTACCCAAACCATAAGGTTTGCGTTTGAAAACCTACTAAAAATGGGGGGATCGCTAATCAGTGGAAAGCTGTACTGTTGCCATTAATGATGAAGTTTTTACTTACCATTTCCACGTTTAGAATTTAGTTATTATCCGGTACTGATTGAACGGCAGTTTTATTTGATTTGAATAAAAACATATTTGAAACAGTTGCTATGTTAAATAAGGCTTTACTGTTTTTGATCAAATTAGTTATTCTCATTCACGAGTTACTGCCTTGATCGCTCTCAGTTGTTTGAATGTAGTCAAGATTGCTGCTAACGCGTAAAACTTTAATATAACATTCGTTATTGTTGGAAACTGCTTTCTTCGAATTATCATCAAAAATTCAACAAAATGCAATATCTTAAACACTTTTGCGCTTAAAAATAATGGAAAATTGCCGAACATCATTAAAAAAAATTGGGTTCTTGGTCTAGGCCTTGACATTCTTGTCCTTGGCCTCTAGAGGGTCTTTCCTCGAAAAGTCAGTCCTTGAATGGCGTCGGATTTTTTTGATTCGTTGACCTCGAACGTTGGGTCCTCGACTACATCTCTGCTTTTAAACGTTATTTTGCAAATAATTTTACATTGTTTTAACGATTTACTTTTACTTTAGCTACTACCACTGCGCTACAAGTTTGCTAATAATTGTAACAATAGTTATACAGTAACTAGGCGCAGTGGTTTCCACTTTCCAGTATTTGTTTGGAATTAAAATAATCCGCATGGAATATTAGTTTTACTGTCTATTCATTAGTTTTGCTGTCAATGCAGTAGCGCTTTTGGACGTAAAAAATGTTACATTCTTTAGAAGAGGTAAGTATTGAATTACACGATAATCACAGCAATTAGCCAGGACATGTATTCAACATATTTCCATGAAACTTTGTTAACCCGCTACTAAAGTAGATCACGTTATTGCATTCGACCTTTAAAGGGATATACTGCCGGAGATAAGCTTTATTGAAGAAATGAGAACCACTTGAGACAATCAAGAGGTGCCCCAGATCTTGGTCCACTGTTCTCCTTATTTGCGAAAATAGATTTAATCCCTTTAACTCCGTACCCTTGGCAACCCTACTTTCATGACATCAGAAAAGAATGACTTTCAAAATTTCTGGCAGAACAAGGAACGCGATGTTCGATAATGAAACATTTATGGTGTCCGTTACCTATAAACACGATGAATGGTGACAACATGCTCCCGATCCTGGCAGTTATACTGGTGATTGCAATGCTCGTGCTTCGGAGTAACGTGGGGAAGATTTCTCCATTGTATAAAAGGAGCAGCCACGATGTTCCCGTGATGAAAAAGCGACCCGCCTGTGCAAATGCCACTCCGGCAACCAAGTTGGCTGGAAAACAATTTGCTGTCATCAAATAAATATTTCAACGGTTTTAAGAGATTTTCGAAAACCATTCAGCCAAAATTTCAAAGCAGATAAAATTGTACTTTGCACAACTTTAATCGGAAAAAAGTCATAAAAAGTCCCGTCAAATTTGTATCCCCTTCGGACACGATATAGTAGTTCTTTATGTGAAAATTTCATTTTTCGTCCTATAGGCTCTTATAAGGCACTAAACTAAAAAAATATTTAATTTTCTTTTATACTAGAGTAAGTGATTTTCACAGCACCTACAAACAGTGCTCGATGCCAAAGCAGAGCTATTATTTAGGTGAAACTATTCAACATGAGCTAAAATGTGCGACCATTGGTTTCATGTTTATTACAATCATCAGGCACATTAAATCTCTGCAAAAAAAGCAAATGCATCATACATCAACTGAATGGGTATTATAATTCTCTATTTAATGCATATAACTTAACCACTTACCGTCGAAAAGTTGCAGTCCATCCTATTAAATTCTGCCTTGGTCCCTTACTGAAATCCGAATCTCTAGTACCAACTCACTCCGACTAGTTTATTCTCTGCAGTTTAATCAAGCAGGGAAACTGATTTCTGCTTATTTTTTTGTTGCTATCGGGGTGAATTTCAACTTACAACTGAGAGGATCAAAATAAAATATTATTATACCTGTATATAAAAACTATTGCATCACAAATCGTAGCTACATACGAAAAAAACGTAATAACGAAAATTAGGTGTACTAAAGTTTATGTTGGAATACTATATTTTACTGCTGTCGAAATAAAAAATACTGTGGTAAAGTTATAGAAGAAATCGGGAAATATGCCGTATAATCTTAACACGCTCAAAACCGCAACTGTTACGTCACAACGCTATAAAAACTAACTCGAAATGCTATAAAACATTAAGGTTTTACGCTGCTCAGCTTATACTTTCGGCGGTGGCGGCAACGAGACACGAACTCATCTCTCTTATTAATGCAAAAACAATCCTACAGCCAAGCTCTGAAAGCGAGTGGTTATGATGGCAAGTTAAAATACGAAGAGAGAAAGCCACCCAAGAGAACAAGAAAACGCAAAATAATTTGGTTCAATCCACCATATTCAATGAATGTTAGAACAAATATCGGAAAAAAATTTTTGAATTTAATTGGCCGACATTTTCCAAAAGATCACAAATACCATAAATTATTCAACCGTAACACCATCAAAATCAGTTACTCTTGCATGAACAACATGGCAGATAGGATCAAAGGCCATAACAACAAAATTTTAAAACAGCAACAGCAGCACAGCTCAACAGAACAACAACAACAAACCTGCAACTGCAGAAAGAAATCAGAATGCCCTTTAAACGGAAATTGTCTACAATCAGGACTGGTTTATCAAGCAACAATTGAAACAGACGACACAACTCAAAAATACATCGGACTTACGGAAGGCGACTTTAAAACCCGGTATAGAAACCACACTAAATCTTTTAACCACAAAAAATACAAAATGGAAACTGAGCTATCAAAACTTGTATGGTCGCTAAAAGATAAAAGGAAATCATACTCCATCAAATGGAAAATCATAGCTAAAGCGCCAGCTTACAGGTGCGGGACACGAAGATGTGATTTGTGCACAACAGAAAAGATGCTCATTGCGATGGCTGATGACACTTGCATTAATAAGAGAGATGAGTTCGTGTCTCGTTGCCGCCACCGCCGAAAGTATAAGCTGAGCAGCGTAAAACCTTAATGTTTTATAGCATTTCGAGTTAGTTTTTATAGCGTTGTGACGTAACAGTTGCGGTTTTGAGCGTGTTAAGATTATACGGCATATTTCCCGATTTCTTCTATAACTTTACCACAGTATTTTTTATTTCGACAGCAGTAAAATATAGTATTCCAACATAAACTTTAGTACACCTAATTTTCGTTATTACGTTTTTTTCGTATGTAGCTACGATTTGTGATGCAATAGTTTTTATATACAGGTATAATAATATTTTATTTTGATCCTCTCAGTTGTAAGTTGAAATTCACCCCGATAGCAACAAAAAAATAAGCAGAAATCAGTTTCCCTGCTTGATTAAACTGCAGAGAATAAACTAGTCGGAGTGAGTTGGTACTAGAGATTCGGATTTCAGTAAGGGACCAAGGCAGAATTTAATAGGATGGACTGCAACTTTTCGACGGTAAGTGGTTAAGTTATATGCATTAAATAGAGAATTATAATACCCATTCAGTTGATGTATGATGCATTTGCTTTTTTTGCAGAGATTTAATGTGCCTGATGATTGTAATAAACATGAAACCAATGGTCACACATTTTAGCTCATGTTGAATAGTTTCACCTAATTTTCTTTTATAAATATGCAAATTAGGGGGGTGTACAACTGTACGACTCGTGACTGACTTGGTTGTACAATTGCGCGGTTTGTGACTCACCTAGTCAAAACGTACACACTGTATTTATTCATTGCTGCCGTTTGAGGTGGGCTCGGCCTACCAAGTTTCTTTGATAGAAACTTTTTTTAATAGAAACTTCTTTTGCTTTTCTCTTTTTATGCACACTAGAGTCGATTAGAAATTAAATTATCAAACATGTATACATTTGTTCTTTGTTTGCTGTTTGTTATATGTTTTATTTCCTAGGTTATTTCCAAACCTAGATTATTTCCAATAAAATTGAATTTTAATATTCAATTGGCGAGACTTTAACTTAGAATCCTAGTTTGATACGTTTCTGTAATGATTTAGAGCACAAGTGGCTGAAAAATTGCAGTTATTTCGCCAAAAATAAATCTATCTTACTTACGTTAGATTTTGCTGCTTAGCCTATTTTGAGACACGAAACGTACAATTATACATGATTGCGATCAAAAAATTCAGTACGCTAATCTATAACGAAAATCGAAACAAAAATATTCCCTACATAATTTCAAAGAATAACTAATTCAAAATTCAAGCCTAATTGTTTATTAACTTACTTGGTTTTGACTAGGCACGTAGCCAGAAATTCGCAATGGGAGGGCTGTTTTGGGCGGAGCCCCCAGCCGCCGGATGCCAATGGGGGTCTGGGGGAAAAGCCCCCAGCCGCCGGAGGCACGGGGTCTGGGGGCAAAGCCCCCAAGCGCTCGAAATTTTGCATTTTTTTGCAAAAATAGCTCAAGTTTAGAGCTATTTTAATAAAAAATAATGCTTTTAAAACGTGGCATAGAAATCGGCAGCGCAACATGATTCAACTGGTTGCATTAATGGACAATGTGGGAAGTGTATAATGATAACATTGCAGTTTTCTTCAAAATCATACAATCCTATCATACAATAAAACTCACGTGCAGTAATCGATTTCGTCTATATTTTATAAAGAAAAATAATTGGGGGGGGGGCTAGTGGAAAGATATTTGAGAGAAGTGATTGGTAATTAACTTACACTGAATAGCCCCCCGTTTTATTTCTGAGTTTATAATGAACCTATATTTGGCGTTTTTACACTAGCGCTCAAATCTGATTGTTTATTTTTGGGCATTTTTCAAAGTTTTCATTAATTTGTAACTTCAATTTATATCAAATTAGCCCCCCCCCCTGAATATATGTTTAAAAAGATGCTTTAAATCACTTTTTAGTCCATTCCAGCGCAAAAAACAGTCTCAAAAAAGCTAAAAACGTGTTATTTGTCTTATTCTGCATTTTGGTTGACAGGCCAATGGGGGGGAGCTATGGCCCCCCCCCCCCCCCCGCCACGCTACTGGTTTTGACGTATTTTCAAACTTGTTTTGCTTACTTTCACTTGCCGCAAGCATGTTGGCAGCCGTCGTGTTTGACGGTTGACTATTGTTTTAACGCTGCACGCTTGAAGCCAGAACTGCTGTCACGTGATGGTGTTATCAGTACAATTGTATTACTAATGACTCAAATGCTCTACTATTACAGCTGGACGAAAAAAACAAGGGCAAAAAATGTACAATTGTACGTGTGGTGATCGAAGAGAGTATGACGCACTCTATTACTTAACTTTTAAGTACAATTCAGCAAACCACAATCTAATATTTCTTTGGAGGTTCTGAAAAGTTTAAAACCGCAAGTTTTCAATTAAATTGACTGTTTTGCGGTAATTTTTGTTGTACAGTAGAATTCGCCTGAATCGACACCTTAAGGGGATAAAGAAAAAGTGTCCATAAAGGCGAAGTGTTGATATAGACGAATTCTAGTGTAATTTATTCCTAAATTCTGATTTTAGTTTAATGTAAGGGCCTGGTAAGGTTTGAATGTGCACTCTAATCAACATTGCCTCATAACATCGTGTTTTCGCATACACTCGGCTAAGAACAACGCAAACAAGATCGTGAAAAATAGTGGCAGCTGTATTTACACGCAATACACAAGCAGACGGTATTGATGCGAAGGAATACTGCGCTACTACACTGTAAGATATGGTACAGAATTTACTTTCTCGCAAGAAAATCAGTAATTTTTTTTGTTTTGTTTTTGTGACAGCTTTATTCAACACGTGTTGTTGATTTTTTGTTAGCGAGTGCAAAACTTCTTGGTTGTCGTCGCTGCTTCTGAGGTAGCGATCTAGTTTCCTGGATTGCTGCCAGCGCTTCTATTGGAGATAGGACAGCAGGTTAAACGTCTTCAACAGAAATATTTTCATCATCTTCATTCTCTTCTTATCCATCTTCATCAGCTGTTAGCTCACTCACAATGCTGCTCTCCGTGATTGTTTCGCGAGTTATGAGTCCCTCATTGCTTGTAGAGTAATAGGTAAATTAACACGTTTCTGGAATTAAACCTCCCGCTTGAAGTCTTTCCCATATCCCCACAGTTTCTCTATTGCTGGTGAAGCTGACTTTTTTAAAGCAGTTTTTTATTGTTGCTTCCAAGACAGAATTCCAAGCATTGCTGAGAAGCCTCATTCGTCTAAGACGTCGATCTTGAAGTTCTTTTTCTCTTCAAATGCTAATAAACGCATTTTTGCTAGGTATTTTTGATAATATGATTTCAAGCTGCGAATAACCCCAGCATCCATTAACTGAGTTTTGGCAGTGGTGTTAGGTGGCAAAAAGAAACCAAAAACATTGGGATGGGCAGTGCAGTTGCCAAGAACTAGTGCGACTCTTCTATTGCTCTTTCTCATGCGAGAGTCCAGCTTTTTTACCCTCACTTCAAAAATGGTTGCGTCATTCAAGCTTTCTTGTTAGTTTCATGTGGAAATGGCAGTTTCTTAATGCTTTAAAAATATCTTGGATTTGCTGACTTGTCAATAACAAGAGTTGGCAACTTTTCCCCAACCATGCTTGCTGTCACTAAAACGATTTGTTTTTTCTGGGACAGTTTACCACCTGCGCATTTGTCAGTTTTGAAAACATGATTTCTGTCGAATAAGCTTCGACAGAAAAGCACCGTCTCATCCGTATTGAAAATATCTTCCGTCTTGAATTGTTTTAAAAGAGTAGAGAGACGGTATTTTTGCCACTTATCCACGCCAAATTGGTCAACCGATTCTGCTTCACCATGCAACATTGGAACACAATTTTTTCTCTCACTTTCCACCGACTTATCTAGTTCATGTCTAATTTTTCAATATCTTTGCAGCCACAAACTTCTGCATATTCTTGGGCCTTCAACAGCAATATTTCTCTACTGACTAGGATTTTTTCGTTTTTTGCGTACCGGAACCATTTCAACAAAGGCTTGTCCGCAGCATTAAAGTTATGCTTACGCTTTCCTTTGGTCTCGCTAGTCGCTACTACGCCCTGCCTCAAAGTCGGAAACTATTTTATCTTTAGGAAGTATCCAGAGTCTTATAGGCACAATCAAACCTTTGATTTACAGCCTAAGACATACTGTTTCGAAATCGACATTCGTCTTTTATTCCTCATCAGCATAACCAGGACTACAGGTATAAACATGAGCGTAGAAAGGCAAGGAATCGCAAATTTACCAGATCAAACACTAGTTTTTTTCCTAAAATACTAAGCACTCACAATGTTACAAGAGATAATTGTAATAGTTCAATTCAAAGTAATTTCCAATAGCATGCCTTAGACAGCTGTTTCGCCCATTCTCAGGGCTCATCAGTAAGGCTAGCAAGGCGAAAAGGACAAATATCACCAGTGATAAAAATCTTCAAAACATACATCTTTACCAATTTATCGATCAATGAATAAATCTTTACTGATTATGTTTATAATACATAAATCGTTACCCATCATTCAGTCAATTTTAGCCAAAATAAGTAAATCTTAGCTAAAAAATTTACCCAACGAAACTAAAGCTATTAATTAAATCTTTACCGAATAAAACTATATGCTATATATCAAATCTTTACCGACTGAAGTACAAATCTTACCTTACATCTCTCAGAAGAACAATAGACTAGCAAACTCTCTACTCTTCTCATAGCTCGGCTTAAATGGTTACGTCTCTAGTAGGCTGAAAGGCTCAAAGCTAGCGCCAAAATTCAGACTGGAGCTAAAGTAGGTTAACAATCTTTAGAAATGAAACGCTATCAATATCCTCCGCTCTCCTCGTAGCTCGCCTAAATTTTCAGTTATGGTTTACTTATTTTGGCTAATAAAGATTTGTTTATTGATCGATTAATTGGTAAAGATGTATGTTTTGAAGATTTTTATCACTGGTGATATTTGTCCCTTTCGCCTTGCTAGCCTTACTGATGAGCCCTGAGATTGGGCGAAACAGCTGTCTAAGGCATGCTATTGGAAATTATTTTGCATTGAACTATTATAATTGTCTCTGGTAACATTGTGATTACTTAATATTTTAGGAAAAAAAACTAGTGTTATGATCTGGTAAATTTGCGATTCCTTGCCTTTCTACGCTCATGTTTATACCAGTAGTCCTAGCTATACTGACGAGGAATATAAGACAATTGTCGATTCCGAAACAGTATGTCTTAGGCTGTTAATCAAAGGTTTGATTGTGCCTATAAGACTCTGGATACTGTCCATAGCTTATGATTAATTTTCTTTGTACGTTGCTCTTAATACTTTGTCTTTATTCTTCAAAATTGAAATCAAAGTTTTTTTGAGATTTCAAAATCTCTCGCAAGTTTCGCCATTGTCGTACCATTTCCACTTTTGAACTGACTAACGACGTCATACTTTTTCCATAATTGGAGATTGTTTTTTTTGCTCGATATTTTTCTACTACTGTAAATATATGCTGTGTTTAAACTGACTACAGGCGCAACAATGTCCAGTTTTAAAACGCTATTTCATGTTGAGCTAGTCATTAACTTTTTATAGGTCAACAATCATCTTTATAGTTTCGTCAGTCTTTAATCTTTAATGTTTCACCTACAGATGTGCAACTTAATCCTTTTCTGCGAAATTTTTCTCTCAGCTGCAAACGACCCTCTTGTACAGTACTAAATCGTAAGTGGGTTTACGTCCCACAGTAAAAAGAAAAGCTACAGCTGTCACTATAAACGAACAACACCCTCTGGAGGATAAAAAAGAAGTGTGGATATAGGCGAACTGTCGATATAGTCGAAGTTGATACAGGCGAACTCGAATGTACGTAAAAGATATGAATTTCGCCGTGACCAACAAAAAAGACAGTGTGGATATAAGCGAACTTTCGATATAGCCTAAGTCGATATAGGCGAATCCTACGGTACTTAGGTTGCTATTGTGAGCCACAACTCTTATGGCAGTGGAACAAACGCACCTTGTTTTACAAATGGAGTTAAAACCGAAAAACAAGCAACAGCAGCTAGAAGAAAAGCAAGGGCGTTTCTTCGTTTGAACTTTTTTAGAATCCCAGTAACCAGTGCTACAGCTCCAATGTCAAGAACACAGCCCACAACATTGTCAATGTAAATATTTCCTCCCAAATTTGCTGAATTAAACGAAACGACATTGTAACCCATCGTCGCGAAAAACCTGAAAAAAAAAATTAGGACAACAAACATAAAAATGGAAAAAAAAAACAGACTTGGGGTGGGTCCCCAGGGGTTGGTACCCACAAACTATGTCAAAATATTTGTTTGTTAAATTTCTGTTGACATCAAAAAAAAACTGGCTCCCTTGCTTAAGCCGTGCGAAAAATTGATTTATGGGGGATTCATTTAGGAGGTCCACAAAGGGAGTGGTACCCCCAAATTATGTCAAAATATTTTTTCGTTAAATATCTACAGATATCAAAAAAAAAAACTGGCACCCTAACTTGAACCGATCAAAACTTTCATTTTTTGGGGTCCCATTTTGGGGGGGTTCCCGGGGAAAGTGGCCCAAAAAAACTTTGGGAGATAAAACTCCGTTTGCCGCACAACAACTTTACACAAAAATTAGATTTCGATGATTGGAGGTTTTTGAAAAGAAGAGCGTACAAGATTTAGGAAGAAAAAAAGGAAAGAAAAAGAAAAAAACCTCATCGCAGCCAAAAGTGGGTTGGTAGGGTTGAAAAGGTATCTTAAGACATATAACCGCGTGAAATATTTTTTGCGGTACTTAAGCCGTTTTCGAATAAGACCGCTTTTTACGCCAAACTTTCGGGGCATTTCTCGGGTTCTAAAACCGAAGTCACGTAATCTATTGCCTTGAAATTTGGTACAAACATGCAACTTATTAACCTTAAGCTGCTGTCAAAATCTTATGTAGCTAGACCAAACCATTCTCAAGTTATAAGCAAAAGTCTGAAATTTCGCACTCGTTAATTTGAAAATGGCCGAGTAAAAGCAGAGGAACACGCGACGCAAGCGTCGGTCGTTCCAATAAATAACCTACACCAGATACCGTTGTATCACAAAATATCAGAAAACACAAACCTTCGGAAGGTGATCAAAATGCAATGCGATAATAAAAATTATTTTTTAGTTGTGATGTTTTTGACGTTTGCTGGCAAGATAGCACGCAAACGATTAAATATAAAAATTATGTAAAAAAAAGAAAAACTTTTCTGGCTGCAATATTGCTTTCACTGCTATGAGAGAATTCGATGTCTTTTGCATTCTACGGCACAAATGCAAAAGTTTTGTACAAAATGCTTTATTCTGAAAATAGTCAATAAATTATCTAAGTTTTACAAATAAGACAGTTTGTTTTAACGACATCCTATAATGACGCTCCATTAGCTTAATTCATATCAATTAGGACATGATAAGTTACTTGCCGCAGAAAACACATAACGATCAATCTACGTCGAAGCAGTGGATTGACTAAAAGATGCTTCGGATTACGTTCTTTGAGCTTTTCTTCAGAGTGTGTTGTTTTTGTTGAATTCTAAATGACAAAAATAAATATTGACAGGGGGAAATATGTGATGGGAAGACACAAATAAGGACAAATTTGGGATAAAGGCGTCGTTTTTACGATGAACCTGATTGCATGATATGGGTTCAACTCGCACCCTGGTCACGTTGATGCGTCCTTCGATAAGACGCTTTTATACAAAGATTATCCCTGCTAGGCGGCCTCGAACAAACAGAAAATTTACGTGGGAAGAAGTCAGACGTCTATCGGAAAGCTTAGAAGACGGTCAACGCCTAAAAGCTTGGAAAAAAGTTCAATTCCTAAGCAGGTGAAGATTCATCCAAAACAAAAGTGCAACCGTTACTTTCTCGTAAATGGGAAATAAATATAGATTTGTCATTTAATCAATATAAGACTCATAAATTTCCAATAAAATTCATTTTTCATGGGTCTGCGTTGCTCACAGAGCAGAATCCCAAGTTTCGGAGACTAATAGATCGTTTTGCTGAAAGTAATATTTAATTATATTAATTTTTTTGCTTGTTTGATTAATTAACTTGCAGCTACTGTATTTCAAGTGGCAAAAATATGAAGTCGAAAATTGAAATAGAGGAGCTGGAAGTGTCATTAACTTCAAGTTTGAAATAAATATTCTGTTCATGTTAAATTCAAAATTTCCTACATCATGTAAGGCATTTCTTGGCAATTATTACCAGCATTTACTCCTAAACGAGTGAGGACGATTCATCCAAAATATAAGCGCCACCATCGCTTCCTCGTGGGTCGATAAATATGGATCAATCAATCAATTTGTGTATTCAAAGAAAACAGAATCTTCAAAAAGTTTCTATAGAACCCAGACTAAGTTCATTGGTCCACCACAACACCCTATTCCTCCCATTAGAGCTGGATGGCTTCATGCCAGCGATCTTGTGTTTTACTTTTCATCAACTAAATAGCTACTTACGCTAAAAGTACTTCTTTTTCTCCGGGTAATATCGAATTTATTTACTGCAACAATCTTCCTTAGAGCTTCCTGTCCTTCTTTAACTTTTCCAATTTGTAAAAGCCAAGTTGGGGATTCAGGTATCAAGCTAAAAGCAATAAAGTAACAACAAACAAGAGAGTCGGCAGTCGCAGAGAAATTTGAAAACATAAGAATAATCAAACATGAATAAGCAATCATCAACCAGACAAGATATAAATGATAATTCCGGCATCAAAAGCTACTTTACCAATTGTTGCAGAGTGCAGAATTAAAAGAGCATTCAGGTCCAAAAATTTTCGCTCACTTTCCTCTCAAAAGATTTGGACAGATCTGAAGACTAACTTTACCAAATTTAAGCTTTGTTCGACCTTCTATTCCCGAATACAGTATATAGCAGTCGAGAATTCCTCTAAGAAAGGCTTTTTTCCCTTAGAAACTTTGCCAGGGTTGCCAATTAGAAACAAAATTTCGAAGCTTGTTACTGCATGTTTCTAATTCTCAATAAGTATTTTGCAGCGGAGTTGGTGTCAAAACCAAGTAATTAGTCGGAAATACAAATAAGCTGCTTTTCAATAAATGTAAGCCAGCTTTCCAAAAGCTAATGTTCTGCGCAATACTGATAAAGTGGCAGCGGTGAAGTAAGAAGAAAATTGTTAGTTTTGAACTGTAATATCATGAAAACGGGAAGACATAAAAAGTTCAAATTTGGTGAGAACGCATTTTAGGCTTTTCCAACATTAGGGTCAACAGTAAAAAAAACTTGACTCGAATGCCCCTTTAAGTAAAAGTGACTTGCCACAAAAAGAGTAAATCCACCAGCCCAATGATCGCGATCACTCGATACGTCCAACCCCAGTCTTGTACAGCATAGGCAATAAGTGACGTCATCATTCCGCCAGCACCCCAAGCACAACTTAACCAGAAGTTTGTCAGCGATCTCGCATTTCCGCTGGGTACAAGTTCCAAAGCTGAAACAAACTAGAACTGCAAAATGTGCTGGAGAAAAAGTTTCAGCTTCACATTAAGCATATTTGAGTTCAGAGATCAGATCGCGATCAGATCGTGATCTGATCTTGATCTTGAAGATCACATTTTTTGTGTGATCTTGATCTTGAAGATCAAGATCACTTACATTTGTAAATGTCGCGTAAAGTAAGCATCGCCGAGGCCAGGTTATGTGATATTTTGAAGGTATTTCATGGCTCCAACGCGAAATGGAGTCTAAACTGGAGAGGAGTTTAATGGAAGGAGCGGATGAAGTCTAAAAACATTCTTTCAGTTTACTGTCAATGATCTACGATATCAACGTCATAAAATATACAATGCCATGAAAAAGCATTTTGTTCCTGACCGGCTGGATGGACGAGTGGCAGACGCGTGTGGCTACAAGGTTGAATCTTGCGCGGGAAACCGGGTTCGATTCCGGCGTCGATCAAATCTAACACAATTGCCTACGGCCCACCACAACTCGCGGACCCATAAAGGGTATTTACGCGAGTATAATGAAGATTTGATTTTTTTGATTTGATTTTGTTCTTGAATTTCGTTATTGTTATACAAAACTAGTAAAAGTAACTTAAAAGGGTTTTCGTGATTAGTAAAATAAGTTTGTGAGCGTCAGATGTCTTACGTTATTCGCGAAATCAGCACTGCCATTGCCCATTGATAATAGTCAATGCTGATACAGCATTTAGCATCATAGCTTAGCCGCCCATCTTCACCACTACTTCTCTTTGAGTACTAAAAGTAAAGTGATCTTTGATCTTCAAGATCACCAAAGGATGGTGATCTTGCCCATCTCTGTCTGTGTTGGTCCACAGCCAGAGATGAGTCCACTATTTAGGCCGAGGGCATTTTATTTTAGATTATCCTGGGGGGGGGGGGGCGATTTGGATCAAAAATATTTTCGCATCAATTTAGGGAACCCTATCTGCCTGAACAAATAAAATCACAGTTTGTTAATGACGAAGATAAAGATATTGACAATAATTTGCAATTTTTATGTGAACTCTTATTTGTTGTTTAATTACCCCAGACGTAAACTCCAACAAAAGTAAAATTTAGTGAGATTCCTTGCAAAATTAGGAAAACAAGGTAAAACCAGTAGTTGGGAGAAAAAGACAAGATCACTTCAATCACCGTGTGAAGGAAAAAGGCAATAAGAGTGCTCTTCTTTCTTCCAAATCTTAAAATATGATAAATCTGAAGGCCCGGTCCGCACTGTGCGTGAAATCGCGAGCGTGTGAGCGTTACCTTATTTTATTTTAACCAATAGGCAGCTATACGCTGGTAAGGCAGTAGGCCGGAGTGCTGAATTACTGTTTCAAACAACCTAAAAATAAGCTCGAACGCTTGCGATTTACGCACAGTGTAGAGTGTAGACCGGGCCTAAAAATTGGGCGATGTACTTACGAGTATATCCGGGTAGTATGTCAAATTCTTTAATGACTTACTAACTAACTTTATTACTGGATGAGGGGAGGGGAACAAAAATGCCCCTCTTCTCGTTTTTGTTGTGATAAATCTCTATAGAAAAAAACATTTTATTTCAAATTATCTTGAGCTAGAGTCAAACATTTTCATTAACAACCCCCGTAAATTTAAAGTTGTCAAAGTAAAGAGAAATTTTTCACTTGTAAGGTTGGCCGAAGTCCCTTTCCATATTCTGCGCAATTTTCGGGCTGTTTTTAACTTAAATGACGCCATTAGACGTTTTCGCATTGTAACTACCTTGACTTAGGCATTATGAATCAATATCAAAAACCAAACCTGTACACAAAGTTTGAATCTCTTATGACGTCATTGAAAAAATTATGTAATTTTTGGAAAAGGGGGCTTTATTTTAGCGATGTTGTAGGTGCTTTTATTATTGTTAACTTTTCAAAAATATAGCTTTGACGTCACCATGATGACCGCATCAAACTATTCAAAACCAATTTTTCTAAAAGATTTTGGTAAACACCAACTAACATTCTGAATTTGGTGTTCTCATGGCTTGCGGTCTAGAAGTTAGATTGGGGGGCATTTTTATTCCCTTCTATCAAGTAAAAAGCGTTGTCAAACAAGCAGCCCGTGTGAAATAGAGTTAAGGTAAAACTCAAAGGTGGAGTCGAGGACACGGGGCTCGAGGCCAAGGACAAGGACACAAAAAGAATCCGAGGCCAAGACCAAGGACAGACCCTCTCGAAGCCAAGGACAGGAATGCTCCAGGCCAAGGGCACAGGCGCAAGTGTTCTCCAAAAAAAGAAAAAAAGGGTCTTCAAAAATTTTTTCAGGCGTTCTCCAAAAAAAAAGTTTTCAAAAAAATTTTTCAGGCGATCTCAAAAAACAAAGGTCTTTAAAATTTTTTTTAGGCGATTTACAAAATTTTATCGATTCAAAAAATAGTGCTGTGCTCGAGCCGAGGACAGGGCAATTTTCGAGGCCAAGGCTAAGGACATCAAAATGTGTCCTCGAGGATTCTGCCTCTGGTAAAACCTATACTTTTTTAGCAAAGTTGGGTATTACTGTATCTACAGTAGAAAACAACGGAATCACAGTAGTATCTTATTCTAACTACTTCTTCACGCCACACGAAAGAGTCTTTTACAATTGCTTTTTCAATACCGCAAATCATTCAGAAGCTAAAAGGTTTTTATTGCTATAAATTAGATCTTTACCGACTAAAAGGCTAAAGTTTAAAGGCTAAAGACTAAAAGACTAAAAGGACTAAAGACTAAAGACTAAAGACTAAAAGGCTAAAGACTAAAAGGCTAAAGACTAAAGTTTAGTCGGTAAAAGGTTTTTCATTCTCTCTTTCAGTCATCCTTTGGCCTTTTTAAATAAGTTTGAAACCATTTCTAGTCAAAAAATGGGAGGATTAAATTGAAGGATTACACAGAACAAGCCAAGAAGCCGCTCTGTTTCATTACCTTTCTCATGAATGCCTGTTTGCGCTGTAAAGGTCTTTTTAAAACATAATGCAGTACTCAAGAACAGTTACGAATTGTTGCTCAATGTTGTTTGCAAATGAGACAGTAGGCCCACCTTACATGTTACATCATATTCTTACCGATCTGGAACTTGGGCACCTACCAAACTTGAGATTAGAAAACCCAACATCAAAGCACTGATTGTTAACGGACGTTTCCAAGCAAAATCGCAAACCAAGTCAAACTGAAAAAAAAAAACATCACGTATCTGTACCTTTCAATCATTAATTTTTTGATTGTAAACGTGAGAAAAAGTATAGAAGCTGACCAACTTTAAAATTTACTGCTGTTTGGTGACGTAATTAATTCATTAAGATCGTTCACCATGCTAAGCACTGCCAGCAACAATTTCTACTCTTTTTCAACGTGCTTGTTTGTTTCTTTATTTTCTCTTACAGCCAATGGCAAGCTGAGAAAAAACTTGCTCTGCCCAGCGCAAGAAGCTAATCAGCACGCATTGTTTACACGTTTCCCAAAAAAAAGGAAAAACAATTTTTTTTCGCCCAGTGATAATGCAAAAAATGTGACATAAATTTTTACTGCTGCAAAAGCAGAATAGATTTTGAACAAAATAATAGAATATGATTTAGAACGTAATTACGGTTTACAATAAAACATTTACTCCAAAATAAAATAAACTTTTCAACCCATAAATTTATTCAAGTAGATTCTAATTTGTTCCGTCTGTAGTTTCCCTGCGAGGCATTAATTTGAACAGTGACATGTACGTTGCATTTTTTATATTGTACTATAAGATAGCGGAATCGCTCAAATGTCTTGGGAGTAGCCGCACGACCATGAAAATGAAACGAGCGGATTGTGGTTGGCGTAACCGTGAGGAGTCAGGATTGGACTCAAATGATTATCTCATTCATTCATGAACCAGACGCACAGCGTCTGTCCAACCGCACCGACGCGTAACGCCCTGATTAGGTTTTATTTGCAAGTCTTTTGTCAGGCAGGGCCACCACAACGAGTGAACGGCTTGGCCCCAATGGAAAGTTGCCATGCGTTAAGTGTGCTTCCTAAGAACACAACTACACATGGCCAGTGCTGGAATCGAAACGGGGACCCGATAGCTTTTGCATTGCTGATTGTGCAAGCGCATGTGAACGCTAATGTTCATAATTGGATTGCACAGGTGTGTCGTGTGATAATGTTTCACGAGTTTGTCCTGTGTTCATTAAAAGAAACTGAACGAACAATTATTAGTTGGTTTGTTCCATCAAATACCTGCGACACAACAGTGTTGCCAGATGTTAAATTGTAAATCCAGTCATTGTTAAAACATTTGGTTGTGATGGCTTCAGTATGGTTTTCTTCAAGAACATTTTCAAGCTCGTCATCCTGCAACGCGACGAGTCTGCAAAACACCCAGCAAATGAAGTAGTTTCAGAGTTCTACACATTGAGGGGTATCCAAACTTTTTTGAAAGAGTGTGAAATTAGACTTAGTGAAGGTACCTGCGAGCCATCAGATTAGACCAAGACCCCTGGCCATGTGTAAATAAGTCCTGTGAACAGATGAAAACCCCCAAAAAAGTATTTGACTAAATTTCAGGGCATTTTGGAATTTGAAAAAGTTTTGGAGCTGATTGGTTCGCGTAACTTTAGGGTAATTTTGATCGGAAAACAAGTGAAGACTGGCCACGGACCAGATAAAATTTCATTTCGGGCCGCAAATGATCCACGGGCCGGACTTTGAACACCCCTGGTCCAGAGTCTAGAGCCTTAGCAGAATTTACGAAGTTTTTTTACTGACAATCACGGCACGGCCGTTTTGAAAGGTGATGAGCTTTGGACCTTGGTTGATTCCCGGTTCCGATCACGTCAAAACTTATAAAAAAAGAGGTTTCACAATTCACTGCTTTTAAGGACAAGAGGAAAATTTGAAGTTACAATAAAGCCACTAACTGGAGCTACAAAATCTCATTGCTTTTGCGAGGTACGCAACTTGAGCTAGTCGCTGTTAATGGCGTCACTTTGCTTGGCTGTACGAGCGAAAAATTGTTTGCTAACGGCCTGGATTTAAGCATATAATTTCGTAAAATGGTCGACTTTTCTTCAGATGTAACAAACTGACAGTGTGTTACCTTTTCACCACTCTGAGACTTTGTAAGTTACATTTGCTTTTTAGATTGCATGTTATTTACGAACGCGTTACTGTTCGACCAATCTTATCTGCAGCCGGAGAACTCAGGTTCAAATCTCGGGCCGATCAAATCGGACATAGCTTTGGCAAAGGTTTGCCACCGCTGTAACATTTCTTCACAATGAGCAATGTTGCCCGGGCGCAATGACGCGGAGATGGGCCCGCCAACTCGTGACGCGCTTCAGCGTAATACAGCGAATATAATGAAAGATTTGATGCTGTACACGAAAAGAATATGGATATTTATTTTAGTTTACCGCTCCATTCCGAACCTCACGAGTAAAACTGTTTGTGGCACACCGGATAGTATTAGCGGTTTTAGCGCACATAAACGATACAATTCGGGCAAACATCTGGGCAGGGCCGTCGCTACGAGTATCAAAAAATGAACCACCCCGTGAGTTACACCACATGTCTGTCATGAAAGCTTACCCACAAAATATAGCAGCCTGTACCGCTGCTCTTTCAAGAAATGTTACAGTACCTCTCATCAACTAGGTTACCTAGTTAATTGTAATTGTACAGTACGTAACGTTTATTCACCAAGTTGCCTGGGCCAGGAGACAGCGAAGGGACCTTTCGGTCTTCGAGTCAAGCTGCCACCTGCCCACCTGTCTACCACACACGGCGGAGGCTTGACACTGTCCTTTTAATTGCTGAACGTCCAGCAGGAAAGCTGTGAATACCAATTTTTAGAATCTTTGGTTTGACCTCACGCTGCCAACCATGCCAACAGCGTACTCTTTTCTTTGCGATAATAATCCGTCACACCATATGAATATACTGTTTATGTCATTTCCAAACAAACTGCAACTGTAAAAACCCGATCAGTGATTTAGTAGGTCACTTTAACAACTAGCCTACTAGCCAGCGAAAGTTGAGCAACTGCTCGCGAAGGTTGCGGCCCTTCGCAAGTTGTCGATGACGTCGAATTTTGATTGCTTCGCGTCTAGTGTAAAAGTAAATAAATGCGCAACAAACAAAAAACTTTCTTTTTATTCAAATTCACGTTCAAGCTCAAATTTCACTGTAGTTTTCCTAATAACAAAAAGAACAGTAACAGTAAGTTACCACTGGCGTAACCAAGGGGATAAAGCTATTCTCCTCCCTTAACTAAGTCACTTTGAAAATTTAATCTAAATATGCGCGTTCTTAAACGTGTTCTGAACTTGTCCAGAAAGCGGAAATTGAAAAGGCTTAGCAATTTAATTTTTTCAAATGAAAATCTTTCCCTATTGAATACGGCCCAAAGATGTCAACTTTGCTGGTTATACGTACTGTACCTTGTCGTTGAGCACCGCCAGTCATTCCCATCTTCCCCAGAGATATTGAGGTTGGAAAGCAGGGAAAAGTTATTCTGTCAAACAAATTTTGAAAGTTTAATAAAAGTCGGAGCGTTCTATGCAACCGCAATGCTTTTCAACTTGGGTCAATTTGCCCTGCGCAATGTACATCCTGTTGTTACTTGGACAATCATATTGCTTATTTGGTTGAAATGTCACGTTCTAGAGCGCTGAAGGAAAACGATTCAGAAATCAATGCCCTGGCAGTTGAATAAGGTTAGTTATCACTCTTCCATCTCTGATAGTTAAGAAATGACAAAAACTTTAGATTTTGGAAACTGCAATTTTTTAAAATGGGAAAAAGTTTGGAAATATCAAAACTTTGAAAGATACTAAGCTTTACTGCTTCTTTTAAACTAGCGAACCATCTTGACACATGTGAACCAAACAAAATTAACTCTAACCTTACAAGCAGGCTAGAGTAAAATAACACACAGAATTAATGCTGCCTGCTACCTTCCTATTTGTCTTTGCAGCAAAGCAAACGTTAGTGTTACATTTTCGCTTGAATTTGTCATTAAAAAGTTTGAATAAAAGCAGTAAAGTTTTATTTGAAACAGTAAAACTTTTAAACGTTTCGAATTCAGCTACTTCCATCATCTTTTCGATTAAGGTTTTATTTTCTCCGATGATGGGCGTAGCTTTACTGTTTTTAATCAAATTAAACAAAATTGCCGTGCAATCAGTTTACCGTACCCTCTGTTGTTAAAAAGTTTAGCGCGTCACCTCAACATATTCTAAAGCTTACCTCTACATTATTTGATGACGTTTGACAAACATGGGCTGGTGTTACGTTGAGAAAAACATGAGAAATGATGATCATGTAAATCATTGCATATGCAGGTGCAAGCAGAAGCAGAGACTGAATTTGAAATCTTCCACATTTTCTCAGTATTTCAGAAGCATCTAGATTTTCTTCAGTAGTGTTTTTCTCGCTTCCGGTGCAGATGACGTCGAAGTTTTGCTTCATTCTCACACCAAAAAAGCTAACATTAATAAATGACTACCTAGCCAAGCATTTAAATCTCTGAGTTAGTGCTAATCGTCTTAAACATAAAAATTTTGAATTCTGGATTTTTGCTGCACTTTTGCTTTATGCGAATCAGTAAATTTTAGGTTGAGGCTGGTTGTTCATTTCCACAAATTTTTTTCCGAGAATGAATTGGCACTGATGCGTTTTTGGTTGAATGAAGATTACGGTTTTGTTAGGGTTACGTTTTTGTTTTGGTCACGATTTTTGAAATAGTCGTCAGATAAATCATTAAAAATCAGCAATGGCAATCAGGCTTGCAAAAGTTATAATTGTAATTGACAAAGTTGTAATTAATTACTCGATTTTGCTGTAATTGTAATTGTAATTGCGATTTTTTAAAAGTCAATAATTGTAATTGCAATTGTAATTGAAAGTTTTTCTGCCTATTTTCGATTACAATTACTCTATTATTCACTAAGATCGAGGATAACAAAATGTGTTTGAATAATATCAATTTTCCTCCGGTTGCTAATCGATATCGAAATTTTCTATCAGTTGCAATTGCATTTGAAGTGACAAATCGAACATCAAAGTAGGTTAGGGATAGTTAGAGTTGGTTCTAGAGATAGATTTAATCCATGGCGACCTAGAAATACCGGCCATGCCAACAAAAAGCGAGCGCTTCGACTGAAGGCCGATAGAAGTTCTCTGTGGGAGACAAATCTAATTAGGTCAGTCACAAGACTTAGTTGTTGCAATAGAAAACGTCGGCATTTGAGACGATTACTAGTGACAGCAACAACTAACTTGTAGAACAGGTAACTTTACAATTAAGAAGCAGCGATGTAAGATACAGTGCTTATAGTACTCATTAATGTGTACAACTACAGTATAATTATCGGATATACAGTAGCTACAGTATTTATGATGTTTTATCTGCGAAGCCATTAATTGCGTTTGTTCAATCAAGCAGTTAAACAACTTTAGTAATATCGATAGAAAGACACTAACAGTATGAGAAGGTAAGGAAGCTTTCATGATTAAAATGTGCTTAGATAGCAATTGTGAAGGCAATAGGCAACAGGATCTAAGGATTGCAAGCTCGATACAAAACCAAGGTTTCAATTAATAATAGTTTTAATATTTCTAACTTAGTTTAAATTTTTCAAAGTACGGATTGCGGATCCGGATGAGCAAGCTAGAATGACGATATCCCATAGCAACAAAATGTTTAGAAATTATTGAAAGCTACAATATAAATAATAGATACTGGTATAGCATGGCTGCGCCTCACGTAGCATACGGTAATTGCAGTATACTGCACAAAAGCTCCTAAAGCTGTATTGCTAACAATACTTTATTTTCGCAGAGAAAAGGCTATTGCGTAAACTTAAAAGGTTGTTAAGTGTTGTGTAACGCTTTGTAAAGGAAACTATGCTTCCAGTAGTAAAAGAGTACCTGTATACAAACTTCCACAATATGAGAAAGAAAAGAAAAAATGGATTTCTGTCATCCCGAGAGCCAACTTGGTTGTCTCGAAGTATACTGCAGTGTGTGGAAAACATTGGCCAAACGATGCAGTGATGGTAAAATTCCATGGCAAGCTGAGAACAAAAAATCCATTCTCTGTTTTTCCTGGAATTCCTTCCAAGTTGTCTATCCTCTCAATTAAGCAATTCTCGCAAAGCATATGCTCTCCGGAGGCAATGAATATGTGATGCTCGGATAGTTTTCCACCGATCCTTTGAAAAAGGCGTTTGGAAAATTACGAGAAGGTTCAGGAGGAACTTACTTTATAACGGTATAGGATGTTATTGAAAATGTCCACATTGACTATGCCAAACTTTTTCTACAGCTTGGAGTAAATCTGTCCCGAGACAGATTTATTGAACGACAAAGAATGTGAAGTCTTTGATAATTTGCATGCTTTAGAAGTAAGTGTGAAAGAAGAGACATTGTCATCCTTAATATACATTGCTGGGTATGTACAAAAAAAAGGTGGTGTGGTGAAAGAAAATGACTTGCTGTTTCATTACCACAAGTTTGGAAAGTATGTTGATGCTCTCAATACAGGGTCACTTTCTCTTCCACAAGACTATCTCGTGCAGTGGTGTATATTTTGCGTGATTTTCTTTCCGCAAGTTTTAGATGCGGGATGTCGAAAATATTTTGTTGACAGGTTTTTAAAATTTCAGTAAGGTACGACTTCTGTGTTTCAAAAAAAACACTGCGCTTTTTTGTGCAATATATTGTTAAAGAACGACTCCGTGTTTTGCACTCCACGTAGTGGTAAAGAGTTTGGCTTAAAGATTTTGAAATTTTCTTAAATTTACGATATTCCAACGACTAACTATTTTCTGGCTAATATGCAATAGTACTTATTATACATACCGGTATCAGCATGTTTGATACAACATTGTTAGTACACTGTAATGTAGATTATGAAATACCGTAGCACTGTTACTTTCGGTGACTTAAATGAGCGTATAGTTTGGTATTTGGCCAAATTTTTGACAACGTATGCAACCACTTTTTTCAGTATTTAATACAAGATACTTTTGTTTACCTTATAATGTTTTAGTGTTTAGTCTTTTAACTTTAGAATGCTTAGCGTTGAAATGTCGACAATGCCTGAATATATTGCGTAAAGTGAACTACCAATACCTCGCGCAGCTGTCTCTATTGCGTGAAGACTGCAATTGTCGGCCTTCAGTCGAAGCGCTCGCTATTTGTTGACATGGCCGGTTTTTCTAGGTCGCCATGATTTAATCATATTCATAACCTAAATTGAGCACCTACTCTAATCATAACTAGCACTAACTCTTAAAAAATAGCTTAACATAGAATTGGCCTATAACGTCACATGTGACTGTAACCGGTGGTAAGTAACCAATGTAACCATTAGAGTAGCGAGGATTTTTGATTGGGGCAAACCCCAAATAACATGCAATGAAGCCATCAAAACTTTTCAAAAGAGGAACTTTTTGTGGAACAAAGATGTCGTAGAATGGAAGATCAGAACCCGTGGCCTGTTGCTGGCAATTAACCAGAATTTTGCTAAAGGTAGAGGTACTATAAACTAATAGTTAAAAAGTGCAATTGTCTAACTTGGGAGACGTGTTGAGTACGCTAATGTAACTCAAACGTATCACAGACGGGGATCTGGGGGTGGGGCCCCAGTCACCATAGGCTTTGAGGGTCTGAGGGCGAATCCCCCGACTGCTGGGCGATTTTTTCGTAATTTTTTGAAATAAAAAGCTATTTTAATGAAATTGGATCACATTTTGCTAGTGTTTAGAGCCATTTGAAACAACTAAATTGAATTTGAAACAATTGCTAGTGTTTAGAGCCATTTGAAACAACTAAATTTGTAACGCTTGAAAGCCAATCGAAAAAATTAAATTGTTCAATTCTTTTTTTTTTTCAATTTAAGTCCAAAACACGTTAAAAATCTTGCAATTTGTTGTTGAATTTTAATTGTAAGTGATTTATTTGGCCCAGATAGGGGGAAGTAAGGGGCAGTGCCTTCTGCAATATTTAAACAGTAAATAATAATCCACTTGAAGATTTTCTTTAGAGATTTTTGTTTTTTCGTGAAATAAACAGTAATTGGTGTACATGTACGGCCAGGAGGCCCAGGACCCTTCAATTCAAATTTAATGTTTTGTTTAGTGAGCATTTCCCCTCGCTAATTTTTTGTAAAGTATTTTGTGCGTAAAAACTGGCGAGGTGGAGATGAATTATTATGGAAAAATGGTACATTAAATGGTCACGCTTACTAACCATGTTATTCCAGGCCGGATTTACATTGCGCAGGACCCCTGGTACTTTGGGGATTTTTACAACGTCTTACTGCCAAATATAGGTGAAGACCAAGAAAAAGTCTTACCATCTGAGCGCGAGCTCATGGCACTGTGTTATATGATAAAGTCGGCTCTGGTTGTTGCATTACGTTCATAAAAAGATTAGATGAGGGCCTGAGGTAGCAAATTTCAGGACAAAACTCTTAAATTTCACCCGGGTTATACATGTCAATTGGTTGGAAAAACTGAATTGATGGGGCCCGGACCTCTTGGTCATCAATATTATTGTTAATTACTGTTGTACGCGTGTGCTGTTGTACGCAAAGATGCTAAAAAAACTGAAACTGAAGAAACAAGACTTTTTTGTCACATTTTTTAATTGATGGTATTTCGATTGGGGGGAGGGCGGGCCCCTTGGCCCTCCCCTGGCTACGCCTATGATTGTAACTTCTATGCTATTTGTGTGCTTCTTTGCTTGTTTGCCCTTGAGTGCATGCCAAAGCGACACTAATGGTTTTATTTTGCATGATCATGCTAAATATGTGATATTATTGGCAAATATTAAAATGGTGTTAAATAGTAGCTGTAACTTGAAGTTGTAACGTACACAATTTCAAGTTTTTTACAATTTTTAATTGTGTTAAAACTTATCTTCTTTCGCAGAAATAATTGCGGTATGATATCATGGTTTAGCTAAAACCATAATGTTGCTGGAAGCGATATGAATTTAATAACATATCTGACAATTGCTAAGAAACGAAATTATGTACTGCAAAAAAGATAAAAAAAGATAGATGAAAAACAAGGATAGAGAGAAATAGGGCTTTAATGGGTCTGATATAGAACTACAAAACAAATCCACAGTGTTAACATAAGCAAACTCGAGTCTTCGTATGTAAGTGAATTGGTCGCATTGTTTTGAGAATTTTTTCATTGTAATTGTAATTGTAATTGAATTACAATTACTTGAACATGAATAATTGTAGTTGTTATTGAAAATTTTAGGTTGTAATTGCAATTAATGCAAAACCAGGTAATTTTTCCAATCCTGATGGCAATATATGTAGAGAAAGCCAAGTAAGCTCTATTGCTGACTTATGAATGCATTGAACATGTTTTTAATTTTTTTTTTTTTTTGCTGAGACTGACATTGTTCGAAAATTTTCAAAAAAAGAGTCTTGTGTTAATATAAAATTGTTCTAATAAAAAAGAATTGCACCTCCTGTGCTAAAAAATTAAGTCACAAAAACGTAAATTTGAAACACCGAAATATTTTTAAAGACATTAAGAAAACGAATAAAAAATCGAATTTTGGAAAAACCCAAAATTAATGTCTGGGCTGTAGGTCTCGAGACCGATTTTTTGTTGTCTCAGTTTCGGCCTTGGTCTCGACCCTTTCGCACCGATTTCGGTCTTGGTCTCGAACTATCCTGATCTCGGTCTAGTAGCTTAAAATAGATCCCATGACCGGGTAATTTTTGCAAGTAAAATAAAATGGGTTTGTAAGAGGTTTAGGCTGCGTTATAGGTTTGACAACCATAGTTGATAACCTATAGGTTTCGTACCAGGAGATTAAACCTGTCGCGTTTACACATGAGAAAAAAGTTCAGGCAAAACAAAAAAGTTCTTGCCCAATTCCAGTGTCGAAGCTATTTTCTCAACTTACCTTAATTCCACACAATGCACATCATGTGATCGAAGTTTTTGTGTCAAAGCGTTTACACAAAAAAGTTTGACAATTCGCGTCGCGAAACCAGGAGTGAAAACCACTCGAAAAATTAAAATGCCAAACCCGGTTTCACGATGTGAAAACTCTTTTACGCATGGCTGAAGTTTCGTTCCTGGTACAGAAAATCGCTTTGTGTAAACGCTGCATAAGCGGTTTCTCGATTTTGTTCCGATTTAAAACGTATTTATTACCAATAGACGTAGCCAGAATTTTTGATTGAAGGGGGTATAAACCACAAGTCACATGCAATGACGTCATCAGAAATTTACGAAAGATAAACTTATTGTGGGACAAAGACATTGTAGGAGCAATCTCGACTCTGGGGGGGAGTTGGCAAACCTACACCAGTGCCCGACGATTTGCGTAGTCTGCTGATGCATAGCAAGAATAAAGCACAACGTAGCAAATGCGCGGACACCCCGCAAATCTCAAGCATAAAGCACAAATTTATGAAAGGTGTGGCCTTGGTGCTCTATAACGACTACAAAACACAAATTTGAAATTAATGGGCCCAAACGCGCGATTTAAATTTTGTTGCGACTTGGTTCTGAAAAACAACCATGGTATGATTTAAAAGTGTTCATTCACATTACTTTATATAGTTACTATAAATTGTCGCCATTAGTATTGAGCAAATGTGAGTTTAATGAAACATCATATATTGATTAGATTATTACCAATGCTACTACCTAATAACAAATTTTTAATTGATATCGTACTCACATGCTACCGATATCCAGAAGGAGAGCTCCAAAAATATGTGTTCTCTCGCGAACACGTCAAATGGAAAATTGACTTAATCGAGAAGCTCTGAGCTTAGAAATGTGATAAAACTCTGTTGTTTAATCACGCCATGCAATGAAGCCCGATGTGTACCTACTACCTATTTAAACTGATCTATTCCAAAGCATCACTTGCGGAGACCCTTCTAGAAATACCAAGACCGGCTATTTGGTTATAACTCGTATCGTAGAATGGAAGATCAAAAGCCGTGGCCTGGTTTGGCACTTAACCAGGATTTTGTTAAAGTGAGAGGGCTTAAACCAAAAGTTAAAAAGCGAATGCGTCTAAATCGAGAGACGTGTTGAGTAAAAGCAGTGTAACTTAAACAAATCACACACCGGTATAAGATCTGGGGGCTAAGACTCAAGCCGCTGCACGACTTTTTGTAATTTTTTTGAAAAGAAGAAAGCTATTTTAATGCCATTGGATCACATTTCGCTCGTGTTTAGAGTCATATGAAACACCTAGATTTTTAACATTTGAAACCCAATTGAAAACATTAAATTCTTCAATCCTAATTTTAATTACAGCTAAAGTCCAAAACACGTTCAAAATCTAGCATTTTTGGGTTAAATTTTGTAAGTGACTCGGCCCAGTTAGGGGGAAGTAAGGTAAATTGCCTCCTGCAATATTTAGCTGTAAATAATGATCCACTCGAATATTTTTCGTAGAGATTTTTGTTTTGTCATGAAAATAATCAGTTGTACGAGTACATGTACGGCCAGGGGGCTCAGGTCCCCCCAATTCAAATTTATTACTTTGTTGAGCATTTCCCCTAGCTGCAGGAATTTATTCTTCAAAAGTATTTTGTTGCGTAAAAACTGGCGAGGTGGAGGTGAATTGTTTCTTTAAAAAATGGTACAATAGATGGTTACGCCTACTAACTATGTTATGGCACGGGGCCCCTGCCACTTTGAGGATTTTCGCAACATCTTCCTGCTAAATATAGTTGAAGACCAACAAAAGTCTTACCATTTGAACGCAGGGTCCCAGGCACTGTGCCATGTGGTAAATCCGGCCGTGGTTATTGCAATACGTTCATAAAAACGTTAGATGAGGGCCTGAGGTAGAAACTTTTGGAAAAAAAAACCTTAATTTCACCCGGTTTATACATTTAAATTGGTTGGCAAAATTTGAATTGAGGCGACCCGACTCCCCTGATAGTCAATATTATTGGTAATTACCGCTGTACGCGAAAAATGCTAAAAGAAACTGAAACTGAAAAAACAATAGGCTTTTTGGTCACATTTTTGTCATTGGTGGCATTTCAGTTGGGGAGCCCGCCCCTCCCCCCTTTAACTACGCCTATGTTTAGTACTGATTTAAAACAAATTAAATTTTGTACTGATTCAAAACAATGAAATTTCAGTGATTTTCTTGTATTTGCAAGCAAAATTGCTACTATTTTGAGATAATAGAACGCTGTTTAAGTAACAGAAATTTTTTGACCGTCGATTAGGACAATTGAAAAAAGCTCGCCTTTTCGCTTTTGCGATTTCACGATGCTGCAAAAGCAGCAAAAAAGCCTTTACTCAAGAAAGCAGAGCATTGGGAATTAAACAGTTTTCAAACATGGTCGCTCAAATGGACATCGATGCTCTCAAAATTTAAAAACAAATGAGGCTGAAAATCGACAAAAAATTACGAACAGCCAGTCACAACTCAAAATTTACTGATTCTTATAAAAAAAGAGAGTGATTATGATGCATATTATTTCTTGTCGATTTTCGATAACAGTGATAATAACCTACACATTTTGCCTCTTTATCGACCGCGATCAAGCCGACCACTTTAAAATTGGAAATTTTGTTCGTTCATGATGCATAAACTAAATGTAAAATCGCCAGTGACGCAAACAGGAGTGCAAAGAGAACTTCAGCTCTCCTCCTTGTAGCCCAGTGGTTCTTAACCTGTGGGGAATTCCTCACAGGTGGGGAATGGAAAAGTTGCCAAGTGGGGAATGACCGGTCGGTCAGAATAACACTGCTTCAAAATTTAAAACATCACATGTTGACTTACTTTACAAATCACAACCATTTAACAACTGTTTTAATAACAAAAGCAACCAATATATGAGGTATTGTAAGTCACGTTTGGGAAAAGTGACGACACTGTTTTATAATTTGTAAAAAACCGGTGCTGTGATGGGCATTACTGTTGGGGAAAAGAGGCCCTCTTTTTTCGCGTACAACAGTAATAAACGATAGTATTGACAACCAGGTGCACGAGCTCCTTTAATTCAAATTTTGGCAACCAATTTAAATGTTTAACTTGGAAGAAATTAGGGTTTGTCCTAAAAGTTGCTACTTCAGGTCTTATCTGACCTTTTTATGAACATAATGCAATAACCAGCATCGGATTTACTATATGGCACAGTCTCAGGGGCTCCGCGCTCAGATACTAAAACTTTGTTTGGTCTTCACGTATGTTTGCCTGGAAGATTTTGCGAAGATTCCCAAAGTGCTAGAAGTCCCGCACAACGTAAACCGGCCCGAGCAATAACATCGTTAGTATAAGCGTAACCATCTATCTTACCATTTTTCAATATCAATTCACCTCCACCTCTCCAGTTTTTACGCAACAAAATACTTTTGAAAAAAAAGCTAGAGAAATGCTCATTGAACAAGTTGTTGAATTTGAATTGAGGTAAACTGGGCCTGGTAGTCGCACATGTACTCTTACAACTAGCTATTTTCTTGACAAATCTCCATGGCAAATCTTCGACTGCATTACTATTTACTGCTAAAATATTTCTGCAGGCAATATACCGTACTTTCCCCTACCTGACCCAAAGCACTTACAAAATTCAACAGCAAAATGCAAAGTTTTAAACATGTTTTGGATTAAATTGTAAGAAAAGGAGGACAGAACAATTTTTTTTTCAAATGGCTTTCAAATGTTAAAAATCTAGTTCTTTCAAATGCTCTAAAGCTGTGCGAAATGTGATTTAATAACATTAAAATAGTTAATTGTTTCCAAAAATTGCCCAGTGGCTGGGGGCTTCACTCTGTAGCCTCCGGTGGCTAGGGCTTTGCCCCAGACCCCAGTCTGTGACACATTTGACTTACACTAGTTTACTCAACACATCTCTCAATTTAGAAATTTACCCTATCTGTTTCGAAAAATCCTGGTTACATGACGATCCAGGCCACAGCTTCTGAACTTCCATTGTACGATAACTTTGTCCCACAAAAAGCTACGCCTATGGTGGTGGGAAATGGAGAGTTGCCAAACTAAAAAAATGGGAAATTGGAGAAAAAAGGTTAAGAACCCCTGTTTTAGCCCCATCACTTCGAAAATTTAATTCATAAATGCAAGCGTTTAAAAGTGTCGAGGACTTGACCTGCATAGGTAAAGTAGAGGGGCTAAAGTGGGTGAGCAATTTAATTCTTTCAAGCTCCTTCCAAATCTTAGCAGTTACATTCTTTCAAGTAGATCTAAAAACATGCGAAATATGATTCAAATGGCTATTTTTTATTAAAAATCACAAAAATCACCTAGCGACTGGAGGCGAACCTCCCGCTGTGATGCGATTAATGTACATCAGTTTACCCAGCACGTCGACAAGATAAGATATTTTTCGGGTAAAAAATTTTATTATTTGGTTTAAGTTTCCTCTTAGCATAATCGTAGTTGCGCGCATGAAAATCCCCCTCCCCCCAATCAAAAATCCTGGCTGCGTTTTTGTATCTACTTTTAATACGGTGCTTCAAATATACAATGAGCATTTTGTGATTGTTTTCATTACTTTTTAATTAATTAAGTTTTAGTCAGTTTTATTGACATGTAAATCCTGAAGAAAATAAACGTTATCAGGCTCCGATCTTTGAGTAAGAGACATTAAGTTTAGTTGAAGACACTCTTCAAAAATAGTTTCAATAAAAATCTACACAAAATGACGTCGGGGAGATGTTTCGATAACATAATCACTTCAACTAAAGCAATTTGTCAACTGACTCAATTTATATCATCATAAAACCAACTTATGAGCAAATTTTAGCCCCAGAAACTTTTTTCCTAGAAATCGAAAAAAACAATGATGACGTCATTTTTCCCTCTCGGTCTTGGTCTCGAACTTTGCCGGTCTCGGTTTCGAAGCCAAAATCGAAACCAAGACCGGGCTTAACTGATCAGTGGTCGAGTGGATAGAGCGTCTGCTACTAAAGCGATACACTCGGGTTCGATTCCCGGTCGGATCAAACCAAACATTATAAAAATTCGCATTCACAGCTTCTTTGCTTGACGTTCAGCGATTACAGGGACAGTGTGAAGCCTCCACCGTTTGTGGTAGACAGGTGGGCAGGTGGCAGCTTGACTCGAAGACCGAAAGGTCCTTTTGCTGTCTCCTGGCCAAAGCAAGTTGTTGAATAAAACGTAATTACAATTACAATTGGTCTCGGAAAAATGTTGCGTTCTCGGACGAGTTGGTCTCGACCACAGCTCTGATTAATATGTCGGTTCAATTAAAACAGACAAACCTAAACGTAATGTACCAGTTCACCAACGCATTTTTCATTTGCTTTTTACGGGTCAAGACTAAGGTTTAAAGTAAGGGTTTCATTTGGGGTTCGTGTTAGAGAAATTACGAAAAAGTAAGCAAAAATTTCTGTTAAAATATTCTCTTTCTTAATGATCAAACCTACTTCGATGGTGGTTGTTTGACTTCATGGCCTTTATACAGTCCTTCACAGCTTTCCTGTCACCATCTTTAAAACAAATGCTAGTAAATTTCTACTTCGAGTTGTTACTGAGCGATGAAATGAATTTGTCTAGTCTTACTGATACCTTTACTGAACCGACTCTACCGCGCGGGGCGTCAAGCACGTTAAGCTTCTAATTCCTAAATTTGCAGCATCATTGCGGCTCTTTAATTCACATAACGCAAATACGCTCGTCGATCAGACTAGCATGAGTGAAGACTGTTTGTTTTAAAGTTATAGTTTGCGTGTTTGTCGCGCAAAAAAGGATTTGTCTTCGTCGGTGTCAACTTAATGCAATTTCGTCAACAGGAAATAAAGAATTCGGTAAGTGTAGGAACGCATTTCACGTTTTAAAGTGAAGCGAAATATTAATGCCTGGCAGTGTATTTACGTAGCGTAATCTTATGCTTTTACGGTGATGTTTTCCATTCAAGAATGGAGTCTACTTTCATTAGCGCAATAAAAGATTTTTTAACACACACACAAAGTACCTGCCCAACTAATGATTGCGCTCATTAGATTTTCTGTTTCATGCTGAACAATAAGCACACCAACTTTATGGATGGATACAATTCCTGTAATTTCTACAAAAATGTGGCAGCGAAAGCTTTTTTATAAAATGAGCGGGAAGCAAAAAAGTTCAAGAGCGTGGAAGCGAACTCGAAAGCACGACAACTCAAGAACGGAAGCATTGCAAATTTGATTGCTTTTACATTCCTGCTTCTTCTCCAATAGAATCTAAAAACAGCTAACTTTACTGGTCCTTAAGCTCATAAAAAAAGTGCTGTTAACAAACAACTCGTCATATTTACTACCTGTTGTGCTCCGTACAAATTTATTATAAACAAACGCCAACATCAAAAATACAAAGGCAGCGAATAACTCGGACAACATAGAAACGACGCATTTTAAAGAGAAAATACCAAAGGCGAAGGACTTGAAAAATGTCACTATCTGGATTCTTGTGGACAAAATTTATCACAAAACTTATGAATTGTGGTATATGCATTGGGGTTCAGTGTTAATCAACTGAATAGAGCAGCTAGTCCCCAACTAAACATTGTTGCGCTGATGAAACATTTAATTACGTTTTAAAATCAAAGCGTTAGCTTTAGGCCGTACATGGTTTGTTACTTTTAATCGTTTGCGTGCTATCTGGCCTAAAGGCTACCAGCGCGGAAGCCTAGGGAAGAGTCACCAGAACGGCGACTACTTTAAAACAAGCAATGCGAAAAAGTTGTCTTCCCGCAGGAATCGAACCTGCAGCCTTTGGATCACCGGTTCACTGCTCTGTTTACCACTACGGTAATCCAAAGGCTGCAGGTTCGATTCCTGTGGGAAGACAACTTTTTCGCATTGCTTGATTTAAGTAGTCGCCGTTCTGGTGATTCTTTCCCAGGCTTCCGCGCTGGGAGCCTTTAAGCCAGATAGCAAGCAAACGATTAAAATTAAACGCTCTGCCAGCAAACGTCAAAACACAGTTGGTTATGTCGTCCACGTTAAAAGGCGTTAGTGAAAAAAATTTAGTCGGCTATGAAAAGATATTCAAGAAAAATCTTAAAAGATAAAGAACAACTTTTAAATTAATCAGTGGCACTGAACAAGAACACAAATAAAGACAAAACTAGGATGGCGTCTTTATCATAGCTAAAAAATTTTGCAGCACCTTTCACTTCAATCGATGACAGAGGGGAAATGGTGCACCACTTTAAACGTGGTCCACAACGCCACCACAGTGGGCAATGTGGGAGAAATGGTGCACCACTTTAAACGTGCTCCACCACGGTGGGCAATGTCTAAGCGTTACATTTCATCAGGGTTTTCTTCCATCCAATTTGAAAACTGTACAATAGCAGGAACACGAGCTCGATAATACAGAACACCTTATATGAAGGCAGTGAACTCGATTGATTTTTATTCGAGTTCAGCTTATTTCAGCAAGTCCCGAGTCCTCTATCTAATTTTTTGAGTTGAAGATCGGTAAAAATATCGTTGTTCGAATTCAGGCTGAAAAAATACTAGGTCTACTTATCGACTTAATCGCTCTCTTTTCGTATCCTTGCTGTTTCTCCAGGTCGCCACAGCATAAACAAGTCAACGACAATCTCAATTTACACGGCAATTTTTTAATCTTTAAACTTCTTTTTAATGAACTCAAACAGTTTTATTCAAGTTGAAGTTCGAATTCAGAAAAAATATTTTGTAGAGTTCGGCAAAACGAACGAGTTTTTTCGAGTTCGAAGTCCTACCTTATATGGGGTGTAATGCGATCCAAATAGCTAGTTCACAAGTACAGTATTGAAATTTTACAAAAATATTAATTATGGACTGAAAACGCTTTGCGGTAAAAACAGCTGTGCTTTTTGCATAACCAACTATAAAAATAAAGCTTTTTTGTTAACAACTTTTCGTTTATCGACTATTTGGTTATTTAGTCCCGTAGCCTCTGAATTAGCTTCAATGCTGAATTATTATGAAGTGACTCAAAGGTCTAATTACAAAAAAAAAAAAAAAAAAAAAACTACAGTCAATATTGTTGTTCTGTCAACGCTCGCTAGTGAAGGAACTGATGCAACACGCACAAAGACACTTTTAATTTCATAAAAATTTCATAAACATTCGAGAATAAAAAACCGCTTCGTGCACAAAAAAATGGCTGAAATGCGTCGTCTTGAGTGCTGCAATACAGGCTACATGAAACTACGCTGCAATTTAAAAAGAGACATGAATCGCCAAAATTGCTAAGTACTACTATTAGCGATTGCATTTGCGCGAAAAATCTTAACTCAAGAAATAGCAAATTAAGGTAAGATTTTTCGAAATTTAAATGTAAAAACTAATTACAGTCCCGCAAAAAAATAACAATGTTATTATCGGGAAACTAGTATTTTTGCAAATTCTAAATGAGCACGACGAATACTTGAGGGGAAGTACCTTTTTTCGCTGCACAATTAGGCGAGGTTCGTTCGTTAAACGTCAAGCTCTGGTGTCAGAAATTTCAAAGGAGCAATACAACGGTGTTTCTATAACCCTTACAGCAGCTATGACGAAATTATAGCACTGCTAGAAACCGCTAAGAACTTTACAAATTCTCCAATCAAACAAATTTAAATCCAAGCTAAGGACTTAATAAGCACATGCATTTGGCATAGTACACAACACAGAAAATTATTTTATTTTGCTCACACAACTTCGTAGCAATATAGACAAATAGTTCAATGAATATTATATCGATTACCTCTAGTACAATTGTTTAGTTTGATGAAGTTGAAAAAATCGCAAGTATCTAAGAACTGGAATAAAAGCTTGGCCTACACCTGCGTAAAAAAGCAACCGTGTCAGCGTCGAATCTGTTTTAGACAAGCACCAAGCTGCAGTATTTGTCAAAAAAAAGCAAAAAAAAAACGGACACGTGAAACCATTATGGTTGTAAGGCAAATGGAGACTACGCTTAAGCGGAAATTACAGCTCAACTTTTACAGAACCGATCAAATTTGCTTTTGATGCGAATTCATTTTCTTTCCGCCCGGCTTAGAATCATTCAATTGTACCTACAGTTTAGTAGCAAAATCCTATTAAGATTACCCTGCCAAAACTCAGCAAAAACATTTGTTTTGAAATGGAACAATGAGATGCGCGGAGTTAAATCTGCAGGACAAAATTAAAGTCAGTTTCAGAGATCAGCAGAGTGAAAAAAATATTAAAAATTGCAACAAAAATAGTTTAAGTAAGTAAAGCTAGCTAAAGGTGATGGCAATCTCACAAGCCTTCAACCAATGTTGAAACAATACAAAATTTACGTCAAGTTTATTATGTTATATTGTCCTATCGCGATAATAGAGTTTATAAGTAGCTCTAAATGTTCGATTTATCGTTTCGCGCTAATAAGATAGGAGCACAAAAATACAACGCATCAACAAGAAGTTCACTGCGCTTCAGCAAACAGGTAACAGTTAAAACGCACAAAAATAACGATATCTTCTTTCGGTCTTTAAAAAGTCCTCTGTCAAAAAAATGAGTTCTTGGTCTTGGTAAATTGTCTTTCTCATTAGTTGTTTTTCCCTTTGGGCAGCGATAAGGGGGTGGGATTGGGCTCCATGGCTTGCACAACAAGGTAGGCAAACAGCACCACTAAAATAGTGAAGGCAATCTGGAACAACACACCAATTATAATTATTTGTAAGAAATTATTACCAAATTGCCACCTGCCCACCTGTCTACCCCACTACGACCTTCACACTCTCCCTTTCATTGTTGAACGTCTAGCAGAGAAGCTGTGAATACCAATGCTTATAGCTTTTGGTTTGACCAGACCGGGAATCGAACCAAAGTCTACCGTTTCAGTAGTAGACACTCTATGTACTGACGTTAATACTAAACTATACAATAAATACATATTAGCAACAATATAAGATGAAAAAACTGCAAAATTTCGAGCACTAAAAAGGATCGAAAGGTTGACCGATTGAGGGAGTGCACTGACGGAAGGGTGTAAACATCAAATGAACATTATTATTCAGATTCTTTAATTTTGTTTCAACTATTATTGAGCGATCTTTGAAGCACAATACTCGAAACATGCTCGTGACGCCTGTATAAAGTTTTGTACAGGAAAAGCAGATAGGTCATTCCCGAACAAAATAAATACAGAAAACTTTTAAGATCTTTCAATTAGGGTTTGCAAATCAATATATATTTCACTTACAAGTATCAATCTGTATTTACGCAATATTGTTCCAAACAACAGAGATTACCGAATGCACCTTTTTGCTAATTGATCGTCATTATTCGGACACCAATTCGTCACAATTTCCTGCAGCCCACGTCAACACAATCGTTTGGACATGCAGCCCACTGCGTGCGTATGATTACGCCCGTAGGAGGCAACTGATATTGGCCAGTGTGACCACGTACGTGGTGATGGGATACTCACTTTTGAGCGGCTAGAAAGGTGCTGCTTCTTTACCAGGTTATCGTGTGCATCAATGGGTTCATGGGGTGTGTTGCAACGGGCCTTTATATAGAGCAGAGCTGTGCAAGAACAGACTTACTTGCAACCAAATGGGAATCCATCTTCTTTCTGGTTTATCTTTAGGCTTCGCATTCTCATTTTCCGCGAGTCCATCTGTGGCAGTCGTGTTTTGACTCTGGATAAAAGTTTCAATAATAGTAAATTTAATTTCGAAAGTAGAGTTGCGTCATTGTGCCGTTGAGAAACTTTATCCGTCTTGGCGGGCAGGTTTGATAGCTGTAAACGCATATCAAACCGGTACGTTGCACTGAGAGCGCTACTAAACATCATTAGAGTTTTTTCCATCTTTTAATTGACATTGAGCAAAATTTTTATTGAATGACCGAAAAACGTTGTGAAAGTTATCCACGTATTTTCAACACGGTACATGCCATAAAATTGTAATCGCGAAAATGACCCGAAGTTTTTGGAAATGACCGGAAAAATACTAACGAATTTGAACACTTGACCGAAAATTCTGAGCAGAAAAAAATAAACTCCATAAAACTTTGAACCAACGTGCTAATGGCGCAACTAAAACCTTGGTTTAGTTCAAACGCGGAAGTGTGATAATAATAGTAACCTTTGCAGTTTGATTTGCCTCTTCTACTTCCTCGGTTTGTGCTACGTCATCAGCTAAGTCAACTCTGCTTCTCGTTTGCCGGGTTCCGCTGCTGCTACAAAAAGAAAGTTGAACTGAGAAGAGATAGAACATCAGCATTCATAAAAGCCCGGCGAGGTGCACTGGTGGAACAACTGAGCTTCGAATGTCACTAAATGCAACGCTGGGATCGATTCCAGACAAAGTCACCACCGGTATTCCAAAACGCGTCCAGAATTGAAAGTGCTGCAATACTCTGAAGTTTTAAGTAGCGCCTGCTGGACAATAGACGCACTTTGCCTCTGACATCCGATCTCCGTTTAAGCTGATTTGAACCCGGTAATAACGAAAAATGAACCACGAAGGGAAAATGAGTGAAATTGTAGTTGCATCCTTTGTTCGCCATGTTGCCTTGGTCAGGAGACCTTTCGGTCTTCGAGTCAAGCTGCCACCGGGGTACCACACACGCTGGAGGCTTCACACTGTACGTTGTAATACTGAACGTCAAGCAGGGAAGTTGTGAATATCAATTTTTATGGCCTTTGGTTTGACTCGAACAGAAAAAAATGTTGTTGCCAGCATACACCAATTGCCGCCACAAAACAAAGAATATTGCATGGACTTTTACTTCAAGCCTAATTTAAATTCTTGTGCAGTGCTCATACGTTTGGACTGCAAATGAAAAGTAAATAGCTATGGACCAAAAGCTGCTTGGACGAGCTTCCCCACCTATACAAGAATAACGACAAGACTCGAAATAACTATGATAATCAGTGGCAAATATAGTCGAAAAAATTAGTATTCGGATTGCGGAGTGTAACGTTTTTGGTGAAGTGGGCCGAAGCTCTTATCAGGCATCGCAGAAACGAATCTGCTCATTCAGTTTTGTCGGGTTGGTGATGGAAAGGTTGGTGACTCCAGGTTCGATTCCCGGACTGGTAATGCGTCGTTGTGTCCTTGGAAAAGACAATTAAACGCTAATTTCCCATTGAAGCTAAGAAGTCTACCCGTTGTGGTGGCCCAGCCTGACAAAGACTTGCAAACAGAACCCAAAAAGGTGCTGTGCGTTGGTGCGGTTGGACAGATGCAGAGTGCTTGTTATAAACGCATGAATGAACTCGCAGTTGTCAAGAGTTTATTGGAAACACGGCTCTTAAAGTTTCATTACCTTAGCAGAGATTGGGATACAACGAATTTTACCTTTTCCTTGCGGATGTAACTGGTTTTGTTTCCTGTGAAGGCATCATAGATCTTCGTTTGCTCACACTACGAGTTACTGGTGGCTCATCAATTTCCTCCACGTCAACTGTAATTCAACATCATTACTCCGAATGTAACCATTCGCCAGGTTGCCTTTTCAAAAGACCGAGAAGTGACATTCGCGATCTTCCAGTAAAGCTGCGACCATATTTCGGAGCACAAAATGGCTGAAGTTCAAGTCGAAACGTTTTGTATAAAAATACAATGGCTCATTTTATCTTGACCCAGTTTTTTTTTTGTCAAAGCTATTATTATAATTATTTATTTTGTTTTATACCAAACATACTGAACTGCAAAATTTCTACAACGATTATTTGGTTGCAAAATTTTGTTTTTTGATAAAACTTTTATTGGTTTTACTTCAGATTTAATTGGAACTTAACAAATAAATCTACCTGTAATTATATATTATGTGGAAATACCCAGAAAAAACGCGACGCAAGTTACTGCGCAGAACTACGCTAAGTGACGTACTAAATGGAAATTTGTGTATTGTGACATCATAAACCTGCATTTTACATTAACGCAGCGCTGCTTGGCGTGCGGCTTTGAATATGGACTCATTTGGACTGGACGACCGAAACAAAAGGTTCACCACAACATCACCAATGCTTTTACTACCTGAACCTCATTAATAGCCAATTTCGAAATGATCAGAGGCGTACGTAGTTCACAAAGTCTTTCAAAAGCTCTGGGGAACTGTCACGCAATATTTTCTTAAAGTTGGAATGCACATTTTTCAAATGAATTCAGGACAATCTCTGTTGCAAAATAGCAACAGACATTGATCTGAAGAAAACTGAGATTAGCCTTGTCCCAAAAAAGTATTTATGTGAGCACTGAACAGGTTAATCAATAATCATAATTATCTTTAGAGAATATTTGTAAAATAGTTCAAAACCTTCTTTTGAAATGTTCAGAAATTTTTGAAAAGGAGATCAACCAAAATGCAATTACGACTGAGGTGGGCAATAATGGCGGAAAAGAAAGTACAAAATAAAATTAATATCAGGCTGTCCAGATTTCATTTCAAAACACTATCATCTATTTCGCCCAGCAGGGTATCATCGGCGTTAAAATAACGTCAGTGTGTAACTTACTATAAATTCTAAGTCAAATTGTTTCGAAATCTCAATTTTTACTTAAGATTTTGTGAGCTACATTGGGTTTTGCAATTCTTTTTGTTTGCTATCGTTTTCACATACAATATACCGGTATTTACGGCACAGTGCACAATGATAGTATTTCTGGCTGGCTTGCATTCTCGGCGTTTACTCGAGCGGTGAAAGAAATTACTCAAGATGTTATTGAAAAGCGTTGACTGAAGACTCTTTCAATAGACAACTGGCCATTTAAATCGACCCCACAAAGATAACAACTTAACGGCGCTTTTGTCGCCCAACAATCCGATAATAAAATCACAGTGAAACATCATTCGGCACAACTGCCGAATCGAAACTGCTTTCACCTTCCTTTAAAGATTCTCCACAAGATCTGAGCTGCTTATTTTTTTGAAAAATATTAATACGTTACTTTTAGTCACCACTACGTGTACGTAGTGGTCCAGCATTCCTTTTTTTTAAATGAAAAACAACACGGGCAAATAAGTATTATGAATAATAACTTAGTAAGCTCTCCCTCTCTGTAATCGAGTCGAGCAGCCACCCAAAAATTAGTCATGTCAAGCTGCTGGGCGTGTCAGTTTTTCAGCTTGTTTTGAATATGTTGCGTAAAGGTCAAAACTTAAGCTTTTGTCAATTTTAATTAATTTAGATATAAAGTATTACTCGTAGTGATATAAAATTTGCTTTCAGTGTTCCCACTGAGCCAATTTTTGTCAGCGAACTAGCGATTTGTTAGATCTACAGCAAAAAATTTTTGGCATTATGAAAACACAGATTTAGAAAAGTTGACAAATTTGAGGTAATATGATCCTTCGTACACTCGTGGTTGAATACTGGATTGGTACACAATCTAGAGCACATAAACGTATTTTTACAGTTTTGGGCACATATTTTTTCGAGAAAATTTGGATACCCGCTGGCTAGCCAAAAAGTTAAGGGGAAACTCTTAAGGCAAGAGTGCCTAACACGCGAAGTCCTCAGAAGTGGATTGGAAATAAATGCTAAAATCGATTCCATAATTTCATTTGTAAACAGAATTTCTTTGTAAACGGCGCAGAAAATGGAAATCTAGCAACGGCGTGGAGCAAAATCCTATAAAAGCCTTTTTACTAGACACATATTTCGAATCGGACGTCAGCATTGTAAAAGATTGGGCAGCCCTGCTCTCAGGCGTATAGTAAAAACCAAAACATCAGCAATTACGCGAATGGCATTCACAAGAAGAGGAATCAATGTATTGATTACAAAGACAATTCAAAGTACGACTGAAAAATGTGTGAACAATTCGCTAGGGCAACTGTTCACTATGAAAAGGATATAACGAGCGTTATCACACTATTTCAAGAAATTTGATACCAAAAAAGTTCGGACAAGCGATTATATACAATCAAAACGTAATTCGAATTATAAATTAACAATATAAATACATCGTTTCCTCATCAAGCTGCTTCGGCCAGGACAGAGCGAATGGGCCGTTTGATCTTCGAGTCAAGTTGTCTACCACACACGGTGGAGGCTTCACACTGTCCTTTCTTCGTAGTCACCGTCACGCAGGAAAGCTGTGAATACCAATTTTTAGTCTTCGTTCAGATCCAACGAGGAATTGAACCAGAGTCTACAGCTTTAGTTGTAGACGCAGATGAAACAACAGTATTTTAACATTAATAAAACATCTTATTGCACAATCGTTTTTGAAGTGGAATTTTACCAATACTGAAAGTGCAGATTATTCAAAATGCTAATTTTACCTTCTTCGTCCGATTCTGATTGTTCATGATTTTCCACAGCATCTCCACTTCCCAATAACTTTGCTAATCTTTGCAAATAAACGCCGCGTGTTGTAGCTGAAGATTCGCGACAAGTTATTAATAGCACTAGACAGCCGATTTTTTTCAGCAAACCGGCAATTTGTTGGAGCAAGGGCAAATAATTTTTGGCAATATAGTAAATATAGCTTTGGAAAATTTGACATTTGGTATACTTTAATACTGGATTGGTACAAAATTCTGGGCACATAAACGTCTTTTTAGAGCTTTGATCACAATTGTTTAAAGAAAATTTGGGCACTCGCCGATTAGCCATAAAGTTAGAGGGAACACAGCTAGACATTATACACAATAATGAACCAGGACGTTTTAACGTGGCCGTATTGAGATTAGGGTAAAGGTTTCACGTCAAAACGTCTTGGGGGTTAAGGGGGAAACTGGCCGCAATAAAACCCATCGCGTCACCCAGTCGCAACATTGCAGAGTGTACAGTTGCAGCAAGACTTGGCCAGGACAGAGTAACGCAAATTGCTTTTTTTTACGTCAAACCGCCGTCTGCCCTAAGATGTAACACTGGCAGTGGAGGCTTCCAGCTGCTGACAGCTACTTAGCAGGTCCGATTAGCGCTCGCGTTCTGCTAATGGAGTGTGACGATAGGATCCCGTTGCTAACTTTTCTTTTGGAACAGTTGACTGGTAACCGAATACATTTCAAGATTAAAGAATCACTTACATGTTACTGGACCTATGGACTGACCAAGGCTTTTCAATCTTGATGCAATCTCGGCATTTGTGAGTTCGTCAAGGTCCAACTCTTTCTCCACCTGCGCCTATTAAATAGAGACAAACAAATCAAATGCAATTTAGTCAAAAAGGACGTTTGCGCAACACAACAATAACCACTGAAACAACATTTTTTGAAACCCCTTGTCTTGTTACGAACCGGCACTTTTTGGAACACCATTTCAGATTAGGGCTAAGGTTTTATGTCTAAATATCTCAGGGCCGATCTGCACTCTGCATAAAATCGGGAGCGTATCCTTCGTTTGTTTGAACCAATTGACAGTTTGTACGCTGACAAGGCAGTGCGACGGGGGTACCGATTTCTGATTATAAAATAACTAAACTACGCAACTCTAGTGCGCTCACGATTCCGCGCAGTGTGGACTGGGCGTTACAGAATGCGGTGAAACCGGCCACGTCGAAACCTCTGGCATCAAAACATGGCAGACTCATCTCTCTCGACTTTTTTATTTGCTGCCCACCTGAGCAGGATGGATGAAATCAATGCCATAGAGTTAAAGAATACATTATATGCTACACATATAAATAATTTCCGGCTGAACTTACAATGGAATTTCAATCGAATTATTCAATGCAAGACTAGATTATTTTTCAGTCATTTAACAATCATTGAACTGAATTTTTAGAGAAAGAATGAAAAAAAACTTGGCATTTTGGTCACAACAACTGAAAAACAAAGCGAAATGGTTTGTGCATTTTTGCACCAAGTTCCCGAATGCAACCGCAATCGTGAAAATGACAACAGATTTTTTAAATTTAAATGACCGTAAAAAATATTTCTACTGGTAAATTTGGATTTCTGACTGAAAACCCTGAGAAAAAAAACAAAAAAAACTGATGCTAAAAAATGCAAGCAAGGTAACCACTCGCAAGATTGTCAAAACAAAGAGCAACAATTAAAACAAACAAACAACAAATTAGTTGTAAACTTTTTTTTTTTGGATCGTAATTACATTTTACTCGCCAAGCTGCCTTGGCCAGGAGACATCGAAGGGATCTTTTGGTCGTCGAGGAAAGCTGCCACCTGCCCACCTGTCTACCAGACAGGGTGGAGGCTTTACATTGTCTCTTTAATTGCTGAACATCAAGCAGGGAAGCTGTGAATACCAATTTTTGTGGTCTTTGGTTTGACCCTACCAAGAATTGAACCCAATTTTACCGTTTCAGTAGCAGACGCTCTATCCACTCCAACACTGTTGCTTAAAATGATTACAGCTCTGACAACTAAGACGAACTTTACATTCAATGCAGAAATTAGTCTGCTCGCAGATATCTTGTGTTAACTTAGAAAAACTTTTCATAATTGAAATAAAAAATAATTTACGTGATTACAGTGAGTACCGTAATGAACCTTGAATACACTTCTGATTACATTATTACATTAAAAAATGATTACACTTCTGACAACTAAGACGAACTTTACATTCAATGCAGAAATTAGTCTGCTCGCAGATATCTTGTGTTAACTTAGAAAAACTTTTCATAATTGAAATAAAAAATAATTTACGTGATTACAGTGAGTACCGTAATGAACCACATTGAAAGATACTGTACCGGTATCATCTTTTTAAACTTGTATTTACATTAAGTAGACAAGGTTATTGCAAAATGTGATATAAAGTAAAGCAGTCTTTAACAGAGCTAGTTCACTCAGAAAATTATTACTTATTGGTATTATAAATTTTCACTTGTAAACCTAATTCGACTTTGCAATATCTATCGATTAAATTAAGTTTTATTCTGTGATAAGCATGGTTTCTTAAAAAAATTGAGATTAGTCTGTTGTTTTAACTAACCGTTTTATTTTTTTTCTCATTTTCTCTTTTCTTTTCTGCTTTCACTGCTACACGTTCTTGCTTGTTTATGATCTGAGCACTTATTTGATCTTCTTTAGTGACTCGAATGTAGACTTCCTTAATCTTTGTTTTAGCTGGAAAATGTCAAGTCAATCACTGGTGAATTTGTGATTGATAATATAACCAATATCTTAGAAGAAATAAATAGGACGACCAAATTGGAGAAATAATTACGAACAAAACTCTACAATGAAACAAACTAATGCAGCACGTCTTTTGCTTTTCCTAAAGCTTCTTAAACTCAAAACTGCACTAACTTTGTGGATTTGTCTGAGTTAACAAAATTTAAATTGAAAAACAGCTTCACTGAAATCTTTGCTTTCACAAAACATACTCAATGTTTGGATCTGCAACAAGTCGACAACTCCAATATTTCTGCATCAACAATGCAGGGGTAACACAAGCTAAATGTGATTTAAAGGTTAATCTAATTAAAACTTTCTCAGCTTCAGAAAAAATAGCAGCTTACAAAAGTAGTAATCCCTATTGAACTTTGTCAATGTCTAGTTTTGCTTTTCTGAATTGCTGCAGACCAATGTTTTGATGAACAGTGAGTGTTCTTATTAAAAAAGCTTGACAGAATTAAGTTAAGCAATCGCACATTATTGTCTATACCTTCCGCTTTCTCTAAATTTTCAGTCACTTTTTTGATATTCTCAGCTTCCGAAAGTTCAGCAACAATAGGTTGATTACTTTTCTGTGTGAATGACAAATTGAAACCAGTTATAATTTGTAGAGCTCTTGAATAATTGTACATACTATGTGACCATTACTTTCATAACACAGCATAAACAATAGAATTACTGAAACAAAGTCATAAAAGCTTGGCTCAGGAGCAATGTCATTTCTAACCAATAGGGTGCAACACTTTTTAAGTTATTTTCTTAAAATTTGTTTTGGTTCAGTGATTTTGTGATGCCAAATGGAATAACTTGAAGAATGGTAAAAATTTTTTTGAAAAATTTTGATGTTTTAGCCAGCCACAAGGCCTGTTTCCATGGCAACAATACCAAAATTCACAAATTTCGTCCAACTCAGACTGCAAATGTGTATCAAGCTAAAATTAGTGTCATAATGCTCGGAATGCCCAAGTTTATTTTTGACAGCAGCCACTCCAGTTTTTGACAGCAGCCACTCCAGATTGAGCTGATCAACCACAGACTTTCACTTCCTTTTTCATTTCACTAAGACTAAGTCCACTAACACACACAGTTCCATCACGACCAGGACCGGGAGTTGTAGTAAATATTTTTTGTTAAATAATAAAAACACCTGTGCACTTTTTAAGTTATTGCCTGTGCATTACCTCAGTTTCTACTAGAGTCTTTTTAGTTTATTACTGTGAATTTTTAAGTTGACATGAGTAATTTTGCATTTCTACATGGTCACTATTTTGCTTCTATTGTGAAGCAGCACCGAGTTCATTTTTAAAACACACTCTGAGGGCTAATATATCCTTACAGTGGGCAACTTTAACGTTTACAGTGAATTCAGATCCTCGGGATAACTTTGGCTGCCAGTGGGAAACTTTGGCCCAGCAGGTATATATATAAAAAAGGAAACTCTGCAAGCAAAAAGCTTATTTTTCGTATGCTGTTTAGTTAGGATCTCTTGCCCCTCTGCAGCTATCAACTGGCGTTCAACATGCATTGTGGCTTCGGAGATACATCAAAATGTTGAAAAAGCAGGGCAAAGTATCCACGAACGATGGTACCGGTATGCACATTGTAAAGTCTGCTGCAAAGAACTTTCTAAAGATTGATTCAGAACAGTTTCAAAATTGAAATCAATAAAACAAGTTGGAAGTAGACACCAGACAGTTGAGTAAAATGTGCAATTACACCACTGCATTACTTTACATCAAAAGAACACTAAGATTGTTACTGAATTATACAGGGTGGCCCACTTAAAAGTAGTTCAGAAATTAAATCGATGTCAACTGGGAGCACTTTCAGCATCTTCTATAACATCACAGATACATAGGTTTCAACTAGGGAGCACTTCCAGAATCTTTTGTAACACTACAGATTATTTAAACAATGCTACAGCTAATTTAAACAATAAAAAAATGTTCCTCTTCTCTACAACATTTTACGGGCTACTTTTAAGTGGGCCACCCTGTACTTTGCCAAATAATTATTGCACCTGCAAGTACCATATTATTCTACACTCTAGTTTAAATACACTCTTTCCTAAAATCAATATTACTTATTATGCAAACCTTTTTGGGGTGAGGGCGCAGGTTATTCCCACGTCCTTGTGGACTCATCTGCATTCTGGAATACATAGAAATTAGCTAGTTGGCTAACTTCTACTAATTCTTTAATCGCCCAGACTCTACTTAGTGTCAACCCCTAAAGAGCTTAACGGCAAAACAGCCTGTTGGGGGCATTATTTTAACGATTATATAAGTGTTTTATATCGTTAACAGGCTCTGACCTAGCGTCATCGACCTTCTTGTTTGGTTCGCAACAAACACACTTATTACGCAGACCTATGGGTTTATCAAGTGCTACTTTACAACATTAGTAAATATTGACCCCAAAACATAAGCTGATATCTTTGGAATAATTATTCATTCTTAGCTGCTGCCAAGTCAAAAAACAAGAAAATATGACATTTTTACACTTATCTTGAAAAATAAAAGGTTTAGTCCTCTCCTTCTTCTTAAAGTTGAATATAAACTTGGCTGTTCCGAGCATTTTGACACTAATTTTAGCTCGATATGACAATCGTAGCTCGAGTTAGACCAAATTTGTGAATTTTGGTTTTATCTCCATGGAAACAGGCCTTGTGGCTGGCTAAAATATCAAAATTTTTCAAAAAATTTTCAATATTTTTCAAGTTATCCCATTTGGCATCACCAAATCACTAACCAAACAGAACTTTTTTTCAGAGCGTTACATGCTAATAACCAGGACTGTGGAGCCATTGAAATGTCTTGCTCTAGAGCTCTCGTTCTTCACACCTATGGCTTAGGCTCCAGCTCCAAAGCTGCAATTTTTGAAAGTATGGCTCTAGCTCTGCATTATTTTCACTTGCCAGTCGCAATCAAGTAAGAAAGTTTTGTTCCGATATCTAATTCATAAAATCAACTGTTGACAGGTACACAACCAGGATTTTGCTAAAAGAGGGAGAGCTTGAGTACAAAACTAAAATTTGTCAGCATTTTATGGAGTAGAGGGGGTCTGGGGGTAGAGCTCCCAGACACTGGGCGATTTTTGTAATTTTTTGAAAAAAAAGTTACCATTTAAATGTCATTTGGATGGTATTTTGCATGTTTGTCAAGAAGTTTCAAAAAAAAACTAATAATTAAAATTGGGAAGAAATTTGACTGTTAAGTTTTTCAGCCTTAATACATATACTCACTACCCACCCACCCACATGCACCAGCATACCGTCACTGGAAGGTCAAGAACTCGATTAAAAACACACATATCTTGGTTAAATTTTTTGAGCAGCTTGGCTAAAAGGGGGGCTTAGCTCCTGCAATCATAGTTGCACCACTGACTGTTGAATACCAATGCGTTTAGCATGGCCATTCACAATGAAAAGCCATATGGGACTACTAATAGATTGAAACACTTAAACTTACAATTCCACGTCCCAATTCCATGTTCACTAAAATGGTAGAGTCAAACTAGCATTATGTGGTTTGAAAACAATCCTAGTCTAAAATTTAGGCTACTAAACCTAATCCCTGAACAACATGTTCCTTAATAAAAACATTGTACAAAAAAATTAATGATTTCCAAAATTTATTCTGGTTACACTGCTACACTGCCTGTTTTGCCTTGTTCAGTTTGTTAATTTTTTCAATATGCGAATTTTAAGAGTTTTGCTTGAAAAATGAACTGAATGTAAGCTTTAGACAGTATATATACAGAAACAAACAGAATTATGACCTACAGCCTAAGACATAATGTGATTCTAAACTTAATAATCTTTGTTTTTATCTCAAGGAAACTAACTAATTACAGATAGAGCCATGTCAATTGTTTGGTTTCCTTCAAGAGACAAAAATTACACTACCAACCATTATGGTAACAATTAAGGTAGTGCCTATTCCACCGAAAATTTTCAAGTTCAAGAGAATAAAGCGAAAATGAGCAATATTCATTCAAGCTTTTTTCATTTGATTTTTTAGAGGTTAAGATTAGGGCTTAAGTTAGGGTTTGGGTTCGATTTAGGGATAGTTTTAGAGTAAGCGTTTGAGTTTGGGTTAGATTTGAGTCAGATTTAATAAAAACGTAGATACAAATTTCCGGTGAAATAAAGCCTTCCAGCAAATTAACACTAATTTTCTTTACCTTTGATGACTTTTTGAATGCATTGTTTCTTTGAACATTGCTAATTTGAGTCAAGTTGTTGTTAATATGAGCATTGTAAAGATCAACGTAAGTTGATTTTAAAACTCTTCCTGTTGGTAGTTCAACGCCTAAAATCAAATAAAAATAGATTTTTTTAAATCAGTGACCCCTACTATTGTACAGCTATTGACAAAATTTCTCATTTCTCTGATGATAATGAAATATCGCAAAACCTTTATTTTTCAACTCTTATCCTATAGTGGCGTTCAATTAGAAGGTGGTGCTATGTTTTATGATTAACTGGTCAGCATTTTGGGATGATGAATTTTATTAATGAAAAGAAAACAACATTTAACACAGTCAACATCTAACATCTACAGAAGAAAAAAAAACATCCAAACCATCAAAAAAGAAAAAATCGAACATACAATTAGCAAAATGCAAGAATATAGGATTACTGGCAAGCAATAAAGATTTTACTGGTTAAAATCAAGCAACATATTGCTGTTGTAGCCAAGATCGTCATTTTCAACACCTTCCACATAAATGCTGATTTGCTAATTTGATGTTTACCAGCAATGTCGGCATTTACCCGCACTCTATTAAAAGTGTTTTCAATTAGAGGTTGATGCTCTATTTTTCAACACTTCTCCTACAGTGGCTTTCCATTACATTGGCACTTAAATAGAGGATTTAAGGTATATATATTATTTTATATGTATCTAGATAATAAGGATTATTCGTAGCAACGACCAACCAAAGGTAATTATAATAGCTTTTCCTTGAGTTAAAAACAATATAGCCAAAATTAGTTTATTATTTTATCATCTTTCTTGGCTCAGCCAATTAAAGCAGCTGAAGTGAGCTGAGCAGAACTGAAGAAAAACAAAGGTATCTACAGCCTACAGGTTTGCCAGAAGATTTGCCACACATCAGTGGGCTGTAACCCTAACCATTGGTGTGAGGCAAATCTTCCAATCAACAGGCACTTGACTGACATACAAGGGAATTTTTGGTCAGCCCACCAATCTCAGGCAAATCTTCTAGCAATGATGGAATATTCAGTATGCTCAACCTAAGAAAAGCATCAAACCACTTTTTCTAGGCACAGAAGAAGCTACGTAGAATATTAATATTCAGCATTTAATTCAATCTCATAAAAACATATTAAAAAGACAGTCTACGACTTTTAGTCACAGGATGATTATGTGTTATCAATTAGGCACCAGGTTTATTGTGCGCAGAGACTAATACAAATACACGCCAGGACGTTTTGTGCCAGAGCTGAAAAAAATTTTGAAAAAACTTTTTTTATTAATAAGCATTTTTTCAAACAAAAAAATTGATTGACCCAGACAAAAAGGGTAGTTGCAAGGAGGGTAAAATTACCAGGGTCTTGCAACTCAAAGGGACTTGAAAATTGATAATTTGAACAGTTTGATAAAATTGGTCTCCACCAACTACTAAGAAGTGTTGAAAACCGGAGCTCCATAAGAACACTAAGTCAATTAGAAAAAAAACTTTTCTTTTTCTTTGTTTTTGGTCTCCACCTTACTTACATTCAGGAGAAAAATATAGATAAATAACATTAAAAAGTTGCTGCTAGAGTGTGAACAAATTATCCACATCCTCGTGCTGTATGCTAATATAAGATTTGAGCTAATCTGTCCAGCTCGAAAAACTAGCAAAAGCGATTGATTTTGAAGCACAAATAAAATGAGTATTAGTCAAGCAAAAAAGCCGTTTTCTGGCAGGTCTCGTCCTCGTAACTAAAATGTACTAGAGGGAATCCAAAAGAAAAAATAACTTAATCGTTTGTTTCACTTGCATAAGTTGGTTAAGGTTGTCTTTGACAGCTTAAAAATTAGATCCTGGGGTGCCGAACAATGGTCATGACTAAAATGATAAATACCAAAATTTTATTGCAGAAAATGCACTGAGTGCGATAAATTCAAACCATATAGACCTAGCATGCAAAAATTTACATAAAAAATTGTCAAAAATGGTTGACGAGTCTAAAGCCACTTCTAATTCAACTCACACTACAAAAATAATCCAAAAGTAAAACAATACTTTGAAGCAGCATACAATTCTGTACAGCTTCAAAAGTTCTTTCTGCAATTCTGAAGAAGCTAATTGCAAGAATTTAACATTGTTTTAGTACAAGTTATTTACAACAAGTAATGACTAACTTGAAATCATCAATTTATACATTGGTTTTAATATATTTAGAACAAGGTTTTAAACGATCATAAATAAGAATCTGCAAGTAAATGAACCCTTAGCTCCTAAAAAACTTTGCACTATATTGTTTGGTACAGGTAGACTTAAAATAACCATGAAACGCCACACGACTTGCAACATGTGCCAAGATTATACAAGAATTCCTGCCAGTGTGCTGCAGAATTTGAGACCACTGGCTGGAGATTGCTAGCATACATTCGGCTAAGGAAAAAAACAACTTGCAAACATGTAGTGAAAAACAAATTTTTTTATTGAAAAAATACATGAAGAAATAGATTTTTTTTGAAATAAAAAAGAAAATTTTCGGCTCCTGGGCATAAAAGTCCCGTGCCTAACTGTCCACGCATAATAGTCATGATCCATCAAAAAGAATACCAGTAATTAAATATATGGACAAGATCAAGCAGTTACAATCACTCAAATAAACTTGAAATTAAATACTTACAGATACTGATAAAAAAAAAGTTATGGCAGCAAATTGAACTTACCATTAGCAAGCAATTCTTCCTTAAGCTGATCTTTTGTTAAATATTCAGGATTTTTCATAATTTGAAGAGATAGTACTGGTAACAGTGCAAAGCAAAATCTTTACAGCAATCAGTAATAATGACCAACATTCAAAATTTAATCAGAAATATGGGTACAATGCAATTACAAACAGTACAGCAGCTAACCTTAATATGAAACTAAATATAATCGGATAATTCACAAATGTTATTGCTTACTGAGGTGTTAAGTATTAACTATAAGATACGCAAATCTGAAATACTGCAATAAAGAGCAGGCTAGCCAATTCTTATATATTTAATTTTTCCTAATTTACTTTCAGCATGCATTCCATAGATATTAATTAAAAATACAAAATGATAACGAAACAAAAATGCAGTTCCTGAACATGAAGTATTTAATTACGTACCAGTATATCTGGTGTCCATGAAAGATCCTCAACAATTATTACTCCCAAGAATTTTGCATGCTTGACTTAAGCAATGTCATTTTTTCCTATTCTAATATTTAGAGTAAGGGGCTCCACGTTAGACTTTGAGTTGTTTACTACTACAGGAGAAATTCAGTTTTTTTATAGTTTAGAGATAGTTTGTTAGTTTTTAACCATTGATTCAACTTTGTTTAACTCATCATTCATATGGTTTTCTAGACGCGTTTTTGATTTGTTGGACATAGTCAAACTTGCATTGTCAGCATATACAGTACCGGTAGTTGATGGCAGAGATTACAAGCATTGGGCAACTCATTGATATGAGAATAGTAGTGGTCCTAATGCTAAGCCCTGAGGTGCACCATAACTCACTAACTTTAGAAAAGATTCTGCCCAATGAACAACAGCATATGCTATGACTGATCTGTTTCTAAAGTAACTCAGAACTGCTCAAGAATATTAAACATTAGAAAAAAAAAAGTAAGCCCTGAGCTTTGTCTACACAGTGCTTCAATTCTAAGTTCACACAGGCTCAATTTTTGTTTATTTCATGCCGTGTAGCATAGGCTTACTGTATTTTGAAATTTCAGATTTGAAGTTTCACCAAAACCAGCCTGGCACAGTCGTTCACTGGCAGCCTGGTGGATTAAAGCTTTCAAGGAGAGACTCAAACCTGCTTGAGCTCAAGTTTTTTTTCTTCAAAAGCGATTAGCTAAGCTTGTGCATATCTGCATTCTTACTTGATACTGCATTGTATTTGTTTGCAAAAAATGTCGAATCTTAGCATATGGTTGGCGAAAATGTTTTTCAGTGTGGATACTTTGACTCAGCGGCATATTCTCTATGCATGCAAGGCATGCCTAGTCATTCAGCTAAAAAGCTAATAATTCTTCTCAGTTCTTCTTTTTTCACTACCTGCTTTTCCCTGAAGGTTATAATAATTGAAACAAGTACAGTACAAGTTAAAATTTAAAACAGTCATCAAGCTAAGTTGCAACAGTTACAGGCATTAGCTTTCAAGTCAAAGTAGCAACAAATAGTCTCACTTAATTCATTGATTTCACATTTAGCTTGGTTTTAGAATATCGCTAAATTACAAAAAATAAGTGGTAACACGCATGCAATCTTTAAATTGCTTTTAGCAGGTAGAAGAGATCGCTATGCTTTAATGAGAGTACAAACAAAATTAAATAGGTTTGAAAACTTTTATTAATGCATTGTTTGTTGCAAAAGTTCTTTTAAAGTCTAGGCTGGTTTCTTTTTTTAGCAAAATATCTGATAATGTCTATCTCTGATCTTCATTTTAAATTTGTAACAGTAAATTGGCTTTAAACAGGCCAAAGACAATATACCAAGACATGCAATTTTAATATTAAACATTGCATGCATATTGCCATTTATTTCATAGCCTATATTTCAAGCAATATGCTAAACAGAATAACTAGGAACTAAGGCTAGAAGGCCAGAGGCATAGAAATAAAGCTCAGAGCTGTGGTAACCGATAGGAATTTAGCTATATACTAAATGCAAATAACTAAAGCAGTGAAACAAAGGCGTGATAGCTGATAGCAGTAAATATTAGCATTACAGATTAGGTGCGAAGTCAGAGTGAGTTTTTGATTAGGTAGGCTACTGTTTGCACAAGTGCTCCCTATAAGTGCAAAAAAGTACAAAAACTGCAAAATATTTTCTGGCATTTTCGCACAAATTTGTTACAATATACCGTAAGTGCAAAATGGTGTTTAATTCTGGCGTTTTCATTTTGAGAAGTCCCGCATTGTTTTTTGTGGAGATGCAATGTCTGGCGCAGCCCGATGAGCATTTTTTTGGTTGACTAAATGACCACCAGTACTTGCAAATGGCAGAAAGCACCGAGTTCATGGAGCAATGACTTTTTTTATTTATTTTTTTGAGATCACCTTGGAAGTCGCAGAAAATAACGAGTCTGCAGCACGATGACCTTTTTTTTTGAGATTACTGGTACCTGTGTTTCTTTTTTGAGATCGACGTAGTGAAAAGGCGACATCACAAAGCCTGAGCTACGACATTTTCGCAAAAGCTTCACGGAACTTTCACACATTTTCCAGCGCTAACGCAGAAGGTGAAAAGTTAGAGGGGACACTGGTTTGCACTATTTCAGCTAAATCTGAAATGCTACTGGTAGCTTATGACACTGACAGTATCACTTTACCAGTGATCTTGTCACAAAGTGAGAGTTAGGGCAAGACAGCTCTGGGTATCAGGGATAGTAGAGTAACCTAGTTCAATGACTGCTCTTCTAGATCTGTGCTTTTTATTTTAACAATCATAGCGAATACCGGTACATAATCGTACAGTACAATATGGTTGGCAGATGGCCTACTGTATTCCGTCTTTTTTGTCTTTAAAAATAAAATGCCATCGGTCACGTACCGGTACCACCAGTAATCACATTGTGATAAAATCACTGAAAATCGTCAATGAAACTGAAAGCAGGCTGTTTAATCTACTTAAACTAGAAATTACCGGTACTTGGTCCAGTTACGAGTTAGTATGCTAGCCTACCTACTAGTTGGCTAAAGTAGGAACAAAAGTAAAGTTTGCAAAAAAATTCTTAAGCATTTCAGTAAGGCCATCAATAAATTAACGATAAGGTGTTTAACTGTTTGTTTGGTTTGTGTTTTAATGGTTAGGCCTACTGAATAAACTAAGCAAGTCAAGGTCTAACCATGCATGCATTGACTAGCCTTGAACCTAGCGCTGTGTGTAGCATTGCTGGCTTTGGGCTATTGCCAGGCTGCCAGGTTATGGATCAGAAAAAGAGGTTATAAAAGTAGGCTAAGTATTTGCTATTCAGCAACTTGGCTCAGCTTTGTTCTACAATTAATGCTTTTACCTCAATGTTATTTATATTAGACCAACTTTACTGTATGCATAAGCTAGTAGTAGGCCTAGGCCAAGGGTGGCGGGGCTACTGGCACATACATGTGACATGACCTGCTCTGTGCTAGACCTGCACAGTCTGCAATAACACAAGACAGACTTGTACTGTACTGTACACAATGATGTGTACCGGTACTGGGGAAGCCAGGAAGGAAGGCCTAGCTGCAACATCAGATGTATATTAGTTACGGTAGAACATTTAGTGCAAAAGTTGTTTTTTGTTTTATAGCCTGATAACCAATGACGTCATCGAAACTGATGAAGTCATCAATCATAATTGCATGCCTTTTCTGAAACGTCACGCTACCGGTATGCCGTTGCTCTGACTCGTCTGAGTGTTAAGCTTTGCAGTCACAGTTCATAACCTGTAACCATGAAAAACAATCACACTAAAACCTTGCCTGTAGTTTAGACGGAACTTTAAACAATTTATTAGATCTGAAAAACCTTGCGTTTTTAGCCTATTTTCCTAAACTGCAAACTCTGCAAAGCGTAGTAGCCACGTAGGCCTAGTAGTGGCGTACCACAATCTAATTAAATATCCCTCCACTTTTCAAAATATTGTATTTACATTAAAACAACTTACGCCAAATTATGATGGTATTCACACAAAATTATTTGAGTTTTGAAAGGTTTTGATCAAATTTCATTTTAATTTTTCAATAAAACAATTTCCATAGTAAAACTTGACTTACATGCATAGGTGGGCACAAGTCCGTTAAAAAGGAAACTAACTTTTTCATTAACTCGTTAATCTGTAAAAAGTTTTTTCATGTAAACGGACTAAATTAACTTCCGTGCGTTAATGTTTTTATCCTTAATTTGCACCATTTTTCACCGTACCGGTACAAACCAGTTTGTACTGGTACCGGTAACATTTGCTGCGTTTTAACACCAGTGTTATAGAAAAAAGCAAAGAAAGAAGCTCTTTTTTGTGGAAAATAATAAAAACTGCAACCTCATAAGTCTGTTAATTATCGCTGTTCGCAACTTCCAAAGATTTTCCAATCGCAGCTTTGTTAGAGTATTTAAACCTATTTTTATCTTGAAATTAGATTAGAATGCAAAATATAACTTTCAAAAAAGCGTCAATACGTGTTTTAGAAGCGAATGAATGAAAAGAAATGTAAACTTCACGCAAAATATTAACGAATTAACGGACTTTATTAACTTCCGTTAATTAAAGCTGAAAATAACATATTAACGTTAACTGAAGTGTAAAGTTTGTTAACGGACTAGATGGTTAACGAAGCTAACGTTTTGCATTAACTTGTCCACCTATGCTTACATGTCTTACCAGACATGGGCACTAATATGGGATTGTAGCCACCCAGGATCTCTTTCTCAATATCTAATGATTTTATTTAATTTTTATTTATCTTTACTTTTAAAGTAAACTTCAAATTTAACTTTACTTTAAATTGTGCAATAAAAACAAACAACAAAAAAAACGTTTTTTTTCCAATTTTTTATTTACACCACTGGTCATGACTCTATCATAACGTCACTATGTCGTTTAACAACTTCGTTAATTTTAAGGATTCTGGAGCTATTTAGGATCATAAATTATGTAGTAAGATGCAGTGGTGGGCAAATTAGCCTACTGCACAAAAGTAATGAAACTACTTCGCTGAAAATTACTTCAAAAAAGTAATGAATTTACCGTAGTCGTTACTCCTCAGAAAAAGTATTAAGTAATTTGCATAGGTGGGCACTAGTCCGTTAATCGTTAATCCGTTAATAGCGAAGCGAACTTTTTCAGTAACTCGTTATAATGTGTTAAAAAGTTTTTTCACGTTAACGGACTAAATTAACTTCCGTTAAGTTCTGTTAACGGACTAAAGTAACTTCTGTTAAGTTCTGCTAACTTCTGTTAAGGTTTTTATCAGATGTGGAGTCCTCGAGGACGTCCTTGGCCTCGAGGACGTCCTCGAGGATACATTTTCAAGTCCTTGGCCTTGGCCTCGAAGCCTCCAGTCTTTGGCCTTGGCCTCGAAGTCTTAGGTCCTCGAAAATTGCCCTGTCCTCGGCTCGAGGACAGCACTATTTTTTTAACCGTTGAAATTTTGTTGGAAAACACCAGCAACCTGGCGGAAAATTTGCAAACACCTTTTTTGTTTTTCTCAATTGGAGCATTGGCGTATCCAGGGGGAGGCAGGGGGCCCGAGCCCCTCCCAATCGAAATTTCGCCAATGACAAAAATGTGACAAAAAAGCCAAATGTTTCTTCAGTTTCAGTTTCTTTTTAGCATTTTTCACTTACAACAGTAACTAACAACAATATTGAAAACCAGGGGCCCGGGACCCCCTCAGTTCAATGTTTGCCAACCAATTTAAGTGTATAACCCAGGTAAAATTAGGGGTTTTTCTCTTAAAGCTTGTTACCTAGGCCCTCATGTAAACTTTTTATAAACGTAATGCAACAACCAGAGTCGGATTTGTTCTATGGCACAGTTCCAGGGCCTCGCACTCAGATGGTGAGACCTTTTTTTCTTCATCTATATTTGGCAGGAAGATCTTGCGAAAATCCCCAAACTGCCAGGGGCCCAGCGCGATGTAAATCCGACCCGGCAATAACATGGTTAGTTGGCGTAACCTTCTATTGTACCATTTTTCAATAACAAATCAATATTTCACCTCCACCTCGCCAGTTTTTACGCACAAAATACTTTTAAAAAAATCAGCCACGGAAAATGCTGATTGAGCAAACCATTGAACTTCAATTGAGGGGGCCTGGGCCCCCTGGCCGCACAAATACTCCTATAACTGGTTATTTTCATGACAAAACAAAAATCTCTAAGGAAAATCTTCGAGTGGATTATTATTTACTGTTAAAATGTAGCAAGAAACATTACGCCTTATTTCCCCCTACCTGGACCTAATCACTTACAATTAAAATTTAACACAAAAATGCAAGATGTTAAACGTATTTTGGACTTAAATTGGAAGTAAAAGGAGCATCAAGTAATTTCATCTTTTCAATTGGCTTTCAAATTTCAAAAATTTAGTGCTTTCAAATGGTTCTGAACACGTGCGAAATGTGATTCAATGGCATTAAAATAGCTGTTTTTTTTCCAAAAAACTTACAAAAAATTGCCCAACGGCTGGGGGCTTCGCCTCCAGACCCTCAAAGCCTCTGGCGGCTGGGGGCTGCGCTTCCAGATTCCCGTCTGTGCTACGTTTGAAATACACTACCTTTCTCAACACGTCTTCAAAGTTAAATATTTGCATTTTTGAACAATTACTCCCTTTGTAAAATCCTGCTTAAATGCCAACCGGCAACGATTTTAGATCTTCCATCCTATGATATCTTTGTCCCACAAAAAGTTCCTCTTTTGAAAATTATTGATGACGTCATTATTGCATGTGATTTGTGGTTTGGGCCTCCCTACCAATCAAAAATTCTGGCAACGCCTATAAATTGGAGATTGCCTGAAAAAAATTTTGAAGACCTTTTTTTTTGACGAACACTTGCGTCTGTGTCCTTGGTCCTCGGCCTCGAGAGGGTCTGCCCTCGAAAAGGCTGTCCTTGGCCTTGGCCTCGAGCCTTGTGTCCGCGACTCCACCTCTAGTTTTTATTGTTAATATTTTGCACCATTCATTCATCGTAGCGGTACAAACCAGTTTGCACTGATAACACTTGTTGCGTATTAGTACGAGTCAAGGGCGTACGCAGGGGGGGTTTGGGGGTTCAAACCCCCCCATTGGTCTGTTGACCAAAATGCCCAGTAAAGAAAATATCACGTTTTTAGCACTTCTGAGCCTGTTTTTTTGCTGTGACACGGACTCCAACATGATTTAAAGCAACTTTTAAAGCATTTAGAATTTCTTAGGGGGGTTAATTTGTCAAAGATATGGCTTATAAATCAATAACAACTTCAAAAAATTGCCAAAATTAGCAAATTTAACCGCTAAAAATGCTTAACATTGGCTTCATCAAAAAATATGGAGATGGGGTTTTAGTGCTAGTTAATTATTAATCCACTCAAATCTCGTTCCATTTGCCCCCCTTTACCCCCCTTTCTCCAACTGTCTCGCTCTATAAACTACAGAATATAAATGCTTGTGAGTTTTTTCAAATTATGACTTTATGATTTACCGGCTTGTAAATTAGAGGACTGAAATGTTACCATTAGCCATCGCCCACATAGCTCACTTATGAGCAAAGGTGTACACAAGGGGGTGGGGGTTTAAACCATCCTCCCTATTGATCCGACGTATATCATTCAAAATATCGCCTTATTGCGCAAAACAAACAAGCTCCTTCTTTACTCTCATATAAAGTATTTAATAATGGTAAATATTTTTTTGCAATTTAATGCAACATTGAAAGCGGCTAAGTGTAATACTGAAACTTTGCAATGTTGTGTTACGAGTCAGAGTAACTTTAAATAGCGTAAGCGGGGGTGGGGAGGTTTATAGACCCCCCATTGGCCTGTCAACCAAAATGCAGAATATGAAAAATACTAAGTTTTTTGCACTTCTGATCGAGACTGTTTTTTGCACTGGAATGGACTAAAAAGTGATTTCAAACATCTTTTGAATCATAAATTTAGGGGAGGGGAGGCTAATTTGACAAAAATAAAACCCACAAATCAATAAAAACTTTGAAAAATGGCAAAAACAAGTCATCAAATTTGATCGCTGGAGTAAAAATGCTACATCAGCGAGCATATTATAAACTTTGGAATAGAGGGGGCTACTTAGTATTAGTTAATTACCAATCACTTGTCTCAAAAAATTTTCCGTTAGGCCCCCTCCATTTATTTTTCTCTATAAAATATAAACGAAATAGATTACTCTGTGTGAGTTTTCTTGAACTATAGGATTTTATGATTTACCAGCATGTAAGCAAGAGAGCTCAAATTTTACCATTAGCCACCTTCCACATAGCCCATTTATGCAAACGGTTTAATCAGGTTTGCACTACCAATTTCTATGCCACGTTTTAAAAGCATTATTTTTTATCAATATAGCCCCTAAAATTAAGTTATTTTTGAAAAAAAAAATGCAAAATTTTCAAGCGCTGGGGGCTCCGCCCCCAGACCCCCGTGCCCCCGGCGGCTGGGGGCTCCGCCCCCAGGCCCCCAAAACGACCCCCTCAATTGCGAATTTCTGGCTACGTGCCTACCACGCTTTGCACTGTTTACAATCATATGTGTTTTCGTAGCTTTTGTTTTGAACAATTTTTTCTTCATCTTTCAGTTGCAAACCTTATGATGTTAACTACAGATGTATGCTTAATGCTTAATTGTTTTTTGTTTGAAAAGTTTTGTTTGCATTATGCACTGTGTGACTTTGACTCCATCTTGTTACATTACGTTAAGTTATTTATTCGCCAAAGTATAGATCGGGAACAAATTTTTGATGTCACTTTTGAAAACCCCCCCATTGAAAAATCCTGCGTACGCCACTGGTACGAGTTTTATAGAAGAAAGCGAAGAAAGGAGCGCTTTTTTGTGGAAAATAATAAGCTGCATCATCATAGGTCTACTAACTATCGCTGTTCGCAATTTCCAAGATTTTCCGATCGCAGCTTCGTTAGTGCATTTGAACTTATTTTTATCTTGAAATTATATTAGACTGTAAAATATAACTTCCAAAACACAAAAAGATCACCACAGCAATAAATTTTTTCGTACAACCAGCTCGGCAGTGTCAATACGAGTTCCAGAAGCGAGTGAATAAAAGGAAATCTAAATAAAACGCAAAATGTTAACGAATTAACGGACTTCATTAACTTCGGTTAATTAAAGCCGAAAATAACGAATTAACGTTAACGGAGGTGTGAAGTTTGTTAACGGACTAGTGGTTAACGTATATAACGTTTTGAATTAACTTGCCCACCTATGGTAATTTATCGTTACAAATCACTTTGAATGAAGCATTCCTCTAAAACAGAGTTGCACAACGTGCAGCCGAAAAAGAATTTTTTTACGGCCATGAAATTATACTTCATATTGCACGTAGTGGGGGCCGTACATTGATTAAAATGTTTTGCAACGCAACTGTTAAGGAAACAACTGTTAGGAACAGTTACGATTAGCTAACTGTGCAGTTAATTAAGACGATAACACGCCAGTGCTGTTTATTTATCAATGAGTAACTATTTACCGCTTGCAGTTGGCCGAACCGAGTCCTTTTCCAAAAGTTCCAATTTAATAGTTGCATAACTTTTCAACGTCACAGTTATTTTAACTAGTTTATTTCCAAAGTGGCAGAGGGTTTCTAGGGAATAAACAATTTTTCACTTGTGGTACTTTAAAAATGATTTCCGTGGTCACACAAAGGGAACCCTTGTAGTAGGGATAGCCTATGGCTGTCCTTACTACAAGGGTTCAGCGATTTTTTCTCTTGTTTTTTTTTTTTTAAGCCTCTGCCACTGTGCAAGCCTTTAAGGTTTGTCCAGTTCGGCCAAGAGTCTTGTCCAGCTGGGGAATAATTTTGTTGGAGAAGCTGAGGGCTGCTGATGAGGGCTAAAAGCTCGAAACAGCGCTGTCCAGCTCTGTGCACATTATGACTCGAGCTGCTTTGCAGCTGCAGGGTTGGTGGTTGATCTGGCCACCTAACTGCCAGTGGAAGTCGTTATGATTTCCCAGGAGTCGACCACGAAGGACGTCAAACTTTTCGGTTATTTTTTTATATTATAAAACTCATACAGCTTAGTCAACTTATTAAAGCAATAATATAAAATACTTTCGGTTCAAAAAGTTTCTTGTTAGTCGGTCTTGTAGTATTTTACGAACGACTGTTGTGGTTGGTATCTGCAAACTTCATTTTGCAATTCGCAAATTAAACTTTTCCGCTAACCAGCGCTTATGAGCACACAATGACACAACCTTTATCACACGCCTTCCACACTATATATATATTAACGACTATGATATCACAATCACCAGATAATGTATTAGTTAGAAATACACCCAAATATTTTACAGAATTAACAAATTTAATTATTTTTCAATCTAGAGATAGTTTAGGCTTAAAGTATTTGCAGTATTTTACTCCAAACATCATGCCAAATGATTTACTAGCGTTGAGGACAATATTAATGAATTGCATGTGACGTCATCGCGCTGCTAGCCAAACCGCTGGACGTCAAAATCGCGAATCGGTGCTATGTAAATGCGTGCAAAAACACTGACAGCGAAGATATGGAGCGTATTTTCAGGCTATAAAAGAGTTGATTCTTTGTAACATTAAAGTTAAATGCTAGGCAAAAGCCTGTAAAAACTGAAAAAGATTTTAATTAGTAAGAATTCGGTTTTGTTTACTTTTTTTCAGTGACGTAAATCCGGCTTGCTGTTAAGTAACCCATTAGAATCATGTAATATGGATGGTGGTAGCTAGTTTTGGTAATCAAATTCGTGGCTTACTATTGATGGCGCTATAATGGAACAGTTGTATCTCCTTTTATTTGTGACAAAATTAGCGCCTTTTTAAACTTTTGTAATTTCAGAAGTCTATTTTGCAGGATCTTGGTGATTTTTTGCATTTCGTGTAGTCATTAGCGGCTTATCGCTATGATTATAGGTTACTAGGAGTTAAAATGCATTAGCAGTTGTTTTCATTAAATTATTTCGTAGATATGTCATCAAACTTTAAACTAATGATTTAACTGGCCTTTAAACTAATGATTTAACTGGCCTCAGTGTAACGGTGTAACTTTGATCGAGTCTTAATTTGCGTTTATTTCGACTTGAGCTAGTGATGTTAAATATTATTTCTGAATAGTGCTTAAACTAAACATTAATCGGCCATGTGTTACTGCTGTGACATAGAATTTTAAGTATTTTGAGATATGGCCGAATTTACGATTTGAACCAAAGCTAAAAACCGGTCAAAGTGGACAATAGCAGGCAATGGACGATGAGAATTTACAGAAAGCGTAACTTTTCAGATCCGCTGAGCTATGTAAGCTGCTTAAAACGCTCCTGGTAATTCCCAATTAAGGCCAGGCTATTTACAAAAGTGTTACTTTACAATCAAATTCTTTAAATATGCCCACTGAAGGAATTATACGTTGATTTACGGTAACGTTCAATGCTTTGTAATGGCATTTTGACGTCCAATCGTTTTGGCGGGAAAAAGCTATGACGTCAGCATATTTCGAGCATTTGAAAGTTTATTTAACCATACGCAAAAATACGCAGGAAGGACACAGTGAAAAGACCACCAGGTCACCTAGGTCAACTGCACCTTTATGGCAATACTTCTACACTTATGGCGGTAAACTTAATTTGAAAAAATGAAAAAAATGACACAACACATAAAGGAAACAAAAAAAAAAAAAAATCACTAGACAGTGCTGCCGACTTGAAGTTGTAAATTCAAAATTAATAAGACTTGTTTGGGGTACAGTACTTTAAAAAAAAAAAAAAAAAAATATTATAATCTACCGATTATTATGAAAGATACACTTTAAAACTACAAGCAATTTAAGGAGAAAAGTTGTAAAAAATGAAAATATACATAAATAGAAAAATGTTAGCACTAATAAGAATAAAACTGCAAATTTTTTGTTACACCAATGGGAGAATAAGATTGAATGGCAAATAACGGTTATGGGCAACTACTATTGGCAATAAAATCCTCGTAAAAATACAAAATTGGGCATTAAACAATGAACATCCGCAATCAGAATTACACAGCACAATAGCTTACAGCTCAGAACTGTAAAAACAGCTTACAACTCAGAACTGCAAATACAAATCAATAGCTGAAGCCAATATCTAACAATAAAAATGTTTATCTTACAATAAAAACGTTTATCTTACAACAGGTCTTAATAATAGCGCTATTGCAACATGTTACAGCGGAGAGTTCTATATAAAAAAAAAAGTTATCATTACGAAACATAAATTTGACCAGTTTTAAATTATCGATGCCTCAAAGGCAATGCATAAAAGGTAGCAACGTGGGGTGTTGATTTATTGTTTTACTGCATATATTGTCCGAAAAAAAAAAAAAAAAAAAAAATGGAACATACGAAAGGAAAAAGAAGAATAAATAATCCATTAATCATGTTCTACTCGTTTCACTAGTAGTAAGTTTACGAAATTAAAAGCAAAGGAAAAACATCTAATGTTCAAAACAACAATACTTTTTATACCTAAAGCATGTTCAAGAATATTTGTCTAAAAAATAATTTTTGCAATATTTTTTAAATTTTGTAAACGAGCAATGTCGAAAGTCCTCTGGAATAGTTTTCCATATGTTTATGCCAATATATTGCAGGGTTTTTTTCCCAGCTTCGGTCTCAGCAGAAGGTTGAAAATACTCATTTCGATATTTTTGTCGTGTATTGTGATAATGTACATTTTCAATTTTGGTGAAATAGTTATCGAATGATTTAGGTAGCATATCGTTACTGTATTTAAAAATAAATTTAGCAAATTCCATTTTAATCATATCTTCAAGTTTTAAAACTCTAAATCTGGTATATAATAAATTTGTGTCATATCTACGTGGACAGAAAAGACAAGCTCTCAAAATTTTGTTTTGCAAAATGGAAAGTTTGTGATAGTTACTTTTGGCCGCTCTTCCCCAGTTTAATATCGAATATTGCACATGTGAGTGGAACATACTGTAATAAACTATTCGTAGTGTTGATAAGGGAACATAGTATCTTAATTTATAAATCATTCCACACACTTTAGAAAGTTTTTTTACTAAATTATCAATGTGAGTCTTCCACGTTAATTCTTTGTCTAATTGAACACCTAGATACCTAATACTATTTTTTAATTCAATAGGATGATGATCTATATTTAATTGGAAATTTGTTGTTTTGATACTTTTTTTCCGAATCAGCATATAGCAGCTTTTCTGATAGTTGATCGTCAATTTGTTTAGTTTCATCCACTGGTCAATTTTTTTTATTTCTTCCGATACCTTTTCTTGAAGAATATTGATATTCTTGTGAGAGATATGTAAATTTGTATCATCCGCAAACAATGTGGTTTTTAGATTTGACGCATTGGGAAGGTCATTAACGTAAAGTGAAAATAGAAGTGGGCCTAAAACGGAACCTTGTGGTACTCCAAATTCAACTGGACACAATTTAGACACGTTGTTTCCTATTTTAGTGCAAATCACACGATCTGTAAGATAGGATTGCAATAAATTAAATGAAGGGCCTCGAAAACCATAATGGTGAAGCTTTTTTAGTAAAATATCAATATTAACAGAATCAAAGGCTTTTTTCAAATCAAGAAAAATTGAACAAGTAACTTTGCCATTATTCATATTGATTAATAGTTTATCATAAAAAGTTGTAATTGCTAGATCAGTAGAGCTGTTTTCTCTAAATCCAAACTGTGAAGGAGATAGTATGTTGTTTTTGTTCACAAATTGTGTCATTTTGGTTTCTAATAATTTTTCAAATACTTTTGAAAATACCGGAAGCAATGAGATCGGTCGAAAATCTCCAAATGTACAAGGGGATGAAATTTTAGGTATTGGAATAACATACGCCATTTTAAAACACTTTGGAAAAGTTTCAATTTTTATGCATTTGTTGTACAATTTTGTAAGCACTGGTGTCAAGACGCAATTGGACATTTTTACAAATTTGGAAGGAATTTCATCAATACCATGTGCGGAGTTCATTTTAATATTATTTATACATGCACTTACATCTTGCTCATTTACTTCATGTAGAGCAAAAGAATGAACGCAGCGTTTGGAGTGAATTTTGAAGGAAGAATTAACATTTTTTGTAATTTTGTTGGACATGGAAGCACCAATATTAGCAAAATAATCGCATAGTTGGTCTAAAAAATTTTTGGAGTGTGTATCAAATTGTTGATCGTTGATTGATAAAGTCGAAGGCAATTTTTTGTTAGGTTGTTTACAATCAATAATTTCTTTTATAGCTGACCACGCTTGCGACGAGTTATTCGAGTTAGTTTTAATTAGTTTTTCATAGTAACTGCGTTTTGCAGCATGTTTTACATGGGTCAATTTGTTCAGATATTTTTTGTAAAATATTTTTTCCTCATTACTATTGGATTTGAAAAGTTTTTTGAAAAGCTTGTTTTTTGTTTTTATTGATTTAAGGATTCCCTGAGTGATCCAAGGCTTTTTACTTAGCCTTCTTTCATTCCTAGTTTGAGGTCTTAGAGGAGCATGAATATCTAGCACAGAATTAAACGCTAGTGTAATATTTGAGACATCATCATCAATGTTTGCTGTAGTAGAATTAATTTCAATTTTTGACATTTTTGTATGCAAATCTACTAAGAAATTTTCAAGATTAAATTGTTTCATGCAGCGAATAAATTTGGTTTCAGATTTCAGCTTACATGAGGTGTTTTTTACAATAAAAAATATAGGTAAATGGTCAGATAACTCGTATAACGCTACCCCACTGTTTGTGCTTTTATTGGCTATGTTTGTGTAGATATGGTCAAGCAATGATGGCCTACATTTATCAGCAAACCTAGTGTGATTATTTATTTTCATTTTGCAGCCAATCATGGTTAAATTATTTATATAATCAGCTATGATATCATTATTTTTTGCAAAGAAGTTTATGTTTATATCACCGCTTACAATATAATTGAAGTTTTTGTTTTCTAGATCAGTTAAGGTATTGCATAGTTTGTTTTGAAAGTGTGATATTGTTTTATTTGGATGTCGATATATTACAGCGAGAATAATATTTGCTTGTTTAGTTTCTAGTTCTATCCATAAGTCTTCACAGTGTTGGAGATTAAGAGATAAATCATTTCGTAAGCGAAATTGCATGCTTTGTTTTATATAAAGACCAACTCCACCAGCATTAGTCGGTGAGTCTTTACGGAGAAACGTGTAATTGGGTATATTTATATTAGTCACACTATTTGCATTTAATTTCGTTTCAGAAATAGCAATAGCGTCTGGAATTCTACTCATGCCATTAAAAAATTCTTCAATTTTATCTTTGTTTTTTGGCAAACTTCGAACATTAAAATGTAAGAGAAAAAAATCATTTTTATGTAAATCAACCGCTATCTTGATTAATTTAGAGGGAGAAAAATAATCAACATAATTTATGTCATCCATCCCCACGCTGTTACCTAATATACGAAATTCCAGTTCACTTATGGAAGAAAAGGGTAGCAATCTGGCAATACAACACGTACAGTCGCAGTCACAGCATAATTTACGGCACTCCATTTTGAGTTAAGTTACATTCTAAGCCTACAGACTGAAAAAATACATTTTACAAAAATTTTGACATAACTCGACCCCCAGAACCAGAATAACCAATCCTATCAAGATCAGAAAGTGAAGATACATTTATTACTTCACTTACCGAGTCTCGCCTAAGACGGATTCTGCCCTGGGAAGTCCACAAGAACTTGAAATTTAGGTCTTTCTTTGCCGAATTCGCCGCATCGTAAATCATTTTTCTATACGTGGTCAGGTTTTCTTTGATGGTGACAGTTTCTGACGCAAAAATTGATCTCATTTCAGGATTTCGTCTCAGCAATTTTCTTCTTCTAAAAATTTCATTTCTTTTGTCTCGGTTGTTAAATCTGACAATTATTGGAGGGGGTTGACGATTTACATGGTTTTTGGCTTGTTGCTGGGAATTTGAAGAGGACGATTGAGGTTGAATTAACCTATGTGAAGTGGAAATCTGACTGTCATTCAGCTCAACATTAATGGATTTAGCAACAGCCTTGATTATTTGGTTGGTATTTTCATGTCTCATTACTGGTATGCCATGAATCTCCAAATTTTCTCTTCGGCCGTACTGTTCTAGTTGGTCCAGTTGCTGTTCTGATTTAAACTGTCTGCATTCTATAGATTTTATTTCTTTGGCCAGGCTTTCGTTGATACTTGATATTTTTGAAATTTTCTCCAAAAAGTCGTCATACTCATGAGCGAGGTACGACACGCTTCCAATGGTATGGTCAGTACTATTCTTCAGAACTTTGAGTTCGTGTTTTAGCGATTCTATCGAAATACTGATGGCGTTCAAATCTGATGTTGCAGGTACACTAAGGCTATCGCCGACGCAGTGTTTTTCCAATATTTCCTTGCATTTTTCTGTCACGAAACTTCCAATGTTTTCCATCACTCGCTTGGTAATTTTGTCTTCTATCTTTCTCAAGTCTTTCTTAGATATTTTTGGGCTATCTTGATTCGGCATTGTATTAGCTTGTGACGTGATAAAGTAAATACGGCGGTAGGCTATGGCAATCGTTCAACACGCTTTTAAGCAAATCAAGTGACATCTAGTAGTTCGTTGAGCCCTAATAGCGAAGGACAAAAACGACATAAATCATCCCCATACATAATATGGTTAAGCTTGAGATTTCCCACAATGCAACCGGCATTTATCTTATTCAGTTTACTTGACGGATCGTCCATATAAACAGCAAAAAGACAGGACTCAAAACACTACCCTGATGAACACCGTTACTGACATTGAAAGAGTCGGACATACAACTACCCCATTTTATCGTCATAATTTGGTTGGTATACCAGAAGTGAAGCAAACGTAAAAGGCACATGGGTACGGATCGGGCCAAAGTTTGCAAAATAGCATATCATGATTCACTCGGTCAAAACCTTTCCAAGCATCAAGGAACACAGAATAAACTGGATTATTTTTTGTATTATATAAGCAAACAACTTCTTTTAATAAAAATGTACACATGTCAGTCCCATGAAGAGGTTTGAAACCAAATTGATTATCGCTAGTTGCAGGGGTGCCGATCTTTGTTGAGCATTGGGGGAGATAATTTGCAATTTTACCCCAATTTTGCCCTATTTTCAACATTGTGGGGATGAACCTCGACCACGATTTTTTTCAGGAAAGCAAAGTAAGTGAAGACTAAAAAAAAGGTCTTCACCAAAATTGGAAGAGTTTTTTTTCCTCGAATTCAAGTGTTGCAGACCGACTTCAAGTGATTCTCAGATGCAGATTAGAGTCAAATTGTTGGGGGGGATGCAGATATAGACCATAGTCAAGTTATTGGGGGGGGGCGCAGTCAAATTATTGGGGGGTATATCCCCCCATCCCCCCGAGTTTTGACACCCCTGGCTAGTTGTAAGCAACGGTTTGAGTTTAAGCAAAATAAGGTGCTCAAAAAGCTTAAAAACTACCTACGCAATTGCAATAGGCCTATAGTTTCCAGAGTTTGATATATCACCAGTAGGACTCTTAATGATAGGTACAATAACAGTTTCTAGGCACTGAGAAGGTATAAAAGAATGCACAGTGCACAAATTAAAAAATACTCTCAAATATATACAGATGCTAGGACGCCCATATCTGATAAATTCAGCACTTATATTATCACGCCCAAGAGATTTGTTCAGTGGGAGCAGAGATAAAAGACGTTTAACTTGTGCAACATTACAACCAGTACTTAAATTGTAAAATTTTGCATGGGGGGACGCTTTTGCAGCCTTAACCAAACTTCAGAGGAAATTATGTAATTTCGTCCCCGCAATCAAAAAAGGTCTTCGCCAAAAATTGAAGCAATTTTTCCCCAAATCAGGTGAAGACCAAAAAAAAAAAAAAAAAGGTCTTCACCGCAATTTGGGACTATATTCGGCTGGAATTTGTTGGATTTATTCGTGCTGGCTGGCTCTTGATCGTTTCATCATCCAGGGCTCAAATTTCGATGAGTGGACGTCTAAATCTCGATAGGGGGACGCTAAATCTCGATGGGGGGACGATAAATCTCGATGAGGGGAAGCTTCCCCCCTACAATTTAAGTACTGATTACAACCTATCTCCTGCGAATTACTGCTAGCCTCAGCAGAAAATATTTCTCCAGCATCAGGAGTATTCTGCTCATTTAACAAGTTTGAAAATGTATTTTTCCACATTTCAGCAATAGCTGCTGTACCACTAATGTTATCAGTGCTTGAAGCCAGAGAGTAAGATTTTTTGGGACCTGCAGCTCGGACTTTCTTCAAGAGTCAGACCTATTTTCACAATTTAGGCTTCTGCCATTGCATCTGCTTTACTTGTTTCCCTTGTGTATTTACATTGACGTAGTTTTGCCTTAAACAGCTTTTTTGTTCGCAACATCTCCTAATATGTAGAGCCATGTAATGGTTTACCACAAGTTCCCCATGTTAGGTATGCATTTCTAGCTAGAGAATGTGCTTGCTTAACTTGCCCATTCCAGCCAGATATATATACAATGATGTAGACTGCTTTCTTTGATTACTTGTACCAATAATAGATTTTTTGGCCGATGTGAGCAAGACGTGGGTTATATCTTGATAAAATTTTGTAATTTCTGCTACATGCATTTCATTTATACACAGTTCATTTTTGCAATAAGTAGCAAAGCGTGGGATTTTTAAATTTGGCATGCGCATCTCAGTTTCCTTAAAGTAGGCTTGCTTTTCATCTTCAGAAACGGATCCCCGCTTAAAGTTGGTGGAGTTCAAGGATTCTATACTGATGTTAGGTAATTTCGAGCACGTATATGAGATACTCAGAGGATGATGGTCCGAAGATATGCAATCATATACCACAGATATTTTACCTATAGAATCGTGAACAGCTGTAAAGTTAGACAGTGGTCTAGCCATGAGGTAGAGCCATGCACCTCACTTAAGTATTTATAAGAGTCATTAGGCAGAAACAATTAATCAGACAGAACATATCCATAATCAACACAAAATGAAGACAGTATAGGGCCAAAAAAATTCTGCTCGGAAGCATTAAAATCTCCAATTATTGATACATTGCAACCAAATTCTTCAGAAAAATTTTGAAGTTTGCTCAGATATTGTAGATATGAATCTACATTAGTACTGCAACTATAAGGAAGGTACACATTCACTAATGTCAAATATGACTCACCAAGATTTACTTTAATGCCAATGATAGTGCTGTCATAATTGGCAACTCTGAAAGCATCTATGCCCTTCTTCCACAGAATGCCTGTACCCCCATGAGGTCTTCCTGTGTGTATCTTTTCGTTATCATTCATGTAAGATATGGCATATCAAATTCAGTTAAGGGGGTCCAGGACAAGAGCACTTGGGACATTGTTTCACAAAATGAATAATGATTTAATGACAATAAATGGATTTGAGCCGTCGCGACGCGTTTCGTCCTTGCTCAAGGGACTCTTCAGGCGACAAGGTCAATTTTGTTTTATTAGCCAAAAAAAAACTTTTTTAATTGGAATCGCCCCCCCCCCCCCCCCCCCTTACCGTCTCTAGGATATATCTATCTTACTGTGCAATATGGCTACTCCAAAACTTTTCGCCTACAACTTACCGACCTCCATTACCCAGTAGGCTACTAACTCGCTACTCAAAACCTTCAAAATTTACCACTAATAAAATCTTACTACTTGTTTCCGAAATCTAAGCTAAGCTTACCTAATGCTAACAGCAAACAGTGCAATTTTGGTCTGGATGGAGTTAAATTTGAAATTAATCATAGAAATTAATGCCGAATAATAGCTCATTATTGTCAAAAAATACAAAATATCGCAAAACATTACGTACGGCATTAATTTCTATGATTGATTTCAAACTTAACTCCATCCAGACCAAAATTGCACTGTTTGCTGTTAGCATTATGTAGGCTTAGCTTGTAGATTTCGGAAACAGGTAGTAGATAGATTTTATTAGTGGTAAATTTTGAAGGTTTCGAGTAGCGAGTTAGTAGCCTACTGGGTAATGGAGCAGGGGCGTCGCCAGCTTCGCGAGATCGGGGGGGCAAAATTAAAATCAGGGGGGCAAAGGTTTTCGCCGATTTCCGAAGGCTTTTTCTGGTCGAAATCACGAAATGTCCGACCAAAAGCAAGTGATCTCAAAAAAAAAAGGTCTTCCGAAGGCTTTTTCTGGCCGAAATCACAAATTTTCCGACCAAAAGCAGGTGATCTCCAAAGAAAAAAGAAAAAGGTCTTCGCCGAAATCCGAAGGCTTTTTCTGGCCGAAATCGCAAATTTTAACGTTTTTTCCGCCCAAAAAAACCAACTTCTTCCTCCCAAAAAAATACCGCAGGGGGGGGGGGGGGGGCAAGAAAAAAATCGGGGGGGCAAAAACAAAAGCTGGCGACGCGCCTGTAATGGAGGTCGGTAAGTTGTAGGCGAAAAGTTTTGGAGTAGCCACATTGCACAGTAAGATAGATATATCCTAGAGACGGTAAGGGGGGGGGGCGATTCCAATTAAAAAAGTTTTTTTTTGGCTAATAAAACAAAATTGACCTTGTCGCCTGAAGAGTCCCTTGAGCAAGGACGAAACGCGTCGCGACGGCTCAAATCCATTTATTGTCATTAAATCATTATTCATTTTGTGAAACAATGTCCCAAGTGCTCTTGTCCTGAACCCCCTTAACTGAATTTGATTTACGCTCACCGTGTTAGTGGTTTGAGCACTCTCGGTTTAGGAATCTCTTGACTATGACCCTTGTCGTAGCCTTTTTCAAAATTAAGATATGGCATAAGTATGAACATCTTTGCTAATTTGGCTAATTTCATACAGCCTGTGAGATGGCAACCAAGTTTCTTGCAGAAAAACGATGTCATGATCTTCACATAGTTCCAATTTTTCAACAGTGGAAGAATATAAGCTTTCGCAATTAAAGGAGGCTACTTTTAAATAATGTGATTTTTTTTGTACGAGTTAGTTTTTCTTTAGATTTCTCGGGGTTGTTTCTTTTGCATTAACGTAAATATTCTTGACTTGGGGAATAGAAATGAGAATAAGTTTTGACGAGAAACTGCTGTTAAATTGCAGAAGAAGTGTTAGCTTATTACACCGCTCAGGATTCGATTACTGCTAAGTTATGTAATAAAAATACAATAGTTTTGTTGTAATACTGGAGTATATTGAAGGTAAGGCGTTTTGATTTCTGCCCTTTAACGATTAGCGTAGCCAGGAGGCTATTGCCCCTCATCGGCTTGCTGACCAAAATGCAGAATAGGAAAAATACCACGTTTTTAGCATTTCTGAGATTGTCTTTTGCAATGAAACAGACTCAAAAAAGATTTCAAGCATATTTTGAAATGCTTTTTTTGGGGGGGTGGGAGCTCAGTTTTCAAAAATAAAACTCATAAATCAGAAAAAAAAACTTTGAAAAATGGCCAAAAGTTGATAGTCAAATCAAACGCTATTTAACAAATAATGCTTAACATAGGTTTCATCAAAACAAATGTATCTATTCTCAATCGCTGTACAGCCTGTCGTTTCGGGGTTTTTCCCTTTATCAGCAGCGAACAGAGAGTATACTGGTTGGCTGAAAGACAGAGTCTTAGAGCCTGCACGAAAATTATCACTTGTGGTAGCTTTCGTGCCCAGCGAGAGAGCTATTCAATGTTATATATATCTTTTTTTTTCACGACTGTGAGGTAGGACTTACGTCAGTGGCGGATTTATGGGGGGGATGCATCCCCCCCACCATCCTAAAAGTAACGATTTTGGCCGAAAAATCAGCTTCTGTTTTGAATAATTCGGCTCCATTTCGGGATGCATTCCCCCCCACCGACCTAAACGTAACGAATCCGGCGAAAAATCAGTCTCAATTTTGGTGAAGACCTTTTTTTTTTTTTTTTTGGAGACCACCTGAATTGGGCGAAAAAAACGTTCGAATTTTTCCGATTTCGGCCGAAAAATCACTCTCAATTTTGGTGAAGACCTTTTTTTTTTTTTGGAGATCACCTGAATTTGGGCGAAAAAAACGTTTGAATTTCCGATTTCGGCCGAAAAATCACTCTCAATTTTGGTGAAGACATCCGAATTTTTGAGGTTTTGTGCTTCAAATCCCCCCCACCAAAATTTTCTGGATCCGCCACTGACTTACGTCACATACTGTACCTGCTTTCCCTTTAGGCTAGTGCAGAGATGGAAGCGGTCAGGATTTTCTCGACCCGACCCGACCGGTAAATTTCAAAATCATCGCCGGTTGACCGGCCGGTCGACCGGTTTCTGACCGGCCCGGTCGACCGGTTTCTGACCGGCCCGGTCGACCGGTTTCTGACCGGCGCGGTCGACCGGTTTTTTACAGAAGGTTTTTGTTCACTGTTCAATGTATCTAATGAAAAATTTTCAAAAGGGGGGGCATGGTTGAGATGTTAAAATTTGTGACTTTGGACGGGGTCTCAGAAAAAAAACGCAAAAAAATTTTTTGCGGTTTTTGCAAAAATAACTCTATTTTAAGACCTTTTTTGGTTAAGTTTCGGTTTGAAAGTCTTGTTTTGAGCAACGCAAACCGTACACAAAATAAGCATAAAAAGCACTGGAGGACACAAGCTAAACTATTAGACGTTCTTTGTAATGATATTATGCGAAAGGCCAAAAAATGAAGTTACAATTTTTTAGCTATTGGTAACAGATTATTTAGAATTTGCCAGGCAGCAAATACTAAACTTTTTTTCGGCAGTGCTGCCTTTGCTGTTACAAACAGATAAATGAGAAAAAAATAACGGCAGAAGATAGGTAACAGTAAAAACATATGAAGTACTATTATACCCAAGAACATTAAAATGATAAAGCATTAACATTACGTAATATTGAAAATTATGTCACTAACAGCGTGAAAAAAAGAATATTGAAAAATTATGTCACTAACCGCGTGAAAAAAATTAATAATATTCATAACAACTAGGCTGCTTCACTAACAGTTTAAGAAAGTATGAAAAAGATCTATTGCAACACATTATGTCCTGGAAAGGTTTTTAGCTCCGCAGAGATTTATATTAATTGTTCCGTCCGTATATAAATCTCTGTGGAGCTAAAAACCTTTTCAGTACATAATGCTTTGCAATAGATCCTTTTCAACTTTCTCAAACTATTAGTGAAGTAGCCTTGTTGTTATGAATGTTACTAAATTTTTTCACGCTGTTAGTGACATAATTTTTCAGTATTCCTTTTTTCACGCTGTTAGTGACATAATTTTTCAATATTCTTTTTTTCTCGCTGTAAGTGACATAATTTTCAATATTACATAATGTTATTGCTCCATCATTTTAATGTTTTTGGGTATAATAGTAATTCGTATGTTTTTACTGTTACCTATCTTCTGCCGTTATTTTTTTCTCATTTATCTGTTTGTAACTGCGAAGGCAGCTCTGCCAAAAATTGTTCTGAAGAAGTTTCCCGGTTTGGAAGCGAAACGTCAAACCAATCAATAAACTCATCGGTACTACAAAGTGGTTATGAATAACTATCCCGATGAACGCAACGCATCCGTTATTCTCATTGAAAACACTAAACTGTTATGACACTGGCTAGAAAGCATTCGAAATATAATGTGCCCCAGCAGTTTTGTAACAATGCTGCTATTTCACAACAAGCCATGGCTGGTTAGACATAAAAAAATAAAAGCTTTATGTCGTTTTTGCCAAGTGTAGAGTGTGGTAAATTTAAGTTGAAAAAAGCTTTTCAAAACGGCAAGATTTTAGCATGGACTAAAAAATCTGAAATCTGTGCCCCGTCTACTCTTAAGCTGATTAAAATGATGCTAAAATGCCAGGTAGCGCAATCCTCTTCCACATGCATGCTTTATTAGAATCTGATTACGCGATTTTGACGTATATTTTGCAGTTTTTTGCTTCGTGCCGTAGCCCAAAATGGGGGGTGCATGGCACAGTACTCTCACCCTACATACGTCCCTGGATGTGTATGTCTTAATGGTCACAGCATATTAGTCACAGCTTGAAACCATTCAACAAGTGTTTTCGAAAGATGTGGTTTAGTTTGTTAATACTGATTTTTTATAAAACGTTTTATTTATGACAAAATATATAAGTATATTTCAGTTAGTGTTTAGATGTCTTTTAGTTGCCAGAAAGGAGAATTTGACTGTTTTTTCAACCGGCTTGACCGGCCGGTCGAAGAATCTCGACTCGACCGGCCGGTCTGCACCAACGTCCTGCCACCTCAACGTGGTGGTGCAGTCCCCTCCCCAATGGGGATGGGTCGAAATGGCAGGACAGATCTCTCGAGGGGCTCGACCGAAAGGTCGCCCCCATTGTCTCAGACTGTTTTTTCGCTGGGCCGCCCGTTGACCGGTCACAACTGGGCGGCTCCTTCTTCTTCTTATTGACCGGACCCCCTTTCGGCGTCTCCTTATCCTGGCATTGCTCCTTATTAGTGGCAATGTCCATCCTAACCCAGGCCCCATCAGCAATCATCCTCACCCCAGGAACCCCTGCTCCATCTGCCATCTGGATGTGGGCAGAGATTCTCTTCAATGCTCTGCTTGCCTCAAGTGGGTGCATTTCGTTTGCTCCTCCCTTACCCGGGCTGCCTTTCGCACAATCTGTGCAACTGGCACTGCAGTGGGCTGGCGATGCCCAGCGTGCCATCCCCAAAGGAAAACTGGCTCCCCCACTCAGACCCGTCTCCTTGTTGCGCCGCCTGCGACCCCTCCACCCCCTCCCCCCCCTCCCCCAGGGTTCCCCCCACTACCGCCTGGCTTTTATCAATCACGTCCACCTCGGGGCCCCCCACGTTACCCTTGCTCCATTTGCTCTCTCGAGGTGGGTAAGGATTCTTTGAAGTGTTCCACCTGCTCCAAGTGGGTGCACTTCTCCTGCTCCTCTCTGACCTGGGCTGACTTTCGCAAAATCTGCACGGCCGGCTCCCCCATGGGTTGGAATTGCCCTGCTTGTCTCAATGGGGACCTTGCCTCCCCCACCCACCAGCCAGTGTCCCCCCGCCCCGTCTCTCCAGGTCTGCCCCCACCCACACCCCCTATACTTACTTGCTCAGATCTCATGGATTCATCTCTACCTCTCCCCTCACATCCTCCCCTCCTTAACACCTACCCTCCTTCCTGCCTCATCACCACCACCCACAAGTTCACAACCAATCCACAACTTGCCACCCCACCATCAAAGAAATCCACGCCTCTCACACAATCTCAGAATTCTGCAATGGAATGCCGGCAGTCTTTCCTCCTCCCACCGTGCTGAACTAATCGCCTTTCTTTCTGGCAACCACTATGACCTTATTTTCCTCCAAGAAACCCATCTTTCGTCAAACAAAAAGTTTCAAATCCCTGGTTATTATACCCTCCGCGCGGATCGGACATTCGGTCGACAAGGCCCTGTTTCCTCCGGTACTCATAACACTGGTGGTGGTGTCCTCACTCTCATCCACTCTGACCTGGCTTTCTCTCCTGTTTCTGTCTCCTCTCTGTCTTCCCAGGACCCCTACTCAGACTACAACTGTGTTAAAGTCCTTCTCTCCAACCACTCTCCTCTTCAATTTCTTAACCTCTACTCCCCTCCCATCAGAAACACTCCTTCTGACTCTCGCACCAGGACCTTCTATCCTGACATCCTTCCTAACTCCCCTGACAATTTTATCTTCGGAGACTTCAATGCTTACCACTCAACATGGGACAGACTCATTCCCCCTAACCCGCTCGGTAATGACCTGTTTCGCTGGATCACTTCCTCCGGTCTGGAAATTCTGAACGACCCCGCCTCTCCCACGCTCCTTCACCATTCCACTGGGAGCCGTTCTTCCCCTGATATCTCGTTAGCTCCTGCGTCTCTCGCTCCCCACTGTGAGTGGCGCACTCTCCCTGGCCTTGGCTCGGACCATCTCCCCATTGAAATTGTCCTCCCCCTCTCTCCAGTTCGTCACCTAAACACTCGTACCCCAAATTCAACTACAAAAAGGCTAGTTGGGATGTTTACCAATCATTTATTGCTGAGCACCTTCCCTCTCTTGATTTTGATGCACTCAACATCCACCAGGCTGCCCACTCCTTTTCCCTCTTCTTAGTCGAAGCTGCCAAGGCCTCTATCCCCTTTGGCCGCCTTGGTCGTTCCCCCAAAGCCTGGTGGTCCCAGGAAGCGGAATCTGCAGTGCGGGAACGACGGAGGGCTCGCTCCGTGGCACACCGATCTGAGTCGCACCGCCTCAGATACATAGATGCTTCTCGTAGGGCGTCCTCAGTCATTTCTAGAGCCAAATCTGCAACCTGGCAAGCCAGCTGTTCTAATCTGTCCCCCCGTTCTGATCCTGGTGCTGTCTTCAGGCTTCTCAATGCCATCTCGGGCAAAAAGAACACCTCCCAAGACCCTTCTTTTCCCGATTGCACTTCCCCTCTTGACACTGCCAACCACTATGCCTCTTATCTTCGCTCACATCTATCTCAAGCGACACCCCGTTCCTCGCGCAGAGCTGAACGACAGTTCATGGATGAACTCCGGAAAGCTAGCTGTGAGGATGCTTCTTCCCTCCATAATTCTTTCTGCTCCCCCTTCTCCTTGACTGAACTCTCCACTGCCATCAGCAATCTCTCTTCTTCCACTGCGTCTGGCCCTGACCAGATTGCCTACCCTTTACTAAAGCACCTGCCTGAGCCAGCACAACTCCTCCTTCTTTCTCTTTTTAACAGGTCCTGGCACTCTCACACCTTTCCCTCTTGTTGGAAACCTACCACTATCATCCCCATTCATAAACCTGGAAAACCCACTTCCTCTCCGTCCTCTTTCCACCCCATTTCCCTCACCTCCTGCATTTCCAAGTTTTTTGAGCGCTTGATTCTTTCTCGCCTAACTTTTCACCTTGAATCGAATCATCTCCTCTCCACTTGCCAGGCCGGCTTTCGTCCTGGTAGGTCACCCCTTGACCAAATTCTAACTCTGTCTCAATCAATATGGGACGGCTTCCAAAAGAAAAAACTTCCAGACCGAACCATTTTGGCTTCTGTTGACTTCTCCAAGGCTTTCGACTCGGTCTGGCACTCTGCTCTTTTTCACAAACTCCTCTCGCTCAAACTCCCCCCTTGCTTCGTTCTCTGGGTGCGCTCCTTCCTTTCTGATCGTAGAGCTAAAGTCCAGGTTAGTGGTTCCACAGCCGCTCCTTCCACATCAGACGTGGAGTCCCACAGGGCTTGGTACTTGGGCCAGTCCTCTTCAATCTGTTTGTTGATGACGTCACTAAGGATTTACCTCGGGGTGCCCATGCCTCCCTGTATGCTGACGATCTGGCCATCTGGTCCTCCTCCCCAGACCCGCTCAAAGCCTCCTCTGTTGTCCAATCCTCCCTCACTGTCCTAGAAACATGGTCCAACTTATGGAGACTTCCACTCAATCCAAAGAAGTGTGAGTCCTCCTTTTTCTCTACAGATCCCCATCAAGCCACTTTCCAACCCCGGCTGAACCTTTTGGGCTTCCCTCTTTTGTTCAATCCCACCCCTAAATTCCTTGGAGTAACCTTTGATCGGACTCTATCCTTTGGGGCCCATGTCCAATCCCTGTGTTCCAAATTCTATCCACGCCACAAAGCCCTTCGCTCAATTGCCACTGCCTCTTGGGGTCCCACAAAAGAATCTCTCTCCCTACTCTACAAAGCCTTTGTCCGTCCGGTGCTCACATATGCCTCTCCTGGATGGTTCCCATTCCTTTGCAAAACTGCAACCAATCACCTGGAAGTTCTACTAAGAGCTGCATTCAGGGTCATTACTGGATGCCTCTCTTCCACCCCCTCCTCACTACTCCTTCTCGAGGCCCAACTCCCTCCTCTAAAGCTGACTCTAGAGCATCAGACCCTCTACTCCTTTGAATGTGCTCTGCGCCTTCCCCCCGACTTCTCAAGCCTTTATGCCCTGGCAATTAGAAACGTTCCCTGTCGACTAAAGAAGAAACCCTCCTGGAGATCATTCTGTTCTTCAGCCACACAACCACTCCTATCCCCACGTGAGACTCTGATCACGTGCCCCCCTTTTCCCCCATGGTCCACAACCCACTTCACTGTTTCCCCCTTCATTCCCGACTGCACAGGCAACAGTACAGCCCGACTCCAAACTGCTTCAAGCAGACTATCCTCCCTCCCCCCGTCTGATATCCAAGTATGGACTGACGGATCTGTCCCCTCACTTTTTGGTCCCGGTGGTGCTGGAGTGTATGTAACATGCTCCAAATGCAACACATCCAATTCCCTGTCCTTTTCCTCTGGTCCAATTGCTTCCAGCTTCACAGCTGAAACCTTTGCCCTCAAGCAAGGTCTTGCTTAGTGTACTAGCCATTTGATGACATGCAAATTCCAGTCAGTCCTTTTCCTAACCGACTCCCAATCAGCCCTCTCTATCCTTTCTTCAGCCCCCTCTTATCTCCTGCCTGAGTCCCTCTGGAATGTTTGGTCCCTTGCCTCCTCCCTCTCCAACAATACCACTTTGAGCTTCCAATGGGTTCCCGGACACGCAGGTCTCCCCGGAAATGAAAAAGCGGATTTACTTGCCAAAACTGGTGCCTCTCTGCCCACTGACGCGATCCCAAGCCCTCTCCCCCCAGTTATTGCCAAAGTCCGTTATTCCCAATACCGCAATTGGAGGCGTCACATCTCCCACTCCCATCTGAACTTCCAACTCCCCGAAGTCTTTTCGGAGGAACTCCTTCTTTCTCGCTCCATACGCAGTGAGCTCTCCCGTCTTCGCTGGCATGGCCACAGTCTTCTTTTATCTTCATATCTTCACAGGATCAGTCGGAAGGAGAATTCTGCTTGTAGTGCCTGTGGACACCCTCTACAGGACCTCAATCATCTCCTCCTCGACTGTCCTGCTTCTGAACCCCTTCGCAAATCTATCTTTGGCTCCTCTCTCTCTATTCTCGATCTATGGTCCAGACCTTGGGGTGTGGCCCGACTGTTGGGTCTCCGCAGAGTTCCTCCGCGCCCCCATCCCTCGAAAGGGGTTGGGTAGTACCACCACCACCACCCGACCGGCCGGTCGACCCGACCGGTGCCGGTCGACCCGGCCGGTTTCCATCTCTGGGCTAGTGTTTCATCAGCATCTGAATTCACACATAGCCTATCCTGGCATCCCACCCGAACCTTCAAACCACACACGAGGGCAATTTCTACACTTGCCATCGTACCCTCTTCTCAGATTAGTCTGATCTAAGTCTGACAACAAGGTCACCAGAAAGAGGATTCTCGACCAATATCACACTAGCACTTCACTTAGCTCAACCGCATTGCGCTAGCATCACTAAGCATCACTAAGCTTCATTAAGTTCGGGTGGGATGCCAGGATAGGCTATGAGTGAATTCAGATGCTGATGAAACACTAGCCTAATGGGAAAGCAGATATGTGAGGTAAGTGCTATCTCACAGTCGTTAAAAAAACAACTTTATGTTTCAAGTCTGCTATGTAACTTCTGAACATATATATCTATTCTCATTTGCTGTGCGGCAATATACATAAGCTCAGAAACAGGGAGGAGGGGTATTCAGTACTAGTTAATTACTAACCACTTCTATCAAACTTTCTTCCATTAGCGCCCTTAACTAAACCTTTCTTTATAAAACATGGACGGAACAGATTACTTTTTGAGAGTTTTATTAAACTGCCAATATAGGATATTATGATTATTTAGCTTGTAAATAATAAAACTAAAATTCTAGCAATATCTACCTGCCTACCTCCCAAATAGCTATTTATGCTACTAGTGTAATCATGTTTTTTCACTACTAATTTCTATGCCACGTTTTAAGAGCATTAATTTTCATCAAAATAGGTCTAAAATTTAGTTAGTATTGCCAAAAAAAGAATACAAAACTTTCCAACGCTGGGGGCTACGCCCCCAGACCCCCTAACAATCCCCGTATTGTAGAATTCTGCCTACGCCCCTACCTTTTGCTTGTCGGCAACACATTGCAATACTTAGTTCACCCTGTTCCTGTCTGGTTTCGGGTATCAAAAAACGGCAATAAAATTTGTTTAGCAGTTTTTTTTGCTTATGTTTTTTGAGATTAAAATCTTGCTTTTTTCCATTTGCATCTAGCATTTTGTAATATATGTTTTCAGCATTTTTTTTCGGATCGAGCATTTTTGTGATTTATGATTAAATAAATTATCTAAACTTAAAAATTTGACTTTTTCAATAATGAGTCAAATAAGAGGCTTTTGACGTTTGCTAGCCAGAGTTTTAATGTTTAATCGTTTTGCGTGCTTCTGGCCTAAAGGCTACCAGCGCGAAAGTCTAGGGAAGAGCCACCAGACAATTTTGTTTTCGCATTTTGTCTGTGGGAAGACAATTTTTTTTCTTTTTTTCTGTTGGAAGACAATTTTTTCTGTGGGAAGACAACCGGTGGAAAGACAATTTTTTCGCATTGCTTGTTTTAAGTAGTCGCCCTTCTGGTGGCGCTTCCCTAGGCTTCCGCGCTGGTAGCCTTTAGGGCAGAAGCACACAAAACGATTAAATTTGACTTTTTCTAATGGTAATGTGTAGGTGAGTAGTATGTGTAGGTAAATTGCAAGGCTTGAAACGTAAATTTGTATAAAAATGACTTTAACTAATTGCGGCCGTTAGTGCATTAATAGAATGTTTTGCTGGCAGGCAGTTGCGAAAAGGTTGTGCACCCCTGATCCAAAATGACAGTGGTCTGCGTCAACCTTTCTAGTAAGACTGTATGAGAGAAAATGTTGGATCTCGTCTATGGTTCAAGTATCTTTATGATACACGCATATGCAATCATCAGATAATGGCTTTCACTATGCTACCTCTTCGACACGGTTCAGTGTTAAAGAATATTATTTTAATTATTTAACCTGAGTAAGTGCAGAGTTGTTTGAAACCTAGGCAGCAGAGGTGGAGTCGAGGACACAAGGCTCGAGGCCAAGGCCAAGGACACAAAAAAAATCCGAGGCCAGGGCCAAGGCCAGCCTTTCCAAGGACAGACCCTCTCGAGGCCAAGGACTGGAATGCTCGAGGCCAAGGACCAAAGATACAGGCGCAAGTGTTCGCCAAAAAAAAGGTCTTCAAAATTTTTTTTCAGGCGATCTCCAATTCATAGGTGTACTCAGAATTTTTGGTTAGGGGAGGCCTAAACCACAGATCACATGCAATGACATCATCAAAATTTTTCCAAAGAGGGAGTTTTTGTGGGACAAAGATATCGTAGGATGGAAGATCTGAAATTGTTGCCTGTTGGCACGTAATTAGGATTTTGTCAGTAGCGTACGCATGATTTTGAAAAGGGGGGTTGCAAAAATTTCAGAAAATTTGGCAACTTAAAAGAACTTGTTCCTCCCAAAATTTAGTCCGAATTTTCGCCCAAAATGAGGTGAAGAGCAAAAAAAAAAAAGGTCTTCACTCAAATTTGGAGCTAATTTTCGCCCAAAATCAGGTGAAGAGCGAAAAAACAAAAAACAAAACAAAGGTCTTCACCCAAATTTGGCCCGATTTTTCAACCAAACCCCAGAAGAAACGCACCGAACATAGTCTTTGTATTATCAAACTTTATGCCCAACTTGCAAAGGGGGGGGGGCATGCCTCAATTTTGCTTACTTTTCTATGCAATTTTGCAATCCAGGCGACCCAAAGGGGGGGCATGGCACAATGGCCCCCCCCTAAATACGCCCCTGGATTTTGCCAAGAGAGATGGCTTAAACTAATGATTGAAAAATGCAAATGTCTAACTTTGGAAACGTGTTGTGCTAGTGTAACTCAAACGTATCACAGACGGAAGTCTGGGGGTGAAGCCCCCAGCCATTGGGCGAATTTTTGTGATTTTTTGGAAAAAAAAGCTATTTTGATGCCATTTCATCACATTTTGCAAACGTTCTGAGCCATTTGAAAGCACTACATTTTTTAGATTTGAAAGCCAATTGAAAAAATTAAATTGTTTAATCCTCCTCTTACTTGCAATTTAGGTCTAAAACACGTTTAACATCTTGCATTTTGGTGTTAAATTTTAATTGCAAGTGATTTGGTCCAGATAGGGGGAAGCAAGGTGCATTGTCTCTTGCAACATTTTAGCAATAAATGAAAACCCACTTCAATATTTTCCTTAGAGGTTTTTGTTTTGTTATGAAAATAACCAGTTATAGGAGTACATATTCGGCCAGGGGGCCCAGGCCCCCTCAATTGAAGTTCAATGATTTGTTCGAGCAGTATTTTCCATGGCTAATTTTTTTAAAAGTATTTTGTGCGTAAAAACCGGCGAGGTTGGAGGTGAATTACTGAATTGTTAGTGAAAAATTGTACAATAGATGGTTACGTCTACTAACCATGTTATTCCCGGGCCGGATTAACATCGCGCTAGGCCCCTGGCACTTGGGAGATTTTAGCAACATCTTTCTGCCAAATATAGAAGACCAAATAAAGTCTTGCGATTTCAGCTCGGGGCCCCTAGCTGGTACTGCGTCATATTATGGTAAACCCTGCCCTGATTAATGCATTACGTTCATGAAAAGGCTAGATGTAGGCCTGAGATAGCAACTTTTAGGACGAAAACTTTCCCTTTTCCCCGGGTTATACGTTTAAATTGGCTGGCAAAAATTGAATTGAGGGGGGCTCGGGACCCTTGGTCTTCAATATCGTTGTTATAGTTACTGTAGTAAGCGAAAAATGCTTAAAAGAAACTGAAACTGAAGAAACATTAGGCTTTTTTGTCACATTTTTGTCATTGGTGAAATTTCAATTGGGAGGGCGGGCCCCCCTTTTTTTTTTTTGGTTTCTGGCGTTTTCCAACAAAATTTCAACTGTTCAAAAAATAGTGCTGTCCTCGAGCCGAGGACATGGCAATTTTTGAGGACTTGAGGCTTCGAGGCCAAGGACTTGACCTTCGAGGCCAAGGCCAAGGACTTCAAAATGTGTCCTCGAGGACTCCACCTCAGCTAAGCAGGTTTTGAACTTCGGATTATTTGTTTCCGCGGTCAAAGGTTAAATCATAACTATTCGGCTACTGTGGCTTTTGGTGCGCTAAAGCAAGGCCTTCAACACCAACGTTATGAAGCGCATGAAATGATTTGAAATCATTTCGAGGACCGCAATAAAAGGCTTCGCTGGGTCGTATGTTGTGCAGGCCTGCTTTAGAAAGTCTAGATTATTGAGATCCTCCGTTCGATACCCGTATTTAACATGATTGATTTCTTTTTTTATCTGCACTACTGTACGTTTAACAGCACCTGATCTGTCAGTTTTAAACAAAACAAAAAACCTTTCGTGAATACAACCAGTCTACTAATTTATATTATACTTAAGAAAACTGAAAACAAACTATAACTGCGAAACCATATAAATTGATAGTGATTTTTCTAATGCTGTTGCGCTTGTGCTGCTTGCATTTAAACTAATCTATCATATCGTCTTTTTTGACGCGTAGAAAGGTATGCTACCAATGGCACGACCAAGCGTCATCCTCACCATAGGCGTAGCCAGGATTTTTGATTGGGGGGGGCCCAAACCCTCAAAAATTCGGCTGTCTTCACCGAAATTGAGAGTGAATTCGGAAATTCGAACGATTTTTCCGCCCAAATTCAGGTGATCTCCAAAAAAAAAAAAATCGGAATCGGAAATTCGAACGATTTTTCCGCCCAAATTCAGGTGATCTCCAAAAAAAAAAAAAAAAAAAAAAGATCTTCACCGAAATTAAGAGTGATTTTTCAGCCGAAATCGGAAATTCGAACGATTTTTCCGCCCAAATTCAGGTGATCTCCAAAAAAAAAAGGTCTTCACCGAAATTGAGAGTGGTTTTTCGGCCGCAACCGTTAGCTTTACTGTTACTTTACTGTTTAATTACTGTTCTGTGCGCAAATACTGAAAAAAAAACTGCAACTAAACATCGTCAGGCTATGTTGTCATAACTTTTTGTCGTTAGTGGAGTTTTGATTGGGGGGGGCCCGGGCCCCCTGGGCCCCCCCCCCTGGCTACGCCTATGATCCTCACACACAAACTATTTTAATTGGTTGGAAATCTAACATAAGCAGCCAGTCAAGTGTTACTCCTTGATAGTGCCAGAACGGCGACGTCATCACAAACACGTTGCGAACTAATACACAGCGCGTTGTTTCAGCTGCAATCACTTTTTTGTGATCTGTGCACCTTGTCTGTAAGTAACATTTAAAAAGTAATTTGAAATTAGTAATTTTGACACGTCTAAAAAAGTAATAAAAACCACAAAAATTACTTTTTTGAAAAAGTAGTGTCATTACCGCAAAAATTTCTACAAAAGTAATTGGTTACAGTGATTCGTTACTTTGGTAATTCGTTGCTGCCCACCACTGGTAAGATGTTAATTGCCAGTACGTGCTTATATAACTAGTCGGCGTCATCCAGATGTTGTTGTGACTTTACATTGCATTGACAGGCAAGGATTGCATTGACAGGCAAGGATGGCAGTACGGTACGTAGGTACGGTACGCTTTTTTTTGATGGTACGGTACGTTGGTACAGTTCGCCTTTTTTGTAATGGTTTGGGTACGGTACGTTGGTACGCTGTTTCAATTAAGAATCCCGGGCTTTTCGCACTTTGCATCGGCTTTTGTATGCAGAAGCAAAAGACAGATGAAGCCGATGTCAAACGTTAGAATTGAGATCGCTGATTTATAGGCTATTGATTTCAAAGTCAGTTAAAAGCAAGAATGCCAGTGCGGTACGGTACGGTACGTATCAATTTTTGCAAAGAAGTACGGTACGCTGGTACGGTACGCCTTTTTTGCAATGTTACGGGTACGGTACTTTGGTACGGTACGCTTCAAAAACTGAAATGAAGCACAGTACGCTGAGTGCAGAAGACAGAAGTCAAGTACGGTTCAAGGTGCGAGGTACGTAGTACGCAAATTCTGAACGTACCGTACTGCCATCCTTGTAGACAGGTTTTTATATTTTGTATTGATGCCTCCCACGAAACAGCTTTTTAGTGCTCACGTTGAGTAAATAAACAGCAAACCTTGAAGATTGTGAATCGGTTCGCAGCAGTTGTGGCTGTATTATGACATCATATAGAAGTGACAAAAACGCTTGTTTCGATGACTCCAACAAAGTTATCAATCATAAATTACATCAATGTCTTTGTTACGATTGAAAGTTTCGTGTGTCAAGGTGACGTGGCGCTCCCTCACTCGAGACGCTTTGTGACGTCATAATGCATTTACGGTTTATATAAATTTATAATAATTGATGCACTGTTGATTGATTTAATAGCGCTGACATTTGACTACACTAAGAAACAAAATTGAAAGTGCGTAGTTGGCTGGAATTAGTCGGGACTCTATAATGACGCCATTGCCAATAATCTTCTTTTACAAATCTGTGGTTTTAACATACATTAGAAAAATTAATCATCATAAATCATGCCAAGGTGTTTGATCATTGCATTTCAAAGTTTTGCTCTTGCCGAAGTGGTCGAAATGGTGTTGTGATGTCATAATACATAGCATTTTTCCAAAATTTCTATTAATGCTTGCTGTTGAAGAGCATTTTAGTGCTTGAATTGATGAAATTGATTAACAAAACTTAAGGTTCTAAATTGGTCCAAAGCAGTCGGCAGAATGCTACGACAGTCGTATCATTATGACGTTAACAAAATGTTCGAAGCGTACCGCTTTTTTTGCAATTCAAAACTGCTGGTATACCATTCAAAACTACTAGAAAAGAAGGATTACTGTAGTCACGTGTTTCTTTCATAGAGTCAAAAATATAAGCTCCACAAAATTTCTCTTTCAAAACAAAGTACGTAACTTGAGACCATAGGCGTAGTCAGGGGGGGGCAGGGGGCCCGGGCTCCTCCCAATTAAAATTCCACTAATGATAAAAAATTATAACAACATAGCCTAGTGATGTTTAGGTGCAGTTTTTTTTTTCCGTAATTACGCACCTAAGAGTAATTAACAATAATATTAATGACGACGAGGGAGCTCCGGGGTCCCTAACTAACAACCCGGGGGCCCCTAACCAACAACCAGGGGGCCCGGGGCCCCTAACTGACAACCCAGAAGCCCCAAGGCTCCTAACTGACGACCAGGGGCCCTCGGGTCCCTAATTGACAACATAGGGGTTCCGGGGCCCCTAACTGAAAACCAGGGATCCCCGAGGCCCCAACTAAGGGCCAAGGGGGCCCAGGGCCCTTAATGAACAACCAGGGAACCCCGGTACCCCTAACCAACAATCAGGGGGCCCCGGGGCCCTAACTGACAACCAGGGTGCCCCGGGGCCCCTAAGAAACAACCAAGGAGCTTCAGCAGGGCCCTTTACTAACGACCAGGGGGCCCCGGTGCCCCTAACCAACAACCAGGGGGACCTAGAGCCCCTGACTGATGACCAAAGTACCCGGGCCAGGGGCCCCTTAATTCAAATTTTTAACAATTTATATGCAAAACCTGTGAGAAATTTGAGTTTTGTCCTGAAAAGTTGCAACCCCAAGCCCTTGTTTAACGTTATTAGGAACTTAGTGCTATATAACATAGGCGGTAACGCAAACCCCCCAATTGAAATACTACCAATGATAAATATAATGAGAGCATAGCCAGTATGTTATCCTTGTACGGAATTGCAGTTTCTTTTAATTTAGGATTTACGCGTACAAAAGTACGTAATAATAATGGCGACCACGTGTCACGTCATAATAATGTCATGTAATTCTTGGAGCTTTTAAAGAACTGTCAAGTGACTTGACTCGAGTCCTCCACGTTTTGGAAAAAAAGTTACTTTAATTTTGCTTTAAATGTTTTTTTTTATGAAAGAATTTAAGGGCGCGATCTTATCTCAAAATCATAGGCTCTATCGAAATGCCACCAATGACAAAAATTTGACAAAAAAGCCTTGTTTTTTCATTTTTAGTTTCTTTTAGCGTCTTTGCGTGCAACAGTACTCTCGTACACCAGTACTTAACAATAAATAATATAAACGACCACGGGGCCCGGTGCAACCCCTTAATTCAATTTTTTCCAACCAATTTAAATTTACAGCACGGGTGAAAGCAGGAGTTTTTGTCCTAAAAGTTGCTACCTCAGGCCTTAGCTAAACTTTTTATGAACGTAATGCAATAACCAGCGCCGTATTTGCCATATGCACAGTGCCAGGGCCCCTCGCTCAGGTAGTAGGATTTTTTTTGGTCTTCAATTATATTTGGCAGGAAGATGTTGCAAAATCCCCTGAGTGCCAGGGACCCCGCGCAATGTAAATCCGAACCGGGAATAACATGTTTAGTAAGCGTAACCATCTATTGTACCATTTTTCAATAACGATTCACCTCCACCCCGCCAGTTTTTACGCACAAAATATAAAAAAGAAAATAGCTTGGGAAAATGCTCATTGAACAAATTATTGAATTTGAATTGAGGGGGCTTGGGGCCCTTGGCCGTATATGTACTCCTATAACTGATTAACTTCATGACAAAACAAAAATTTCGAAGGAAAATCTTCGAGCGGATTATTATTTACTGCTAAAGTACTGCAGGAGGCAATGTGCTTTACTTCCCTCTGCAAGGAACAAATCATTTACAATTAAAATTTTACACCATAATCCAAAATTTTGAACGTGTTTTGGTCTTTAATCGCCAGTAAACGGAGAATTGAACGATTAAATTTTTTCGATTGGCTTTCAAACGTTAAAAATCTAGTTCTTTCAAATGGCTGTGAACACGTGCGAAATGCATAGGTGGGCAAGTTAATTCAAAACTTTAGCTTCGTTAACCACTAGTCCGCTAATAAACTTCACACCTCCGTTAACGTTAAACCGTTAGTTTCAGCTTTAGTTAACGGAAGTTAATAAAGTCCGTTAATTCGTTAATATTTTGCGTGCAATTTATATTTCTTTTTATTTAATCGCTTCTAAAACACGTATTGACGCTATTGAGCTGATTGTAAGGGAATATTTATTGCTATTGTCATCTTTTTGTGTTTTGGAAGTTACATTTCACAGTCTAATCTAATTTCAAGATGAAAATAAGTTCAAATGCACTAACGAAGCTGCGATCGTAAAATCTTGGAAATTGCGAACAGCGATAGTTAGTAGACCTATGAGGATGCAGCTTATTATTTGCCTCAAAAAAGAGCTCCTTTCTTCGCTTTCTTCTACAAAACTCGTGCTAATACGCAACAAGTGTTACCAGTGCAAACTGGTTCGTACCGGTACGATGAATGAATGGTGCAAGATATTAACGATAAACACTTTAACGGAAGTTAATTTAGTCCGTTAACATGAAAAAACTTTTAACGGATAAACGAGTTAATGTAAAAGTCAGCTTCATTATTAACGGTTTAACGAGTAACGGACTTGTGCCCACCTATGGCGAAATGTGATCCAATGGGATTAAAATAGTTTTTTTCCAAAGACTTATAAAAATCGGCCAGCGGCTGGGGACTTCGCCCACAGACCCCCGTCTGTGATACGTTTGAGTAAACTAGCTTACTCAACTTGTCTCCTACGTTAGGCATTTGCACTTTCTAACAATTAGTTTTCGCCCTCTTCCTTTACCCAATTCCTAATTAAGTGCCGACAGGCTACGGCTTCAGATCTTCCATTCTACGATATCTTTGCCCCACAAAAAAGTTCCTTTTTTTGAAAATTTATGATGACGTCATTGCATGTGATTTGTGGTTTGGGCCCCCCTCCCAATCAAAAACCCTGCTTGCTACGCCTTAGCAAAGATGGATATTTTACATCGTTTTTCAATCGACTTCTGAAAAAATTTTTTGAATTAAGATAGTGGCGCATCTAATCAAGATTTGAATTCGTCTAAAACGCAAGTAAGAAAGGTTTTTCTTACAGTTCCGTATTTAGGGGAAGCGGTCAAAACCTTTTTTCAAAAATATGCAGATTCAATCAAAAGCAAATTGGACATCGAAATCACATTCGTATTCAAAACCACCTAAATTTTTGGCTATTTTAGTATTAAGAGGACGCTGTGTAAAACCCCGAAAACGTTCAAATAAATATCAAGTAATGTAAAAGGTAAAAGTGAAAATCAATTCAAATAAATATCGAATAATTCGCACTGCAGTCTCAGAGCAGTCTCCATTGAGTCGCAAACCATGCGAATCCTCTGCGAATGGAGACTCCACTGAGAATCTACGGAGACTGCACTGCGAACTGATTCACAGTGCAGTCGCAATCAAAGTCGCCAAAGCGTGAGAGCGGCATTAGCTTAGCTCAAAATAATTAACGTTGTAATATGATCAATGGAGCGGTGTTTCTGCGTTGTGTTGCAATATGGTTACTGCAAAAAAGTCTCTTCCGAAACTATATAACATTTTAATATGTTCAGAATTTAAAAAATCAGGAAGCTGATTTTGCCAAATCAAGCATTGCTGTGGCGTCGAATTCTTTGGCATTTTGTGATTTTGTTTGAAGTCTGTTACGACTCGTGTTACAAACCACTCTGTTGGGGTAATTGTTGACACCAAACCTCCCATGAACAAACTATTTGCGTACGGTATGCTGCCGTAAGTTGTCGATTTGCGAGATGATATTCATTTTCATCTTGCAAATTTGTTTTGTTCTTCATCTTTTTATTTTTGTCAATCAAAGTCTCGACCATCTGTCGAAATAAGGGAAACTTAAAAGAGCACTTAACGTAGGAATCAAAGCAGTATCAAGTCCCAATCCTGATACTAGACCTCAACCTGGTAATTATTTAAAAACTTGCAGTTTTGACCTTTTTTTTAACTGAAAACCATATTGTGCAAATTTTTTCACACCTCATAGGTCCAGTACATACTGTGGGCAGGTCACCTTTTCATACCAGCAGTAAATGCCAAGGCAACCCAACAGACCAGTACCCAACCATAGAAACCGAGCCTTTTCAAATAATGGAAGCATTTCCAATTTGAGCTTCTGCTGCGGCATTTTTCTTCAAAAATAATTAAAAACAATACAATTTACCTCGCTGTTCCTTTTAGATTCTTTTTCGGTAGTTTCAAGCATCACATCAACCTCTTTTTCCTTCGCCATCCTTGCATACAGTAGACTTTGGAGCGTAAGCATAGCCAGGATTTTTGATTGGGAGAGAAGCAAACGACAAATCACATGCAACGACGTTATTAGAAATTTTTGAAGAGGAACTTTTAGGGGACAAAGATATCGTAAAATGGAAGATCAGAAGCCGTGGCCTGGTTTGGCATGTAACCAAAATTTTGCTAAAGGGAGAGGGCTTGAAGCAAATAATAAAAAGTAAAAGTATCTAAACTATGAGACGTAGCGAGCAAACAAGTGTAACTCAAACGCATCACGGACGGGGTCTGGGGACGGAGCCCCAAGCCATCGAGGGTTATGGAGGTCTGATTTTTTGTGTTTCTTTTTTTTGCAAAAAAATAGCTATTTCAATACCATTAGATAACATTTTGTACGTTTTTAGAGACATTTGAAAGAAATAAAGTTTTAACATTTGAAAGCCAATTGAAAAAATTAAATTGCTGAACTCTCCGTTTACTTACAATTTAAGTCCAAAACACGTTTAAAATTTTGCATTTTGGAGTTAAATTTTGTATGTAATTTGGCCCAGGTAGGGAGAAGTAAGGTACATTGCCTCGTGCAATATTTTAGGATAATGTTACAGCACCGATCTGTTTTATTTGCCCCCTAAATTTTCGAACTCGGCTCTTTTATTTGGTTCTTTATTTGCTGTGTTAGTCTGCGCGTCATTGTGTTTTTTAATTTTTGCACGTTTCGTTTCAACGCCTAATTTCCGGCACAACGCGCCGCTCCTTTGCTTTTCGCCGAGTTCTAGCGTTTAGTCATTCATTTCATTTTGGGATTCGAAGCAAACGGACGTTTTATATTTTGTAAGTTTAGTCACACGGCATCGTTACTTTTATTTTGTTCCCTGGGTTAATTTTCAAATATTTTATTGCCGTGCCGTGCCGTGTAGATCTTTAATTTATTACAATTTTTTCAATAAACCTCTATCTACTGGACTTCAACTTCTATTTGTGGAAACAGCACGGACGGTGACGGCCCCAGTCTCGAATCGCTGGGGCAACCTAGAAAAGACCTATCTTACGCTATAGTTACAGAGGGCGTCTGTAACAGATAATAAATAATAATCCACTCGAAGATTTTCCTCAGAGATTTTTTTTTTGTCATGAAAACATTAAATAACCACTTGAAGGAACACACATACGACCAGGGGGCCCAGGCTAGGGTAGGTCGATTTTCTCTATAGAAAAACGTTATTTTGCAGTAGTTGCGTATTAGCCTAGAGACACTTTCTGCAAATTTGAGCACTCCAAGTCAAGAAACGGCTTGCGGAAATGGTTTTTAATTTTTTTGCCCAAATTTGCTTTTTTATTACATTCCTCTAGATGGCGCTCCATAATCCATTTACAAAATACATGATATTTTGCAAAAATAAACTTGAAAAAAGTTTTTATCATTTTGTTTGAACTTAAAATTAACGAGCCTTAAGTGCAAATGTTACAAAATTACCAATAAATACAATGGCATAATCGCCAAGTCACAGCAACTGTTTACAATATTAGGATGTATATGAAATTATATCCAAAACTCTCGAAAGTTTAGTAGTGTATTTGGGAAATTAAATATTATCTGCTTTCATATGCTCCATTTTACGACTATCGCCAACGACTAAATTCCACTTCTAAGCAGTTTGTAGTTCTTTTAGCCGACTAATAAAATGATAAAACAGAATTTGGTTGCAATCAATTAATCTTGCTGACGTGATCAATAAATCTTTTCTCTTGTACAAAGTCTTATCGTTTCGGGCTGATAAGAGTCTACAAAATCTGTGATTCAAGCTTAATCGAAGTTGGTTTTGGCAACAAAAGCAAAAGGAAGAAATATTTATGCCGAAAGCAAAAACACGACCGCTTACAAGACAAAAAAGTGTCGCGAAATATGGTGGAGGACCCAGCGAGTTATCCAAAACGGAGCAAAGCACCTACAGGCAGTTCATCCGTTACTATGACCATTTAAAAAATACTGATCCTCAAAGCTCTATTTCACAATCTTGCCAGCAGATAAAAAAAGATTTGATGGGTATTTGGCAGTCAGTGAACCCGCGATTACCTTTAATATCTACATTGTCAATCGAAAAAAGATAAAGAGATTTGCTGCAGTTGGTAAAAATATCAATCGAAAACACAATAAAGCTGCTGCAAAACAAAATCTTGCTAACAAATTAGACAGCCTTTTTGATATTGCTGGGCGCTCCTGTTCTTTGGAAGTGTTACGGTGTGATGGCAGAAGAATCAACTGTGATGTTGATAACTGCCAACAAGAGCACATCTTTTGCTCTTGCTCCCCAGCTCTTAAAGTTCCGATAGAAGATAGGGCATACTTGAGAGATCAACGTTTGAAGAAAGGCCCCAAAGGCTTGCTTCAAATGGCATCTGCGGACCGAGTTACTGTAAAACGAGCTTTACGTTCATCGGCAAGTTTTCCGCGGTCAACTGTTGATTTTTCCTCTTTTCCTTGCACCTCAATCCAGTCTTCCACAGACACTGACAGTGCTTCAGTACACTCAGAAGCAAGTTTTAATAAGCAGTATGTGGCGATAACAGCTAGTGATACAACGATAATGCAATCGCATTAAAAATTTGTGAATCTAAACTCTGTTTGAAGGGATAACTTTTTATTGCCGGACAATCAATAACATTCGAAACACCGTATCGACGTAAGAATGTAATAGCTAATGTTATAACCGCTGCATTTATTTCTGCTCCATATCTGGTATCAAATTAAAATCAACAATAAATCTAATTATCACATTATACTTATTGTTATAGCTTGTACTGTATAATTGTGCACTAATTATTATGGTTAGTACTGTAACTAGCTATGCACTAATTAATGTTAATCTTGCATTAACTTAATTATAATTATGCTTAATAACTTATTTGTTTTAGGAGAGATACATGGCTACCAACCACATCAGCAGCTTCAAAGCCGTACAACATCATAAAACTAAACAGATTTGCAATGTAGTTAATTCGAGGTGACCTGTCTTCTTCTCTTGGTGCAGTTCTCGGAAATGCTTTGTTATTTGGCATCAAACATTTGTTTCAATCTCATGTTGATATAAACGAGATTTTAATATGCAAGTCAAAAATAGACAGAGCAAAATCTAAAGTTAAAGTAATTAGTGAAGTACGACAACTGGAAGGGAAAACTCGGGCAATCTGTGTCGGTGTTGTTAGCAAGATAGATGAGAAAACTTTGGACTATTTTAACTTGGCATTTATGGATTTGATAACCGCCACAAATCTATTATGGCCAAAATCACTAGCCGAAAAATGCGTTCTATGTTTGCATCCAAAAGCTCTTACTCCCAAACATACAATTCAATGCTGTAACCGAACTGAACCGATAACTTTCTTAAAAGTTTGCAATTCGTTGGTATTAAAAAGCTGTTCAAGTGTTTGTTGAACGTCTTGAGCAAGTTTACGCTTCGTTATATGCCGTTAAGCAGGCTTTTTATGACGTCATTGCGAGTAAAAGAAAGTGCGCTTGGTTGCTATTTAGTGTGATACTACTATTTCTAGTCTTACAGTTTATTTTGAAGGGGTAAAATGGTATTTCAATAGTTGTGCTCGAAAGCGCCATCTAGCGGTTTTGCAAAAAATCACATTTGTACAAAAAAAATTAAACTAAAATCCGCAAGCAGTTTTTTTAATGCAGAGCTCTCAAAGTTTGCAGGAGTTCATTTTACACCAACATGCAACTACTGCAAGATTACGTCATTCCAAATTCGAAGAAAAGTAAAAAATCGATCTACTCTAGCCCAGGCCTCCTCAATTGAAATTCAATAATTTGTTCAATGACCATTTCTCCTAGCTACAGTAATTTAATTTTCAAAAGTATTGCATATCGATATTATAGTTTGTGGCGTAAAAACTGGCTAGGTGGAGGTAAATTGTTATTGAAAGTTAATTAGTACTGTAGATAGTTATTGGTTAGGCCTACTAATTATGTTATTGCCCGGGCAGGATTTACATTGCACAGGGCCCCGGGCACTTTGGGAGAATTTTGCTGCATTTTCCTATCAAATATAAGAGAAGACCAAAAAAAGTCTTAGGTCCACCATCTAAGCGCAGGATCTCGTAACAGAGCCATATGGTAAATTCGGCCCTGGTTATTGCTTCACGTTCAGAAAATGGCTAGGTGAGGCATGAGGTTGCAAATTTTTGGACAAAAACCCTTTAATTTCTCCCACGTTATACACTAAAATTGGTTGGCTAAAATTTGAATTGAGGGGGCCAGTGCCCTTTGGTTGTCAATATTAACATTATTGTTAATTACTGTTGAACGCGTTGTACCGTTGTACGCGGAAATGCTAAAGAAACTGAAGAAACAATAGGCTTTGTGGTCACATTTTCATCATTGATGGCATTTCAATTGGGAGGGCGAGCCCTCAGCCTCCCGCTGAGTTTCATATATCCTTTTTTTTGTTTTTCCTCTTCAACTTTTTTCCGGCAAGCATTCGGCGCAAAAGGTTTTCTTTATCATTTTTCTCCGCCAGCAGCATCCGCAGTTCCTTGTTTTGTTTCTCCAAAGCTTCGATCCTTGCAGTGACCTTCTCATCTGTTTCCATGATCGAGTATATTGTTTCCATCAGCGAATCAACTTTATCTGAGAAGGCGCTATGCATTTGGTAGTGTGCTGTTCAAACGCAATTCAGATGTGGCATGAAAGTCATATTGCGACCCACATCTACTTCCTTTGTTTTGTTTTTTTTTTGGTCGTTTTTGATGAACAAATCTAAAAATAGAGGTAAAAAGAGGATGTGAAAAGTGGTAAAATGTAAAAGTAAAAATTTGAAACAGCAACAAAGTTGGTGATTTCAAGTTTTCCTGCTTCAACTTGCTCGTGTGAGGAGTCGTTGCGTGTATGAATCGTTATTGGTACATTCTGGAATTTTTTGCTTTTTTCTTGGGTTGGGTGTAGTCTAGTGGTTTCGAATCGGTCTATTTATGTGGATATATGCTGATATGTCAGTGCAAAGAGTACGTAACAAAAAAAGCAATCCATGCTTTTATTAAAATGAGGTGGTTATAGGTCTAACCATGGTTATTTTATATAATAAAACTACTGGAATGGTGGTGTTTTGTACCTCGCTAATTTTTTCAACAAGCCTTTGTGACACAACAGTAGGTAAACAACTCGTCTTTCCCGGTTTTTTTCTTCCCCGCCGAGGCCTGAATTGACTGCGATGACATTAAAGTCGTTTCGTGTGATTCGCAATGGAAAATATACCTTCATTTCACCAGCTTTTGTTTTATATCTATTATAATTTGCTTATGACATCACAGCTCCTATATTAGTAACGAAATAATTGCCCAAAAAATCCCAATTTATTGAAGGATTTTTTGCGTTTCGCTTCCGGAGTTTTTTTCTATATTTTGCAAAGTTCGAATTTTGGGAATTGCGTATCGATATTATCGGATTCTTTTATTTGGAGTCAAGAGTTTGATGCTTCTCTTGGATCACAACAAATGTAAGTAATAATATTATGGTCCAAAGATACGGTTTTAAGCGGTAAAAATGATATCGCAAGCTAAAGTGTTTAGAAGGAAGTTTAACTCCACATGTTACGTTCGGGCGTATGTCTTGACGCTGGAGGCATAGATCTCAGAAAAACTTGGCCACTATGGCCCTAGAGATGTGAAATCAAGCGCAAAACCCTTCGATCGGAATTTTTTATGAAAGAATTCATTAATCGTTACCGCTTCTGTGTCGAACTAACAACTTTAGGGCAATTATTCATGAGGTTGTTCTACATAGGTACTCGTAGTAAGTTAAGGTTGGGATTAGAGTTAGGATTAGCGGTGGCGTGCTATGCCTGCGAGGTGTACTACCGCCCGGTATATAAGCAGAGCAAGTAATGCAGCCTTAGTAGGATTTGAGTTTGGGTAGGTGTTGCCTTCTTATGCTCACTATGCTTTTTTAATTAGAGCAATTTGGCGTTATATTCTATGCCTGTTATGCCTATTTAGAACAACCTTTATGCAAGCATGAATGCACGCACAAGAAGTTGTTAGAAGCACCGCGACGTGATGCATTGTGTTCTACACGTTTTAGGTTTGACGAAACAATCTTTTCGCACGCCGCCCCGCTAATGCAACTAATAATGCATGCATTCATACAACTTCGATGAAAAACTTTCATTTGCTTGTTGCCTTGTTTTTGAATAGCTAAAAACCGCAAAATGTATTGCTTTCTATTTCCTGCCTCAACTAGACCTTTTGCCTACGCCCTAGAAAGTAACTAGGAAAGCGAAACGTTTGTTCTTCCACTTTCTGAATAGGCTAGTCAGTAGTCATCTTTTATAGCTCAGTTGATTGACCATTGCAGTGGTAGTGGTGGTGCTACCCGATCCTACCCGAGGAATCGGGGCTCGGAGAAATCTGCGGAGACCCAACAGCCAACAGTCAGGCCGCAGCCCATGCTCTGAGCCTAAGGTCAAAAGTAGAGAGTATAAATCCAAAGATAGAGGCTCAAAGTCAAGACAGTTAAGAAGAAGATGAATGAGATCCTGGATGATGTCCACAGGTGCTACAGAAAGAGTTCTCCTTAAGACTGATCCTGTATAGCAGGCCTGCACAACTCGCTGTAGTACGAGGGCCATAAACAACTCAGATCTACTTGTTGCGGACCGTGTGCTTTCGCTGTTGCAGCTACCACCGTTACGGTAAAACATCTTACGATCGTGGGAAAGTAAAAAACAACCGTTACCTCTTTACCTGCATACTCAAACATTTAATTTTTATTTTTTGGTACTTATTGGCAGAAAAAACTTATCATTGCTATTCCATTCATCTTTTATAAAGGTTGCAGCAGCTTTAATTAAGATTCTAAGAAAACAGCTTAACAGAAATAAACTCATTAAACAACAAAGATATTAAGTCTACGATAATAAACTGACATTAAACAGTGGTAACATCCTCAAAAGCTGCTCGTATATTAAAATAAAGCGTTTTGCCATGGCAGCAAAAACTGGAACGCCCAAAGTCTATAGGGCATGGTAGGACCGATTTTTCGGATAAACTGGAAGCTTGACTACTAAGTTGGGAGGGAAAAATGTGGCGTCTTCATTTGTGACGCTATGGTGTAACGGATTTTTGCAATAACAGGGGAGAGAGGACAAGGACCATCGCAGTATAGGCAGGGAGATTCCAGCTTTGGCAAGGGAATCAACATGCACATTTCAAGGGAAGCAGCATGACCAGGGAACATGGGAAGTCTGGTGTGGCACTGTTGAGTAGTGAGAAAGCGTGGGAGCAGACGTTCCATTGTGACCTTAGATGGAAATAGGAATCCATAAATTGGACCTTGGAAGGAAGGATATAGGAATCGGGAATCCATGAGAAATAGAACTGACTGAAAGTGGCAGGTCGTGTTGTCGTTGTTACCCTTGACAAGGCCGTATTCCAGGGCAAAGGTTTCAGCTGCGAAACTGGTGGCAAGTGGTCCAAAAAAGGAGAAAAGAGAGTCGGAGGTGTTGCACTTGGAGCATATAGCGTACACTCTGGCTCACCTCCAAAAAAAAAAAGAGAAAAGGACAGATCCGTCAGTCCATACATAGTCATTTGAAGGTAGAAAAAAAAAGTAAAGAATTTCGGGCGGATTCAAGGTAAGCTGGGATCAGTGTAGTTAAAAATAAAGGATGCTACCGTGGACCAGAGTTGTAAGTCGGGCCGGACTTCTTGGGTAGGGTTCGGATTCGGGGCTAAAGTTGACAAAATTTCGGGCTTAATTCGTACCTGAGACGTGCTTTTTGTCTTAGGTGCACCAAAATATAATCAAAATAACTTGGCAACATTGCTAAAATTTTAAGACCTAACTTCACTTTCGGGTTTTTTCGGGCATGATTTTGGCTTCAGATTAGTTTTTGGGTTCGGGCCTGGAGTAGTCGGCCTGTTTACAACTCTGTCGTGGACTTGATTGGTGTCCAGGGATGGTTGGGGAACACATAATTAATTGGTAACTCAAGAATGGGTGGAGTTCCTCGTGGATAAGCAAAATGATCTGCTGGAGGGTTTCCTCTTTAGCCGGCTTATCACTGATTTTGAGGCAAGAGCGTCGAGGTTGGATGATTCTGGGAAGGTGCAGATCACGTTTAGAGCATGATAGCTCTTGATGCTCCAAAGCTATTTTCAGAGGGGAGTTAGATCTCAAGAATAAGGGATAAGTCGGGATAGAAGAGAGGCATAGGGTAGTGACCTTGCTTGCAGTTCTGTGAATAGTTTCTAATTGGTTGTTCAGTGTGTTGCCTGGATAGGAGAACTATACGGGAGAGGAATTTGATAGCACTGGTTTCACAAAAACTTTATAAAGGAGGGAAAGTGAATCATTGGAGGGACCCAGAAGGCGGTAGCAAAGGAGCGCAAGGCTTTATGTCTCGGATAGAACTTAGAGCATAGAGATTGGACATGAGGCCCCGAAGGAAATAGTTCAGTCGAAGATGACAATTTGGGAGTGGCATTGAATGAGAGAGAGATGCCCAGAAGCGTAAGCAGAGGCTGAAATGTTGCTTGGTGGGGATCTGTACTGAAGAAAAAACACACGTTCTTTGGGTTTGAAAGGGAGTCGCCATTGATTAGACCATAACCCCAGCATCGTGAAGGAGAACTGGACAACAGCGGACGCTTTGAGTGGGTCAGGGGAGGAGGACCAGATGCCAAGGTCATTTGTATGAAGGGAAGCATGGGCACCAGTGGGAGGTCCTTGGTGATATGATTAAAAAAGTACTGGGCCAAACACCGAGTCTTGGAGGACTTCCCGCCTGATGCGGAAGGAACCGCTCAAAGAGCCTCCGAGGTGGATTTAAAATTTGTAAAGCATCAGACTAGAGATTGAAAGGCTGCTGGCTCCTGGTTTGATTCTCGAACTGGCATTGCGTCGTATAGGCTTAACCTTGGTACCGACACTTTACACATATTTCCGGTTGCGGCCAAGCAGTCTACTAGTTTTTGTGGCCAAGGCAAGCGAAAGACTGGCAGACAGAAAGTAAAATTGTGCTATTCCATGGTGTGTTTTAATAGGCGCGAAGTGCTTGGTCTTCGTAGACACGAATGATTGAATAAACAAAAAATAAATATTCTAACGTTATTCTTTTACAATGTTGAACAAAATTAAAGTGGCATGTAATACGCACTTGAAATGGTGAAAACGGCTTCAGCCTATGAAATGGCACCTGAAAAAATCAGAATTGTCTTATGAATCAAAGACACATCATTACTGTCTGAAGCTTATTATTAATTTCTCAGTACATTGTTCTTAATAAACAATAAATATTTTTTGTATTTTAATTTAAATATCTCGAATTGTAATTTTTTAATTCATATTGTACCGAGTAACAAATATTAACTTCTGTACCTTGGTAAATACAAATTAAATTCAGATAAAGCAAGGCGCGTTGTTGGTGTGTGTATTACTCTAACGGGATTGAAGTGACAATTTAGGCGATTCGGTAGCTTTTTCCGTGAGTATTTGTGCATTAATTTTGCTACTTCATACGAGTACACATACTAGTCTTTCAGTTTCAAATTTTGTAATTGGTGATAAAATGGTGTAACGGGCAGTGGCGTTGCAGCCACTTGGCGGTTCTGGCTCTGCGCTAGGGGCGGCAGGCTGCAAGGGGGCGGCAAAATGAGGCTACGCAGAGCACACAGCAAGCAAAAAAAAAATTCAACTAGAAAATGATGTACAAAGAGGCAGCGAGCACACATTAAGTTGCTTTTTGTTGGGTGTTAGGTAGCAGTGCTGCACTCCGTCTGTTGTTCAATTCATAGTAACATCTATAACGTCATAAACCTGTTGTTATAACCAGCGATTCATTTTTTCTGTTTCTGCAATCCCACAGTAGTTTCCGTAGTCAGAATCTCGGGTGCAGTAAAGCTGAGATATTGATGTTTGATCGTAATGCACAAGCGTTTGAATGGTTTACAGTAGTTAGCAAAATCATGCTTAGCCTACATTGATTTGAAACCGTATTTAAGGTTGTGCCTGAAACTTTATCTTACCATTGGTGTTTCAATTGCTAGCTGCGAGAGGAGTTTCTCAAAGCTTAAAATGATAAAGTCGTATTATCACCATGAATGATGTCTGCTTATCGGCTCTATCGATTCTTTCTATAGAAAGAGACTAGGTTCAAAACTGCCAGAATAAAACTAAGCATAACAATTTATTAGACGCGTTTCGCTTTAACTTAAAGCATCATCAGTAGAACGAATACACAAACCGTCAAACTAAGAAGCATGAATTTAGAATGTAAGAAACTTTGTTAATTCATTCAACTAATGATGCGTTAAGTTAAAGCGAAACGCGTCTAATGAATTGCTATGCTGAGTTCTATTCTGGTAATTGTTTTGTTCTTAGATTAAGCAGAAACTCCGACCGTTATGCTCCAAGACTAAGTTCAAAAACTTGATTTTGAAGATGTCATCGCTGATTTTACTGTACTTTGGTAAAAACTCGAAAAGTTCAGTTAGGGGCGGCTATTGATCTTTTATTGGCCGAATACATTTGTTCACCATTTTGTCTTTTATTTGTAGTCTTTTCTCAAGCAATATAGAAGTTCTGAGACCCGGCTCATTATTTGTAATTATTTTATTGAAAAGATTGCTTGGACGTGACAGTATTTCAAATTTTGCTACAGTCTACTTGTAGCCAGTACTAAGGATGGCAGTACGGTACGGTACGATGCGCCCCAATTTTTGCCAAGAAGTACGGTTCGCTGGTACGGTACGCCTTTTTTGTTGTGGTACGGGTACGGTACGTCGGTACGGTACGCCTTTTTGTAATGGTACGGGTACGGTACGTTGGTACGCTGTTTGAATTAAAAATCCCAGACTTTTCGCTCATTGTGAAGGCTTTTTGTATAGAGAGGCAAAAAACAGCTGAAGCCGATGCTGAATGTGTGAATAGAGATCGTTGATTTATAGGTTAGTGATTTCAAAGTCAGTTAAAGCAGCAAGTAGCTAAAAGCAAGGATGACAGTACTTTACGGTACGTAAGTACGGTACGGTACGCATCAATTTTTGCTAAGAAGTACGGTACGCTGGTACGGTACGCCTTTTTTGTAATGGTACGGGTAAGGTACTTTGGCACGGTACGCTTTAAAAATTTAAATGAAGTACTGTACGCTGGTACGGTACGGTTCAAGGTGCGAGGTACGTAGTACGAAAATTCTGAATGCACCGTACCGTACTGCCATCCTTGGCCAGTACTTAAACAGTAAAATTTTGCACGGGAGGACGCTTTTGCAGCCTTGACTAAACGCATGCAAATGCGGCTGAAGTTTAGTGAAAATTTTGCTTCAAGTTCATATGTTGTCCACGAATTCGATTGAATGCCAAAAAAAAGGTTTTCACCGAAATATGAAGGGGTTCTGTCCCCCAATTCGACTGAAGACCCTCTCAAAGAAAAGGTCTTTACTGCAATTCAGTACTATATTCGGCCGGAATTTGGGATCTATTGGTCCCGACAGCCACTTTTTTGTCTAATCTTCTTGACGCTTCCTCTTAATGGAGAGCGCTGAAATCCCATTAGGAGAGACGCTGAAATCTCGATGGGGTAACGCTAAATTTCGATGGGAGACATTAACTCTCGATGGATAACGCATGCCTTTTCAATTTTAGTACTGCATCCCTTTCAATTTTAGTGCTGCTTATAGGGGGCATTTTCAACGAAAGCCAGGGGCGGCAACATATGTTCCTACGCCACTGGTAACGGGGTCTTGCCGCTGTCCGCCAGCAACTATTTTGACAGCTTTATTTTGAAGAATATAATCAATCTTATCAAATGATTATTATAATTATTAACCCAGATTACAATGGCATATAATAAATGAGAGTGAACCATACTATAATCCAATTTACGAAGAGCTGTAAAAGGTAATAAAATGTTTCGCAATTTAGACAATATTGCTACAGATCTAGATATTTTACTTGTCAACTTGGTTATGTGTTCTGCAAAGTTTAATTTTTCATCAATTGTAATGCGCAAACATTTTACTGCTTTACTGACGGAAACTGGATTATTGTTGATAAGTATTTCGATCGTTCTGATAGGATTATTGATTTGGAGGGGTAATATTAATGCTGAAAATTTCTTAGGGTTAACAGTTGGTTTGTTTGTGCTCGTCCATTCTAGTACACTCCGTAACTCATGATTTATATTATCACGCAAAACTCACGGTTTGGCAGCGTGGATTATCAGACACGTATCATCAGCAAATAATCTGGGGGTTACGTTTAGGGCATTAGATATGTCATTTATATTTATCAAAAACAATAGGGTGCCTAAGTTACTGCCGTGGGGCACTCCAAATCGATCGGTGACTATTTTAGATTGTATATCTTGATGGGAAGATATTGTTGTCTTCCAAGTAAAAAAGAGCTCATAAGTTTGTGCGCAACTCCTCGGATACCATGATGTTCAAGTTTACTTAATAATGAAGTTATGACAAACAGTATCAAAAGCTTTTTGGAAATCTAATAGTATTACGCAAGCAAAATTGGTATCACTGATTTGGTCGTAAGAGGTGGTCACCGGTCAGAACATCCAGAATAACATGGGTTGTTGACGTATAGTTTTAAAAACTGTATTGAGACTCAATCAGTACAAAGTGTTTGGCAAATGAGTTGAACAGCTCCAAACCCATATGAATTGAACAGTTCTAAACTTGGCGAAACTGATATTCACTAATCCTACTTTAGAATATGCAGTAAAACCATTTTTTGCTGCGCGGAAAGCGAGAACTTCGAAAAAACTTTTGCAATTTTTTTTACCTAGGTACCGCACCTCCCAAGTACGGTACGTTTAGAGCTTTGATTGACCCACATACCGTATCTTTTAAGTAAGATACGTTCAGAGCGTACCATCCGATATAAAGTGGGTAAGTACGGTAGGCACGCAAAATTTGTTTTTGTAACGTTACGTAAATACGGTACGGTAAATTTCTAAAGTACGCTATGTTCAAATTTTGAATTTACCATACCGTACCGCCATCGCTGGTAATAAGTCTCAAAGTTGAGTGCAAATCAATTTAATTGTTTTACCGCGAACCAGATGAATAGCTTGATTAGGTTTGGTCAGAGCAGGTTAGAAATTAAAATCAGTGGAAATGCCCATGAAACAACGCCACACAGGTCGCTCCACAGCAAAAAGCCCGCCCCCTTGTTGATAAACGTAGCAGCGGAGCGGTCAGTTGGGGGCATTGTTTTATGAGTGGTTTTACTGATTATAATTTTTGGTAAAGTTGATTGGTCGTACAGAACTTGAGAATTACTTTGATTAAAATGTTCATATCTTCAAAGCAGTTTTCGAATTATTTATCCAATCGCGTTTCTGTTTCAATTTTTTTGAAATCACCAGCACTTCAGAAAAATCAGACGTTATTCCGCCACTTAACATGAACAAACCTGTTGGTCATGATGACATTTTTGCGTATTATCTCGAAGTTGCCTCAATCATTATCGAGCCATACTTACAATGCTTTTTTGAATTTTCCTTTCTTAATGGCATATTTTCTGAAAACTGCTCACTTGCTAAAATCATACCCCCTCACAAAAACGGAAATAAAACAAACCCATGTAGCTATCGACCTATTTCGATACTAACTTAATTGTTTCTCAAAATTCTTGGACGTCTTTTTTATATACGTACAGTATAATAGACTTTTGGAATTTTTCAGAAAACACAATGCTATTCATAAATCACGATACGGATTTCAAACACACATAGCTATCAACCATGCCTGTCTTGACATTGTAACAACTACTCTTGGAAATATCAATCAATGAAAATATGAAGGACTTGTCTTTTTAGATCTTCAAAAAGCTTTTGATGGAGTTTCACAAAATATTTTGCTTAAAAAAGTAGATCATTATGGCATTTGAGGACCCGCTCATAAACTTATTTGTTCTTTCTTAAATCGAAAACAATACATTTCAGTTGACGGTATACAATCTGAAATTGAATCAGTAACTTGTGGTGTAGCTCAAGGGTCAATACTTGGTCCACTTCTTTTTCTACTGTACATCAATAATCTAAACAATTCCGTCAATTGTCTTCCACGATTGTTTGCAGGCGATACTTGCCTTTTAACCCTATATTTATCGAGCTATTCTTACACCCGATTTGTACCGGGGGGGGGGGGCAAATTTGCCCCATTATCTAAAAACTGTTTGGTAAGTGATACAAGCAAGATTTTTTGCTTACTGAAGCCATTTTTTGTTAAATTTTTTAAATTAAATATTTTGAGGTTGTGACGTCACGAAAATGAACATGACGTCATCAAACCAAGTAAATCCTTATAACAGTATGCAAATTTGTCTGAAATGTTGCTAAATAATATTTTCAGTTTGGACTTTTGTTATTTCAAAGACATATCTGATAAAGTCACCGCAGATGATGACGTCACATGCATGATGACGTCATCTTTAATATATTGCGTTGATTATTATTTGCAATTTTTTGTAACTGAGATATAGTTTAATTTACAAAATTTTAAAATACTGCAGTAATATTTTCATTATATCATTCAACAGCTGATGACATTGAATATTTTTTATGCAAACGCAGTTTATTTCGCAAAACAGCAGAAAAAGCAATATTTTTGAATTGTGACGTCATCATTGACGTAATGATGACGCAATGCATTCAACAGTATATAAAATATTGTATTCCAGCAAAATATTAGCATCAATAATGAAGACGAAGTACAATGAATAGGCTATGCGCGTTGATAAGCATGCATTGTGCTCAAAACTGTATCAAACTCCTTAGGTGCCTCTGACAAAGGCAAAAATGACGTCACTTCCGGTTGTCCGACTGACCCCAAACTTTCTGAAAATGTGTGTTATTAAATTTGATTTAAAGTCAGGATGCATCAAAGCAAACCTATTTTAGTTTAGGAGCTATATCAAAATAACTAAGATGGGGGCGAATTTGCCGCCCCCATTACAAACAAGGTTAATAGATAACCCAATTCTAGCATCATTTGAAGCTGAAATAAATATGGACTTGGCAAGTGTTTGCAAATAAAGCATCGCTAGCAAATTAAGTCTAAACCAGGCCTGCCCAACTTTTCAACAGCTATGGGCCACTTTTACACGAGAAAAGTTGTTGCGGGCCACATGCATTTTTACCAAAATTAAACACCAATTAATTGCAAGTTTATTTCGATAATATCAATCAGTTTAGTGAGCCACTAGACTTTCTTTTTGCCGAACTAAAAAATCTATGTCGGCTTCTAGCGATGTAGTTGCCAAACGCATGCGCTGCTCCGAATGACCATCAGTGATAGAAGATCTATTCTTGTTTTTTACGTGCTTCATTCGAGAAAACATGTGTTCAGATAGATATGTGCTACCAAATAGAGAGATTATCCGCACTGCATTTTTTTCAACCTCGGAAATAAATTCGAAGGCACGTATTTGCGATAGAGCTCATCCACTGTTAGTTCATCAAACTTTTTTTGGTAAATTCGTTGCATTGCAAGTCGATTAGTTCCAGTTGAAGCTCTGTCGGTGCATCTTTAGGATCAACAGAAAAAGGTTGTGTAACAAAAACAATGTTTTTTTCTTGTAAGCGGAAGTCACAAAAGCGCTCATTAAATGTGTCTTGCAATTCAGAAATGCACTTTTAAAAATTCGGGGCGTACTCTGCGCAAATCATGTCTGCCATTACTGGAAAATGACTAAGATTTTTGCTGCCAAGCTGCTGAACAAAAAGTTTCAGTTTAGCTTGAAATGCTTTCACATGATTAAAAAGAGTGTTTATCAGTTGTCCTCTTTGTTGCAGTTTGAGGTTGACAGTCGCCAGGTGAAAAGACATGTCATTGAGAAACGCAAAATCTGCCACAAACTGAGGATCGTCAAATTCCAAAATTGGTTTATTTTTCAACGTCATAAATTCTTGGATTGGGCCTTTTAATTCAGCTATTCTTTTGAGCACCTTTGCACGACTCAACCAGTGTACGTCGCAGTAGTAAATCACATCGCCATGATCTGCTTCCCATTCGGCTGTTAAAAAGTTTTGAAATTGGCAGTGATTCAAAGCCTTTGCCCGAATAAATTTTGCAACGTCATTGACGACCTCCAGGACCGCATCAAATCTTAAACTTTTTGCACACAAATTTTCTTGATGAATAATGCAGTGGTAATGAATAAATGCGGTTTTACTGACTCCATCTTGTTTTTTTAAAAGGCTACCAAACCAGTATGTTTACCGATCATGGATGCGGCTCCATCTGTAGCCACGCCCGCAAGCTTTTCGAGACGCAAATCGTACAACTCCATCACTTTCTTAAGCGCATTAAACATATATTCACCTGTTGCAGGGTCTTTCAACGAAGCTAAGCTCAAAAGTTCTTCAAATACATCGAAATTGCAATCAACCCCACAAACAAATATAGCTAATTGTGCAGCGTTGGTTTGATCGGTACTTTCATCCAAGGCTAATGAATAAAAAACACATGTGCGCAATTTTTCCTTCAAGCACTTTCGATGTTGCAAGAAAGTTCTTCTACCCTTCTGGTGACTGTGTTTCTTGAAAGACTGATTTTTTAAAAATCATTGACAAATTTAGGAGATACGCATTGCGCTGTACGAACAATGCTGTTTTTTACGAAATCTCCATCGCTAAATGATTTCATGTTCTTAGCAATGTTTTGAGCAATAATGTAACTTGCTTTGACACAGTCATCAGTCCCTCCAAGGTGTGTGATAGCCGCTTGTTGCCGACGCACACATTTTTTCAACTGATTAATTTTATCTTGACGTTCTTGACCTCTGATGTTCTCATACTTCGCTTCGTGTCGGCTTTTGTAATGGCGGTTGAGGTTATATTCCTTCGCAACAGATAAAGTTTCTTGACAGACCAAGCATAAGGGCTTCCCGTTATTTTCAACAAATAAAAACTGAATGGTCCATTGCTCATTAAAAACTCTGTTTTTGTTGTCGTATTTCCGTTTTCGGCAAGCAGGTGTGCTCATTTTTGCTAAATCAATTTTACATTCCGCATTTAAGTTGCAGGTTCTAAAACAAAATTACACAAACAATTACCCAAAAAAAGTCTATTCTACTTCAATCAGAACAACTAATGTCCTTGTGGAACAATAACAACCCAAACATACCTCTTACTCTGCTACAGCTGCAGGCTCAAGTTGCGCATCTACTTGACTTTTTATCAGTTTGTCACCTCATTCTGCAGCTAAACTTCTTTCGAGCAAACTTGGCCGATTGAGCGTTGTTTTGTTGTAGTGACGTGACAATAATGTTTTGTCGATCATACTTTCAAACAAAGCAGCAGCTCAAAGGGTTAAAATTCCAAATTTGAAAAAAAATTCATGATAAAATTTAAAAGTTTGTTTTTTTTGAAAATAAGATATTGGATGCCAAATGTTTAGAAGTGTTGCAGCTCTGTAGCTCCAGTGGACGAACCGCTCGTGCGATTGAGGCCACATAAAACAACCTCGCTGACCAAATGTGGCCCGCGGGCCACGGGTTAAGCAGCCCTGGTCTAAACGAATCAAAATTAAACCATCTTATTATTCACCCCAAACAAAATATACGAATTCCTCATTTTTCCTTATTCGTTATTAACTTACCAATAATATCATCATGATAAAGCAAAATATTTTGGTGTTTTTAATGATTCGCACTTAAACTTCAATTCCCACATAAAAAGTGTGGAAAATAAGGTTGCTAGGTCGGTGGGCATTCTTCCAAAATTCAAACAATTTTTTCTTTCTTCTTTTTACTTCTCTTTTCATACTATACTATGCTTTTGTTCATCCTCATTTGTTCTATGGTTTATCCATTTGGCAAGCTATTTTGAGGACTTCGCGGCATTACCCAACTTTCACTGAAGTTTATTAAGCTTTAAAATAGTGATCCAATTGCTTTGAATAAATTTCTAAAAAAGGTGGTCGTTGATAGCCTGATCAATATTTAAACGCGCCCCTTTCAAATTTTGTTTCTCTAACTTCAAAGGGTGATCAGGTCGAAACTTTTTTTTGCTCAATTTTTTCTCAAAAAAAATTGACAAATCTTGAGACCAACTTCACCAAATTTGAGCTTTTTCTGACCTTAGGTTCTTGAGATATAATCATAGGTGGGCAAATATCCGTTAATCGTTAATTCGTTAATAACGAAGCTAACTTTTTCATTAACTCGTTAATCCGTTAAAAAGCTTTTTCATGTTAAAGGACTAAATTAACTTCGTTAAGTTCTGTAAACATCCGTTTAGGTTTTTATCGCTGATATCTTTCACCATTCATTCATCGTACCAGTACAAACCAGTTTGCACTGATAACACTTGTTGCGTATTATACCCTCTCCAAAAATTTGATCCATCTATATAGTTGTAGCGATTTAAAAGTTTAAAATTGTGGAGGCCCCCCAACCTGGCATCCTCGATTTCAGTCGCACACTAGTCCTCCCTGATATCTTCAATTGCTCTAACTTTGAATACAGTGCGTTTAGCTGTTTAAAAGTAGATGGTCGGAGAAGAATAAAAAAAAAAAAAAGTAAGCAAAAAGACAAAAGCAGAAAAATAGTATTCGTGCTGGGTAAACGAACATAACCAAAATAAAGGCGGTTGATAGTGTGCTCAAAAATCATAAATCATTTTCCAGCAATATCGGTATTTATCGAGATATGTCGGTTCGAAATTGTCCACTTGCTGCCAATTTTCGGTCTGTAACAGTTTGGTCAGGTAACTGGGCAATTCCAAACTTGGCTGGCATAAAGCATTTATAAACAACCACATTGTGTACAAATTTCAGCTGTGCACACCAAGCGGTTTTTGAGTAATAGGCGAATTAATAAATTTTCAAGCCAAAAACCACCGTTTTTTATGTTTTTTATGTCTCAATTCACGATCAAGTCACTTAGGATCTCCAAAACTGTCACCCATGACGCTGCCATTAATTCTCATCTTCAGTCTAAATTTTAATTTTCTACGTTTTACTGTTTGCTAGTTATGTGCAAATCAATCCTTATCTGCCAAAATTCGCGAACTAAGACAAAGGTATTATGTGCTCACGCGAAGTCCCAATTACAAACACTTCAAAACAAAGCTGTAAAAATCATTGGCGACGGCAAATATGTGGACCATGCCACACCATTTTAGTCTAAATAAAAATCCTAAAAATTCCAGAATTATAAAAATATTAAGTTGCCAAACTGGCTTTTCACATTATTATCATCATCGTCTCCACCTTTACTGTCAAACCTTTTGGCTAAAACTAAGTTTCTCAAAAGTCTACACGATTATCTAGCACATGCCAATAATCTTACCTTGTAAATTCCGTTTTACAAAACCACTAGACTTCAAAAAAACAGCAGATACCACGGTGTTAAAATATGGAACGAAATTCCAACAAGCATTAAAGCCAAACAATCTTTTAAAAGCTTTAAAGTATCATATAAAACTTATCTATTAAATATCTACTAGTACGTATTACAGAAACTTTGGTACAAAAAAAAAACAACATTGGTATTGCAATTTGGATAAAACTTGCCACATGCTTCATGACAATGATATGTTTTTTGTTAATTTACCACAGTTCAAATGGTAATCGGGGTGGCTGCAGACTTTGAAGACCAAAAGGTCAACTCACAGTCTCCTTCGCCAAATTAATTCCTTAATTTTAATTGTTTGATTGCATTGTGTGAATTTTGCGGCAGAAATAAATAAACTTCGAACTTGAAACCTGTTTTTTGACAAACAAGGTTAATTAGTAGTGTTATGGAAATCATTTGTGATCTCGAGTTTTTAACCTTTGTTGTTAAAATGAAACAGAAGCAACGTAAGAAATGAACATCGACGAGGATTTTGAAGAACCACCGGTAGAAAAATGCCTCGCTGCCGGTGAGCTTCACTTATGTTCTTGTTTTTAAATATTGGTTTAATATTTGAATAAAAATCTTCCACCTGGAAGCTGTTTTGGGGCAAAAGAGGCGCTGTAATGGTTTTTAATTTTAGCAATTTAACTATATGTATTCTACACTGACTGCAATTCTATGATGGTACAATTTGTTAGGTTTCGTTAAGATCAGGGCCCACATGACAAAACAAGTTAGCGAGCTCTTAAAGCTCATTTTCGCTCGCTAAAAGGCGTTAACGAGCAGAAATCGTCGTGGACAAATGTTATTTCCCAACTGTCTCGCCTACCACTCGTTAAAAATGCTTGCTCGGATTTCTTAACGAGATGTTGCGTTAGCGCGTAATAAATACCTCATTGTGACGTCAGATGCATTTCAGCTTCAAAATAATACGTTTAAGCGTAATGTCTGTATGACGCGTTATGTACTGCAATTGTTATGCAAACAGATACTATAAGCTTGCAAAATCTTCCATTGATAACAACTAGTTAATGAACGCAGAGTTAAATTGTATTATTGGATCAATGCAAAAAAAGAACAACTTTTACCATACCACAATTTTTCAAATGACGTGAAGCGCTCTTCAGGTTGTTGGTCGGTATACGTTTACGTTAACAGCAACAATAAGTTTCAAAATTTTTTAAAAGTGAACAAGTCGAAGTACATTGTTCTTTCTTAGAACCACTAACTCCAGAGTTGAGACTGGCTGTTTTTAATTTCTTGCCGATTCTCGGTATCATTTGTTCTTGATTTTTTTAAAAATTTTGTAGCATCGCTGTCAATTTTAGCGACCATATTTGCAACAGTATTTAATTTCCTATTCTCTTCGCCTGAGTAAAGGCTTTTTTCCTGCTTTGATACATCGCAAAATTTTTTGAGCAGTCTTTCAACTTGAAAAAAACAAGCATTTTTTGAACGACTGCAAAAAAACTCAACGCTCTATACTCTTGGAATAATCGCAATTTTGCTTGCGAACAAATGAAAATCACTAAAATTTTGCCGCTTTGAATCAGAACAAAATTTAGTTTCTTTTCTTTGATTTGAACTCTTTTTTTCGTTTGCTTTTGGTTTATTTTGCTGCCGAGGCTAGCATTGTTTTTTAATTTGCTCTTAAATTTTGAGCAAAAATGAGTTTCATGTTCTTAAACACTTGTTTTGTGAAAAGAGTGTATTTTATTTTTGTCAACTGGCGCTAATCAATATTTTTTTATCAGTCGATACAGCAAATGGTTCTCAAAGCAATTCGCTTTCTTCTTTGCAGTATACTGGCAAACACGGAGACCATTGCTAAGTAATTTTCAACAAAAATTCTTTTTAGTTAGAGTTTTCAACATTTCGCCATTAAATTTCTGACCAAACAATGTCTCGTACGCTTAAAGAGTGCTTCAAAATCTTCGTTAAGTTGGCGAGGAAAATATGACGTTTTTTTACTCCAGTTATATCTCGCGATCGATCCGAGCAACTTAACGAGCAAAAATGACGTTACACAGCTCGCAGAGCTTCAGATGCACGTGCAAAAATAACATCTTGCCTTTAGCGAGTATTTCGTTCGTTAGCGTCTCTTAAAAAATTCTCGTTATTAATGCCAGCGAGGAAATTTCTGTCATGTGGGCCCAGATCTCTTCAATTGATATTTCAGTGTAGGTCTGAAGTACCTAGTGCTTCTCTGCTTCTTCTTACTTCATATTTCGTAGGATTAGACAGTTTGACATTTTTTTAATTTGAGATTTTATTCGAAACACTATCGCGTATTTAGCATCAATATTTTCCGGCTTTCTCAATATTTGATCACATTGCGTATAATTTCTGAGGGCTTACAGTATTGTATCGAAGTAGATGCTATGCAAAAAACCACAACAGCGCTTTTTCGCCAAAAACAGCTTCTTAGGTAGAAAATTCTCGTTCGCAAAAATTATAAGGAAGATTAAAGGGGGTGAAGCATCTAGCCAATACTGGTAGTTTACAACAGCCAAAACTGAAATGTAATTTTTAGAATTTTTTTGTTCTCATTATGGTTCTGCGGTTGCCAAGTTATTCAACATATACAAAGAGATATACCCCTAAAAACTTTTTAGAAATCCTAAATCTGTTCTATTAGCCTGAACTTCCACGCAAAAAAAGAGACTGAATAATATTTACCGTGACCAGTCCAATTTTGGTAACTTTTTCCTTTTTCTGGAAATTCATGCTGAGAGAACAAACTCAGGGTTTTCAAAAACTGTTTAGGGGCATGTCTCTTTGTATTAGTTGAATATCTTCGAAACCGACACCCCAAAATGAGAAGAAAAACTTTCAAAAATTAAATATCGACTTAAACTACTGCAAATTACCGAAATTGGCTGGATACTTGATTCTCTTAAAAATGCTCGAACCAAGTCAACTGGCACCAACATCAGGATTAGTTGACGGTCAATTGGTTTGCGGTCACCTATTGTCGTGGAGATAAAATGCACGTTTTTTTTTGTTTTATTATACGATTTGTTATAATTTACAATTACAATGAGCATTACTGCACTAGCAGTCAATTAGCATGCTCGTATGAATTGGTTTTGACATGGGTTGCAACTCATTTTACGTTCTCATTTCTTGAATAGAGGGTTAGCTGAGAATCAATGTTGATAAAAACCTTGACTAAAATTACTTACAGCCGCAACTCCATTTAGAATAGTTTTTACTTTTTCGTTACCCGCAGATAAACCTTTACCTGTTGTACTGATTCGTTGTAGAAACAAAATTCCAATTCAATGTAGTCTTCAAAGTTCTTTAGGACATTTTTTCGCTTGATAAATCAATCGTGGTCAAGTGGATAAAGCGTCCGCTGCTGAAACGGCATAAACTCTAGATGCGATTACAAATCGGGACAGGTATTTACAGCTTCCCTATTTAAAAAGATACAGCTCGAAATCGGTTTTATTGAAGAAATGAGAACTACTTGAAGTAATAAAGAGATGCCCCAAACCGTTTTCGACAATTCCCTTTTTTTCATGAAAATACGGTTTAATCCGTTTGACTCTATCGGCAATCCTGCAGTTCACAATTTTGAGACATCGCAAAAGGCTGATGATGCAAAATTTCTCGCAGACTATAAATAGGCTATTGCTTATTACAGCGGCCCTAAAACAACACCAGCCTGGTCTGCCAGTCCTATTCTTCCCAACTCTTTTCCACAAAGCTAAATTATTGTACGACAAGCCATAAAATAGCAGGATATACTTCATTTTATTGTACTGGCTAATATCAGATCTGTAATCAGAAACTTGAGCAATAATACAGTGCTGTCGGTCAACTCTAATACCCCTAACTTACCAATTGGTAGCAGTGAAGAGCCTAACCAAATCTGAAAACTTGGCAACTATGGATAGATAGATTGTTTATTTCAGCATAAGAAGTTGAAGTTCACAATATCAGCTGCAATATCAGTACATGCTATATAGAGTGTACACTAAAATGCCACACCGTGGGTGCAGCAAAGAGCGAAGCTCACTTAATCAATTCCACCCACATAATCAAAAATGAATTTAGGCTATCGGTATGTTGATTCAAAATACAAAACACAAAGCTCTACGTGAAAAAAAACAACAAAGAAACAAAAGACAAACCTGATGACCCCTGGCAATATACGTGAAATCAAACCCTTTGAATGATAATCTGCTAATGTTCCGAAACGAAATATCTGGACCATTTATATAGGGCTAGTATACGAGTAGTCTGTCTGTAGTGTATCGAAAAAGCCATTTTTTATGACGGGTAGGCTAAATAATTAGTAACTCGGAGAGAGATTTTGTCTTGAAACATCGTAACAAGGATACTTTACAACAACTAATACGTTAACTTAACAGAATACATACTGAAAATTATTTCAAGTAAAAATTTACAGCTACAAAAAAGTCAAGATGGAGAATTATATCGGTAAATTATTTGTCGTTTCCACACCATGAAAATCCAGCTCATACATTGAAAAAAAAACAGGGTGTACTGATCCAAATTTCCTTTTATTAACGTAGCAAGCCAGCGACCTGGGTACAGTACATCCTTTCAAATTGATTACAGCATAAAGAGATTTGCATCTCTGACACAATCTGTTGTTGTATAGTGACATCCCAATAGCAAAATTATTTTTTACAGATTCGGCTGAAGTGGAAAAGTTCACCAATTTGATCGAGGCGGAAAATTTCACCAATTGCATTAAATTGCAAAAGCCCACCATTTTGCCTGAAATGCAAAAGCCCACCGTTTTGGATGAAGAACAAAAGCCGACAGATTTCGCTGAGGGGCAAAACCCAACAATCTTGGATGAAGAACAAAAGCCCACCATTTTCGCTGAAGTGCAAAAGCCCATGATTTTGGCTGAAGTTCAAAAGCCCACTATTTTGACGGAAGTGCAAAAGCCCATGATTTTGGCAGAAATGCAAAAACCCACTAATTTGGCTGATGCGCAACAGACCGCCATCTTTGATGAAGTACAAAACCCCACCAGTTTAGATAAATTGCAAAATCCCACTATTTTGGATGATGTGCAAAAGCCCACCATTTTGGCAGAAGTGCAAAAGCCCACCATTTTGGATGAAGTGCAAGAACCCAACATTTTGGCTGAAGAGCAAAATCCCACCATTTTGCCAAAAGTGCAAAAGCCCACCATTTTGGCTGAAGAGCAAAAGCCCACCATTTTGGCTGAAGTGAAAAAATCCATCGCGGAGAAAGGAATTAAGTCTGCCAATTTGACTGAAATGGAAAACCCCACCATTTTGGTTGAAGCGGAAAAGCCAATCAATTTGGCTGAAGCAGAAAATTCCACCAAATTAGCTAGAGTAAAAATATCCGCCAATTTGACTGAAGTGGAAAATTCATCCAATTTTGTTGATGTAACAAAGTCCGCCATTTTGCCTGAAATGGAAAAGTCTGCCAATTTGGTTGAAACAAAAAATTCTGCCAATTTGGGTGAAGCAAAAAATTCCACCATTTTGGCTGAAGCAAAAGAGTCCACTAAGTTGGTCAAAGTGGAAAAGTCCACCATTTTGGCTGAAGCAAAAAATTCAACTAATTTGGCTGAAGTAAAAAAGTCTACCAATCTGGCTGAAGTGGAAATGTCCAAAAATTTGGCGGAAGTGGAAAAGTCCACAATTTTGGCTGAAGTGGAAAAGTCTACCAATTTGACTGAAGAGGGAAATTCAACCAATTTGCAAAAATCTTCATCCGACCCTGTTGATAATTTTTATGTTTTATGCTATGGGGTAAATTCACCGGAAAGCGATGAAGCTGCAGAGAAAAGCCCACCACGGATTAAAAAAGAAACTGCAATAAAGCCACAAAAACATGCAGCCGAGCCCGAGCAATTGCTTAGAAATGAAAAAAAATCAAAACAATTTCCAGACAAAATAAAAAAGTCTTCTATTGAGTCAGCTATGGAGATTGTACGAGACGGTGAGAACAGTTAAATGCCAAAATTGCGGGGCGCCGTTTGTCTAAAACATTTTTTTCATTTTATAAGAACAAATTTTGTCCCGATTTGGCATATCTACAGCAATATGCCACATATATGACATATTACAGTGATAAGTGATATTTTGCAGCGATATGTGACATATTGCAATATTGCTGCAATATGTGACATAGCTACTGCGATATGACAAATTGCAGCATTATGTGACATCAGGCGCGTAGCCAGGATTTGAAAAAGGGGGGGGCTATTTTGAAAGAGTGAGAAGTGTGCATACGACGTTGACTCGAATTTTCATTGACCTTGAATCAGTTTCAGACGGTTTGTCCGAAATTTGAGACGAAATGTCTCGGAAACATCGGAAATTCAAAGGTTTTTTCCGCCCAAAATTAGGTGATCTCCAAAAAAAAAAAAAAAAAAAAAAGGTCTTCGCCAAAATTCAGAGTGATTTTTCGGCCGAAATCCGAAGTTCAAAGGTTTTTTCCGCCCAAAATTAGGTGATCTCCAAAAAAAAAAAAAAAAAAAAAAAAAAAAAAAAAGGTCTTCGCCAAAATTCAGAGTGATTTTTCTCCCAAGTTTCGCAAGTTCAAACGTCTGAGGGGGGCTCTTTTCGTATGGGGGGGGCTATTTTCCATTTTTCACAGAAAATCGGCCTCAAAAGCACAAAATACATGCGTTTTTGCATTTTTGCACGCCCCCCCCCTGGCTACGCTACTGTGTGACATATCTACCACACGAGTGAACAGTTGGCGCCTTTAGGGTGCTTTTTGCTTATTGATTTTTTTGCTACCGTAACGACGTCGTTTGCGTTGAATCACTTAAGCACGAAGACATTTTCGCGCCATTTCTGCTGGCATAATCTAGACAGTCTAGGGTATGTAGATATGGCAGCCTAGGAGCTGCGATTGTGCCGGTACGAGTAGGTCAGTATCTCTGTCAGTCTGGACTGTAACCTAGTCAAAAATGGTATCTGCTGTTGCGCTTGCTAAACGTTCAGTAATGAAGTGTAGCGGCGGTGGATAAAATAAACAGAGTAAATACGGTACCTTAATTCCGGCAGTGATTCAAATCAAATTCAGTCCTGGCGCTAAAATTCTAAAATTCCTACCAAACGCTTGATAAAAATTTCCTATTAGAGTGAAATCCCTTTGAGTGGTAACTTCTGCTAAGTTGGCACGTCTGACGCTATGTATATGCTGGTATATGCTGGTAAGTTGGCACGTCGGACGCTCCGAATTTTTTAAAAATATACCAACCACTCTCGTTCGCTCACTGTCTTACGCTCAATGTAGACTGGGCCTTAGGACTATTACAACAATTGCTATGCCTGCGATCTCAAACATCCTGCGGACCATGTAAATCGTTCAAAGTAATTATTTCCGATTCTGAAAAGACATTGATTGTCGAAGATTAAAAGTTCTTGTTAACTTTATCAAAAGTTCATTCAAGGTGAGGTTACAAAAGGCATTCAGGAAGTTTTTACTTCAAAAACTTTGCTGTGAAACCATGGTGAAACAACTTTGGCAATTCTTAGAATTTTTTTGCACCAGTTTTGATTCGTTTCGGACAAGAAATCTTAAGATAATTACAATATTCTTTTTCCCCTTAGACGAGGGAGAAACGCTTTTAGAACATTATCAAACCGAACGGAAGTGCGTCAAAACCGTTCCAAATGACGCACAACAGCTGCAGCAGCTGTCTAGGCAGTGGCTTCCTAGGTACCTGCTGATATCCGTAACAAACATATATGAAAAATGTTAACTAAAATTCTTTCCATTTCAGTTTGCAATTGCATAATTACGCGAAAAACTAACCGGCCTTTTGACCTTTAGGCCTAAATTAATTGTGGAGTAATTGTATAAAACTTACTGGCTCTCTGCTGGATCACTAAAAAATGAATCTTAGTCTAAAATCCAGTCTGCTACGATGCTTTAAGCTTCAAAATGCAATCATTTCTTCGGATAGGCTATCTATAGTAAGCAATGGCCACACTAGACTATAAGCTGCTTCGCTTAAAGCACTAAATTAATTAAGAATGCTTTGCTACGGATGAGTTGCTACAGGCCTTGGCAGAAAAGTTCTGTAGGAAAACGTTTAACCTCTTTGAATTCAAACACAGTTGTTTCATTTACCTACCGTATGGGCCACCTTCAGCATTCACCTAGCTCCAAGAAACCAGTGCTGAGCAAGATCCGAAACAGGAGAAATTTTCAAAACTGATTTACTGCGCGATTTGCTTCAAACAAGATGGCCGATATTTGGATTCTAAGAAGAAAACATGAAAAATTTTCTCTTATACTTTCTTAACCTGATGAGTTGCTACAGGCCCGGCGCCAGAGTAGCGTGACTTGGGGGGAGGGGGGGGCAGAAAAATATTTGGAAGCGCACAGATAAATTTTACCTTCATCTTCGAAAGAAAAGACAATAAAAAGGTCTTCATCCTGGCCGTTTGCCTTCTTTCGGGCGACAAGTCTCGCGGGTGGGGGGAGAGCACATTTACTGCCTGGCGGGGCGCGACGAAATCTAATCGTGCGGATTTCGCTTCTTGCCCACAACTTCAGGGGTGAAGACCAAAAAATAGAAGGTCTTCGGCGCGAAATCTTAGGCTCACTGTTCGCGTTCACTCGTGTTTTTTGTCCTGGAACGAAATTTTACTCACGCTTGGGGGGCAAACGCAGTATTTTGGGGGGGGGCACAGGCCCCGAAATGCACACCAGTGACAGCGGGCCTGTTACTTTCTTTTGGGGCACAATCCTCGCTTAGAGGCACAATTTTCGCTTGGGGGCCATAAGCAGTAATTTGGGTGGGGGCACGGTCTCGAAATGCCCCCACGTGGCGCTGGGCCTGAGTTGTAAGAATCGCAATGGAGTCATGTTGGTAAACTTATTTTTTAAGATTTTTTCTCCGTTTTTCAAAATTAGGATTGAATGCCTATTAAAATTACGACTAATAACCCAGCTTAAGTTATAGCTTAATGGCCAAGAACGATTTAAATTATACAGTTAACCGTCACCGCAGTTGCGTTTTACGATATGCGCATTACTGTATACATGCAACTCTTCTTTTTCGAGCTGACGCGGTTTCGGCTTTTCTTCAGCTGCCACCACGCATTGTTACTTACTATTAACTCTGCTATGTCACCCAATCAGTAGCTGCTTCTCTCGGAGAGCGTTTATCAAAGCTTTTGCAATAACATGCAGTATTGTAGAAAGTATTTGTGGCAATTGTCAGCGGCATGGCCGAGCGGAACTGAGCGCTGATTGTTGCGTGAGCAATACTGCGACCCGAGTTCGATTACGGCTGCAGGCCGCCTGCTTCGACACATACGTGGGTAGCTGGAGACTCGAAGAGCGCCAGCTCACTTCCCAGTCACCCTCATCTCTCCGTTCTTATTAAGTTTGTTGAGTTGTAAATCCTCGGTTTATTTAATTTATTTTATTATCAATTTCTGGTCATAGATATTTTTAGCTACCATTACCTTACAACATTAGCCTTCCGCCTCTACCTCCTTACCTAAATTAATACTGCTCTATACGTTCGAGCTTGCTGTAAGCGGCGGTATTGTGTGCTTTGTTTCGATTGCTCCAGTTTGTGTTGTTTTCTAAGTGTTTTTTCTAGTTGCTTGTATATTATTTCTTTGACAATCGATTTCGTGTATTATTGCATTTTACAAATCGGCGAGCCATCGGTTTATCGCTCCGACTTGACAGAAATTGAAAAAAATCGAAATTCTCTGTTTCAGAAATTACTGCTGCATCTGGCTATGACGATTGGAAGAATGTCGTTCCTCCGGGCGCCATCGAAGATCATGTGTTTGGAGGTAAGAATTTTAATTTTAAGGGCGTTTTTGCTCCGCATTTACTATAATGTCGTATTTAATTAAACAAATTACAATTGCGTAATTACAAAATGTCATTTTTCCAGTGTTTAAAAAATTTTTGAAATCAGCAATAGTTACAACACCCACGCCAAGTAACATCTGTGTTAATGCGAAACACAAACGGCCGTTCCAGCGGATCGCTAGAGGCAACCTGTTGGTATCTCATTCACCCTTTTCGGAGAGCTTATGGCACCCCTAAATGATTGATAGACTACCTCCATACATGTTTTCCTCCAAAATTCGATCACACGGAAATTTGTATTGTATTCATAATTTTTAGAATGGCAACATTGAGTACTGCTTTTTTTCAGTACCGTACTTTTTTAGCAGTTCAACGGGTAATGCCGGTTGCTCGATGATTGTCAACTTGTTTCACTTATCAAAAATTGCGGGATTGTGCTGCGTATAGCTGCTGTAACTAATGTAGATATCGTGCGATTAAGGTTTTTATCTTCGTAGATGATGAAGGATAAGTTCTCATTCGAATACTATTTGGAAATTTTGGTAAATGGAAAAAGACCACATGATTTTGCAAAATTGCTGATAGAAACTTCTTAAACAGTATGAAATAGTAAAGCTTGAAAAACTCATTTAGGCTTTAAATATAATTTTATTTTGCATTCTATCGGAAGGATAATTCAATTAAGTTGCTTCAACAACATTTACCCATAAATTTCAAATATCCGGTTTGGCGTTGATCAAGATCAAAGTGAATCCAAACGATACATTGTGCGTCCCAGCCTGAACTACTGGTGCTCCGTATTTTTTCCGTAGAACCGAAACCAAAGAAAGCTGATCAATCTAGTAGCGTCACAACCCTGGATCTCCCGCCAGTTAATAATTTTGAGAGGCAACTTCCATCGAAGTGGAAGAAATTTTCGAGAGCAGTTCACCGATTCCGAAGATGCTTTAGTCTGCGCAAAAAAGGTGAGCTTAACCGCATAGTAATTCTAATGTTTGTGGTGTGATCCAAAGCAAAAAAGAGCTTAAACGGCTTAAAAAGAATCTTCGCGCATTTTTTAGCTTTTTGAAATTCGCAAATCGTATTAGCAATACTTTTTTGAAAAAGTATGGTTGATTGTAAGGGTTTGCCTTGCATAACGTTGCTATTGTATTATATTTAGAACCCGCAATAATCCACTGAGGGCTTTTTTGCAACGCCTGTCTATTAAAAAGGTGTTGCTCGAAATCTCTTTATTGAAGAAATAAAACTACTTAAAATAATAAAGAGGTGTCCAAACTCCAAACCCCAAATTTTTCACTAAGCAAAGTTAGTGCACAACAAGCAATAAAATAGCAAAAATCCCTCAAGATTTAAAGCAACTATAAGTACAGTGAGAATTTACAATAAAGTGCTAAATACTTGCTTTCAAAATACGTACATGAAAAGAACAATTTGCAAAATAAAACATGAAAACTTGCAAATACAACAGTTTGGCATTTTTTGAAACATTTTGTTACATTGAACAGAAAAACTATCAATTGCTTTGATGATATTACATTACTGCTTGACTTGTTTGCCGAGAAGTTTTTTTTTAGCTTCTGTAGGTATTTACTTTGTTATGTTATTTCAGTAGAGATTGTGTGCCTTGAGGAAAAATTACGCTTCTGGTGAACACATGTCTGAATCTTGTTGATGCTACCAACAATACTAAATGCAATATTTAGGTTCGACCTCCGAAGAGACTTTGGTAACCGCTTTCAACCCAGACATGTGGGAAGACTTCCAGACGAACTCGGCAGCCGACAAAGACGGTGAGTGCTGGAAAGTTTTTGATTAGATTTTTGTTCAATATTTCGATTAGCGTCGCTTGTTTGTTAACGTATTTCATTATTTTTCCAGAAAAGATGAATACCTTCCAAAAGCTTAAGCGAGCGTTCGCGAACGTTGCTCACAAAAAGATCGCCCCACGCGAAGGAAAAAGCTCCATGGTCATATTAACAGACGATGAGCTAACTTCAAAACAATCAATTTTTTCATGCTGCTTTTAATTTATGAACCCTGCGCCAAAACTAACCAAGATCTTGTTTTGGCAATAGAAATGACACGGAATAAAGACTAGGACTACCGACTTAAATCGGTTCATAAATAACGCCAACAATGAGTTCAATCATAAATGGACGTGGAATCTGAAACTAAATTGTGCTTCAAGCTTCCAAAAAAACTTAACAAAGATGTGTTCATTATCTAAAGAGATTAAAAATGCCTACATTGATAGATCGATGAAAAATGTCTTGAATATTTGCGGTGGATGAAGAATTACTTTATTGATTGATTTAAATGAGAAATAATTTAAGTATTTCAGATGAATTAAAAATAGCTCCATTATTCAAGGGGGATGAAGAATCGCTTCATTACTTCGGATGGATGAAAAATGACTTCATTAGATGAAGAAATGAAGCTAGGCTGCATTATTGGACCTGGATGAAGAACGGCTTCATTCTTCGAGGTGGATGAAGAATGACTCCGATGTTTGACCTCGATGAAGAATGGCTTCACTACTTAAGGTGGGTGACGAAAGCTTAATAGATCAAACTGCATGAAAAATGTCTTCACTATTTGAGCTGGATGAAGAATGGCTTTATTATTTGAAGTAGCTTAAGAATGGCTTCATTATTTGAGAAAGAAGAAGAATTACATTATATAACAGGGTTGGCGAATAACTTCATTATTTGACCTGGATGATAATGGCCACAATATTTAAGGTGGATAAAGAATGGCTTCACTATTTGAAGTGAATGAAGAATGGCTTCACTATTTGAAGAGATAGGAAAATGACTTCATTAATCATTATATGAGGTGCATAAAAAATGGCTTAATTATGTGACCTTGATGAAGAATGGCTTCATTGATCGAACTGCATGAAAAATACCTCCAGTATATGACGAGGTCGAAGAATGATTTGGCTTTTGAGGCGGATGAAGAATAACTTCATTTTTTGAGGGGGATGAACAAAGTCTTCATTATTTTACGTGGATAAAGAATGGCTTCACTTGTTGAGGTGGATGAAGAATGGCTTCACTAATTAAAGTGGATGAAAAATGGCTTCACTATTGAGGTGGATGAAAAATGGCTTCAATATTTGAGGAGATGAAGAATGGTTTCATTATCAGAGGTGGATGAAGAATTGCATCATTATTTGTCATGGATCAAGAATGACGTTATTTTTTTAGGTGGATGTAGAATGGCTTGATTATTTGACATGGATGAAACATTGCTTCACTATTACAGGTGATTGAAGAATGGCTTGTTTAATTGACACGATGAAGAGTGCCTTTTTTATTTGAGATAAATGAAAAATGACTTGAATATTTTATATGGTCTCAAAATGGTTTTATTATTTGAGGTAAATAAACAAGGGCTTGATGATTTATTCTGAATGAAAAATGGCTTCATTATTTGAAAAGAATGAAGAATGGCTTTACTATTTGAGGTGAATGAAGAACGGCTTCATTAAAATCATGAAGTGGATAGAGAATGGCTTCAAAACTTAAAATGGAAGAAAAATAGCTTCACGATTTGAGGTAATTGAAAAATGGCTTCATTATTTTATTTTATTGGATGAGGAATGGCTTGATTGATGGAGTGGTTGAAGAATGGTTTCAATTTTGAGGTAAATGAAGAATGGCTTTACCTTATGAGGTAGATGAAAAATGGCCTCACCATTTGAAGTGGATGGAGAATGGATTAATTATTTGATGTGGATTAAGAATTTATTCACTGTTTAAAGTAGATAATGAATGGCTTCATCATTTTAGGGAATGAAGAATGGCTTAATTATGTGACCTGGAGAAGAATGGTTACAATATTTGAGATAGATGAAAAATTATTTCATTGATTGAGGAAGATGACGAATAATTTCATTAGTTGAAGTGCATGAAGAATGGCGTCACTCCTTGAGGTGAATGAAAAATGGATTCATTGAGCTGGAGAAAGAATGGCTTCATTATTTGAGCAGGATGAAAAATGGTTTCAATATATCAAGTTTGTGAAGAATAGCTTCACTATTTGAGGTGGATTAAGAATGGCTTTACTATTAAAGGTGGTTGAAGAATGGCTTCATTATTTGAAATGAAGGAATAATGGTTTCATTTAGGAACGGCTGTATTATTTGAGATAAATATAGAATGGCTTCAAGATTTACTTTGGATAAAGAATGGCTTCATTATTTGAAGTGGATTAAGAATGGTTTCATTACCTTAAGCGAATGAAGAACGGCTTCATTATTTGAGCTGGATGAAGAACGCCTTCAGCATTTGAAGTGAATCAAGCATGGTTTTGTTATTTATAATGGATAAAGAATGGCTTCACTATTTACGGTGGTTGAAGAATGGCTTCATTATTTGATGTAGATGAAGAATGGCTTCAATAATTAAAGTGGATGAAAAATAGTTTCACTATTTGAGATGGATGAAAGATGGCTAAATTATTTAAGGTAATCGAAAAATGGTTTCACTATCTCAGGTGAATGAAGAATGGCTTGATTGATCGAATGCATGACGAATGGCTTCACTATATTTAAGGGGGATGAAATATGGCTTCACTTTTTGAGGTGTATGAAGAAAAGCTTGACTACTTGAGAAGGATGGAAAACGGCTACACTGTTTAAGGTGGATTAAGAATGACTTCATTATTTGAGGTGGATGAAGAATGGCATAAGTATCTGCCTTGGAGAAGAACGGTTACTACTAATAAAGTAAATGAAGAATGGCTTCATCATTTGGGGTGATGAAGATTGGCTTCAAACGTTGAGGTGAATGTAGAACAGCTTAATTATTTGACGTTAATGACGAATGGCTTCAATATTTGAGGTAGTCGATGAATGGCTCCACCGTTTAAAGTGGATGAACAATGGCTTCATTATTTTGGGTGGATGAAGAAGGGCTTCCCTATTTGAGGTGGATGTAGATTAGCTTCATTGTCTGTGATGGATAAAAAAAAATGCTTCATTATTTGTCGTGCATGAAGAATGGCTTTATTTTTTGAAGTGGATGAAGAATGGTTTCATTTCTTGAGGTGAATGAAGAATAACTTTTATTGTTTTATTGTTTGAGGTGGATTAAAATTAGCTTCATTATTTGGCATCGATGAAGAGTGGCTTTACTGATTGAGGTGAATGAAGAATGGCTTTACTATTTAAGTCGGTTGAAGAATGGCTTCATTATTTGAAGTGAAAGAATAATGGTTTCAATATTTGACTTGGATGAAGAATGGCTTCATTTCGTGAAGTGGATTAAGAACGGCTTCATTAATTGAGGTAAATAAAAAATGGCTTCAAGATTTATTCTGGGTGAAGAATGGCTTCATTATTTGAAGTGGATTAAGAATGGCTTCATTACCTTAAGCGAATGAAGAACGGTTTCATTATTTGAGCTGGATTAAAAATGGCTTTACTATTTGAGGTGGATGAAGAATGGCTTCATTATTTGATGTGAATGAAGAGCGGCTTCATTGCATGGTGTGGATAAAGAATGGGTTTAATATTTAAATGGATGAAGAATGGCTTCACTAATTGAGCTCGATAAAAAATGGCATAATTATTTGAGGTAGGCCTAATCGAAAAGTGGCTTCATTATCTGAGGTGGATGAAGAATAGCTTCATTGGTCGAGTGCATAAAGAATGGCTTCACTATTTGAGGAGGACGAAGAATGGCTTGATTATTTGAGGTGGATGAAGAAGAGCTTGATTATTTGAGGAGGATGGAAAATGGCTGCGGTATTTCAGGTGGGTAAGGAATGGCTTGATTATTTGAGGTGGAGGAAAAATGGTTTAATTATCTGACCTGGAGAAGAATGACTACACTATTTGAGGTATGATGAGTGCAGTTTGAATTCAACCTATTTGAGGTAGATAAAGAATGGCTTTAATAGATGACGTGGATGAAAAAACGGCTTAAGTGTTTGAAATGAATGAAAAATGGCGTAATCATTGGAGGTAATTGAAAAATGACTTCGGTTTTTGATGTGGATGAAGCATAGCTTTATCGATTAAAGTTGATCAAGAACGACTTGTTTATTTCAGGTTGATCAAGAATGGCTTGATTGATCGCGTGAATGAAGAATGGCTTAATTGTTAAGTGTGAATTTCGAATGGCTTCTTTAATTGACTTGAATTAAGAATGGCTTCACTATTTGAGGTGGATAAATAATGGCTTCATTATTTGAGGTGGATGAAGAATGGCTGCATCATTTGAGGTAGATGAAAACAGGCCTGATTGATCGAGTGGTTGAAGAATAGCTTCATTGTTCGAGTTAGATAAGGAATGGTTTCACTTTTTGAGGTGGATGAAGAATGGCTGGACTATATGAGGTGGATGAAGAAGGGCTTGATTATCTGACCTGGAGAAGAAAGGGGCAATATTTCAAGTAAACGAAGAATGGCTTCATTATTTTAAGTGGATGAAGAATGGCTTCATTGATCTGGGTGGATCGAAAATGACTGTAATATTTGAGGTGGCTGAAGAATGGTTTAATTATCTGGACTGGAGAGAAAGGGTTGCAACAATTGAAGTAAATGAAGAATTGCTTTACTATATGAGGTGGATAAAGAATGGCTTCACTGTTTGAGGTGGATCAAGAATGACTTCATTGTTGGAAATGGATGAAGAATGACTGCACTATTTACGGTGGATGAAAATTGGCTTCATTATTTGCTGTGGATGAGGAACGGCTTAATTATTTGATTTGGATAAAGAATGATGGCTACAATATTTGAGGTTGATGAAGAATGGCTTGATTGATCAAGTGGATGAAGAATGGCTTCACTCTTTGAGATGGATGAAGAATCGCTTGACTACTTGAGGTGGATGAAGAATGGCTTCATTATTTGAGGTAAATGCAGAATGGCTTTAATGATTTGATCCGGATGAAGAATGGCTTCACTGTTTAAGGTGGATGAAGAATGGCTACATTATTTGAGATAGATGCAGAATGGCGTTATTATTTGATCTGGATGAAGAATGACTCTACTATTTGAGGTCGATGAAGAATGGCTTTACTATTTGAGATGGATGAAAAATGGCTTATCAATTTGACTGAGTGAAAAATGGGTTCATTATATGCCGTGGATGAATGTTTTCATTATTTGAGGTGGATGGAGAATGGCAGCGTCATTTCAGGTGGATGAAGACAGGCTTGTTTGATCGAGTGGTTGAAGAATGGCTTCATTGTTCGAGTTAGATAAGGAATGGTTTCACTTTTTGAGCTGGATGAAGAATGGCTGAACTTTATGAGGTGGATGAAGAATGGCTTCACTGTTTGAGGTGGACATAAAATGACTTAATTATTTAACCTTGATAAGAAATTTCCCTGGTTAAAGTAGATAAACAATGCTTCATTATTCAAGCGTAATGAAGATGGCTTTATTGCTTGAGCTAAATGAAAAATTGCTTTAGTATTTGACGTGGGTAACGAATGGCTTCCATATTTGAAGTAAATAAAGAATCTCTTCATTATTTGAGGTAAATGAACAATGTTTTTTTGATCGAGCTGAATGAAGAATAGCTTCACTGGTAGAAGAATGGTTGTACTATTTTAGGTGGATAAAGAATGGCTTCACTATTTGAGGTGGATAAAAAATAGCTTCATGGTCTGTGGTGGATGAAGAAACACATCATTATTTGCCCTGGGTGCAGGATGGATTTATTGTTTGAAGTTGATGATGAACGGCTTCATTGTTTGAGGTGGATGAAGAATAGCTTCGTTGATCGAAATGGATCATGAATGATCTTATTTTTTGAGGTGTATTAAGCTTAGCTTCATTGTTTGACCTCGACGAAAAATGGTTTCAGGATTTGAGTTGGAGAAAAATGGCTTTAGTATTTGAGCTGGATGAAAATGACCTAATTATTCAAGAAAATTGAAGAATGGCCTTACTATTTGAGGTGGATGAAGAATGGCTTCATTATTTGACCGAAATAAAAAAATTCTACGATACTTGAAGGAGATGAAGAATGGCTTGATTAGTCTAGTGAATGAAGAATAGCCTCTCCATTTGAAGTGGATGAAGAAAGATGTCATTTTTTGATGTGGATTAAGAATGGCTTCACTATTTAAGGTGGATGAAGACTGGCTCCATCATTTTAGATAGATGAAGAATGATTTAATTTTGTTTACTGGAGAAGAATGGCTACAATACTTGAGATACATGAAGAATGGCTTGATTTATTGAGGAACATGACAAACAGCTTTATTATTTGAAGTGGATGAAGAATGGCGTCTCTCGTTGAGGTGAAACAAGAATAGCTTTATTGACTGACGTAGATGAACAATAGCTTCATAATTTAAGAAATATGAAAAATGGCTTGAATGCATGAAGTTTGTTCAGAATAGCTTTATTATTTGAGGTGGATGAAGAATGGCTTCATTATTTGAGCTGGATTAAGAATGACTTCATTATTTTAGGCGAAGGAATAATGGCTTCATTGTTTGAGCTAGATGAAGAATGGCTTCACTGTTTGAGGTGGATCAAGAATGACTTCATTGTTGGAAATGGATGAAGAATGGCTGCACTTTTTACGGTGGATGAAAATTGGCTTCATTATTCCATTTGGATGAAGAACGGCTTCATTATTTACTTGGATGAAGAATGATGGCTACAATATTTGAGGTTGATGAAGAATGGCTTGATTGATCAAGTGGATGAAGAATGGCTTCACTCTTTGAGATGGATGAAGAATCGCTTAACTACATGAGGTGGATGAAGAATGGCTTCATTATTTGAGGTAAATGCAGAATGGCTTTAATGATTTGATCCGGATGAAGAATGGCTTCACTGTTTAAGGTGGATGAAGAATGGCTACATTATTTGAGATAGATGCAGAATGGCGTTATTATTTGATCTGGATGAAGAATGACTCTACTATTTGAGGTCGATGAAGAATGGCTTTACTATTTGAGATGGATGAAAAATGGCTTATCAATTTGACTGAGTGAAAAATGGGTTCATTATATGCCGTGGATGAATGTTTTCATTATTTGAGGTGGATGGAGAATGGCAGCGTCATTTCAGGTGGATGAAGACAGGCTTGTTTGATCGAGTGGTTGAAGAATGGCTTCATTGTTCGAGTTAGATAAGGAATGGTTTCACTTTTTGAGCTGGATGAAGAATGGCTGAACTTTATGAGGTGGATGAAGAATGGCTTCACTGTTTGAGGTGGACATAAAATGACTTAATTATTTAACCTTGATAAGAAATTTCCCTGGTTAAAGTAGATAAACAATGCTTCATTATTCAAGCGTAATGAAGATGGCTTTATTGCTTGAGCTAAATGAAAAATTGCTTTAGTATTTGACGTGGGTAACGAATGGCTTCCATATTTGAAGTAAATAAAGAATCTCTTCATTATTTGAGGTAAATGAACAATGTTTTTTTGATCGAGCTGAATGAAGAATAGCTTCACTGGTAGAAGAATGGTTGTACTATTTTAGGTGGATAAAGAATGGCTTCACTATTTGAGGTGGATAAAAAATAGCTTCATGGTCTGTGGTGGATGAAGAAACACATCATTATTTGCCCTGGGTGCAGGATGGATTTATTGTTTGAAGTTGATGATGAACGGCTTCATTGTTTGAGGTGGATGAAGAATAGCTTCGTTGATCGAAATGGATCATGAATGATCTTATTTTTTGAGGTGTATTAAGCTTAGCTTCATTGTTTGACCTCGACGAAAAATGGTTTCAGGATTTGAGTTGGAGAAAAATGGCTTTAGTATTTGAGCTGGATGAAAATGACCTAATTATTCAAGAAAATTGAAGAATGGCCTTACTATTTGAGGTGGATGAAGAATGGCTTCATTATTTGACCGAAATAAAAAAATTCTACGATACTTGAAGGAGATGAAGAATGGCTTGATTAGTCTAGTGAATGAAGAATAGCCTCTCCATTTGAAGTGGATGAAGAAAGATGTCATTTTTTGATGTGGATTAAGAATGGCTTCACTATTTAAGGTGGATGAAGACTGGCTCCATCATTTTAGATAGATGAAGAATGATTTAATTTTGTTTACTGGAGAAGAATGGCTACAATACTTGAGATACATGAAGAATGGCTTGATTTATTGAGGAACATGACAAACAGCTTTATTATTTGAAGTGGATGAAGAATGGCGTCTCTCGTTGAGGTGAAATAAGAATAGCTTTATTGACTGACGTAGATGAACAATAGCTTCATAATTTAAGAAATATGAAAAATGGCTTGAATGCATGAAGTTTGTTCAGAATAGCTTTATTATTTGAGGTGGATGAAGAATGGCTTCATTATTTGAGGTGGGTGAAGAATGACTTCATTATTTGAAGCGAATAAACAATGGTTTCATTGTTTGACTTTGATGATGAATGGTTTCATTTTCTTGAACAGTATCAAGAACGGCTTCATTATTTGAGGTAAACAAAGAATGGCATTAGGATTTTTTTCTGGAAGAAGAATGGTTTCATTGTTTGAAGTGGATGAAGAATGGTTTCACTATTTACGGTGGATGAAGATTAGTTTCATTATTTGATGTGGAAAAAGAACGGTTTCATTATAAGACGTGAATGAAAAGAATGGCTTCAATATTTAAAGTGGATGAAGAATGGCTTTACTATTTGAGATGGATGAAAATGGCTTGAATATTTGAGGTAATTAAAAAATGGCTTCACTATCTGGGGTGGATGTAGAATGGCTTGATTGATCGAGGGGATGAAGAATGGCTTCACTATTTGAGGAGGATGAAGAATGCCTTCACTTTTAGAGGGAATGAAGAAAAGCTTGACTATTTGAGGAGGTCGGAAAATGGCTACACTATTTAAGGTGGCTAAAGAATGGTTGGATTAATTGAAGTGGATGAAAAATGGCTTAATTATTATCTGACTTGGTGAAGAATGGCTAGAATATTTGAGATAGATGGAGAATGGCTTTAAAATACGAAATGGATGAGGAATGGCTTAAGTATTTGAGGTTGAGGAAAAATAGCGTAATTTTTTGAGGTAATTGAAAAATGGCTTCACTATATTTTGAGGTGGATGAAGAATATCTTTATGGATCGAGTTTGATCAAGAATAATTTTTTTATTTAAGATGGATGAAAAATGGCTTTATTGTTTGAGGTGGATTATGAATGGCCTCGATCAATATTTGATGTAAATGAAGAATGGCTTCATTATTCAAGCTGGATGATGAATGGGTTCATGCTTGAGGTGGATGGAGAATGGCTTCATTGTTGGACGTGAAGGTAGAATAGCTTCATTAATTGACCTGGATGAAGAATGGTTTTACTCTTTTAGGTGGATGAAGAATGGCTCGACTGTTTGAGGTGGATAAAGAATGGCTCCAATGTTAAAGGTGAATGAAGAATGACATCATTATTTGATGAGGATGAAGAACGGCTTTATTACATGACTTGGATGAAACATGTCTTCAATATTTGAAATGCAGGAAGAATGGTTCACTGTTTGAGCTGGATGAAAAATGGCTTAACTTTTCGAGATAATTGAAGAATGGCTTCACTATTTGGGGTGGATGAAGAATGGCTTCAGTGATCGAAATGCATCAAGAATGACTTTTCTATTTGAGGTGGATGAAGATGGGTTTCATCATTTGACTTGGGTCTTCAATATTTGAAATGCAGGAAGAATGGCTTCACTGTTTGAGCTGGATGAAAAATGGCTGAACTTTTCGAGATAGTTGAAGAATGGCTTCACTATTTGGGGTGGATGAAGAATGGCTTCAGTGATCGAAATGCATCAAGAATGACTTTTCTATTTGAGGTGGATGAAGATGGGTTTCATTATTTGATTTGGATGAAGAATGGCTACAATATTTTAGTTTGATGAAGATTGGCTTGATTGACCGAGTGGATGAAGAATGGCTTCGCTATTTGATATGGACAAAGAATCGCTTGACTATATGAGGTGTATGAAAAATGGCTTCACTATTTTAGGTGGATGAAGAATGCCTTCACTGTTTGAGGTGGATAAAGAATGGCTTCATTTTTTGTGGTAGATGAAAAATTGTATCATTATTTGTCCTGGATGAAGAATGGCTTTGAAATTCGAGCTGGGTGAAGAATGGCTTCATTATTTGACTTAGATGAAAAATAGCTTTATTGTTTTTGGTGTTCGACAAATAGTTTCATTATTAAATGTGGTTGAAGAATGGGCTCATTAATGAAACTGGATGAAAGAATGGCTTCATTGATTGTACTGGATTCGGAATCGTTTAAATTATTTTACTGGATGAAGAATGGTTTTACGGTATTATTGGATATGAGTGAAAAAAAATTTTATTAAATGATACAAATGAAAACTTGCTGCATTGGTTGAGCTCGATGAGGAATGGCTTCATTAACTGAGCTTGATGAAGAACAGTTTCAATATTGATGGTGGATGAAGAATGACTTCCTTATTTTAATTGGATGAAGATTGGCTTCTTTGGTTGCGTATGATAAAGAATGGCATGATTTTTTTAGGTGAATGAAGAATGGCAACAATGAATAACGTAGCAGATGAAGTTCATTGAAATTTGAAGAGGATAAACGATGGTTGCTTTAAATATTGCTTTAAATATTTAATTGAATTCGTTGCACATGTTAACTTTCAAGTTGAAGTTATTAGAGAGCACTGCTGTTAAATTTTTGAGATGAATTTTTATTTACAGTGATTTGAGTGAGAAGTGATATATAAGGATGGTTGCAAAGTTTAAAAGAATCTGAATTTGTTTTGATTATGTTGGAGATATTTAAAACGGTATTAAACCAAATCAAATGGTTCGAAAGTGGTCTGAATTAGTTGCTGGTCATAGATAGTAATTTTGTTCCGTTTTGCTTCATTGTCATGTTCCATATCAGCAGCAAATGTCATTTGCCTTTTGCTTTTGAAGTGGTTTTTATTTAAATAAAATAATTCTAATTAAACACAGCGTAACGGTCATTTGAGGGCATTGTGTTATGGGTGATGTTTCTGATAACAATTTTTAGTAATGTTGATTGGTGGTATAGATCTTGAGAATTGCTATTATCAAAGTGCTCCTTCTTCGAATCAACTTCATCTGCCACTTGTCACGAAGAATCATCAGCATGAATAACGCAGGAAAAAGCGTTGCTTATACGAAAAATTCGAGCCGTGATTAATTGAAAAAAGACCAATGAGAGAGCGTCACATACAATGTTTAAGCTATACACGAGTTCTTTTTTTTTGTCGAAGGGCGAGGTCAGAAGTTTTGATGAAAATGGCTTCAAGGATAGATAGATGTAGAGGAGAGTGGCCTTGGGAAAAAAATAATCTATTGTCATCACAAGATAGGATTTTGTAAAAGATGAAGACAAATGGCTGAATGAAAAGCAAGAGACTGGATATTAGGCTGAGTGGAAGCTTTGCGTAGACGGCAGGAAGTATGCGTTTTTGGGAACAAGAGCAGGAGCGGATAGATTTGGGAACGTGTTGTTTTATTTTGTCCTGCAGACTTTGGGAGGTATGGCTCACAGCCCTACATACCGACTGACGCAGTGGAATGAGAATTGATAAATCACGTAGCTTTTTTGTAAAGCAGTACATCCTTGTTAGCAGCGGAGAGAAGCTAGTTGGTGGAATAAACAACACGTGGTTCCACTGCAAAAAAGCAATGTTTGACAGCAGATATTACTTGCTTGTATGGGGTGGGTAATTGTAATTACATTTTATTCACCAAGTTGCCTTGGCCAGGAGACAGCGAAGGGACCTTTCGGTCTTCGAGTCAAGCTGCCACCTGTCTACCACTCACGACGGAGGCTTCACACACTCCCTTTGATTGCTGAACGTCAAGCAGGAAAGCTGCGAATACCAATTTTTATAGTCTTTGGTTTGACCCGACCGGGAATCGAACCCGAGTCTACCGCTGCAGTAGCAGACGCTCTATCCACTCGACCACTGATCGATCGGTTACTCGACCACTCCTCTATCCACTCGACCACTGTGGGGCATCTTTTTGGTCCAAATTTAGGCAGAGCCTGAAATTGCTTTATCTTGATAGCGATAGTCGGTTGGGTAATGTGCTGCGGATATCTATTAGTATATAGCAGTGATTCTCAAACTTTTGAAAAAACTTTACTTTGCGGTCCCCTTACAATTTTTTTGACCACTCACGGTTCCACGTAAATTTAAACATAAATTCTGGTTCAGCAGCAATGTTGAATGACCTCACGATATCCCTACTGTGTCGTGGCTGGCTTTGCGCATTTAGCTTTATTTGCATTGTGGAAATGTGGAAAAAAGAAAGCTAGTCTAGCTAGGATAGTTAATATAAAATTGCAATATGGATTGTAGAAAGGTAAACAGCTATTTATTCCGAAAAAAAAGCAAATTTCAATCAACAAGTTTACAAGCACAGTTTAATGGAAAGGGTGCCCTTCCTTGTCTTTCAGCAATTCTTTTATGTTGTGCTGCGTTGGCTAGGTCAACTCTCATATCATGTGTCCACGTTTATCCTGTTTTGAATTTGTTTTGATTGTAACTAGAGGAAAAAATACTTTTTCGCATTCAAAAGGTGGTAGAAAATGGAATCAGCAATTTTGTGACAGAAGGGTTCGCTGACTTTTACATTTGAATCTAAAATTCACTGCAAATTGTTTTAAGAAAAACGCATTTTGCATCCTTATCGTTTACCAAATCAATAAACGTTACATATGTCGGATCAAACACCTCTTCGCGACCCCACTGAAATTGCGTGGCGGACTCCTAAAGGACCGCGGTCCCCAGTTTGAGAACCACTGGTCTATAGAATAAACTTGATTTTGGCTAGTTCATATGGCAATGTTTTAGGATAACAGATAGCAAGAGTCTGGTCAGTTAAGGTCAGGATTAAATTGGTGTTGCGTTGCTGTGGATTAAAGGAATTCCAGCGTATAGCATAATATATTGACAAGTGAACGTGGGTTTTCGGTAAATAGAGGTGTTGAACTTGGAAAGAATTTTTCAATCAGCACGTCCAGAAAAGGGAGTTACCAGGTTAGATTCTTTTTCAAAAATAAAGAGAGTTGAGGCTGTGTAAGAAAATATCGCACCCATCTTTTTTGCTAGGTACTACGAAAGCGTCATCCATATAGCGGTAATACATCTCGGACTAGTAAGTGGTCTGGAAAATTTTAGATTCATAGTAGATGACAAAAATATTGGTCGATATTTTTGTTGGCTATTATGAATTAATCGACAAAAATTAATCAAATCATTTTTTGTTGGCTACAATGAACCCTTTGTCAATATTTTTTCAGCTACTATTCTAATTCAGTTATTGGGCTTCATCTTGTACAAAATCCTGCATAAGGTGACAGCAGATTCTTTATTCTTGTCCAGAGCCGCTCTCCTTTTTATCTATCTGCTTTTGAGGCCACTTTCATGAAAACTTCTTACCCCGCCCTTTGCGGATGAAAAATTCGTGTACAATTTAAAGATTTATTAAGAGCAATGTACCGAGAAATTAATGATAAGCATAGGTGGGCAAGTTAATGCAAAACGTTAGCTTCGTTAACCACTAGTCCGTTAACAAACTTCACACCTCTGTTAACGTTAATCCGTTATTTTCAGCTTTAATTAACGGAAGTTAATAGAGTTCGTTAATTCGTTAACATTTTGCGTGTAATGTACATTTTTTTTTATTCATTCGCTTCTAGAACACGTATTGACGCTGTTGAGCTGATTGTAAGAAAATATTTATTGCTATGGTGGTCTTTTTGTATTTTGGAAGTTGCATTTTACAGTCTAATCTAATTTCAAGAGAAAAATAAGTTCAAATGCTCTAACGAAGCTGCGATCAGAAAATCTTTGGAAATTGTGATCAGCGATAATTAATAGAGCTATGAGGCTGCAGCTTATTTTTGCCACAAAAAAGCGCTCCTTTCTTCGCTCTCTTCTATAAAACTCGTGCTAATACGCAACAAGTGTTACCAGTGTAAACTGGTTTGTACCGGTACGATGAATGAATGGTGCGAGATGTTAACGGCAAAAACCTTAACGGAAGTTAACAGAACTTAACGGAAGTTAATTTAGTCCGTTAACATAAAAAAGCTTTTTAACGGATTAACGAGTTAATGAAAAAGTTAGCTTCGTTGTTAACGGACTTGTGCCCACCTATGATGATAAGTTATTGACAGTATCCAGAGTTTTAGAAGCACAATAAAACCTTTGATTAACAGCCTAAAACATACTGTTTCGGAATCGACTTTCGTCTTTTATTCCTAGTCAGTATAGCTAGGACTGCAGGTATAAACATGAGCCTAGTAGTTCTGAATTAGAATTTAACTGGCTCTGCAAACACCTCGCACTAATTTGAAACGCGCTTATACATATCGTTGACAAAAGATGATTTCTATTGAGTTGCAGATGCAAAAAAAGAAAGCAACGTTGTAATGATTCGGTGATTGTCGCTTATTCGTCCTAAAGCGATCCAGAGCCGACGTCAATTGCGTGTGGTCGCGAGCGAGAGCTAGTGAGCGAGCGTTGGGGAGCGGGGGGCGGTTTCTAAAATAAACGTAGAACCAGCTGTACGAGCGAAGCGGCCAAAAAAATATTAAACTAAAGGGCATTGCGGTTCCAAGTATTAACTCCTGAAGATTAAGAACAGAAGACTATTACACAATCAAGAGGCCCGAGAAGCTAACAAGTACATATAAATCTAAACCATCAGGGGGAGGAAAAGATCACTTTACGTTCAAGTAAATATCTAAATCGTAAATATACAAAGAGCAAAAACAGTAAATAAATGCTTGTACATACTAAAATAATTGTCCAGCCAGTTGCAAGAAGATCCAAAAAATTTGAAAATAGTTCCAGTTGGAAAGGAGCTGAGATATTAGCAGTAGTTAAGACCATAGTCCAAATAAGAATGAGTAGATCAAGAAATGTTAGCAGCAAGCAGGCAAAAACGCCGAGGAGAGAAGCATGCAGATGAGCAATTGCGAAAGAACAAACTGGCTGGTAATTATGAGGTGAAACATCACGTGTTAGCAGCAATGCAAAGAGCAGCGATACCCGGCTTAACAAAGGCAGACAAAACCAGGTTCGATACCCGCTGCAGGTGAAGCGACGCAACAAGTCTAGAGAAGTAAAAATCACAAATTAACCAGATCATAAGCCCACCCCCACTTGTTACGCGGCCACTACTGGTGAAAGTATTGTAGTACTTTAAAGCCACACCATCGAATAAGGATAAGAAACAAATGACTGCTAAGTTGAACATTATAGAAAAGTTTACTTCTATGTTTGAGATCTCAAACTAGAGATATTATTGTGTTTCGACATAATCTAATGTCATCTTCACGGCGTTACATTCAAAAACATAAGCAATACACCGAAAGCAATTATTACTGTATGTTTTTGAATGTAAAGCGCCGGAAGATGGCATTAGATTATGGTGAAACACGTTAGTATCTCTAGTTTGAGATCCAAACACTGAAGTAAACTTTTCTATAATGTTCACATTTGCAGTCTTTTGCTAAATTGTAGTGCTTCCCTGCATTGTGTCGCCCATTACATTCAACAGGAGTTCTTCCTGCACTTTCCCTTGATATGCCACAAGGATGCAGTTCCCAGAGGGGGAAAGGTTAGAATGAATATTATCAACCTTTCCAGTCACATCACGTGACCCAGCCAATTTTGGTAAATCCCCCATTTTTTCATTTATTTTGGGTTTGGGGGGATGAAATAGAGTTGGGGGGATTAAATACACTCTATTTGATTTCCTCAACCCCAATTTAGACGAAAAAGGGTGTTTTTATCAAAGTTGGATTAGTCACGTGGTGTAACTGGAATGGTCGTTAATATTCATTTTAACTTTACCCAAAGGGGACCGTGGCCCCCCTAACGACTACTTGTGCCCCTCATTTCCGTTTACCCAGAATACGTTTTTGGAGCAACACGTAAGGACAAGATAACAGACAATGATGAAAAACGGAAAAATAACATTCAAACATAATTCTCGTTTAGAGATCTCTTGATTCTTAGCAAAATTGCTGGTAACCAACAGCTGTGCATAAATGTGAAGCAAAAAAATCCGTCTTATTAACACGCCTTTACGGATGTGTCGCGGAAGAAAGATGTACTGTAAGCCAACACAATCGTTACCGCTACTTCGTTATTGATTATGACCTGAAACAATACGTAAAAACATTCTTTTAAAAGACCAGCTATTTTTATTTTTTAGAGCACACTCAAGATTTTTTTTAGGTCGCAGTCAGGCCGCAAGCAGAAGGAAGGGGCTAAAGGTGCTCAGCCCTCTTCAGTCGAATCATTTAGAAAATTTACCCTAAAAATACAAGCGTTTAAACTTGTTGTGGACTTGACCTAAAGTATAAAAGGGCAGAAGGATATGGCTTCAAAAACGAGCGAAATATGATTGAAATGGTGTTAAAATCGCTGTTTTTGCCGCAAAATTACAAAAATCATCCAGCGGCTGGAGGCTCTGCCCCCCTCAGGCCCCTTCTGTGATACGCTTGAGTTGTATCAGTTGGTTCATTACGTAGCCTAAATTGGAAAATTTTTGTGCAAAAAAATTTTACTTTTTGTTTCAAGCTCCTTCCTTTTAGCAAAATTCTGCTTTCGCTTCTGCTCGCATTCACTGCTTCAGACAGATTTTTCAAGGAATTATAAAGGCCAGATACAAAACGAGTTAAGAAAAGCTGCCGGCCTTATAAGTCTCTTTTTTTCAGATATGAATACAAATTTGTTAAAATAGCGCATAGTTTGTAGCCGCAAAATACCACTTTTTATATAAAAATGTTCAGTTTATTTTAATACCCCCCCCCCCCTTTCGGCTGGTGCCCCTTCGCTTCGCTTGCACTGGCGACGGCACTGCAAGCATATGACGTCACGGAAATTTACACAAACTGGACAGATGCGTATGCTGTGATAATTTTCCACTTTTAGTTTAAAATGCAATCACACAATGTGTATATCTTTGTGTAAGTGCTGTATATATTGTGCTATTGTCGCCGGATGAGACCCTTTAGCAAGTTCGAAATGCGTCGCAATAGCTCACTGCATGTAGCATTATATTGCTTTCAGTGTATTGGTTATGTTTTTGAATGTAACGCCGTAAAGATGACATTAGATTATGTCGAAACACGATAGTATCTCTAGTTTGAGATGCCAAACACTGAAGTAAACTTTTCTATAATGTTTAACTTTGCAGTCTTTTGATAAGAAACAAATTGTTACATACTACTGCACCAAAGATTCGCTGCACATTACTTCATGATAAATTCGCAGGGGCGTTGCCATGGGAGGGCCTGGGGGAGCATTTGTCCATCTCCAAATTTTATTTTGCCTACCAAGCAAATTTTACTTTCCTTATAGTAAGGTAAGATCGAGCAAAAAATGCTGTAGGAATCATTTGCAGTCAGTTGCTTGATTACATATGTGTCGTTTGCATTTGGATATTTTTCAATTTTTTTTAAATTTTACTAATCGAGTGGTGGACTGGTAGACTGGTAGACTACAAAAATGTCATTTATCGGTTGGTTATAGACAGAATACAAAATTTATTTGTTTTAAAGCCAAATAAAACTTATACCGGGAATTTCTTTTTCTACTCACGTTGACAGTTCACTAACTCATCAACGAAGCTTTATCAAAAGCTTAGATATTGGAATGGTAATAAATCGCTTAAGCAGTACGAAAACTAGAGTTGCTGCGTTAAAACGTTGCTGCGTTAAAACTAAAGGAAGGAATTCTAAATTTAAATTGTGCTTTTCTGTTGATCATATTTTAGAAAAAATTGTGGGCGTTTTTAAACTGCTATGTGTTTAAAAGAGGGAGAGGGGGTGTTACAGATTCGTTCTTATTCTACGTCTGCTTTTATTGAATTCGTAACGCGCAACTTGGTCCAAAGTATAGTCCTTTATTGCCAGTGGTCAGCGGTTTCTAGAAAAACAAGCGTTAAGTAACTTAAAAAACACAAGAAATAATTTACGAAAAAATTAAAGTGGAAAAGTTGTGTAGTATAGCAAAACAAGAAAAAACAATAACGCTGTAACAAATACAAATTAATAACCTTGCACATAACTCATTATCTCATCAACATAATTTATAACCAGAATTTACACAAATATCGCACATTTCACGTACCGATGAATTTTCAACGCAGACCTAGCACGTAAATTGTAACTGATAATTTGCTTGTAATCCAACGTAGGTTTGAAAGCTGAGACCTTGCAAAATTTTGACACTAGCTCTAACGGGGGGGCGTAAAAGAAAATATTTGGGGTGGAGCAAGTCGGTTATATAATATCCAGGATTTAACAACGGGCCAATTTAGAATGTCCTTTAAACATGCTACAAAGGTAGCGATAACTTAACTTCAATTCAAGATTTCCCCTTCTACCGACTACTCCCTCTTGTAATAAGAAAGCAAAAAAAGCCTCTGCTCACCGCTGACACTAAACTAAAATGTGTGTCGACACCGCAAAGTCGCAGCTTGCAAACTCCAAAATTTGCATACAACGCAGAGATTTAAAAACGATTGATCAAAAATTTCTTACGTCATTAAAGAACAAACAAAAAAGTGCTTACAACACAACCGGATTTGCCAAGTTTCAACGTCTGCGAATTTTACATAATTTGCTTTTGGCCCTTTTGAATCAGGAGATAAAGTAGATTATGAGCCATGGCGTTGAATGTAAAACAACAAATCAAAAAACAAGGGTTCGAAACTTCACAAAGAAAACAGAATGGCGCTACAGGGGACCTTGACTAGAAAACCGAAAGGTTTTTCGGTGCCCCACACATTGCAACTGTTTTATTTATTCTATGTGTGTTTTATCTTTTTTGCATATACGTGCAATGTCAAATAACAATAAACTTAACTAAAACTAAACATTTGAAATAAAATTTACTTGCAGTATTACATGAGTTGACAAGCCACCTACACTACAGCTTCAAAAATATGAAAAAAAAATGTTATTTTAAACCTTACATGTTTGATGTGATTTAAGAAAATAGAAGCTGCGCTTTGGGATAATATGTTGCACAAATTCGCCAAACTAGCTGCAGGGAATGCATACATCACGCAGAAACTTGCTGTTTTAAGACAATTTTATCCATTTTAATCATGCTTTGCAGTGCTGTTATGTGCGGTGTTCAAAGCAAGTATTTTAACCAAAATAGGCCTTAAATTAATTTTTTTCGCAAAAAAATCGCAAAAATTCCCAATAGCTTTGGCAGCTGGGGCTTTGTCCCCAGATCCCTAATAGTTTCCGGAATTCAATATGACTGAAACTTTTTGTAATGACCATAAACGAACATAAAACTTCTGCGAACTGCATTAACTAGCCAGTGGTCGTCAAGTGGATAGAGCGTCTGCTACTAAAGCCGTGGGCTCGGGTTGGATTCTTGGTCGGTTTAAACCAAAGACTATAAAAATTGGTATCCACAGCTTCTCTGCTAGACGTTCAGCAATTCAAGGGACAGTGTGAAGCCTCTGCCGTGTGTGGTATACAGGTGGGCAGATGGCATCTTGACTCGAAGACCGAAACGTCCCTTCACTGTCTCCTGTATAACCTGAAAAAAATTCAGCATTTTTTTCCTAAAAATTGCAATTTCAGGACATCATCTGATCTTTTCATGAACGTATGATGCAATAGCATAATTAGTAACCATCTATAGTACCAACTTTAAATAACAATCTACCTCTACCTCGCCAGTTTTTACGCGACAAAACACTGTAGAAAGCAAAAATTAGTTAGGGGAATTGCTTATTGAACGAACTATTGAATTTGAATTGCGGGAGCCTGAGCCCACTGGTCGTACATGTACTTCTAAAACTAGTTATTTTCATGACAAAATACAAGAACTGAGGCAAATCTTGGAATCATAGTTTAGCCTACTGCAAAAAATATTATCGGAGGCAATGTATCTTGCTTTCCTTCACCTGGACCAAGTCATTTACAAAAGATGCAAAATTTTAAACGTGTTTTGGACTTAACCTTTAAGTCAAGGGAGGACTGAACAATTTAATTTTTTTAATTGGCTTTCAAATTTAAAAAATTTAGTTTTTCAAATGGTTCTAAAAATGTGCGAAATGTGACCCAAATGGCATTAAAATAGCTATTTTTTCCAAAAAAATTGCAAAATATTCTCAGCACGTAGGGCGTTGCCCCCAACCACCCGTCTGTGATACGTTTGAGTTAATTACTTTGACTCACCATCCGTCTTTCAATTCAGATGTTTTCGGAAAACTTTTTAATGTTTAGTCCAATTCCTTCCCATTAGCAAAACCCTGGTTACATTACCACACACAGACCGCGGCTTCTGATTCTCCATTCTAGAGTACGGTATCTTTGTCTCATAAAAAGTTCCTTTTTAGCAAAATTTCTGATGACGTCATTCCATGTGATTTGCAGTTTGGACTTTCCCCAATCAAAAATTGTGGTTACGCCTATGGGCTATATTAGTGGCCTAACAATGGGGGAGAAACAAGCACCAGCGGAAACATTTGTGTCTTGGCGCAACAGTCACTGAGCAAGTTGAAAATCTCTCTGTTCGTCGTTTTTATTTCTAGCGTAAATTAGCCCCTAAGAAAACGAAACCTTATATTTTTGGTCTTCACGTACATTTCGCTTCCGGGCGCAAACGCAGTAAGCAGATTTTCAGATTTAGTCAGATTTTTGTCAAGTATCATGCAGGCCCAGCGCCAGGATAGCGTGACTGGGGGGGCAGAAATAAATTTTGGGGGGGCACGAGAAGTTTATTTATGTGAATTTGAGAGGGGCACGGGAAAATTATCCCAGTCTGGATCAAACGAACAAGAACAAAAAAAGGCCTTCACTGGAATTCAGAGGGATTTTTCGGCCTAAATCACAAATTCAAACGATTTTTCCGGCCGAAATTAGGTGACCTCCAAAAAAAAAAGATCTTCATCCCAAGAATTTTGTAAAATCCGGTGTAAGTCCACAAAAATTACGAATATGCGGGTGCCAAACACCAATTTCGGCCTCGATTTGCACTCCAGTAGTCCCGATTCTGTTACTTTCTTCGGGGCACAGTCCTCGCTTGGGGAGGCACAATTTTCGTTTGGGGGGGCACAAGCAGTCATTTGGGGGGGCACGGCCCCGGAATGCCCCCCGTGGCGCCGGCCCTGGTATCATGTATGTAGGCAAAATACTTAATTGCTTAATGCACAATGTTACGATAATGCACAATCATCGTAAAGCGTCTTATCTAAAGACGCAACAACAGCGTGGCCAGGGTGCGAGTTGAACCCAGATCGTGCAATCAGAGTCGTCGCAAAAACAACGTTTTTACCCTTTCGTCCTCGCTGCCGACTAATTTCAAGTATTTGAGAAGCCAAAATTTGCGCATCAAAACCGATTTTTGCTGCGGCTGTAAATCTATCAATGCAAAAAAAATAAGCAACCATAGCGCATGGTGCGCTGCTATACTTCCCTACACACTTATACAGAATAATGCTTTGTTGTAGATAACTTCTCGAACTGTTTTTCAAATAAAGAGCAACATAAAAGTATTTCATTACAATTTTGCAATTTTATTACAATATTACAATTTTGACATATTGGGCTGCAAATGTATAGTACAGTATGCAAAGAATTAGCTACGCCAATATTCAGTCAGAAAAAGCAAGCGGCCGAGCCCACGTAAGCTGTTTCCACAGCTGTGAATTTGCTTGGTAATCAAAAAGTTTCAAAGCAATCAGCAGACGAAATGAAAAAATCTTCCAGCCAAGCTAGCTTTGAGCATTGAACGAGATGGTGAGAACAATTGAATACTGCAGTATTGAGTTCACTTCTACACTGTGCTTGAAATCGTGAGCGCACGAATGAAATGAATCTTTAGTTTATTCAAATTGCTGGCAGCTAATATGTTGGTAAGTCGGCAGCGTAGCCAAATGGGTAAAGCCTGTTCAACCCGCACCCTGGTCACGTTGTTGCGTCCTTATGGATAAGACTCTTTACGATGATTATCTCTGCTTGGTGGCTTCAAACAAGCAGCAAATTTGAAATGGCGAGAGTTTGAAGAAAACCCCAGGAACATTGGATCTAAGGAAACTCCTAAGCAGGCGCGAATTCCTCTAAACATTACGTAGTCAATGCAATGAAAAGTGTGCGGATCGTCCAACTGCTAGCGTCTGACGCTGTCCGGGTGACAGGAGAATAAATATGCGCAGCAACAATTTGGCTCGTTGGGTGCTTCGAATTTTTTTAAAATAAACCGACCACTCTCGTTCGTTCACAGTTTTACGCCCAACGTAGACTGGGCCTTAGGATTAGCAGTAATTGATATATGCTTGCGATCTCATACATTAGGGTTATCATACGTCCTTTTTTTTGATGACACGTCCTCCTTTTTAATGAAAAACAATTTGTCCTCCGAGGACGTTAAAAAATGCCCAAATGTCCTCCTTTTTGGCATTTTGAGCAGATAAAACATGTCCACTTACGCAGCCTTTTAGTGTATCAATATATCATTAGTTAGATCATTAAAAGTAGGCCTATACATTGCGCACGCGCTATAGCTTACCAGGTTACTCTGGGACAGTCGGGGGTGTCTATGACGTAATAAATTTCTCATCTGATAAAGAATTATTATGCAATTGTTGCAGCTACTCTACTGTAACTTAAGCTTTGTTAAAATATCCAGTTAAGTGTTAACTGGCTTATTTTAACTCGAGCAGTACTATTGAATTGCTTAGCGAGCTGTTAAAAATCGCACAGTTTTACTTCAGCATTATATACAGCTCATAAGGATAATGTTGAACGTATTTTTTTCTTGATGCAACCACAATGGTCAAAAGAAAGAGAGCGATTTCTTTTTGATTCACTCGCAAGCATCTTGAAGTTGGAGTACAATTTCAATGATGTTACGTACAACCAGTTTTACGACTTTGTTAAAGCAGATTCTACAATGCTTTAGAAAGTTAAGGAAACGGCCAAATACTCGTGGACTAAGTCGAAAAATTAAATGTAATAACACTTTGACCTAAAGCTAAAATAATTGTTGCTTTCGTTTGTCTTTAGCCGTATAGGCGATGCAGAACAACTAGCTGTTAATAAATTTCACTAAAAAGGTGTCCTCCTTTTTGTTGTTGAAAATATGATAACCCTATCATACAAATCGTTCAAAGTAATTATTCCCGATTTTGAAAAGGCAATCATCGTTGATAAGTTGGAGATTAAAAAGTTTTGTTAATTCTACGAAAATTTCATTCAAGGTGAAATTAAAATTATGACGAATAATGCCGCTTAAGTTATAGCTTAATGGTCAAGATCGATTTAAATTATACAGCTAACCGTCACCGCAGTAGCTGCTCGAAACAGGTTTTATTGAAGAAAGGAGAACGACTTAAGGTAATAAAGAGGTGCCCCAAACCTTTTACCTCATTTCCTTATTCGCAAAAATACGGTTTAATCCATTTGACACTGAATCACTGGCAACCCTGCATTTCGCAATTTTGTGTCATCACAAAAGGCATAATTTTTGCTAGAATTTTTTCAGACTAAGAAACGCGATTACGAACTGGTAGCAGTGAGTAGCCTATAACCAAATCTGAAAATTTGGCTACTAACACCGGAACCTGTAGGCCTAGGCTATCAATGCTAATCTACAGTGCGCCTTTCGTGATGTCATAAAATTGCGAAATGCAGGGTTGCTGAGGATACCGTGTACAACAGATTAAATCGTATTTTCGCGAATACACGGTGCTGTATCCAACTGATGACGCATCTGCAAAATGATGAAGCTCACGCTTCTCCAGAGTAGAATATTGAATACCAGCTCGAACAACGCAACGCGTGATCGTCACCTGGGAAAGATTAGTAAGGTCAACAAGCCAGCTTCTCCATTTCCTGGCATCTTCTTCCGGTATGCCCTCATCCAATCCAAGCTTCCGACGGCAAAGATCTTGCAGGATCAGTCGGGCTGTCAGAATTATGGGAGACACAAAACCTAAGGGATCGAACAATGAACTTGAAGCAGACAAAATACCTCTACGAGTAACTGGCTTATCCTTCAAACAAACTTGAAATTGGAAGTGGTCTTTCGAAAGATTCCACTGCACGCCCAAAACTCGCTCATATGATCCTTGGTCGTCCTTCAACTCGACCACGGATTTGGCGCGTTTCTCTTCCGGAACGGACTTAAAATCGACTGACTGTTGGAACACCATTTTTGTAAGATTGAACCAACGATTTCGAAGCAAAGACGACACCTCCCGGATTAACTGTATTCCTTCATCAGCAGACGGGACTGAAAATAAGCAATCGTCCATATAAAAATTGTTACGGACCAAATTTATTACCGGTTCTGCGAATTCTTCTGCCTGGTCATTCGCGGATTGCAGTCAACCAAATTGAGCGCAGCTTGGCGAAGTTGTGGCGCCAAAAAGGTGCACATTCATTTGATGAACGGTAGGCTCCTTGTTCAAGTCTCCTCCAGCCCACCACAAAAATCGAAGATATTTCCGGTTCTTGGGATCAACAAAGACTTGGTGAAACATTTGTTCCACATCGCCAACGATTGCAAATTTTTCTCAACGAAACCTCGTTAGCACTCCTACCAAGCTACTCATAAAGTCAGGACCCTTTAGGAGTTGAGCATTTAACGAACTTCCACCGTACTTCACTCCACAATCGAAGACGACTCTTACTTTGTTCGGCTTGTTTGGATGCTGCACGGGATGATGAGGAAGATACCACCCTGAAGTTGATGCTTGCTTCTCGGAAACCTGTTCAGCATGGCCCTGCGAAATGTAAGAAGAAACAATATCGACATACCCCTCTTTCAACATTGGATTCTTGAGCAGTCGTCCTTTCAAGTGAGACAGTCGGACCTTTGCCTGCTCATAGTTGTCCTCCAAATGAGGAGCTCCAGGTCTCCAAGGCAGTGCCACCTGGTAGTGACCATTGACGATGATCTCTGACTTTTCCACCATCTGCAAAGCATACCTGCCCTCCTTAGACATCAAACTTTGCCTACCGTAACTGGAAGGCATGATATCAAGTTGCCACAAACGCTCAATTTGTGACTTTAGGTGATCTTCGGTACTCACGAAATTAATAGACACGGAATCTCCAAATCCCGTACTCGCGAAGTCTCCACCGTCTGTTGATCTGGGACCCATCAGTGACCAACCAAGAGTAGTTCGAACAGCATACAGTTCTCCACGGTTACCACGTCGCTCCTCCGCCACCCAGAATGCCTCCGGCGCATCTACTCCTATCAACAACAGTACCTCTCCTGCGATTTCAGGAAGATCCAAGTCCCAGAGATGCGGCCAGGCTTGCAACTCATCTTTCGTCAAGGGCTGATTTCGTAGAGCTGGCAATCGTTAAACAGATAAAACGTTCTGCAAATTCAAAGGCTCTTCTCCTGCTAAGGAATTAACAGTCAAATTTACCTTTGAACCCCGGTGGATATCCGCTCGCTCATTAGCAGTTGAAATGGCGAATTTAGCAGGCTTGCCGGTAATCTGCAGTAAATCCAATAGACGCTCATCACACAGGGTAGCCGTAGATCTCTGATCTAAGAACGCATAACTCAACACGGTTTTCGAGCCTGAAGAAATTTTAACTGGTACAACATTCAAGCTCATATTGTTAGCAGATTTAGTTACCGTAGCACCACTAAAGTTGGAAGTTGAACCTTGAGACTGCAGCGGAGTCGAATCTGATGATCCTCTGGCAGCAGCAGAACTGGATGTTGGTCTAGAGTCTCCAAACTCATTGTGGAGAAGAAAATGGTGTCTGCGGGTACAACCTGATACATTACAGGCGGGCTTCGCCAGACAATATCTAGACACGTGACCTCTCTTCGCACAATTGTCACATAAGCGCGCCTGCCTCATGAATTGCAAACGCTCGGAAACAGATTTGCGTTTGAAATTCGGACAATCCCACAGATAATGATTAGCGGAGCACGACCAACATTTAAGTGAGCGAGGTACTGCTGGCCTAGGTTTGGATCTTTCGATTATAGTAGAATGAGCAAAATATTTTGGAACGTGAGCCGGTTTTTTACCTTTATTGATCGCTGGCGCGTACGACGATTTCACAACAACCGCTTCCTTGGCCACGAACTTTCTCACGTCCGAGAATCTTGGCTCTCGTCCTTCCTCTTCTATCTTTGCAGCAGAGCGGAGCCATCTTGTCTGCAAAGCTGCCGACAGCCTGCGGATTATTTTTACTAGATTTTCAAAACAGTTTAAATCTGAAAAATAATGCAAGTGCTCCAAGGTCGTGCTGCATTCTTCCAATTTCTGTGCCGAGTTAATTAGCGCGGTTGAGTCATCGGGCTTAGTTGGCGGACCATCCAAAAGAGCGTTGATGTAAGACCTAGCAATCACGTTCTTTTTACCGTAATTTTCGTAAAGAATTTGCTTTGCCTTCACAAACCCTTGGGTGGGTTCCAGCAGCAGGCAATAATCAATTAAAGATTTTGCCTTACCAGTACAGTGTTGAATTAAATACAATAGCTTTCGCCGGTCATCATTTTCTGTCGCCTCCACGGTACTCTCGAACACGGAAATGAATCTGGAGTACGCCGTAGGATTCCCATCGAATTTGAATAGCTCCAAAGTTGGTTTCGACATTGCCTCCTTCATCAGGTTTGCTACGACAGTTGCAGACTCAGCTATTGAAGCTCGCTGACTTGAATCCTGAAACTCAGAACTTTGGTTCACCTTAACAGTAGCAATTTTAGTACCCTGGTCGAAAGTTTTGGGAACAGAGAGTTTTGGCACAGCACTCTGCTCTTCTTTTGGGTTCAAAACAACAGGATCGCTCTTTCTTATAGGGGTCAAAATGATGGTGTCGCATAATACCTTGCTCTTAGGTGTACCTTGCTTAGGCGGTCTTGAAGCGTCCTCATCGTCGTCGCTGGAAATAAAGCCACCGTACTCCAATTCTTCTTGCAAGACCTGACGTTCAATTGTCGCCGCCTCAAGTTCATGTGAAGCCTTCAACATTTCTGTTTCGTGTTCAAGGTCGGCCTCCTCACGCTCGCGTTTTTGTCGAAGATCGGCTTCCTCCCGCTCTCGTTGCAGTCGAAAGTCGGCTTCTTCCTGTTCTTGTTGCAGTCGAAGATCGGCTTCCTCCCGTTCTCGCTGATGACGGAAATCTGCAGCCTTCTGTAATAAAGAGCGCTTCTCCTCTAACTGGCGCATACGCAAACGGGCCTTTTGTTCATTTGCTATGGCTGTAGCAAGACTGTGGGAACTCCCACCTGAAATGTTGCTTCTATACTCGGTGTGACCCGACTTAGCCAAAGATCTAAGAGAACGTGAAGCAGACACAATACTTGCGGTTTTTTTGGGATCCACATTGCGACGTTCCAGCCACGCAGAAGTCTTCAAATCGAACATCGCCTTGCCCTTGTGAAGCTTCGCTAATACAGATCGTCAGCGCCTCCAAACGATGGACCAGATTTTTGTAACAACGCAAACTCCGCCGCTGCATACACCTGGTTAATCTGAGACGAAAAAGACTTAACGAACTCTAAGGCAGAGTCTTTTAGCCTCAACTCCTCTGCTTTGCCATAAAGGATTTCAAGATCTAACTTCAAATCGTTGAAAGATTTCTCGGAAAGGTCAGCCATCGCGCAACAGTTGCTGATTTCGAAACAGTTGAAAACTTGTAACAGGAAACTGTGTTACAGGAAAACTCGGCCACAGTCTTAAACGTGCACAAATACCGACCGGATAGAGATGACTCGTTAAGCACACCCAAGTTCACAATTCGAACAATTCACTATTGACTAAGGTGCACAAATCACAATCACTAGAATCGACGTCTTTCGAATGACAGTTGACGCTCGACGCTTTGACGTGAACTCTTACGCGAAACTTTTGACGGTTTTCTAAAATAAACACAACGCAATGCGATAGATAGCAGGCTCAGATCGGTTGTAACAGCGTAAAACAATTAACATTCTTTATGAGTGAATAAACATTATTTCAGCTTCAGGCTTTTACGTATAGCATGATTAGAAAGAAAAACATTTATCAAAGCAAAATAATTTATCCAAATTCGCAATATAATGTTCACAAATCAATTCAAATATGGAAAATAAAATGCACAAAACTTACCAACTATTTTGAGACGGTAATGCACAGAATCGTATCAAAAAATCGACAATCAAACAGTAATTCATTTATCTCAAATCTATTTCAACGTTTGAGTCAATTAAAATGATTTGGTGTTTTTGCAAGGGCATTTATAGAGAAAAATTATAAAGAATAGAATAAAAACCACGTGGAAAATTTTAGAGGAAAAAGGCTATTTTTTGTAAACATTGTCCAAAACAAGTTTTGTTTTGCAAAAGTGGGTGAATTATTCATCGCCTTCGGCTGAACTCATCATATTGGAAAATACTAAGACGAATGCAAAAGCAATAACCAACTTATCACTACATTTCCGTTAATACTAGTAAAATCAACATTTGCTAACAGAGAAAGTAACTTGTTTTTATCCCGATCCGCTACGCACCATTAGGGGTCAAGAAAGAAAAAACTAAATATGACTAAGCAAAACAATTCGCTTACTACGAACGGCGAAAGTAAACATGACATCTTATCAATGATCGATATTGGCGTGCCTTTTCTCATGTTACAAAAGGTTTTTCTGTTCGAATACATAGTGGTTGGAATCTTGCTAGGCGAAAGGTTTTTGTTTGAATCCAAAGCAAGCTAACTTGCTGTAACAGTGACACCGATTTTATTGAAAAGGTAACCAAGGCATTTTTGTCTGCTGATATTCCTTTGTACAAGCTTAACAATACGCATATGAAAAACCTCTTTCATGACATTGGTCACAGATTGCCATCGAACAAGAGAATCCACAACCTCGCTTACCATAAACTTTGGTAATCAAATTGTGTAACCTTCAGAATCAGCAAAATATTTGGGAATTTTTGTCGATAAACACTTATCGTCTAAGCCTCATTTCATATTTTTGGAAAAGAAGTGTAGCGTCAGCTCCAACGTAGCGACAAGTGTAAGATTAATCGGATCAATTGCTTATTACGTCAACCTGGAGAGTAGCTCGATAGGTTGTTCAACCCAGCCGATCGGCCGCATTGGGACGCGTCCTTTTGATACGTACGTTACAATGGCGAGCACGACAGGAGGTTGGAGTGGTGGACGCCCTCCCTTGCGCTGGTTGGAGGCGTAGGGAGCGTCCACCACTCCAACATCCTGTCGTGCTCGCCATTGTAACGTACGTGTCAAAAGGACGCGCCTCAATGCGGTCAACAGCTCGGTTGAACAACCTATCGAGCTACTCTCCGAGTTGACTTATTCATTCATACATCCAATTAATCTTTCACTTGTGGCTACGTTGGAGCTGACGCTACAGAAGATTGCACGTTCTGTTGGCGTTCTTGCTAAACTGAGCTACTATGTTCCATGCAATACGTCAATAATTTTGTACTATTCTCTCGTACATACTCATTTGCATTATGCGTTGCCATTGTGGGGTGCAACACATAAAAGCTATTTAAAATAAAGTTAAAAAGGTTACAAAACAAAGCCTTAAAAATTATTTCTAAAACTAACATTAGAGGTAGAACAACGGCCCAATATTATAAATATGAAATTTTAAAACTTGAAGACTTGTACAACTTTAAAATTGTAAAATTAATGTATCAGTTTACTCATAGCAAATTACCTCTCGATTTTAAACATTATTTTGCCTATTCATCTGATGTTTCATCCTATTCTACCTGCCACATCTCTAGCAATGACAGTTTTTTACCGCAATTTATGAGTTCAAAAACCCAACACTCCATAAAATACATAGGAGCTAAGATATGGAATAACATTCCATCTGATCTTAAAAATGCATCTTACTCAAAGTTTAAAGAGTCTTATAAAAAGTTTCTCCTTAGTAAATACAAGAACTAATTTTACTAATGCGTATCATAACAGTCTGCTTTCATTTCTTTTCATTACCAAATATTTAGCTATATAAATTGATAACTTACTGTAATATTTTGAAGTTAATTAAGATATTTGCCTGGGTTGCTGCTTGACTTGAAGACTATTGGTCCCTTTGCAGCCTCCCGTTGCTGTTTATCATTGTGCAATTCTGTGCTATTTTGGAATTTTTATTGGCAACAAAGATAAAGTGTTCTGTTTTGCACAACAGGCCGCTAAGCGTTTACGGATATAGTGGCGCAACAACGAGGGCAAAGGGTCCTTCAGCCCCCTCGTAGCCAAGTCACTTTGCAAATTTAACCTTTAAACGTCTTTTTGAATTGTCCTGTAATTAAGTTAGCAAAGTAGGGGCTGAATGGGCTGAGAAATTTATATTTTCTACTGGTTTCTAAGTCTTAGCAATTTAACTCTTTCAAATTGCTTTAAAAACGTCCAAAATGTGATCCAAATGGAGTTGAAATAGTTATTTTTTCTCGAAAAATCAAAAAATCGTCATGCGACGGGGCCTCGTCCCCAGGCCCGAGTCTATATGAAGTGATTGAGCTCAGGCGCGTAGCCAGGATTTGGAAGAGGGGAGGCTATTTTGAAAGAGTGAGAAAAGTGCAAACGACCTTGAATCAGTTTCACACGGTTTGTCCGAAAATTCAGACGAAATTCCTTGGAATGCTCGAAAATTCGAAGGTTTTTTCCGCCCAAAATCAGGTGGTCTCCAAAAAAAAAAAAAAAAAGGTCTTCGCCGAAATTGAGTCTGATTTTTCGGCCCAAATCGGAAATCCAAACGTTTGAGGGGGGCTGTTTTCCTATGGGGGGGGCTATTTTCAATTTTTCACAACAAATCGGCCTCAAAAGCACCAAAAACGTGCGATTTTGCATACTTCACAAGCCAATGGGGGGGGGCTCGATCCCCCCCCGCCCCCCCCCCCCCTGGTTACGCTACTGATTGAGCTGTACCACTTTGCTCAGGTGGCCACCTCATCGAGACTTTTTTTAACAAAAAGTCTTTTATATCAGTAGTAGGCTTTAATAATTGCAAAGCTACAAGGTAGCCTATATGACATAGGCAGGCTAGTAGCCAGGATTTGGAAAAGGGGGGGGGGGGCTATTTTGAAAGAGTGAGAAGTGTGCAAACGACCTTGATTGGAATTTTCATTGATCTAGAAGCAGTTTCAGACGGATTGTCCGAAAATGGAAACGAAATGTCTCGGAAAGCTCGGAAATTCAAAGATTTTTTCCGCCCAAAATCAGGTGATCACCAAAAAAAAAAAAAAAGGTCTTTACCAAAATTGAGAGTGATTTTTCGGCCGAAAACCGAAATTCAAAGGTTTTTTCCGCCCAAAATCAGGTGATCTCCAAAAAAAAAAAAAAAAGGTCTTCAGCGATATCGAGACTGATTTTTCGTCCAATTTCGCAAATTCAGTCGTCTGAGGGGGGGCTGTTTTCGAATGGGGGGGGGCTATTTTCTATTTTTCTCAGAAAATCGGCCTCAAAAGCACAAAAAACATGCAATTTTGCATACTTCACAAGCCAATGGGGGGGCTCGAGCCCCCCCGCCCCCCCTGACCACGCTACTGGACATAGGCCTAAACTAGCAGTGCTATCCGATCAACTTAATCTACGCCTATTTTTCAAGTTTTTTTTCCAAGTACACCAAATCGAACAGCTTTGCTAAAAAAAAGAAAATTCGAACCAACAGGCCCAATTGGACTTGAAAAACATCTTTTTTGCCAAAGCCATAGCAGAAACCTGGCAAAAACACATTCCAACCCCCGGGAACTACCAGATGACAAGTCGCTTTGAAATCGCGTATGCAAATTTGATGTTGCAATGTTGCCACCGCCGAATTTTCTTCACATGAAGTCAAAATCATTCCCGTTAAAGCTATTTAACGTCAGACAAAAAAACAACGGGACAAAAACGTTGGTAATCAATTATTTTTTGTTCATCTAATGTTAAAATTCAAAAATTAGACCTCCCTGCCCATTTGAAGTTCAGAATTATTAATGCTACAAATTGATGGAGGTGAAAAGGAGTTGCCTTGCAGATGATTGTAAGTTGCAGATTCGAACCAAAATTGTGTCAAATATCGAAGGATCGACGCGAGAGGGTTACTTAATTAAAAAGGCATCCAGGTCAAAAATCATTGAAGTTTGTCTTTTACGACTTTCCGCGTCAGAATTTCGACAGTAAAAGAGGAAAGTTTCTTCTTCGAAGTGTTGTCAATTTTGCCAATAAAATTGGCTGTTTATTTTGCTCACTACCTATGGTACTTTGTGATAACACTTCGTGTATATACCAAATAAATGCAGTGGGTCTAAGTTGTCCGTTAAAAGCTTAGATTGTTTAGTTTAAAATTTTGGTTAGTTTTCAAAATGTTAAATTGCTGTCAAAACAAGTTACATTACAAACTGGCAACATTGAAATCAAGTAAAATTGGTAACTTTGAATTGTACTATGATTATGAAATTAACGTACAGAGTACAAATAAGCCCAGCGGCGCAAGTCTGATCGCTGACAATACGTACAGTACAATGTACAGGTATTCGCGTTGAACAATACCGGAAATAATTCAAAATTTTCATAAATTTCAGCAAACAACTTTAACCAAAGCAATCAAGTTGATTGTAAAACAGACATTTTTTAATCTGAATGAAATATGAAGACATCAAAGATGAGAAAACTAATGCAGGTGAAATTTGAACATTTCTTCCACTAAATCTCGAATGTCAATAAAATGTTCCGGTACCCTGTGTACAACGTGAATAGCATAAAAGGCAAAGTCAACATTCTAATATCAGTTCTATTCAAGGGATTCATCCCACTATTATTTGTGTTGGTATGTGAAAGAGATGAATCGCTCAGCTACCAGACAAAAATGACGTCCTACTATAAGGTATGGATGTGAGGAGAGTGTGATTATTGGTAAGCCCTTTTCAAGCATTGATAGTTGCAACTGCATCTCTTTTCGCCTAGTTGCCTTGGGCAGGAGACAACGAAGTCATCTAAGTGTGGTTTCGAAGTCAAGCAGTCACCTGCTCATCTGTGTACCACACGCGATGGAGGCTTCACACGGCTCCGATTGATACTGAACGTCAACCAGGGAAGCTGTGAATACCAATTTTTAAAGTCCTTGACTTGACCCGACCAGAATCCAATTCGAGTCTTCCGTTTCTGTAATAGACTCACTTTGTCCTCTCGCCCTTTGACCGGTAAATCATAGAATGTTCACCAAAAATTCAATCAACATGCATTTATATGATTATATTATTAAGTTGTGCGTGTGTAGAGTAAAAAGCCTTTGAAAGGTGGGCTCGAGACAACATTGATAGCCGAAATCCCTACTTTCCCCAAAATAGCAAATTTCGCCATCACAAAACGCTTTGCCTGCATCCTTAAAAACTTTGAGATATTTTTAGCTTCAGTTCATTTAAATGACCTCACAGTAATTACAGCAATCGCCTCGTGACTGCTGGGGAGCGATGGTGGAGGAAAAAATTTCAAAAGGGAGCCATGGGTCAAGTCGTGTTACAGAATGTGGATCTTGAGGTGAATCTTCCTGTCGCTGGATGCAAAGGGTTACGGTTGCTCGTGGACTAGCTGCAGCCCGGTTAGTGGTCACATTGTTGCGTCCTTGGATGAGGCGACTTGTTACGATCATTATTTTTTCTTTGTGGCTTTGAGCAAGAATTTCACTAAAAAAGTCAAACATAAGCTGAAAAACTTGGAAAAATCCTAAGAAGTTGTAGATTCGTCAACACTCATAAGATGGCGCCACCGTTGTTATTTCGGAATAAGAGGATAAATATGCGCATCAATGTTCCATTTTGTTTTATTATAATATCTAGGAGATGATGTCTGATTACTGTCAAGCGCTGAAGTACGAGAATATTGCCAGCAAGGATGATGAGGCAACCAAAACGTTCCTACGCTGGTCGGTCAACAAGGCAGAAAGCAACAAGGAAGGGCTCTTCAATATTTCTGATGCCTACTTGAAAAATTTGTTAAAACTCCATTCTCAAGTAAAGTCAGAAAAATTTATATCAGCAAGCCCGCCTTTTGATGAAACTTGTTGCAAAGTGTACAGGTACAGTTTAGGTAACTAATCAGCTACACTCATTAGCATATTACAAGTTTGTTTAGTGATAACTCCTCGAGTTTGGACGGACTATTTTACCAACGCACATCACATACCATGGGAGGGGGGAGAACAGGGGCAAAAATGTCTTCTGTCCACAGCAACCTCTATACCAAAACTTATTGGAACACCAAATTTGGCACGCGAGTTGATGTTAGTCAAAATTTTTTAATGAAACTTGGTTTTTAGCTGATGGCGTTATCAAAGTGACGTCACAGCCCAATTTTGGAAAATGACGTCTTTTTGTTCAAAACGTCATGGGCGGTTTAAACTTTGCTCGGAGTTTGTTTTTTTGAAACTGAATTATAATGCCTAAGTCAAAGTGTTTTCGTCACAAAATCGACTTATGACCTTATTCAAGTTAATTATGGCCCAAAAATCTTCAGATTTTGTCAAGTAACTTCGGCAAATCTCAAAATTGGAGAACTTCTTACTTTAGCAACCTCAAATTTATCAGGCATTATTTGTGAATAAATTTGAATCTAAGTCAAGTTGATTTGAAGTAAAATTTCTGAACAAATTTATCACAAAAAAGTGAGACGGGGCATTATGCTCCTACCCCATGTGTACAATAAGGTTAAAATAAAATCATTAGCAGGTTAATTCGCCGTCAGATTAAACAACCTCTGCTTAAAATTGCATCATTTAAACAATTTTTTCTTTCCAACAAAAAAACTTGGCAAAAAAAAAAGCAATTTGCAACAGATATTCGCCTAATTTGTTCTTACTATTTGTTTCGCTTTTCCATTGATAAAAGTTTCTCCTCGCACTTCCTATACCCGGACCGCTATTTGAGGTTAAAGAACTTGAAGTAGATGTAAAACTTCTTTTTGACAACAACAAAATTTAAAAAAATTAAACAGAGCATTGTATCGAAAAGAATATAACAACAAAACAACACGAATTTACGGTAACCTAGTTATTACTTGCAAATGATTAATTAGAAACAAAAGATAATGCACTCGTTTTTTGTAAGAACAATTTTGCAAGAACACGAAACTGATTTTTAGCTCAAAATTTAAGAACAAATTAAGAACAATGCCAGTCTTAGGAGTAACAAAACGAACAAGTAAAAAAGAATGAATTTCAAATGTGTAGAACCTATAATTCAGAACTGATTCAAAACGATAAAAGTTTAGCAATTTTTCAGTGTATTAGCAAGAAAAATTGCAACAATTCCGAGATTAATATGTAGTTACGCATTTCACAGGTAACTGAGAAAATTTCTGGCTGCCGTTCAAATTGAAAAAAAAAATTACGTCGATGAAATTGACGTCAATGCTCTCAAAATTTAAGAACAAAGAAGGCTAAAATTTCACGAATAATCTAGGTCAAGCCAGTCTCAAGACAAAATTTACTGATTCTTACAAAAACAACAAACAAAAAAACTAAAACGAGTGCATGCGTAGAACAGCTTATCAGCAAAGCATGTTATAGTTGTTGCATAGTATTACCTGTGGTATTACGTTGCATAAAAAAGATTTTTGCTTAGGATGGTGGTCAGCAAAAAGACAAAATGTCTCAAGAATCAACAGTTGAAAACTTCCGCTTTAACTTACGTCATCGCTATGTTCTTACCGTTGGCAGGATTGGCGATCACAGAATTTGGTCTTTTTTTTGTCCAGGTAAGATGCCAAGAATTTGGATCAAAAAATTATGGATTAAGCACTAAAATTATCGTTATTGGCTACATGTTGAAACAGTGAAAGGCTTCAGGCAAAACTCATAGGGTCATGAATGATACCAATTTACTGTAACACCAAGAAAATAATAGGTCTATAATTTTTTTGTGCTAAAGTTAATAATTTGGTCAATAAGTTAGCATTTGGATACACTTTTTTATAAGAACCAGTAAATTTTGAGTTGAGGCTGGCTGTTCTAAATTTTTTGCCCATTTTCAGTCTCATATATTCTTAAATATTGAGATCATCGACGTCAATTTTAGTGAATATGTTTCTATAAAACTGCTTAATTTTGAATGCTCTGTCAGATTGAGTGGCCTACAGGCTTGTTGCTTTCGCAGCAACGTCAAATTGCAACAACAGCCAAATATTTTCTTAGATGCCCGCGCAATGCGCAACAGTACTTTTTATAATTTCGGAATTGTTGCAATTGTGCTTGCAAACTGGAAAATCACTAAAATTTCATCGTTTTTGAATGCAGAATTTAGGTTTTTAGGTTTGCAAGTTTGTACTTTTTGGTTTGTTCTTAATTTGTTTTTAGTGCAGAGGCTGACATTGTTCTTAAATTTTGAGCAAAAATGAGCCTCATGCTCTTATAAAATTGTTCTTAATTTGTATACTGTCTTCCCAATTTCCAGAGTGCTCAATGGACAATGGGCCAGAGCAAGTTAACGATACAGGAAGTTCAGTTAAAAATTTAAAACATTAAAACATGAAAATAAAAAAAATGCTACAGTCTGTTTCCTTTTAATGGATTCATCGGGCCGGGTAGAAACTAAACAAAAACACACCGGTAATGTACCTCAGCACATTAAGCACGTGTTTCCACCCCCTCACCCGAAGCTCTGTGGGTGGGCTTGGGCTCACGCCCGCCACAGAGCTTCCGATAATGGGGTGGGAGACGTGGTTGATAAGCTGAGGTATATAAACGTTTTGTTTTTGTTTAGTTTCTACCCCACCTGATGAACCCATTAGAGAGAAACAGACTGTAGTGGGGTTTTAAATTTTTCAAGTTTTTAAAGATTTTAATTTTTAACTAAACTTCCTGCGTCGTTAAAATTGTTCTTATAAAAAAGTTTTCATTAAGTCTAAAGAGGATTCTTTCTAGCACAACGAATGTTTTGTTATTTCGTGTTTTCGTCACGAGCAAAATAGTAAGTCCAAACAATAAATTGACCTTCAATTGAGCAGCGGAACTTACGTTATAGAAAAAGAGGTTATTGTCAGTAATAGCTTACTCAGCAGAGGTGGAGTCCTCGAGGACGTCCTTGGGCTCGAGGACGTCCTCGAGTACACATTTTGAAGTCCTTGGCCTTGGCCTCGAAGCCTCAAGTCCTCGAAAATTGCCCTGTCCTCGGCTCGAGGACAGCACTATTTTTGAACCGTTAAAATTTCGTTGGAAAACGCCAGAAGCCTTGCGGAAAATTTGCAAAGACAGTTTTTTGGTTTCCTCACGTAGAGATTGCCTGAAAAAAATTTTGAAGACCTTTTTTTTTGAGATCGGCTAACAAAAATTTTTGAAGACCTTTTTTTTTCTTTTTTTTTTTTTGAGAACACTCGCGTCTGTGTCCTTGGTCCTTGGCCTTGGCCTCGAGAGGGTCTGTCCTTGGCCTTGAGCCTTGTGTCCTCGACTCCACCTCTGTTACTCAGTTGAGCAAGTTTTTCCTCCACGGTTATGTTACCATCTTGCTGTGACGTCCTAAAGTGTATTTGTCTACACAAAGAAAAAACTATATCCATAGCAGCCTATAGGGGAGAGCATGTTGTTGACTGCTCGTATCTCCTACTGTAATAAAATGTACCGGTACGGTATATCAACTTACTTCATACCTTAGCAAATTAAATAACGCACAAAAAGGCTAATGAGTCAGCGGAACCGCAACTACAAGAGGGCCAGGCGGAGCAGCGCCCCCCTCCCCCCAAACAAAATCTCCCCACCTCAGCCTGCCCAGCATGCTCGTATTTAGTGTTCTCTATAAGGGCAAAACAGTGCGAAAAATCGCGAAATGTATTCCGTTGCGGAATTCCCTCCAATTACAGGATGTAAAATTAATTTCATTAGTGCGACGACCTTTTTTTTTTTTTTTTTTTTTTTTGAGAACGCCTCAAAATTCGATGAATTATAGCTATCATTGGTGCGTTTATCTTTTGACCAATTTTTCGCCCCCCTGAAAGAAAGTTTGCCCCCTCTCCCCAAAACTACGCTCTAGCTACGACGCTGTGATTCAGGGGGCTCGCACGGGTTGAAGCTTGATCTGAAATGTTGAGGATAGCAACTCACTATAAATTCGAAAGAAAAACATGGACCAGTTTGAGTGAGTCCCCTCCTTTTCATTTGTCTTCGCCTGAAACTCTGGAAAAAAACAGGCGCTAATTGAGTGAAGACCTTTTTTATTTTTGATCTTCACCCCAAATCCAAAGAGTAAAATAGCTGTTCTGTGGAGAAGCACGAGTTGTTTTCGTTTCGAGTCTGCATCCTGGTTCCTGGCTTAAATTTTTTCTCAACTCTCACGAATAAGGCGTGATGGTTAAATGGCTATTATATCGTCTTTGAAAATTTCAAAAATCTCGGAGCATAGGTGGGGAAAGTTGGCCGTTTTTTTTTTTGTTTTTTTGATTTTTAAATATTTTTGTCATAGTAAATGCCATTAGAAAATCAAGTAGATGCTTTAAATCTCAAATCTTTTGGCTTTCGTTTAACATTGTTCTTATTTTGAAATCTCAACTTTGCTCGCAAAGCTAACTTAAAAATGTCCACTCAGACCGACCATTAACCAGCATGCCCCGCTGGTGGCTGAGTTGGCCGGCCCTTGAGAATAAGTTGGTCATAGCACTTCTTAAAAATAAACAAATATTAATAAACAACACAAAGATCAAAACAACGAATATCAAAACAATGCGAAGAATCCGCCAATTGCACCAGCAGATACTTCTATACGATCGCCGTTCTGCAGAGGAAAGTAAACGTACAGTGTTCTTGTAGCAGCAACTGAGTATAAAGAATTTGTGGTGGACTACAGGCTTTAACATCATATTTGATTCCCACGACCTGCAGAGTAAAACTATAGGCCTGCAGTGTTTTTCAAATTTTTGCTTCACTCAGGCTACACTGTAAACTGGCAAAAGCCTAATCAAGCATCAGCATTGCTCTACGTAATAGTGTTTTAATCAGATACAGATTGTAAAAACAACATGCGTGCATTTAACTCACTATAGTTCTATAAAAACTTAGTCTAGGCTCAAGAAGATGAAAAGAAAGCACACAAACAAAAGACATTGTCAATTTACAGTCATCAGTTTCGTGACTACAGCAGCTCGCACAAAATTTAGCAGTTTTTGATTAACATTCTATGCATAATATAAATCGCTGAGGATTGTCAGTACACAAGTTGTGGGACCAGTTTTGACAAAAACTTTTAGAACAAGACGATTTGTTTCTAGAAAAGTTGGCCAGACAGATGATCAGTCACAATTGGCAGTGACCAACTTATCCCATTCGATAGCCATTTTGGAAACAGCCTCACAGCAGTATGAAGGTTAACGTTCACAACACTAGCACTAACCAACTTGTGACTGGAAACTGACTTTTCTGATGGTTTACAAAAGCAACAATATCTGATGCTAAACTGAACTTTTCAAAATCCAAATTATCATCAAAAATCAGTTTTTTATAAGTAACTTTCCTTTCTGCTTTGAAAAAACTTATCTAACTTAGTGTGGTAGTAGGTTACAACAACGGGATTGGTTGTGCAAAAGCACGTGACCATTGGACAGCCAATTTTCGACAAAATGGCGATGGCCTAATTACCCACCCGGCCAACTTACACCATTTTCTCCTACAGTAATTTTACACTATTGACAACAAAAATCCTTTTGCTGTTCTCTCTTCAGTGTGCAAAGCAATGGCAATATGGTGAGCTGATGCAACAAGACAACATTTCAAACGACTTCGTTGAGGATGAAGAAGTGAAAATGTGCCAGGTTTCCTAATTTTTACTTGTAGTTTTGCTGTTTATTATGGTTTAGCTTGTAAATTCTAAGATATAGGTGTCCATTGTTGGAGTTATTTTTATGGCCAGGTCTGTGAAGGGAGGCAAAAATTAACCTTTTGTGACTTCAATTTTTTCAATAATTTGTAGTCTTGATATTAGGCAAAGCAGCTGTTTAAGGCATACTCTTAGAAACTTCTTTCGTATTGGTGTCTCTGTTGTAATTTTGTGATTAATATTTTCCATTATTTAAAGATTTTAATCTTTCGATTATGATCAAGTTAATTCGCATTATTTTGCTTTTCTCCGCTCATGGTCATATTTGTAGTCTCATACTAACTTTTCAAGTGTTTATGGGCCGGAAACGAAAGGAGCTAAGAAACGCCACCGGACTTAAATGTCTCTTTTTTAGACATGATTACAGAATTTTGAAATTGAGCGTAATTTGCAGCGGTATAACATCAGTTCTAATGTGCAAAAGTTCAGTCTATTTTAGTGGCCCCTCATTTCGTTTGCTATGGCGATAGCACGAGGCAAATTGTCATTCGCAAAACAAAAATTAAGCCAGTCAGCATCAAAGCAGCTACGAATTGCAGTGAACATATTCTATGATCTGATGATGTAACGCCTACACTGTTTGCGCAATGCTCTTGACCGAATTACCCTATAAATTTGTCGACAGATTATTAGCTGCTAAACGCTTCCACATATTTTTACTGATTACTATCCCTATATATTTTTCTGTAAATGCCTTGAGGGAAATCTAGTATGAAATCGGTATGGAAGTATGGAAGATTGTCTTCCATTCCGTTCTTGAAATCTTCCATTCCATTCTGGCATCTTGCATATTCCATACCAAAATTTCCGTTTCATTCCATTTCATACCATGTCTTGGTCTTAGCTGTAAGCCTACTGACGAGGCGTAGAGGACGAAAGTCGATACTGAAAAACTATGTTTTAGGATGTTAATTACAGTAACCTCCCGCTCAAGTACGCACCCGTTTAAGTACGCATCTCAGAAAAGTACCCAAAAATTCCTCAAAAAACTTTGGTTCTACTTTTTTTTATTTCAAACGAAAATTTACGCGCAGTAACAAACTGCAGCATGATAAAATATACAGTGCAGTAATGTGTGGTATTTATTCATTGCTTCATCATGTTGTGCATGAGTATCATGTTCATTGCATCATATGTAATAAATGCCGAGTTTGTGCTGTACTGTATAATGGTTACACGCATCACCGCATAATGGTTACACGCATTTACGGACATACTGGCCGTGCACACATACAGCACGTGCAATGGGGAACAAAACTGTGAAGTACGCACCTCCCGCATAAGTACGCAAAGCCATCTCCAGATCAAGTTGCGTCCTTAAGCAGGAGGTTATTGTATAATTTTGGTTGTGCCTTGAAGACTTTGGATGCAGTAGCTTATCTTCTCGCCGCAATACCTCAGTGGTAAAGCGTAGGATTAGTGATCGAAAGGTTGCTGACTCCTGGTTCGATTCCCGAACTGGTAACGCGTCGCTTCGTTCTTGAAAAAGACATTTTACGCTAATTTTCCGTTGGGGCAAGCAGTGTACTTGTTGTGGTGGCCAGCCTGACGAAAGACTTGCAAACAGAACTCAGAAAGTGCTTTACGTTGGTGTGGCTGGACAGATGCAAAGTGCCTGGTTCATAAGAACGAGCGATTAATTTTTCAGTACATTGCTCTTATACATTGTTAATCAGAGAATGCTTCGATTGGCAGTGGATGTGGTCATCTGGTACACGATTATTGCCAAAATCGCATTTCTTGTTCAAGCAATCGGAATTTGCGAATTGGAAGATCCTTGCACCCCAATGTATAAATCCTACCAGGTAAAACAGTTGTTTGCGAACCTACAACAAAAACTTTAAAGCAGAATCTTCTTTCAAGTTTGCTTTAAAAATCAAGCCTGCACAATAAAAAAAACCTGGTCTATATTGAGTGTAAATCGTAGGCGTTTACGAGCATATCGTTAATTCATTGTAACCACTTACAGTTCCTACGTTGGCGAGGAGGTAAGGCTGTGTGCCGGGGGCTTCGAATTTCTGTTCAAAATAAACTAATACGCTCGAACGCTCACGATTTGACGTCCAGTGTAGACAGGGTCTGCAATGCAACTTACTCAAAACTTGTTTGTTTTCAAGATAATGAGCTTGTGCAGCTGCTCTGTTTGAGACCGAGAACCTTTAAAATAAGATTATAATAGCAGGTGCAGTATACTTCATAAAAATATTGAAACATTTTTTGAAGCTTTTGCCTGAAATAAATTCTCATAACAGATTGGTTTTGAGTTGATGACGTCATTGTAGTAAGTATTTATGTCACGACCACATTTTGGCAAAACGGCGTAATTTTTTCAATGACGTCATAGGCGGTTCAAACTCTACAAGTAAGTTTGTTTTTCTAACTGAATTATAAAATCCCTAAGTTAAAGTAGTATCATCACAAAAACGTCTATTGACGTTATTCAAATAAAATGTGGGGGAAAAAGGGCTCAAATTTTGTAAAGAGACTTCCAAAAATCTCATAATTGGAAAACTTCCTCTGCCTCTGCGACTTCAAGTATTTTCATAGTTTATTTGGAAAATAAATTCAACTTAAAGGCAGAAAACCTTTCGGTTTTCTGTGTCAAGGTCTCCCTCACCTAACAGTTATACATAATTTACTTGACTTCCCAGACATCTATGTCGAAATTTTTGTCTCATAAGTGTTGATTGATTTTGAAAAAATCTGTTTTATATTATTTTTAAGCCGCTTATATGAGGCACTTTGGGGGCATCGCCTCCCACGAGTCTGACTTGGCCACCGACCCAAGTCGTGTTTTCACTTTGGGTATGCGCGGCTAGCAGAGCATTTTCCATTATTCAGTTCATTTATTTGTACAGGTCATCTACTTGGTTGTTATTGCTCAAGTGCCTTGGATGAGTTTCTTATGGGAGTTCATCTTGCCCAGCATTGACTTTCAATACCATTGCATTTAAGTTCTGATTGTGAACGCGGTTTGCTTATTGCAGTAGTCAAGTGTCATCAAGATTCAAGTGTAAGCTCTACTTCCTACCATAACTTATTCTAACTGATCATGTTTTGTTTTGTTTTTTTTTCTTTAATGCATTTTAGCGTGTTCAGTTTTACCTGCAATTGAAAAGATGTAAGCTTATATGATTCTACGACAATAAAAACACGATCAAAAATTTTGAAATGATTGCAATTAGAAATAACGGACGCGTTGAAACGTCAAATCAATAAATAAACTCATCGGTAATACGAAGTGGTTATGAATGATTGCAATTATTGATAAGGGTGCATCTTTGTTTCACATAATTGCCTTGGCCAGATGACAGCGATTGGATCTTTCGGTCCCCGAGTCATATTGTCACCTGCCCATTAAACACATCTATGAGTCACCATTGCCTATCACACAAACGTCCATCAATTTGACCATTTTAATGATTATTCAATGATTAACTCGACTGAAAACATGCAAAAATGAAAAATAAGCATAACTAAAGTTTTGTTGTATGCATGCGTGGCCAAGCAGTAGTGCATTCGTCTCTAGAGCGGGAGGTCTGAGGTTCAAATCTCGGCCGGTCAAATCGGACTCACTGTTGCCAACGGCTCGCCACCGCTGCTATACTTCTTCCAAAGGAGCTGTGTTGCCCGGACGCAATGGCGCGGAGATGGGCCTCGCAAACTCGTTACACACTTCGGCGTAATATACAGCGAGTATAATGAAAAATTTGATTTGACTTCTTTAACTGTCTATTGATCAATTTAAGAGACAGTGTGAAGCCTCCACCGTGTGTGGTAGACAGTAGGGCAGGTGGCAGCTTGACTCGAAGACCAAAAGGCCCCTTCGCCAGTCCGCGGTCCAATGGCCGGTATGTAATTACACAATACACATGCATACACAGGCGCGTAGCCAGGATTTGGAAAAGGGGTGGGCTATTTTGAAAGAGTGAGAAAAATGCAAACGACCTTGACCCAAATTTTCATTGTTCTTGAATCAGGTTCACACGGTTTGTCCGAAAATTGAGACGAAATTTCTCGGAAAGCTCGGAAATTCAAAGGTTTTTTCCGCCCAAGATCAGGTGGTCTCCAAAAAAAAAAAAAAAGGTCTTCACCGAAATTGAGACTGATTTTACGGCCGAAATCGGAAATTCAAAGGTTTTTTCCACCCAAGATCAGGTGGTCTCCAAAAATAAAAATAAAAGGTCTTCACCGAAATCGAGACTGATTTTTCGGCCAAATTCAAAAATCCATACGTTTGAGAGGGGGCTGTTTTCTTATGGGGGGGGCTATTTTCAATTTTTCACAAAAAATCAGCCTCAAAAGCACCAAAAACGTGCGATTTTGCATACTTCACCAGCCAATGGGGGGGCTCGAGCCCCCCCCGCCCCCCCTCTTGGCTACGCTACTGTGCATACATGCATTTTGCACGTAGATTTATAATAGCACATGTCAGTCATGCACATTGTACAGATACAGTATAATGCTTAATAACCCATTGCATGTGTCTATACCTCACTCTAATTAGAAAATCATTCTGTTAGCTTTTGGTTATAAAAGATAAAGTTAGCTGTTTTAATCATGTCAGATTTTTGGACTTGAGTTGGAAAACTTTTTGAGGTAGTAAAAATTTTAGCGTGAGCTAGAAAGAATCTGGAATCTGCCTCGTTCTTGTTCACAAGATGTCAAAGCTGGTTACAATGCTACAAAATATTCGGCTTAATTAAGAGGCGAAAGTTTAGCTTTATTTTGCTCGATAACTAACAAAGGTGGAGTCGAGGTCACAACCTTTGAGGCCACGGCCGAAGACTGGAAAAAAATCCGAAACCAAGGCAAAGTCCCTATGAGTTCTTTGAGCAATTTTAGTGAATTTTTTTTATTTTTTCTTTTCAGAAAAATAGCAATTTTTGTGATTTTATAGAATATCACACTATCAGATTTTCAAAGCAATTTGAAAATAGAAAATACCGTAGTAGTTAGAAAAGCTTTAGTTTTTCCACATTTTCCCAATCTTAATTTTAAGCCAATCTTTTCCTTACGTTTCATTGCATGTGATGTTTCTCCATAGTCTTGCATCTAGTGCCTATCATTGCTATCAATGAATGAGCGCATACGTTTCAGTCGCCAAAAGATACTTTGTAAAATTTAACGTAAGTTATTTACCCACAAAAAGTAACCTGAGAATCCCAGCAGAGCCGTATTAAGGAGGAAAGTATAGAAGCATTTGCCTGGGGCCCACTTTTGAAAGTCTCAAAAAATGCAGAAATGCAAAAATTAGAGCTGTTATTTCGTGTCTCAAAACAAATTCTTCGCAATATTCGCTCGCGTATTTTCAGAACAATAGCTGTCGTTGTCAAATAACGTTTTGTTTGTTATATCAGGGCTATACCACAGGTAACATACTTTAATATATAGGCAATCCTGCTGATGTATTTCATTTCATTATCACGCATATACTTTTTTCTGATTCCACATTCACCTATAGGCAAGGTCATGTTTTAGTATAAGCAACTCAAAAATGTTTGTGTTCGGAACCTTGGAACGATTATTTTGGCCCTGAATGGTTTTAGTGTTTTGCTGTTTGTAACAGCCGCACCAAAAGTATTAGCAGAAATAAAAATAACTATCTACACTGAGTTTTGCTCTCTCATTATTCGATTAGAGCTTTCGCGCAATGCCATTGGAAATAAGGTTTACTATAACTTGGCTACCAGATTATAACCTTATTATTTTTCAAATAAGGAAAGGAAACGAATTGACGAGCCAAATGTTATAGGCGTAGCCAAGGGGGAGCCCACACCCCGAATGAAAATGCTACCAATAGACCGAGTAAGTGGCGCGTCACAATGCCCATTGTCTGGTTGGTGATGGTGGTGGTGGCACTACCCAACCCCTTCCGAGGAATGGGGGCGCGGAGGAACTCCGCGGAGACCCAACAGTCGGGCCACACCCCAAGGTCTGGACCATAGATCGAGAATAGAGAGAAGGAGCCAAAGATAGATTTGCGAAGGGGTTCAGAAGCAGGACAGTTGATTAGGAGATGATTGGGGTCCTGTAGAGCGTGTCCACAGGCACTACAATCAGAATTCTCCTTCCAACTGATCCTGTGAAGATATGAAGATAAAAGAAGACTGTGACCATGGCAGCGAAGACGAGAGAGCTCACTGCGTATGGAGCGAGAAAGAAGGAGTTCCTCCGAAAAGACTTCGGGGACTTGGAAGTTCAGATGGGAGTGAGAGATGTGATGTCTCCAATTGCGGTATTGGGAATAACGGACTTTGGCAATAACTGGGGGGAGAGGGCTTGGGATTGCATCAGTGGGCAGAGAGGTACCAGTTTTGGCAAGTAAATCCGCTTTTTCATTTCCGGGGAGACCTGCGTGTCCGGGGACCCATTGGAAGCTCAAAGTGGTTTTGTTGGAGAGGGAGGAGGCAAGGGACCAAACATTCCAGAGGGACTCAGGCAGGAGATAAGAGGGGGCTGAAGAAAGGATAGAGAGGGCTGATTGGGAGTCGGTTAGGAAAAGGACTGACTGGAATTTGCAGGTCATCAAATGGCTAGTACACTAAGCAAGACCTTACTTGAGGGCAAAGGTTTCAGCTGTGAAGCTGGAGGCAATTGGACCAGAGGAAAAGGATAAGGAATTGGATGTGTTGCATTTGGAGCATGTTGCATACACTCCAGCGCCACCAGGACCAAAAAGGGAGGGGACAGATCCGTCAGTCCATACTTGGATATCAGAGGGGGGAGGGAAGATAGTCTGCTTGAAGCAATTTGGAGTCGGGCTGTACTGCTGCCTGTGCAGTCGGGAATAAAGGGAGAAACAGTGAAGTGGGTTGTGGACCATGGGGGAAAAGGGGGGCAAGTGATCAGAGACTCGCGTGGGGATGGGAGTGGTTGTGTGGCTGAAGAACAGAATGATCTCCAGGAGGGTTTCTTCTTTAGTCGACAGGGAACGTTTTTAATTGCCAAGACATAAGGGCTGGAGAAGTCGGAGGGAAGGCGCAGAGCACGTTCAAAGGAGTAGAGGGTCTGATGCTCTAGAGTCAGCTTGAGAGGAGGGAGTTGGGCCTCGAGAAGGAGTAGTGAGGAGGGGGTGGAAGAGAGGCAACCAGTAATGACCCTGCATGCAGCTCTGTGTAGAACTTCCAGGTGATTAGTTGCAGTGTTGCAGAGGAATGGGAACCATCCAGGAGAGGCATATGTGAGCACCGGACGCACAAAGGCTTTGTAGAGTAGGGAGAGAGATTCTTTTGTGGGACCCCAAGAGGCAGTGGCAATTGAGCGAAGGGCTTTGTGGCGTGGATAGAATTTGGAACACAGGAATTGGACATGGGCCCCAAAGGATAGAGTTCGATCAAAGGTTACTCCAAGGAATTTAGGGGTGGGATTGAACAAAAGAGGGAAGCCCAAGAGGTTCAGTCGGGGTTTGAAAGTGGCTTGATGGGGATCTGTAGAGAAAAAGGAAGACTCACACTTCTTTCGATTGAGTAGAAGTCTCCATAAGTTGGACCATGTTTCTAGGACAGCGAGGGAGAATTGGACAACAGAGGAGGCTTTGAGCGGGTCTGGGGAGGAGGACCAGATGGCCAGATCGTCAGCATACAGGGAGGCATGGGCATCCCGAGGTAAATCCTTAGTGATGTCATCAACAAACAGAATGAAGAGGACTGGACCAAGAACCGAGCGCTGTGGGACCCCACGTCTGATGCGGAAGGAGCGGCTGTGGGAACCACCAACCTGTACTTTAGCTCTACGATCAGAAAGGAAGGAGCGCACCCAGAGAACAAAGCAAGGGGGGAGTTTGAGCGAGAGGAGTTTGTGAAAAAGAGCAGAGTGCCAGACCGAGTCAAAAGCCTTGGAGAAGTCAACAGAAGCCAAAATGGTTCGGTCTGGAAGTTTTTTCTTTTGGAAGCCGTCCCAGATTGATTGAGACAGAGTTAGAATTTGGCCAAGGGATGACCTACCAGGACGAAAGCCGGCCTGGCAAGTGGAGAGGAGATGATTCGATTCAAGGTGAAAAGTTAGGCGAGAAAGAATCAAGCGCTCTGAAAGCTTGGAAATGCAGGAGGTGAGGGAAATGGGGCGGAAAGAGAACGCAGAGGAAGTGGGTTTTCCAGGTTTATGAATGGGGATGATAGTGGTAGGTTTCCAACAAGAGGGAAAGGTGTGAGAGTGCCAGGACCTGTTAAAAAGAGAAAGAAGGAGGAGCTGTGCAGGTTCAGGCAGGTGCTTTAGTAAAGGGTAGGCAATCTGGTCAGGGCCAGACGCAGTGGAAGAGGAGAGATTGCTGATGGCAGTGGAGAGTTCATTCAAAGAGAAGGGGGAGCAGAAAGAATTGTGGAGGGAAGAAGCATACTCACAGCTAGCTTTCCGGAGTTCATTCATGAACTGTCTTTCAGCTTTGCGCGAGGAACAGGGTGTCGCTTGAGATAGATGTGAGCGAAGATAAGAGGCGTAGTGGTTGGCAGTATCAAGAGGGGAAGTGCAATCAGGAAAAGAAGGGTCATGGGAGGAGTTCTTTTTGCCCGAGATGGCATTGAGAAGCCTGAAGACAGCACAAGGATCAGAACGTGGAGACAGGTTAGAACCGGTGGCTTGCCAAGTTGCAGATTTGGCTCTAGAAATGACTGAGGACGCCCTACGAGAAGCGTCTATGTATCTGAGGCGGTGCAACTCAGATCGGTGTGCTACGGAGCGGGCCCTCCGTCGTTCCCGCACTGCAGATTCCGCTTCCTGGGACCACCAGGCTTTGGGGGAACGACCAAGGCGGCCAAAGGGGATAGAGGCCTTGGCAGCTTCGACTAAGAAGAGGGAAAAGGAGTGGGCAGCCTGGTGGATGTTGAGTGCATCAAAATCAAGAGAGGGAAGGTGCTCAGCAATATAAGATTGGTAAACATCCCAACTAGCCTTTTTGTAGTTGAATTTGGGAGGACGAGTGTTTGGGTGACGAACTGGAGAGAGGGGGAGGACAATTTCAATGGGGAGATGGTCCGAGCCAAGGCCAGAAAGAGTGCGCCACTCGCAGTAGGGAGCGATAGACGCAAGAGCTAACGAGATATCAGGGGAAGAACGGCTCCCAGTGGAATGGTGAAGGAGCGTGGGAGAGGCGGGGTCGTTCAGAATTTCCAGACCGGAGGAAGTGATCCGGCGAAACAGGTCATTTCCGAGCGGGTTTGGGGGAATGAGTCTGTCCCATGTTGGGTGGTGAGCATTGAAGTCTCCGAGGATAAAATTGTCAGGGGAGTTAGGAAGGATGTCAGGATAGAAGGTCCTGGTGCGAGAGTCAGAAGGAGTGTTTCTGATGGGAGGGGAGTAGAGGTTAAGAAATTGAAGAGGAGAGTGGTTGGAGAGAAGGACTTTAACACAGGTGTAGTCTGAGTAGGGGTCCTGGGAAGACAGAGAGGAGACAGAAACAGGAGAGAAAGCCAGGTCAGAGTGGATGAGAGTGAGGACACCACCACCAGTGTTATGAGTACTGGAGGAAACAGGGACTTGTCTACCGAATGTCCGGTCAGTGCGGAGGGTATAATAACCAGGGATTTGAAACTTTTTGTTTGAGGAAAGATGTGTTTGCTGGAGGAAAATGAGGTCATAGTGGTTGCCAGAGAGAAAAGCGATCAGTTCGGCACGGCGGGAGGAGGAAAGACCGCCGGTATTCCATTGAAGAATTCGGAGATTTTGTGAAAGGCGTGGATTTCCTTGAGGGTGGGGTGGCAAGTTATGGACCGGCTGTGAACCTGTGGGCGGTGGTGATGAGGCAGGAAAGGTAAAGGCGGAAGGAGAGTAGGTGTTAAGGAGGGGAGGATGTGAGGGGAGAGGCAGAGATGAATCCCTGAGATCTGAGCAAGCAAGTGGAGCGGGTGTGGGTGGGGGCGGAGCTGGAGAGAAGGGGCGGGGGACGCTGGCCGGAGGGTGGGGGAGGCAAGATCTCCATTAAGACAGGCAGGGCAATTCCAACCCATGGGGGAGCCGGCCGCGCAGATTTTGCGAAAGTCAGCCCGAGTCAAAGAGGAGCAGGAGAAGTGCACCCACTTGGAGCAGGTGGAGCACTTTAAAGAATCCTTACCAACCTCGAGAGAGCAAATGGAGCAAGGGTAACGTGGGGGGCCCCGAGGTGGACGTGATTGGTAAAAGCCAGGCGGTAGTGGGGGGAACCCTGGGGTAGGGGTGGAGGGGACGCAGGCGGCATAACAAGGAGACTGGTCTGAGTGGGGAAGCCAGTTGTGTTTTGGGGATGGCACGCTGGGCATCGCCAGTTGACTGCAGTGCCAGTTGCACAGATTGTGCGAAAGTCAGCACGGGTGAGGGAGGAGCAAAGAAAATGCACCCACTTAAGGCAAGCAGAGCATTGAAGAGAATCTCTGCCCACATCTAGATGGCAGATGGAGCAGGGGTACCTGGGGTGAGGATGGTTGCTGATGGGGCCTGGGTTAGGGTGGACATTGCCACTAATAAGGAGCAATACCAGGATAAGGAAGGGGGTCCGGTCAATAAGAAGAAGAAGGAGCCGCCCAGTTGTGACCGGTCAACGGGCGGCCCAGCAAAAAACAGTTTGAGACAATGGGGGCGACCTTTCGGTCGAGCCCCTCGGGAGATCTGTCCTGCCATTTCGACCCGTCCCCATTGGGGAGGGGACTGCACCACCACGTTGAGGTGGCAGGACGTTGGTGCAGCCATTGTCTGTCTGATTGTCTGTCTGGTTCGTACTGCAGATCGTAGTAAATATCGCCCATTTAAATCAATGGTAAAATTCTTACATACACGCAACTTCAAACAAATGCTGTAGGCTAGTGGGCGGCATTTTTTGTTTGATTTTTCCCTTATTTGAAGGACCAAAGCTTCGAGCAGATTATTTCCGTGGTCAAAAGTTTTTATAAATGTGTATCAAACACATTTTAAAAAGGGTACTATTATGACAGAATAGCGTTTTAACGCCTATTTAATGGCATTTGATATTTCTGAGCAGAGTTGCGATCGGCATATAGGATGAAAGAGTAAAATGGTATTGTGTTTCGCACCAGGATGCGACAATTCAAGCGAAAAGAGTAGTAGCAAATTCTACCGATTTCCTAAGAATAGCAACTTGGCTTCAAAATGGGAATCACGCTGCAGGTAAGCTTGTTTTATATTTCGTTTTATATATCTCGTTTGCTGATATATTGTCAAATAAATCAATCTAATAGCTTTTTTGGCGTCGCATTCGTCCCGCTCTCGAAAATTTTGGATACGTTTGTTTAAAAATGGTGACTTTAATTGAAATCTTGGTCCAAAATTTCACAATAATTTTTGTTTTGGTTTTACTTTGGCATCTTTTTTTCTGAAGGTTGTAATCTTTTAGAGCAAGTAAAGGTTGTAATCTTTTAGAGCAAATAAAATTTGCTTTAACTGCTTTAATTGTTTAGTTCTCGTTCAAAGTTGCGTTCCTGAATTCTTGGATAAGATACTTTGCAAGTTTTATCTTCACACTTTAGAATCGAACAAGCAATACATCAAAGTTGAAAAGCAAAAATGGAAAATTCAACGGAAAACACTCATTTCTCTTACTTTCAGCGTTTGCGCTGCCTCGTGGCGGAGTGTGATTGAAGGAAGAAAGAATTGTTATAATAGCAATTTTTTGTCTAAAAAGCCCTTTTCTCTACTGTATATCGTAAGTGACATTTCTATGGGGCTGGATGTAGGGGAAATTAGCTCTCCTAGACCTTACCCCTGCAGGCCCAGCCGTGCTTACCGTATACGCCTGTATTTGCAACTTTAATTTGCATTCACAAAGTAGTACAAAATCATTTACTTTGCTTTGACCTTTCTACACTATGAGCTGTAGCCTTCATTCATTTCTAAAATTGTCGTTGACCTTTTTTTGGTCTTTAAAATGAATCTAATACGCATCTATAAAAACTTTTGATTTCTGAAATAACCTGAAATGGAATCAAGAAGCTTTGGCCCTTCAAGTAAAGGTAAAATCAAACAAAAAATGCGGCCTGCTAACCCATAGTATTTGTTTGAAGGTGCGTGTATGTAAGAATCATACTGCAACATCTTGACGTCCTGATGTTGCAGTTTTGATTTCCGTGGTCACGCAGAGGGGAGTCCTTGTAGTAAGGATAGCCTATGGCTGTCCTTACTACAAGGATCCAGCGATTTTTCACTTGTTTCTAAAGTACCACAAGTGAAAAATCGTTTATTCCCTACTAAGCATCTGCCTCTCTGCAATCCATTAAGGTTTGCCAGTTAGGCCAAGATGTTTGTTCAGCTGGAAATACCTTTGAAAAGATAGCTGAGGGCTGCCGATGAGAGCTAAAAGCTCGAAACAGCGCTGTCCAGCTCTGTGCGTAAGAATCATACTATTGATTTAAATGGGCAAAATTCATTACGATCTGCAGTGCGAACCAGGGGCGACATGACAGAACGTGCTAGCGAGCTCGTAAAGGCCATTCTCGCTCGCTAAAAAGCACTAACGAGCAAAAAATCTTCGTAGACTAACTGCCATTTCTGAGCCGTCTCGCCCAGCACACGTTAAAACGGCTGCTCGAATTTCTTTGCGAGATGTTTGTAACTTGTGTTAGTACCAGAGTGCGTAATAAATACCTCATTGTGACATCAGATGCATTTCTACTTCAAAATAATGCGTTCAAGCGTATTGTATGTACTGCATTGTTATGGAAAAAGATACTTTAAGCTAAGCATGATTAATCTACGCAAGCAAATTCTTCAACTGATAACAATTAGTAAATGAACGACAGAATTTAATTATATTTTTGAATCAATGTAAAATAAGAACAACTTTTTCTATACTATAATTTTTTTAACCTTTAACAAGTCGAAATGGGTCATTTTGACCCATGAAGGTACACTTTTTGCTGTAATTATGTCGCTGTTGCTGGAAATTGCCTATTCTTTCTGGTAACTGACTTTTTTGGAGGGATAAAGTTGTGATAGGGTTGGTAAGCTTTTTGGGTTAGTGGTTGCCTGGTGAGCAGGGATTTGTTTTTCATTTGGGTCATTTTGACCCGATTCGACACTTAATGTTACATTAATCGTTTTTCAGTGTTTTTAGATTTTATGCTTTAAAATGGCTACTAAACGTATAATAGATGTGTTGGAGGCTTTGGAGCATGATTCAGATGAATCTGATGTCGAAATCGAATATAGTGATTCTGAATGCGAGGAAGAAGTGGTTGAGAAAAGTGAGCATGATTCCGAATCCGAGCAAGAGGGATCGCTTTCCGATGAAAATAACGAAAGTGATGTTGATGAAGATTTGAAGAACGCATTTTACTTGCGAAGTCAGGAATTGAATGGAAAGAAACTCCCTTTCGGGCCAATGTGCGGCGTAGCTCCAGAAACATTGTAACAGAAAAATCTGGTCCACTTGGTGCTGCAAAAAACTGTAAAACTCCTTTAGACATATTCAGCCTCTTTATGCCCCCATCTTTAATAACTAAAATTACTGATCATACAAATCAAAAAATTGAGAAGATCAAGGAACGGTATGGGTCCAGTAATGATGCTGCTAAAACAACTAATTCAGAACTTTTGGCTGTTTTGGGAATTTTAATTATTTCTGGAGCACAGCAAGCCTCTCGTCATGACATTCAAGACCTCTGGAAATCCGATGGAACTGGAATGGACTTGTTGCGATCTGTAATGTCTTATAAGCGCTTCAAATTTATGTTGTGTCAAATGCGTTTTGATGATAGCACTACAAGAGAAGAGAGGCGCTCTACCGATCGTCTGGCTCCAATTCGAGATATTTTTGAAAGCGTGGTAGCCTCTTTCCGTCAAATGTACAGTCCTACAGAGTTTGTGACCCTTGATGAAGCTCTGGAACCCTTTAGAGGCAGGTGTGGATTTGCTCAATACCTGCCAAAGAAACCAGCTAAATATGGTTTAAAGCTACAGTGTTTATGTGACATCAATACGAATTACACATGCAACATGGAAGTGTATGCTGGAAAACAACCAGATGGTCCCTTCCAGCTTTCAAATAAACCGCATGACATCACAATGTGTCTGACTGCACCCATCTTTGGTACCGGCCGCAACTTGACGACAGACAATTGGTATACAAGTGTCCCACTGGCTGAAGATCTCTTGAAAAATAAAATAACTCTCGTTGGAACAATGAAGAAAAACAAACCGGATATTCCACCAGAAATGAGACCGCAGAAAGATCGGGAAGTTTTCACCTCTAAATTTGGATTCCGAAAAGATATGATGATAGCTTCCTATGTACCAAAACAAAAAAAGGCAGTTATTATGCTATCCACAATGCATTCGGATGCAAGCATCGACGAAACGACTGGAGACAAGCAAAAGCATTCAGTTGTGACATTTTACAATTCCACTAAAGGTGGTGTGGACACCGCAGACAAAAAATGCGCGGCTACATCTTGCTCCAGACGCACAAATCGCTGGACGATGTCTTTATTCTATTCTCTCATCAACAAAGTTTGCTTGAATTCGTTCGTGATATACGTTTGGAATAACGAAACGGATGGCCTACGATTACGGCGAGAATTTTTGAGATCCCTTTGAAAAGAGCTTTTGCGAAAACAACTTGAAATACGCTTTCAAAACAGAACTGGAATACAGAGGGGTTTGCAAAACACTATTGCGATCTGTGCAGCGACCTGTGCAGTTACGATGATCACTGAGCCTGATTGTTCTGAGGAAAGTGCTCCTAAACGTGTACGAAGGGTTCGATGTGCATTCTGCAAAGACAGAAAGACAAATACCTACTGCTTCCAATGTTCAAAGCCAGTCTGCAAGCAACACATGGGACCACCAACTTGCAAGAACTGCATTGAGTAAAGTACGTCATACCATAAACTATCATGAAAATTGTCATGATAAGTATTTATTTTTCTTGTGTATTTCATAAAAACTTTCTCTTCAATACAATATTGCTGTTTTAACGAATGCTATTTGATGCAGGGTTAAGATAGAAAGCTAAGGGTCAAAATGACCCATTTCGACTTTTAGTGTGAGAAAAATATTTCGACTTGTTAAAGGTTAATGAAGTAAAGCGCCCATGAGGTTGTTGGTGGGTAAACTCATATGTTAACAGTAACTCTAGGTCTTAAGGTTTCAAAATTTTTCAAAAGTGAGCAAGTCGAAGTACACTCTTCCTTTTTAGAACCGGTAAATCTTGAGTTTAGACTGGCTGCTTTTAATTTTTTGCCAATATTCAGTCTCATTTGTTCTTGATTTTGTAAAAATTTTGAGTGCATCAATGTCAATTTCAGCGGGCATGTTTGAAACACTGTTTAATTCCTATAGCTCTGTCTGCTTAAGACTTAAGTGAAGGCTTTTTTCTTGCTTTTGCAGCATCGTAAAATTGCAAAAGCAAGCTTGTTTCACGTTGAACAACTGCCGATAAAATTTCTCAATTGCTTGCGCAGAGCGACAGAGCTTTATAACCTTGAACAGTTGCAATTTTGCTGGCAAACACAAGAAAATCACTGAAATTTTATCGTTTTGAATCAGCACGAATTTTAGTTTCTTTGATTAGTTTGAATTTTTTGTTTGTATTTTGGTTTGTTTTGCTGCCGAGGCTGGCAGTGTTTTTAATTTTTTCTTAAATTTTGAGCAAAAATGAGCCTCGTGTTTTAGAAAATCGTTCTTATAAAAGGAGTGTGTTACTATTTTTGTCAACTTGCACTACTTGGCATTTCTTTATCAATCGAAACAGCAAATGGTTCTCAATGCAATTCGCTTTTTTTTATCAGTCTAATAGCAAACATGGCGACGATTTGAATTAATTTTCAGCAAAAATTCGCATGAGTTAGAAGTTTTCAACATTTCGCCATTAAATTTCTGAACCAAAAAGATTTCTCGCACGCTTAAACAGTCCAGTACTTGAGGGCCATCTTTCGGAGAAAAGGGGTACACGTTTGATTTTTGGATATGTTGGACCTTGTGACACAACTTTCAATTTTGTGGGTGCCGCGATTTTTTGGAGCACATGATCCCCCCAAAATGGGGGATTCCCTCCCCGGTCATCTTTTCACATATTTTTATAAATATATAGGTCGATATGATCAATATTTTACATGGTTTGTTTATAATAGCAAGAAAACAATCAAAGTCAAAATTAAATATTAAGCAGTTGTTGTGATGACGTCATCATTACGTCATTAAATGCCTATTTTGGTTCAATTTTGCGTTATTTTTATATTTTTTATCTTGTAAACTTGTTTTAAAATCTGAATAAAATATTATGCTAAAAATTATGGCTTTAAAATTTGTTCATCATGATGATGTCATCTTGACACTTCAAATGACGTCATAGGTATAGACATGCGAACTATAGTTAAGCGAAAAAGGGCAATAAAAGCAAAAACGAACCATAATACTCAGATTACTGTATCTATATGAAAGCAAGATAGGACGCTGTTTTGCATTAAAACGTCCAAGGTACAGTGATATCATGTGAGCAATATTAAAAACATTAAGGTTCATAAGCTGACGTCACTACACCACAGCAATGAAATAAAATCTGGTTTTACAAACTTTACATTCAAATACAAAATAAACTGATGCAACCCGGATATATTTTCGAGACACACCAATATAGAGTTACTGTTTCCAAAGTCTCATTGCGGATCACATTGTGAATAAGTCGGTTCAATGCTTATCTTCAAAGCACTGACATGGAAGAGAAACATTAATAAGTTAAAATCGGTACTGGCTGAGAATTTATAAAAGCTAGTTAGAACTTAATGGGTACCAAAAATACTTGCTTACATTGATATCTCAATTCCTTTTACAATATTTATTAGCTACGCAATACGCACATTTTATGATAATTTGCTGGTGTCACATACAGCAAAGTGGCTGATTGAGCTGCAGCCGGAGCAGCATTTTCACCGCCTGCGAATACAGTCATCACACTTAGGCTCCATTCTCATCTAAGCCACATACTCGCAATATTGTATCCTTGAAAAATACTTTATTACTGTTTCTTGTGACCCTGCAAGTAACAACTTCAATTTGGGAATAAATCAAAGCCCAGAGAGTGAGAGAGTGTACTGGAAGCTCGGGTAACTCACAATCCCGGTGGGTTCTTCTTACATAACAGCCCAACAGAATTTTCAAAGAAACAAAACGATTAAACAATTAGGCTTAATAAAATTAGTGCTTGTTTAAATCTGTCATACACACAGTATAACAATCAAAAACATTCTTCACGAAAGACGTTCAAGATGTAAAAAAATGTTAATGACTTCCGTCGTTATTTCAACTGCATTAAAACAATCAAATCAAAAGTAATTATTGCAACGCTTCGAGAAAGTCGAATACGTTCCTTAGAGAAGGTGCTGCCTCCATTGCATCAGACCGAGCATCAACAGTATTGCAGTTTTCATAGTTACAAGAACATAATCCTGTGCATTTGATACGTCTACTTTTGCATGCACAACAAAATGAGCGAAAGGACTTGCAGTTGCAATGAGACGTAAGTACGTTTACGGACGTGACCGGTGCTTCAGTAGTCCAAATTGGTTTCAGCTCGCCACTTTCTGTCAGCTCCCATCCCCAATCTAACGGCGAAGGCAAATTTTGCTTCCTTTTTAGGCAACTTATCCACACTTCGGCTTGTGGATCTTCGAGTATGCTGATTAAGGGCATTGGAAGTTGGTGGTAATTTATCAAACGAATTATCGCTGGCGTACAACTGGTCGCGACATTCGTCAATGTCGTTGGCGACACGCTTTTTGGCATGCAATGCCACAACAAATTCTTGCAATTGATAGGTTGAGGTAAACGAACCGGCCAAATTCAAGGAGGTAAACATTTGGCAAAAATTTTCAACATTTTGCATCCAGCAAGTCCATGCCTTCTTTTTAGCAATACCAAGCATTGATGATACTGTATCACAACCTGTCAGCGCATGAAATAAAGGTAAACTGGGAGCTATAATGTCACAATGAGGCATTGCTGAAACAACTTGGTGTAGTGGTATAAAGCGAGTTCTTGACCCACAGCCAAACTCAATCCATAACCATTCAATTCCCAAATTATTAAAACAGAAAATCGCAATAATCACCACATCAGTGTCAACCGTTTTAATTATTGCATTGGATCTAGCGTGCTGTACAGTGTACATGCAGGAACAAACGAGTGTCCGCTTCTTCATGATCGCAAGGTGAAATATCAGACACATATTTGTCGGGAGTGTGGCCGAATGGGTAAAGCCGTCGTTGTTACGACGACCCAGATCGAATGATCCGGGTTCAATCCGAACCCTAGTCACGTTGCAACATCTTGACGTCCTTCGTGGTCGACTCCTGGGAAGCCATGTCAACTTCCACTGGCAGTTAGGTGGCCAGAACAACCACCAACCCTGCAGCTCCAATGATATTTCACATTGTAGCTCAAGTCAATTAAGCACAGAGCTGGACAGCGCTGTTTCGAGCTTTTAGCTCTCATCGGCAGCCCTCAGCTATCTTTTCAAAGGTATTCCCAGCTGAACAAACATCATGGCCTAAGCATCTGCCTCTCTGCAAGCCATTAAGGTTTGCCAGTTAGGCCATGATGTTTGTTCAGCTGCGAATACCTTTGAAAAGATAGCTGAGGGCTGCCGATGAGAGCTAAAAGCTCGAAACAGCGCTGTCCAGCTCTGTGCCTAGTCTCGTTGTTGCGTCCTTAGATAAGACGCTTTACGAGGATTATCTCTGCTTGGTGGCTTCGAACAAGCAGCAAATTCAGTGGACAAGAACTCAAAGAAATCCACAGGAACATTGGATCATCGGAAACTCCTAAGCGGGTGCGGATTCCTCCAATCACGAAGTAGTCGTGGTAATGAAAAGTGTGCGGATCGTCCAACAAGTTAGCGTCTGACGCTGTCCGGTGACAGGAGGATAAACATGCGCTACAACAACAACAACATCCAGAAGGTCCGTGTTGCTAAGAGCAACGTCCAAAGATGTAACTACTATAGTGGCAATGTTGGCAGAAATTGATGTAATGATGGCGTCCGCAATCATTTGAAACAGCGTTGATTTATTTTCTCCATTTCGTAAAAACTTCGACCAACCACACTGCGAAGGAAGAAAAGCCTGTTTTGAAACTTCAACCCTGTAACCAATACCGCGTTTGTCTCTTGTGGAACCTTTGATACTCTTCTCAAGGTAAACGTCGAAAACAATATCAATGCGCTTGTAAAAAGTAGCTTTTCTTAAAACATATGGGGTTACAATATTTGAAATATATTCTTCAAAGGGTGTGATATTCCCTTCTGGCTTTAGCGTCTGAATTAGTGCTGAGCCATCGATGACATAAGTATCCGCTACTGGAGGTTGATATATGGGTGGCCCATGTTTCTCAACAATAGGGAGAAGAGCAGATTTCGTTGTCGACCTTATGCAGACATTGCACGACAACGAGGCAGGATACGGTTCAGTTCCATGCTTGAAGAAAAGTTTCAAAGCTTCTGTCCCTCGAATGTAACTCGAAATAAAGACCGTTTGCACTAAAGAAGCATTACGCTTAGACAATGTTATGAATGGCTTGGCGTTGTCCTCAGATTTTCGAAGCTTCCCAAACAAGTCCAATGGGGTTTTAATGATTGGTTCCCAAAATGACTGAGTTTTATTCACAAACACAGAAGAAACAAATGATTTGTACTTAGCTGCTGCAGTATGACGAAGTTGTAAAAGCTATTGAACACCTTCATTATCTGCTACTTCTCGTGTACACACGGTTACAAGTTGCTTGGAATTTTCTTCAAAAGGGTTGCCGCGGTCTTCAAATGCCTGCACCAAGCAGTCGAGTTCTTCGCGAAATCTGCCTTGGAAGCTTTTTCCTTCTTCATCATGTAACCAACTAAGCTTGTCATGCCAAATTCTTCATGGAAATCTCTCGTCAATTCGAAAAGTTTAGGTTGCGTTACTAACCACCTTCTCAAGGCTTCATCTTTTTGAAACAACTTAATGGTTCCTCCTTTTCCTTTGAGAGTGGCATTGCACTGTTCATGATTTTGATCCAGCGCTATGGCAGAAAATCGATTACGAGATTTTGTCACAACAAAGTTGCCTTGAGCAAACTCCAATTAAATCAGAGCCACTTTCTTCTAAAGTTTCGATATCACGAATATGCACCGAGGCCCAACGTGCATAAAGATGGTGATTCAAAGCGAAGAACCAAGGGCAGAGGATTTTCAAGCTTTTGACATACATCTTCCAATTACGAGTTCGGATGGCCTAATGAAAGTTAGTACAATAGCTTCCAATTCTTGAACTAAATTCCAATAAAAAAAACATTGGAGACGACTGCAACATCTCATTGACCCAAGTCCCTTACGGTCGGCTTCGCACATCTTGCAACCTTGAATATTACGTATTTTTGCGCACAATGTAGCTCATGCAGCCTACTGTATAGCTAAAGTATATATATCATCTTGCAACTATACTTTTCTAAAATGTGGAAATACAGTACATCACATCTAAAGAAAATAATTGTTAGTTTTAGTTTGTTATACTTGTGATGGCAGAAATATATAATTCTACCTTCGAATGCTTGAACTTAAGACAAGACGACACCATTAGAGTACCCGAGGACCATACTTCTGCCTTTTTGGCAGCCTTACTGCATTGTGAATAAAGTTAGGTTTATAGTAAATGGAAAATAAAAGTGATTTAAAACCGCTATAATGGCATTATATTTATGTTTAAACCAATCAGTGTACCAGAATGCGTGATGGAGATACGTTGCATTTTGTGTTAAAATCTATACAGAAGAAAGTTGTTATTAGAATTTAACGTTATTGATGATGTCATCATGACGTCACTAATGTAAGCTATGCTGCATGCTTGCATCTTGTTTCAAAAAACGACAGTAAGTGCCATAATTTGTTCTAGAGAACTTTGTACAAAAAAACAGACGACCAAAAATGGAAAAAATCACAAAAATAAGAAACAAAAATTGTTGTTGATGACGTGATCGTGACGTCATCAATCACGTAATTTGTTTTCACACTGCAACGGAGTTGTGTTCTTGATATAATAGCTGTAACATAAAAAATAATAACCACACTGACACAAAAATGCGTGATAATAGAATAAACATGATTTGAGGGGAATCCCCCAATTTGGGGGGATCATGTGCTCCAAAAAGTCGCGGCACCCACTAAAATTGAAGATGGGTTCAATAGCTGCAACATATCCAAAAATCAAACGTGTACCCCTTTTCTCCGAAACCTTTCGATATTTTGCCCTAAGGTACTGGACTAATAGGCTACCGCTGCACTGGGCTATTGTTGACATCAATGCACAGATTCCTACCCTACTTCATGCTCGGAACAGTAGGCTATTCAAGACACCGTCCTCTAGTATCACACGAATACGAACTCGGTTCCAACCACAAGGTGGAGCAGAAGCCCGTTAGATCTGATATGTGCTGGATCAAAAGAGAAAAGATCTCGAAACTGGAAAACGATTAGAATATGTAAAACACATCAACATTACCGGTATAGAATAAATACGACGATTTCGAAACATCCGCTATATGTGAGTGATCCGGTAATGAGTTAAAAGCGAGGGTTGATTTGCAGATTAAATTTTGTTTTATTCACAGATGAAGGGGCTTGACCTCAGTTATAACCGAGAAATCAGCGACGTTGGGGGGACCAAGTTGTTGGACTGCCTCAACAACGTGAAGGAGTTGTGGTTACTTAGGTGCAACGTCTCACGTGGAATGGAGAGGAAATTGAAGGAACGAGGAAGGGAAGTGGGATGCTTTGTTGATCTTTGGTAACATCTCGACCACCTACTCGACAACGTAAAGTATGACGTCATAGACAAGAATGCAACTTGCATCATAGTCAATTGATTTCGCTCCAAACTACAAACGTCACATTGATACATTTTATTACGTCACAGACAGTAGATTATTGTTTCCACGACAACAGATATCAAGCAAATATTTTGATTTGGCGCAAAGTTTTGTTGCAACTTGGGGTTGTTTATTTTTACAAACTGCTGGTGCCTGTAAGTTTTTATTCGTATTATGCAGGCGTCGGTTAAAAAGTGAACGGAATAAGAAAATGAATTCCAAATATTTCGTTCGAATGTTAAAATAAGATTAGCGATTTTGTGTAAACTCGAATATGGCCAGTAGCGTAGCCATTGGCCTGAAAGGTATGCAAAATAGCACGTTTTTAGTGCTTTTGAGGCCAATTTTTGGTCGAAAATTAAAAACAGCCTCCCCCCCATAGGCATTTGGGAGGTGAAGTTGTGAAGGACATGCCGTTATTTGGACCAGAATAGCGGAGTTTTTGGCACTTGAGCTCACCCAAAGTCGGTGAAGACCATTTTTTTTTGGAGATCACCTGGCTTTGGCCGGAAAAACCCCTTGAAATTGTGATTTCGGCCAAAACAAGCCTTTAAATTTTGGCGAAGATCTTTTTTTTCTTTTTTTTGGAGATCACCTAATTTTTACCAAACAATTGCCTCAATTCAATTCAAGACTAATGAAAATTTGGGTCAAGTTCGTTTACGGTTGAATCAAACTTCAAAAAAAGCCCCCCCATCCTTTACGAAATCCTGGCTACGCGCCGGAATATGGCGGCAGTAATTCGCTTGAAGACAGAAAAATAAAAAGTAGAACCTGGCCACGCAATCTCGATTTTTTCAGTGTGAATTTGCGTCTAATTCTTTTTTGTTTGCAGATTGATGCATCCACTGAGATATTTCATGGAGGAGGAATCTCACCGGCAAAATCAATCGCATTTTCAATTTCATATAAATAAATTAAGCGCATTTTTGTCGTTTGAAAATTCAAGGCCGTTAAGACTTGAACTCCTCATAATTCAGCATTCGGAGTTGATCAGCTAAATAAAGTACCGTTCTTCCATAATGGCGGTATCATCACTGATAAAAAAGTTACCTTGTAAATTTTGCAGATGATGAAACCGCCTTAGAGCTAGAATGCTGTCAAAAACAAGAATCTGCAATTTAAAAAATGTCCGCAAATGAAACGAGATTATCGGTATCAGAATATCCGTATTATATTACGGTTACCAGTAACCGATCAGTGGTCGAGTGGATAGAGCGTTTGCTCCCGAAACTGTAGATTCTGGTTTTATTCCCCGTCAAGTCAAAGACTAAAAATCGATATTCCCTGCTTTCCCTGTTTGACGTTCAGCAATAATAGAGAAGTGTGAAGCCTCCACCTAATGTGGTGGGCAGGTGGCCTAACTCGAAGACAGCGAAAGCTTTTTTGCTTTCCCCTGAGATGATTTAACAACAATGCATTAATGTAAGTAACTAGCAGTAAATGATATGCATTAAAACCCGGTTGCCTAAAGCTGACTCAGTTGCGCCACCATGAGCTTGAAGGCTGAAAGCCAAACCTCGTAATTCGCTTTATTGGAGTTATGTTTCGAAAAAGTTAACGAAAACCTACGCGATGAGGTAAGTAAAAGTTTCGAAATGTACTTCGACATTACGCGATAGAACTATGAAGTTGAGTAGCGGAGGGGTTGAGTCAGTGCCGTCGCTACGGGGGGGCCAGGGTGGCCGTGCCCCCCCTAACCACTGCTTGTGCCCCCCATTTTGGTTTACTCAAAGTACTGTTGGAACATCACGTAACGACAAGACAACAGACAATAATGGAAAAAAGAATAATTACGTTCAAACATAATTCTCCCTCGACGTTTTCTCAATTCTTTGCGAAATTGCTGGCTACCAACCGCTGTAGGCATCTGACACAATAATCCATCTTATTAACATGCCTTTACGGATGTGTCTCGGAAGAGAGACGTAAGCCTTCAGAATCGTTACCGGCAGTTTGCTAGTAATTACGACATGAAACAATACGTGAAAACATTTTTTCAAAGACCATCTGTTTTGATTTTTAGAGCACACTTCAGATTTTAGATCGCAGTCAGTGGCACAACCTGGGTGAAGGGGCTTGGGCCCTCTTAGCAGAAAATTTAACCTCAACAGATTAGCGTTTAAACGAAGTAAGGGGGGGGGGGGGATGAAGAGGATAAGTAATTTAATTGTTTGAAATGATTTTTGAATTTTAACAATTTAGTTATTCAAATGGCTTCAAAAAATGCGAAATGTGAGTAAAATGGCGTTAAAATTGCAATTTTTTTGCTTTAAAATTACAAAAATTGCCCAGCGGCTGGAGGCTCCCCCCAGACCCCCGTCCACAGTCACTACGTTTCTATACATTTAGTGGCTATGCTAGGTCAGTGACACGCTTAAATTGCACCAGTTTCTTTAGCACGGGGCCTAAATCAGGCAAGTTTTGTGCGAAAAAAACAACTTTTGGTTCAACCCCCTTGGCAAAATCCTGGTTGCGTTTCTGGTAGCATTCACTGCTGTAGAAAGGTTTTTAAGCTACATTAGAAACGCTGTCGGCCTCATAGTTTTTCTAGACATGAATGCAGAATTTTTAAAATTGCGCATACTTGAAGCAGTGCAAAATCTGAAAATGCATTTTTTCCACGCAAAAGTTCAGTTTAGTTTAGTGCCCCCACAATTTCGGCCAGTGCCCCCTCATTTTTTTCGCTCTGACGACGGCACTGGATGGAGTGGAGCAGTGGTTGTGGAAGGTAGCTATTTAGAGATGGCACTTCACCCCACATAGCGATTGCAATAAGCTGCCTGTGTTGTTTTTGAGAAAGAAACATAGTTTTATGGACGAACGCACTCATGAAATTTGCAACCGCTGAGAGAATCGAATCCTTAACTCGAATTAAAAAATGTCCGCAAATGAAACGAGATTACCGGTATAAGGTCATCCGTATAGTATCAAAATTGCCAACAACCGGTCAGTGGTCGAGTGGATAGACCCGGTCGCATTTTAGCGAAGTGTACCTTTGTATTTACAATCTATCGCTACTTTCTCATTAACTCAAGTTAAATTTGGAACTAATTATTCGAGAGCGTCGCCTCTGTGATATAGTAATCAGGGCACGTGTCGGGAAAGTCTCGGGTTGAATGACCAAATTGAGGCCGAAATTTTCTTATGCGCGTTTTTCATGTAATTTTGAGGTAAAATTTAACGTCTTATTCTGATATGTTTTAGTCCCAGTACGTGGAATTAGTTCTTGTTTTATTTTATTATTTTTGTTCATTCGATCGTCAGTATAGGCGTACCTAGCTAACCGAGCTGGTAAAATGTGGTTCATTGTTTCCTCGATTTTCTTGTCTAATTTTCTCAAAACAATTGCGTCCAAAGCTGTAAAAATACGTTAACGTGGCCTAAGTTTTGCACTAATGCATCATATTTCCGAACATTTTTTTTGTTTGGATACAAAAAAACCCTGATTCGCTGACAAAAATCGGCCAAGTGGGAACACTAAGAATCATATACAGCTACGTAGATTAACTTTGATCGGCGGATTATCAATTTTCTCTTTTTTCATCGCTAAACTTCTTAGACTAAGATATGGACTGAATTTGTAAGTCCAGAGAGGAGAAAGGCAAATTGTAAATTATTTTATACTCTATAGTAATCTGGGCCCATATGACAGAAATTTCCTTGTTCGCTTTAATTAACGAGTTTTTTTAAGAGGCGCTACCGAACGAAATACTCACTAAACGTTAGAGGTCATTTTTTCACATGTATGTAAAGCCTTGCGAAATCCGCCACGTCATTCTTTCTCGCTAACTTGCTTTGAGCGATTGCGGAAAGCAGTTCGAGTAAAAAAACGTCACATTTTCCTCGCCAACTTAAAGAGGATCTTGAAGCACTCTTTAAGCGTGCGAGAAATCTTTTTGGTGCAGAAATTTATTGGCGAAATGTTGAAAACTTCTTACCAAAGCAAATTTTTGCTGAAAATTAATTAAAATCGTCGCCATGTTTGCTATCAAGACTGCTAAAAAAAGCGAATTGCATTGAGAACCACTTGCTGTATAGACTGATAAAAAAATGTTAAGCAGTGCCAGTTGACAAAAATAGCAATATACTCCGTTTATAAGAATGATTTTGTAAAACACGAGGCTCATTTTTGCTCAAAATTTAAGAAAAAATTAAAAATAATGCCAGCCTCGGCAGCAAAATAAACCAAAAACAAACAGAAAAAAATCAAACTATTCAAAGAAATTAAAATTTGTTCTGATTTAAAGCGATAACATTTCAGTGTTTTTTTTGTATTTGCAAGCAAAATTGCAACTATTCTAGATTATAAAGCTACGCTGCTCTGCGCAAGCGATTGAGAATTTTTTTGGCAGTTGTTCAACGTGAAACAAGCTTGCTTTTTCGCTTTTGCAATTTTACGATGCTGCAAAAGCGAGAAAAAGCCTTCAATTAAGCAGACAGAGCAATAAGAATTAAAAAGTGTTTTAAACAAGCCCGCTAAAATTGACATCGATGCTCTCAAAAGTTTAACAAAATCAAGAACAAATGAGACTGAATATATCGGCAAAAACTTGAAAACAGCCAGTCTCAACTCAAGATTTACCGGTTTAAAAAGAAAGAGTGTACTTCGACTTGCTCACTTTTGAAAAATTTTGAAACCTAAAGTCTTTACCTAGAGTTACTGTTAACATATGAGTTTACCCACCAACAACCTCAAGGGCGCTTTACGTCGTTTAAAAAAATTGTAGTTTGAAAAAAGTTGTTCTTATTTCACATTGATCCAAAAATAAAATTAAATTCTGTCGTTCATTTACTAATTATCATCAGTTGAGGAATTTGCTTGCATAGAATAATAACGCATAGGTTATGGTATCTTTTTCCATAACAATGTAGTACATACAGTACGCTTGAACGCAATATTTTGAAGTAGAAATGCATGTGACATCACAATGAGGTATTAATTACGTACTAACTCTAGTAACGAACATCTCGCAAAGAAATTCGAGCGAACTGTTTTAGCGTGTGTTGGGCGAGACGGCTCAGAAATTGCAGTTTGTCTACGAAGATTTTTTGTTCGTTAGCGCTTTTTAGCGAGCGAGAATGGCTTTTACGAGCTCGTTAGCACGTTCTTTCATGTCGCCCCAGATGCTTATGCAGGATTCTCGCTTAGTGCCTGAACTCATCGGTCGTGACGTTCTGCGTTCGTCTAAACGTGATTGGTTTGTGCGTGAGCGGAGCGCTACGTGTTTTCTTATTTCGCAAAGCTACGGCGTTTCACTTGGTGTCTGAGAATGCGTTACAGCTAACACGCTAATTTTAGAGCAAACAAGTTACAAGCGAACTTTCTTGCGCCAAAATGCCGGAAACTCTAATATTTCACTGCCGTTAGCTTGCGCCATATGACGAAGTAATAATAATAATAACTAGATGTTCATTTTCTTGGGGGAAAATAATTTGGGACTTTTGTCAGTTCCTCTCTACCAGCATTCTCCGCTTCATATTTTTGAGGTTACCCATATTTCTGTAAACTCACTCGCGCGCAATGCAAACGAAGTAATTTCGTTTAATGAAAAAAAAGTGTTGATTTTAAATCATTTGTGATTTTGTAAAAAGGATGTCCCACTAAATACTTGAACCTAGCTCTGCTGAATCACGACAATTTCAAACACTGGCGTATTTAACCATTTTGCCAGCACAGCACATGAACCCCGTTTAATAAAAGCAATTGTTAAATTTAACTTTCTAAAAGTGATTTTTTGGGGGGGTTGGAGAGCTGGTACCCCCAGACTATGTAACAAAACTTTATCTCCTAAACATCTCGTAATATCAATAAAAACTGAGGCCTTAACTTAAGCCATTCAACACTCTGATTTTGGGTTTTTTGGGGGGGAGTTCTGCGAGGAGTTGGTTTCCCCAATTTATGTTCAAGAATTTGTATGTTAAATACCTACTGATATAAAAAACTAGTGCTCTAGCTTAATTAAGCCTTTAAAAAATTGATTTCTGGGGGTCCATTTGGGGGTTTCTTGGGGTTGGTACCCCCCAAGCTAAGTCAAAACATTTTTCAATTTAATGTCTCTTCATAACTAAAAAAAATTAACCCCATAATTTAACTGCTCAAAAAGTAATTTCGAAGGTTCCATTTTGGGGGTTTCTGGGTGGATAATACCCAAAAACTATGTCAAAATTTTGTTCCTTAAATATCTTCTGATATCAAACAAACTGGAGCCTTAGCTTAAGCCGTTCAAGAAATTGATTTTTGTGGGGTTCATGTGGGTTTTTTCCTGGGGTTTGGTACCTCCAAACTATGTCCAAGTATTTGTTTGTTAAATATTTACTGGTATCAAAAAAAAAAAAAAACTAGCACCCTAACTTAAATTGTTAAAAAAAGATTTTGGGGGGGGGTGTTTTTAAGGAATGAAACCCGATACCCTTTGATCATATCTAATGTCAAAATAAAAATTAAAAAAAGATTTTGTCTTCATCAAAAGAAATGTGCTGGATTCAATAAGATTTTGGAATTAAAAAAACAATGGCCAACTAAATGATTAAACCCAGGTCTGTTCTATCACAATGGTTTCATTTATTGGGGCTTTTACCACCAGGCCACAGCAGGACATGTGCATACATCAAAAAAAAAACCAATTAAAATCACTAATTATTGGCGTTTCCGCCCCAAACCACCTGACAAAGCCTTTAAAAATGCAGATGCACATTTTCATATAAAGACTTGTCATATCTCCAAATTTAAAGTTTCTAGCTTTGATGGTTTCAAGATTTTTGTTGAATTTAGCTTTCAAAAAGTGATTTTTAATCTAGTTCATTTGGGGGGGTTCCGGGGAGTTGGTACCCCTAACTATGCAGAAAATTTTTTCGCTTAAATATCTGCCGATATCCAAAAAAACTAGAGCCCTAGTTCAGGTTGTTCAAAATAATTGATTTTTGAAGGTCTTTTTGGGAAGGATCCGGAGGGAGGTACCCCCAAATTATGCCAAAGTTTTTGTCTCTTGAATATCTCCTGCATGATATCAATAAAAACTGGAGCCTTAGCTTAAGCCGTTTAACAAATTTATTTTTTTAGGTTTATTTGTTATTTTTTGGGGGGAGGGTTATCCCTAAATTATGTATAAGTATTTGTATGTTAAGTATCAACCGAAATAAAAGAAAAACTAGCGCCATAGCTTAAGCCGTTAAAAAATTGATTTTTTGGGGGTCCATTTGAGGGTTCCTGGTGATTGGTACCCCCAAACTATGTCAAAATATTTTTCAATTCAATATCTTTTCATATTAAAAAAAAAACTAGCGCCCAAGTATAACTAACTATTCAAAAACAGATTTTTGGGGTTCCATTTGGAGAATTCCGGGTGGATGGTAACCCCAAATTACGTCAAAATATTTGCATGTTGAGTATCTACTGAGATCAAAAAAAAATTTTTTTGGAGCCTTAGCTTAAGCCGTTTAAAAAATTAGTTTTTTGTGAGGATTTCCGGGGGGTAGGGGGCTGGTATCCCAAAAATTATGTCCAAGTATTTGCCTGCTAAATATTTTCTGATACCGAAAAAACTAGCATCCTAACTTAAGCTGTTAAAAAAGTTGATTTTGGGGGTCTTTACGGAGAATAAAACCTGATACCCCCTAATCATATCTCATGTCAAAATAAAAAATTTTTAAAGAGATTTTGTCTTGACCGAAAAAAAAGTGCTGGATTCAATATGATTTTAGAATTAGAAAACCCATGGCCAACCAGGCGAATGATGACCAACTAGGCGACTGAACCCAGGCCTATTCAACTGCATTGGCCTCATACGCTGGCGCTTTTAACCTCTGGGCCACAGCAGCACATGTGCATATGTGAAAAAATCAATTTAAAAATCACGTATTAAACTCCGTTATCACAACTAGTTTTTGGCGCGTCTGCCCAAAACCACATGACGTAGCGCCTCCAAAAATGTAGGTGCACAACTTCATATCTGATGAAAAAAAATGTTGTTTTTGGATCATTTGTGGTTTGGTTATAACGGATGTCGAACTAAGTATTTCAATCCAGCTCTGTTCAATCATGACCATTTCAAACACTGGCGCCTTTAACCATTATGCCAGCATAGCACATGAACCCAGTTAACTAAAATCAATATTGTTAAATTTAGCATTCAAAAAGTGATTTTTGGGGTGGTCCATTCGGGGTGGTCCATTCGGGGCGGTTCCTTGGCGTTGGTACCCCCACACTATGTACAAAATTTGTCTCTTAAACATCTACTGATATAAAAAAAAAACAGCCCCCTAGCTAAAAATGAATCGCAGTTTAACTCGAGAAGTGAATCTTGTGAGCTTAAGGCGAATTTACACCGTATTTGATTTTCGTGCATTTTTTTAGGTTTATGCTTGTTCTTGAAAAAGTATGGGCTTGTTCTTTCGCATTTATTTTATACAACCATTTTTACATAAGTTTTTTTTCTAGCTGCCCGGTGTCTAATGAACTTCTGAACGAAGAAATAGCGTGTTATTTTAATGCTACAAACCTTTTTTGAGTTTTATAGCTTTTTTTGATGTGGTTTTGTTCTCTGATATATTTTGCGCTTTGCGATAATCAAACCAGTTTTCATACTATCTCTAAGATTTTAGCTGTAGAGTTTAGCGTTTGGCGTCAAAAGGCCGAAAAAAGAATTAACCTTCTTGTTGTTGTAACGCATATTTATATTCCTGTCACCGGAAAACGTCAAAAACTAAATATTGGACGATCCGCGCACTTTTCATGGCAATGACTACTTCGTGGTTGGAAGAATCCGCTCCTGCTTAGGAGTTTCCTGTGATCCAATGTTTCTGTGGATTTCTTTGAATTCTTTTCCACCGAGTTTGCTGCTTGTTCGAAGCTGCAAAGCAGAGATAATCACCGTAAAGCGTCTTATCCAAAGACGTTATAACGTAACCAGGGTGCGAGTTGAACTCAGAACATGCAATCAGGATCGTCGTAAAAACAACGCCTTTACACTCTCGGCCACGCTGCCGATATATACGGTTGGTTATGTACCATGGTGCGAACTCAAACTTGAAGCAGAAAAAATAATATTCTTCTGAACTAGAACTTGAACTCAAATAAACAGTTCGAGTTTATTAAAAAGAAATTTAAAAACTTAAAAATTTGAGAAAAACAAGTATTGCTTGTTGATCACCAACATTCAACAGTCAAGCAGTATAAGTTGAGATAGCTTTTTTTTCAACATCTGCATGTCGCTTGTTTGTTTAAGCCATGGTAACCTAGAAAAACAGCATGCTTTGTATACAAAAAAGCGATTAAGTCAAACAGAAGTGGACTTAGTATTTTTGTGTACAAAAAGAGCGATTAAGTCAAAAACAAGTAGATTTAGTATTTTTGCCAACACGAATTCGAACTCAAAAAACTTGATATTTTTACCAAACTTGAACTCGAAAAAATTACATTAGAGAACTCGAACTCAAAGAAAAATCGATCGAGTTTGCAGCCTTGGTGTGTACGTAAATGATTTTTGCTTAGGGTGGTCTTCAATATTATTCCAAAACCCAAGCAGAAGGCCAGATATTTCTGTACGCGCTGAACAGCAATGATTATCCCGAGCACTTTTATTCTTGTGAAAACCTCAACAACATACCGGGAAGATGTTTGACTGTGCTAAACTTAACTCAAAGAGGGTTATTATAAAGATGTAGCTTAAGACCAGTGTATTTTGGGGCATTAGAGCGTTAAAAGTAAAAAGATTGCAGTGAGATGAATTGGTTTCTGGATTGATTTTTTCGCCTTCAACTTTCAGTCAATTGTCCGAATTTTTAAATATTTTTTGGTCATTTTGACAATTGTATGCACAGTTTTATGACTTACCTGTATATACAAGCAAAATATCCAAAATCAGTTTAATTTCTTCAGCCATTTAAATCAAAAAGGCGGATATTTTTTGGACATTCACTAAACATTTAGGTGGGTGAACGAAAAAAATAAACCTAAGTTGGCCTGGCAGCTCTTGTTGAAGCAATTTGACACCGATAAAATTTAAATCTGGAGCCTTAGATTCTGCTACTCCTTTTCCGCTTAAAAATTGGCGAAATTTTTTGCTTCATTTTCGACTTCTAACTAGTAAAGTTTGCTGCTTGTTCAAAGATAATCAAGGTAAAGCGCCTTATCCAAGGTTGATACAACGAGACCAGACAAGGAGTTAATTCAAATTGTCGGTGAAAACGATTAAATTATGGTGCTACGTAAGCATTGCAACTAAAGTTGCTAGCGGCGACAGCTCTATTGGTAGATCCTTAGGGTTAGTGATCGAAAAACTGCTGACCCTTGGTTCGATTTCAATGCGTCGTTGTGTCCTTGAGAAAGAAACTTTACACTCACTTCCCATTGGAGCCAAGCAGTCTACCCGTTGTAGTGGCCCAGCCTGACCAACAAATTGCAAACAGTATCTCCCACTTAAAAGTGTTCCGCGTTGGTGTGGTTTGACAGACGCAGTGTGGTTGGTTCATACGAACGAACGAACTAAAGATGCGTTTACACGGGAAGCGATCCACCGCGAAACAACCAGAATGTGACGTCATTGAGAACTTGCGAAAGGTTGCAACCGGTAGCTACTTTAGCGAGCAGTAGCTTAACTTCGACAAAATTATGGATGAATAATTGGTCTTTTTTAGGTAAGAGACGTGAGCGACCACTCGCGAAGGTTCCTAACCTTCTGCTACTGAAACGGTACACTTGAGTTCGATTTCCGGTCGGGTCAAACCAAAGACTAAAAATTAGCATCGACAACTTCCGTGCTTGACGTTCAGCAAAAAAGGGACAGTGTAAAATCTTCACTGTGTGTGAGAGACAGATGGCATCTGGCTCGAAGAACGAAACGTCCCTTCGCTGTCTCTTGGCCAAGACAACTCGTTGAATAAAAAGTAATTGAAACAACAATTACCTTCGCGTAGCGTCGGATCTTATGTAAACGCATCTTAATTTTTGACCAACTAAGTGTTGCTAAAATACGTAGGTCAAAAAATTTGTAATTTTGAGGTGCTAATAACGAACAAGCATGCGTATTTTGTAAGAAACGCGGAACCATAAGCGGACAACATTATTTTGACCGTCCATTATTCAGAGTTGGTTGCGGTGGCTGTTAAAAGTTCGAAAGAACAACATACGGTGTCATCTATCGTAGATTATGGTACCAGTATCTTCCTAGAACTAACAATAAAATCTATAAAGAAATGGATGTTGTAATTTTAAATTAAGGATTCCCAAAAGCGTCTGTTACTAAGTTGTTTTGTGTCGACACAACTTTTGAATTAATAATCACAATCAAGGCCGTTCTCTTTTTGAATTTTTGATTATACTTCAAAATTTGAGTTTTTGAGCCTGTTTTTTTTCCACGAAAACCAAACAGCAAAGTTTGTAATTACTGTATCAATACAAAAAATCTGGTATGAAGTATCACCGGAAGAAATCCGGGTTGACTGTCATTCGCTTTCTGCAGCCTAGCGAGTTTGCAGACAGATACAACACGCAATAACTCAAGCCTCTGAGCAGACCGAGACTATATGCAAAGCTACGTAGAAGAACTAGCCAAAGGCCACGCTCATAAGTTAGAGGTGCAACAGGCCAAGACTGTTCAATGCATTTTAGCAGAAAAGTGCATCGTCTAGTGCTAGAAGTCCAATGCGATGCTAGAGGCTACAGTGGACTTTTGGTGCTGGTCCAATAGGCATTTCGGCTATGGTTTTGGCTTTTTTCTGAGTACAAGCGTTAATTAATTCATAATTGCGTTATATGAGAAACAATGCAAAATTTTATTTTCTGTGGTAGCAAATGTTAATTGTTTTCTGTAATACTGTGACACAACATTATTATATTTAAAGTACATGTTTTTGGTGCAAAATTGAACGGATTTTTTTGATGAATACAACTGTTCAGTTTTCAGTTTGAATCTGTTTGTAGCCTTTTCAATATATTTCAGGAAGACATCAAAAATTTGATCGACTTTTTATTAATTCCGATTTGGATCTAACCCAAAGCAAATCTTGACTCTAAAACTAATTCCAAATAAATCTAACCGTGACTTTAACCTTAACTCTACATTACTCAACGGTAGGGCTTCCAAAGCCCACACTCGTTACAAACAGCAATTACTTGATTTTGGTTGCAATAAAATCCTGAAGTTTCCTGGCTTTTTCTGTTTGCGTTTGCCAATTACGATGATACTGTTTTTGTTTATACAACGTAAGCAATTCAGGAGTAAAATGGGGGATTTTGACAATTTTTTTTTAATTTTGCCAATTTCTGGTTTTCGGTGCAAAATTTTAATTTCACGCTTAATATTTCTGGTAGAGATTAAGAGGATTAGAGTAAATTGGTGTCCCAGATTAGATGGATTACAATAATCTGCGTGACTGCGTTGCAAAGGAAAAGCTACTACGTTACACTTGAAGCAATTAACATTTGTTCAAATACAATAATTACTCTAATAGTCTAACAACAGTATAGCCAATAAAAAGTTATTAAATATTACCTGAAAAATTCCATAACGCCTCTATGTAATGAGACATATCATAGAAATTGATTTACTTCAAAAATGGAGCTGTTAGACTGATATAATGTATTGAGAGCAGATAGAAATTTGGGTATTCTTCATCTTTAAAAAAAATTTTGCATCTAGCATGAGCAGTTGCAAAGTTATGGCCATTTTTTTTATTTTTGTCACGTTGCAATGGAAACGCGTTTTGAGGGGGCGTAAAAACAAAAATTTAACCTAAAACTTTTGGTGGTAAATTGAATTGGTACCGGCAGTTGAACCACAACTTTTGGGTAAGTTCCTAAGAAATTGAAGAAAGTCATCAAAATTTGGTATGGCTACCCCATGAAGATAACTGCACAACATTAAAAACGTCATAATTAAATCAAGGATTTAGGCACTTTTATTATTAAACTTAATCACATGACTGCTCCATCACACATAAGCACTACTGAACATTTAATAAACAAAAAAAGAAGAATAAAAGTTAGACCTTAGGTTAGGAGTAAGTTTCGATAAATCTTTCAAAAAAGTGTATTAATAAACTTACCAATCTTTGCTTAATTAAAAGAAAATACTAGAAATAAAGATCAAAAACAAATTTTTTATTACATGCATAACAACTTGGAAATCATTTTATTCTTAACTATTTGTATGGTGTTAGTTTCAACCAGTTTTGACGAAAAAAGCTATCTAATTTTGATACAAAAAAAACAGCTATGGTGACTGTCTCTGTGTTTAATGATGCCATCAATTTTATAGAGTAATTTTGTCAAAGTGCATGTATACTCTAATACTCCATTAAATAGATTAGGCTAGGGTCACCACGGGTAATTCCAGACAGCCTAGGATAATTCCGGACATGAAAGTAAAACTGCAATTATTATGGTTTTGTACTACCTGTGACTGCCGTGATTTCTTTCTTTTACTCCCTTCAGTTTTTGTCTGAAAATTGGAAACACTGCGCTAGTGCATTGTGGGAATATGAAAATTTTTGGTCATTCTAAATTAGGATTAAGTTAGGGTGGTTTTGTTGTTTAATGTTGGTTGGTTTTGAGTAGTTTTTTGAAACAGGTTTTAAGTCGGATTTACAAAAATGGATTATTTTTGGATTACTACAATATTGGTAAGTTGCTTTGATGAAAATTGAGTATGTTGATATGTGTTGTAATTTGATGTTTATCATAGGCTAGGGAAATGTATGTACTAAAGTTCGCAAAGTAACACGGAGTTTACTTACCAGCCTCAATTGATCTTGATGCTGCTAGTTTTGAAGCTATTGCTGTCTATGAGTGTGATTCTGTACATAGTTGCTCTTTTTGGAGCTGGATTGTTTAACTGGCCGTATAGCCAGAGGTGGAGTCCTCGAGGACGTCATTGGCCTCGAGGACACATTTTGAAGTCCTTGGCCTTGGCCTCGAAGCCTCAAGTCCTTGGCCTTGGCCTCAAAGCCTTAGGTCCTCGAAAATTGCCCTGTCCTCGGCTCGAGGACAGCACTATTTTTGAACCGTTGAAATTTTGTTGGAAAACGCCAGAAACCTCGCGGAAAATTTGTAAATACCTTTTCTATTTTGCGCAATTGAAGCATAGGCTTAGCCAAGCGGGCCTCCCCCCCAATTGAAGTTTCACCAATGACAAAAATGTGACAAAAAAGCCTATTGTTTTTTTCAGTTTCAGTTTCTTTTTAGCGTTTTTCGTTTACACCAGTAGCGAACAACAATATTGAAGACCCGGGGCCCCGGTACCCCCTAAAATCAATTTTTGCCAGCCAATTTAAACGTAAACCTGGAAGAAATAGATAGTTTTTGTCCTAAAAGTTGCTTTCTCAGGATCACATTTAGCCTTTTTATGAACGTAATGCATTAACCAAGGCATAATTTACCACAGTATGGTGCAGTACCAGCTAAGGGCGCTGCGCTCAAATCTTAAGACTTTTTGTGGTCTTCACCTACATTTGGCAGAAAGATGTAGCGAAAATCTCCAAAGTGCCTGGGGCCCAGCGCGATGGAAATCTGGATCGGCAATAATATGGCCAGTAGCGTAGCCGGGGGGAGGGGGGCGGGGCTATAGCCCCCCATTGGCCTGCCAACCAAAATGCAGAATAAGAAAAACACCACGTCTTTAGCTCTTCTGAGGCTGTCTTTTGCGCTGGAATTGACTAAAAAGTGATTTACAGCATTTTTTGAAACAGATATTCGGGGGGGGGGGGGGCTAATTCGTCAAAAATTAAAGTCACCAATCAATGAAAACTTTAAAAAATGCCCAAAAATAAGCAAATACATTATAAACACAGGAATAAAAGGGGGGGGCTACTCAGTGTTAGTTAATTGCCAATCACTTCTCTCAAATATCTTTCCATTAGCCCCCCCCCCCCCCCCCCGATTATTTTTCTTTATAAAATACAGACGAAATAGATTACTCCCTGTGAGTTTTATTGAATAATAGGATTTTATGATTTACCAGCATGTAAACAAGAGAACTGCAATGTTATCATTAGCCACTTCCCACATAGCCCGATAATGCAACCAGTTGAATCACCTTCTCTAACGAAGTTATTCCCCAGCTGGACAAGTCAAACTTGTCGGTTGTCAGTTGAATCATTTTGCGCTGCCAATTTCTATGCCACGTTTTAAAAGCATTATTTTTTATTAATATAGCTCTAAAATTAAGTTATATTTGCAAAAAAATGCAAAATTTGCGTGCGCTGGGGGCTCCGCCTCCAAACCCCCGTGCCTCCCGCGGCTGGGGGCTTTGCCCCCACACCCCCAAAACAGCCCCCCCATTGCGAATTTCTGGCTACGCGCCTGACACAGGGTTAGTAAGCGAAACTACCCATCTATTGTACTATTTTTCAATAACAATTCATAAATTCACCTCCACCCCGCCAGTTTTTACGCACAAACTACTTTTAAAAAAATTAGCCATGGAAAATGCTGATTGAACAAACCGTTGAACTTCAGTGGAGGGAGCCTGGGCCCCCTGGCTTAACATGCAATTCTATAACTGGTTATTTTTACGACAAAACAAAAATCTCTAAAGAAAATCTTTGAGTGGGTTTTCATGTACTGCTAAAATGTTGCACGAGTCAATACACCTTACTTCCCCCTAACTGGAGCAAATCACGTACAATTAAACTTTAACACCGAAATGCAAGATGTTAAACGTGTTTTGAACTTAAATTGCAACTAGAAGGAGGATTAAACAGTTTAATTGGCTTTCAAATGTCAAAAATCTAGTGCTTTAAAGTGGTTTTAAACATGTGCAAGTTGTGATTCAATGGCATTAGAATAGCTTTTTTTCCAAAAATTACAAAAAATCGCCAAACAGCTGGGGGCTTCGCCCCCAGACTTCCGTCTGTGATACGTTTGAGTTACACTGGTTTTCTCAAAACGTCTCCAAAGTTACGTATTTGCACTTTTTAACTATATTAGTTTAAGCCCTCTCCCTTAGCAAAATCCTGGTTAAGTGAAAAACAGGCAAATTTTTGATGACGTCATTTTATGTGATTTGTGGTTTAAGCCTCCCCAATCAAAAATTCTGGCTTCGCCTATAAATTGGAGATTGCCTGAAAAACTTTTTTGAAGACCTTTTTTTTTGGAAAACACTTGCGGCCGTGTCCTTGGTCCTTGGCCTCGAGCATTCCTGTCCTTGGCCTCGAGAGGGTCTGTCCTCGGAAAGGCTGTCCTTGGCCTTGGCCTCGGATTTTTTTTGTGTCCTTGGCCTTGAGCCTTGTGTTCTCGACTCCACCTCTGCGTATAGCAGACTACTGATAGGCCTACTGTACTGCAGCCATGATACCTCGGGATGTACTGGCAGTACTTTGTTGATCTTTATACAGCGTGCTAACACATTTATACATTAGGCCTACTGACACTGGATTTCTTAGCTAGGTTTTGTCGAGTTCATTGTTATTGTCCACTCTTGGTGTTGTTTAAGCTTCATGATGTTGGTTGAGTTCGGGTCCGACCTGGAGAGATAACCATTAAGATTTGTACCAGTATGTAAATAATCTTGGTTTGTAATGTTGGTGCTGCTGTGTATCGCTAGCCTTTGTATTCATTGCCTTTGTGACTGTTTGTATCGCATGTAACCGCTTTGATAACGGCTGATAATTTTTCGTTGCTACAATATCGGTGCCAGGCATTTGTTTTTTATACCCGATGCTTACAGTTTCACATACTGAGCCCTTTTGATATCGTTATACGCTAATTTACCTTAAATTTATACCCGCCGCACCGACAAGAGCTATGTCATTTTATTACAGTATGGATTTCATCTGAGACTTCGGACTTTAAACCAGATTAGATTGCACTCCCTGCATATAGGTGACAAGCAGGTAGATGCTTATTACGTTACAACTTATGTTGTACAAGTTATGAGCTAGCTGACGTAGCTAATTTCCCATAAGTTGCTGGTTAAGTGGTTTATTATTGTTATTCTATGACTGTGTGATCTAAATTTGTTGTCGAACTACTTGTTATGGCTAATATTTGAATTATTAAAAAGCTTGGCATGGTGATTAGCCTATCATACTGTTGACCTTAATTCACTACAAGTAAACTGGATTATTGACTGATTGTATTGAAATTTGCTAGCCTAATACTTGGTGTGCCTTGGTTTTGTTTAGAATGCGTTTTCTAAATTTTCTGTAACTGTTTTTACAGTTACCGTCATCATTGTCGTCTGTAAATAAATCAATCCTTTTTCTAATTTGGTAGTTTCTGGAGGAAAGGGATTGTAAGATTGGAGGCGTGACGCGGAGCACTTCAACCTACACTCCACAGTCCACACATCAAGTTGCAGTAACACTACCTATATCATTTTGATTATTATTGCAGTAATTAAATAATTGCCTGGTCATTTTATGCGCGATAAAACAGTTCTGCATAATTGCTCTCAACTTTCGTTTATGAATTTGGTTAGATATTAATTTGTCCTGTATTGTAACCAAGCACCTCTCAAAACCTGCATTATGTGCAAATCGAATTCCTATTAAGTTTATTTTTTTCCTAATTCCAATTTTTGCCGAGAAAAGTTTAATCCATTCTTACTCCTTGTCCAAATCTGACTTCAAAAAATCCATTAGCGAATGAGTTTGGGAGTCAAAGCAATCGTAAAAGAAAAATCAAATTTGGAGAATAGCATGGGGTCAAACATTTAAAAAAATACATGGCTGTATTTACGAAAAATCCTACGCATTAAAAAGGATAAACTGCACTCAATAAATCTGCAATCCGCAGCAGAAAATCACAGACAAAAAAATCATAAATCTTGTAACGGCATGGCGCAAAACTAACCAAAACCCTGATTCTATGATAATTTCGGAGTGGCTGTTAATTTAAGACGGTTGCCAATTCAAACGCATTTGTGGAGTAATGATATTTTTTAGTGGTTTAACCAAGGTGAAGATATTGAAAGGAAAATTTTTATCACCATGGCTCAGGGCTCAGGCTTATCCATTTTAATTGACATGGCGTAGTGACTAAATTGCCACTACTGTGGAGCAAATGTCTGGCGGAGTGTATTAAACTTTCCAAAAAAGTACCCAATTATGCTTCTAAGCATATTATTCTAGTTTAAAATTTTTGTAAATCTGTTATCAAAAAGTATCAATTTTGCACTTCTATCTTAAATACATCGATGTCCGGAATTACCCTTTCAAGGGTAATTCTGGACATGTCTGCTCAAATCGATTTTTTCATCCATTTCTTAAATATTTTTTTGAAGCTTGGTGAAAATACTTAAGTCCAATGATGAAATGCACAAATGAAAGCAACAGTTTTGAAAATAATTGTAGAAGAGAAAAGATAGAACGAAAATTGCAGAATTTCGTCCAAATATGCCCGAGTTAACCCAACTGTATACTGCAAATTATAACACATCAAAAAAATTTACTGATTAAGTATAAAATCTGGTATAATTTTTTGACAAATGCTATTGTTTCTTTCAGTGTTCCTACTGAGCTAATTCTTGAATCAGCAATTTGTTGGATCAAGAGCAAATAATTTCAGGCAGTATGATACAGCTTCAGAAAAGTCGACAAATTAGACAAAAAATGATTTTTAATTTTAATCTACGTATCTCAATAGGCTACCAGATTGGCACAAACTTTAGAGCACTTAAGTGTACTGGTGTAAACTGTAATTTTACAGCTTTGGGTACAATTTTTTTAAGAAAATTCAGACACTTGCTAATTACTTAGCTAAAAAATTAGAATGATTACCGGTTACTTTATGTTTGCTAAAAAAAACAAAACAATATCTTAACCCCAAACCCAGGTTGGAAAGTTCAGCTACACTGCGCTAGAGATTTGCGCCAACCTAAAACCCACATAAGTTTTGTGCTGTACAAGTGTACAGTGGGCTACCCAAAGCTGAAAGTGCGAAAAGCGTGCCGGTACAGGCGTATAGCCTAACATTTGCTTCAAAAATTTCAAAAAACTTCTAGCTCTTGGACTTAATCTCCAAAAAGAAAGAAAGAAAGAAAGGTCTTGATTTCACGAGTTTCACAAATTTCGAATGGCAGTACTTGCTACTGTCCACGAGTACCAGAACGCTACAGGCCTATCACTGATATTTGCATAACGATACAGCCCATTTCTGGCTATCAGTGAGTGATAGTGAATTTTTTCTTCTGGCTCACCAGAGCAACGTTTTAAGGCAAAAAAGCACACTACCAAACCAGAAAAAAGGAAAACAGCGACAAAACGATTTAAGTTGAAAATAAGCTGTAGCAGATAAGCCTACTGATTTCATTGTTAGTCTGTGGTAAGCTTGCTAATATGCTACATTATAGGCTAGTCAATTGTATTGTATAGACTAATCTAAATCCTACTGCCAAACTGCTAGATCAGAGATCTAATACTACTGTTAGACTGTAAGCTTTTCTAAAATAGGCTAGTATTTGGTACCCTATCCATATTGCTTCTTTAAACACAATCAAAATAATAACACAAAACATTTCTAAGTAAGAGTTAGAAGCAATTTTTCTTGTAACTACTAGTTGTTCACTTAACTTAGTGACATAGGTCTACTTCTCTATAATTTTGGCACTTTTAGTAAATTTATTTTTGACCCACGGTCACGTGACCATTTCAAATTCAAAACGTTAATTTTCTTCATTTTTAGGAAGTTTCTTTTTTTAAATTTTAACATTATCAACTTTCATTCCTGCAATTTTTTGGCAAATAATACTCTCTTTGAAGCTGGAAATGGTTTCCAAGGTTAGTTATATTATTGTTAGTGGGCTTACTTACGCAAATTAGGTTTATCTGCAACACTGTACCTGATTTATAGGCTAACTGAAAGTTTGTGCTTCCGAAAACATTGTAAGTAGGCAACTCTATCTGCTTTATCCAAAGTAAGCGATCAAAATCCTTTCAAACAAAGAAAAAAAACTCCAACTTTAAAAATTTTGGATACAACAGCTTGAATACAAAAAACACCCTAAAATAAAAGCTATAAATGCTCAATAGGCTGCCCAAAAAAATATTGCATGGGTAGCAACTGGGTTGCCCAAAGACAAATTTCAAGTGGGCAACCCAGCGACAACCCAGTCACAAAATTTACTAAAAACAATAATAATATGTACTCTAATCACTTTTTCAAGAAGATTTACATCATAACCATTAAAAATAAACGCATAATATCAAAAATAATCGAAAAAATTTTATGTAGGCATGCCCAGTTGGGGCCTAGTTAAATCATAGTGTTTAGCCCATTCGTAATCCATTAGCCCAGTATAGCCCAGTTCAAAACACAGGTGGGGCCAAGATGGGCTTGCTATCTGGGATATTCCTAGTTGGAAACTAATCAAAAGCAGTGTTCTTTCTTTACATCCAGTCAACATTTGAAGTTTCGAGCTAAAAAAGTCATTAATTAGTGCTGGTTTTGATCGATTTCTAAACCAAGACGAATTGTTTTGACTCTCAATTCCGTGACAGTGAGAATAGTAGTAGGAGTAGTGACTAGTGGTACTACCACTGTGGTAGTGGTAGAGGGAGTGGTAATGGTAGTGGTAGTGGTAGTAGTTGCAGTAGTAGTATATTATTCTTAAACCATTATCAGTCTATTTGAAATACAATTGATTTAAATAAATTAAATAAGTTCCATTTGAATAGTGAATAAGTGTAATGAATTCTACTTGGATGAGATTGATAATTGTTTAAGAATGAACCAAATAGTTTCTAATTCAAATATGTTCATGTCAGAGGTGGAGTCCTCGAGGACGTCCTTGGCCACGAGGACATAGGCGTAGCCAGGATTTTTGATTGGAGGGGGCCCCAAACCACAAATCACATGCAATGACGTCATCAGAAATTTTCGAAAAAGGAACTTTTTGTGTGGCAAAGATATCGTAGAATGGAAGATCTGAAGCCGTAGCTTGATGGCACTTTGCCAGGATTTTGGTAAAGGGAGAGGGCGAAAACTAATTGTTAAAAAGTGTAAAAGTCTAACTTGGAAGACGTGTTGAGTAAGCTAGTGTACTCAAACGTATCACAGACGGGGGTCTGGGGGCAGAGTCCCCAGGCGCCGGTGGCTATGGGGGTCTGGGGGCAAAGCCCCAAGCCGCTGGGCGATTTTTGTAAGTTTTTGGAAAAAAAAGCTATTTAAATCCCATTGGATCACATTTTGCTCGAGTTCAGAGCCATTTCAAAGAACTAGATTTTTAACATTTCAAAGCCAATCGAAAAAATTTAGTTGTTCAATCCTCTTTTTGCAATTAAATCCCAAAACACGCTTAGAATCTTGCATTATGGTGTAAAATTTTAATTGTAAGTGATTTGGTCTATAGGGGGAAGTAACGAACATTGCCTCCTGCAATAATTAAGTAGTAAATAATTAAGTTCATAATAACGTTAAACGAGGGCCTGGGGTGGCAACTTTTAGGTCAAAACTCTTAGATTTCTCACAGGTTTTGCATTTAAATTGTTAAAAATTTGCATTAAGGGGCCCCTGGCCCGGAACCTTGGTCGTCAGTCAAGGGCCCTTGGGCTCCCTGGTTGCCAGTTAGAGGCCCCGTAGCCTCTTGCTTGTCGGTTAGGAGCCCAGGCCCCATGGTTGTTATTAGGGGCCCAGGGCCCCCTGGTCGTCAGTTAGGGACTCTAGGACACCCTGGTTGTTGGTTAGGGGCCCTGGGGCCCCCTGGTCATCAGTTAGGAGGGCCCCGGGGCCCCTCATTGTTGGTTAGGAGGCCCCTGGTTGTTGGTTAGGGGCCCCCTGGTTGTGAGTTAGGGGCCCCAGGCTCCCTGGTTGTCAGTTAGGGACTCCGGGGCCCCCTGGTTGTTGGTTAGGGGCTCCCTGGTTGTTAATTAGAGGCCCCGGGGCCCCCTGGTCGTCAGTTAGGCACTCCGGGGCCCCCTGGTTGTTGGTTAGGGGCCCTGGGGCCACCTGGTTGTCGGTTAGGGGCCTGGGGGCCCCTGGTTGTTAGTTAAGGGGTCCCCTGGTTGTTGGTTAAGGGTTCCTTGGTTGTTAGTTAGGGGCCCTGGGGCCCCCTGGTTGTCAGTTGTGGGCCCCCTGGTTTTCAGTTAGGGATCCCGGACCCACTGGTTGTCGGTTAAGGATTCCAGGGCCCCCTAGTTGTTAGTAAGGGCCCCCTGGTTGTTAGTTGGGGGCCCCGGGACTCACTTGTTGTCATTAATATTATTGTTAATTATTGTTATGTGCGTAATTACTGAAAAAAAAACTGCAACTAAACAAACATCACTAGGCTATGCTGTCATAACTTTTTGTCGTTAGTGGTATTTGATTGGGGGGGGGGGGCCGGGCCCCCTGGCCCCCCCTGGCTACGCCTATGCACGAGGACGTCCTCAAGGACAGATTTTGAAGTCCTTGGCCTTGGCCTCGAAGCCTCAAGTCTTCGAAAATTGCCCTGTAGGCTACTCGGCTCGAGGACAGCACTATTTTTTGAACAGTTGAAATTTAGTTAGAAAACGCCAGATACCTCGCGGAAAATTTGCGAACACCTTTTTTGATTTCCTCTTTTGGAGCATAGGCGTAGCCAAAGGGGGGCAGAGGGCCCGGCCCTCCCAGTTGATATTTCACCAAAAACGCCTATTGTTTCTTCAGTTTCAGTTCCTTTTTAGCATTTTTTGCCTACAACAGTAACTAAAAAACAATATTGAAGACCATGGCCCCGCCCCCCCTCAATTCAATTGTTGCCAGCCAATTTAAACGCATAACTTGAAAGAAATGGAGAGTTTTTGTCCTAAAAGTTGATATATCAGGCCCACATCTAGCCTTTATCAGGCCCACATCTAGCCTTTATCAGGCCCACATCTAGCCTTTATCAGGCCCACATCTAGCCTTTATCAGGCCCACATCTAGCCTTTATCAGGCCCACATCTAGCCTTTATCAGGCCTACATCTAGCCTTTTCATGAACGTAATGCATTAATCAGGGCAGGGTTTACCATAATATGACGCAGTACCAGCTAGGGGCCCCGAGCTGAAATCGCAAGCCTTTTTTGGTTTTCACCTATATTTGGCAAAAACATGTTGCGAAAATCTCCAAAGTGTCAGTGGCTCAGCGCAAGGTAAATCCGGCCCGGCAATAACATGGTTAGTAAGCGTAACCATCTATTGTACCATTTTTCAATAACAATTCAGTATTTCACCACCAACCTCGCCGGTTTTGACTCACAAAATACTTTTTTTTAAATTTGCCATGAAAAATGCTGATTGAACAAATCATTGAACTTCAGTTGTGGGGTCCTGGGCCCCCTGGCCGAACATGTACTCCTGTAACTGGAAATTTTCATGACAAAACAAAAATCTCTAAGAAAAATCTTTGAATGGATTATTATTTACTGCGAAAATGTTGCAAGAGACAATGCAGTTTACTTTCCCCTACTTGGACCAAATCACCGACAATTAAAAGTTAACTCCAAAATGCAAGATGTTAAACGTGTTTTGGACTTAAATTGCAAGGAAAAGGAGGATTAAACAATTTAATTTTTTCAGTTAGCTTTCAAATGTCAAAAATCTAGTGCTTTTAAATGGCTCTGAACACTTGCGAAATGTGATTCAATGGCATTAAAATAGTTTTTTTACCAAAAACTGATAAAAAATCGCCCGGCGGCTGAAGGCTCCGCCCCCAGACCCCCGTCTGTGATACGTTTGAGTGACACTAGCTTTCTCAACACGTTTCCGAAGTTAGCACTTTTCAACCACTAGTTTAAGCCCTATCCCTTTGCAAAATTCTGGTTACGTGCCGGCAGGCAACGATTTCAGATCTTCCATCCTACGAAAGCTTTGTCCCACAAAAACTTCCTTTTTGGAAAAATTTTTATGACGTCATTGCATGTGATTTGTGGTTTAGGCCTCCCCCAATCAAAAATTCTGGATATGTGTATGAACTGAAAAAAATTCTTAAAAAGCTCTTTTTTTTTATAACACTTGCGGCCGTGTCCTTGGTCCTTGGCCTTGGCCTCGAGCATTGCTGTCCTTGGCCTCGAGAAGGTCTTTTCTCGAAAAGGCTGTCCTTGGCCTTGGCCTCGGATTTTTTTTGTGTCCTTGGCCTCAAGCCTTGTGTCCGCGACTCCACCTCTGGTTCATATGTCTTTGGCTCTAATTTTTCTGATCAAACAGATTGCAAATGTTTCCCAAAGAAAAAAACACCCTGGTTGCGCCACTGAGTATCGACATATTCTGCAAAAAAAAATGGCTGTTGCGTCAAGCTGATTAAAAAATTACTTCGTGCCGATCCACTCCTTGCCCTTGGAGTAAAGATGCATTCGTGACATTAAAATGCCAGAATAAACCAATTACGAAAGAAAGTGGAAAAGTTGACCAAACTTCTAGTTTGCTACAAGATAAATATTTTCAAACTTTTTTTTATTTTGCACAACACCGCGCAAAGTTACTGGATGCTTGTGGTAAACTGCGGGAGGCCCCACAAATCCGGCTTGTAGCGAGTAGTAATTATTACTTTCGCATTAATGTTTATCAGTGTTAGGCCAACGGTCAATGTGGGAGATTGAATCTCCAGCCTTTGTTGCGGCCGGAGATGATTGCATCAAACGTGACGGCACCTGCGATTCTGCGCTTCACGTTCCCAACTTCCAATGCTTTACAGCCGAGTGCAGCCGCACAACTGGTAAACATTTGAAATGCCGGAAGAAAAGCAACCTCCGACGTAATAATGGACAACTTCCTACGTAACAAGGAGTTAAAGGGAGTGAAGCATCCAGCTGGGATTATGTGCAAAAAATAAAGAATAATCTAGAAATTATCTTCATCAAGTTTCGCCAGTTTATGTCTTAGCGTTTCTGAGATATTTGATTTCAAAGTAAGCAGATCTCCCCAACAGTGTTGCCAGTTGAAATTTCATTTTTCTTGAAATAATGTTTATTGTAATCTTTCACATTGGTTTGAAAGCTCCTAAATGCCAGACTTATGCATGAATTAGTGTAACTACAGAAATATTTCTAAAATTTAAATAGTACATCCCAATTCCTAAAAACTTGGATTTCAGCTGGCAACACTGTCGGGGAGATCTCCCAACTTTGAAATGAAATATTTCGGAAACGATAAATCGTAGAAAACTGAAATTTAGCAAAGAAGTGTTTTAGATGTTTCTTTAATTTTTGCCCATAATCCCAGCTGGATGCTTCACCCCCTTTAAAACTTATCAAGTAAGTTACATGTAGTGTTGTTGCCATTAGGTGAACATTACGCAAAAAGATTTCCAAATTTGTTGTCAGTTTAAAGGAACACCGGAGTCTGGGTTATGGAGATCTGTTCCTCAGTTTTTGAAGCGTAGAAAATCTTTCTTTTCATGGTCGCAGATGCAAATTACTAAAGCTTTTCGACCAGGATCCGGAAACTGATGAGCTGGCGCCGTGCAAGAACTATGTAGCTGTTTTGCTCCAGTTAAATAATACTGCTGTAACGTGTTATGTTTTTAACTCTAACGGAGTTTTTTTTTTGAAAAAATATCGTTATCATTTGATTAAAAACAGCAAAGCCTCATTAAAAATAGTAAAATTTTCAAACGGTTCAGACTTGGCTATTTCCATCCTCACTAAACATAAAATCAAAACAGCAAAAAGTGTAAGAACAGGTCTCGAATAAAATAAGCCACACTGCAGTGCGAGCTGTAACGTAGCGCTGCAACGCTAATGTAAGTCCAATTTCTTTCTCAATTTCATAAATGCCGATTTCGTAACTTTTCCTAAAAAGCAACCAAGTTACAGGTTAGTGCAAACAATTGCTGAGGTAAGTACAAAGTCCCATTCTTTGAGCAAAGGTCTACAAAGCTTGAATTCGAAATTTTGTGCAGCACAAATCTATGTCGCTTCATTTCTTTTTAGAGCTTGGAATGGATATATGAAACGAAACATCATATTTCCTCAAAAGTTAAGTTTTATAACAACTCCGAACAATACAAAAAAAATTCCTCGCTGACTGTTTCTGAGCTGGTACCTTTTATTTTGCAACAATCAAATTTTGCAAACGTTGCCAAAGCTGTTGTTGTTAATTTTGTTGATGTTTGCAAAATGTAGGCAAAAGAACTAGCGATAGAAAAATAACTGCACACGTCAGCAGTCGAGGAAAATCCCCTGCATTGTTCAGAGTTGTTTTGGAACTTCGCTAAGGGAAAAATTGAATGACAAACAAAAAACTAATTTAGCGACGTCCGCAGAGTTTTTTCCTTACAATGCGTGGCGGCTTGGAAATTAAATTCTCATTGGGGTTTTCTCATGTCACAATTCTGAAGGTTACTGGGCATTTTAAACTGTTAATCCTCGGTAAAATGGGAACGAATCTAATGAGCAAATAAAATTACAACTCCTGTTTCTCATCAATTAAGATGAGACAAAGCTGTTACGTCTAAATTTTATGGTTTACCGAATATTCATTGAAGTGATGTTCCGCTTAGACCTATAGTAGGCTATCGTTTGTCAATGCTCCTACTGATATACAAAAAAAACTTTTAACAATGATAATTAAGCAATTTCTAAACAGCAGAAAATACTAATCCATCGTTTCTAATAATAACCCTAATAATTTACGAAAAGGACTACGACGATAGATTATGCATTTGCGGAACGATCGTGATGTTTATCAAATTTTACTTGTAGGCGATAAGTCGATTGAGATCACAAAAAAAAGTAAATAATTAGGTGTATGGTTTTGCTAATAAGAATAAAATTACAACTCCTGTTTATCATCAATTAAAATGTGACAAAGTTGTTATTCCTAAAATTCACGGTTTACCGAAAATTCATTAAAAGATATACGTTTGTTTTTAATTAGAAAGCTTTTTGGCGTCGCTTATGGTTTTTAAGATTTGATATTATCATGATCATCAAAAAATTTTGTTAACTGAATGTGCAAGTTACAAAATGGAAGTAAGAATATTTATGTAGAACGTAGAATAATATTTCAGTCCTAACTGTACCGCTGTAACATTCACAAGATAAATGTTGTCACATTAATTGTTATAACCCACACCTTTATCGCCCCAAGGTGTGATACTGTAGGTGTACCCAGTACTTAAATTGTAAAATTTTGCATGAGGGGACGCTTTTGCAGCCTTGACCAAACCTTAGTGAAGATTACGTAATTTCGTCGACGAAATGTGAATAAAGACCAAAAAAGAAAAAGGTCTTCGCCGAAAATCGAAGTGCTTCTTCGCCAGAATAAGGTAAAGACCATAAAGAAAGGTCTTTGCCAACGGTTGAAGTCACTGAATTCTTTGCCAACGGTTGAAGTCACTCCTTCTGAATCACTGAATTTGGTGCTATATTCGACCGGAATTTGCAGTTCTTTTTCCTCTGAGCATCCAGCGCTCAAATCTCAATGGTGGGACACCTAAATCCCGATGGGGAGACGCTCGATGGGGGACGCTAACTCTCGATGGGAGGAAGCGTCTATCCAACAATTTAAGTACTGGATGTACCATTACTTTGTTTTTTTTGCACAATTGTTGTCCTGATGGTTCTTTCAGAGAAATGTGATTTTTGTTTAAAAAAGCTTGATTCTTTGAAGAGCGCAAGCTTACTTCCTATCATTTCTCCAAGTTCAGTATATGTTTGTCGATTTGAAAATTCTAATTTGATTTGTTTGTGATGAAAAGGATTTTAATAGCAACTATAGCAAAATTCAAAAATACGCAAACCGCTTTTGAGGTCTTCTTGTTTAGAATGAGAAATATTTTGTGTCACTTCGTGTGTAGTATCTCACTGCTTGATTCCTTTTTCACAAAGTCACGGAGATAACTTCGGTATTCTTCCGGACGCAGAATAAGCCAAAGAGTAAAACCGGTACAAGAAAAGCAGCAGCCGTCTAATCAAAACGAAGAAAGCTTGCAGTTGTACCACTAGTATAAGAATAAAAAATACGAAAGTTATTGATAGTAACATTTGTCTAAACCAGTGGTAGTGAAATGTTTTATATCTCAGACGCTCTCTACCCCTAGGCCATATTATTGTAAATGAAAATACCCCTTTTAGGGATTTACATTACGAATGAATAATTTTGAGGTGGTGCAGAATTTGAAAATGACTTTCAATAAAGTCGATTTCATTTTGCTTTCGCAATAAGCTTTTCGGACAGAACTCTTCAGTTGCAATCTCTGTCTGGTTTGGTATGTGGTGAGCTGGATCTTTTAAATTTACATTAGGTGAGCAGGATCTTTTAGATTAACATTACATTAACTCTGTAAAAAATATCTTTTTTCGATATATTCAATCCCCATGGGCTATTAAGATATAACTTTAAGAACCCTTGGTTTAAACAAAACGGGATTTTTTTTTCAGTTAAAAACTTAAAATTATTGTAGGTTTTTACGCTCGGATTGGAAATATGGCTAAGACTTGCCCATTTTCCGAGACTTCGAGGTGCCGAGACCGAGGCTTTAGACCTTCGAGACCGAGACTTTGAAAAATAGTGTCTCGAGACATTACAGCTCTGGACAAAATCAAGCAATACTTTTGGAAACCAGTGTAAAAGTGGTGTTCAAACTTTTTTTAACAATTGCCAGATTTCGCTCTTCCTCAAAAGACCTAATGAATCGTGATGAAAAGTCCAGCTGAGTATATGAAGCTTCTTGTCAACAGAGTGCTTTCGTTTGCATCGGACAAAAGAAACGGGATTTCAACTCAATAATAACAAAACACATTGCCGTTGCCGGAGTAAATGAAGTGGAGGGGCACTAGCCGAAAGTGAGGGGGTACTAAAATTGACTGAATTTTCGCACATTAAAACCAATCTTATACCATTACAAATTATGTGCAATTTTCAAAATTCTGTATTCATGTCTAAAAGTAGACCTGGTTGGCAGGCAGCTTTTCTTCGCTCTTTTCGTTTGCGCTATATCCGCTTGAAAAATCCATCTGCAGAAGTAACAGCGACCTAAACAATCCTGGTGAGCTCAAAAAAAAAAACAAAAAAAGCTAGTCTTTTAACAAGAAAAAGTTGGATTTTTACCAAAAGGGGGAGGGCTTGAACCAACAGCTAAAACATTTTTATTCAAAAATGTCTCAGTTAGGTGGCCTGCTGAGCAAACTGGTGCAACATAATCAGGAGCGTATTTAGGGAGGGGGCCATTGTGCCATGCCCCCCCTTTGGGTCGCCAGGATCGCAAAATCTCATAGAAAAGTAAGCAAAAATGAGGCATGGCCCCCCCTCCCTTTGCAAGTTGGGCTTAAGGTTTGATTATGCAAAGGCTATGTTCTGTGCGATTCTTCTAAAGTTTGGGCAAAAAATTGGACCAATATGAATGAAGACCTTTTTATTTTTATTTTTTGCTCTTCACCTGATTTTGGGCAAAAATTTGGACTAAATTTGGGAGGAACAATTTCTGTTTCAGATCTTTGTTTTCACCAAATTTTCTGAAATTTTTGGCCCCCCCCCCCCTTTTCAAAATCCTGCGTACGCTACTGAACATAATCGTATTTTAGACGGGGTCTGGGAGTGTAGAACCCAGCCGCTTGGAAATTTTTGTAATGTTGTTGCAAGAACTAGCCTTTTCAGCACCATTTTGATTACGTTTTGAACGTTTTTAAAGCTATTTAAAAGAAATAAATTGCTGAATTTTTAAAACCATCCACAAAATTAAGTTTACCATCCCCTTCAGCTCCCTTACTTACAGACCAAGCCCAAAACGTTCTTAACCCTTATCAGAACATACGTTGACATTTGTCAACATTGATTTTTTTTTTTTTTTTGTTTCATTACACTCGCCCCGTATATGCTGGCTTAGCGCCATTCACTGACGATGGAAAACTTCTTATTAGCTTCCTGATGTAGTGATATGAAATTCCAAAATTGTTTCTACAATGAGTTATTTGCGTTTTATCTTAATCGGAACACTTGTTGATAAATGTCAATAAATAGAAACAATAGCAGAATAACAAAGACATTCGGCTTTTGAGATTTAAAAATTAGTCAGAATGACTTGCAGTTTTAGTACATATTTATCCTCCAGTTACCGGAAAGCGTCAGACGCTAACTATTGGACGATCCGCACACTTTTATATTGCAATGCGAATGACTACTTCGTGGTTGGAGGAATCCATACCTGATTAGGAGTTCCCTGCGATCCAATGTTCCTGTGGATTTCTTCGAATTCTTGTCCACTAAATTTGCTGCTTGTTCGAAGCCACAAAGTAAAGATAATCCTTGCAAAGCATTTTATCTAAGGACGCAACAACGTGACCAGGGTGCGGCTTGAACCCAAGCCATTCAACGAGGGTAGTCATAAAAACAACGCTAACCTGTTCGAATGATCTAGGTTCAACCCGCACCCTGGACACGTTGTTGCGTCCTTAGATAAAATGCTTTACGAGGATTATCTTTACTTTGTGGCTTCGAACAAGCAGCAAATTTAGTGGACAAGAATTCGAAGAAATCCACAGGAACATTGGATCGCTGGAAACTCCTTAGTAGGTATGGATTCCTCCAAGCACGAAGTAGTCATTGCAATATAAAAGTGCGCGGATCGTCCAACAAGTTAGCGTCTGACGCTGTCCGGATGCTGTTACTATTGTTGTAACTAAATAATTATTATTGCAGCTGGTAGTAATCATCGATTGTTTCAACACAACTACCAGCAGCTGTAAGAAATTTGCAACTACATTTAGTGAAATGATTTTAGTTGGGGATGTTAAGCTTCTGTCAACAGTTCTTACATCTCAGACGTCTGTAGTTGTAGTAGCCAACTTATATTTCAAAATACTTAGCTAGATAATAGTACCTGTCACAATTTACAATATAAAATCAATCTTAATACTAGTTGATAGTCATACGCTGTACATTTGAAATACTGACTCATGCAACCACTGTTGCCGTCGAGGTAGACTCGGTTTGCTTCTTTTTTTTGGCAGGGTAGGCCCTAACTCACGGAGCCCTGATCCACTGACGGAAATTTCGAAAAAAAGTCTTGAATTTTGGTGAAGACCAGGCCCGGAGCCAAAATAGCGCGAGTGGGGGGGGGGGGGCCATAAACAAATTTTGAGGGGGGGCACAAAAAATTCAATGCTCCGAATTCGAGAGTGTGGATCAAAAAGCAAAGGCTTTCATCGCAAATTTCTACAAATTCTGGGGTGGAACCACAAAAAAAGGGTCTTTATTGCAAAATCTGCGAAAAAACAGTTCTTGCTATCGAATTCTGGTAAGAAAACCAGTATTTTGAAAGTCTCAGGCCTCGAACTGCACTCCAATGGCACCGAGCCTGTTACTTTCTTTGGGGCACAATCCTCACTTGAGGGGGCACAATTCTCTTTTGGAGGAGCTCAGCCCCTGAATGCCTCCCCCGTGGCGCAGGGTCTGGTGATGTCCTTTTTTTTGGTCTTCACCAATAGACGTAAAAAGACTATATACTGAATTGCAGTTGTAGACATTTTTTTCCTAAACTTAACGAAAGAAAGCCACGTAGACAAGATACTTAGCACAAATCTCCGCCAGAGGTTGTCAAAACTTCACCACTTTTTAGTCCGAACAACCCACTTTTTGTTGTCTGGGCCCAACCCACGTCCCGGCGCCACTGAGAAGCATTTCGGGGCCTTGCCCACCTAATCACTGCTTGTGCCCCCTTAGCAAAAAGTGTGAACTGGCCCGGTGCCACTAAAGGCTGGCTTTTTGGGTCTTGTGCCCCCCCCAAAAATACTGCTTGTTTCTCTCCAAGCGTAAGTACACTTTCGCTTTAGGACAAAAGCACGGGTGAACACCATGACGAAGCCTCAGATTTCGTGACGAAGACCTTTTTTTTGTCTTCATCCCTGAATCTGTGGTTATGAATCGAGATCCGCACCATAGAATTCTGTTGTGACCCCCTCCCACCCAGGCAAGGATCGTGCCCCCGAGCGAAAATTATGCCCGTAAAGCAGCCAACCGGCCCGGGGCCCTGCCGTCCAATTTGGGATAAAGTTTGGTCTTATTTTTGGTCTTCACCCCCAAATTTAAGGGTAAAATTATTTTATGCCTCGCAAATATTGTTCGTTCACCCCCCTTCCCCCGGTTACGCTACTCTGGCGCCCGCGCCAGGCTGTAAGATTGATCAATCTTGCATGTCCATCACAAGAAAACAATAGATATTATCAGCGACGGGCACAGCGGCGCTACTAGAGCCGCTACTTTTTTAGTAGCGGTAGCGCCGCTGTTTTTTCAGTCAAAAAAGCGGCAGCGCATCAGCGCTGTTTTTTAAGCAAATTTTCTGCCGCTGCCGTTACTGCTAATAAACTTCTTCCAAGACGTTTTTCGATTGTATAAATTTTTACGCATTACCGTTTGGAGTCTTCACAATTTTTTTCACTCTGCTCTTGTTGCATTATTTTAGTTTTGTAGAACAAACAATGCTACCTTTGTGACGTTTTGTCGTTGTTTAATGAAGGCGAGTTTTATCGTACGTGGTTCTATGGTTTCTGAACCAATATTCAACAAATAATGAGGTCTGGTTGCGGGCCAAATTCAACTCTGAGTATAAATTAACATACAAATCAATGCGTAGGTAAAGTTTATCAGTTGTCATCGTTTTGAGAAAATTGCAAGCAACTGAAACTCCTCATAGAACAAGACCAATCATTCTTTTATGAAAGTAAATAGTAAACATACTAATGCTACTTGACAGTCGGTTTCTGACACTCCCTTCTTACTCGTAGAGAATGCACATACACACTAGACAGTTGATTTTGATGCAGGTGTTCTTCGTTATTGTCAAGAGATACTGTTTGAAATCGGTTTTACTGAAGAAATGAGAACTACTTGTGGTAATCAAGAGGTGCCCCAAATCTTTTTCCACAATTCCGAATACCTCTTGTTCGCGAAAATACGTTTTAATCCGTTTGACTAGTACCATAGGTGGGCAAGTTAATGCAAAACGTTTGCTTCGTTAACCACTAGTCCGTTAACAAACTTCACACTACCGTTAACGTTAATCCGTTATTTTCAGCTTTAATTAACGGAAGTTAATAAAGTCCGTTAACTCGTTAATATTTTGCGAGTAATTTACATTTCTTTTTATTTACTCTCTTCTAGAACACGTATTGACGCTGTTGAGCTGATTGTAAGAAAATGTTTATTGCTGTGGTGGTGTTTTTGTGTTTTGGAAGTACCATTTTACAGTCTAATTTAATTTCAAGGTAAAAATGTTTAAATGCACTAACAAAGCTGCGATTGGACAACCGTTGGAAATTGCAAACAGTGATAATTAATGGACCTATGAGGCTGCAGCTAGGACCTTAGAGAGAAAATTTTCCAGGGGGTACGAAGGTCGATACTGGGCCCCAAATCTTATTGGGCCCACCCCAAGCCTTATTGGGGCCCATGCCGTTAAATCATTTTTGTCCGATGGGTGTAGATCTTCATTTGGAAGTGAAGGGATAACGATATTCGCATACAATTAGGACCTATGAAAAACACAACTAGACATAAAATTGGTTTAAATCCAGCTAGGGAATTTGGGGAAGCGCTGTGAGTTCCCCCAGCGTGGTCCGGGGCAGCGCTTCGGAAGCTTTAGCACTTTTTATGTTTCTCGAGGGTAAAATACAGCATTTGGTCAACATCCCTGCACCAAACTTGCTTAAATTAACCAGCAGAAAACGTGATATACATGAAAGAAAGTATGTGAAGTGGGGAATGATAACATTGATACAATATTATACAATATAATGACTTTGATACTGCAAATCCAAATATTTTACTGATAAAAGTTTTACGTGTATTAAGTTAGCTAGTCGGAAAAAATATTCTCCCCCCAAAATCTTGATTATGTTGGCAATAAGCTTATTTGTTAATATACGAGTAATATATCAGTGCCTATATTGAGCTAGCGGCTAGACAGACGTAGAAGGCAAATAAGGCAGAAGCACAGATGAAGTGGGTTACTTAATTATGATAGTAGTAAAGTATGTCAACTTTGACTCCGCTTTCTGAGGTTGAAATGCTTTTGGATCTCTGAAAATGTGGGCCCTCGTACATTGTTATACCGTAGAATTAGGGCTCTCAAGTCAGAAAAATGTAACAAAACGTTAATTTCTGTGCAAGTGTATGGTTTTTTGATACATTTTCCTCTTTTTTTTTATCAAATCGGCCACTACTGGATGCCCTAAAAGCTGTATAGCAAAAATAGCGACCAATTACCAGTACTGAAAAGGCTGACTGATATTTTTGCTATAGGTAAGTTTGATTACGGTGTTATGGTGCGATATCAAAACTTAACGCGGAAACCTGAACTCTTCCGGGGCCCGGGTACGATGTACCCCCTGAACCCTACCTCTCGCAGGCCCTAGCTGCAGCTTATTATTTGCCACAAAAATGAGCTCTTTTCTTCGCTTTCTTCGATAAAACTCGTGCTAATACGAAACAAGTGTTACCAGTGCAAACTAGTTTGTACCCGTACGATAAATGAATGTTGCTAGATGTTAACGATAAACGCCTTGACGGAAGTGAACGGAACTTAACGAAAGTTAATTTAGTCCGTTAACAAGAAAAAACTTTTTAACGGATTAATGAGTTAATGAAAAAGTTAGCTTCGTTATTAAAGGATTAACGATTAGCGGACTTGTGCCCACCTATCACCAGTGCTGGGCACTTCCGCAAACCGGTCCGCAAGTCCGCAAATCCGCAAATTGCGGACTTAAAGTTTTAGGTTGCGGATTTGCGAACCGATTTGTTACCGCAAACATTAGTGGATTTGCGGTAAAAAAATTGAAATCTATTGCAAATCCGCAAATCAACAACATCACTGGGATCGTTTCTGCAATTTCCAAAAAAATACGTTTTCACAATTCCATGCATCGACAGATTTGGGTGGATGTATTTCTAATGTACAATACCTCTCACCAAGATCCTCTGCTGTGGAACGATTATTTTCCAGAGGTGCTGCTATTCTTACAGCAAAATGAGTTGGCTTAAGGTCAAGAAACTTCCAACGGCTTATTTTCGTGAAGGAAAACTTAGACTTTTTGAAGTGGCGAAGGGTTGCACAAGACGACTGTGATGACATGCCCAGCACGTTTGTAAATAAATAGGCTGCAGGCCTATCTAAGTTTTCAATCTTAGTTTTATCTTTTTAGTCTTTTTGTTTCGTTGATCGTTTTTTTGGAAGGCATGCTTTAGACTACACCCGTTGCCGCTTAAGAAATTTCAAAAGATTTTTGGAAATTAATATTACTGCCCTCTTTAGAATCCTGAAAAAAATTTTTGTATCCTGAACAATTTTGTGATATTTGGTGATGTATATATAATACAACACTTTGCCTCTTTGATTTCCCAAAGTTTGTGTATTGTGCAAATCATGCGTCAAAATGCTTAGCGTATTTTTTATTTAAGAAATGGCATAATTTTCTACGCAGTTGGCGGCGCTACTCCAAAATTTTCCAAAATTTACGAGCAAAGTTAATCATTATGACAAACTTTTTGGCGAGTAAACTACTACGGCACTTTGATCGTGAAGATTTTTAGCACAACCAACAAACTGGCCACTGTCGAAACAAATTTCTACTTTAACAGTGACCATTAGTTGAATCTACGTTACATACCGACAACCAAGACTTAAAACCCAAATTTTCTGTTTTTGCAATTACCTTAGGTGCTGAGTGCTGACTGCTCGTCAGCGCTAAAGAGAAACACATAATCTTAAATGAGAGCGAGTTTTCCAACAAAATTGATATCTGCACCCAGTGGCGTACGTAAAAAGTTTTCATTGGGGACTTAAAGTTTGGTCGCACTGTGACGCCACAAATCAATAATGGAGAGTGCCGATGGTAAGACCATTGTAGGGTGGTCCGGGGGCATGCTCCAGAAAATATTTGCAAAATTACACTAAAAATACGCGTTTCGTGCATTCTGGAAACAAGTTTTGGTATAATGCTTTTACGAGTCTTACTAGAAGAATGAAATCGTAAAATGAAAATACTTCAAAAACATTACGGAATTAAAAAGCTAGGTGATTTGTGAAGTAAGAAAAAAAACAAAATAAAAATCGATTTATTTTGCATTTACGCAGTAATAACGTAGGTACATCCTCTTAGAACTGCTTGGTTTTGCTTTATCGTGTATCATTCTTAGAGTCTGAGGGGAAGGCTATGGCACAGTGGTCTTCCTCCTAGGTACGCTAGTGTCTGCACCGTAATTATATTGTATACAATTTGAAAGCTTTTAAAAGACTGTTCTTATCCAAAGTTCGACTAGAAGTTCAAGCGTAAGAACTTCATGTAACCATTAATCAGGACTGTATTGCAACTGAAATAAAATAAACAAAGGAACCGGACTTTTGGCATGTTCTTCTTACACCTCGCACATTTTCATCTTGGCAAAAGTTTGCCTTTGTATGAACACCTTTCAAAACAATTTAAAAAACGTTTGCACCAGTACAGAAGCAAAAAAACAAAACGCTAACTGCAATTATCACGTTTGAAACTAAGTTATTTTAATCGTGATCTGCAAATTGCCATGCGTGATTAAGGGAGCAAGAATTGACATCGACAACAACCTTCCTCCCTCATCCATTCCGTCACTCAAGCAGTAAATACCACCCTGTATGTCTGTAAAGTATCATTTTCAAGAACGCAAAAACGCAAGTTCGTTCGTCTCGAGTTTTTACTTTTCCGCGACTCAATAAATATGTGCATCTCTGTTTGTCCTATGACGAAAACATGTACTGTACAAGTATGTAAATCAAATAAGGAATTTCAACTCAACGAGCATACCGTAGTTAGAAGTTAGAATGAGCAACGAAAGTGACTGGCAGGTGAGGTTACTTGTCTACTCCAGCCACCAGAGTCGCAGTCGTAATCCAACTCCGGTCTCAGTTTTGTTTAAACAAACCTGCGTACATTTCCACTCGGCTCTGCTGCTGACATGTGTATCATAACTTAAAAAAACAGAATATTAAATAAACCTAAGGAAACTTACTGATGTTTATTACAGGTCTGCAGCCGATATGGAAAATATCAAGCATTGTTATATTGCTATAGGTCTCCTTTATTTATCAAACCAGGAAAAAAACATCAAAGTTTGCGGTTCAAGTTTGCGGAAGTGAAAAGTCATTTGCGGTTGCGGAAGTGCAAAAAATTACCGCAAACGCACCGCAAACTTGCGGATTTGCGGTTGCGGACCACCTATTGCTATTTTGCGGAATTTGCGGTTGCGGAATAGAGTTTAAATTTGCAGTGCCCAGCACTGCCTATCATTAGTACTATTGGCAACTCTGCTTTTCGCAATTTTATTAAATCACAAAAGGCGTACTGTACTGTAGATCAGTACAGCATAGGATTACTGGTTCCAGTGACAATAGCCAAGTTTTCAGATTTGGTGATAGCTAGGCTACTCACTGCTATTAGTTAACAATCGCGTTTCTAGATTTGCAAGAATTTTCGCAAAATTGTGCCTTTTATAAAGTCACAAAATTGCAAATGCAGGGTTGAAAATGGTACGGAGTCAAACGAATTAAATCGTATTTTCGCAAATAAAGGAAATTGCAGACAGAGGTTTGGGGCACCTCTTTGTTACCCTAAATAGTTCTCACTTGTTTAATAAAACCGATTTCGAGCAGTATCTCTTAAACAAAAATGCGATAGTTACAGTTCGATAAATTGCTGTAAACTTGCATTAGGCCCGACTCCACGGGGGGTATTTCGGGGCCGTGTCCCCCAAATCACTGCATGTACCCCCAAACAAGAATTGTGCCCCCAAGCGAGGATTGTGCCCCAAAGAAAGTAACAGGCTCGATGCAGTTCGAGGCCTGAGACTCCCAAGATGTATACTGGTTATCACTCCAGAATTCTTGAACAAGAACTGTTTTTTTGCAGATTTTGTAATAAAGACCCTTTTTTTGAGGTTTCACCCCAAAATTCGCGAAAATTCGCGCATTGTTTGAGATGAAAAGCTTTTTTTTTGTCTCTAACTCAGAATTCGTGAAAATCCGCGCATATTTTGAGATGAAGACCTTTTTTTTGGTCCACACTCTCGGATTCGAAGTATTAAATTTTTTGTGCCGCCCCTCCCAAAATTTGTTTATGTCCCTCCCCCCAGTCACGCTATCCTGGCGACAGGCATGACTTGCAGATCGCAAAGACGGTTTTTCGCGATATTCCCCACAATGCTGGCATTGAGTAGGACAAATGATTTGTTGGCTATCTGGTCACAGACCACAGTATAATTCGCGCACTGCAAGAAGGACTGTAAATACACCAATGCATAGTAAAATAAATTTTGCTACAACACTGAACAGTAATACTGAGAATTAAATTTTTAGTGCGCTGAAAATTGAACTAATAAATCGAACCACGTAATAAATAAGTTTGAAAGATAATTTAGTTATGGAGTTTTACTCATCGAAAAAATACGTGTAACGTGACTTGCATTGTGAATCATTTACTTAACATGTGTCTATACAGCAGCGAGTTGCATGTTGCTCGCGCTATTGAATATGTCATTACTGCGTACGTATCTCCTCCGAGTTTATTAACATCAGTTCTTAACCGCTCGATCTTCTTTTTTATTAAAGTTGGATGAAATCACGGCAGGGATGTTAATCACCTACCATTTCTATAAAATTTCTAGAAATGTTTGTAACTCGGTCGATTGATAAATTTTTCTATCGTATCTCTTCACAAGGAATTATTCTAGTGGTCGAGGGCCGAGCGTGTGATAAAAACATTGACTACTTCAGAGCTATAAGAGCCGGGACAGAAGTGAACTGAAGCTGAATACTGTATGCCATCGCGTTAAAATCTTATCTTATTTAAGTGATTTAAACTATTTCTTATTGCCTTTTATTTGTGTAGAAAATGCGACAAGGAAATTAACTTCCTATTGTAACTTCCAAGGGTAACTTCTTAAAATAGTTTCTCAACCGCTAGTTTGACCAACCAGCGTTTTGAAATGCTTGTTTTTTTGAAAAGGGCAGGCCAACAACCAATTGAATTGTGATTTGCTTACTTATTTATGTTTAAGCCTGCTTGCTAATGCCGATTGTAACCTGTACCAATAGTTTAAAAGCTTGAATCGTAACTTTCGCAAATAAAGTTGAAATTTCACTATTGGGTACCGTATTTGAATGCCATCGTTCTTTTTGCTAGATATTTTTCTAAAGTAGCGGCAGCGGCCGCTGTTTTGTATGCAAGTAGCGGCAGCGGCGCTACTTTTTTATTTAAATAGCGGCAAGCGGCAGCGCCGCTGCTTTTTTTGCCAAGTAGCGGCAAGCGGCAGCGCCGCTGCTTTTTTTGCCAAGTAGCGGCAGCGGCGCTACTTTTCAAGTATAGAGGGTGCTCAGCTCTGGATATTATTGAAAACACCGCGCATTAGCATTGAAAAACACGTAAAAACTGCATGTTGACAATTGTCAACATATGTTCCGATTAACTCTCGTAAAAACTCTGTTCTGATAAGGGTTAAACGTTTGTATCTTGGGGTTAATTAGCCCTCCGGGGACCCTAATATTTTACAGCTACAAATTATGCGTTATTTTTACCATTTTGCTTTCATGTCTAAAAAAAAGACGAATAAAGCAGCGTTTCTTAGCTCGTTTCGTATCCGTCCAGAGTTGTAAGTCGGCCCGGGCTTTTCGGGTCGGGTTTGGGCCTAAAGTTTACAAAATTTCGGCCTTAATTCGGGCCTGAGACGTGCTTTTTGTCTTACGTGCTCAGTAACTTGGCTACATTGCTGAATAAAGACGTCATTGAAGGATAAATACAGTACTTACGATAATTGGTGTACAATGATTAGGAAAGCAGACCAAAGTTACTTGGAAAAGAAGGTATTAACCGCTTACGTTTTTCAGACCTAACTTAACTTTCGGATTTTTTCGAGTATGATTTGGGCTTGAAATTAGTGTTCGGGTTCGGGCCGGGTTCGGGCCTGAACTAGTCGGCCCGTTCACAATTCTGATCCGGCCCATATAATTGCTTGAAAAATCTGTCTTCAGCAGTGAATGCGACCAGAAGCGCAATCAGGATTTTGCTATTTGGGAGGGGGCTTGAACCAAAAGTAAGTTGTTGTTTTTGCACAAAAGTTGTCTAATTTAGACCCAGTGCTAAACGAACTGATGCAACTCAAGCGTATCACAAATGGGGCTTGGGGGCAGAGCATCCAGCCGTTGAACAATTTTTGTGATTTTGCGGCAAAAATAGCGATTTTACCGCCATTTCAATCACATTTCGCACGTTTTTGAAGCCATATGAATGATTACAGTAAATAGCTAGAATTCAGAAGTCATTAAAAGACTTAAATTACCTAGTCCCTCCTGCTCAGGTCAAGTCCAAAACATGTTTAAACGCTTAAATTTTGTGGTTAAATTTTTTAAATGACATGACTAAAGGAGGTTGAAGCCTCTTTAGACCCTTTTCTTGGTTGCGCCGCTGACTGCAACCTAAAAAAATCTTGAGTGTGCTCTAAAAAAACAAAAACAGCAAGTCTTTAAAAAACGTTTTCACAAATTGTTTCAGTCATAATCACTAACGAAGTACATGTTGCGATTCTATAGCCTTACATACCAATTTGGCAAAAAATTGAGAAAACTTCAAACCAGAATTATGTTTAAATGTTATTATTTCTTTTTCCATTAGTGTCTGTTTTCTTGTCGTTACGTGATGGTTCGAAAACGTATTCTGAGTAAACCGAAATGGGGGGCACGAGCGGTCGTTAGGGAAGAAACGGCCCCCCTGCCCCCTCCCTCTTTCGTATAGACGTAACTGGTTCCGATTTTTAAAAATATCTTGATATGCTACTATTCGATAAAGACGTAAATGAAAAAAGAACTGAAGGATAAAGATCCTTCTCATTTTGATTTATCTTCCAAAGTTCCGTAAAAATTGAATCCTTAGGGAACATCTCTGCCAACGGTATCCCATGATCGAGTTTGAGCTGTGTTCAAAAATTTTCATCAATAGTACTAAAACCTTTTAAAGCCATATCAAATTCGTGAAAGCACAGAGAGCTATAAAATCAAATTATTGCTGTTTATGCAAGAAGCCGAAGTTTATTTGAGATCTGCATTCTGTACCTGAAAGTGCTTAGAAAATGGTTTGATTAAGCAAGTGCAAGTGTCAAGGTAAAAGCAAGTGTAAGTACCAAAAAAATTCGACAATTCTTTAGTCGCTTTTTGCTTTTGGATTTTATTTTATTTTTCTACAGTAAATCTGTCTTGTCCCCAACCGTCAAACCTCAAGAGTTCAAACTTTGATCGATTATGGATATCCGTACCATCTAGAACCCGCGTGAAAATAGGAGAGCCGGCTCAGGGTTTTCCCTTCCAAACGGGTTGCCAAAAATTTGAATTTGTCTAAAGTTTGATTAGAATGCATCACATTTTCACGGCAGGTAGGTGAGAAACATGATAATTGACAAAATTTGAGATGCCACATTGAGGGATTTTCTTCAAGGGAACCCCCAGAAATATACAACTTTAAGTAATTTGAGCTAGAAAACTGAAACTTGTAGAAAAGGTACATTTAAACAAAGAAAAGATAATAAGTTTTGGAGGCGCCATGTTAGGATGGTAGCCCAATAGAGAACCCTTAAAATTTTAAATAATTAACCACTCAAACTAAAAAATTTAAAATTTGGGGAAAAGTTCATTTGAAAAAAAATGAAAAGTGACAAAAATTTGTGGGTTTCATATTGGAGTTTTTGCCAAATGGACCCATAGAATTTAAGCTTTTAACCGTTTGAGCTAGAAAGCTAAAATTTTTAGAAAAGGTTGATGGGAAAATGACCAAGTTTGGATCAGCTGCATGAAATGTGTTTCCTCAAATATAGCCCTAAATTAAAAATTTTTAACCGTTGAAGCTCGGCGGAATAAAGTTTTTTAGAATAAGCAGAAGTATTATAAAGTAAATGAGGAAAATTAAAAGATGCCATGTTCGGGGATTCCTCTCCAAATGGCCACCCAAATTTTGATTTTTAACTGCTTGTAAATTTCGATTTTTAACCACTCAAATTTCGATTTGAAATACAAAGCTGTTATGTTATTGAACAGTATACGAGCACACGAGTAACTGGCAACTGCTTGATGAACTCTAGCCATATATCTCACAGAAATCCCTTACTAAGAAAGTGCAATAGGACGGTTAAGTTTGAATTGCCGTTTTTCTGGACCAGTTGACGATTTATTTATTGAGGACATAAAAATTAGTCTTCGAGGAAGTCCTCGAACACACAACACATTTTGAAGTCCTTCGCCTTGGCCTCGAAGCTCAAGCCCTCGAACACACAACACATTTTGAAGTTCTTTGCCTTAGCCTCGAAGCTCAAGCCCTTGGCTTCGGCCTCGAAGCCTACAAGCAGTGCTGGGCACTTCCGCGAAAAGGTTCGCAAATTTGCAAATACGCAAATTGCGAACTCAAAGTTTTGGTTTGCAGATTTGCGAACCGATTTCTTACCGCAAACATTTGCGGATTTGCGGTAAAAAATTGAAATCTACCGCAAATCCACAAATCAACAACATCGCTGGAATCGTTTCTTTGCAATTTCAAAAAAAAAAATACGTTTTTACTATTCAATGTATCGACAGATTTGGGTGGATGTACTCATCAAGTGCAACCCCCCTTACCAAGTTTCTATGCTGTGGAACGATTATTTTCCTTGGATGCTGCTGTTCTCACTGCAAAATGAGTTGGTTTAGCGTCAAAACTTCCAACGGCTTGTTTTTCTGAAGGGAAACTTAGACTTTTTGAAGTGGCAAATTAAGGGTCGCACAAGGCGACTTTGATGACATGCCCAGCTGTACGTCTAGTAGATAAATAGGCTGCAGGCGTACCAACATTTTCAATGCTAGTTTTATCTTTGTAATCTTTTTGCTTTTAATTTCGTAAATCGTGGTTTTAGAATGCATACTGTGGACTACATGCGTTGCCGTTCAAAGAATTTTGGAAATTATGATTACTGCTCGCTTTGGAATACGAAAAAAAAATTCATATCCTGAATAATCTTGTGATATAGGGTGATGTATACATAATGCAAATATGCATTTTTGATTTTCCAAAGTTTGTGTATTATGCAAATGATGCGTCAAAATGCTTAGCCTTTTTTTGTTCAAGAAATGGGATAAATTTCTGAGCAGTTGGTGGCATTACTTCAAAATTTTTCCAACATTCACGAGCTAAGTTAGCTATTTTGACAAACTTTTTGGCGAGTAAATTACTACGGCACCTTGATCTTGTAGATTATTGGCACCACCAACAAACTGGCCACTTTCACAACCTGTTTCTTATGTTACAGTGATCATTAATTGAATCTGCATTACATACCGATACCCGAAACTTAAAACCCAAATCTTCTGTTTTTGCAATTTATTGAGTCGCTGACTACTCAGCCCCGCATAGAAACATAGAATTTAAAATAAGAGCGAGTTTTTAATCAAAATCAATATCTACACCCAGCGGCGTGCCAAGAAAGTTTCCAAGGGAGGCCCAAAGTTTTGTCACTCTGTGACGTCACAAATCAACTTTATGGCGAGTGCCGAAGGTAAAACCTTTAGGTGGTGCGAGGGCATGCGCCGAAAAAATTTTGCAAAATTACACTAAAAATACCCATTTTCGCGCATTCTGGAAGTAAGTCATAGTGTAATGCTTTTACGAGACTTTTTGTTTAAACAAACCTGCGTACATTTTCACTCAGCCGTGCTGCTGACATGTATATTATAACTTGTAACAAAAACCGGATATTAAATGAATCGAAGGAGACTTACTGATGTTTATTACAGGTATATAGCCTACTTGGAAAACATAAAGCATTGTTATACTGCTGTAGGTCTCCTCTATTTATCAAACCAAGAAAAAATAACAGCAAAGTTTGCGGAAGTAAAAAGTCATTTGCGGTTGCGAAAATGCAAAAAATTACCGCAAACGTACCACAAACTCGCGGTTTTGCGGTTGGAGACCACCCATTGCTATTTTGCGAAATTTGCGCTTGTGAAATAGAGTGTAAATTTGCGGTGCCAAGCACGGCCTTCGATCCTCGAAAATGTCCTGTCCTCAGCTTGATGAGAGCTCTTTTTTTGATTTGTCAAAAATGGGCCATGGTCAGAAAACGCCAGAAATTTCGCGGAAAAGATTCGTCTTTTGGCGCGACGAACTTTTTTTTTGAGAACACCTGCGCGTTGTGTCCATGTTTTTTAGATTTGGCATCGAGCATTTCTGTCTTTGGCCTCGAATGGGTCTGTCCTCAAAAAGTTGGTTCTTGGTCTTGGCCTCGGGATTTTTTTGAGTCCTTGGCTTTGACCTCGAAGGTTTGGTCCTCGACTCAACTTCTGGCTAAAACCATACTAAATGATCAATTCAATGATAATAGAGGGCTAAAAATGCTAAACAGCCAATCTAGATCAAAAGCAGTTTGTCTGAATAAGCGCAACATAAAAATTATAAAAGTAATACTATACTTTAATTTATATCGATTTTGTTTTCTATGCCGCAAAATTGAAAATTTTTTTAGAACTTCTGTAGTTTAATCCCTATCTACACTAGGCGTAAAATCGTGAGCGTATGAGCGTATCATTAGTTTATTTTAACCAAAAGCCAGCTTGTACGCTGGTGTACCCCGTGCGTTCCGATTTTCTGTTTAAAATAAACTAAGAATACACTCGTGCGCTCACGATTTTACACATAAAGTATACCGGGCCCTAATTGTAACTTTCCAGTTTTCACATCCAGTGTTAAAAAACACTTATGCCTCTAAATTGGTTCAATGTTTTCAAGAAATTCAGAACTAGCATTATGGCAGTTCTTTTTTTGACTTTGTTTTCACCTAATGAGCTAATAGCCAAAATTTTCAGCTGATTAAACCAGCAAAACAAAATTGAGAACGTATTATATGAATAACGCTTACTGAGTCTCCTCCACTCCATCAAAAATCAATTTCAGCAAATAATTTTGTCATCTCCAAGAGAGAAAAAAAACAATTTCTGGATACATTTGCATGGGCAACTCGGACACCACATACGAGTAGATTCTGGCAAAGGGTACGTGTCCACAAAATGTTTGATAGTGACACGACCCATGTATTTTTCACCTAGAGTTGTTGAGTGTACCTGTTAATAGACAAACAGGAATTAATAACAAAAGTACTTGTCATCTTAGCCTATTCGTTGTGTAGACGACGCGAAATCTCTTCTGTCTGCCGTGTCTGACGCCTCTACACGCGTTAACTTATCTTCTTATATTGTCAACGGTTTCTGTAGCAAGTACGCCAATTAGCAATTTCGGAATCAAAAACGAACGTAAATATTACTGCGCAGCACCAAATAACTCCCACAATTTGAACACATACAGTACGCCAAATATCCGAACAGAAAGTAACAACTACGGTATAATTACGATTTAAGAATCAGACTGAGAATACTGATTAGAATAATTGCAATAAAACCAAACTCACCGATGGTTTCGTCTTCAGGCAGACAGTAAGCTTTAACTCCAATCGAAGTCTTCAAAGAACGCAGTCTCTGAAGTGGGCCCCCGGGAAACGGTACAGAAACACTTGATAAGAGAGGACAATAGTCCAGTAAATAATTCTCAAACTTGAGCAACAGCTCAGGGGAAAAAAGGTCCAAGTATAAAGAGCAACAGCTCAGGGGACAAAAGTCCAAAATATAAATAAGATGGGACCCACCCAGGACGCATATTTCCAATTTGTTCCACAGTTCAGTGCATAAGGCTATTTTAACCTCAGTTTAGCGCTATGTCACAATACAAAAACTGCTCTTACTAATAAAATTTGTCGTTAATAGTGTAATACAAGGTTCCGAGAATGTTTTCACCTACTCTGCTTTGAATATTAGGCCTATGACATTCAATGAATAGCCTACTCTCACCCTTTGCAGGCGTGAGAGCAGTGGCTGAGAGTAGGCTATTTATTGAAGGAAATAGGCTTAATATTCAAAGCAGAGTAGGTGAAAACATTCTCGGAACCTTGTATTACACTATTAACGACAAATTTTATTAGTAAGAGCAGTTTTTGTATTGTGACATAGCGCTAAACTGAGGTTAAAATAGCCTTATGCACTGAACTGTGGAACAAATTGGAAATATGCACCCAGGACAAGTTTAAGACCTCGAGGAAGGACTGCAATTCTGAAACTCCAAAGCTTGCTAAATTTCTGAAACAATCTGATACTTAATAATTTCAAATTTAAGATTCTTGGTAATTCTGAGTGTAAAAATTTAACGTCCTTCCTCGACTGCAACCAAATTTGACTGACCCAGAACAAAGGAGTTATAGCGCAAAAATTCAAGAAAACAGTTTCAAAAAGTTGCGCAATAGATAATTTGCATACAGTAGAAAAGGCGCGGTAAAACGCTTAATCGGTGACATCACGTGCGTTGTGTAGCATTACATCATTGGAAATCCTTAGCAGCCAAATATACACGAAAGCTAAATGCAGTAGAGCGAGTGTTCGAAACCAGGTATAAACAAGAAAACATAAGCGACGTTACACGTTGCATTCTCTTTATCGTTTTGTACTATAGACCACATGAGTCTTATATAAACATTGAATAGTAATAACAGTCACGTAACAAAGCTTTATATCAATCAGAAACGATCGGTGGGAAAATAATTTAGATATTCACCAGTCACTATCATGATTTGTGATCAGTAGATATGCTCACAAAAATACATTTCCGATCAGCTCATAGAACTACACCTTATAGACGTATTTTTGAAAGGTCGCTTAAGCCATACTTATTTTGATCGCTTTGATTGAAAGATACAGATCGACTGAGGTCGTAGCAAAGTACAAATGGACAAAACAAAGACTGTACCACTTAATCCTGCTACTGAAACGACGTAAAGAGTTGCAAAGCAATTGAATAGAACAAGCTAAAACAACTTTGATTGTTAAATTACAAAGCAATGCAAAAAACAGTGTATTACAAAACCTTTAGATTTGAGTCTTTGCTGTACCGAATGCATTTTTTCCCTAAAAGTTTTTTGAACTGTTGAAATAAACTTTTATTCGAATGTTTGTTTTTTGTTTTTGTTTTTTCTGACTATATTTGCAAGAAAACAGTTCTAGTGTAAAATTCTAATAAGTGGTCGAGTGGATAGAGCATCTGCTACTGAAGCGGTAGACTCGTGTTCGATTCCCGATCGGGTCAAACCAAAGACTATTAAAATTGGTATTTACAGCTTCCTTGCTTGACGTTCAGCAATTAAAGGTACAGTGTGAGGCCTCAGCCGTGTGAGGTAAACAGATAGGCAGGTGGCAGCTTGACTCGAAGACCAAATTCTTCGCTGTCTCCTGGCCAAGGCAACTTGGTAAATACAATGTAATTACAATTACATCTATTTATACGTAAAAAACATTCGGATGTTATGTAGCACTTCAGAGTTTTTAATTGACAGATGATTTACGATTTCCCTACCAAACCGCACGATTGGGGGAAGGGATTCTCATTTGGTGTCCGATACTCTATGTTTGCGTTAGTCGTGACGTTTCAGCGTTTGTCTAAATGTGATTGGTTAATGCGTGGGCGCAGCGATACATGTTTTTTATTTCGCAAAACTACGTGGTTTTACTTGGACTCTGAAAACATGTTACTGCCTACTGCGCTAATTTCAGAGTAAACAAGTTACAAGTGAACTTTCTAGCTCCAAAATGCCGAAAACTCTAATATTTAAATGCCATAAGAGTGCTCTAGATGACATGACATGCATGCAAAATGTTTTCTGTAAAATATTTGTTTTGCAGCATAGAAGTGACAATTCAATGAAAATTTAAATCACTCTTTGCAAAGGTATGTTTTCTTAAATTAGGACTGATCAGACCATTTTGTTGAGAATTCAAAGAATACTCTGATGCTCCTCACTGAGTTTCTAAATCTACCATTTGAGAGATATTACTTTTAAATTAAACTTTTGGTTTCTAGTCAGAAATTGGATGCATGAATGATTTTAGAATTGTGTGGAAGAGCAAAAACGTAAAATCCTATGAACAGACAAGCCCGAATTGAACCATTTAAAATTTTATCCATTTGGAATTTTGTCCTTTTCGGGTGTTTGTCATTTCGGGAATTTTTTCCGCTCATATTTTTGTTTAATTCGGGACGATGGTCACTCAAGGATTTTATTTAATAATTCAAAATTTTTTATTCATTATAGATTTTGTCCGACTCAGGATTTTGTCCGTTTGTGTTTTTGCTTATTGATTTTATCTCCTTAATTTTAACTTTATTTCCCAACAATTTAACATACCGTTACATATAACACGAGTACTACCCTTTACAAAAGAACTGAATTGGTTAACAAGATTAGTGCTGTCACAAAAACGAGTATAAATTGAAACATTTAAAACCTTTTTCGTAACCAAGTTTTAAATTTGCAGTTCTTCTACAACGGGTACCCAACGTATACCTTGCACTTTAGCACACGTTTGTATTTACCATCTCGTATAGTCTTAATTGTTTTTTTCACCGTGACCTTGCTTGCGTTTTTTTGCGATTGCTCAATTAACTTTGCATCATAATGTTTTACTAGAGTTAAACAGTACAGCGTTAAATTTATGAATTTTATCAGTGTCAGTTTTATTGCAGCGTATTTTCAGCGTCGGTTTTTGTTTTTAGACCCCTGATGATCCTTTCATAGGTGAAACAGTCTGCCGGGTTTTAGATGGATTTTAAAATTTTTTTAAAGTTTTGAGAATTTAAAGTGGTAAATGTTTCCTGCTACATCTATGTAATATCATTCAATTCACTGATTCAATTTAAAGTAACATTTTAATATGACGTAATGAGTATGCATAACTCTGAATAAATTGTAGTAGCCATGGCCTACTGTACATAAGGGAGGTCCTGTGTTACATCATACACGGGATATGGGGCATCAGAAAATCCTCTTAGTTCGCGCATTCTGTGTTCTCAGTGTGATAATATAGTCAAGAAAAACTTGCCTATGCAGCCTGCATAACAAACCACTTTAAAGAGTAACAGTAAAAAAAACAATGTAAAGTCCAACCATCCCAAAGCCAATTCTAATGATTATTTTCAATATCAAATCAATTCTAAGAATTTGATCCATCTTACTTCAATGTTTCAAAACAAGTTCCAAAAGCTCTGAGCTCCAATCCATTGGGGTGAACCAACGTGGCACACCTAATTGCAAACGGACACCAGACATTGTTGATATCTGCTATTGACCAAAGTTTGAAATTATGTGTAACGCGGTTTAAAAACAGTCAGCGGAAGAAGAAAAAGAAATAATGAAAACGATAAAAAGAAAATATTAAATTCAAGTTGGGATAAATTACATTACCAAAAAAGGTGGTCACTGGTCAATAGTGTGTTCAATAACATAAAATCATGTATTATAAATTATTATCATTTTATAAAAATTTAAAGGCATTTTAGAAATTGTTTAGCGGTTCTGTAACAAAAAAAGATAGAACTAATTAGGTAGTGAAGTAGTAAAAAGGCATAGATGTCCACGTGATCTTTATATTGTTAAGTTACCAGTTATCAAGATTTTTGACATGAAAAAGTTTATCTGACCAACCAAATAACTGTAATTCTATTGGTATCCGTACTCCAGTATATAGATATGCTTTTAGGTGAAACTATTCAACATGAGCTAAAATGTGCGACCATTGGTTTCATGTTTATTACAATCATCAGGCACATTAAATCTCTTATTCAAATAGAATCTCTTATTCACATTAAAATAGAATCTTATTCAAATAGATATGCTTTTATCTAGATTCTAGACCTCTGCCAGTAAAAATCAGTATTTTGATCGATTAATGATGACTTCAAAAGTTCCCGTATCATTTCCCCATTTCTACAAATGTTTTTTGTGCATCACACTTTCTGCTTGCTAATTTTGGTGCTGTGATGTTAATTGAATGCTGTAATTTACGCTTCACAAACATCGAAAGGGATAAAGCTTTAGGGGCTTGGCCCCAGACTCATCTTGTGAGCTTAAAGCGCTCCCCTGAACCCCCAAGCCAAATTAAAATCATACGAATGTCAGCAAGCCCTCGCTTTTAAAGAAAGATCTAAGTTCAGAGTTTAAGACGCGCTCAAAAGTTTAAGACCACTCACATAAAAGTTGAATTTTTGTAGGAAAAATGATAAAACTAGGGTTAATGTTACGTCACATTAGCCTTTTATTTTCTGAGAACATTGTAACGTTACAAATGTTTCTTGTGAAGCCTAAATAATAAGGTTTTTTGCGCATTTCTTGTTTTGGAAGCAAAAAATAATCAGTTTTTCTCAAATTTTAGGGCTGAAAATTTGGGCAAAAGTAGGGGATTACCAGTAGCAGAAAGAGCAAAAATTGTTACTTTAAATGAAGAGAGGTACCCAGAACGGTAAATTTCAAAAAAGAATTAAAGTTTAGCAAAGCAGCAATCCATCAGGCGATTGTGAAATTTCAAAATTTTGGGAGTTTTCAAGGTTTGCACAGGTCCGGAAGACCCAGAGTTACCTCCCTAAGGGATGGTAAAGTATGGAACGATAAAGTATGGAACGATATACCTAACGAAATTAAAGATAACAAATGTAATTTTTCAGCTTTCAAAAGAATCAACAAAAAATACCTAATCTCACAAGTGATTTGATTTCTGCAAATAAAAGTATTGTTTTTTTTTGTTTTTTTTTCCAATTTTTCACTAGACAGCATGCAATCTGATAAGTAATTTTTGTAAAAAATTCATCCCGTTTATTTATACATAATTTTGAACTTAAAGCACGAGCTAATAGTTATTAAGCCATAACTATTGACCAACAAAAGTTAGGTGGCTGCTTGACTCGAAGACCGGCAGGTCACTTCGCAGCCCTCCTAGTCCACACGTATAAAAATATTAACCGATCCTCTCGTGAATTATTGTTTTAATTTTGTGACAAAATAAACTATGATTGATTGATTGACCATCTCAAAAAGAATGGCAGTACGTTCACCTACCAGTCCAAGCAAGAAAATTAGGTCGGCATCGTTGCTCAAACGCACAGTTGCCAGTACATCCACCATAAAGCGTCGTTTAGCAGATGAATTCGGGCTAAAAGCTAACAAACCTGCCAAGAAATCTAGGCTTACACCTTCCATCAAAGCTAAAAGATATGCTTTTGCGAAAGCTCATTAGCATTGGACTGCAGAAAACTGGAGGAAAGTTTTATTTTCTGATGAGTCAATTGTACAGCAGTTTGCGTCGCGCAAGCGACTAGTGCGAAGACCAGTTGGCGCCAGATATGAAGACCGTTACGCCATCCAAACCAATAAAATACCCTCCAAGCATAGTGGTCTGGGGAGCAATGTCTGCCCGTGGTACTGCAGGTCTATATTTTCTCCAGCCAGGTACCACCATGAATGGCGCAAAATACCTTGATGTACTCAAGGATAAGTTAGAAACTTACATGGTTGTCCACGATTGCGATGTCTTCATGCACGATGGAGCTCCATGGCATAGGGCAAAGTCAGTAAAGAGCTTTCTACGAGAGGAAAATGTTGATATCCTGGACTGGCCAGGAAACTGTCCAGATCTGAATCCCATTGAAAATTCATGGCATGTGATAAAAAATAAGGTGGCAGTTCCTCGTCCTACAAGTATGGAATCATTGAAAACAGGAATAAAAATTGTATGGAATCAAAAAATTTCACCAGAATACTGCTCCAATCTCATAGACAACATGCTCCGCAGAAAGGCTGCCGTGGTGAAAAGCAGAGGAGGTCTTACTAAGTATTGAAATAATAAAGTAAATGATGTTTTTTTGCGTCTGTGATGTATCATTTGTTAGATAGGTTTGGTTTCAATAGACAAACAAAAAGAAAAGCGCATGCAACCGAAATTAATTGAGTTAGGAAATACAAAATGCCAACACAGCAAAAAGTTATGGGTGGTCTTAAACTTTTGAGCGCGGTCTTAAACTTTTGTATATCTATAATGTGGATTGTGAATAATCTCAAGAGCACATTAGCGTAGCCAGAGATAGCCCCCCCCCCCCATTGGCCTGTCAACCAAAGTGCAGAATAAGGAAAATACCACGTTTTTAGCTCTTCTGAGACTGGTTTTTGTGCTGGAATGAGCTAAAAAGTTATTAAAGCATTTTTTGAAACATATATTCAGGGGGGGGTAATTTGTCAAAAATAAAAGCCACAAATCAATAAAAACTTTGAAAAATGCCCAAAAATAAGCAATCAAATTTGATTGCTAATGTAAAAATGCTTAACATAGGTTTTATCAACAAATGTATCATAAACTCAGGAATAAGGGGGGAGGGGAGGCTATTTAGTATTAGTTAATTACCAATCACTTCTCTCAAATATCTTTCCATTAGCCCCCTTCCCCTCCCAATTAATTTCTTTATGAAATATAAACGAAATAGATTACTCCCTGTGAGTTTTATTGAATAACAGAATTTTGTGATTTACCAGCATGTAAACAAGAAAACTACAATGATATCATTAGCCACCTTCCATATAGCCCATTAATGCAACCAGTTGAATCACGTTACGCTGCCAATTTCTATTCTACGTTTCAACAACATTATTTTTTTATTAAAACAGCCCTAAAATTAAGCTATTTTTGCAAAAGAATGCAACATTTTCAAGCGCTGGGGGCTTTACCCCCAGACCCCCGTGTCTCCGGCGGCTGTAGTCTTTGCCCCAAGACCCCCATTGAGACCCCCAATTTAGCCCCCCATTGCAAATTTCTGGCTACGCGCCTGCAAGAGCAATTAAAGGTCCCGCCCAGAAAGTGTTTAAAGGGAGGGAAGCATCAGTCTTCATACCTTCTGAAAAATTTTCTCTCTGAGGTTTGAGAGCAGCCACCATCTTTAATTTAGTAATTCGTAACACAATATACAACAAGATTTTCAAAATCAAGACTTTTTTGCGCACTGCGTCAGTTTTATCTGATTTGGAATAAAATTATAAGTGGTTCAAGTCAATATAGATGAGTGGTTACTGGAGGGAAAAAGGAAGAGAGGGAAGGAAACTAAGGCGAGGGCGTGCGCGATTGTAAAAGCACTTTATTGGTAGTGTTATCAAGTCAACAGCAAATTCTACAGTCATTCGGTTCTTAGGCGTCCCATAGCAGGACCACTTAGATCTCGCGAAATAGCTAATCGATGTTTGAAATGCGCGACGGTGGAATTACTCGAACGCCTTTCAATCTTCTTAAATGATGACATAAATTGTCGACATAAACTGTGTTGAATATGACAAACTTGATGATCTATTAACATTTTTATATTATTGCAGTGTAAATATGTTTTTGTTCAGTCCTATTTTTTTCACAGAGGCCGTCTATCGTTTTTTTTTTTTCGTGATAAATCCCATCAACAAAGATCTTACTTTTGAACCAACTTAACTTTGAGTCAAAATTCATCACAAATAACTTCTGAAAATGTGAAGTTGCTAAGGTAACGATGTGTTTGTCGATGTTTGAGATTTTCCCAAGCCATTCATGCACTTCTCAGTTGAGAGCAAGTAATTATTGATTTGCTTTAAAGTTGCAGCGCTACTAAATGGATCTCACGGATAAGCCATCGAGTTTAAAAATCACAAAATGTCAAAACTTATTATTGGTTGAAACCAGAAATGGGCAAAGCGCAATTAGAAGCGCAAAGCGCAACTTCTGCAACCTTCGCAATTGCGGAAGTTGCGTTGCGCTTTAATTTTTATTTTGAAACATTGCGAAAGTTACGTTTCGGACTGAAGTCTTTAAAAATTGTTGCGCTTTAATTGCGCTGCGCTTTCAAAATTTTTTTCGGTTAATAGCGCAATTCTATCCATTGAAGTTAATGTTGTTCCATTTTGATCATAATATTGACAAATGTCGGCCTTCTTTAGCAAATTAGTTATTTTTTTCTGTCTAAAATTGCAAAAAATGCGGCATTTGCATTGTGTTGTAATATTTTAATTGCGGAAGTTAGGTTGCGCTTTAACTTGGTACGGAAATGCTTTTCCGCAATTGCGGAATTGCATGCGCTTAAACTGAATCTTTTTCAGACACTGGTGCGTGCAGACCTTCTAAACTAGATCATATCTACTCTAATATACACAAACCAAGAACCAAAAGTGGTGTGTGCATTTATGATATTTCGGACCATTTTCCAATCTTTTTTATTCTGGAAAGGAGTAAACTTTCAGCTAAAACAGACAAAAAATTAACTAGATGCACGAAAAGTTTTAATCTTGAAAACTTTATATTTGATCTAAATTACCAATTATCAACAAATATGTTTGATTCCAAAACATCCAGGGTTGATAATGATGTAAAATGCTTAAACAACACTTTTTTTTCAGTATTAGATAAACATGCCCCTTTGCGTAATATGACCAGAAAAGAAATGAAATTAAACTCTAAACCATGGATTACAAAAAGGGCTCCTCACCTCTATTAAGACCAAAAACAAACTTTTCAGAAATTATGTTAAAAACAACAATTAAGAAAATAAAATAAACTACAAAAAGTATCTAATAAACTTACACATATCGAGAATTTAGCAAAACGCATGTATTATGAAAAACAAATCAAAGAGAATCACCAAGATTTGTCCAAAACGTGGAAAATCATAAAAGAAATAATTAATTATCAACAATCTTCAAGAAAATCTAAATTGCCCTCTACTATTACAATTGATGGTCAGAACTATAACACAAGCTCCAAATTTTTTCTCAGCAAACTATGCGAGTTTTTTGCTAGTATTGGTGCTAACATGATCAGTAAAAATAATCAAACATCGTCTCATCAAATTAACATTCACAGTAAACGCTGTATACAAAGTTTTGTAATGCACGAAATTTCTGAAGATGAAGTGAGAACATCCTTAAACAACGTCAAAGCACATACAGCGCATGGATTTGATCACATTTCAGCAAAATTCATCAAAACTGCTGCATGTGTTCTTACTCCATTTTTCACAAGAATATTTAACAAATGTGTAGAACAAGAAACTTTTCTGAATGATTATAAAATATGGTATGTAGTGCCTATTCCTAAAGTTTCATCTCCACAAACATTTGGTGACTTTCGACCCATTTCACTTTTACCAATTTTTTCTAAACTTTTTGGAAAGATAAAAGAAATTAGGATGAGAAACTTTCTGAATAAAAATGATATTTTAACTGCTTTCCAATACGGTTTTAAACTAAACAGTTCGACTGAATGAGCCATTACAACTTTATATGATAAATTACTGGATAATTTAAACAACAAAAAACTACATGCTCAATTTTTCTTGATCTAAAAAAAGCATTTGACTCGGTTAGTCATGATATCTTACTCAAAAAGCTAGAACATTATGGTTTTCGTGGCAGTGTATGGAAATTGTTAAATTCATATCTAAAAGACCGCAAAAATCTGCACAAAAGTTGACAACAACATTTCTAAGTTGCACAGTGTTAAATTTGGGGTTCCTCAAGGTTCAGTTTTGGGACCTCTTTTTTTCTTGCTTTATGTTAATGATTTACCAGAAGCATCACACTTTGAAACCACTTTATTTGCTGATGACACAAATCTCCATTTATCGCACAGCAATGTTAAGACTCTTCAAATCCAAGTCTCATTGGAGATGAAAAATATCGAAAATTCGATAAGTGAAAATAAACTAACTATTAACTACAAAAGTGCTTTCATGGTAATTAGTAACATCTCGAATCCAAACTCTGATTTTCAAATTTCTATAAATGATAACCCTATCGACAGAACTAACACTGTAAAGTATCTAGGAGTTTATTTGAATAGTGATTTATCCTGGAAAACTCATATAGACTACCTTGCAAAAAGACTGTCAAAAGTTTGTGGCATGATTTACAAATTGCATCATTTTGTTCCGGCGCGTACTCTAAAAGTAGTGTACTTTAGCATGTTTGACTCAGTTCTTCAATACTCATTGCTTAATTGGGGAAGAGCATGTAAAAGTTACTTACAGAAATTATCTATTTTACAGAACAAAATTATAAGGGCTTGTCTTTTTTGTTCTAGGCGTGATTCAACAGCATTACTGTTGTTTGATGTAATAAACAACAAAGTCAGCAAAACTACAAACCTACCCAGCATGTCAGTTTGGACGAATCAATGGTGCCTTACTTTGGAAAGCATGGTGCCAAATAATACTGTACATCCATGGAAAACCTATTAAATTTGGTAATAAGTTGTTAGTTATGGCAAGTCCCTTAGGTTACTGCATTCAGTTTCGCCCATATTCGTGAAAAGATTCTCAGCTGAGCGAATATGGTGGTATTGGACTCGGACTCGGTGCAGCTATTGTTGCGCATTTGGCTCAGTTTTTTCCGGCTCCAAACGATGACCATTCTAAATACCACCTGGTTATGGATAACTTCTTTACATCACCAGGACTATTACGTCACATTCGAGAAAATTCTATTGCTGTGACTGAAACCGTGCAAACTTGTTGGATGGAAAATTCTCCTCTCAAATTGGTCGGTGAAGTTGGAGAAACGGAAAGAGGGTCTTCAGATGTTGCTGTTCAAACATCTTCAAATATTGTTGCTATTCGATGCAAAGATAATAAAGTTCTCAAACAAAACGCTACAGTCTAAAAGCGAAGAAAAGTATCAGCATACTTATGCCTAATGTCGTAAATACTGTATGTATAATAAATACATGGGCGGTGTGGATTGCATGGATCAGAACTTTTCTTGCTATATGGTGCACCAGGAAGCAAAAAGTGGTGGTGGCCAATGTTTCGTTTTTGCATCGACGTTGCAGTCAATAATGCATTCCAGCTTTACCGATTGCGCAAACTTCATGCTGGAGAATCACGTATGGATGCTCTCGAATTTATACGAGCATTTGTAGAGGCTTACTATAATCTGCATCGTAATGAACGACCAATCACATTGCTTCCCGGGGCCAGGGCAACTGGTCGTGAACATGTTAGACGTAACGAAGCCAACCATTGGATCGTTAAAGGACAGCAACGCCGCTGTGCCGGAAAGGGATTTAAGGGCACATCAGTTTTTATTGTGAACTTTGTAACGTTGGACTGTATCATTACTGTTTCAAGGCATACCACTTTGAGTGACATGTGAATGTGTTGCTTTTACTACTTTTAACTTTAAACTTGCTAATTTTGTTTTTGATGTTGTAAAACATGTAACATGCTCTACCACTGCAATAGGGGGAGGACGTTTCTGGCGAATTTTTTTGTAATACATGGCTTACTTCACGTGTTTTGATAATGTCTAGCAGATTTTCATTTAAATATACCTGTACCCATATCCTCCTAGCGTCGGTTAAAACTGACGGATATAAATATGTCAATATTTCCGGTTAAAACAAAAATCCAGCAAAAATATTATTGAATCTGTTCAAGTTGCACCAAAATCAAGGTCCACAGCGAAAATCAAAAAAAAATTTTACGTCAAGATGATATGGGTTAAGGGGTAAATGTGCTCATTAAGGTCATGAAAGCAATTTTTTCTCTAACTTTACCAGCTTTGAGTTATCTATTTTGCAGTGATAACACATGAGGGATGTCAGAAAACGTCCCCAAAATTGGTAAGCACTGTAACCTATTAATAGAACCTCTTTTATATTTGCTATAATTCCGAATTTCAGTTTCTGCAGCACGTCAGTCCGTTTTTAAGTCCGAAAGAAAAAATAAAATTTGTTTTTACACTCATGTGAAAAAAAGTGCGCGTAAAAACAAAAGAACTACGCTTTTTAAAAAGTTTGAACTAAGGACTATTCGATATAATCAAGTTTGGACAACATGCATCCGTTATAAAAGTGGATTTTAACAGGCAAAAAAATTAACAACGAAAATGAAACTTTCTCTTAAATGTAAGAGTAATAATTAATTTTAACACGACAAGATAACAACGCTACTGCATATGCAGGGTTACAGGGTAAATGCAAAGTTACTTCCTAGATTGAAATACCTGCTCTTTATTTCTAAACTTGAATTCCGGCAATTACTGAACATTTGAAAGTGTATTGCATGACATTTTATCGAAAATTACTTAAAAGAGATTTATTTAGAATTTAAAAGTTCGATTTGGTTTCCAACATTTGCCACCAGCTTCTAACTAAAGCCGACCCGGAACCGTATCACGTGATTTCACAAGAAACTCTTGCTGGATGAAAGCCAACAACTTTACGGATTCATCATTCAAGTTCCTCCTAAGTAAGGTGTCGACAACCTTTTGGTGCTGCCGGGGCCAAAATGAAGCTTAATAATTGGCCGCGGCGGGCCATAAACAAGATTTCCTCTAAATCTGGACGAAAAAATACACAAAAATGTTTATGTTGTCACGTCAAGCCGACGAGACTGTTAATGTTGTGTTTGGTATTGAAAGTTCAGCTAAGGCAAGAAGTCAAAAACATAACTTTACTACCCGTAAAGAAATGAAAATGCCCAAGAACATTCATTTACTGCTACTGTCATAACTTTATTAAGATGCTGATCTGAAAGTTTATTAAGGTCACGCAAGCCAAAAACATAAAAACAAACTCGTGAAAAAGTTAAAAAGCACTCTTCATTGAGAATAATAGATTCGGTGAAAATCAAACAAGTACGTCTTCCAAGGTGATTTAAAAAAATGAAATTATTAAAACTTTTATTTAATGATTGTCAACCTAAAACTATAGATTTTCGTGTTTCGACCAGTAACTTAGGCTATCTTCACGGCTAGCATTTAGAAGCATAACTTATTCATCTATACAATTTAGTATTGTAATATACAGTGCAAATGAGCTATCGCGACGCGTTTCGACTTTGCTCAAGGGTCTCATTAGGCAAAAAGAATAACACATTTAAACATTTTCTTTTCACCTGAGGAGACTCTTGAGCAAGGTCGAAACGCGTCGCAATAGCTCATTTGCACTGTATATTACAATGCTAAATTGTATAAATGAATAACTTATGCTTCCAAATGCTAGCCGTGAAGATGGCCAAAGTTACTGGTCGAAACACGAAAACCTATAGTTTTAAGTGGACAATCATTGAATAAAAAAATTTTAATGATTTTTAATTGCTGCTAATTTTTAGTTAAATCTTTATTCACTATGCAATGTGTCGCACGTGCATTTAGCTCGTGCTCTCCCTGTGATTTATATATGAACATGTCATAAGTTGTTTGACGTCATTATAAAATTTTCATAGACAAAGCAGATGTGTTTATCGATGCAATTTTTGTTTCCAAAGTTGGTAATTGCAGTTTTGTATCATTGCATGTTTGAAAGTTTATTGATTCTAAATTGCTGCTAAAGTTTGCTTCCAAATTTTTAGTAACAGTTTTATATCATTGCATGTTTAAATGTGTTATTCTTTTCGCCTAATGAGACCCTTGAGCAAGGTCGAAACGCGTCGCAATAGCTCATTCGCACTGTATATTACAATGCTAAATTGTATAAATGAATAACTTATGCTTCCAAATGCTAGCCGTGAAGATGGCCTAAGTTACTGGTCGAAACACGAAAACCTATAGTTTTAAGTGGACAATCATTGAATAAAAAAATTTTAATGATTCTAAATTGCTGCTAATTTTTAGCTAAAAACGAAATTGTTTTCGCACTCTAGTTTAAAAGCTCTAAATTCTTCATCAACTTTGCTACGTTTTGATAACATTTTAAGATTGCTAAAATAAATTACTACGGCTATGTTTTCTAGCTACTAACTAAAAACAAAACAGAAATTCAGTTGCACAGAGCTGGACAGCGCTGTTTCGAGCTTTTAGCTCTCATCGGCAGCCCTCAGCTTCTCTAACAAAGTTATTCCCCAGCTGGACAAGCTCTTGGCCGAACTGGACAAACCTTAAGGGCTTGCACAGCGGCAGAGACTTTGTAGGGAATAAACGATTTTTCACTTTTGTCAGAAATTCAGTTATTATTAAAGCAAGCTGCTCAATGGCAAACAAATACATTAGAAAGCATGTAACTGCAATTCCCGCAAAAACGCTTGCTCTCGGTGTTGTTTTCATTGGTTAAGGTGCGAACAGCAAAGTGCTGGATGCGTGACTAAAATTCTTTTTTCTTTTTCCGCCGGTCTTTAACCGAATAAAACACGGAAATGCTTCCAGTCAAATCTATTGCGTCATGCAATTGTTTAGAAGCGTGGTTTCAGCTCAAGTAAATAGTGATCATCAAACGTCTGTTTGCTACACTAATTGTCATAATTACGTAAAGAGGTCGTAGGCCGGATAAACACACAATTTCGAAAAGAGGCCGCGGGCAGGATAAAATATGTCGGCAGGCCGGATTTGGCCTGCGGGCCGTCGGTTGCCGACCCCTGCCCTAAGTCAATGGTTTGTTTGCGTGAACTCGCCCATTCAACCAATTCCAACAAAAAAGTCGAAGGCTGTTAAGCCACGACATTTGAGCGAACCACATGGAAAAGGCGCGTTACCAGAATTTTGCTTGGGGCGGGGAGGGGTATAAACTCATGGCTAAAATTTTCTCCGCGTTTTACAGCACAGCCACAGAGCAATTTTTGTAACTTCTGGAAAAATTTACATTACAGCAATGATTTTGTGGATAATTTCACTTTTACACTAAGCTTGTTCTTTTTTTCCTCAGAAACTTAAAAATAATTTTGACCCAATTATTATGAGCAATGCACCACGCCACGATAACTAACGATAAATTGCTTTTATTTCTCAGAGCAGCAATTTTAAATATCCACTTGATTAAAAACCAATGTAAACTCATTTGAAAATTCAATATAGTACGTCAAAGAGCTGAAAATTTTGCGTTTTTCTTCAAAAGTAAATAAAATCTGTTTTTTTTTCTGTTAACTTGAAATATTTTTTACTATTTTTTGTACAGCTTGACCGGAGTTGGGCTTTAAAACATTGATGGAAATTTTATTCATTTTTGTGTGCTGCGTAATTGTTTTATTCTTCAGCACTGTCTATTCAGTAAGCGCTTTTTACTTTGTGCAGTTTTTGTTTGCTGCATCATAAAGTCATCGACAGCAAGCTTTTTGAACCTAACGACTGCCAAAGAATCCCTTAAATGTTTGAGAATAAAGAGCCTATGGTCCGAGTAGCAGTAACTAAGTTGCAATTTTGAGTTCATGACAATTGGACAGCCAGTAAAATTTTATCATTTGGTACAATAAAAATAGTTTTTATTCAAAATAATTAGCAGTCTTCACCGTCCAGTTAGTCGAGCGGTAACGCGTTCGTCTCTGGAACGGGAGGTCTGAGGTTCAAACCTCGGGCCGATCCAACTGAACACAGAGTTGCTAACAGCTCGCCACCGCTGCGGCATTTCTTCGTAGAAAGCTGTGTTGCCCGGGCGCAATGACACAGAGATGTGACAAGCAAATTCTGTAATTAGAAGCTTCGTCGTAGTACAGCGACTAGAATGAAAGATTTGATTTGAATAACAAACAGTCTTTTTTTTCATTTGTTCTCAGATAATGTTTAATCTTCGCCTGGCTTTGCTTTTAATTTGTTCTTAAGTTTGGAGGAAAAAACATGTCTCATATTTTTATAAAATTGTTCTCATACTGTACATTAAGTAACTCTTTTGTTACGTAAGAAGGATTATATTTTGTGTTAAGACCAGCAGCTGTTCGTAGTTTTTCACAAATTAAAAACAATGTCAGTCTCACCATGACCAAACTAATTAAGAGCACGGGCTAGTTCAATGCATGTTGCGATTGTTAATACTTGGCTAGAGTACAACCATTGATCTCCAGAATTGCCCACGTCGGCTGAAACTACAGAACGACTGAGATGTTAATTGACGAATCGAAAATGGCAGTTGATAGTTCGTTTAGCTTCTTGAATCTCTGAAAGCAGCACACCAATCTTAAATTAAAACTTCTACTCAAGATTGAAACACGAGCCAACTCACTGAGCAAAATCGCTCCACTCACACCTCTTACTAAATGGCTATACAAGCCAACCCCAGATACACAAACTCGGCTTAACTACCTACGAAACTAATACCTAAAATCACCCACTCTCAGACTATTAGAATAATGCATGAAAAACGACCCGCCTATTCATACTATGACAAAAGCTATCGAATATCCCAGAAAAATCCTTGATACGTCACAACAGAAAAAATAGATTAGCTTATGATAAACAAATTTCGACATAATTATGAGGTCACAACTTCAAGTCTAAATATAGCAATTAAGAGTCATAAACAACCCAAACATCGATAACTGCAGAAAATAGCAGAATGTACTAGAAAGAAATTATCTCGAATATCTCGAATATTCTAAATCAAAAAAGGCGGCAAAAGTAGTAAATCAGTCACGTACATGTTAAAATACAGTAAACAATCATATCTCAGGCATTCAAAATTATTTTTCGTGACAATGCATTTGTACGAACTTAGCAGAACTTCGTGACAGGCCTTTTCTGCATTTCTATTCTTGATTCGTTCAGGAGTGTCTCGAATAAAAACTGAAAAAACTGCAGCATACGCTGCATCAGTTCGTTTTTTTTTGTTTTTTTTTATTAACATCTTTTATTTTTGATTTTTAGAGAAAATTTTTTAACCCTACCAGACCCAAAGGGTCATTTGACCTCTTTAGCTTTGTTGTTTGTTTTTTTGTTTTTCTAAAATAAACAAAACATACTTACCATAGCAAATTGAGATTTTTTTAACTTATATTTATTTAGGCTATTCGCCCCAAATATGTAACAATTAATTTGATAAAAAATTTGTGCAATTTTTCTAGTTATACGTCAAAGCCCAAAGGAGTCAATTGACTCCACAGCTACTTGTTTGTATAAAGCTTCCAAAACACGTAGCAGTTTTACTCCATTTTGACGCATTGTTTGTTGGTTGGTGCTGAATATATGCCACAAACATAGTGAGAGCAATTTCTCACTTTGTGCGTGTTTGATTGGATCTGCAAATTCTGTGCTTAGTTTTGTTGTTTGGTGACAACTCATCATCTTCTGCATCGCGAACTCGTTTCAATCGAAGCAAATGAGGCATTACATTTCGACGACTCCGTTGTGGTGCACAAAGCTCTTCACCCAACTTGATTGAAAATTTATGTCGATTTTGGCCAGACAAAACAAATATTCTTAGACATGATGTATGTATTCAATGCCATAGTATCCAATAGATTGAAAAAAGTTGCCAACGATCATCTTCCAGAAGTAGCTTTAGTCGAGTATGACCGGAGCATTTCATCTGCGGTGTCAATTCTACCTTTGTTGTTGTTGTAATCCAGTATTGCTTTTGGCTTTCTCGTCTTCTTCTCACAAATCCTGATTTGTATTCGGATGAAAGCAAAAACACAATTTTGTTCTTTTTTGCTTTATAACTCATCAACATAATCCTCTCCGGTGCAACAGCGTACGCAGGATTTTCGAAAAGAGGGGCCAGGAAATTCAAAAAATTTGAGAATAATGTAGACCTGAATGAAATTTTCCAGTCCAAAACCAAGCCCGTTTTCCTGCTCATAATTAGGTGAGACCAAAAGAAAAAGGTCTTTACTCCAATTTAGTCCAGTTTTTGGCCAAAAAAACGTCTTCGCTCACCGTTTCTGTGCTCAAACCTTCTGCCCAAGTTACATGCCACATTTTTGCATCCTATTCTATGCTAATTATACAATCCTGGCGACCCAAAGGGGGGCCATGGCCCAATGCCCCCCCCCTAAATACGCCCCTGCTGCGGTGCCAATGTGAAGAGAAACTTTGACAAATAAAGAGCAGCATCGTTTTCAAAGCGGATTTTGTTCCGAATTTCTCTTCTATGGCCGCGGATGCTACCCACTAAAGTTATGTTTTATTGCAAAAGTTTTTTTGTAAGACTCAAGGTTGTAAAAATTTGTCGCATGTCACATTCAGACCTGCTTTTTAATAAGCCTCTAACAAAGACAATGTTACAAATTCACTAAGCCCAGTCAAGACTAGTTCATCTTCTTTGCCGTAGTAGAGAAAAGTTCGCAAAATGTTTGTAGCACGCTGTGGCAATACAGACCATTCAAATTTTTGTTGCAAATTTTGCTGGTTTTGGGGGCATATATTGAACAAACGTACACCTAAATATCAAAAGCAGCATTAAAAACATTTTTTTTCAAACGCAGTAAAAACAATCATTTGCAAGTGATAAAGATTGTAGCTGGTTATTTCAAGTAACTTTTGTAAAAAATAATTGACAAACTGACGTGCAAGAATAAATCATTTAAACGTAAATTGATACTCGTACAAATAACCTCGATCGACATGGAAAAGTTGCTGATCGAATGTTGCACCCGCATGAGGAAAATATGACTTCTGGCAATTGATCATTGCTGTGTTTCATAATTGTCGAATTGCGGCAAACTTATCTTTTCTTCGGCGAGTCGTTATAGAATTTTTATCATCAAATCGAAGATATCTTAGAATTGGCTTAAACGTATTTCTTGACATTGTTTCAGGAAAGATTGGTCGCTTAAGTTCTGATTCCCAAAGGCTTAGCATTGGTCGTATCTTCCTTTAAATACTCCTAGAAGAAGACAAAGCCCCAAAAATGTATGTCATTTTTTCTTGGTGATGTGAAATTCATTATTTTCTTGCCTAATAACTTCAGCTTTTGAGTACTTTAAAATAAATTCGAAGTTTTGATGACCCCACAGTTTTTTGAAAACATCCAATGCCGTAACTACTTGAGCAAGAATAAGATGTTTTGTTCCTGGTCTTGCTCGAATGATGTTACGTCTGCTTTTTCTTCCACTGAAATTCGGCGTTGGAGTTTCCCAAACAGTTCCGTCTCTACTCAATATGCTTTCAGTGTTACTGTTAGATGGGTGATGACTTTTGTCCTCGAGAGATTCATCTTTATCACACTCATCCTTATCATCGTGAGAATCGTTTTCCTGTTTGATTATAATAGGATTGTTTTCATCAAAGTCTTCTTCGTTAGAACATGGGTCCTACTATAGTAATTGAAGGATCCATGGTCAGAATCAGCCTCTGCTGCAAGCAACGTCAAAACTTCACTAGGATCAAAGACTCTCTCGAGGCCAAGGACAGGAATCGCCGAGGCCAAGGACAGGAATCGCCGAGGCCAAGAACAGGAATCGCCGAGGCCAAGGCCAAGGACCAAGGACACAATTTTTTTAAATTATCGTCGGCAAATTTTCTATTATTTTTAAGCGTAAAGTGTTTGAGATATTGCATTTCGTTAAGTTTTTTATGATAATTGAAAATAGTAGTTTTTAAAAATAACGAATGTTATTTTGAAGTTTTACGCGTTAGCAGCTATAATGTTGATTACGTTAAGTAGCGGTATCGTGGTAATGAAAAAATTAAGACGGAAGGCCGTAACTCATAAATGAGAAAAACTAAATTCTAATCATGGAAATGGTCAGTATTAAAAGAACAATGAGGTCTAATTTCAACTCATTTATTGCCACAAAAAAACAAACTTGCATTTTGAAAAAAATTTGAGGCTATTTAAGAATTCTTCGACTTTTACTGTGAAAGGTATTTGCATTTGTTTATTTATTTTTGATAATTGTGGCAACCCTATCATTTTTTTCAAATAAGTTTTAAATCTATCACTAGGTGTCACTTGTGTGATGCAGCGACAATGTTAGAAAAGCAAAATTATTATGCTCACAAATTCTAAACTTATAACTCCATAGATTCCAGATATTTTCTTATTTGTTGAACTTTCCTTGATAGCTTAGAGCGGACGACGCTACAAATGTCCGAAAGAATATCGTTTTTTTTTTGTTTTATTTTTTCAACCTAAAACTTTTTGGTGAAGTAGACTTATCGCTATTCATCACCAATCTGCAATAAACCTGCGAAAAAAGCCATGCTCCTAGACCTACTAGCCTACCATTATTTAAGTAGCTAACCAGCAGATTTTTTTTTTTTTGAAAACTGTAAAATCTAATCTCTACTATCTTACTATCAATTACGTGCGGTAGCTTACCAATACTGCGCTTCTATACCGGCATAAGGTTTAATAATTGCTAAGAACAACTAGATAGCCTATATGACATAGGCCTAAACTATATCAGTGTTATCCGATTAGCCTAACCTAGGCCTTTTTTTCAAGTTTTTTTTCTTAGTGCACCAAATCGAATATCTTTGCGCTTAAAGAAGAAAATGGGACCCAATAGACCTAATTTCATTTTTGAAAAACATCTTTTTTGCCAAAGCCTCAGCAGAAACTGGCAAAACCACAACCCTAACCTCCGCAACCTAGCTGATGACAAGTCGATTTGAAGTCGTGTATGCAAAGCTTATGTTGTATTGTTGCCGCGGCCGAATTTTCTTCCCGTAAAATCAAAATCATTCCTGTTAAAGCAGTTTAAAGTCAGACAATAAAAAAACGGGACAAAAACGATGGTAATCAATTATTTTTTATCTATATCTAGTGATAAAATTCAAAAATTAGTCCTCTCTGCCCCTTTAAGGCCTTAACTTCATCAGTTAGGGCCCTGGTGCAAACGTTTACTGATTTTGGATTTCCACCTTTTGAGTAGTTTTTCAAACACAAACTTTATTGTTTGACTTTACGACTTATTTTCACAAATCTTTTTTATTTATTGCAGTTTTTGAATATTTTATAGCCACTATGATATTATCATGTAAATAATTTATGTTTTTAAATTGTTTACAATTGAGGTACTGTATCAGGTATATGAAAACTCAATTCCTTGGAAAAAACACCGTTCTGAGGACGAGGGCAAAATCCTCCTGAGCAATTTTATGATTTTTTTTTTAATAGTAATTTTTGTGACTTTTGAAGGAGATTACACAATTACATTTTCAAAGCAATTTGAAAAAAAAAGAAATACCTTAAAGGTTAAGTTGAAAAACTTTACTTTTCTCACATTTTCCCAATCCTAATTTGAAGTTTTGTCAGTTACATCACGGATGTACTAATAGGCTTTGTTTTATAGACTATCCCTTGTAACTGTGTTAAATTTTATTACCACGCACATTTACTTTCTTCTGAGTTTACACTCAAATAGGCACCCGGTCATGTTTTAGGATTAGCAACTCAAAAATATATTTGTGATTTTCGTTGTCAAATACCGGTAATTAAAAAATAATGCTGTCCTCGAGCCGAGGACAGGACCTTTTTGAGGACTTGTAGGCTTCGAAGCCAAGGACTTAAGCTTCGAGACCAAAGCCAAGGACTACAAAACGTGTCCTCGAGAGCAAGGACTTTCTCGAGGACTCCACCTCTGATATCAGTTATTCAGCTTTAGTCAAATCGGGCACAAGCAAGAAAGTAGCTTTAACCCTAATGTCCAAATTATTTCCCAAGTAGAAATTAAGATATCTTGGACGAAATTATATAATATAAAATTTCGTCCAAAGATATTTGTTTTGATCTAAAACATATATGTAGTTTTGATATATTTTTTTAATATGTAGTTTTGATCTAAAACATATTATGTTTTAGATCAAAACTACATATTAAAAAAATTTAATTTTGCATGTTTATTTTTTTACCGATTTTTTAGCCGTCTTTTTAAAAGGACACCAGATGTTTTGTCATTTTGTTTGGAATTTTTTTCTGAAGGCTGTATTGCGTTGTAGTTGCTTCTCAAAAGTTATATATATGAGCTATTATCTACTTTATATGACCAAATGTGCGCGTTCTTTGTATTTTACTAGATTCGAACATAACTGGAAGGATACTTTGCAGGTATTGGGACAATTTTTTTTATCAAATGGTGCGGTGCAGTAGATTTCCTTTTATAGGTAAACTTACGTTAAAGTTAGTGAAGAATGTGTGATTGTACTATGTTACACGTGTAGAAATTTTGTAGTTACGCAAGTAAACCTCAACGTTACAGTATTGATATAAGCAATCATCACTTCAAAGAATGCAGTGTAGCTGATACGAAAATTTCATGGATTATGACCTTCTTTCTCAATAACTTCTTTCTTTCTCACTAAAATGGCTAAATTTTGCAATTCAGCTGATCTCGTGACTTTACCACAAATTCATGCAGCAAAAGATAGCAAAAACAAATTTATTTACATTATTACCGCACTGAATTTTGCAATAAATAAACGTCCATCTCAAAATACATGCCTCCGACAACAGTCTTCAATTTACAGTCCACGATTGTACCGCAGCCAGTTTACTGTTTATGGAACGGTACAAAGCAATCTATATGTAAACCTACTTTACATTTCTGGCACATTCGTTGCATCTTTTTGTGACATAGTTCACATCTTATTTGGTTGGGGGTAGATACAACCCAATGGTCCCATCTTTCAAAACGGATTTCCGGTAGTACTGCCCCACCAGATAGTGAGGGAAGCTTTGAAGGTCTACCTCTGTATTCTTGCTTGCCACGTGCCAAAAAATTGAGTGTGATTCGGCGAGTAAAAGCCAGAAAGTCCAATCTATCTCGATCCTACTCCTAAGCAATAGGTCGATATACGAGCCATGCATTTTGCACAGAAACATTCAAAACCCAGGAAAACAAAGACAACCACCATTTTTTCATTCAAATGCCGATTCTCAACTTTGAAATATTATGATCTAGTTGGTCATAACCGCCCATGTGTTTATATAGATTTGAATAAGATATGGTTGAGAAACTTTAATCGACTTTTTTTGGCTTTGTGACCACCTTTTCGCTTTTTGAATTGGTTCTACTCCAAAACAGTTTGAGGCCAAAGTGACTATACTGCTGTCATGCCACCGAGCTATTGTGATTTCCGTCGTATCATCAGTAAGTTGGCAATATTCTCCTCGCTCCTTTTTCTTCATCAGGGCTGGCTCAGTAAGAGGAGCTCCTTCCTCTCGATTGCCACGAATTGTTCCTGTCCCGCTATAATCGCGTTCATTGAAATGTTTCATCAGAGGCAGAGAAGTAAAAAGATTGTCGAAAAACAAGCAGTAGTTGTTAGTGTTAGGTAGCTCAGATATCAGATCAGATACAACTGAACCACCCATACCTAAATCTTCAATCTTATCATTGGTTCCGGCACCTTGGTACGGTTCTGCGTGAATCAAATACCCTTCAGTTGTGCACCAACTCCAAACCATATACCGGTACCCGAAGCGAATTGCATTTCCATGGATGTGTTGTTTCAAACCGTGGCGCCCATAGTATGGTACCATTGATTCATTTATTGAAAGGTAGTTTTCATTGGAGAAGTGATTTGACCATTTTTCATTCAGCATTGAAAATATAAAACGAACTTTGGCATATCTGTCATCTGCAGTAAGATTTTGGTTATCTGCAAAATGCAGAGAGCGCAAGCATTCATCAAAGCGATTGCGAGGCATAGCATCGGCTGCAGCAGTATTACGAACGTCTGAGCACTGCTCCCAATACATTCTTCGACGAGGCAGCCGGTTGTAGCCACTTAATAGTAGAATGCCACGCACCACTCGCATTTCTTCCGGGTCAGTGACAAACGAATGATTTCCGTTTTGCTTAGCATAGAGCATTGACTGGACAACTAATAATTCAAGTATTTCATCGTCGAAAAAGAGTTCAAACATTTCAACTGGCGTCCAATCTTTAGCGTTGTACTTTGGTGTTTCGTTAACCGTGGGATATTTTGGAGGTATATCAACGGGTAACCATTTTCTTTGGGGTTGGCTTTTTTTTGCAATGCAATTCTTTTCTTTAATTGGTGGGTGTGCTTCAGCTGCCCTTGAATTGTGACAGGTAGGAGCTGTGTCATCTTCGGCCTGTTGATGCCCTGAAACTTCATCAGTGCTGTGATGAAAAACAATTTTTGCGGGCGCATCAAGTTGTTTTCCTGACAGATTATTGATGCTTTTGGGTTGATCTTCATCATCACTGTCAACATCTGATAGGGTCAAAGCAGGAGGAGTGATGTATAAATCAGCGGAAGAAAAGCTGGTTCCACTGCCAGCTAGAAGCGATTGCGCTTCATTGTCATCGTACCTAAAATAGAAAACCAACGCATAATAGTGTGCAGAAATGCTTCGTAAGGATTAACTGCCCAGCGTCCTTTAAAAAAGACAACCAAATTCAACTTGGAATTTTTATTCCTAACCATAAACTAATTAACATATTGTTTTTACCTATGCGTAGTGCATGCATTTACTTAAAATTTACAATGATTAGATTTAAAAAAATTATTATAAAAAACATAAAAATACTTACGTCACTTTCTGGTAGTCGCGATTTTGAAAACTCGAAAATCAGTGAAATTCTTCTGCCTGATAAATTGCGCTCAAGCAAGACGAAGAATAAAATAAATGTTTATAGATAACTCTACTATCTACGAAAGTTGTAAGTAAAACCGAAAACCGCAACGCTTTCCTAATAACCGATCAGTGGTCGAGTGGATAGAGCGTCTGCTACTGAAGCGGTAGACTTCGGTTCGAATCCCAGTCGGGTCAAACCAAAGACTATAAAAATTGGTATTCACAGCTTCCCCGCTTGACGTTCACCAATTAAAGTAATAGTGTGAAGCCTCCGCCGTGTGTGGTAGACAGGAGGGCAGGTGGCAGCTTGACTCGAAGACCGAAAGGTCCCTGTGCTGTCTCCTGGCCAAGGCAGATTGGTGAATAAAATGTAATTACATTACATTACATTCCTAGAAAGCTGGAAGAAGAAAATTTCAATAGTGGACTTTTAAAAGGACGGTGCTGGGCATGAATGGGTTAAACACGCATAAAAATTAATAATGAAATTGAAAATTGCTTATTAATACATTAACAATACTCATGATCCCTTTATTATACTCATGAATTCTCATAAATACTCATAAATACACTACGAAAACACTATACCGGTATTAGTATATGTCTGAAAAGGCGTCTCGAACTGAAGTGCTGCAATGCTCAAAAAATAGTCTAGTCGTAATATTTACATGTTTGAATCATTCGAAAGTTTGTTTTAGTGCAAAAATTAACCGCTTGAATTAGAAAACTAAAATTTTCAGAAAAATTCTAGTTTCAAAGCAATTTTAGTTTCATGAATAAAACAACAGAATTTTTATAAAAATAATAATTCTATTTGAATAAGACTTGACTGATTTTGCCCCGCAAGGATAAAATCGATTTTGGTTAATATCAGGGATGTGCAGGCGCGTAGCCAGGAACTCGCAATGGGGGAGGCTGTTTTGGGGGTCTGGGGGGCGGAGCCCCCAGCGCTTGAAAACTTTGCATTTTTTTGCAAAAATAACTTAATTTTTGAGCTATTTTAACAAAAAACAATGTTTTTAAAACGTGGCATAGAAATTGGTAGCGCAACATGCTTCAACTGGTTGCATTAATGGGCTATGTGGGAAGTGGCTAATGATAACATTGCAGCTCTCTTGTTTACTTGCTGGTAAATCATAAAACTCTATTATTCAATAAAACTCACTCGGAGTAATCTATTTCGTCTGTATTTTACAAAAAAAAAAAAAATTAGCGGGGGCTAATCGAAAGATATTTGAGAGAAGCGATTGGCAATTAACTAACACTGAATAGCCCCCCCTTTATTCCTGAGTTTATAGTATATTTGCAGATAAAACCTATGTTTGGCGTTTTTACGCTAGCGATCAAATTTGATTGTTTAGTGTTGGGCATTTTTCAAAGTTTTCATTGATTTGTGACTTTAATTTTTGACAAATTAGGCTAGCCCCTCCTGAATATGTTTCAAAAGATGCTTTAAATCACTTTTTAGTCCACTCCAGCGCAAAAAACAGTCTTAGAAGAGCTAAAAACGTGGTATTTTCCTTATTCTGCATTTTGGTCGACAGGCCAATGAGGGGGCCATAGCCCCCCCACCCCCGGCTACGCTACTGGGGATGTGGAAGTGGAAGCGGAAGCTGGAAGCGAAGCGGTTAATTTTTTGTGGAAGCGGAAGCACTTTGATGAAAGTGGTCGGAAGCGAACTCGGAAGTAAAAGGGTTCAAAAAGAACTGGAAGCGGAAGCATTTTTTTCGAAATCAGGCGCTTCCGGATTTTCAAACTGTCTACAACCGTTGGCTAAAACGTAACAATAATGATTTTCTTTTTAGGTACATAACAATGTGAGCAAAATTTCCACTTTAGTCACTGTCATAATTTTTAACGTTTGTACGGCCTTGAATTATCGTAATTGATAAAGAGCCATGAGCATTAGCACACCGTTTTTGCGAGAGATCATGGGTGTGATATAAGTAATATACCACCATTACTACCAGTACCATGGTATCAGAGTTCGAGGTTTTACCCGGCCCTGCCCCCCCTCCCCCCTAATTGAAGTACCACCAATGATAAAAATATGACAAAAAAGCGTATTCTTTCTTCAGTTTCACTTTCTTTTAGCTTCTTTGCGTATGACAGTACATAGGCCCTACGTACAACAGTAATTAACAATATTGACGAGCAGGGAGCCCGCGGGCCCCCTCAATTCAATTTTGCGAACCAATTTAAATGTATAGTCCGGGTGAAATTATGCATTTTTGTCCTAGCAGTTGCTACCTCAGGTCCTCATCTAACCTTTGTATAAATGTAATGCAATGACAAGGGTCGGATTTAACATATGGTACTAATACCAGGAGTCTCGCGCTCAGGTCGTAACACATTTTTTTGGTCGTTACTTGTATTTGGCAGGAAGATATTGCGAAAATCCCAAAGTGCCAAGGGCCCTGCGCCAGTTGCCCAACGCAATGTAAATCCGGCCCGGGCAATAACATGGTTAGTAGGCGTAACCATCTTTCGTACATTTTTCAAAAACAGTTTACCTCCACCTCGCCAGTTTTTACGCGACCAAATACTTTTGAAAAAAAAAAAGTTAGCTGGGGGAATGCTCATTGAATATATATTTTGAATTAAGAGGGCCTGGGCCCCTTGGCTGTACATGTATTCCAACAACTGGTTGTTTTCATGATAAAACAATAATCTCTAAAGAAAATCTTCGAGTAGATTATTATTTAGCCTACTGCTAAAATATTGCAGAAGGCAATGTGCCTTACTTCCCCTTCCTGGGCCAAATCACTTACAAAATTTAACACCAAAATGCAAGATTTGAGCGTGTTTTGGACTTAAATTGCAAGCAAAAGGAGGATAGAACAATTTTATTTTTTTCATTAGCTTTCGAACGTTAAAAATCTAGTTCTAGGCCTTGTTACGGTGTCCGAAATTGTGTTGTCTCATGATACCCATCGAGGTACCTCTTGAAAAATTTTATACTCATAGATTTTTAATGCCTGATTAATGATTGAGATGTCTTCGGTTGCAACCAGGTGCCGTTTTTAAGATATACCGCTTTTAATCGAACGCGGATGAATATTTTGAAACCATATGCTTGAATAATTTTTTCACTATTAGTGTTGCCGTGAAATATTTCACAAATTTCAACAAGGATATTTTTTATCTTTCTTTGAATGTAAAAATTCAAAATATGATAAATTCAAACTAAATAATTAATCATGGGAAAGTTTTTTGCTAAAAAGTTTGCATAATTAAAGTTTTAGCTTGAATTTTTTTGTGATGAATTCTAAACCGAGGAAACTTGCATTGAAGTCACGTGACCGTCGTCACTTGGTAGCAGATCGTTACCAATGCAAAACTTCAAAACAATTTTTCAAGATAAAATAGTGGTAACCATCAATGAAGAAATTGTTTCTTGCAAAAGATCGAAAAATAAACGAATTACTTTATTTATGAATTACACCTCGTGTTTGTTATGATAATAGCCTACCACAAAAAGCAGCGTAATACAATAACTGCTTCGAAGAATACCAATAAGCTTCGAGGAATATCGATAGCCTACGGGAGTCGGTAACTATGGGTATACCGGTCATCAGTCGATAACGTTTATTCCAATCGAACAAAAGCACATCGTCAATTCTAATAAATCATTCAGCTACAATGTTTTAAGACTACTGTAGTTTACTGAGAAGTTTCAACATAAAGCAATAGGCCTACACTTTCGCAAATATTGCAATATAAGGCTTAAATAAACCGTGCTCCTTTTCAGCAATTTCATGAGAGTCATTTTTTATTTTGGATTATATTTTGGTTTAACAGGATTATTTGTTTCAAGTGCTTAAGTGTGGCAGAACAGACATTCGAGAGTTGATAAGCCAACCAGATGGGGCTAGGCTAATTAGTTTCGAGGAGAGAAAGTCTATCAGTATTTCTCAAAGCAGTTATTGTATTAGGCTACTTTTTGTGGGTAGACTATCATCATAACAGACATTTGGTGTAATTTATGAGGTACTTCATTTATTTTTCGACTTTAAACACGAAATAATTTCCTAATTAATTCGTAAGGATACCGGTATTGAATCATGAAAAATTATTTTGAAGTTTTATTTCGTCACGATTAGCTGCCAAGTGACGACGGTCACGTGACTTCAACGCAAGTTTCCATGTTTAAAAGTCTAAACAAAAAACTCAAGCTAAAACACTAAATATGCAAACTATTTAACAAAAAGCTTACCCATGATTAATTATTTAGTTTAAAATTATAGCATTTAAAATTTTTACAGTTAAAGAAAGATAAAAAATATCCTTGTTGTAGTTTGTGGATTACTTAACGGCAACACCAATAGTAAAAAAAAATTATTCAAGCGTATGATTTTAAAATATTCATCCGCGTTCGATTAAAAGCGGTATATCTTAAAAACGGCACCTGGTTGCAACCGAAGACATTTCAATCATTAATCAGGCATTAAAAATCTATTTGTAGAAAAATTTTCAAGAGGTACCTCGGTGGGTATCGCGAGATCTCTTTTCTAGACGTTTTTTCTGCTAGCGTAACAAGGCCTATTCTTTCAAATGGCTCCGAAAACGAGCGGAATGTGATCCAATGGCATTAAAATAGCTTTTTTTTCCAAAAAATTGCAAAATATTGCCCGGCGACTGGGGGCATTGCCTCCAGACCCCCATAGTCTCTGGCGGCTGGGTGCGCAGCCCCCAGACCCCTGTTTGTGATATGTTTGCCATACACTACTTTACTCAACACGTCTCCCAATTTAGACGTTTTAACTGTTGGTTTGAACCCCTTTGCAGTACACTGGAAATGAAACTCAAAACCAAGGCAGCAGTGCAAGTTATTGACAATCATAAAAAGAGGATATCTCAACTTGAACAAACCCAGCACGCTACCAAATGTCAAGAATTAGCAAACGAGGCTTATAGAAAGAGGCTAAACTTGTTAATACACGGACTTGATGAAAATGAAGTTTAGGAGAAGAAAGAAACCACCTCGCTGATATTTAAGAATTTTCTGCAGGAAGGACTGAATTTAAATCTACAAGACGTTAATAACATCGACATACATCGACTTCCGCAGCGACCAATATCCAAACAAGGTAAAAGATTGATTCGACCGATAATAGTTAAACTAAGCAATGTCTTTGAAAAACGAAAAATCCTATCTGCTTGCAAATCCCTAAAGACCTTCAACGACATACGAAAAATTGAGAATATTCAACCCGTGTATGCAACTGAGCATCTGCCTAAACTATTTCAAGAACAAAAGAAATCATTACTCTCGCAATTCAAAGAAGCCAAAATGAAGAAATTAAAGACAGCCTGGCGAATCGCCAATGGATCATACTGTCTTTATGTCGAAAACGAAAAAATTTCTCCTTCTTGTCGACCCGATGAAAAATCAAATGAGTCTTCAGACGGCGAAATTCGCAGCCAATCCAGTTCAACAAGCCAAAGCTCACAAGTAACAATCATACAATTCTCAAGCCCAAATCATTATATTCGGTATTTATGTAAATTACTAATCCACATAACGCTGGTAAAATCAATATTTAAACAAATTAAGAATGATACTGTGTTTAACTCATCATGTAATTAACGTATGTTAATTGTGTATGATGAATATGCTGGTTGTATTTAATGCTATGGTCTGTGAACAGTTAAGAATTATTGTTCTGGCCCAAACCAAATTCAGTACTTGTGTAAATCGGTAATTCTCACATTCCCAAGATAAAATAAATAAATAAACAAATTGTGTATTTCCCGTATTTAACTATAATTGGCGTAATAAATATGTTATAGTTTCTTATCATTATGGCTGTATAGAAATATTTATGATTTAATGCTCTGTAAACAGTTTACCTCACTAACTTACATTCAATCGTGGGAACTGCACATCAACCGGATGTGAGTTAAAATAATCCTGATTCGCTTCGGCTAAGCTGTAGTTGCTACGCCTGACAATCTCAATGATATAAATGGCTCCAGCTTGATCCCACATCTACGTCTTATATTCAATGGCTACAGACAGTTAACGCGTGATGTTTTTTTTTAATTTCTTTTTGTGATTATTTTGCTGCCGTTTTGTGAGCAGCTTTTTCTGCTCGGTCAAATGGCGCTAGAGTTATCGCGTGATAGGAAGTTGTCAGAAGCCCTGCGCACAAGTCAAGCGGCCGACCTCATTGATCAACCTAGTGAATTGTGCGACCAAATATTTAATTCTATGACCAATAATGTCATCAATTGCGAGTATTTGGACATTTATGACAAAACCTTAGACCTGCAAAATGATTGCAATTCTATGATTCTAATGCACCTCAATATTAGATCCCTTCAAAAAAACTACGACGATTTGTATGACCTTGTTGCCTCGCGCTCTTTTCGACCTGACGTTATTTGTCTATCTGAATCTCGCATCAATCAGCCTTTGAAAAGTATTCAGCTACATGGTTATAATTGTATCAATGCAAAGCCCAACGAACAAGCGGGGGGTACAGCAATATATGTCTGCTCTAAACTTAAATTTTCCCAAATCGATGGCTTTGGATCAAAAGGCTCAGAATCCATTTGGCTAAAAATATGGAAGAATGATTCAACAAAAGCGTTAGTAATTGCTTCAATCTATAGACACCCGAGTGAGTAGATCAATCAATTTATTTGTGACTTTTTGGATTGTCTGGAGAAATTATCAAATGAAAAAAAAACTTTTACATTCTTGGTGACATAAACATTAACATTAACGGAGCCAACCAGTTATCCCCTCAAGCTGAAAAATACCTACAAGCAATAACCAGTGATGGAGCTTTTTCCATCATTACAAAACCTACTCGGGTCACGGACAAATCAGCAACGGTGATTGACCACATTATCACAAACGATGTAGAGCATACAGTAACGCCCTTTGTAATACAAAGTTCCATAACTGATCACTACGCAGTTATGTGTAAAATTAGTAAAACTCAAACAAGTTATAATCAAACACCATCCTCGCTCTATAGAAATAAAAAAAAATTTTGAGCGGAAGCTTTTTCTGCTGAACTAGACCAGGAGCTAGGCAATCTTTTTGCGAATAAATTCCCCTTAAACCGCAATATTTTTGATGACATTTTCGATCAGTTTGTGAATATAATTGAAAAAACAATCGACAAGCATGCCCCGCTCGAGCGTATGAGTCGTAAACAACGAAAACTTGCAAGAAAACCCTGACTAACTAAAGGAATACTAACTTCTATAAGAAAAAAAAATTCAATGTTTCGAACTCATTTCATTACTGGTAATACAGTGGAAAAAAACTTGTTTCGGCGTTACTCGAACATGCTTACAAAAATTAAATCCTTGTCTAAGCAGATTTACTATTACGCTGAATTTGATAGCAACAAAAAAAACTTGCATAAAACGTGGTGAATTATACTTCGGTATTGCCGCAAAAATCAACCCTTGAAACCCAATTAGCACTCAAAGTTAACGATCACATTACCGATGACCCTAAGACCATTGCAAACCAATTTAATAATTACTTCTGCGCAATCGGCTCCAACTTGGCTGATACCATAAATAGTGAAACAACAAAAAAAACCTACAGATTTCTTAAAAAAAAGATTTTAGACTCTATTTATCTTGATCCGCCAAGTAACAACGAAGTCCTAAACCAAATTACTTCTCTAAAAAACAAATCGGTGGGGCATGACAACATCCAACCATTTTTTCTCAAAGCTGCCAGACACGTAATTGCACCGTACTTAAGTCTATACTCAACTTTGTATTTACGGAAAGAATCTTTCCCCGAAATTGCAAAATTGCAAGGATCACTCCTATTTACAAAAGTGGAGCAAAAGAGGAAATGAATAATTACCGCCCCATATCCATTTTACCTTGCTTTTCAAAAATCATAGAAAAGATTCTGTTTGTGTGACTTAGCAGTTTTTTCAAAAAACATAATGTAATATACGAAAATCAATATTTTTTTCAAAGCAACATTTTCAAATCACATGCGATGTTGGACGTTGTCACCTCATCCTACAATATCATCATCATCATTATCATCATATTTATTTATTTACCAAGTGACGTCATATCACAAGAAAAAAACTGCAACTTCCTCTAGGTCTATCACCAAAGCATCGAAATATGCAATTCCTTTAAAACCAAACACACAAACTTGCAGAATCAAAGCGATATTTAGTCACTTGGTGAGGAGACAGCGAAGGACCGAAAGGTCATCTAAGTCTACTGCCACCTCACCAAGTTAAGATTAAAAAAGAAACAAAACCGCTTCTAGATTTTCTCAGTCTGCTACTTTTTATGATAAAAAATTTTACGCAAAATTAAAACAAAGTGTTCCAAAGATATGTACATTTTGTACAGTGTATACACAAAACTCACAGTCACCATGTAAAGAAAATGCAAGACAACATTAGCATTGTTCTAACTCTAAGCATACTAAAAAATAAAAATGCTGTAACTACAGATGGGATAGAAATAAAATTAATAAAGTTCATAATGCTTATTTATGTTTTATAGAATTTAAAGTGGGCAATTGGAGTGAAAAAAAAACCTCCTTGCTTTGTTTTGTATTGTTTGCCAATATGTCATTAGTACTGGTACAATTTCCAATACCGGTATATATCAACCTCAGTCAGTTATTGCAAAATTACTAATAATTCAAGGGCACATCAAAATGAGAGATGACGTATTGTATAAATGTGTGATAGATGAATGCACCAAACTCAATGCTATTCAAGCAATAGAATAGGTTATTGTTGAACTCAAGCATAAATATGCAACTATGATTCCTGTAATTACTACTGCGTTGCTGATAGAAAGCTGTTACTCTAGCTTTTATCGGTTTCATAGTTTGATAAAAAACTAGCTTTAACAGCTTTTTTAAATCTGTAGAATGAAACTTCTTTCATACTGCTTGGAATTTCATTCCAAACTTTAATTCCTGCGAATGATAGAGACTTTTGCCCTAATCTTGTTCTAGTTCTTGGAAGAAAGAAGTTGTTTTTGTGGCTCAATCTTGTCTTATGTGTATAGCAGTTTTTTATTAGGTTAAACTTATCTGAATTTGCAAAAGATAATACATTATTGTGAATTTTGTACATTAGTTTTGCAGTTTCCAGAGAGTAAATATCCTTGAGTTTTAAGCATTTAGCTCGATAGAACAAAGGATTAGTATGATCGCGATATCCACTTCCAGTTAACAATCTGATGCTTCTTTTTTGCAGAATAAAGAGAGGTGCTAATGTTGATTTTGAAGCAGTCCCCCAACTACTTATGCAGTATTGTAGATGAGAGTATATGAGGCAGTGGTAAACAGATCTTAAGGTTTGCTCATCTACAAAGTGTTTTAATTGATTAAGGGCCCAAGATCCCCTTGCTACCTTTGAACATTCTTCCTTGATTTGTTGTTTCCAGTTTAGATTGTCGTCTATGAGAACACCTAGATACTTTATGTGATGTGATTGCTTGATTGGATTATTATCTATTGATACTTTGAGTTCAGGTTTATTTTGTTTTGTTGTCACTACCATAAACTCAGTTTTATTAAAGTTAATTGATAATTTATTCACCTTGAACCAATTGCTTACATTGACTAATTCATCATTAATATTTTGTTGCAGTGTTGAAACATTAGAATGGGAGAGAGTAAGGTTTGTATCATCTGCAAAAAGATGAATTGTGGAATTTGAGGCAAGTGGTAGATCATTGATATAAATATTAAATAACAACGGACATAGAGTTGATCCCTGAGGAATACCGCAAATAACATCTCTTGATTTGGATTTATATTGATTTACAATTGTATACTGTTGACGGTCAGTCAGGTAACTTGCTAGTAACTGTAATGGTAATCCTCTAATTCCATACTTTTCTAGTTTCTTGATCAGTATTGCGTGATTGATGGTATCATATGCTTTTCTTAAATCTAAGAAAATAGAACATGTAATGAGCTTTTTATCCATATTGTCAAGTAGCTTATTGTAAATATCTAAAACGGCTTCATTTGTTGAGAATTTTTCTTAAAACCATACTGGTTTGGACTAATCAAGTTATTGCTCACAAAATAATTGTTTAGTTGATCAAGCAAACACTTTTCAAAAAGTTTGGCAAAAGGATTTAAAATAGAAATAGGGCGATAATTACTGCATAACTCACTTTCGCTTTTTTTGAAAATTGGAACAACTTCAGCGGTTTTTAACACTTTTGGAAAATATCCTGTTGATATGCATGCATTAAAAATGTTAGTTAGAACTGGAGCTATAACAGAGCCTGACATTTTTATATACTTTGCAGGAATTCCATGTCTTCCTGTACTTTTTGATGGATTCATAGCTCTGATGTAATTTACTACTTCTTCTTCAACTATTGGTTCTAGAAAAAACGAATTGCAACTACTCTGAATCAAAGATGTGGCATATTAAATTTGCCATCAATTATAGCTGGTGTTTCGATTGTAGATACAAGGTTAACTCCTATTTCTGTGAAATATTTATTGAACAAGTTACTGATGGCCTGTGAACCTTGTGCACTTTCACTTTTGGAAGCATACATTTTATTAGGAATGTTATTTTTCTTCACATTTTTCAAGTGAATAATTTTATCTATAATTTTCCAAAGCGACGAGGTGTCATTCACTAAATTTTTAATGTAAAGTCGTTTTGCATATTCCTTAACATGAGTCAGTTTATTTCAATAGACTTTGTATTGTGCCCATGCATTACTGTCATTTAATTTAAGGGCTCTTTTGTACAATAAATTTTTTTGCTGGATTGATATAAGGATTCCTTTGGATAACCATGGTTTGTTTTTTAGTTTTGTTTCCTTTCTGCTTTGTTTTCGTAATGGTGCATGTATGTTTAATGTCTTATGAAAAATGTCAATAAACTTTTCAGTGTAGTTGTCAATGCATCCCTCTTTGATATCACCTAATAGCTCCATTCCTTCAGTTAATTTGTCTAGAAATTTTTCTACTTCAAAATTTTTTGTGTCACGAATTAGGGTGACAGTTGATTTTTCACTCTTGGGCAGGCTTAAATTAGAACACACCATTACTGGCAGGTGATCACTTACATCTTCCACCAGAATAAAACTTTTGTGTTCACCCACTACATTGTTTGTATAAATATGATCTAAAAGAGTTGAGCTTGTAGTGATTATTCTTGTCGGGTGTGTAATTAAGGGAATGCAGCCTAAGCTATATGTTAAATTCATGAAATCTTTAACATTGATATCAGAGTTACTTTCAACAAATCTGCGTTGAAGTCTCCTTCGATATAATACATCAATTTTCTACTATTCAATTTTTCATTGGTTGATTCAAAACTCTTGCAAAACTCTGATAATTTCTGTTTAGGGTGTCTGTAAATTACTCCCACTACACATTTTTTGTTATTCCCTAAATCTAATTGAATCCACATATCTTCACAGTTAGGAATGTTTAAATCAAACTCCCTGCAAATTGAAATTGATAAAGACTCCTTAATAAAAAATCCTACTCCTCCCCATCTTGCAGTTGTGCCTTTGTGGTAAAAATGGTGCCCACTTAACTTTGCATTGTATACCTGTAACAATTTAAGTTTGGTTTCGCTTATAGCAATGATATCAGGTAAGATATCATAATTTGTTAAAAGTTCATTTAATTTATCAAAATTTGCATTTAAGCTTCTTACATTCATGCAAAGCAAAGAAAATTTACACTTTTTGTTAATAATATTGGCTTCGGCCTGTGAGCAGTATTTTGAGTCAACCAAACCAGAATTTAAATCATTTAGTAAGCTTTTTATCTTGTTGTCTACCTGTAAGCATTTAGCTGGGAAAAACGAATTATTTGTGTGATTAATATCAAAGTTAAGTTTGTCATCATTTCTCATTTCATTTAACAATTGCTTATCATCTAGGGTTTGAAAAGGAAACAATTCACTGTTACAATTTTGGCAGAGGTATGGTTCAGTAGAAGAACAAAGAGTGTGAAATTTAAGGGGACTAATGACTGTGCATTTGAGATGAATCCATTCACCACACATATCACACTGAATAGCACACTGCTTCCTTTTACAAGGTCTTCAACATTTTCACATGGACATTTAACTGGCATTATCAAGCAGTCAAACCAATGAAAGATTCTACTCTAGTTAGACAAAATAGCAAATTTAGAATCAGCCACAAAATATGCAGAAAAAGTTGTTTTGAATTTAAAATGAAAACAGGTGAAAAGTATCTTTCACTATACTGGTAATTATAAATTTAGACAGAAAGGTACAGAAAAAAAAAAGTCCGATCCAAACTATGTACACAAAAATACAAAAACTACAAATGTCAGATCCTGCTATGTAGGCACAAAACACCAAAAGAGTGCTGAGTGTCAGGTTGAAGTAGCCTTCTTATTCATACACCCAAGAGTTGTTAGCACAGCAATAATTGTTAAGTTCACCTTCTTTAAACCATAAAGCTATTTCTTTCTTTGCTGTTTCCACAGAGTCAGATCCATGACATATGTTTCTCCCAATGTCAATACAATAATCTTCACGAGTTGTTCCAGGAAGAGAATCAACAGGGTTAGTCTCTCCAAGCATTTTACGATCAGTTTTAACTGCTCCTTTTCCTTCCCAAACCATTGCCACAACTGGCCCAGACAACATAAATTCAACAAGTTTTGGGAAAAATGGTTTTGAACTGAGATCTGCAAAGTGCATTTCTAGCAAATCTTTACTGGCAGTCGTCATTTTCATGCACAAAGCCTAAAACCTTTCTCCTCAAAACGGCAAATTATTTTGCCAACTAAACCCCGCTGAACACCATCTGGCTTCACTGCAATAAAATCTTCAAGAAAAAGTTGGATTTGACCAAAGAGGGGGAAGGCTTGAACCAAAAGTAAAAAGATTCCACCACCAACTATCACTAGGCCTGCCGTTTAACCTTTTTTACCTTATTCAAATCTTATTCAAATAGAATCAATTCAAATGGAATCTCCTATCTTGATAACAGACAACAATAACATTGACAATCATTTCTATACGGGATTAGCATTCGTCGATTTAAAAAAAAGCATTTGACACAGTGTCGCATAACATTTTCTTGACAAAGTTAAATAACTATGGGATTCGAGGCGTTGCATATACTTTAATCCGCTCCTATCTTGATAACAGACAACAGTTTGTATCTATAAACCAAAGTCAATCCAACCTAAAACCAATTAGAGTTGGGGTTCCCCAAGGATCGTCACTAGGTCCTATGTTTTTCCTGATATACATTAACGATTTACATAATTCACTGAAAGAGAACCAAGATTATTTGCAGACGATACGTGCTTATTAGTAAATGGTTCAAACTCCGAACAACTTGAGATTAATCTTAATACAAAACTACATTATCTCCATTTGTGGTGCAGTGTGAATAAGCTATCCGTCAATCCAGCTAAAACCAGTATCGTAATCATTCCACCTAAACGAATTATAACGCCAATCTCCGATTTAAACGTTTCAAGTAACGGAACTCCTGTAAATATAGTCAGTTGCACCAAATACCTGGGAGTTATCATTGATAACGAACTTAACTTTCATGAGCAAATTAAAGTAATGGAGGGTAAAGCGGCGCGCTCAGTGGGAATACTAATTAAACTCAGACAAACTCTTCCTCAAACTGTTATGTTACAACTCGACTATGCATTAGCACATCCGTTACTATTGTATGGTATAATTATATGGGGAGCAACGTATCCTACTTATTTACAGAAATTAAAATCCCTACAAAATCTAGAGATAAGAGCCATTGTTGGTGCTCATTTTTGAGATTCCGTAAACCCATATTACTCCCAATGAAAATACTGCAAATTGATGATTTGCTCAAATTTGAAGTTGCCAAATTTGTTTATGGTTCCTTACACAACAAAACTCCAAACTCATTTCACAAATATTTCTGTAAAATTAATGGCCGCTCAGGTCGAACTACGAGGCAGTCGAGTGATTGTAACAATTTAAACATACCTCGTTACCTTACTAATAAATCACAGAGGTGCATTAAATACCGAGGAGTCAGGATTTGGAATTGCATTCCAAAAATATTAGGGCATTTTCGCACAAAAAATTCAAATATAGCTACAATAACTTCCTATTATTTTCGTGCAAATATTAGCATCAAAGATTTTTGTTGATGCAGTGTGCATACTCCTTCATGATATAATTCAGCTAATGTCTGCTGTGGTCACAAAAAAAGTTCATGCTGATGACGGATCGTTATTTTTTTTTTTTTTTACGAAATCGTCAAAATGTCGCAGCTCACTTAGGCAAAGTAATGAAAACCATCCATAATACTGGCACTAATTGCCTCTATGACAAGAGGGTGGTTGCTTGACTCGATGACCGCAAGGTCTTTCGCAACTTCCCAGTCGCCTTTTTAAACAGAAGCTGATTATATTTTCTTCTTCATGCTATTACTGAGCGATGAAATAAATTTGTCTTGTCTTGTCTGCTCTGAGCGAGCTTCTAGTTACGTGCCAACACCGGGCCACAGCTTCTGTTTTCTATTTTAGGATATCTTTGCCCCACAAAAAAATTTCTCTTTCAAAGTTTCAGATGACGTCATTGCAGTAATATGTGGTTTGGCCCCCCCAAAATAAAAATCCTTGCTACGCCTATGCAACACGATGTGGTTATCGAAGGCTCCTTTTTAGTTTGCTGTAGCTGCTGCACGTGCTGGCAAGTGGCACTGCCAAAAGAGCCTAGTAGTGTCACTTGTAATTTATAAAAACTTGTACTAGGGATGGGCATTTCAGAATAGTTAGTAATTCCGGAATTATTCCGAATAGCTAATACCGAATCCTATTCTGGTTCAAATTAACTTAGTTTGCTGAAAAAGAGAACAACCAGTCAACCACCACCAAAATACAAAAAAAATTATTCAACGATTTGCTTGATTATAGCAGTACTTTATTGCCGTGTATGATATTGAATACTTCTAAACATTCACCACTTAGTTGCGTTCTTAATTCGCTCACAGTCACGCCTGCACTGGAAAAACACCTTTCGGAAGAAGCTGATGTTGAAGAAATGCAAATTAAGGCATTTTGAAGCGAGTTGTTTCGAATGAGGAAGTTAAGAATTTGTGGACCACCATTTCATGTGTCCAGCTTAAAAGGTTAAAAAGTCTGAACTTTGGAGAGCCCCGTTTGGGAAGAACTTTTCTTCGTATTTTCCTACCCTGAAAATTTCATGTGTTTATCGTGAGTGGTTAAAGTTTGAATTTTGGCGACCCCATTTGGGGTACCCTTCAGTTTGGTAACCACAAATTTTGTCAAATTTTATTTTTTCTTTGTCTTTACTTATTTACCTTAAAAATTTTATGTGTCTAACTTAAAAGGTAAAAAAGTTTGAATTTTGGAGGGCTCCTTTCGGGGGAACCGTTTTCGTGGCACCCCCAGATTTTGCTAGGTTTAGTTTATTTTTGATATCTATCCATTCCGAAAATTTGATCCATCTAACTCTGATGGTTTAAAAGTTTAAAGTTTTGGATGACAAAATATGGTCGAAATGTTTTATCAGCAACGCCATTAAAAGAATGACAAATTTTTTTATCCTTTTGTAAACGTTTTGCTAAGCATGACTTTGCGGCAGCTACAGTATTTTCAAAGCTATACTATCGCAGCAAAACTTGTTTCAATTTTGGCAATGCAAATATTAGTTCATTGGCAAGCCGGAATATGGAGCAGAACCTGTTGAAACCAGTAGTGCAAAGTAACGAAATACTTTTACTTGAGCATAGATTACTCAAGTAGTTTTTTCCAGCAACGAGTACTTTTTGAGTAGTTTTTTTGTGGCTAATTTTACTTGATTACTTTTAGAAAGAAGTAACGCTACTTTACGTAGTATTTTGATTCAGAAAAGTAGAAAGTACCGTGCGCGTACGAATCAGATCCAGTCGGGCAAAAAGCAGTTCAGGATGGTTTTAGTTTCACGCTCGTTGTTTGGTGTCTGCTCTTCACCGCATACTGGCATAAATGTATATGTTACTAAAAGCAAATCATAAAAGAAGCAATCAGAGATATACAGTAAATTTGCCAAAAATGCGTCCTATGATTACATCGTTTCTATTGCTAAATTCTGCAGAGTGAGCCAAAAATCACACACCCAGTGATGGGCACAGCGGCGCCGTTCAACAGCGGCGGTACTAGCGCCGCTACTTTTTCGGCAGCGGCAGCGCCGCTGCTTTTTTTCATCACCAGCGACAACCATAAAAGCGGCAGCGCTTCAGCGCTGTTTTTTAGGCAAATATTCTGCCGCTGCCTAATAGACTCCTTCCAAGACTTTTTTGATTCACATTTTCACGCGTTACCGATTGGAGTCTTTACTCTCTGTTTGCTTTTACTCTGCTCTTGTTACCACGTTGTTTTAGTTTAGGAAAACGTACAAGGTTACCGTTGTGACGTTTCGTCGTAGCTCGCTTATGTATAGGCAAGTTTTATCGTACGTGGTCCTATTTTTTCGGAACCAAAATTGAACGAATTATGTGGCTAGTAGCGGGCCACTATGTACTGATAAAACCGATTTCAATAAAGCCGATTTCGAGCAGCATCTCTTTAACGAAAATGCGATAATTACAATTCAAAAAATTGCTAAAAACTTGCAAAACGCAAAGGCGGTTTTTTGCGATATTTCCTCAAAATGCTAGCATTTAGTAGAACAAATGAAGATGATTTGTTGGCTATCTGGTCGCAGACCACAGTACAGTTCGTGCACTGCAAGTAGAACAGTACAGTAACAGGCCCGGAGCCAGAGTAGTGGGTTTCTGGAGGGGGCAAAAAAACTTTTGGGGGTACGTTAACGCAGCCGAGACCAGACGCCTTTGGAATGCTTCTGCAATCTGGTGAATATTTTGCTCCAAATCCTATGTTATCCTCCTATGGTATGGATTTTGCCCTCAAATTTGGAGGTGAAGACCAAAAAAATAAAAAAAGGTCTTCATCGCAAAATCTTAGGCAACTTGATCACGATCACTCGATCTCTCTTGCTGTTTCATAGAAAAAAAGCGTTTGTGGTGACCTGTTTTTGGGCAAAAGTTTGCTGGTCTTCTTGAACTAGTACAAAAGTTTACTCTCGCTTCGGAGGCACAACCAGTGCTTTAGGAAGGCACGGCCCAAATAGCCCCCCCCCCCCCCCGTGTATAGGCGTAGCCAGGATTTTTGATTGGGGGAGGGCCAAACCAAAAATGACATGCAATGACGTCATCTGAAATTTTCGAAAGAGGAACTTTTTGTGGGACAAAGATATGGTAGAATGTATGTTCAGAAGCCGTGGCCTGGTTTGGCACTTAACGAAGAGTTTTCTAAAGGGAGAGCGCTTAAACCAAAAGTTAAAAAGTGAAAATATGCAAATTCGGAGACGTGTGTAAGCAAACTAGTTTACTCAAACGTATCACACATGGAGGTTTGGGGCCGAAACCCCAGCTGCTTGGCAATTTTTTTTGCATTTTTTTGAAAAAAAAGCTATTTTAATACCATTGGATCACATTTCGCATGTGTTCAGAACCATTTGAAAGAACTAGATTTATAACATTTGAAAGCCAACTGAAAAAAATTAAATTGTTTCAATCCTCCTTTTACTTATAATTTGGTCGAAAATGCGTTTATGATTTTGCATTTGGGGTTAAATTTTGTAAGTATTGTAGCATCAGCTCCAACGTAGCCACAAGTGAAAGATTATTTGGACATTTGGATTAATAAGTTAACCCGGAGGGTAACTCGATAGGTTGATCAACCGTCCACGTCCTTTTGACACTTACGTTGCAGTATTTTAGTAGTAGATAATAATCCACTCGAAGATTTTCCATAGAGATTTTTGTTTTGACGTGAAAATAACCAGTTGTAAGAGCAGGGGCGGATTTAGGGGGGGGATGGGGGGGATGCATCCCCCCCACCAGCCTAAAAGTAACGATTTCGGCCGAGAAATCAGCCTCTATTTCGAAAAATTAGGCTCCATTTCGGGATGCATCCCCCCCACCAGTGTAAAGCTGACGGTTTCGGCCGAAAAATCACTCTCGATTTCGGTGAAGACCTCTTTTTTTTTTTGGAGACCACCCGATTTTGGGCAGAAAAAACGTTCGAATTTCCGATTTCGGCCCAAAAATCACTCTCAATTTTGGTGAAGACATCCGAATTTTTGAGGGTTTGCTGTGCTTAAAATCCCCCCCACCAAAATTTTCTAGATCCGCCACTGTGTAAGAGTACATGTACGGTCAAGAGGCCCCAGGCTCCTCCATTGAAATTCAATAATTTGTTCAATGAGCATTTCTCCTAGCTACTTTTTTTTCAAAAGTATTTTTTCGCTAAAAAACTAGCGAGGTGGAGGTGAATTGTTATTAAAAACCGTACAATAGATGGCTACGTCTAATTGCCATGTTATTGCCCGGGCCGGATTTATATTGCGCGGGGCCCTTGGCACGTTGGAGAGTTTCGGAGAATAAGCTTAGACCAAAACTAAGTCTTACCATCGGAGCGCAGGGCCTTTGGTACTGTGCCATATGGTAAATCACGCCCTGGTTATTGCATTACGTTTTTAAAAAGGTTAGATGAGAGCCCGAGGTAGCAACTTAAACATAAAAACCCTTAATATTAGCCAGGTTATTCATTTTAATTGATTGGCAAAAATTAATTCGAGAGAGCCCTGCCCCTGGTTGTCAATATTATTGTTAATTACCGCTGTACGCCTGTAATGTTGTACGCAAAAAATGCTGAAAAATATTGAAACTGATGAAACAACAGGCTTTTTTGTCACATTTTTATCATTGGTTGCATTCCAATTGGAGGGGGCCCGGGCTCCTTAACTCCCCTCTGGCTGTGCCTATGTCCCGTGGCTCTGGGCCTGAGTAGTTACATCAAGGCGTAGTAAAATAAATTTTGCTACAACAGTTAACAGTAAAACTAAGAATTGAATTTATAGAGCGCTGAGAATAGAACCAGGTAATAAATAAGCTTTAAAGACAACTTAGTTATGGAGTTATATTCGTAGAAATAATACTTAATGTACCTTGTATCGCTTTGAGCATCATTTGCTTAACAAGTACGTCATTACTAAGTATCTCCTTCGATTTCGTAAACACCAATATCTTAAATGTTCGATCTACTTTTGCGTCAAACTTTTACTTACTTGTCTACCATTTAAGCCTGTTAATGCCGATTTTAACCTGTACCAGCATTTTAAAAGCTTGAATAACTAACTTTCGTCAAAAAAGTTGAAATTTCACCATTAGGTACCGTATTGAATGCCATCGTTTTTATTTTCTTTATTTTTTTAAAGTAGCGGCAGCGGCCGCGGTTTTGCATGCAAGTAGCGGCAGCGGCGCTCTTTTTTCATTTGAGTAGCGATAAGCGGCAGCGCCGCTGCTTTTTTTGCCTAACAGTGGCAGCGGCAGCGCTGCTACATTTCAAGTAGCGGGTGCCCAGCTCTGCTCACACCATGTATGCAATAACCTTTATTGTACGGTAGTAACGGTACTGCAATATATTGCGCAATGTAATTACAAAATGGTTTCAATATGACGATCAATTTCGATCCAGTAGGCTAGAGACGCAAACTAACTAAATGGGCTATCTACTATAATTTTGTGAGATTTAGTGACGTAATGTTTATTAGGCTTCTGCCTGTCTTTACATATTGCAAAATAAATTAAATTAAAAAAATCCACGGTAATTTTGATTAATTAATCCAAAAAAAGGTAATCGCAGAATGTAGCGAAATAGCTATAATGCGAGCTTTCGGCCGATCCTGTGGTTACAATAGATTATTATACGCTGACAAGAAACGCTCACAGTGTTTTTAAATTTTAGCATAATTTAACAATGACAGTGAATAAGCATTTGATAGATAGATAAATAGATAGATAGAAAATAGTTTATTCGCCTGAGCAATACAAACACATACAAAACAAACACACATACAACAAAATTACGATAAGTTTGTTCAGGCCAGGAAGCACCGACGAACCCGAAGGTTTTTCAATCCAAGGTGCTTCCTGACTTGTTACTTGACAGTGTGAAAATTTAAAGAAAAAAAACATCAGATTGAAAAGAAACAGGCAATTATTTTGTTCAACTGGTATTATCACACGAGAAAATTAATGAACAGTGTTACACAGTTAAATGATAAATTTCCAAATATGGAGCAAAGAAGGTCAAAATGATATATAGTTTTGGATAGCTTTTTGTTTTATCTTTTTTTTGAATGATAACCAAGATAGTTCTTTTACATCTGGTTCAATTTTTCCCCACAATTCAATTCCTATTTAACTCAGGGACTTTTTCCCAGCTGAAGTTTGAACGCGAGGTTTGAAGTACACTAAGTTATCTTTTGTTCTAGTATTGTGACTATGAATTTTTCTGATATCAACGAAACAGTCGTTTAGAGCAGTTTTAAATTTCTTGTGATGAAGCTGATACATGAACTTGGCTAGTTCAAGTAGGTAAATGTCATCTAATTTTTAAAAATTTAAGGTTTTGTATAAAGAAGTCACCGGACAATATTTGCTACTATACGTTATTGTACAAACTATATTATTTAGCTTCACATTGAGTTCTTGCATAAGTGTTTTGTTAGCCGTACCCCATGTAACTGTACGATATTGAATACGGCTGTAAATGAGCGAGTAATATAACATACACAGAGTGTTCCGGTCTAAGAAATTTCGAATTCTATGTAACAATCCAGAATAGCGTATTAATTGTAACGAAAGATGTTGAATATGACAAGACCAATTTTGGTTTTCGTCAATATAAATTCCTAAGTATTTTATGGATTTGATACGTTTTACATCGATTGAATTCAAGGATATATTGAAGTTTGTCGAACATGAGCAATTGAGTTGTTTGTCAAGCAGTAAATAATGAGTTTTGGAATAATTCAGCCAAAGCTTGTTTTTTTCATCCAGAGATCGATTTTTCGAAGTTCAGTATTCACTTTGTTTTGTACTTTAAAAAGGTTGTTGTCTGACATGGCCAAGAAAGTGTCATCAGCGAACAGGATAGTGTCAAATTGACTAGCCAAAGGAAGATCATTGATATACAAAAGAAACAGTAGTGGCCCAAGGGAAGAACCCTGTGGCACACCATATCCAATTTTTGTCAAATCGGACTTGCAATTTTCCATCTTTGTATATTGTTTTCTGTTGCTTAAATAACTTTGTATTAGTTTTAAGGCAAGTCCTCGAAATCCATAGAAGTTTTCCATTTTGTGCAGCAAAACATCGTGATTAACAGTATCAAAAGCTTTAGTGAGGTCGAGGAATATACAACGATTGTACATTCCTGCATCAGAGTTTTTTATGAGTTTTTCATAAATATTGCTGATAGCGTGAGAGGTAGAAGAATTTTGTCTAAAACCGAATTGTTTATCAAAAATTAAATGATATTTTTCTAGATAATTGTTGATTCTGGTGAATGTTAATTTTTCAAAAATTTTGTTGAGTTGGGAAAGAATTGAAATTGGACGATAGTTTGTAAGTAAGTTTGAATCCCCATTTTTGAAAACTGGAACTACTTCTGCAATCTTCAAGGAATTGGGAAATTCTCCTTGATGAATGCAGGAGTTAAAAATGTTACATAAAATGGAGAGATTACAGCATTGCTCAATTTTAGGAGTTTATTGGTTATATCATTTTCTCTGACTGCTTTTTTAATTTTTATATCACCAATAAGCGAGTAAATCTCTTCAGCGGTAGCAGGAGAAAAAAGAACGAGTTGGGGAAATTAGGTAATAGAGAGTGGGTAGATTCATGAGATTTAATGCTTTTACCAATATTTTCCCCAACTGTTGCCAAGTGAATACTAAAAGCTTCACAAATTTTTTGTGGATTATCTATCACTTCTTTGTCGGTGACTATTTGATTAGGAAATGTCTTTTTATTTTTTTCAAGTTGGCCAGTTCGCCAATAATTTTCCACAGCGTGCTGGAGTTGCCTTTGCTATCATCAATCAAATCTTTGTAGTAGTTTTCTTTAGCAAGTTTGATTTCTCGAATTAAAGCATTTCTTTGTTCTTTATATTTTTGGAAAATATCTCCATCAAATTTCTTGTGAAGTTGTTTAAAACGTTTGTTTTTTTGTATGATCAAATTTAGTAGTTCACGTGACAACCAAGGTTTTTTACTACGCTTTTTTTCTTTTCTTGAAGCTTTTTTCAAAGGAGCAAATTTGTTTAATACGATATGAAGCACTTCTTTGAATTTATCAAAAGCATCTTGAGCTGAGTGAATACTGTTTAGGTTGGCAGCAGTTAAATCATTTTCAAGTGCCCTTAAAATTTTTTCTAAACTAAAATTTTTTATGTCTCGAATTAGAAATTGGTCTATGCTTCTAACACGAAATTTTTTCGAAGAAATGCTAACAAAAGTAGCCATATGGTCGCTCAGATCGCATAAGAGCACTTCGCTAGTGTAAGAGTGTTTTGGATCGTTAACATAAATGTGGTGCAGTAATGTTTTCGAGTGATCAGTCATGCGGGTCGCGAGATCAATGGCACACTTGGTCGAAGTGCTCAAGATATTGTTCACGTATTTACGAAAGTTTTGATTTCCATTAATTTGCATTAGGTCAATGTTATAGTCACCGACAGCGTAAAAGGCAGTGTTACTATCACGAAAATCAGCGAAAATATCACATAAATTTGTTGAAAAGCTTTCATAGTCATTCACAAGTGTTGTGGGATGTCAATAGATTACCCCTATCACTATTGGTCCATTGTTAGTTTTAACTTCAATCCACATATTTTCCTCACAATTTAAATTAATATTAATGTCAGATTTTTCTTTGTAAGATAAATTTTGTTTTACGTAAAAACCGACCCCACCAGCTTTTGTTATGCTAGCACAATGGATGAAATCATATCCAGTAATGTCAACGTTTACCAATGGTTGACCATGTGTAAGTTTTGTTTCTGATATTGCAATGATATCCGGTGTTTCAAAAAAAGTAGCCAAAAGGGTAATTAGGTTGTCAATATTTTTTTGTAGACTACGAACATTAAAATGCAAGATAAATAGTTCATCTGTTTTAAGATTTACCACATTATTTAACGAATTAATATCATGATACACGCAATTGTCAAAAAAATCACAATAATTTAAATTATCATCACAAGTTAGTAAAGTAAAGTTTTCAGATCTCATTAAATCAAAATGTTTATCTTCGCTTGCATTAATTATTCGCGAATCGCAAAGCAAACAACTGCTGACTAGGTTTTTGTTTTCAATGGATTATCTCGGATTTTAGAAGTCGAACAGGTTTTGTGCAAACTACGCGAACAATTAGGGCAGGTCGTGTTGGTCTTTTGCGGTAACACATGATTTCGCACACACAATACAAATAGGTTGGTTCTCCATTTTGCCAGAGTTTTTAGTACAATAGTACATACCAAAAGCTAGTTTTACGAGCAGCTAACAAACTAAACATCGTTTTCACTGCTAGAATCATTACTTAAACTGTCATTGTGGTCATCCCTATTAATAAGCAGTGGTTTGTGGTTCAGTTTAGCAAAATCCACATCTACATCCAGGCGAAATAGATCACCTGGGGACAAAATCACGATCCAGTTGCCGGTACCCTCGTCTTTACCACCATCAGACAAGACACCCTGCTCACGAGCAGACCTTTTCATTCGAATTCTGCCGTTATATGTATGGCAGAGAACGAATTTTCCATCACAGTCATTTTTAACGTAGTTCAAAAGTTTTGAGCGAAGTGGCGTCAAGTCTTCTGTAATGAACGTATTATTAAATTTTCCATTATTGCAATTTTGAGCAATTTTATAAAAGGTTTCATAAAATTTCTGCATAGCATGATTTTCAAATCTCGAAGTTTTGCTGGAGTTGTTCTTTTTGATTAATTGTCTTGAAAAAATTATACCACGTACTTTAAAAATTAATTGTTCTTGACTTCTTGAGAGTATGAATGGTTAGAAGACTAAGCGCAATGAGGTAGTGATTTGAAGGTAGTCGACCAGTTGTCATAATCATGTCGATGAAATAGTGTGTTTATTTTGCTTGAATACTTTCAGAAATACTTGTACTTGAGTATTTTTAAAACGAATACTTTTTTGCTTTTACTCAAGTACTTTTTTGGTCAGTACTTTGTACTTTACTTCAAGTAGTTTTTTCGTCACTCACAAAGCTTTTACTTGATTACAATTTTCGAGGACTGTTTGAAACCTCTCGAGTACAAAAAGCAAATTAAATTCAAAAAATTTTAAATAATTTTAGTATGTTTTACGTTTATGTGACATCATGCAGCTCTATTGTAGGTCCTGCCACAGTAACAGCAGTTGTTTAAAGTTAGAAATTTACAACAGAGATGATTTGCTAGCAGTAGAAGATGAAATAATTTTTTAATTACTCGAACAAAAATACAATAATTTATTAAATTGGATTATCACTGGATGTTTTTTCTGTTTTTCACTAAACATGACGTCACAGTGGTTAAGGCGCTCTACAGTCTTTATCTTTCTTTTTTTTTTTTTTTGATACCCGGTTTACTAAACGAAAGTGATAATAATTTTGCAACAACACATACAAATCGCCATTTACTACGCCATAACTGTGCATTTTCTCAGTAATTAGACAAATTTTGTTTTCTATCCCAGCTTCAGATCCAAAAATATAAAGCTTTTTTTTCATAATTTCTTTACTTTCCATTACAAATAGTAAAAAACTTGATGCATAGCTTGAAAATAAAAAGGTATCGCAGGGTAAGTGCTGGGCACGTTTAGGATCATCTAAAGTCACTTAAGAGGCAAATGTGTACATTAAGGTCATCAAAGCAGATTTTTTTTCCAACTTCACCAGCTTTGAGTAATCCATTTTGCTAGAAAAACACGTGACGGAAGTCCCAAAGCGCCCCCAAAATTCGCAAGTACTGCAGCCTATTAATAGAATCTCTTTCATCTTTACTATGTTTCCGAATTTTAGTACGTCAATCCATTTTTAAGTCATAAACAAAAAAATAAACTTTGCCTATACACTCATGCGCAAAAAGCGCGCGTAGAAACAAAAAATTCCACGTCATACAAAGTTTAAATGAAGGACAATCCGATATATCAACTGTAGACAACGAGCATCCGTTACGGAAGTGGCTTTTAACACGCAAAAAGATTAACAAGGGAATTGAAAATTTCTCAAGAATATACGAGTATTAATTAACTTTGAAACAACTCGATAACGACTATATATACAGCATGGTAATTGAAAAGTTACTCTTTATATTCAACTAACAGTTCTTTATTCGTAGCCAATGTGTAGGCCCTAATGACATTTTTGTGTCTTTTGATGTTGTGAGTCTCTTCACCTCTGTTCCTACTGACCAAGCTCTTGATCTCGTTTTACAGTTACTAACTAATGACAACACTTTGCATGACCGTACCTCTCTCGATACATCAGACATAAAAGTTGGCTTAGAGATTTGTTTTAATGCTGCAATTTTTACTTATGATCACACTAGTCACCGCCAAATTTTTGGTCTTCCTATGGGTTCGTGCATTTCTCCTGTGCTAAGTAATATCTTTATGGAACACGTTGAGCAATTGGCCATTTCAACCTTTTCCACTCCCCCTATTCTTTGGTGCAGATATGTGGACGATACTTTCTGTATCTTGGATAAATCACAAACGGAAAGTTTTCATCAACATTTGAATTCAGTTAGCAAGCACATCCAGTTCACGAAAGAAGTAGATTTTGAATCCTCCCTACCTTTTCTTGATGTTCTTGTTTCTCGATCTGGCAACAATATCTCCACCCAAATTCATAAAAAACCTACCCACACCGACCGTTATCTTCCCTATACTTCGCACCACCCAAAACACCAGAAGTTGGCTATAACCCATTCCCTGCACAACAGGATATCCTCCCACATCACAGACCAGACGGAGCGACAGATAGCTAGAAGGGAAGTACGCCAAACCCTCAGAACAAATGGTTATCCCTGTAAGTACACTTACCCCCCAAAACCCAGATCACAACGTGAATTACCTACGTTCACCAAATTCACATCACTTCCATACATTCAAGGAACTACAGAAAAGATTAGAAGAATTTTAAATGAAGTTGGCGTCAAAGTTGCAATGAAACCTATTCGGACCATTGGCCAATATCTATCTTCCCCTAAGGATCCTATCACCACTGATGAAATTACCTGCGTTGTATATGAAGTTTTTTGCATAGACTGTGACTTTGTTTATGTTGGCCAGACCAAACGAGACCTAAACTCCCGATTAAAAGAGCACCAAAGAGTCATTAAGCAACAAAAACCAGAAAATTCCGCCTTGTGTGTGAACATGTAATATTATTTGATCACGTAATTGATTGGGCTAACTCACGAATTTTAAAAACTGAAAGTAATTTTTCTAAAAGATTAACCGCCGAATCTTGGTTTATTCTTTCTAGGCCAAAAGTAATTAATTGTTCAGATGGTGAATCTTTTCCAATAGTTTATCGTTCTTTGCTTTAATGTGCTTATGCTTTGATATCATTTTAGTTTATGCTGTAGTTTTTTTGTGACCAAAGTTTTAACACTCCCCGCTTTTCTACAAATTTGTTTTTATTGTTGTGACGTAATAATTAACTTTCGGATTTTGAAAACTATAAAAAATCTTACCATTCATATTGATGCTACGTAGCTTCAGTCGTAGTTCTTTATCGTTGCTCGTATTCTGATAATGTTGGTCGTCATGACCAACAAAACGTCAATAAAAACAAGGCTTTTAAGATCAAGCTTGCTGTGACAATGACTTCACCGGAAGAATGCAAGAATTAGAGCTAGTTCTTTATTTCTAAACTTAAATTCCTCAAATTATTTAATATGAGAAATTACATTGCATGAAATTTAATCGATAATTATATCATGGAGTTTTATTTAAAATTGAAAAATTCGATTTGGTTTCCAACATTCGCCACCAGCTTCTAGTTAATGCCGACCGGGGAGTGCATCACCTGAGTTCACAGGAAGCTCTTGCGGGATAAAGGTCATTAACTCTACGGATTCGCTACTCAAGTTTCTTTTGAGTCATTGGTTTGCTTGAGTAGACTTGCTCATTCAAACAATCCCAAAAGAAGGTCCAAGGGTGTTAAGTCAAGACATCTGAGCGAATCACGACGATCAGGCGCGTGACCGCGGTTTGTTTAGGGCGGGAGAGGGCGCAAACTCTTGATGAAAATTTGCCTGCGTTTTGCAACTCAGTCACAGAGCAATTTTTGTAATTTTCGGCAAAAATTTCAGCACAGCTTAAACTTTGGCAATAATTGCACTTTTACACTAAGCTTGTTCTTTCTTTTACTCAGAAACTTAAAATAATTTCGACGCAAATAACGGTAATGCAGAAGGCCACGACAAACAACGTTGAAAAGCTTTTTTTCTCTGCAGCAGCATTTTCAAATATCCACTCCGTTAAAACCAATACAAAATCATTTGAAAATTCTACAGAGTATTTCACAGAGCATATAATTTTCGCGTTTTTATTGAAATGTAAAGGAAAGGTCGTTTTTTCTGTTGTCTTACGAATATTTTTTGCCATTTTTTTTTACATACTGTATGTAATTTGCCTAGACCGGAGTTCGGCATTAAAACATTAATGCAGAATTTCATTAATCTTTGTATAATCATTTCATTCTTCAGTTCTGTCTGCTTCAGTAAACGCTTTTTACTTGGCGCAATTTTTGTTTGCTGCGTCTTAAATAGTAAACAGAAAGCTTTTTCAACTTGAACGACTGCCAAAGAATCTCTTAAATGTCTGAGGATAAAGAGCCTACATGGTCTGAATAACAATAACTAAGTTACGGTTTAGAGTGCATGACAACTGGACAGTGGACACTTGGACAGCCGGTAAAATGTTATCACTTCGTACAATAAAAACAATTTAAATTCCAAAAAACAGTCTTTTTCATTTGTTCTCAAATAATTTTTAAACTCATGCTGGTGTTGCTTTTAATTTGTTCTTAAGTTTTGAGCGAAAACGATCGAGTCTCATATTTTTATCATAATTTATTATCTCTTTTTTTTACACATTTACCAATAAACTTTGTGTTAAGACTGCCTCCTCTTAGTTTTTCACAAATTTCCAGCCTCAGTTCTTTTTTTTTTTTATTTGTTTTCAAATGCTAGTATCTAGAAACTCCCAAGTATTGGAGAATGAAGCGACACAAATTTATTCTTCCGTTGGTAAAAGCTGTCTATTGTTATCTAATTATAATTACATTTTATTTACCGACTTACATTGGCCTGGAGACAGCGAAAGGATATCATGATTATTGCAGAACAGGTAGTGCACTTTTATACGAACACGACACTTATTTTTGTTCAAAATTTAAGAACAAATTAAAAACATTATCAGCCATTTAATTTCTTACAAAATATTGAAAATGTTTTTCTTTTCTAGGCAAAAAAAATGGAATAAAAACGAAACTTGGCCAACATATATTACCCAAAATCGGCTAGCAACAAAAGCTCTTTTCCACTCTACAATGCTTCAACATTTCAGCTTCCTACGTTCAACCGCTGTTAAGTCATAACAAAACGAAATTTTGTTTCATCTGTCAAAAAAGCGGAAAAAAAGCAAAACATTTTCGTGCCATGCAAAATTTGAAAGGACTATCCACTATATCAGTTATTCAGCTTTCGTCGAATTGGGCATTGGTTATGAAAGTGGCTTCACACATGCAAAAAATTTAACAATGAAAATGAAAATTTCTCATGAATAGGTGTGTAAATTAATCATTATATGGGGTATTGACGCTATGTTTCATACATTCAATCAACGATTTTAATGTAGACTACATTTTTCGCTGTACAAATACTGGTAGACTATCAAGTTAAAAGTTTGTTGCCAGCTTTTAGTTACCAAGGCAATTCTTGATAATCTAAACATTATAGGTCGAAACATATGGTCTTCAACAAAAAATTGAGAAAAAATATCAAAAAGTAGTTGTTAAATATTTGGGCGACAAGAATTAACATTTTGATTGTGAAACCAGGTTCGATTCATGATGAAAACGCTATCGGTAGCGAAATTCGTTAGAAGGGGCGTCTGGACCTGAAGTGCTCCAATGCTCAAAAAGTCTAGTGGTAATATTTGCAGGTTTGAATCATTTGGAAGCTGATTTAAGTGCAAAAATTAAGCGCTTGAATTAGAAAACTAGAATTTTCAGAAAAATTCTGATTCTGTTTGAGCAAGACTTAATTGATGATGCCCCGCTAGGATGAAATCAATTTTAGTAAACAAAATACAGTGTAGTATGCATAACTTACGATTGATTTTGTATATGTGCCCTATAAGCTTGTGGCTTTATTATTCTAAATTTCAGAAAACGTTGATATGAAAGGAAGATGGTAAAATTTAAACGCGCTGCGTTAAGTGCACTCTCTTAAATACTCTACTTAAATTAACTCTTCAAAACACTGCAATGTAACACCACCAGACATAATGACGTAACCAAATGACATCATTTGCTACAAGCAGTAATTGCATCTTTGACTAATACGCTGATTGCAAAATGTTGTCATTAAACTAATATTTTTAATTAGCAATTTCTTGCTGTTGTTTTGTTGGAAACATGACGTATTAATGACGTCATAAAAATAACGTCGTCTGCTGCAAGCCGAAGTTGTATTTTGAACTAATACGCTGAATGCAAAATTTTATCATTAAACTAATATTTTCATTTAGCAATTTCTTACTGTTGTTGTGTTGGAATTTTTGGCAAACATGACGTCATAATTACGTCACAAAGTGACGTAATTTAAGCTACGCAAGATATTTATCTCATAATTGAAACAAATAACAGAGTTGGATATCAATGAAAGACTCCACCAATGGGAGCAATATTTGGCTTGCAATCATACATTTTTGGCCAAAAATGATGTCATACCTAGATCATCTGTGACGTCATAGCAAGCCAAAAAATTTTTGTTTGCAAAAACGATAAAATAAAGTCATAAGATTATCAGTTGGTCTCATAAGCTTGTTTACAGCAACGAAACTTTGTTTAACCACAAGGTTGAGCAACAGCATATCTTTAGGAGCCGTTTGTAGGAGTAACCCAAGCCCAATTTTGGCTCCCTTCGGAAATCGCTATACTCACCCTGGGGAAGGTTTGTGCCAAATTTGACACTTTATTCCGGAAGTGAACGATTTTACCCAAATCCTGGCTTTATCTCCTCTACTATGAGATGTCAGAAAACTAGAAACATTTTTTTAGTTCTTGTTTTTTAAGTGTTTGAATAACCTATTAATTATGCTTAGAAAGCTTATTGTAATAGGTTGTGTCAGATGTTCTAGAAATCCTTGGGTTGTGTTTTAGCATTCGAAGTTCAGAATTTCCATGGCCATGTAGAAAGAAAGGGCATAGGAGGACAAAAAAGGCCCTCCAGTAACGCTAGGTATACTCTCAATAAGCATACCGCATTTTTTCAGAAAAAAAATGGAAGAAAAAAAATCTTTAGCTTTAGTAACCTACGATTCAGGTCGGAAGTCAATTTACGTTAACAAGTGAGAGGAATGTATGTTTTTGCTAGTTTCCGCGCCATTTTCTCTCCCATCTTGGCGCCTGCTGATTGTAAACCAGCCCTGTAAGTGTTCTGGCCAAATGATTCCAAATTGCCCTGACCAAAAAACAGCGATCGAAGCGACTGTCTGGTCTTCGAGTCAAAGCTTCCATCTGCCTTATGTCTACCACACGTAATGGAGGCTACAATATTCTACCCTTTTATCACGTCAAGTGAAGCACGTTTTGGCAAAAATGCATAAACGACATTTTTCAAAAAATGAGTTTTTTATATTTTTGAAGATGTTTACTTAATATCTTTCCCCTGAGAAAAAAAAATTTTTCAGTTTCAATCAGTTTTCGGTAACAGATAGCTTTTGTTAATTTTTGTCGCCCAAAGCTGCTGAAGCAGAAACGTATAATGTGACGGATTTATGACTAAAGCAGACTACTCAGAGTGTTTGAAGAAACATCACGGAACAAGCGTTTTATTAGGAAAAAGTTGCCTTTTTTGCTATCGTTGCTTGAACCGAAACAATGATTGATTACCTCAGATAACTTAAGAACATCGCTCTGGTTAGCAAATAAATCATTTTAAAGAAACCATCAACAAGCTTTTTCGTTTATTTGATAGGTATTTTTGCTGTTTATTAAGACTGATTTTGTCAATGTGCGTAACTTCAAAAGTTTTTTTCTCATTATTTTGCAAAGTTTTTTTTGCAAAGCAAGTTGTCTTGCATCAAAATAATAATTCAATTTTGTAAAATGCGTTATAGCCTATATTTATCAGTACTGTACATGAATATACGTTGCGGCGATTAATAAAGTGAACTTTCGGGGTGTTGAAAAACGGAAGGAATAAATTGCAGACTAATGACTTTACAGCATTAATCGGTTGGGCTCTGTCTTGCTACAGTATACATCGGTTTTGGTGTTGAAACAGATCCATATTTTACTGTGTACATGCTAATTCCATGATCTAACTCAAAAGTTTTACAACACATGAAAAAATTAGTATAATGCTTGATGTGGGCGATTTGTTCAAACAGTATCCTCTGTATTAATTTTTACAAAGGAAAGCCACTTGACACTTATTTTTTATTGGACCAAACAATTTACTCGTTGTGGTGGCCCAGCCTGACGGAAGACTTGCAAACAAAACCCCAAAAAGTGCTCTGCGTTGGTGTGATTTTGCATGCGCAAAGTGTCTGGTTCATACTGCATACGAACGAACGAAGTATTACAATTATTTTATAATACGTAACTCGTATTGCTACAATTATTTCTATCAGCATTTTAGTATTTTTTATTAATAGCATTTTTTTACAGTGTTATAATTTTTATTGTTACAAGCAATAATAATCCAAAAAATACAGAGATTTTATAACTGTTTATTTTTCGTCGAAGCGAAAGCGGAATCTTGTAAGATTTTATTAAAGTGGAAACGCATCTAATCGAAATATCATGGTTTGACTCATACCACAGTAGCTTTGCTTCATCTTTGAAGTATAAGAAAAAGCTGCATTTGTTTATTGATTAACATTTATTAATGTAAGTCCAGTCGCAACTAAGAACTCTCTTTTTCGGACAAATCGTAAATATACAGCATAGTTGTTTTGGTGCTTTAATCTTTTATCTTTCAAATTTAATCGAATGAAAGTTGCCCAATTATGAGTCTCTCAAATTTAAAAATTAACCGTCAAATAGTATCGTAATGATGACAAAGTCAACACGCGTAGTATTTTGCAATCATAATATTGTCTACCTTTTAACTTAAAAGTTCTATAACAGCTGTTTTGTTATGTGGTTCTTTGTACTCGCGCGACCCTGCATGGATGACGGTGCCTATTACGTCACTACTCCATCATAGTATTATTTTTGCTGGCTTGGTTCACACTAATTAGGATAGAAAAGCGATTCAGTTACGAAGCGTTAGCGCAGTTTTACAATGCAATATTTTTCGTTTCATATTTATTTTGTGTATACTCTTTATTTAAGAACGATTTTTAGAAGAATGAGAGTTTTATTTTTGCTCAAAATTTAAAAACAAATTACTGGAGAACAATGTCAGCCTCAGTAATAACAAAAATTAAAATCAAACGAAAAAGATTAATTTTCAAATCTTAAAAGAAACTGAATTCTGTACTGATTCCAAAAGATGAAAGTTTAGTAATTTGTCAGTACAGTATTTGCAATGATTTTGAGACCATAAAGTTATTGCAGCGCATTGCGCAGATAATTGAAAAAATTTTTTGGATTTTGTAGAAATTACAAAAAATCGCTTGTTTGTTTTTGCAATTTCTATAATGCCGCAAAAACAGAAAAAAAAATCGTTTATTCAAGCTGACAAAGTTTTGCAAGCATGGTCGCTAAATTTGACATTGATGTTCTCAAATTTAAGAACAAATAAGAACAAATGAGACTGAAAATTGGCAAAAAATTAAAAACTGTCAGCCTCAGATCAAAATTTACTGAATATTGTAAAAAAAAAGTGTAGGGGCTTCTTTTTTTGCAGTCTTTCTAAACGTTTTTATTTCTACAGTCCGTTTGTTTAAATTAAATTGATAGAAATGATTGTGGTTTGTAGCGTAACACTAACGTTTGTTTGCTTTTGAAAGGCCTAGCATCTTTGTTGTGTTTAATTTCAAGGGTGTAAGGGCTACCTTAAAAAATAAATGAAAAATATAGATAATTATATTGTAGCTCCAGCAAATAGAGTGGCTTTAATTTTGTTTGGAGGCGAAAGTATCCATTATTTTGCCCCTTGAACTATTCGGTTAATAGACTATACACTTTGCTTGAAACTGAAGCTTGGAGCTCATTTTATTTTAATTTTGCAAAAAGAAATGCGTTACTGTTCCAATGATGCTACCGGACTGGAGAGCGAAACGTCAACGTAAATAAAAATACATCGCAATACGTTGTTGCAAATAAAAGAACTAGACACTGTTTTGTTTAAACGATTTTAAAAGAACACGTGGCTTATTTTTGGACAAAGTTGAAGTTTAAGAACTAAGAACTATGTAGCCTTAGCAGCAAAAAAAAATTTGAAAACAAACGAAAAAAATTAAATCAAAATAGAAATTGTTCTAAATTTCGTACTGATTCAAAGCGATGAGATTTTAGTGTGATTTTCGAATATTTACTGGCAAAATTGCAACAATCCCGAAATTATTGAGACTGCGCACTGCGCAGACACTTGAAAAAATTTATGATTGACGTTCAAGTTAAAAGAACCTGCTTTTGCACTTTTTGAATGCTTCAAACGCAACGAAGTTCAGAAAGTCTTTACTCAGCAGACAGACCATTGGCAATTAAACAGTTCAACAAACACGGTAGCTAAAATTTTGTAGAAAATTATGTTCTCAAATTTAGGAAATGTTCCCAAATTTAGGAAATGTTCTCAAATTTAGGAAAGAATTAAAAACAAATGAGAATAAAAATTCCCGAAAAATTAAGAAAAGCCACTCTCAACTCGAAATTTAATGTTGCTTATGAACGAAAAATAGTGTAATACTTTCGTTTTTTCAAAGGGGATTTTAGTTATGACGAAGATTTTGCGGTAGAATTTTGGTAGTCAAAAAAATATAAAAGTTTTGGTTACGACTAGACTGACAAAAAATTGAATTATTGCAGTTTTAAAGGTTTTGTTGCAAGAATTTTGCATAACGTTGCCCAGTGTTAAACTCAGTTTAGTTGCTATATTACAAATTAATCTGCGTTGGCCATCGACTAAATTAGTTGCTTAAAAGTTTTTTTGCTACATTTTTTCAACATTCGTCAAGAATTGCTGTTATAGCGTTGCGTTTACACCAGTGCAATTTTACATTCTGTGCATGCTTTACCGAGAATTTCCCATAATTGCAAAATTTTCGGAAAACTTTGACAGTTTTTGCTTGGCAATTTTTGCACAGCAGTAAAAGATTCGAAAAACTTTTGTAAAAGTAAGGCCTGATTCAGCTCAGATTTCTTAATTTTTCGGTTCAGAAATATACTTTTTATGTTTTCCGCAAAAAAACTACACTAGTTTTCAAGTTTTTCCACGAAGTAAAGAAAATAACGTTTACAGGTTAACTTCCTAGATGTTTATGCACTATACACCATACAGTGCTGTTAGTGTCTTACTTCTAAAAGAACTGGTTGCGCTGCAGTGAAGAAAATAATTAATTATACGCATGATTCAATCCAATTACTGTTGGTCGAAATTTATAATTTGCTCTGACTATTTAGAGTAGATCAGTATGACAAAAAAACTAATTTGGAATAGGTGTTTCCACTCAGATGTAATTAAATACTTGGAGTTTGAATTCAACCGATTCAAAAAAGTGCTCTCGACAGCGTAGGCCAGAGCAAGAAAATAGAATTCTTTTTGAATAACACACCTCTGATGATCCCGATTACGATCAAAGCATACTGTAGGACTTTAAAAGTAGTTAATTTTTGACGTGCCTTGTGTTATAATTAAATATTTGAATACATAATGCAGCTGTAGTTAAAAAAATATCTTGGCGTAATACAACTATATGAAAACGAAAACGCTATAATATTTTAAGGTATCATTTAAGACAATTATTGTTGAAAAAAATTTTTTTTATGAAAATATAACTTTTAGTTATTGGAATGCAGTCAGTAGTTAATGCGTAGATAAATATGGCTAAAAGAAAATTGCGTTTCGAGAAGTTATGTGAAAGTATAACTACTGAAAAAATGGCTGAAATCTTGCAAAAAACCAATGAAGATGACTGCAAGAGTTCCGATGATGAACTTTTAAGTCCCGACTCTCTACCACACCACTTGTTTTCGCTGTTTTCCCCAAATTGCTTTTCAACCTCAAGATCCTCAAACTTTCACCTTTCACCTCTGTCTTCCTGTCTATCAAATCCAAATAATACAGACGACACCCCACCGTAAAACAATTTGGTACATGATGAACCTTTTATAGCGGAAGCTTTGAAAACTGAACCTACGTCTTCTTTATCTCTTCCTCTTCTCCCCGTTCCAAACAACCAATCTTCATCATCCAATAATTCAGCATCTTTTGGCGGCTCAGCGCTGGAAAATGAATCTTTACTATCCAATACTTCATTATCTTTTCACGCCCCAGCGCTGGAAAACGATACTTTATTTAGTTCAGTGTCTTTCGACGATCCAGCGCTGAAAAATGAATCATTACCATCCAATACTTTAGCATTTTTTGACGACCCAGCGTTGGAAAATAAATTATCACCATCCAATAATTCAGCAGCCCCAGCACTGAATAATGAGTCATCACCATCCAATAGTTCAGCATCTTTTTACGCCGAAGCGCTGAAAAATGAATCTTCACTATCCAATATTTCTGTGTCGTTTGACGCCCCAGCGCTGGAAAATGAATCATCACCATTCAATAATTCAGCATCCCCAGCTCTGGAAAATGAGTCATCACCACCCAATAGTTCAGCATCTTTTTACCCCCAAGCGCTGGAAAATGAATGTTTGAGATCCGGTTCAATAATTTCCAATCACACTACTGCTCTGGTATTTTCACTAAATTCGAAAAACTCACAACCTGCTTGGATTTCAAGCAATGAATCTTCATCCACCTTTTCGTCGTTGTTAGCTCCAACATCCGAAAATAATCCTTCGTTTAGATTATCTTTTTTGTACGAACCATCATTGAATAGTGAATCAATGCCAACTTTACGGGAGTCATTATCCGCACAGCCTCCTGGAATTGTATCTTTTTCTAGCTTAGAGGAACGTTTGCCAGTCTTAGAGTCGGCAAATAGAGCGAAATCAAGTTCCAAGGTTTCTAACGAAGCATACATGAATTCCTCAGCTCTATCGCCATCCACACCACTTCCAAACGCTTTACAGACTCAACAGTCTACTACGACATCAACAGATTACTCAAGCCCTTCTTTTTTATTAACGCTAAACAAGCTGTCAAAAAGAAACCAGTTGAAAAAAAAACGAGCTTTGGGTAAGTAAGTTGCATTATTTTTGTTCGTCTTTGTCCAAGCATAATATTGTAGAAGTTACTATATTACATTCACGGTCATTTAAGACTTTTCTATTGTTTTTGTGTAAAAAATTAAACATTCATTTTCTAACGGCCTATATTGAATAGGAAATATAACTTTTAAGAATATTGTATTGTACATGATTTGTGCTGAGATCGTGAGCAAAAACACATTTAGGATTTAATGAATTCCAAATTTTTAAAACTTGAAATTTATATTAATTTCGTTTCTTTTTGAAATCAAAATTAATATTCATTGTTTTTAAAAACCCGAAATTCAAATAAAGTGCATTAATTTCAAGTTCTTAATATTGAAATTCTACAAGTTCAAATTCAATGCAATTTTATTTTAGGCTACTTGTCTTGCATAAAGGGTATTTAAAAGGGTTGCTGTCGTCGTTTGCGATATTTAAACTGTAAACATTGCAATAAAAAAAGGTTGGAAAAATTCAAAGTTTTTCAGAATTAAAAATTTCGAATTAAACATAACGATTTCAAAAATTTAAAAGTTTAAATCCGAATTTGAGCAAAATTTTGAGTAGATTTAGATTTAAATTTTCATCTAATCAAACCCCAATCCCACCAAAAACTACTGAAAATGTTGTTCGATGATAAAAGAAACATTTGTATGGCGCTGTCGCGTTAACAATGCACAGTAATTCTTTCTTCCCCGAATTCAATTAAAATCGCCAAACATCCTTTTTTTTGAAAAAAGTTCAAAATGAATGTACCAATCCAGGTCGTCAGGGGCGGTTCGTAATGGAGGTTAAAAAAGCTGCAGCTGTTAATTTTTTTTTTTTTTGATTTACATGTTTGTTTTTTTTTAGGAAATTTTTAGAATTGCTGATGTGGCTGTAAATTAATTTATCAATCTTATCCCCTCCCCGCCTGACCGCGAAACTTAGAAAATTATGGCATTTTTATAACTAAGCCTTATGTTAATAAAAAAAGTTCAAAACTCTTGAGAAAAGCGGTTCACGTTCCAGCTTTTCTAACGCTTCCAAATTGTATGCGATGACGTCACAGCTAGTCTTTCTTTACTCTCTTTTGTGATAAATGGACAAAAATAAGCTGCGCTTTGGCTTGTTGAAAAATGTAAAAATTTATTTGTTGGCGCTGGCATTGAACATGTTATATCTTGTACCGTAGTAAAATACTGCGATTAGTGCAGAGTGGTGGAAGGAAATATGCTAAACTACAGTAGAACGTGACATTGAAAGCAATATCGGGGAACTTCGCGACAGTATCCAAATTTTACTGAACTTCATTGAGCTTTAAAATAGTGATCTAATTGCGCTAAATAAATTTTTAAGTATATGGTAGTTGATAGTCAAATAAATAATAATTTAAATGCGCCTCTTTCAAATTTTGTTTCACTACCTTTAAGAGCTTTTGGTTATTCGCTTTCAATATTCTAAGTGTCTCGAAAAGTTGAAATAATAAAGTAACGTCATTTAAATAACTTGACAGCCAAAACCATTTACACCATCTTTGGTCTAGTTAGTATAGCAGATCATTCTTCAAGATTGAGATGCCTGTCGCTGTGTCGCATACATTAGACTAGTGTGCTTAGTATGGTTCGGCAATTTAAATTTAATTAGATCAGATCGAAGTTTTTACATCGGCTTTTTTGTTTTTTCAAAGAACTTCATCATCAAAGCAGCAGCGACTAAAATTGCCAGGCTGCTACGAGGGATGTTATAGTGAAGGCACATTTAAATAAAGATTTAATATTTAAGGGAAGTAATGTCTATAAAGGTTTTGAAACATTTTCATGCTTTAGAAAATGATTACAAATTCAAAGAAACGAACTTGGTAATTTTTCAATGAGTACTGTATTTTGTTTAATTTTTAAAATTTAAGTTTTGAACATTTTCCGATTTTAAAATTGGGTTTAATTTAGTGATTTAATCTGTTAAGCAAACAATAATTAGTCTTTTATCCCGCTGCGAAGCAACAGCGTTTCCTATTCATATGCACGGTTACTAAAGGCAGTCATTATCAAGACTTTACTGAAATTTATCGTTTTTTTTTAATTTGTACTTGTTGCAATGTATTCAAAAAATAGATCGGTTTTGTTTCTTTTATTACATTATTATTTTTCGTAGCACGAAAATGACAGCATAGATAGCAGATTTACGTCTGCGCCCTTTTGTTTGTGCCGTTGTGTCGTAGATCGGTTTAAACTACGTAGAATGCTGTCCAGCCAACAGATTGTATTAAACTTTTTATACTTCTCGTTTTATGTGCTCAAGCTACTGGGTGAATTATTTGCTCTAAAGTGAATTCAATTTCCTAATAATAAATTTCAATAAATCTTCTTTTTTGTTAAAGGGCTGTCTTATTCCACAAAATGCAAACACTTTTCTGCGAGAAAAGTGACGTGGTGGAGTTGTAGATGTCAATGTTCCAAAAAGTTTAGCACTCCGGTAAAAAAAAGGATTTTGGACAACTTTAATCGCCTTGGAGAACATGTTCTTCAAAATCAGTATCTTAAAAGGCTGCATTAAGGCTGAACAGGTAAAGGTTATGTTTTGTGAGTTAATAGTATTAATAAAACTAATAAGGCATTAATATTTGTATGCCCAGTAACTAGAACCTGAAACATGTTGTGCCTCCTGTGGCATTCTTTATGCTAGATGTGTGTAAAGTGCAGAAGTAGGCAATACTCAAATAGAAGCGCAAAGCGCAATTTCCGCAACCTCCGCATTTGTGGAAGTTGCGTTGCTCCTTAATTTTTTATTTTAAAACATTGCGGAAGTTGCGTTGCGGACTAAAGTTTTTAAAATTTCTTGCACTGTAATTGCTTGCGCTTTCAAAAATTTTTTTGTAAAAAGCGCTATTCCATGCATTGAACTTATAGTTTTGTTCCATTTCGATCGTAATATTGATAAATGTTGCCTTCTTATCAAACTATTTACTTTTTTTCTGTCTAAAATCGCAAAAAATGCGGTATTTGCATTGTGTTGTGAAATTTTAATTGCAGTAGTTAGGTTGTGCTTGAACTTGATACGAAAATGCCGTTCCGGAATTGCAATGCGCTTCAACTGAATCAAAAAGTTCAGTGCGGGAGTTGTGCTGCACTTCAAAAATAAAAAAAAACTTAAATTGCGCATTTTGGGTTGCGCTTTTCCTGGTTGAAAAGATCGTTGCTCTTTGTTGAGCTGTGCTTTTGGTACAATGTTATTTGTGCCCACCTCTGAAAAAGTGTATGTATTCGCTTTGACCTGCTTCAACCTGAAGTTGATTTCTTTGACCTGCTTTGACCTAAAGTTGATTTTTCTTCTGTAAGTGAAAGGAATCACTAGAGTTGTACTGTATCCAAACTAAAAATATTACAAGGATAAAAAGCATTGAAAATTAAGGTTCAAACATTAAGATTTGTAGCTTTGAAAAAGTTGGAAAGTCATGACCTAGCTTTGCTTCAAATATTAAGGTTTAGATTTTACAGTAATTTTGAATGCTTTTTACAGTATTTTTTGAATTGTATAACCCCTGATGTTCGTGATTACGGGTGAAATATGCTATTAGATTTTGCAGAATTTTGATTTTCGAATGTTTTACATTAAAATGTGCTAACCTGCAGCTGTTCGTTATGTACTGCTGTAATTCATAACCCGAAAGCGACTGATCCTAAAAAGCTGAAATTTGGACATAGCATTTACGGTGATGACTGTGGGAGCATCATACTTTAAAATTTTTATAGCGATTGGTGATGAGACCAAAATTTCAAAGGAAAAGTAAAACAGAGAAAACAGAAAACCCAATCTGACATACTATACTAACCTCCTGCCGTCTTCATGGACTGGTTTATATCCTCACATGCTTTAATTAATTATGCCTATTTTCTTTTAAAGGTCAAAAGAAGAACGAGTCACCAACGCTACCTGCTGAGTCCTATAAGAAAGATGTCTTACTCATATTCTGTTACTGTACACAAGCAAAAGCAAAAGGTATGCAAGAAAGCTTTCCATTTGCTGCATGGAATTCGACAAGGCAGAATTGAAAAAAAAGTTAAAGACCAAGACGGTGATATTTTTGACAAGCGTGGTCGTCACACTCCAAAAAACAAGCTGCCTGATTTAATCACTGCAAAGATAAAAGAGCATATTACTTCTCTCCCGGTTAAAGAGTCACATTATTGCAGAGAAAAGAGTCGCGAAATTCTCTACCTAGATTCTACCTTCACCGTGAGCCTTATGCATGGACTTTTTAATAAAAAATACCCATATGATCAGGTGAAATATTGGAAATACAGAGAAGTTTTCAGCGGCATGAAAAACATCAAAATTGGTTCTCCGAGAACTGACATTTGCGATACATGTGAGTGCCTGAACGCCGACATAATCAAGGCAAAAAAAGATACAGTAGAAATGGCGAGGTTAAAAACGGTTAAAGAACTTCATGTGCGAAAAGCAGACGCTTTTTTTACTCAAATGAAAGCGTCTAGGGGTCTAGCTAAACGCTATCCAAACGACACAATAGTGATATGCTTTGACTACCAAAAAATCTACCCCTTCCCCTCACCAACACCGGAAAAGAATATTGTATGCGTCAACTGTGGATGCACAATCTAGGTATTCATAATTTAGGCACAAACGAAGCAACAATGTTTGTTTATTCCGAGCATTTTGCTCACAAAGGGCCAAACGAAGTGATTAGTTGTCTAAAATGGTTCTTTGACAACAAAGTCAGCAGAAGCGTAAAAATTGTGCATGTGTTTATGGACAATTGTTTCGCACAATGTAAAAACAAGTTTTTGCTTTCCTTCTGGTATTGGCTTTCGCAAAGCCAATTTCAAGAAATCAGGCTATTCTACCCCATTCCCGGACATTCGTTTATGCCCATTGACAGGGATTTTGCTATGATTGAAAAGTGCAAACGAAGGTGTACAAAAGCTGTATTGCCTTCTACATGGGTGAAATTAATTAAAGACGCTCAACCAAATCGGCCATTTGACGTTGTGTATGTAAAATTTCCATTGACTGATGATATGGAGCCAGACGGCACACCAGTTGTGACTGTTTCCGATTTCAAAAGCGCATTGGATTCAGTTATCGAATCGTCTGTTCCTCTTTCAAAAACCAGAGGTTTTCTGTTTTTGAGAGGCGAGTTGCCAAAATCCCGAGCAATCATGTCAGATGTACACTGCCACCACGTAAACATTTTAAAGAAAAAAGCAAGTCTAGATGATTTATCGTTGGCATTTGTAAATGCTGCTCTTTGCTTAGATCTTGTGACTATTTCTAAACCAAAATATGATAATATTTTTACATTATTGCAAGCGGTGGCGCTTCCCGAAAACACTTCATTTTATCTTTCGCTTTTTCATACTGAATCACCACCATAGTTGCAGCGCAAGCCTACTATCATAGCCCACAGTTCTATGCTGTAGTAAATTATCATTTGCTGTAGCGATAGTTTTAATGTCTTGAGCTTTTGTGAGTTGATGTTTATGCATGACCATGAGAGGCGCAGGTCACAAATGTTTTTGGAAAATCAAAACGATGTGTTTGGATTTTGTGGGAATTTTGTGCATTTGACAAATAGTGTGATGTAGACGAGCGGTAACACTCAAAAAATCTCCCAAATCGATTTTGGAAAGGAGCAGTAAAATTGTTGTTCTAAATTTTACAGAAGAAATCTGGAGACGCAGTCTCCAGCCGCTGATGAATTGTGCGCGGTTTAGACTTAAATAAACGCCATTGTCAACTGATTTATACAACATTATCAAAATATTTTGGTTTGTTTTTCTTATTAATTTCTGAAATTAATAGTGCTTGAAAATCGTTTCTCCAATCATGTACTAAAGGCTTTGAGAAAAAGCTTAATTATCTTGAATTACTAAAAATTTGAGAATACAGTAGAATAATTTAAAACTGTATTCTGTGTATTATACCATAATTAAAGTGTTTTTGATGCTTTGAACTATTGTTATGCCGTCAAATCTCTTTTTTATGTCACATCAAAATGCTGGGAGGTAAAGACTCTATCAAAATTTTAGGCCTTTTTTCAAAAAAGTACAATTTACTTTTACTGGTTTCTCAAGTTACACTATTAAGTACCTTTAAGTTGTCTCCCTTTTCAGATCGGGGCTCTAAAAGCAATTGTGTCCACAGTCCCCTCGATCCTTCCTTTAATATAGTGCTATGTTTATGTCCTGGGTGTTTTCATTTTGGAGCATGTAATAACTGACAAGAATGCAAAACTTGAGTGAACATTTTTAATCGACTTTTCAATAAAGTATTTGCCTATTGTTTCATTATTAGTAGTTTGGCATATTTTTTACTCTAAGTAAATAGCATACTCCAAAACTTACTTTTTTTGAACCTCCATGCACACACAAACAATAAATTTCGCCAACATTCGGCAATCGCATAAAAATTGTTTTCACCAGAGTTTTTGTATATTTTTTACTAATTTAATGTTCAGCCCAAAGTGTTCTGCATCATCGTGAGGAAAACTTTGAATTAAAGAAAGTTTAATTTAGTCCTTCTAGTTTAATTTAATTTAATTCTTCTATAAGGATGTTGAAAAGCTTGCAAATTCAGATTCAATTTTCTAAAAGCCTTAACTGAATACTTGACTTCGCCTGCCACGCCCCCCTCTGGTGGATGCGCAACTAAAAAAGACTTTTTTTTATTGTTCTGTAAAATCGCATTCTCTTTGATAAAAAGTGTTTATGTTTATCTTGGATTCATTTATTTATCTTGAATATGCTTGAGTGCTTGTGTTAAACTTTTATAAGATCGTAAATTTCAGACAGCTCAAAATGCACGAATCGGGTAGTTTTCTAAATAAAGGCTGTCGTTGAAAGAATGAGAGTTTAGCTCTACTTGATTGAAAGTAAAGTTTTGTTTGCTTCATTTCTGCGTTATTGCATGATTTAGCTATTGTGGCATAATGTAGAACAGCAGGTTGATTTTAGTGTGTTTTGGCGAATGCTGCCACATTGATAAGAAATTTAGCAGCAACCTTAACCAGACGCTAGCTGCAAATTTCGAATTGCATTCAGAAATGGTATATTGAATTGTTTTTAATATTTGTCTAAACTTTTAGCAGCACATAATATTATTACTTCAGTTGCGATAGCTGCAGTTACTGTAGTCAAATTGCGAGTTGTATGTCTTTGCTTGTATCAATGTGTTTTGAGTGTATGGTATTTCTTTGACAGTGTACAGGATGTATTGAAATTAGAGCCCCCCTCTACAGTATAAATTAAATCATCATCTCATTTTGGATCCGGTTTTGTCCTGTCGACTTAGTTGGCCGGATTTTGTATGGTCATTGTCTTTACATATTTCGTTCAATCACATGCACCATTTCGTTCGATCACATGCACCCATAAACTAAAATTAAGCGGATTTAAGTTTTTAAGGTAGCCTTAGCTTTTTGTGGTGCCTCCACTGGTTTGCCCCATAAGCCTTAAACCTGCATTCTTGAGAGGTATAACCTTGACGAATTGCAAAAAAAAGTAGAGAATCTAAGGTTTAATTTTCCTGGCACTTCACTTACGAATCGCCGTAAGCCGATCTGAATAACTTTGTAAACCATTGCAGTTTTTTTCTCGCAATTTTTTGATATAACTACTCGTGTTTTTATGAAGATTTGGATTGGAGGTGCTAATTAAGAATGCCCAAATTTGTCAGTTCATCTAATTTTCTCAGAATCATTCGCTATGAAGGTTAATCTAACTCAGGTATTCGACATGAAAGTAAAATAAATCTAAAAGAAAAATTACTCAGTTGAAACTTACATGAATGAACTTCAAAGTAGACTACTGAAGAAACCTTAATTAATTTTCACGTAAAGTATAGAGGGGGCCCTGATTTCGAAACATCCTGCATAAACTGCATGACTACTGCTTTTCGTGCTTTTTATATTTCTAATGTAGCCTAACTGCTAGTGGCATTCCTCTTGTATTTTTGTTTAATTTACGATATTTGGTCGACAGTATACCGTGCATGTCCGTTATTTTCGCACTTTTTGTGTTTCAACATTGCGATTCTAAGTTTTTTCTCTTTGGATTTTTTTTTTTTTTAGAAAAAACGTAGGACAGTTTGAGGTATTGTGTGCTTTGTGCAGTATACCTGTAATTAACTGACGTAACGTGTTTTGGATTTATTTTTGTAGAAAATGAATAAATATACAATTTAAAGCGATGGAACTTGAAATCATATGGTATTTGCTAAACACCGACAGGCGGATACACTACAAATGCTTGACTATGGCTCTGCAGTAAATATTATTTAAATAAAATGAAAAAAAATTAAACATTCATTATATTCTTTGAAATGCACCAAATCGTGAAGTTAGTTTGTACGCTTATTTTCGCGTCATTGCTTCCGCGGGTAAAACGTCAGCTCCTTCGGAAGAAATGTCCTATCGGTGGCGAACGGTTGGCAACACTGTGTTAGATAACCGGCCCGAGATTTGAAGTTAAGACCTCCCGCTCCAGAACAACGTCTTACTGCTCGACCAACTCTCTGAATTCATTTATTAATCAATAATAATTGGTGTCTACCGAAAGCTAGTTTTTGGTATTCGGCAACGTTTAAAATAACAATCGGCCGAGACAAAGTCTTTTGTGTCAGAAAAACAAACAGCAAGGTCGCATTGAAGAAAAGTGATAAATCCTTGTAAATGACAACAACTAACAACGTTTCGCCTGCTACCATCTCTGTTGGTTTCCATTTGTGTATGACGTATTATTTTTGTTAATTTCTTCAATCTGAATTATGGAAAAAGGGTTCATTGAAAGGCTAACTGAAGGCGGTTTTATTTTGGAAATACGCTATGACGAGATTTGAAATGGTTGTTATTTCTTCGAAAGGAGCTGTGTTGCCCGGCCGCAATGACGCGGAGATGGGCCCTGCAAACTCCTCACACGCTTCGGCGTATTACAGCGAGTATAAAGAAATATTTGACTAATTGATTTACGGTAAATTGTAAATACGGTGCGGTTAATGGTTGTTCAGCCAACAAAGTGATAAAATTAAGTAAAAATAATAACAATTTCAAAAGTGAGCACTTCGGTTCCTCGAAGAAGGCATTGTTTTCTAATTGCAGACTGTGCTTAATTAAATGCTTCGGTAAACGCCAAACACAGCTGAAAAAACTAGGTCGAGGACAAAAATTACCGAAGGTGTGACCAGACTTGTAAGTCGGGCTGTGGTTTTTGGGGCGAGTTTGGGCTTAAGATTGAAAAAATGTCGGGCTAAATTGGGCTTGGCAATTGACTTATACGTACTTAGGCCTCGAACTCGATCGACTTTTATTCGAGTTCGAGTTTAGCTTATTTTAGCAAGTTCGAGTTATCTAAATTAATTTTTTTGAGTTTTATAAGTTCGACAAAATTATCAAGTTTTTCGAGCTCGAGTTCAGAAAGACAAAAATACTAAATCTACTTTTCAACTTAATCACTCTCTTTTTGTACACATGCTGATATTCTAGGTCGCCACGGCGTAAACAAGCGAACGACAATTTCAATTGACATGGCACGATCAAAAAAAAATTTCTTTCTGATAATTTTTTAATGTTTAAATTTCTTTTCACAGTTTTTTCGACTTTGGAAAAAATATTTTTTCGGGTTGGGTTTTGCTGATCTGGATTACTTAACAAATATTGTAGGCTTTTAGATGCAACTAAAATTAAAATAAGTTTGCAACCCAAAGTAAGAATAATGTCTTAGCATTATACGTTTGTATCGCACAATCATTATCATTATATTGCGTCACAGTTGATCATCATCATCATCATCCGTAAGTAGCTCATTTTTAATCGCATGCGAGCAATAACCGTATACATATTTTGGGTCATAAATTCGGGCTTTTTCAGCCCTGGTTTTGGTTTCAGATCACTTATCGGGTTCGGGCCTGTAATGTGCTGTAGTCGGCCTGTTTATAACTATGTGCTGCGTTATCATATTTTTTTAGGTCTTTAAATACGATGATAAAAACATAATCAAAACAACTTTGCAACACTGAATAAAGACTTCATTTAAGTATCGATACATTTATTAATCCTAATCGATTATTATATTGCTTTGCAATTCTTCAATAAATTATTCTATTTAGTTGCAGCAGACCTGAGTTATAAAGAAAAAAAGCAATTATATTATCCACTTACGTTTTTCAGATCTAATTTCACTGCAGTGCTTTTAGGGGGCTGATTTAAGCTTCCAACCATTTTTCTGGTTTGGACTTGAACTTGACGGCTTGATTACAACTTTGTGATAACAGCTACACTTACATGACAATATTATTCAAAAGGAAAACAAGTTTTTTTCTGTGTTTGTTATTTGATAATAAAAAATTCCATTGCGATGCAAGTGAAAATAGCCGGATGATTAAACTTTAAATTGCTAATTTATTATTTAATCACAATTATGAAACGCCTTAGATCAAAAGGCAACATAGCATTTCAAATCAAATCTTTTATTATATTTGTAATATTACGCCGAAGCGTGTAACAAAATTGCGGAGTTCATTTCCGCGTCATTTCGCCCGGATAACACAGCTCCTTTCGAAGAAATGTCGCAGCGTTGGCGAGCCGTTGGCAGCACTGCGTCCAATTTGACCGGCCAGAGGTTTGAACTTTAGATTTCCCGTTGCAGAGATGAAAGCGTTACCGATCGACCAGCTGACAAAACGGTCAACTTGCTCAGTGACAGAAAATATAACTATTATATTGCTCAGTGACAAAAATTATAACCAAACTTGCAATTAATAGCTTCGCCAAGAGAAACCCATTGGCTTCAAAATAAAAAAAGAGTAAATAGTGGGGGAGCTTTTTAGCGTTTAATTTTGATAACTTCAAATCACTTTTCTCAAATCTTGTTTCATTAGTTCTTCTTCTTCTCAAATCTTATAGAATGTACATGATTTAGGTTAATACTTGTTCGATTTTTCAAATTATCCTATTTTATGATTTACGGCTTGTAATAAAACGACTGAAATTTTACCTCTATACCATGACCCACGTATAGCCGATTTTCTCAGCCGGTTTAAAAATGCATTGCGTTTACAGTGCTACTTTTTATACCAAAATCTTTTGCAAAATTTCACAATATTTTTGTCGTTATGAATAGTTTGCTTATTTTTGTTAATTGTTTAATTTTGAACTTCCTAAGGAAATCCGTTCAGCAATAAACCTTTTGCGTTGATAGCAAAAATAATAACTATTTTGTAAACTTTAATGTAGTAATTACTCCAAAAACGGTAATGCGTGTCTTTTTGACAGGGTGATTGTCGAGCGAAAACAAAATTAATGGACTGTAACTGAAACTACGCTTGAATCAATAAACTTTTTACGAACGATGTTAACTGTCATCACATCAAACAGGTTTCAGTTGATAAATTGAACTGTCACCAAAATGCGTAGGGTTCAAACAGGTTTCGATTTTTGAGTTAACAGTTGTCAGTAGACTATTTTCGACCCCAAAAGTTTTACTATGACTAATCAAAAACAAAAGCTTACATGCCTGGATTGAAGAGCAAAGGTTATTGAAAACCGCGATTTAAAAGAAAAAGTTTGTGTCGAAAAAACTTTTTCTGTAATAACTTTTTTATTTATTCACCTAAAATATTGAAATTTTAACAAAACAAGGACCAAATCAGACACATCATTACTATGAAAAATATTTTTCAATAATAAGCTGTTCTTGACCACAAAGTCCGTTTAAGAGTTTTGAAATTTCAAACGCGATTTTCTCGAAACGGCGAAATGCGACTTATCATTTTCTGCCAAAACGTGCTTCAAGTGAGGAAGCTGCAAATACTAACTTTATTGTTTTTCGTTTGACGCCAGCAGGAATCAAACCACATCCCACTGTTTCAATATGAGACGCTCAATACACTGGACCAATGATTAGTAGTTCCAAGATGCGGGAGCGATATAGATCACTAATGTTAAAGTGTGGGGTTAGAGCAGGTCCAGTTTTGGACAGAACTGTTGGTCCAGCCTGACATAACACCATTTTGTAAACAGAACCCAAAAAAGGTACTCTGCGTTTGTGTTTAGGGATGGGCATTTCAGATTACTTGGCTATTCCAGAATTATTCCGAATAGCTAAAAGCGAATCCAGAATACCCAATCCTATTCTGGTTTAAATTAACTTAGTTTGCTGAAAAAGTGAACAATCAGTCAAACACCACCGATATCCAAAAAAAAAATTATTCAACGATTTGCTCAATTAAACCAGCTCTTTATTGCAGTGCATAACATTGCAAGTTTTTTAATGTTCACCACTTAGTTGCGTTCTTAATTCGTTTACAGTCAAGCCTGCACTAGATAAACACCTTCGGAAAAAGTTGATGTTACAGGAATGCAAAGATATTTTGAAGCAAGTTGCTTCAAATAAGGAAGTTGAGAATTTGTGGACCACCATTTCATGTGTCCAGCTTAAAATGTTAAAAACTTTGAATTTTGGAGGGCCTCGTTTGTAGGAAACTTTTTATTCATGTTTGCCTACCATGAAAATTTCATGTGCCTAGCGCGAGTGGTTAAAAAGTTTGAATTAAGGCGGCCCCGTTTGGGGAGACCCCATTTGGTACCCCCAAATTTTGTCAAATTTTATCTTTTCTTTGTGCTTATTTACCTTAAAAATTTCATGTGTCTAGCTTAAAAGGTTAAAAAATTTGAATTTTAGAATGCCCGTTTTGGGGTAAACCCCCATTGTGGCACCTCCAATTTGTGTTAGGTTTGGTTGATTTTTAATATCTACCCATTCCCAAAAGTTGATTCATCTAGCGCTAACGGCTTAAAAGCTCAAAAGGTTGGAGGACCCGTTTGAGGGTGATCCACCCAACTTGGCACCCCCGATTTCTGTTGCACAAAAGTCCTCCCTGATATCTTCAATCGCTCAAACTTTGAATACAGTGCGTTTAGCGGTAAAAAAGTTATTAGCGGCAGAAGAAAAAAAAAGAAAAAAGTAAGAAAAAAGATGCTAAACAAGAAAAATGTATTCAAGTTGGGATAAGCAAACATAACTAAAAGAAGAAGTTGATAGTGTATTCAAAAATTACGAACCAGTTTTCATCAATATCGGTAATTACCAAGATACTGTATATCGATCCAAATTCAACTTTTTGCCCTGTAAAATTTTTGGCCTGTAACATTTTGGTCACGTGACTTAGCGTTTCCAAACTTGGTTTGCATGAAGCTTTCATATGCACCCACATTGTCTTCAAATTTTAGTTTTGCACGTGAAGTGGTTTTTGAGTTATAGGAGAATTAATAAATTTTTAAGTAAAAACTCGCTGTTTTTTATGTTTTTTGTGTCTCAATTCATGGTCACGTAATCTAGGATCCCCAAAATTGGCACACATAATGCTTTTGATAATTATTTTTTGGAGTCCAAATTTCAACTTACTAGGTTTTACCGTTTGGTAGATATAAGCACATCAATCCTCATCTGCCAAAATTCGCGAACAAAAACAGAGAAACTACGCGCTCGCGCTAAGTCCCTACTATGCGCTCATACGAAGTACCAATTACAGAGAAAATTGCTCACTACACTTTAATGAGAAAATTATTTGCAAACAACTTTTACCAACCTAATTGCGTTGATTTAAAACCGGTTCCAATTATCCGATTTATACTTCAATTTGGATTCCGGATAGTTTGGGATTCGGATCCTTCTAGATTCGGTATTCTGAAATGCCCATCCCTATTTGTGTGATTTGGCAGACATAGAGTGCTTGATTTATATGCACAAACGAACGAGTTTCATAGATGGAATATTGCTGGACAGTGTTGGGCATTAACTTGTTAATTCGTTAAATCGTTAATAACGAAGTTAAATTTTTCATTAACGAGTTTAAAAGTTAAAAAGCTTTTGTGAGTTAATTTATTAACTATAACTTTTCTTAAACTACTTTAATGTTTACGTTAATCCGTGAAATTTTTAGGCTACACCAGCATGCGTCCTAATGCCAAAATAATAATAATTAAAAATTGCAAACGTAGGTATAGGCCTACTAGGCCTAAAGGTTCGGTGTTCACCGGGCATAATTACAATAACTCTGATTCTGGCGTTCTTCCGGTAAAGTCATTGTCACAGCAAGCTTGATCTTAAAAGCCTTGTTTTGACGTTTCGTTGGTCATGACGACCAACATCATCAGAATACGGGCAACGATAAAGAACTACGACTGAAGCTACGTAGCATCAATATGAATCGTAAGATTTTTATAGTTTTCAAAATCCGAAAGTTAATTATTACGTCACAACAATAAAAACAAATTTGTAGAAAAGCGGGGAGTGTTAAAACTTTGGTCACAAAAAAACTACAGCATAAACTAAAATGATATCAAAGCATAAGCACATTAAAGCAAAGAACGATAAACTATTGGAAAAGATTCACCATCTGAACAATTAATTACTTTTGGCCTAGAAAGAATAAACCAAGATTCGGCGGTTAATCTTTTAGAAAAATTACTTTCAGTTTTTAAAATTCGTGAGTTAGCCCAATCAATTACGTGATCAAATAATATTACATGTTCACACACAAGGCGGAATTTTCTGGTTTTTGTTGCTTAATGACTCTTTGGTGCTCTTTTAATCGGGAGTTTAGGTCTCGTTTGGTCTGGCCAACATAAACAAAGTCACAGTCTATGCAAAAAACTTCATATACAACGCAGGTAATTTCATCAGTGGTGATAGGATCCTTAGGGGAAGATAGATATTGGCCAATGGTCCGAATAGGTTTCATTGCAACTTTGACGCCAACTTCATTTAAAATTCTTCTAATCTTTTCTGTAGTTCCTTGAATGTATGGAAGTGATGTGAATTTGGTGAACGTAGGTAATTCACGTTGTGATCTGGGTTTTGGGGGGTAAGTGTACTTACAGGGATAACCATTTGTTCTGAGGGTTTGGCGTACTTCCCTTCTAGCTATCTGTCGCTCCGTCTGGTCTGTGATGTGGGAGGATATCCTGTTGTGCAGGGAATGGGTTATAGCCAACTTCTGGTGTTTTGGGTGGTGCGAAGTATAGGGAAGATAACGGTCGGTGTGGGTAGGTTTTTTATGAATTTGGGTGGAGATATTGTTGCCAGATCGAGAAACAAGAACATCAAGAAAAGGTAGGGAGGATTCAAAATCTACTTCTTTCGTGAACTGGATGTGCTTGCTAACTGAATTCAAATGTTGATGAAAACTTTCCGTTTGTGATTTATCCAAGATACAGAAAGTATCGTCCACATATCTGCACCAAAGAATAGGGGGAGTGGAAAAGGTTGAAATGGCCAATTGCTCAACGTGTTCCATAAAGATATTACTTAGCACAGGAGAAATGCACGAACCCATAGGAAGACCAAAAATTTGGCGGTGACTAGTGTGATCATAAGTAAAAATTGCAGCATTAAAACAAATCTCTAAGCCAACTTTTATGTCTGATGTATCGAGAGAGGTACGGTCATGCAAAGTGTTGTCATTAGTTAGTAACTGTAAAACGAGATCAAGAGCTTGGTCAGTAGGAACAGAGGTGAAGAGACTCACAACATCAAAAGACACAAAAATGTCATTAGGGCCTACACATTGGCTACGAATTAAATTTGCAAATTCATTAGAGTTTTTTACACTGTACGAATTTTTCAAAAGAGGCGAAACAATTTTGCACAAAAATTTGGAAAGATTATAAGTATGCGAATTCACAAACGACACAATGGGTCTAAGTGGCAAATTAGCTTTATGTATTTTGGGCAAACCGTAAAATCTAGGCATTACACCATTATTACTTCGAAGATCAAAATAATCCGATTGACTAATTTTATCATTTTTACGCAGTTGCCACTCGAATTTATTGACCCTCTGCACCACCGCGTTTAAAGGATTGGGTTTATCTGGTAGCTGCTTGTAGACAGAATCATTTGTTAAAAGCTCTTTAACTTTAAAGTCGTAAGCTGAACTGTCCATTACAACAGTAGAGTTTCCTTTAACTGCTTTCAAAATTTTAATCGTAGTATCCGATTTTAGTTGTTGAAGAGCGATTTCTTCATCTTTGGTTAGATTGCTTTTGGGAGGTTTGGCCGATTTTAAAATTTCCGTAACCTTTGATCTAGCAGTCATCACCTGAGCAAGATCCTCGACTTGACGTAAACCAAATTCAACTCCACTCACAAAGTCAAGGGTAGGGATTTGAGATGGTGCTATGGCAAATTTGAATCCTTTTTGGAGCACATTAACTTGAGATTCAGAAAGGGTTTTTGAACGTAAATTATGCACCCACCTTTGTTTGTTGTTGGTCGTTGAAGATGGACGGAAAGGCTTGTTTTGTTTTCTTCTCAATTTGTCTAATTTCTCCTGATGTCTTGTTGATGTTACATTTTTTGTTCGAATTTCAGATTGTTTCAAGTGATCTCTTAAACGTAGCAAATCGTCTTCGCTTAGGCTATTGTGTATATCTTGCACTAATTTGCGTTTTTTGGATTTTAGCCATAGAATTTTAAAATGGCAATCCGTGATTCTTAATCTTAAAAATTCAAAACCTTGTTTCCTGATCAGCTTATAGCCTCGAATAGTTTGAATGGGTGAAGAAAATTGTAGGGAAACTTACTCGGACCATTGGCCAATATCTATCTTCCCCTAAGGATCCTATCACCACTGATGAAATTACCTGCGTTGTATATGAAGTTCCTTGCAAAGACTGTGACTTTGTTTATGTTGACCAGACCAAACGAGACCTAAACTCCCGGCTAAAAGAGCACCAAAGAGCCATTAAGCAACAGAAACCAGAAAATTCCACCTAGTGTGAACATGTAATATTATTTGATCACGTAATTGATTGGGCTAACTCACGAATTTTAAAAACTGAAAGTAATTTTTCTAAAAGATTAACCGCCGAATCTTGGTTTATTCTTTCTAGGCCAAAAGTAATTAATCGTTCAGATGGTGAATCTTTTCCAATAGTTTATCGTTCTTTGCTTTAATGTTCTGATGCTTTGATATCATTTTAGTTTATGCTGTAGTTTTTTTGTGACCAAAGTTTTAACACTCCCCGCTTTTCTACAAATTTGTTTTTATTGTTGTGACGTAATAATTAACTTTCGGATTTTGAAAACTATAAAAATCTTACGATTCATATTGATGCTACGTAGCTTCAGTCGTAGTTCTTTATCGTTGCTCGTATTCTGATGATGTTGGTCGTCATGACCAACGAAACGTCAAAACAAGGCTTTTTTAGATCAAGCTTGCTGTAATTATGACTTCACCGGAAGAACGCCAGAATCAGAGTTATTATAATAATAATTGTGTGCAATCGAGTATGTTGCCATGATAATTTTTAAAAGCGTCGCAATATAATTCAAACAACGTCACAATGCAACATGCCTGACAGTTTAATTGTTTAGAATTCGTTTTCACAGAAATAAAATATAAAAAAGCTTCCACTGTGTCTATCTTTTTTAGATTAGTAAACACCATAGTAACAGAAATCAGAACGAGTAATTTTTATCTCGTCTGGAAATAGGATTATTTTATTGTGCATCAACTGCAGGTTGATATTGAATTTTTTTTTTAACGAATTAACTTTTAACTTTAACTTGCGTTACTTTTGTTTTTCAGTTAACTACTTATCTTAACTGAGTTCAAAATTGTTTGAAAATTCTTAGCGAATTAACTATTAATGAAGTTAGAGTTTCTCATTAACGTGCCCAACACTGTTTTTTGGTTTTGTCCATTTCGAGATTTTTCAAGCACCTTTGTGTAGTTAAACTATTGATTTTCTTCAAATTCGAACACCATGAAGAATATTACGGAATTTACTGGTCTGGAATTCAAACTGGAGTATTGGATCAGTAACATTGCCGTTTGTAGCCTTGTTTTTCTGGTATTTCTCTACACTTTGCTTGCTTTACTTTATCACGAAATTATGGTGGAAAAATCTCGCCAAATCGGATTTTTACAACTTCCCATTGAAAAAAGATACGGTGTCTTGTCCAAATATATTTGTATCTCCATTGCAATTGCTTCTTTAGTTCTATTTGTTAGCTTAGTTAGTTTTTGGTCGGTAGAAGGCATTGCAATATTCAGTGGGTCCAATCAGACAGGTGCCGAAACCGTATGCGTTGTTTTTCCTCCAATCAGAACTGCGGCGCTTACCCTTGGCAATGGTTTAGTTTATTTGTTTCTGTGGCTCAGACAAAGGGTTATTTACGTTCATCCATCACTGAAAGTCCTTAACAACAAATATGTAAGTACCCTCAGTTTTGTGGTTTTGATTTTGTGGATTTTGTTTTGGATAAGTTTGGCAATTGTCTATTTTATCAAGGTTCAACACCTCCTGGACAGAAAAATTGGCTGTATTCTTGACAAGGATTCTGTGAAGTCTTTCAACGAAATAGTGGTTTCTTGGACCGCGGCGTCAATTTTCATGCAAATATCATTGCTAAGCCTATTCATTTACCCTATTCTCAAGCAAGCACGGTGGAGAGATCAACAAAATAATCCCAATTTGATGAGAAGAGTCAAGAAAGCAACTGTATTCACGTCAATCTGCCTTGGAACTGATATTGCAACGATTGTAGTTTATTCATTTTTTGCGACTGATAATGTTGGAAACAGCGCAATGTGGGTGTACAGTATAAACTTGTTAATCAATCATTTGATAACAATCCATTGTTTTGATCACTGGAAGAAGTTGCTGTGGCCGTGGAATGTAAAATGTTGCGGAGTTGTTCGTGCGGAGTCCGATTTCGATGAGACTATTCCAGCATCACCACTTTCTGTATCTCAGGACCAGATTTAATTAACAACAGTATATTAAATTGTGTTGTTGAGTGATTACCAGGACAAATTAATTATTTTGTATATGCATTCTGCCGTAAATATTAACAACGCCGGAACTGCATTTTTTTCGATTTTGAGATTTTTGCACTTTTGCGGTCCTATTTTGTTTTGCAGTACTCCCGTCATTTTGCAAAAGGGAACATTTTTAATCTTTCAATTTTAACTTTCCGCGATATTTCAGTTTTTATGCGCCTTTGTTGTCAAACTATGACATAATAAACAGTATGTTGAAGTTTCCCTGAAATTTTAGGCATATTTTTGCTTATTATGTCATTATGCAAAATCAGAATGTTCCCTTTTGCTAAACTAAAAAACGTTTTTTGAGCTGAATAAGATAAGTTCCCTTTTGCCAAATTAAAAAATAACGCGTTTTAGATTAAATAAAACATGCGTTAGTTTATTTAAATTACCAAAAATCTTCAACTAACCTAAAATTTAGTGGCGTAAAATCTTTTCAAATTTAAAACCAGAAAATCAGGCCTAATTTAAATGATATTGCGTTGTCTAGACGCTATTTGGTGTCTAATTAACTATCCTGTTTAAGTTCAAAGAAAAGTTTTACAAAAACTACAGTTGACGCTGAATTTTATCTCACATTTGTTTTGGTTTTTCATTATACAGTATTTTAGGAGTTGGCAACTATCATGGTCAACAACATGTACTGGTGTTGGAGTAAAAAACGCAGGCATTTTGTATATTCTCAGTAGTATTCTAATTCTACCAAAGCGAACGAAGCAGAATAGAATTTATGCAAAGAAAAAACTGCGAAAATTTTTGGGAGCGCATTGTCTGAAACCAAAGATTGTATAAGATGAAAACGGACCTGCAGTTGTCTCAAAATGAGCATCTTCTAGGCTTGAACATCTGTAAATTTTCTTCCAGGTTCTTTCCAATGCACTCATAGAGTTAAACAATAAAAAAAATGTTTTACTGCACAACACCGTCGACTTTTTTAATTGTTATGATGTATATTTTGCAATCCCTATTTGGCTGTTCTTGTTGGGACTTCACGCGCGCGCGCGTAGGATGTTTGTTTACACACTCGGCTATTTTGATACTCTGCCAATTGAGCATCTTCAACATTACATCTGTAAGAAAACCTTCTAATGTTGTACTATAGTTGAGTGAACTCGCATGTACTATATGGGATCTTAGTATGGGGTTCAACAAACCATTCAATCTTGCATCCATTGCAAGTCCTTCAAAATTAAATTATAAGAATTAATTGCAATGTCAGCAAAAATTAGCGAGTAAAAAACAACACCTTGTACCATGAACTGAAACTATTAAAAGTCAAAAATATGTATCATTTAAAAATGGCAAAATTTATGTATCTTTTCCAACTAAATAAACTTCCAATTTATACAATCAATATTTCACATCCTCTAAAACAGTGCATAAGTACAACACAAGATGCAGTACTCGTAGCTACAGCAACTTTTATTTACTTGCTATAAACTCAAATGCTGCCAAAAAAGCATTGCAATTTAGTGGTGCCCAAATTTGGAATAATTTGCAACCGAATTGGAAAGATCTTTCTTTTTCTAAATTTAAAGAAGCAGTTAAAGCCGATTTAATCTTAAAGTACAAATAGAATCTTGAAGCACAATTAGCCATCCTCCAGTTTTGATTCCACTATTTCTCGGCATTTCTTTTCAAGGCATTTGAAATTGTCAAAATGTGAGTAAATTATGTTTTGCGAAACAAATCGAACATTATTGAATTAATTGAAAAATTTAAATTGCGACTAAAGACAAAAAGTAAGTTCATTTCAAACAATTGCATGTTGCTTTAAATTATTTCCTGGCAAAGATCAAATTAATTTTCAAAATCTGATTAAATTAGCCAGTTAGCATGAGTTTCTTTTACAAGACATAAAACTTGCATACGAATTAAGGCAAACAGGCAAATCTCAATTTTTTTTTTTGTTTGTTTTTTCATAGCATTAACCATCACATTATTAACTTTTTCAAACAAATTTTCATTTTTTTGGAGTAAAATAAATCGGGTTAAAACTGAATCTTTTTTTGAGTTTAAGCTGATTTTTTAGCTAATGGTGAAAATTTGAAGTTTTTAGTTTTTCTAGTTTTTGAGATGTTGACTTTTTTCGAAAATAATTTAGCAAAAGGGAGCATTTGCTCACACATTTACGTAATAAAGAATTGTTTTGCAACAGAAAATTTGTGATTTTCTGGAGCACTGGAAAACAAATTGATAAAACGCTTGGCACAGTGATAAAATGTCAAAATATGACTGGGTAGTGTGTATTAGGAAGAAATCAACAATCGAATTGGAGTGAAAGTTTTGAATTGATTTTTATTGTGATAATAAGTCGTTTTGTTGTTAATGGCGTGTTTTTTGCAGGGTTTCGAACCGAACCTGAACCCGAACCGTAAACCCAAATGAACCGTTTCATTTTGGTGAACCCGAACCGAACCTGAACCAGCAAAATTTTACTTCAGTGAACCTGAACCAAACCTGAACCCTCAAAATTCTGCTCAAGTGAACCCAAACCGAACCCGAACCCCTAACAAAAGTAAGAATATATTTTTCCATATCCGGATGCCGCTGGCGCTGGTACACGCACAATAAGAGCAGTGGTGATCATCAGCAGGATCAGCAATTTCTCCTTTTTTTTTTCTGGAGGAAACGAGTAACGACAGTTAAATTTTAAGTCAATGAACCCGAACCGAACCTGAACCAGTAATATTTTACTTGAGTGAACCTGAACCAAACCTGAACCTCGAAAATGGTGCTCAAGTGAACCCGAACCAAACCTGAACCGCTAAAATATTTTGAGCAGGAGCTAAACCTGAACCCGAACCGTTATTTGAAACGGTTCGACACCCTGGTTTTTTGTTGCATTTTTTGTTGTTGATAAAATGCATTCTAATTTGCCGATACCAAATGGGTTTAAGAAGCTAAGCAAGCGCATATAAAAGCTGTTTGGCTGTTAAGCAAGCAATGAAACTTGTATAGCCTACTAGTAGCGGTAAAAAAACAAAATTCATTTTAATGTAAAAGGTAAAAAGATAAAAGAGGTAAAAAGGTAAAAAACAAAATTGAGTGGTTAAAAAGTTTGAATTTTGGTGGCCTTCTTTGAAGTGGACACACTTATTTCGGTATCCCGAAATTTTGTCTAATTATATCTATTTTGAAAGTTTCATCAGTCTAGCGTAAGTGGTTAAAAGTTTGAATTTTGGCGGCTCTGTTTAAGGGGGTCCGATTTTGGAATCCCCAATTTTTGTTAGGTTTAGTTTATTTTGAATATGTACCCATTTCGATAATTTGATCTGTCTAGCTGTAACGGTTTAATAATTTAAAATTTTGGACGCCCCATTTGATAGGGACCCGCCATTTTGATACTCTCAAATTTTGTCAATTTTTTTTTTTTTTATTTGCCTACCCAGAAAATTTCATGTGTCTGGTGTGAGTGGTTGAAAAGTTTGAAATTTGGTGGCCTCTTTTGGGGGATTTCATTTTTGACCTGTAAAGTTTTAGTCTTCAAACTCAATTTGTATAAAGCATTTATAAGCACCCACATTGTATCCAAATTTCAGCTCTGCACGTCAAGTGGTTTTGGAATTACAAGCGAATCAATAACTTTTCAAGCCAAAAATCGCCAATTTTTATGTTGTTTTTTTTTGTTTCTCAAATCACGATGACGTGACTTATCCCTAAAATGGGTACTCATGACGCTTTTATTAATTCTTATGTTGAGGCCAAATTTCAACTTTCAAGGTTTTACCGTTTGCTAGTTATAAGTAAATCAATCCTCATCTGCCAAAATTCGCGAACAAAAACAATGGTAAAGTCCAATTAAGTCCCAATTCAAGCTCGCACCAAGTCCCAAATAAGAACTTTCTATTGAAAACAAAACAAAATCTCTCCAACAAAATCGCTCCACTAAAACTTATCGCGATCGACCAATTCAAATCGTACACTACGGCTACACAAGCGAAATACAGATGCACGAGCTCGGCTAAACTGCTTACGAAACTAATACTCCAAACACTAGAATCAGTAAAATCTTGAAATTGTCAGAATATTAGAATAGGAAAAAACACCTGTTTATGCTAAGGGCAACGGTGCTCGAATATTCCAGAGAAATTGTTATTACGTCGAAATAGAAAAACTAAATGAGCTTACGATAACAAATTGCAACATAATTATGACGCTACAAACTTCACTTCCAAATAGAGCAATTAAAAGACGAACACAATGAAATACCCCGGTGACTGCAGAAGGTCGTAGAGCATAATGGAAAAGTAAATTATCTCGAACATTTTAAAGCACAAAAGGCGTCGAAACTAGAAAACCAGTCACGTTAAAGCACACAAGTTAAGGCAGGTAAATAATCATAATTAACGACATTTAAAATTATTATATCTGACAGTCCTATATGCTAGTATGCAGGTAATGCAAGTTTAGCTGAAAGTATCTTGGCACTCCACTTAAGAATAGGTTTGGGGTTAGTTTTAAAGAAATAATTTGAGTTTGGGTTAAATTCGGGCCAAACAAAAACTAAATATTATCAGGTAAAAATTAAATAAAAAAAGGAGATGAAATAGCCTTTTCCTTTACTTAGCTCCTTACATGTTCATCAAAATAACTGTGAGCAGCAAAACAATTAATCTGCAGATTAACTTAATCGTCGTTTGTCCAATCCATCCGTGTAAAGTTAGTGTAGAAGATTACTATTGATTGATCAAGAATGAAAATGTTGCTAAGCTTGAATCACTTTGCACGCTAATTCAATGAACCCATTGGAATTGCGTGTTTGGGGTTACCGTTTTAGAATAAAGAACTAACAGGATTGATCGCTACCTTCCTGGCATCTTGTCAAAACGTTTTGTTATTATTAAAGTTATGAAGTTTCACGCAGTATTTGTTATCAAAACCAAACAATTATTTTGTTGATCATTTATCGTAGCTAGACAACAATAAGTTTTGCGTGTGAAACAACAATTAATTAAACGATAAATTCTTTTGCTTCATATGACGAAGCTTTGCAGGTTATAGTTTTTTACCTTGACCTTCCGTTTCGCTGTCAGCAGCAAAAACGTGCCATGACACACAGGATGTAAGAACTTCATCCTTCACCAATTTTTTTACGTTTTCTTTTTGCTAAAACCCAATGCATACTAGGGTTATGATTTTTTTTTTGGCTGCAAATGTCTGATGTTGAAAGAGAAGAACTTTTGCATGATAATGACGAATATCACTTTCTTATGGCATAACATTACACAAACGTGACGCATTCATGCCCCGACAAAATCATATGATTCACTGAAAAATCATATTTCAATCACCCTTTGAAACAGAACGAAAATAATTATGTTTAGTATATATAAACTGAATCAGCAAGTGATATATCCAATTATACTATACTCCTAAATATTTGCAATGTTTGACAATTTTTAAAAAATTTTTCCACCATACTGATTTCTCTTTAGGGCTACCACGTTTGATCATGATATTTCAACTGCTGATGGAACATCAGCTCAATGAGACTGAATGTCAGTGTCTTTGGGCATGCTTTTAAAAGTTATGGGTAGTAAAAGGAGGTTTTGGTTAGTATATCAATTTTTTACTTTTTTTAGTAATACTAACCACTAAATCAAGTTTCTGCCCGCTTAGTTACGGTTTACAGTAGATAGTTTTGTTATTTTGTATAGAGCAAATTTTTCTTAGGGTGCAGTTGCTAATTGGTATCCCACTGGCAACAATTTAAGTTCGAAAAAACAAAACACTCGCAAGCAAAAATTTGTCAGGGGACACTCCTCGAAATATATCAATTAGCGACAAAAGCCTTTTTAATGACTACAGCTATGAGCTAGTATGTTTAACTGCTTCAAGCTTTGTCGCAGGTTAGATCATCATGAAAGCCACTAGCAATTTTTTAGAATTTTTTTTTAATTTGGCCTTGTTATGCGTGCTATAAAATAATCCAAATTTAGTTGTTGTTTTCTTTTTTCAGTCATTTAACGGTCATTGACCTAAATTTTTATGGACAATCGAAAAAATTGAAATATTTAGGTCACTATGGCCAAAAAAAAATTGAAAAAGTTCTTATTTTTTACTGTAATCCTCAAAATTGCCCCCTTGCAATCGCGAAAACGATCTCAAGATTTTTGAAATAACAAAAAAATTTACAAAATCGGACATTTGACCTGAAATTTTGAGCAAAAAACTAAACCAAAGACTCCATAATATTTGCCAGCGATCTGCTTTTTTATACGCATTCTGTACAAATCTTTTAATGCACTTTTAATGAGAAAATTTTTTGTGTTAACGTATTTCATCTTTCAAAGTTTGTGCCTTTTAAATGGCTCTTTAATCACAGCTTTTTTATACAGCAGTTACGTAATTTTTTACAGCGCTCACTGCAAAGAACAAATTTGATATTGAAATTGTACTTTGCTAATAAATAAATATCTGTCCCAATAATCGAACGAAAAAAATGCAACAGCCAACATTCAGCCATATTTTGTGGATCTTGTTCGCATCTATACAGCTTTACTTAATTTTTGAATCGCTTAGTACTAAATGTAATGCTGAAAAAGCAATCTCACTATAACACTTTAAATTTTTTTTAACTATTAGTATGTATTTAAAGACCAAACAGGCCTACCTAAAAGTTAAATTTTTTGAACAATTTTTGTGGTTTTTGTTTTTTATTAGTTGCAAGAAAATTTTGTTAACACAAAAATGTCACGTCAGCTCCATTGCCAATATTATTAGGTTTCATTATTTTGCTAAGCTTGATGTGATTCTTTGTACTATACTATTAACATGGCCATAGACACTAGACAGCCTATTTTCAAATGGGATTCATGAATTACATTTGGAAAGCTGGCCAACTATAAAAAGATTTCACTTGCAGCCAGCGAAACGAAATCTTGGGGCAAAAGAAAGATCCCTCAAGCTTGTTAGTTTTGTTGGCATATCTGCCAGGCCAACCAACCATAGTTTTAGTTTTTCTGAGACGGTCTCAGCGCTGCCTTGATCCTTCTGGCTACGTTCCCTCTTGCAATCATCGAAATTGCTTGAAAAAGCATGATTGGCATGTTAAAATATGCCAAAATTCTGGAAAATTTCTACGATTTGGGTGCGCCAGCTTTTTTCGTTTCGGAATAGCATATATCAGTGCAGAAATACTTATTATGTAAAAGTTCATTGATTGCAAACCCAGGAATTTAATTTCATTCCAAAAGTTGAAAAATTCATAACCCTAATGCATACAACTTCAATACTGTAGTCTAACTTATAAAATAGAATTAAATCTCAAAATGCAAACGTAGGCTATCATTTTTAACTTTTATTTTCATTTTTACTTTTATTTTCATAGATTCAGACATCACAAAAGCGTTTCAAATGCAGTTTCAAAATGCTGTTCAAAACACTTCTGTCTGAGTTGCTGGGGTGATTTTTATCGTTCATCCCTTATAAACACTGTTTTGATAATGATAATATTGCGTTTTTAACATTGAATACGGATTACTTCTGAAACTTATATAATGAGCATCATTGTTGTCGAAGTATAATCATTGAAGCAGCAGTACTCGAACATTGTTGTAATATAACAAACTCGTACTCTCACATTGTCTGCCAATTAACAAAAACAGGAGATGGAGAAGCAAGCTCAAGAAATCCTATTTGAACAATATATATTTATCTGTCAAATCATAGACCATCAAAAATCTTGTTAGTTTTTTTTACCCTTTGAAGCGAGAAAGAAGAAAAAGTTTTTCAGTAAATTGAGGCAAAGTTTGGGGGTGGCCAAATTTTACAAAAACATGGAAAAACACAAACTGTGAATTCTGCAAATTAGCTTCCTTAAAAAAGTTTAAACAGTTGTTTTGTGAACTCGCAAGATACGTTGATGTCGAATGTGATCTTAAACTCTAATTAGAGGGCTGTTCTTGGTGCTCTCTACCACTACTAGAGACAAAATGTTATTTTTAACGTATTCGGATGATTTTCTTAGTCTTTCTTGTTTCCGACGTTGGAACATTTGCAAATTTTACTTTTACGACTATGGCATGAAGCGCTTGCGGAGGCGTAATGCAAAAAAAGTTTGTGGGTTCAAACAATGAGAAAATATTAGGCCCATTGCCTTTATACAGTGGACGAGGGTGGAAATAATTTGTAATTTCAAGATTTTTTTTCTTGGAGGTACTTTTTATACTCCACCAGTCTGTACCAATTGTGCTTGAAAATATTATACTTCATGTTGATGACGTCATATAAAAAAACTGTATGAAAAGAGACAAAAATATGAGACAAAATAACGTTACTTAAAATTATGCAAGTTCTTAAACCTCAGACCTCCCGCTCCATAGAGCAATGCATTATCGCTCAACCACTGGCAAAAATACGATCATATTTCGATTAATATAAATAAAATCATTATTTTGAATCTGAAACAAAAATAAACTCAGCATGTTTAAAAAATCAACCCCATCAAATCTTTTGTAGAAATAGTTTCGATATGCAAAATCAAAGCATTTAATCGGCTGTGACTTAGATTTTAAGATTTTTCAGAAGTCATTTATAAAATTGCCAACTTTGAGTTTTCCAACAGAAACGATCATCCACCACAACCTTCCTAATGAAGTCAATGCTGGGGATTGTGAACCTGCAAGATGTGCAGACACAGTTTTACATATGACGTCACTATGCCACAAATAATGACATTGATTGAGCATTTAGCTGAATGTCACCAATTTATCAAGGTATTCGGCGAGAATTGAACTTTGAATCGAATTAAATAGTTATCTTATTCTAGGGATCTTTATGGCAGTTTGTGGTTACTATTTTGGTTTCAAAAAGTGATCGATAGCAAAGAGTTAAAGCAAATATCACAGTAGATAACCACAGTATTAAGTCATTTCTGTGACAATCTACTGTAATATTTTGATGGTATATTTCTGACTTCTAAAATCGTTTAAAGTTTAAAAAAATTTTGGACTGTTTCGAAATACTTTAAATCTAAAAGAGGCGCGTAGCCAGGAATTCCCAACGGGGGGGATAATTTGGGGGTCTGGGGGCGGAGCCCCCAGACGCCAGGGGCCAATTGGGGTTTGGGGGCGAAGCCCCCAGCTGCCGGAGGCTGGGGGTCTGAGGCAAGGGGGTCTAGGGGCGAAGCCCCCAGCTCTAGAAAATTTTAAATTTTTTTGCTAAAATAACTTAATTTTAGGGCTATTTAATAAAAAATATTGTTTTTGAAACGTGGCATAGAAATTGGCTGCGCAACATGATTCAACTAGCTGCATTAATGGGCTATGAGGGAGATGGCTAATGATAACATTATAGTTTTCTTGTTTACATGCTGGTAAATCATAAAATCCTGCTTTTCAATAAAACTCACACTGAGTAATCTATTTCGCCAACATTTTACGAAGAAAAATAATTGGGGGAGGCTAATGGAAAGATATTTGATAGAAGTAATTGGTAATTAACTAATACGGAATAGCCCCACCCTCCCTTATTCCTGAGTTTATAGTATATTTGTTGATAAAATCTACATGTTTGGCATTTTTACATTAGCGATCAAATTTGATTGCTTATTTTTGGGCATTTTTTCAAATTTTTTATTGATTTGTGACTTTTATTTTTGACAAAGTAGCCCCCCCCCAAGAATATATGTTTCAAAACATGCTTTATATCACTTTTTAGTCCATTCTAGCTCAAAAACAGTCTCAGAAGAGCTAAAAACGTTGTTTTTTTCTTATTCAGCATTTTGGTTGACAGGCCAATGGGGGGGGGGGGGGCTGGAGCCCCCCGCCCCCCCTGGCTACGCTACTGAGTTAAAAATTGATGTTGTGTGAGACTTTATTATGGATGAAAGTCACTTGCAATTGAGGAAGAATGAAACTTTGACGCATTTGCATTTCATATCAAGTCTTTCATTATACTGTACTTGCTGTATTACGCCGAAGCGTGTAATGATTTGGCGGGTCCATTTCCGCGTCACTGCGCACGGGCAGCACAGCTGCTTGGGAAGAAATGTCGTAGCGGTGGCAAACCGTAAGCAACACAGTGTCCGATTTGACCGGTGCGAGATTTAAACCTTAGACCTCCCGTTCCAGAGACAAAAGCGTTACCGCTCGAGAGATTTCAATTGAAACGCGGTAATACTCTGGTTTTCGGTGTTCATGTACGCCGGTAATTTTTACTTTTTACTGATGATGCCCATTAGGGTGAAATCGATTTTGGTGAATATAATGTAACTTACTTTTATGTGCCTAATAAGCTGCGGCTATTCACAAAGTATTACGGATACCACAGCACATTAATATTAAACAAAACAAATAATTCGTTGCGAACGAAAAACAACTATTTGAAATCTAAAAGCTTCTACTGTGATTAGAGATAAGTTTACAATGCATAGTTTCACTTTCAAATCAAAGTTTTAAGCCTTAACCTAATGTTTGCATGTTTCTTGCTGCTGATTTAAATAATCTGTGTAGTCAGTTCTGACTACAAAATGAAGATTACATTGATCAATCCATGCTTACTCAAACTTATCTGGTATATTTTAAATATCGATTCGGCAACAACACTCCGTATGTAAATTGGCTTATCTATAGGCACGGGGAGGATGAAACAAAACCTCCGTATAAGCTTTTTGACCCAAATTTGGCTTTTGATCGCCCTATTAAGTTTCGAATCAGAGGTTTGTGAAGAAGGAGATGAAATCTTATAAAATCACTTGGTTTAGGAGTTAGATGAGGAAAATTTTGCCCCCTCTCCAGTGTTTTATGCGTTGGTCAAATAATCTGCGTAAAGCTGCATTTAAACGGGCGACTTTCAGATGCGAGAATTGGCATTTTGCCTTTTTTCTTTCTACAAATCGCGTAGGTCACTTACATGGCACAAGATTCACGTGAGATTTTTTCTGCGCAATATTGCCAGACAGGCCCCCAAAAAATCAAATCGGAGTAGTCACTAGAGATGGTGCGGTGCACAAAATTCTTGTCCGCAAACTGCACCGCACCGCTCAATTCTATCCGCATACCGCACTGCACTGCAAAAAGTTTGTGAACTTAATACACCGCACCGCAAATCCTACCGCAAGCCAAAATATAATGGTTAACAGTATTGCCTAACACCAATACTGTATCTTACAGCATGCAAAATTACAAACCAAACAGGTAGGCACCCCATGGCCCACTTGATGCAAGTTAAACAATAGCTTCAGGTAATGGTTTGGTCTAAACTGTTACTTAACTAAACAAGCCAATTAACCCAACCCTTGATGATAGGTCTCAGTTCAATTTTAACTAATAAAAAAATATCCCAATCATGAATCAAACCATGGGCATTACCGGTATGTTTGGAATACTGAATATATTAGCACTTCCACTTTAGAAATTCCAACTGCCAAAGTTTGACGGCTGCATTCACGCAAACAGTAGCACTGAAAGCACAGTTACATCTGACATTATTATTACTAAGGGTGCGTTTAGACTGGACGCGAAGCAACGCGAAGCAAACAAAATTTGACGTCATCGACAGCTCGCGAAAGGCTGAAACCGGGTCACAACCTTTCGCGAGCTGTCGATGACGTCAAATTTTGGTTGCTTCGCGTTGCTTCGCGTCCAGTCTAAACGCACCCTAAGTCATGGTCATGCTTGATGAGGTAAGTTACAATGTACTGCTCAAAGTTTCTTAAGCTTAAGGTGAAGAATTGTTATGCAAAAGTAGTTTTAACTATTCCATCTTATTTTTTGTATCCGGTATCACATATGCTATGGGAATACTAATAAGTATAAATGAAAAAGGTGGTTTAACGTTAAGCACTTTGTGCTTCTGCACAATCAGTCAACGAGCATCGACATGTTGAGCCATAATACAAGCAATTATTACAAACTATAATATCTATTGTTGATTTCGAATGGAGAGAAAAAGATACACTGACATCTCAATATGGCTCCTCTTGAAACAGTGAAATCTGAGGCTACTTTACGCTGTACAGTACAGGAATAGGTTGGCGAGTGTGGTTGGGTGACTGATAGTGATACTACCTACAATCACACAAAAAAATTTCAAACTATCAATCTGAAATTCCTAACTCACTGCTCACACTACAATACTCTGGTACTGTAGATTCAAGCAGTCAATAAAATTTTGTCATGCTCTCAGTAGCCTACCACTAAATACTAATGCTTCTGTAACGTTTTGTCAAAAGGACGTGTTAATGCGGTCGACCGGCTCGGTTGAACAACCTATCGAGCTATTCTCCGGGTTGACTTATTAATCCATATGTCCAATTAATCTTTCACTTGTGGCAACGTTGGAGCTAACGCTACATCATCCCTTCCCTTTACGCTGGCGACGGCTCATCCACGTCTCCAACCAGCGCAAGGGAGTGCGTCCACCACTCCAACGTCCTGGCGTGCTCGCCATTGTAACGTTTTGTCAAACGGAAGCGGCCCAATGCGGTCGACCGGCTCGGTTGAACAACCTAACGAGCAACTCTCCGGGTTGACTTATTACTCCATATGTCCAATTAATCTTTCACTAGTGGCTACGTTGGAGCTGACGCTACACTTCAATGATAAACTTTAATTTTCAATGTAATGGAACCTTCAGTTTTTAGAAATAGCCACTAGCCTGCTAGCCTTGGAACTGTGATACACTGGCATATATAATATGCAACAAACTCAATTTTACTAGGCTACACGTCAAAAAGCTAAAGTAGACTTACCGTACCAGACTACTAGTACACAGTAGCCTAGTCCCTGAGTCATCAGTAAGCAACTCTGTACTGGTATTTCATTAGGCCAACCAGTATCACATATGATAGGCTACCAGTATCAGGCTACAGTATTGGTACAAGTTGTGTACCGGTAGGCTACTTACAAGTAGTACCGGTAAGTAGGCCTATCGGTACCTGCTTACAGTTTGACTATTATTAATTGTCAAACTCCATGCAGGTACCGATATTTACTACTTAGGTAAGTATAGACTTGTGCCAAATACTGTAATAGTAATATCACCTTATCTGTTAGTGTCTGGTGTTACGCAGTATAGCCTATACCGGTGTGCAATGGCCTAGGGTATCACCATAGGTACCGGTGCAGAATTAATGACTAGTGCACCAGCCTATCCAGCCCAACTCAGAGGTTACTGGTACAAGCTGCATTACTATTACTGGTAGGGCGTTAGACTGTAGATACGCTAGGCAGAGGTGGGCACAGCGCCGCTGTTCAGTAGCGGCGCTACCAGCGCCGCTGTTTTTTTAATAGCGGAAGCGGAAGCGCCGCTGCTTTTTTCTGCTAACAGCGAAAAGCGGCAGCGCCGCTATATTTGAGGCCCAGTAGCGAACAGCGCTTCAGCGCTTCTGTGAAAGCAATAAATCTGCCGCTTCCGCTACTGCAAAAAAACTTTAAAGAACATTCTTTTAAACTGCAATTAAGAAATGTAAACAATAAAATAAAGCTTTTGTCTTCGATTCTTTTAATCCGTAATGACACTTGTTGCTCTGAATCCAAAACGACAAAATAGTTCTGTTTTTCTCACGTTATCACTTAACAGTTTTCGTCGCTGTCCTCGTTAATCCTGATTGACAGCCACAAGCACTGGTTGCTCTCGTTATTGGTAATCAAAAGACAAGGTTTTAATTATGCATTGTGCAGTACTGGCTTTTGTTCCTCGCGTTCTATTTTCTTTGATCGTTTTTCTAATTAACTTAATCGTACTGTTACAGTCCAATAGTTTATTTTTAGTGATGAATAGCGAAGTTTGTGTTTGGTATATAGCCATTTGTTAATGCTACGATAACTGCAGTACAGGTTTAGCAGTAGGCATATCGATGTATAGTACACATAGCATTAAATTTGCAGTAAAGTAAAATTTGCAGTGAAGTAAAATTTCTGCAGAAAAGTAATCAATTGCGAAACTAAAAGATAGACAACAGCAACCAAATTTACTCTAATTTCATAATTTAGGCAGATGAAGTAACCTTTCGTGAAATAGCATTAACTGCATCAACTTGTGCAGATACCGTGAGGAAGCATTGCTGTAAAAACGAAGCAGTATAACTGATGTAAGAGATATAGAATTTTAAATTACCAGGATTGATCAAGCTGGCATATACTGTATTTTGAAATATGGTTTACAAGCAAATTAAGAAAATTAAGAACAATCAAGCAAATTAAGAACAAATCCTTGCTGAAAATCTATAAAAAAATTAAAAGTTAAAGCCAAATTCACTGCTATTGGTTCTAACTTCTTAATAAAAAAAGAGTGTAGTCGGTTGATAGACTTGCGAATCGGACCGTTATTTGGTTTCAATTGATTTATTATTAGTTTACATTTGCAGCAGTTAGGTCATTAGACTCATTAACCAAGTAAAAGTAATGGAGCAATTTTTGATTGACCGAAGTGAAAACAAAATCGTAAATTCTGAAGATGAAAGACAACAAAATGCAGCAATTGAAATTTCAAACGAAAACGAAGGTGAAAATTCAAATTTAGTTACTCAAGAATCCAATGGAAAAAATAAAAACGACGATTCAGATCAAATGGAATTGGGTGATAATTTTCGGCAAACTGTCAGCAACCAAAATGAAACTTTGGATCAAACCCCTTGGCCGTATCTTCACCAATATTTTAAATTTTTACGAAACAAAGGTAAAAACTTAGAATTCTTATGTCTACTTTGTCAACCTAACACCAAGCAGCTATCTGCTAACCAGAAATCCCTCTACAATTTAAAGCAGCATGTTAAAAAAATCCACTCCAAAAGCCAATATGATCGTCTCATAAAAGATATTGAACTTGGGATCAAAGACAGTCGGCGAAAAAGATCAAACGTATTGGAAAATGAAAGTCAGCCAAAAAAATCTCGTCAACAGTCAACTTTGGAATCTTCGTTTTCAAACTCGGGAAGATTTGTGTTTAGTCAAAAAAACTTTGAAAACAAGGTAAGCTACTAGATGTTATTGTTACCGGTACGTAGAAAGTTAAATATAATTTTGGATTTAGTTTGAAAGTGTAACGTCTATGTGATTTACAGTAATTTTTTTTCGCAAAACTAAGACTGTAACTTCATTTATCAAAATTTAACAAAATCTAGCACTTGCAAAAATCTAATCTTATCACCAAATAGTGTAAACTATGTCGCTAGATAGTAAACATAAATAAATTGGTTTATTGATTGTTACAGCTAGTAAATTTCTTTGTGGAAAATATGCTGCCTTTTGATGTGATTGAATCGTCAAGTTTCAAAGAATTGGTTTCTGCTTGTGCCCCAGCAGCTTGCGTTATGTCAAGGCGAACGTTGACTCGTCGAATCGAAGAAAGGTAAAGTTGATAATTTGATTAAGTTTGGATCTTTGCTTTATTCCTAATCTAATGCAAAACAAAAAACTTAGTCTACATAATTAAGTTTCAAGTTTCACTTGGTGTTAGGTTGACAAAGTCAGACTGTTTCATTTTTGCATTAATTAAATAAAGCGAAGACTTGAAATTTAGTCAATCGTGTTGCTGTGGTAAATGTTGTGGTTTATAATTTTCATTTAGTTTGTATAGTCATTATAAACTATTTAAAAGAGTAAAACACTTTTTAGGTTCATCCAAGAAAAAGTTAAATTAAAGTCGGAACTAGCAAAAACATCGTCGGTGGCCACAACTGCTGATGCATGGACATCCCGGCACAGGTACTTATAATATAACCTGCAACATGATGACCTAGGCTCGGCAAATGGAAGTTTGTTTCGTTGTTAATTGTTATTCTATAGTAATCTACAATGATAATGTTTCCGCCATAATTGAATCTAGTCATAATCGGAAATTCTGAAGAAGTTTCAACTCGACGCTCTAGTTTTATAAACAATTAGCCTATACAAGTATTGTGGATATAAAAAAAAATATCAGTTTGTTCGAATTTTAGATCGTATCTCGGAATGACTGTACACTGGATTGACCAAGCTACTCTAACTAGAAAGAAATCAGTTTTGGCTTGTCGACGTCTGAAAGGTCGACACACATATGACATTCTTGCCAAAGAAATCAGCGATATACATTGGGATTTTCAAATAGAAGAAAAAGTGATTATGACAACAACTGATAATGGATCAAACTTCGTTAAAGCGTTTACGTGGGTTTTTTTATTACCGTGTTTAGTTTTTGCCCGAGTATTTATAGCCTTTACACTGTAACTATGTTAGTAGTAACTTTATACTGTGTCAACAAAAACGTTTTGGAAGAAACTTCTCCTCGTCATGAATATAGTTGATATTGATACAGAAAATGTTAAAAAAAAAAATACTTAGCATTGTCTCATAATACTCTATTGGTATCGATTTTATTCGAAATAACTTTAATCTTTTATTCAGATATAATATACTCAGTAATCAAAATTGTACTTTTAATGTGCAGAATATTTGGAAAAGAAAACACCGATGGTAATTCTAGTGATTCTCTCCGGGATTCCACTTCAAACTCGACCACGTGCCAAGATGATCAAGTTCAAATTGATTTGTTGACACCTCTTTTAGAAGGTTGCTTTTTTTTCTTTGAACATTATATAAGAAATTTAAGACTATAGCGTTAAGTCCAATCTACCGTTGCTGCCAATAACTGAAATGTACCGCGTTTAATTGTGTATTATATGGTTTTATTATTGTGTCATCATAACTTATAAAGTAGGAACTGAGATTGTCGGAATATTTATTTAATACTCTGACAAACGTGCCAGAAACTACAAAATCCTAAACTACGCTGTCTATACACACGAAAGTAGCATCTATCGTATATCATTACGAAATATAAACTTACCCTATTACTTCACATTATGGAAAGAGACTAAGCTAAAGATTAAAGGAGCGTAAAGTAATAATGTGGTTTATCATACTATTTAGACGCTTCTGCAAGCATGGACTCCGATTACGCTTTACCTTCACACATGAGATGCTCAGCTCACACTTTAAACCTGGTTGCAACGACGGATGCTGACAAAGCCTTAGCCAGCGATCCGGATTACAAAAGATCCTGCAGATCAGTTTTTGCAAAAGCACAAGAATTGTGGAACAAACAATCCAGGTATTGTTTTATCGGTATATTACTAATCACTATTGTCTACTTTTTCAAAAAATTGAAGCCCAACGTTAAATTTGATCGATTTTTATATTATACGTTACTTTACACAGAAGAAAATCTAGGATGAGTTTTATTATAGATGCTTTCTTAAAAAATAGAAAATAACCGATATCCAGGTGATCAAACTATTAACCGTTGAATATAATATTATGCATTAGTTTACGGTATTTTTATGCAGTAGTTTCGCTACTTCATGCATAAAAAAAAGTGAAGCTACTTATTGCAACTTCAAAGATACCGAAAGAGATAAAAGGCATTAAGAAATGTTCTGCAAATTTGTTTTGTATCCTCTTAATTCTCTTGTCATGAAAAAGCTACGATGGCGCTACATTTTGGACAAATCTGCACACGGTTAGGAGTTAACTATTTTCAAGTTTTTCTTTAATCTTTTTGACTTCTTTCTAGTTAATTTGCCGCTTGTTCTATGCCACCAAGCAGAAATAATCATTGTAAAGCGCCTCATCCAGGATGCAACAGCGCGACGAGAGTTGGAGTTGAAATACTGTTTAATTAATTTATATTTTAGGAGTACTCAAGTTGCGGATAGTATAAAGGATGAACTGGGGTGTCTGTTGGTCATTCCTACGATTACAAGATGGAATTCGACGTTCGACGCAGTGAACAAACTGATGCAAATTTTGCGAGATAGAGAAATGCGAAGTGGTCTTAATCGCATCTGCACTTCAGTTCGTCTTCCTACTTTTACGAACGGTATGTAGTGTTTACATTAAAATGCTTTTTATTCAAGCAAGGCTGACAATGGCGGTTAGTGTTTAAATAAAGTGGAAATCGATTTCTGTTTAGTTAAACTTGTAATAACTCAGTGGCGTTGCCCCCCCATTCACAAGTATTTGCTGTTGCGCGAGTGGCAAATCTTAATTGACTACCGTATTTAATGCTGAACTCGAGATATACTCATTTTGCTGTGATATAATACAGTTTTATAAGTTTTCGATGGTCATGATGTTGCGTTTCATAACTGTTGCGATGTCTCAACTCTGTAAAACGAAAGCAAACTTACAGCATTGTAAATTGCATAATTTGACCTCTGAATAGAGAAAAATTAACGTTGTAAATAATGCTATAAGTTACTGTCATATTGCACAATATTTTTAGCTGATGTGCAGTTCTTAGACGAATACCGAACAATCATGAAACCAGTCGCACAAGCTCTCGACATTCTGCAGGGTGAAGAACGAGCGTATTTTGGCGTTCTGTTGCCAACGCTCACCATGTGCCTGAAAAAACTGAATTACATTAAGAATAACAATGAAATTCATGTTTGTATGCCCTTGGTATCTGCGATTTTAAACGGAATCCAACGGAGGTTTGAAACTTTGTTGAACAATACGGATAATCAACTAGCCTCGGCACTTCATCCATCTTTCAAACTTGCTTGGTTGCCCTTCCTGGTGCATGCTGGGATTTGCAATGACAGCATTGAAATGATGAGAAACCAAATCAAAACAAAAATGGAGCATTTGGTGCGATGCAGAATGAACGAATGCAATCATTCTGACAGCAGTTACAATCAAAGTGAAAGTCCAGTCAAGCTTATCAATGTCGGTGACGATTTTTTTCAAGAAATAGAAAGTAATGCCGAACCACAAAATCAGGCACCAGAGAGCCATGCTGTGGAACAATTTTTAAAAGAAACAACTGCCCCACATCGCGAGAGGCCTTCTCCCTTGCACTTTAAAAGCAAAATATTAATGAATTTGTTCATTCAATATAATACAGCACTCCCTTCAAGTGCTGCTGTGGAACGACTTTTTTCGGTCGGAAAAGACGTGCTCAAACCTAAGCGCTCAGGTTTGACCGACGAGCATTTTGAGATGCTTGTCTTTTTAAAAGGAACTTGCGAACAATTTATTGAACTATAATTGCTTGGCTGCTTGCATGTGTGCTATTATAATGACGGTATACTTTTGTGATTACATTTGGTTTGTAACTTCAGAAAAAAAAAAATTGTTTTGTTTTGTTAAGTAGCGGCAGCGAATAGCGGCAACGCCGCTGTTTTTGAACCCATTAGCGGCAGCGGAAGCGCCGCTGCTTTTGTAAATCAAGCAGCGGTAGCGGCAGCGCCGCTGCTTTAAACGTCAAATAGCGGCAGCGGTAGCGACGCTACTATTCAAGTAGCGGGTGCCCAGCTCTGACGCTAGGTAGGCCTATGATTTGAAGGTTACACCTACGCTACCGGTACACCATGGTAACTAACAGGCTACATTGAGACTGAATTTAACAACTGAGATAGAGTGGCTGATTCCTAACTTAATCCTAAGAAGTGGTCTCATCCTCCAAGCTGCAGCTGCACTGCACTGCAACACTACTGGAATTTTTCACACGGCGCGGCGCTGTTGGCTAACCGCGTACGCTGTGCGGCTACCATCTCTAGTAGTCACACACTCGGGAAAGATTTTAACGCCATGCTCGCATACGATTGCAACTCGCAGAAGTCACTCACACGTTGAGACTGCGTGCCAGTGATTCTCGCCAAATCGAGTCGGTGTAAGAGTCGCTATCGCACAGGTTCAATTACACGGTGCGAGATAGTTCAAAGCGCAGCTGGCTGGTATTGAATTTGCAAAGTCCAACTGGCGCAAAAGCACTTCAAATGCGCCGCTTGTCAGCTTTTGCATTTGAAGCAATCACGCTTCGGAATTTTGAAAAGAAAATGTATGAAGCCAACGCAAGGGTAAAACGAAATAGGGAGAATACAATTAAGCAGCTAATGTCGTAAAAACTTGCAATGAAAATGCAAGGTGAAAGATGAAGCAGCAAGGGCAGCGTGCTGCTCGTGCAGGATGTGTGATATGTAAACACTTGAAATTACTCAAAGAAGTTTACTTACTCTGCATTATGCTAAGTTGGCTTGGATAGAGCAAAGTGATGCTGGGATTAATGCTCATTAGTTACTAGATGTTCATTTTCCCGGGGGAAAATAATACGGGACTTCCGCCAGTTCCATTTCACCATCATTTGCCCTTTCATACTTTGAAGGTTACCGTTATTTCTGTACAACTCAATCGTATGCAATGCAAACAAAGTGCTTTTGGGTCATTCTATGTCAAAACAGCAAATGGCTCCCACTCGACCCTCTTAGATTTTGCTGAAACTTCAGCAAAATGTTTTTTTTTATGAGTAATGAAGATTTGCAAAGTTTTAGCTTCGGGTCATTTTTGTTCAAAAAATATGCCCCCACAAAGTTTTGCCCCCCCAGCTGCAAAAAATTTTTTGCATTTTCGCCCAACTTTGAATCCTCATATGTTTAGATTGAAGTAACTCAGATAGCTCAAACTTGGATTTTTTACAGACATTTTTCCACTAATTTCAGATATGATTTTGAATTTTTGATATCGTCTTTAAATTTTGAGTTACAGACCTTCGAAAATGCTCGTTTTTTCAAAAACATACTTTTTTACACTTTTTTTGAGGGGATATATCTTACATCGCAAATATTACAGCCTCATCAAACTTGCAATGCTCCTTAAGTATATATATGAGACTGGACTGGCATAACACAATATCAAGGGGGTAGCTGCAACAGATTTTGGGTAATTATGAATCAAATACGGCCCATTTTCTGAAAAAATCGAAATTGCGCCATCTTGTGAGCCCTGGTTGACAATGTGGGCAACAGTTTAGAAATCTGAAATTTTGCACAAATTTTGCTCACAGCCACAACTATATCATATGTGAATTTCAAGAATGTGTCTTAACTCTAAAGTAATACTCTAAGGTAATAAACATTCACCTATATCACTAAATTTGCTTGTGTGATTTCCCTAGCAACGGTATAGCAACCATTTTTTCTATGCATTAAGACGCTCCAAATTGACAAAAAAGTTATTTTTAATGAAAAATAGCAACTTCTTCAATGAAAACGTACAGTTTTTCAATCAATTTGATATTTAAATCTGCGCTCAATGGCAGAAAAATTCAGTGAATAGAAAACACTAAAGTAACGTATTTTGCTCAAAAATAGCCATTATCACTGTTTATTCAAGACACCAAGCCAACATTTCAACATTAGTCATGTTTCAGTGAGCGCACAGTACAGAACACATTGTACAGCAAAATATACTTGTATGCAATGTTTCAAGGCCTTGAAAAGCATCAAATTTCATACGATTTCATCAAATTTCGACCGGAAAAAACGTTAGAATTTCAGTGAAGAGCTTTTTTTTTTTTTTTTTTTGAGATCACAACATAATTTGGACAAAACTGCGGCATTTCCTCCGTCTGTTTTGGAGTTCACAAAAGCAGAAATCCGTCATATTTGAGCTGGCCCCGGGCCCACATTCGGATCTCGGCGCCCCTGTGTACAACAACCAATTCACTAAAATGCATAAAACAATCTTGTCAGTATTATGGTTAGTTAGCATTGCAGTTTATCATCAGTGATCATTGCATGTCAAGACGTAAAGAGTTTGTATCAATTAAATACGGAAGTGAAAAAATTCCAAAACAAAACCATCTTCTGTTAGTTAATTTAAAAGAACTTTACGATCTATTTCAACGGAACAACAGTGGTTCAATTGAGTTTTCAATGTTTTGTGAACTTCGACCAAATGGTGTGTAACCGTTAACCAGTGCTGGGCACCGCAAATTTAAACTCTATTCCGCAACCGCAAATTCCGCAAAATGGCAATGGGTGGTCCGCAACCGCAAATCCGCAAGTTTGCGGTACGTTTGCGGTAATTTTTTGCACTTCCGCAACCGCAAATGACTTTTTACTTCCGCAAACTTGAACCGCAAATTGTGTTGTTTTTTTTACCTAGTTTGATAAATAGAGGAGACCTATAGCAATATAACAATGCTTGATATTTTCTATATCGGCCACAGACCTGTACTAAACATCAGTAAGTTTTCTTGATTTAAGTTTAATATTCTGTTTTCCTAAGTTATAATATACATGTCAGCAGCAAGGCCGAGCGAAATGTACGCAGGTTTGTATAAACAAAACTGTGACCGGAGTTGGATTACGGCTGCGACCCTGGTGGCTGAGGTAGACACTTGGAAGAGAGCAACCTCACCTGCCGGTCACTTTCGTTGCTCGTTCTAACTTCTAACCACAGTATGTTCGTTGAGTTGAAAATCCTTATTTGATTTACATACTTGTACAGTGCATGTACTTGTCATATAGGACAAACAGAGACGTACAAATCTTTATTGCGTCGCGGAAAAGTAAAAACTCCAGATGCACGAACTTGCATTTTTGCGTTTTTGAAAATGATGCTTTACGGGCATGCAGACTAGTATTTACTGCTTCAGGGACGGAATGGAGGGGGGGTTGTTGTCAATGTCACTTCCTGCTCTTTTACTCACGAATGGCAATTTGCAGATCACGATTAAAATAACTTTGTTTCAAAGGTAATAATTACAGTTAAGGTTTTATTTTTGCTTCTGTACTGGTGCAAAAATTTTTGAATTGTTTTGAAAGATGTTCATGTAAAGAAGTCAAATTTTTGCAAAGATAAAAATGTGCTAGGTGTAAGAAGAACTAGCCAAAACTTCGTTTTTTTTGTTTATTTTATTTTAGTTGCAATACAGTTCTGATTAATGGTTAAATGAAATTCTAGCGCTTGAACTTCAAGTCGAACTTTGGATAAGAGCAGTCTTTTAAAAGCTTTTAAATTGCATACAATATAATTACGGTGCAGACACTAGCGTACCTTGGAGGAAGATCACCATGCCATGGCCTTCTCACAGACCTTAAATGAAACACGATAAAGCAAAACCAAGCTGTTCTAAGAGGATGTACGTTATTACTGCGTAAATACAAAAATAAATCGATCTTTATTTTGGTGTGTTTTCTTCACAAATGACCTAACTTTTTAATTCCGTAATGTGTTTGAAGCAGGCCCGGCGCCAGTATAGCGTGACTGGGGGGGCAAAAATAAATTTTAGTGGGGCACGAGAAGTTTATTTATGTGAATTCGATGGGGGCACGGGGGCACAAGAAGTTAAAAAAAAAGATCTTCGTCTCAAAATTTCCACAAATTCTGGTTGTCGTCTCAAAATTCTTGCGATTTTTCCCGATTTCTGAAGTGAAGACCTAAAAAAAAATAATAATAAAAGGTCTTCGCCTCAAAATTTCTACAAATTCTGGTTGTCGCCTCAAAATTTTTGCGATTTTGGAAGTCTTAGGCCTCGATTTGCACCCCAGTAGCCCCGAGCTTGTTAATTTCTTCAGGGCACAAGTTTCGTTTGGGGGGCACGGCCCCGGAATGCCCCCCCGTGGTGTCGGGCCTGGTTTGAAGCATTTTCATTTTACGATTTCACTCGTCTAGTAAGTCTCGTAAAAGCATTATACCCTGGCCCCCACATGGAAACTTTTTGCTTATGCCACTGGGTGCAGATATTAATTTTGTTTGAAATCTCGCTTTCATTTAAAATTTTATGTTTCTCTTTAGCGCTCAGCAGTCAGCACTCAGCACCTAAGGTAATTGCAAAAATAGAAAATTTAGGTTTTAAGTCTAGGTTAAGGGTATGTAACGTAGGTTCAATTAATTGTCACTGTTAAATTAGAAATTTGTTTCGACAGTGGCCAGTTTGTTGGTGGTGCTAAAAATCTACAAGATCAATGTGTCGTAGTAATTTACCCGCCAAAAAGTTTGTCAATATGATTAACTTTGCTTGTGAATTTTGAAAAGCTTTGGAGTAACGTCGCCAACTGCTCAGAAAATTGTGCTATTTCGTAAATAAAAAATAGACTAAGCATTTTGACGCATCATTTGCACAATATACAAACTTTGGAAAGTCAAAACGGCAAAGTATTGTATACATCACCAAATATCACAAAATTATTCAGGATACAGAAATTTTTTTCAGGATTCTAAAGCGGGCAGTAATATTAATTTCCAAAAATTTTTGAAAATTTTTTGAGCGGCAACACATATAGTCTAAAGCATGCCTTGCAAAAAGACGATCAACGAAACAAAAAGACTAAAAAGATAACTTCAAGTTTTTCTTCACAAAAACAAGCCGTCGGAAGTTTTTTGATCTTAAGCCAACTCATTTTGTTGTGAGAATTGCAGCACCTCTGGGAAATAATCGTTCCACAGCAGAGGAAGTTGGTGAGAGGGTGTTGTACATTAGAAAAACATTCACCCAAATCTGTCGATACATTGAATCGTAAAAACGTATTTTTTTGGAAATAGCAGAAACGATTCCAGTAATGTTGTTGATTTGCGGATTTGCGGTAGATTTCAATTTTTTTACCGCAAATCCGCAAATGTTTGCGGTAGGAAATCGGTTCGCAAATCCGCAAACCTAAACCTTAAGTCCGCAATTTGCGGATTTGCGGACTTGCGGACCGGTTTGCGGAAGTGCCCAGCACTGCCGTTAACTCTAAGGGTATGCATTCTGTGTGAGTTTGTAAGAAGAATCAGAATGCAAAGCTTCTTCGCAGTGGTCTTCCTGAAAAAGTTTCATTTCGAGACTTTCTAATGCACATGGTTTGTAGTGTGTAAAATCGAAACAGCATGATGCAGCAATGTTTGCAATGGCCTGGAAAAGATCAACTTAAGGATGTATTGAAACAGACCTTTGATCAAAATGATGTCGACGTGGAAGATACTATTATCGTCAATCAGTGGTTTACACGGATAGGACAAAACTTTTGGATTTGCAATATACAGTAGCTGAGTTTATTGAAACCTCTTGAGAAACTTTTGGTTTGTTGAGACAGCGTCAGTATAATCTCAATTAGCTTTTTTGAAACAATAAAAGAACAAATCAATGGCAATGAAATTATTGTTCTTCTTGATTTTGCTGAAAGTTATAGCTTTCTGGTTCAAGACGCTGTCCAAATATATCATTGGGAAAACAGCCAAGCTACTCTCTGCCCATTTTCTGTTTACTTCAAAAATGATGTTGGTGAAGTCAAGTGTGTAAGTATCTGCATCATATCTGATAGCATGAAACATAACAGTTCATACATTTATCCACAGTGTGCTCATCTACATACGAGAAAAGCTTCCAACAGTTTCCAAAGTACAGTAGTATATTTCAGTGATGGCGCTGCAAGCCAATACAATTACCAGAGGTGGAGTCGAGGACACAAGGATCGAGGCCAAGGCCATGGCCAAGGACACAAAAAAAATCCGAGGCCAAGGCCAAGGACAGCCTTTCCGAGGACAGAACCTCTCGAGGCCAAGGACAGGAATGCTCGAGGCCAAGGCCAAGGACCAACGACACAGCCGCAAGTGTTCTTCAAAAAAAAGGTCTTCAAAAAAGTTTTTCAGGCAATCTCCAATTTATAGGCGTAGCCAGAATTTTTGATTGGGGAGGCCTAAACCACAAATCACGTGCAATGACGTAACCAAAATTTGCCTGTTGGCACTTAACCCGAATTTTGCAAAGGGATAGGGCTTAAACTAATATAGTTGAAAAGTGCAAATACGTAGCTTTGGAGACGTTTTGAGAAAACCAGTGTAACTCAAACGAATCACAGAGCGGCCGGAGGCTTTGGGGGTCTGGGGGCAAAGCCCCCAGCCGTTGGGTGATTTTTTGTAATTTTTTGGAAAAAAAGGCTATTTTAATGCCATTGAATCGCATTTCGCACATGTTTAAAGCCATTTGAATGCACTAGATTTTTGACATTTGAAAGCCAATTTAAAAAATTAAATTTTTTAATCCTTCTTTTAGTTGCAATTTAAGTCCAAAACACGTTTAACATCTTGCATTTTGGTGTTAAAGTTTAATTGTACGTGATTTGGTCATGGTAGGGGGAAGTAAGGTGCATTGTCTCGTGCAACATTTTAGCATTAAATAAAAACCTGCTCGAAGATTTTCTTTAGAGATTTTGGTTTTGTCATGAAAATAACCAGTTATAGAAGTGCATGTTAAGCCAGGGGCCCAGCCCCTTCAATTGAAGTTCAGCAATTTGTTCAATCAGCATTTTCCATGGCTGATTTTTTTTGAAGTATTTTGTGCGTAAAAACTGGCGAGGTGGAGGTGAATTATTGAACTGTTATTGAAAAACAGCACAATAGATGGTTATGCTTACTAACCATGTTATTTCCGGGCCTGATTTACATTGCGCTGGGCCCCTGGCACTTTGGAGATTTTCGCAACATCTTTTTGCCAAATGTAGACGAAGACCATAAAAAGTCTTAAGATTTGAACGCAGGGCCGTTAGATGGTACTGCGCCATATGCGGTAAATCCAGCCTTGGTTAATGCATTACGTTCATAAAAAGGCTAGATGTGATCCTGAGATAGCAACTTTTAGGACAAAAACTATCTATTTCTTCCAGGTTTACGTTTAAATTGGCTGGCAAAAATTGATTTGAGGGGGTACCGGGGCCCCTGGTCTTCAATATTGTTGTTCGCTACTGGTGTAAGCGAAAAATGCTAAAAAGAAACTGAAACTGATGAAACAATAGGCTTTTTTGTCACATTTTTGTCATTGGTGAAACTTCAATTGGGGGGGAGGCCCGGTTGGCTAAGACTATGCTCCAATTGCGGAAAATAAAAAAGGTATTTGCAAATTTTCCACGAGGTTTCTGGCGTTTTCCAACAAAATTTCAACGGTTCAAAAAATAGTGCTGTCCTCGAGCCGAGGACAGGGCAATTTTTGAGGATTTGAGGCTTCGAGGCTAAGGCCAAGGACTTCAAAATGTGTCCTCGAGGACGTCCTCGACGCCAAGGACGTCCTCAAGGACTCCACCTCCGACAATTACTTCAAAAAATTGGTGAATTTGTGCCACCAAAGAAGAGATCATGACCTTGAAGCTGAGTGGCATTTTTTGCTACTAGCCATGGAAAATCGTCCAGCAACGAAAACAAGCTAACAAGTAACTGTAACAAATCAAATTTTAACTCCACAACACATGTTTGCTTTGGCTATAGCTGGCATAAAATATCTGTACATCAGTGAAAAGGATATTGCCAAGAATTTTCAAGACCTTGCACATGAAGAGCGCTATGCCAGGTGTAAAACTATCCCAGGTACTCGATCACATCACAGTTTCATACCTATTTCTGAAACTGTTCTGGAAATGAAAAGGCTTTCTTTGGATGTTGTCGGCAACCAATTTTCTTTTGGATTTGAAAAACATGCACCTTGCTGTCTTCAGATTGTACCAATTCAGAATGATGCACAATTCCAACCTGGTCACTACATAGCATGCAATTACGATCAACAGTGATATGTTTGGATTAACAAGGAATGATGCGATCAGCAGTAGAGGTATACGTTAAATTCATGCATTGCGATCAAAACCGCACTTCATCATGGCAATACGATGCAAGAAACGAGTGCTGGGTTCCATTGCAAGATATCTTGTGTGTTGTAGATCACCCGATTCGACTTTTTTTTTCGCATTTATGTGCGGGATAGTGCTGACATTTTTCCGCATGTATATGCACCTGTAGTGCGCACTACAGCACTATGTAGTGCAACGTTTCTGCATTCGATGCAGAGTGTTGCACTACAAGCGCAATAAGCAGTGGATGTGGGTTGTGGGGCTTGCTTTCTCAGGTCAGTAGATCAGCGCATGTTGGAGTAGGCCGAATGGCAGATAGATGTCGGGTCATAGCGTGGAAACTGGCTAGACTATCTGTTTGATGAATTGTAATGGGGTAGGCCTACCGCATTAGAATGCAAGAACGGGCGTCTCTTTGCCCCCAGTGGTACAGTGATTTCGCATTGAATGCGTAGCCTAGTCATCGTCCATCAAACGAAAAAAGGCGGAACAGTGTTGTTAGGTCAATAAAGTAGGCCTAATGCGATGCAGTTATGTGACGATTAGGGTTGTTAGAAGCTAGAAATAGCAAAATAGGTTGCCTTGTCTAGACGATTAACAAGATAGGCTACTGCAACAGGTGCATAGTCAGGAATCTGCAAATGCAATGGCAGAATGGGAAGGGCTGTTTTGAAGGTCTGGGGGCATGGCCCCCAGCGTTTGATAATTCTATAATTTTTTTGCCAAAAGAGCTTAATTTTAGGCATACAGTATCTGAGTATTTTGTTAAAAGTTGATGCTTCTAAAACATTGCACAGAAATGAGCAGTACAAAACGAAAAGCATCATGATTAAGATGATTTGAGTGAAAACTCTGGACTGGTTGCATAAAAAGGCAGTGCGGCTCTGTGTGAGTATAATAATAATAATAATGCAGGTTTATCGACTTCAACTAGACCTGGTGAAAGCAGATCTTTCGCTCTGAAGTCGTCTCATAAGTTATATACACGACAACACATAAGTCATGCAGCATAGAAACAAGCAAGAGAAGTAAATGCGTACAGTCTGACAGTTATTACAGGTGTGATAAAATTTCAGTAGTAGTGTGAGGTGGCTGTGATAAAATTTCAGTCGTATATTTTTAATTAGCAGCTGGTAAATCATAAAACCTTACCGTATATGGGTATTTCAATTAACTCACAAAGCGTAGAATAATCTACTTTGTCTAGGATGTATTTTATAGAGAAAGATAAGTGGGGCAGAGGCTAATGGAACAACCTGTACTGGTAACTACTAACTGATGCTGTATAAAGTATTGTAGCCAATATCCTTCTTCCCACATCAGCAATATTTCTGTGCTTTTATGTTTTGTTCAGCATTTTTCAACAAGCAATCAAAATTGATTACATATTTTGAGCCATTTTTAAATGTTTGACTGATTGGTAAGTTTCATTTTTGACAAATTAGTCCCTCCTAATTCTCATTTTATTTTTAGTCCAATCCTGTGCAAAAGACTGTCTCGGAAGTGTTTCATTTTTCTTGTTCTGCAGTTTGGTTTGTAGGCTAATGGGTTGGGCAGTAGGCTATAGCCCACCCCCAGGCTATGCTGGCCTACGTAGTGTAGACAATCAATTATCAATAAAATATACAGTACAATTAGCAATTAGTGTGCAGCATGATCAACAAAAGGCATCATTTTTACGATGACCCTTACTGCATGATTTTGGTTTAATTTGCATTATCAGCTATCACCTCTGGTCACATTGGTGTGTTTTTGGATAAAATGCTTTAGGATGATTTTCTCTGCTTAGTGGCTTCGAACAAACAGCAAGTTCAGTCTGCATTGGTCAAGCATTCTTAGGTACAGGATGTTTACAGAAACATGCATTTGATCAGTGGAAACTCCTAAGCTGGTGCAAATTATTCCAAGCGTGATACAATTATCAGAATAAATAGTGTGCTGACCATCCAATAGAGAGTGGGTAGTGTCAGACCCTGTCTGGTGACAGGAAAGTAAATATGCACTTTAACAACACTGGCATCAACTTTTGGAAGGGCAACATCCTCTCAGGTGTCACCAGTGTTCCCTCTAATTTTGGATCTATTGCGTAAATGCCGGAAAAGACGCGAAAATGCCGTTGCAGATCACAAACAACAATGCTGTTTACTCAAAGTTTTGTGCGATCTCAAACAAACAAAAAAGGTCATTGCACATGGAGACTGCCCAGAGTTTTCTTTTCTTTATCGGCGTACTTTAAAACAAATGAAACAAAAAAGGTCTTCAGGTAACGTAGTGCATCTTTTTCTGCCATTTTCGGTACTGCTGCATGAAGTTTTGAAGAAACAGCGCCAGACGTTGTGCTGGATGAAGAAAAAATGGCATTGCTCTGGACGCTAAAGCCAAACAAAAGCGCTGTAATTTTGAAAATCAAAAAATGCCGTTTGAGTTGCCAAACCCTAGTGAGAAAATGCCGTAAAAAATTTCGCACTTATCACACTTTTTTGCGCTTACAGGAAACACTGGGTCTGACACTCAATTGACAAAATGTGTTTTGCCTGTTGGTTTTGTTGGATGATTTATGTGCTAAACAAGCACATTGAAAAATTAAATGTTTTGTTAAAAGTAGTTTATAAATGATACACATTTCACTATTGCTGATCAAACATTTTAATAGCAAAAGTGTAATCATAAATTGTAATTATGATAGGTATTATTCACCAAGTTGCCTTGGTCAGAAGACAGCGAAGGGACCTTTCGATCTTCGAGTCAATCTGCCAGTTGCCCATCTGTCTACCACACCTGATGGAGACTTCACATTGTCTCTTCATTTGCTGAGCAAGCAGAGAAGCTGTGAATACCAATGTTTATAGTCTTTGGTTTGATCAAACCCAAGTCTATCCTTTCAGTAGTAAACAATTGAGCCAGTAAGTAAAAATACAACTGTCAGAGGATCAGTTTGAAAATGTGTGCTAAGAAAAATCTGTGTCGCTAACCTTCAATTACACACTAAATCACAGTAGTCTATAAATTTTGAAAACTTGTTCAATTTGAAGTATACTTCATCTGGTTCTATCATCAGACCGCTGTGGCAAGATAACCCTATCTGGAGAATTTATATTATCCAGTCAGTAGAGCTTTGCACTCTGTAGGTCATAGAGACACCAAAAATTTTAAGTGGTTTGTATTACATTACATTATGCCCAGAAAGAAAATAAAAAGATCAAAAAGTGATCACTCATTTACTCTTTTTTTATTTTTGAAATTATTGTTAGGGCTTGGGTTAGGTTTTGAGTTTGGGTTGGGATTAACTCTGAGGTTAGAGTGTGGATTGGGTTTAGGGTGGGGTAAGGGCCAAGATACCGGTAGTGATTTTCATATTCGTATGTAATGTAACAGCAGCCTCTGCTTTATGGTAAAACTATGCCTATTGCCTACTGTGCCGTACTATGCCATACTCAGCGTTGCCACATCCTGGAAAAGCTTTGGTTTTTTTTGCTGTCTTGAAAAGTCCTTGAATTTTGTTTATAAGTTCTGAAAAATACATGGAAAGTTTCTCATAATTTACCTGAACAGAATGTGAAGTTTTTTATAATAACTGGTATCTTATAATTGGACTTCACGTGAGCATATAGTATCTTTGTTTTAGTTTGCAAATTTTGGCGGATGAGGATTGATTTGCTCTTAGCAAGCAAACAATTAAACCTTGATAATTGAAATTAGGACTCAACTTGAGAATAAGTAAAAGCATCATGTGTACCAATTTGGGTGACCCTAGGTCACATGATCATAAATTGACACACAAATACGTACATAAAAAGACAAAAGATTTTTGGCTTGAAAATTTATAAATTTGCTTATAACTCAAAAACCACTTGGCGTGCAATTCTGAAATTTGTATACAATGTGGGTGCATATCATTGCTCGATGCAAGCCTAGTTTTAGGGTGCCCAGTCTTGTGACCAAAATTTTACAGGCCGAAAATGGGCTGAAAGTGGACTATTTTGAACCAATATATCTCGGTAAATGCCGATATTGATGGAAAATGATTTGTGATTTTTGCGCTCATTATCAATTGTCTTTTGGTTATGTTCGTTTAACCCAACTTGAATACTATTTTTCATTTTTCTTGCTTTTTCTTTTCTTAGGCTATCTACTTTTAAACCGCTGTACGTACTGTATTCAAAGTTTGAGTGATTAAAGATATCAGAGAGTACAGGTGTGATAATGAAATTGGGGGTGTCACGTTGGGGGATCCCCCTCAATTGGGCCCTTTAAAATTATGAACTCGTAAACCACTACAACTAGACGGATCGAATTTTCAGAACGGGTAGATATTAAAAATTGACAAAACCTAACAAAAATTGGGAGCTCCCCCCCCCAAACAAGCCCTCCAAAATTCAAACTTTTCAACTTTTTAAGGTGAGCACATGAAATTTTTAAGGTAAGTTAATACAAAGAAAAGATAAAATTTGACAAAATTAGGGGGAACCAAAATTGGGGTCCCCCATAGACAGGGCCACCAAAATTCAAACTTTTTAACCATTCATGCTAGACGCATGAAATATTCTTGGTAGGCAAATATAAAGAAAAGACAAAATTTGATGAAATTGAAGGGTATCAAAATGGGGCTACCCCCACAAACAAGGCCATCAAAATTTTCAACTTTTAATCCATTAGAGCTAGATGGATCATATTTTTGTAATGGGTAAATGTTAAAAATAAACTAAACTTTAAAAAAATTAAGGGTTCCAAAATGGGAGGTTGCCCCTAAACAAGGTCCTCAAAAAATCCAAATTTTTTAACCATTTAAGCTGGACGCATGAATTTTTCTGAGGTAAGTAAATATAACGAAAAGATTAAATTTGACAAAATTTAAGGGTAATGACATAGGGGGGTCCCCCTCAAACAAAGCAGCCAATATTCAAACTTTTTAACCACTCACGCTTGACAGATGAAATTTTCAGAATAGATAAATATAAGTCAAAGATGAAATATGACAAAATTTGGGGATATCAACATGAGGGTGTCCTCCCTCAAACAGCGTCACCAAAATTCAAATTTTTTAACTGTTCACGCTAGACACATGAATCTTTCAGGATAGGCAAATATGAAGATAAGATTAATTTTGACAAAATGAAGGGATACCCCTCAAACAAGAAAGTCAAAATTCAAACTTTAACCACTTACGCTAGACTGATGAAATTTTCAGAATAGTTAAATATGAAAAAAGATAAAATTTGGGGTACCACAATGGTGGGTTCCCCTCAAATGAGGACGCCAAAATTCAAACTTTTTAATTGTTTAGGCTAGAAACAGCTAATTTTAAGACACGCAAGCAAATATGAAGGATAGATAAAATTTGAAAAAATTTGAGATATTACAATTGTGGGTTCCCCTTAAATGAGGATGCTAAAATTCAAACTTTTAATTGTTTAGGCTAAACACAGCAAATTTCAAGACTCGCAAGCAAATATGAAGGAAAGATAAAATTTGAAAAAATTTGGGGCACCAAAATATGGGGATCCTTCTAAATTCAAACTTTCAACCAATCAAGCTAGTCACATGAAACTTTCAGAATAGGTAGATATATATAGAAAAAAAATCAGAATAGGTAAATAAAATATGACTAATTTCAGGTGCTACAATTGGGGAGTCTTCCTCCAACAGGTCCTTCAAAATTTTATCCACTCAAGTTAGACGAATAAAATTTTCAAGATAGATAAAACTATAAAATGAAATAATGTGGGATTGCCATACTCCAATTATGTTGCCACCTAGGGATCTTCCAATTGTGTTGACACCTCCCCCATTTACTACAAAACCTAAACTAATAAAATCTATTGGATAGGTTAATATGAATCAAAGATTAAAGATAACAAAATTTGGTTGGCCACATTGAGGAGACTATGCCAAATGGGGCCCTTAAAAATTTTTAATTCTTATTACGAAGTACTCCAGCTAGACATATCAAATTTTAAAAGTACCGGTTGGCTAATGTAAGAAAAAGATAAAACATGCCAAACTTGGCAATGCCTGTTGGACTATTAGCCCTTAAATGAACCTTCAAACTATAAGATGAATTCTCACAATGAATTGGTATTGCAGAAAAGTAGAAGAGTCAAAAGTATGGCATTACTTCAAATTTTAAGACGTTGAAGTACTGCAGCTTAATAGCTTTGTTAGATTTCAGCAGGATGGTTGAGTTTTCATTTACTAAACTGTCACTTCAGACATTGAAAAAATCGTCTGCTTGTTCTTCAAAGTTTTTGAACAATTTAGTTAGGTTTAGTGCTGATTAATGGATGTAATACAATATACTGTACAATATCCAATATGTTGGCCATTGGTTCGCACGACTAAATAGCATTCTCAGAAAAGGAATAGCAGTAAAATGTGTGCATATTTGTGGCTGCGTGGTTGGTGTTAAGTTTGACTGATGTAGTAAAGTCACTGGAATTTTAAAGGTCTCTCTATGTTATTTCATGATAAAGTGAAAAACTGTTAGGAACTTTTATTGTAATAGCTTTTTGGTTGACGTTACTTGATTTATTTTGATAACTTTTCGAGACCTTTAAACTTTGAGAGCAAATAATCTCAAAGCTGTTAAAGTGAACTAAAAAGAGCGTAAAGTGCAAAGGAAGTGGATAGTTAATGGTAAATAGTTGTTTGACTTTGAGCATTCCACCTAGGGTTCTGGAAAGCACAGAGTTGAGTAAATTAATATAGGTTTTGAAGGTGAAGTCATTGTAAAGTTAGACTCTGCAATATCACTTATAAATTTATAAGAATTTGATTTTTTTGTTTATAAATTTTGTTTGTGTATGTATCTTTTTCCATGCTAATTGCTAAGGCAGGCATTGTTTTGATTTAGTTCTTAAATTTTGAGAAAATTTTGCAGAACTGTTCATACATTTACTTATATAAAATTCTTCTCAAAGAAATATTGTAGTGGACTAGTTGAGGGTGTAGATTTGATATTTGAGATAATAAGTCAAAGTTCTGGTCAAGAAAATATAAGTTACAAAGTCCGAAAATCATATCGGCATTTTCAGATCAAAAAGTTTTGTTCGGAGCAAAGGGTTACTGTCAAAAATTTGTTTCAACAAGGGTTTTGTTTGTAACCGCAATTTTAACAATTGCGCTGCTACGTGAAAATTCAACAAACTCCTTAAAAGTTGAAAACAGGACTAACCAGAGTTGTAAAATTTTGATTGACAGTGTATAGATATCTTTACTAGACATTTAAATTTTGAAAGCCGTTAACCACAAACCTGATCAAGTTAATGTAACATTATAAAATTCGAAAGCAGTGAATTTCTGATCTAACTATCAACAACCTTAAACTTGCTTAACGCAATTGCGAAGTTCTTTTGTTCAGTAAAGACAAAGTTAGATACTTTTGCGAAGTCCTCGGATATCGCTTGTGATGTCATATTCTAGTTGTACAAAGATATTGTTGAAATAATTTGCATTGTGAAGATCCTTTAAAAAGCATTATTGTATTGTTGAAAGACTGCTTATTTGTTCACCAACGCACTAATGAAAAAATCGATATCCTAGTCTTAACCTAACCCTAAATCTAACCCAAACTGTTACCCTAGCTCTAACCCTAATGTAAATTCTAACCCAAATTTAAAATCTTTACCTAAACCCTATTATCATCATCATTTTGCTCCAGGAAGGTGCTTTCTTCTATTTCTGGAGCCTGGCAGAGCTACAGGGGTTAAATCAATTTTTGAGCACATTTAGTGTTTGTGCACTTTTCATGTACACATGTGCTTATGTACAAATGATGTGCTCAAGTGTACTATTGACATGCGCTTTTTATGAAGTTTTTTTCATGCCGTTCTAATCCTTGATGTTACAGCCTCCTGAGCTCCTCCTTGCGTAGTGAGTACATCAAGGTAAGAGAACCTGTCCATCACTTCTGTAAATCCTAAACCAAATTTATCATTTCATCTTCATTTTGAAATAACACACCAGGAATGCATTTTCTGCAAGTAAAATCCTTCTCTTTGGTTAAACTTCCATGAACTCCAGAACACCTCTTGTGCACCCAGTGCTGACATTTTGTACACTGTACCAGTGTTCCCTATAAGCGCAAAAAAGTGCGAAATTTTTTCCGGCATTTTCGCACTGAAATTTTGCGAATTCTGGCGTTTTTTCTACCGCCAAAAACCGGCGTTTTTGTTTCCTGCCAAAAACCTTAGACAGCCGCGGTTCACGGCGCCTCGCTCTGGTATGTCGCAGAAATTGCGGAGAAAAGTTGCAGAACTTAGACAAAGGACCTTTTTTTTTTGGAGAACAACGTAAAATCGGGGAAAAAATGCCTCCATCGGCGTAATGACCTTTTTTTTTGGAGATCACGTTTAAATCGGACAAAAATGATGAGAAAATTTTTGGCATTTTCACATTGAGTTTAGAACGTTCGCACTATTTCCGGCATTTTCGCAGAAGGTGAAAACTTAGAGGGAACACTGCACTGTACAGAGTTCCTTCCCACTCCTTTGCCACACACAAAGCAAGGATACTTTTGAATTTGCATTCGCACAAAATTTCTTTTTGTATAAAAAAGCCTTTGTCGTGTTTACGTTTCTTTTCATTCCTTTCTTTTGTGAGGCTTTCTTCCATCAAGTGTATCGAGATTCTACCTCTTTCCAGTTATCACCCACCAGCACAATATTATCTGCCCACAGCATTTATTTTACAACTTCTTCTCTGATGTCTTTAGTGACATCATCCATCACCAACGCAAACAGAAGAGGACTTAGTACCAGTATCAATCCTTGATGGACTTCAATGTTTACATCATATCGTTCTAATCTCGTGTATTCTGCCATCACAAATGTTTCAATGTTTGTATACAATTTCATAATCGCTTTTATTTCTCTTTCTTACACCCCTTTTCTCTTCAGCGACCACCAAATCACCTCTCTTGGAACACAATCAAAGGCTTTTTCAAGATCCACAAATACCATATATAGATTTCTTCCAATCATCTCATATTTTTTCATCAACTGTCTCGTTATGAAGATGGCATTCGTTGTACCTCTACTTGGCATGAAGCCCATCTTCATTTCATCCAGTTTCACAACTTTCCATAGATTTCTTTCAAAAATTCTTTCAATCACTTTTATACCATGCTCTAACAATTTAATGCTTCTGTAATTTCCACACAATCTTACATCTCCTTTTCCTGTAAAGATTGGAATCAGCACCCAAACCCTAACAATAATTTGAAAAATAAAATAGACTAAATGAGCACCCATTCTTTGTTTTTTGTTCTCTTATTCCCTTTTCAGCAATTTTTACTTGTATGCTAGTGTGCAAATAAGTACTTCGTTGTTAAAATGCCAAACTTTGCAGTACAGTATGTATAAATTATTGAATATCATTAGGAAGAGTGAATTCATGGACAGTAATTTATTGCAATGTGATACTCTAGTAGCAATACCAGTAGGGTTGTGATCTATACGATCCCCATTCGCTTGTTAACCAAAATGCACAATAAGAAAAATACAATTTTTGTAATTTAATGTCCACTTTTGAAACAATATTTAGGGGAGGGGCCAATATTTGTCAAAAATAAAATCAGTAACAACTACCGTATTTATTCAAGTATAGCACACACTTATGTATAGCGGGTACTCTTAAATTTTCGGTTGAAAATTCAAATAAATTTTTGTTTACATCATGTTTATATATCATGTCAACAACGCTCACTCTTAGCTTTGCATAGGTGTTTTGGGTATAAAATTTTGTGTATTATACGTGATTGAATATAGTAACTAAAAATAAACAATGGATTCAATCGCTTGATGCAAAATATTTAACATAAGCTTTGTAAAAAAATACCAGTCACCTCTCTCAAACCTCGCTTTATTAGCCCTCCTCCTAAATTATCTCTATGTACTGTTATAAAATACAGATGATTTGGATTAATACCAGTGAGTTTTTTCAAGGAAAGTGCCAATTTACACTCTAGCGTGGAAATAAGCTGTGCTTGTAGAGAATAAGAGAACAAGATTGCTTGCTCATTTTTGCTTTTTCAATTATTATTGCTAGGATTTGGGTTTATATTTTTATTTTGAGGTTGGGATTAATGTTAGGGTTACAGTTTGGGTTAGGACTAGGATAGCGTTTTTTGCACGCTGGCTTGAAAATAATCTGTGCTTTTTTTTTAATTTTAAATGATTGGATTTTATTGTTTACTGGCTGGAAGTAAAGCTAGAACTGAAGTTTTATCATCAGCCATCATCCACATACTGTAATTCATGCAACCATTTAAATCATGTTTTTGCAGTACTAACTTCTGCACATTTCAAAAGCATTAATCTTGACCTAAATTGGTCTAAAGTAAAATCTTCGGCTCCTAGAACCCCATTGTCTCCAGCAGCTGGAAGCTCCATCCCCATACCCCAAAGCACAGATTTCTGGCTATGCACTTGGCTAGTAGTATTTGCAATAACAATTTATTTACCAAGTTGCTTTAGCCAGGAGAGAACAAAGAGACCTCTCGATCTTTGACTCAAGCTGCCATCTGCCCATCTATCTACCACACGTGGTGGAGGCTTTACAAGGTCCGTTTAGTAGCTGAACGTCAAGCAGGGAAGCTGTGAATACCAATTTTTATAGTCTTTGGTTTGACTCAGCCAGGAATTGAACTCGAGTTTATTGTTTTAGTAGTAGATGCTCCATCCGCTCGACCTCTGATCAATTGCAATGTTTTCTTCAATCACAAGTACAAAAAACTTGGTGCATGAAAGAGTGATAGTGAAAACTAAATTTTAAGTCCTGTAAAAAAAACCTTAAACAGTCCTGGAAAATGACCCAAAAAAGACTTGCAAAGTCTTGAAATTTGGTTTAGCGTTTTTTGTGGCAACCATGTGTACTGCACTATGCCTTTTAAATCTACCATAACATACAATTCCATACTATGCCTACTATGCCATACTCTGGCTATTATGCAATACCCTGCTTAGTGATCATACCAGCATTGTGCCATATTATGACTACTCTGCCTTTGTGCCATACTATGCCGCACTCTGCCAACTATTGTTTACTATGTCTACTATGCATACAATGCTTCATTTGTCTACTATGTTTACAATGCCTACTATGCCATGCCCTGGCTATTATGCCTACTATACCTTCTATTCCATGCTATGCTGACAATGGCTACCATGCCAAACTATGCCTGATATATCTACTATGGCATACTGTAGCTACTGTGCCATTTTATGCTACTATGTGTATTATGCCTACTAATCTACTATGCCCTGTTAAATCGATCAGCAATGATTTATTGAGAAATTAAACTTGTTGTAAACTGTTGACAGCATAGTAGGCACTGCCAATTCTAACCACCCTACTACCACGGCTTTTCATACTTTAAAGTAACCAGCAGTTTCTTTTTGAATAGGCGAAGTACTAGTTGGCAAAGTAGTAGTGCGCCACCAATCCATTCATGAAACCACGAATTCGATTTTTAACAGCAGTTTTCGTAAACACATGCTTGTATTCACATGTTCCTTTTCTTGACAAGTTTTTAAAACTGAACTGCTTTTTATTTACCCTTCTGCTATGGTAAAGCACGAGTACCATACTATAGAAGGTAGTAAAACAGTACATGGAATCAAAGGGATGTTGTTATTTTTTTTCGTATCAATAATCCGACAGTAACTCCATTGCTCTAATCCTTAAAATCATATCACAAAAAAAGGCGATGATTATTGCTTTCAATTTTTCTGACTTAGTTTTGAATTCAGCATTGCATTTTCCTCTAAGACACTAAATAAAACTGTTAGTGATACTTAAGCATAAGTAACTACCGATACAGCAATTTATTGTTTCATTTCTCAAATCAACATCTTAAGCTTAAATGTTTGCAGCACTGCAACAAGTGTTTATCCTAAAATTCTGTGAGATAACTGTCAGTTACGATTAGCCTACTGTTAGCAATAGGCAATGTAAAACAGTGAATTCAAAGCGATTCGAATCCAAAGGTATTTGGCACTGAATATGCAATTTAAACCAAGTATTTGGATTCAGTTTTATGTTGTAAGAAGTTTCACTAAATTTGTATATTTATGTTTTTCAGATTTTTTGATAGAACTAAGCATTTTTGCTTTGCTAATGTACATTGGCTTTTCCATTACCATCCATTTTTTTGCTTAAAAATGGTGCTTGCCTTGTAATGCTCAGTACTATTCTTAAAATGTCATTCTTAATTAAAGCAGAATATAGCGCCTTGGAGACGATATTATCCTTCCTTGGAAATAAACAATAAGAGAGAGATCAAGATTTAATCAACATCTGCTGCTTGAATACGTATACGCCTACAAGAAGAAACATGTCCCATTGTTCCTGGCGACATTTTTTTGCTATGTTTTGAAAACTGATTTGAAGAAATGATGAAGAGCAACAGAGTTTTTATGCGTGGCCCACATACTTCTTCCAAATGACACTGACTCTGGTTTGCAAGTAACAAAATGTCAATTCTTTGAAGACTTTTGGGAGCATTCTATAGTAAGTAACTTAAAAAAGCTAATTCTTAAATTAATAGCCAGAAATCATTGTGAATGCTTGAACAATATTACTAATTGCAACAAATATGTTTTAGTTGCCCATTTATGCTGGTATTTTTAAAGCTAACTAACGGTAACTGTCACCGTCTAAGTTTAATTGAGAACTTAGAAAATGGTATTGATGACCTGAATATACTAAAAGCATGAAAAGTGGCAAAGAAATTTTTGTGAAAGAAATGAGTTTTGAAAAGAATTACAGATACAACTGCCAGTTCATGAAGTTGCGCTAGAAGTAGCTGTAATTTTCTGTATGGATGCAGAGCTGAATTTTTTTTATTTTCATTTTTGTAGTATTATGCTGAACGTTTCTGCTATGGATGCATTTAAGATCACAACTCGTTGTTGTCAACATCGTTTCTTGCAAATTGCTGAAATTAAAATTTTTGTGATTTCATGCAGTATTTTTCAATGTTTTTCAGAGTATGAAAATGCATCTTGAGCAAGATCAACCTTGATAGAGATTTCAATATCACGCTGCCAAGCAAGCCATCATAAAACAGCCTCAACCAGAGACATTATTCACATAGAAGCAACTATTGATTATAAACATCAGCAAACATTGTTTTGCCAAAACATCTGACCAATGTGTACTAAACTTTTCACGATGTATTCGTTCATGTCAAAATTTGCACAAAAATTGCAGTTTTTAAGACTGTTTGATTTAGTTAAATGCTCTGTAATGTTTACGTATTCGTTGACAGTTTTTTCCTACAATACGTACCTAGTCAGTTAACATGTTTAGCATGGTATAGTGAGATTAATTTTTAGCACTGCATGAAAACGGATCATAGTATCAACTAAAATACGTATCTTAGAAACGTTTGGTCGCGTAGGATGTAAAAATTTGGTGAAAAATCGTTTCAGATTTAAATTAGAGAAATTTTATCATCATGATTATTTTGCTCCAGGAGTGTGTGTCCTATTCCTGGAGCCCAATTATTTTCCCCGTACGCATCGGTCAGTCGATTTTTGCAGCCTGCTTTGCCATTTTTCACGATTTTGTGCATCAAACCTGTGGCAATTATGTTACATTGCAGCGCTTCTTTCCTTCTCTTTTTCGGCCTTTTTCTTGCCCACCAACTTTCTAAGTGTAGTGCCTTTACTGGATCTTTCTTCATCTATTCTCTCGACATGCCCCAGCCATCGCGATCATTGTTCTCTCAAAAACTCTTCCAATATCTCTACACCCGTCATCTCAGGAATATGCTCATTGTCTATTTTATCCTTTGAGGCATTTCTACTTATGTTTCGCAGCATCATGTAATCTTCAACTTCCTTTCATCTTTTAATCTCAATCGGCTACATTCAGCTCCATAACTAAGAGCACTTCTCACGTAGCTCTTGTATAAGGTGCCTCTTACGTCTAATTAGAGAAATTGCATAAATGATCAAAAAATTCATTACCTGTTTTGATACTGAAAAAGTACAGTAACTCAAGATTAATGTAGAGTGATTGTCGCATGATGTAATTTTAGTTTTTGAGAGTGTTTACAGTAATTTTGGTCGGCAGCGTGGCCAAGATAATAAAGTCGTTGTTTTTACAACGACCCTTGATCGCATGATATCTGCGTTCAACCCGCACTCTGGTCACGTTGCGTCTTTGGATAAGACGCTTTACGATGATTATCTCTGCTTGGTGGCTTCGAACAAGCAGCGAATTTATTGAACAAGATGAACAGCGGACCGCTGTAAACTCTTAAGAGGGTGAATCATCCAGCCAGTTTCGGTAGTTCGAAATTAATGTTTGAAATGTTTGTTCTCATTTTGGGCTGCGGTTACCAATACAATTTTCCAAGTTACCAATACAATTTTATGGACTGCGGTTACCAATACAATTTTCCAAGATATTCAACCAATACAAAGAAAAAGCCGCCAAAAAATTATTTTCCAAGTTCTGAGTTTATTCTTCCAGCCTGAATTTTCAAAGTCGAATTGGTCACGCAATGTTACTGCAATGTAAATATTATTCAGTCTCTCTTTTTCATTGGAAGTTCAAGCAGAGAAAACTGATTCAGGATTTTAAAAAGCTTTTTAGGGGGAAATATCTATTTGTATGTGTTAAATATCTTAGCAACCGCTGCCCCAAAATTAGAACAAAAAATTTCAAAACCTATATTTTGATTTAAGCCATTGTAAACTACCACAATAGGTTTGATGATTGAACTCCATTTAAGCAGGTGCAGATTCCTCCAATCACGAAGTAGTTATCGCAGTAAAAAGTGGCGTATCATTTAATAGTTAGCGTCTGACGCTGTCCGGTGAAAGCAGGATAAATTAAATATGCACTGCAACAGGTATTTTTGAAGTTGTTCCAAAACGAGCGTAATTTATTTTTGACGTTTAAATGCCAATGCGAACTAGCCCTGAGAAGTTCAAACTGGAAGTGAAAATGGTTTTTCCTGACCACTTTTTGTACTGCATAATGTTTTATTTAAGTTTGTTAAATGTGCAATAAATTCTCGATACAATGATTTGTAAGCTGTCTGTTTTTTATAAGTCTTACTAGTTTGCGTTCAAATAGGAGAAATTTTGCAGTTAGATTTATTCAGCTCTCGTGCATGTTAAATCACGCCTACTAACTCTTCGGGATTGTGTTTGCTAAGCTGAAACATTATGACGGATGTACTACATTTGGTTCCTAATTGGAAGTTGGTCAGGACAAATGAACTTCATCCTAGAACACTGCGCGCACCTGATTACATTGGATGTCACGTTAAGGTAGATCGGGCTTGTTTCTAGACAAGGCTTCGAACTCGAAAAAACTCCAACTCTTTGACGAACTCGAAACAATAACTTTTCTGAACTTCAACTCAAATAAAATTGTTTGAGTTCATAAAAAAAAGAAATTTAGAGGTTAAAAAATTGTCGGAAATAAATATTTTTTAATGACCAAGCCGTGAAATCGAGATTGCGTTCATTTGTGTTTATGTCGTGGAAACCGAAAAAAACAGCACGCATGCAAAAAAAAGTAATTGAGTAAAAAAAAACTTAATTTATTTTTGTCAGCTTGAACTCGAAACATTTGATATTTTTGCTGAACTTGAACTCGAAAAACTTAACTGAAATTTGAACTTTGATAAAAATCGGTCGAATTCGCAGCCCTGATTCTAGCTCGGCTTAGCCAAACACTCAAAAATTGATATTTATAACTCCTTGCTATGTCATTCAGCATTAAAGGGGACAGTGTATCGCCTCTACTGCTGGTGGACGACACTAGACGCGTAGGTGCACCATGTACAGCAGCTTGACTCGAAAATCAAAAGTTGTTTGCATGTTTTCTTACCAAAATGATTTGTCAAACTAAATGCTCACCTTTCAACCCTTTTTACATGGATTAGCGTCCAAAACTTGATAAACAAGTGATAAACAAGCTAAAACAGTCCAAAACAATGTCAAACAGTTTTAATAGTTTGATAATGATTGATGAACCAATGCAATTATTAAAATAGTTCGTTGCAAAGCATTTCGATTTGAGTCTATGCGGTAACAATTTACATTACATCCTAAGGTGTTTTGCTTATCAATGGAATTTCTCATGAAAGATGTTTTCTGCAAACATGAAATTACGCAGATAACAAACTAACAACAATCATAGCTATGAACGTTTATTACGATTTGCAACAGTTAATGAGGATGTTCTTCCTTCACCAAAAAACTTATACGAGAAAAACTCAATTGTTTTTGATATATACAGTAGGGTGCTCCAAAAAAAATGTAACTATTTTAATTTGCTTTCATTTGCACATTTTTTTCACAAGAAACTTAAAACGCGAGGTATATTTTGTCACATAGGTTGGATTGTTTTTGAAAGTCAAAGAAACTTTTTGTAGTCTACATGTTTAATAAGACACCCATTTAATAAGACAACCGATCAGTGGTCGAGTGGATAGAGCGTCTGCTACTGAAGCGGTAAACTCGGGTTCGATTCCCGGTCGGGTCAAACCAAAGACTGTAAAAATTGGTATTCACAGCTTTTCTGCTTGACGTTCAGCAATCAAAGGGACTGTGTGAAGCCTCCGCAGTGTGTGGTAGACAGGTGGGCAAGTGGCAGCTTGACTCGAAGACCGAAAGGTCCCTTCGCTGTCTCCTGGCCAAGGCAACTTGGTGAATAAAATGTAATTACAATTACAATTTCTGTCGAAACATGCTTTCACGCGCATGCACAAATTTTGGCCCACTTTTTGCCATGTGTCGTTGGTTACTTCAGCTGCATAATCTACCACGTTCAGCTAAAATCAGCTTGCATTTGAGGTCTGTTGGCATAAATCTTCCCTTTTGCTGCTCTCCAGAACTACAAATCAAGTGGAATTAGGTTTGGACTGTGGGGGGCCCACTCATGATCTGTGTTGAGGCTGATCAGGCGGTTCTTGAAAAACCCCGTAGGTGCTTCAATGATGCATGGGCTGTGTGAGGTCTAGCGCCATCCTATATGAACCAAGCCAGTCTCAACTGTCCTTGGGTTAGTTTCTGAGTCAGGTCACCATGAAACTGGTCAAGAATAGCGATATAACGCTCACTGTTGATGGTAACGGTGTGCCCATTTTCTTTGAACCAGTAAAGTCCCAGCAAAATGTGCTTTGCATTGAAAGCCACAAACTCAGTGACCTTCGGACCGTTGAGATGCTTCTCACCAGTTTCTTCTGGGATACTTTGTGGAGAAGCACCTCAACGGTCCGAAGGTCACTGCGGTCACTTTCTGGAGAAAGCATCCCAGAAGAAATCGGTGAGGAGCACCTCAACGGTCCGAAGGTCACTGAGTTTGTGGCTTTCAATGCAAAGCACATTTTGCTGGGACTTTACTGGTTCAAAGAAAATGGGCACACCGTTACCATCAACAGTGAGCGTTATATCGCTATTCTTGACCAGTTTCATGGTGACCTGACTCAGAAACTAACCCAAGTACAGTTGAGACTGGCTTGGTTCATATAGGATGGCGCTAGACCTCACACAGCCCATGCATCATTGAAGCACCTACGGGGTTTTTCAAGAACCGCCTGATCAGCCTCAACACAGATCATGAGTGGGCCCCCCACAGTCCAAACCTAATTCCACTTGATTTGTAGTTCTGGAGAGCAGCAAAAGGGAAGATTTATGCCAACAGACCTCAAATGCAAGTTGATTTTAGCAGAACGTGGTAGATTATGCAGCTGAAGTAACCAACGACACATGGCAAAAAGTAGGCCAAAATTTGTGCATGCGCGTGAAAGCATGTTTCGACAGAAATGGGTGTCTTATTAAACATGTAGACTTCAAGAAGTTTCTTTGACTTTTAAAAACAATCCAACCTATTTGACGAAATATATCTCGCGTTTTAAGTTCCTTGTGCAAAAAATGTGCAAATGAAAGCAAATTCAAATAGTTACATTTTTTTGGAGCGCTCTGTACTTTTAAACGACTCAAGCAAGGGCAATAATTTTTTTGATATCAACAGATGTTTGAGAGGAACATATTTTGACATAGTCTGGGAGTACCCCCCAAATGGACCCCAAAAAATCAATATTTAACATGCGTCGGTCGTTGTATGGGCTTGCTTCTAGGAAGCTCCCATGTAGTTTAACTTAATGACGTCGTAAGATGTTTTTGGGACGCAACTACTTTGACTTAAGTGCACTAAGATTCAGTGTGAAAACAAAAACATGCTTAAAACTAGAGCCGCCTTTTAAAACTAGGCCACTGGCGTTACGATGATGACGTCATCAACTCAAAACCAGTTTTTCTAAAAAATTTTGGTGAACACCAACTCGCATTCCAAATTTGGTGCTCTTATGACTCTTAGTTTAGAAGTTAGATAGAGAGCAATTTTGCCCCCTCCCCCTGTTCCGAATTTGATTTAAATGGGATCGGCTGATCCGAATCAACCGATCGGTACACAACTGGGTCTACATTCAGATTCACGGCACGAAACCGTCACCTACGACAGAGCAGAAGGTTCATAAAGGTCCGTTATCTCCAATTACTGCTGAGTTTCTCTCGCTTGAGTTATCACAACAACAATTGGCTGACAGATTATAATTTTATTACTTCGTCGTAACTAGTTTTGCCTTATTCAAATAGAGCGCGCAAAAAAAAAAAAAAATCAACAGTTAATTTTGAAAAGATGCCAACGCACAGCACTTACACTAACTTAAACAACAACAGAAACTGATTCTGACTCAGCTATAATTATGCAGTGCACAAAATAATTATAATTAAAATACCTGCTCTGTTTATGTTTTGTAACAAGAAAACTACAGCGTTATTGAATCAAGAGAGAAAGACTTTAGCCACCATTGCTGCAGTAAAATATGCGCTCGAATTAACTAAAGTGTTACTCATATGAACATTAAATCGATCGGTCACCAAAGCAGTGGACAGCATCATAATCAGACCGCAGGAAGCCACACTTAAAACGAATAAACAGGCAAAATACCAGTGAATCGGCACAACGCAGTTAAGTGTGAAAGATTGAATTCTGGAACAGCCAGTTAGTCATGCGGCAGCGCGTTCTCTCTGGAGTAGGAGGTCTGAGGTTCAAATTTCGAGCGGGTCAAATCGGACGAGGTGTTGCCAACGGCTCGCCACCGACGTGACATTTCTTCAAAAGGAGCTGTGTTGGCCGGGCGCAATGACGCGGGGATGAGCGCAACACACTCGTAACACACTTCGGCGTAATACAACGAGTATAATGAAAGATTTGATTGATTTTGAATTCTGCGTAAATATTCATGTTCTACGACATAGGAATAAGGGAATACACACAGAGGCAGGTTGGATAGCTAAGGCATGCAGGGGAAACTAGCGGTCTCATAACCTAAGAGCTACACCCCACCCTCCCGTGTAAAATGCGTTGGTCAAATAATCCATGTAAAAAGGGTTGAAAGGTGAGCATTTAGTTTGACAAATCATTTTGGTAAGAAAACATGCAAACAACTTTTGATTTTCGAGTCAAGCTGCTGTACATGGTGCACCTACGCGTCTAGTGTCGTCCACCAGCAGTAGAGGCGATACACTGTCCCCTTTAATGCTGAATGACATAGCAAGGAGTTATAAATATCAATTTTTGAGTGTTTGGCTAAGCCGAGCTAGAATCAGGGCTGCGAATTCGACCGATTTTTATCAAAGTTCAAATTTCAGTTAAGTTTTTCGAGTTCAAGTTCAGCAAAAATATCAAATGTTTCGAGTTCAAGCTGACAAAAATAAATTAAGTTTTTTTTTACTCAATTACTTTTTTTTGCATGCGTGCTGTTTTTTTCGGTTTCCACGACATAAACACAAATGAACGCAATCTCGATTTCACGGCTTGGTCATTAAAAAATATTTATTTCCGACAATTTTTTAACCTCTAAATTTCTTTTTTTTATGAACTCAAACAATTTTATTTGAGTTGAAGTTCAGAAAAGTTATTGTTTCGAGTTCGTCAAAGAGTTGGAGTTTTTTCGAGTTCGAAGCCTTGTCTAGAAACAAGCCCGATCTACCTTAACGTGACATCCAATGTAATCAGGTGCGCGCAGTGTTCTAGGATGAAGTTCATTTGTCCTGACCAACTTCCAATTAGGACCCAAGGGGGGACGCGACCCCCCATCGAGATTTAGGCGTCCCCCAATCGAGATTTGAGCGCTGGTTGATGAGAGAAAAAGACCTACAAAGTCCGGTCGAATATAGCACCAAATTCCGCGGAATAGTGATTCAGACGAAAAAACATTTCAAGTTTCGGCGAAGATCTTTTTTTTTTTGGTCTTCACCTAATTGTCGGCGAAAAAACACATCAGTTTTTAGACTCTCGGCGAAGCCTTTATTTATTTTTTGGTTTTCAATTAATGTTGTCGACGGAATTATGTAATCTTCAATAAAGTTCAGTCAAGGCTGCAAAAGCGTCCCCCCATGCAAAATTTTACGATTTAAGTACAGAGTATATCCGTCGTGATTTTTCAGCTTAGCAAACACAATCCCGAAGAGTTAGTAGGCGTGATTTAACATGCACGAGAGCTGAATAAATCTAACTGCAAAATTTCTCCTATTTGAACGCAAACTAGTAAGACTTATAAAAAACAGACAGCTTACAAATCATTGTATTGAGAATTTATTGCACATTTAACAAACTTAAACAAAACATTATGCAGTACAAAAAGTGGTCAGGAAAAACCATTTTCACTTCCAGTTTGAACTTCTCAGGGCTAGTTCGCATTGGCATTTAAACGTCAAAAATAAATTACGCTCGTTTTGGAACAACTTCAAAAATACCTGTTACAGTGCATATTTAAAGGCGGTGAATCATCCAGCCAATTCCAGTGGTTTACAATAGCTAAAATTGAACTACAATTTTTGATATTTTTTGTTTTAATTTTGGGGCTGCGATTGCAAAGATATTCAACAAATACAAAAAGATGTCCCCCCGAAAAAAGTTTTTGGAAACGCTGAGTTTTGTTCTTCCCGCCAAAACCACAGTAGGCCTAATAGTTTAGAGAACTGTGTTAGGCCTAACAGTTTAGAGATAGTTTATTTCTAAATCGTTTAGGCCTAACTATCTCTAAACTTATTAGGCCTAATAGTTTAATAAGATTACAGTAGGCCTAATAGTTTAAAGAACTGTGGTTTTGGCGGGAAGATCAAAACTCAGCGTTTCCAAAAACTTTTTTGGGGGGACATCTTTTTGTATTTGTGGAATATCTTTGCAAACGCAACCCCAAAATCAAAACAAAAAATATCAAAAATTATAGTTCAATTTTAGCTATTGTAAACCACCGGAATTGGCTGGATGATTCACCGCCTTTAATTTATCCTGCTTTCACCGGACAGCGTCAGACGCTAACTATTAAATGATACGCCACTTTTTACTGCGATAACTACTTCGTGATTGGGGAATCTGCACCTGTTCGAAGCCACCGAGCAGAGATAATCATCGTAAAGCGTCTTATCCAAAGACGCAACGTGACCAGACTGCGGGTTGAACGCAGATATCATGCGATCAAGGGTCGTTGTAAAAACAACGACTTTATTATCTTGGCCACGCTGCCGACCAAAATTACTGTAAACACTCTCAAAAACTAAAATTACAGCATGCGACAATCAGCTCTAAATTAATTTTGTGTTAATGTACTTTTGTAGAATCAAAACAGGTAATGAATTTTTTGATTATTTATGCAATTTCTCTAATTACACGTTAGAGGCACCTTATACAAGAGCTACGTGAGAAGTGCTCTTAGTTATGGAGCTGAATGTAGCCAATTGAGATTCAGGGTAGCCTCAGAAACTGCAAAATCAAATTCCAAGGCTTTTTTAGGCCATTTTCCAGGACTGTTTCAGGTTTTTTAACAGGACTTAAAATTTAATTTTGATTATTTACTCTTTCATGCACTTTCTTTGTTTGTACTTGTGATTGACGAAAAACTTTGATAGAACGCGTTTGCATTCCTAGCGCTGACTACTAGCCAGGTGCAAAGCCAGAAGTTTGCAATGGGAGGGCTGTGCTTTGGGTTATGGGGGCGGAGTCCCCAGCCGCCAGAAGCCATTGGAAGCCCCCAGCTTAAAGATTTCGCAATTTTTTTGCAATAATAACTTAATTTTAGGCCCACTTTGGTAAACATTATTGCGTTTAAAACGTGGCACGGAAATTAACACTGCAAAAACATGATTAAACTGTTTGCATAAATGGGCTACGGCTACAGTATGTAAGTGATGGCTAGAGCTCGACCGATATGACTTTTTCAGGCCGATACCGATATATTAACTTATTAACTACCAAATTTTGTCACTATTTTTCACTTAACTTGACACCAAAAGCTTCAATTAATCCTTCTCCAAAGAAAGACTATTGCAAACACAAGTTATACTAAGCAAATAGAACGCAAGAGCGTTCGTGCTTGCTCAAAAAATTAACAGTTTAAGGTAATTGCGCTACACCGGTATTTTATCGGCGGTAGATAGCCAATACGATATACCGGCTTGGCCCTGATATCAGCCGATAGATACCGGTTGACTGATATATCAGTCGAGCTCTAGTGATGGGTAACGGTAAAACTTCAGTTCTAGCTTTATTTCCAGCCAGTAAACCATAAAATTCTATCATTTGAAAAGACAGAGCTTATTTGCAGCCAGCGTGCAAACAAAAAACACTATCCTAGCCCTAACCCCAACCTTAAACTTAACCCAAACTGTAACCCAGCTCTAACCCAAACGTTAATCCTAATCCAAACTCAAAATCTAAACCCCAATTAACCACCAACGATAATCATTTAAAAAATAAACGAGTAAATGAGCAAATGAGCACCCACTCTTGCACTCATATTCTCCATAAGCAGAGCTCATTTGATGGCTATAGGCCCTTTCTTTGAAAAAACACACCAGCATTAATTCAAATCGTCTGTATTTTATAACGCTGGAAAAAGATATAATTTGAGAGGCGGGGCTAACATAACGAGATTTGAGAGTTGATGGGTAATTAACAGAAAACTAAATACTGATAGATCCCTCATAATTTTTTTACAAAGCTTACGTTAAGCATTTTGCATCAAGCGATTGAATTGATTGTTTATTTTTAGCCATTTTTGGTTAGTTGTTACTGGTTCTATTTTTGGCCAATATTAACCCCTTCCCAAAGATCATGTTTCAAAAGTGGCTTCAAAGTACTTTAAGTGTCCGTATTTCTGCAAAAAAAACTGCTAACGAAGTATAGTGCGAAAAGCGTCATATTTTTTTTATTGTGCATTTTGGTCAACAGGCCAATAGAAAACCTATAGCCTGCTTCGTTACTGCTACTAGAGTATCGCATTGCAATAAATTACTGTCCATGAATTCACTCTTCCAAATAATGTTCAATAATTTGTACATACTGAAGTGAAAAGTGCAAATTTTGGCATTTTAACGAGGAAGTGCTTATTTGTACTCTAGCGTACTAGTAAGAACTGCTTAAAAAGAACAAAAGAGCAAAGAGCAGAGGAATGGGCGCTCATATTACCGTTAGGATTAGAGCTAGATTACAGTTTGGATTAGATTTAGGGTTTGGTTTAAGCTAGAATAGCGGTTTTTTTGTTTGTGTGCCAACGTACAAATAAGTTCTGTCTTCAAACAATACAATAAAGCTTTTAGAACGAACTTCACAATGCAAATTATTTCAACAATGATTTTGTACAATTACAAGGTACCAGTTATTATAAAAAAACAACTTCACATTTTGTCCTGGTAAATCACGGAAAAACTTTATCAGCATTTTCCTGGACTTTCCAGCACTAATAAACAAAATTTAAGGACTTTCCAGGACAGCAAAAAAAAATCCAGGACTTTTCCAGAATGTGGCAACCCTGGAGATTAAAAGATGAAAGGAAGTTGAAGATTACATGATGCTGCGAAACATAAGTAGAAATGCCTTAAAGGATAAAATAGACAATGAGCATATTCCTGAGATGACGGGTGTAGAGATATTGGAAGAGTTTTTGAGAGAACAATGATCGCGATGGCTGGGGCATGTCGAGAGAATAGATGAAGAAAGAGGTCCAGTAAAGGCACTACACTTAGAAAGTTGGTGGGCAAGAAAAAGGCCGAAAAAGAGAAGGAAAGAAGCGCTGCAATGTAACATAATTGCCACAGGTTTGATGCACAAAATCGTGAAAAATGGCAAAGCAGGCTGCAAAAATCGACTGACCGATGCGTACGGGGAAAATAATTGGGCTCCAGGAATAGGACACACACTCCTGGAGCAAAATAATCATGATGATAAAATTTCTCTAATTTAAATCTGAAACGATTTTTCACCAAATTTTTGCATCCTACGCGACCAAACGTTTCTAAGATACGTATTTTAGTTGATACTATGATCCGTTTTCATGCAGTGCTAAAAATTAATCTCACTATACCATGCTAAACATGTTAACTGACTAGGTACGTATTGTAGGAAAAAACTGTCAACGAATACGTAAACATTACAGAGCATTTAACTAAATCAAACAGTCTTAAAAACTGCAATTTTTGTGCAAATTTTGACATGAACGAATACATCGTGAAAAGTTTAGTACACATTGGTCAGATGTTTTGGCAAAACAATGTTTGCTGATGTTTATAATCAATAGTTGCTTCTATGTGAATAATGTCTCTGGTTGAGGCTGTTTTATGATGGCTTGCTTGGCAGCGTGATATTGAAATCTCTATCAAGGTTGATCTTGCTCAAGATGCATTTTCATACTCTGAAAAACATTGAAAAATACTGCATGAAACCACAAAAATTTTAATTTCAGCAATTTGCAAGAAACGATGTTGACAACAACGAGTTGTGATCTTAAATGCATCCATACTACAAAAGTTCAGTATAATATTTAAAAAAAAAAAAATCCAGATATACCTATCCATACAGAAAATTACAGTTACTTCCAGTTTAACTTTATAAACTAGCATTTGTATCAGTAATTCTTTTCAAAACTCATTTCTTCCACAAAATTATCCTTTGCCACTTTCAGGCTGTCAAGTCGTTGAATTAAAAAAATGAATAAAAAATGACTGCTGAACTTAAAAAATGACAATTTGCAAGTATAAATAATGACAAATAATGACTATTTTCAAGTATATTCTAACTAAACTTACCATATATTTTAGACGAAAAACCGGGACGGTCAAAGAGAACCAAAAAACTGAACTTAAGACCAGCCAAAAAAGGTTTTCGTGTAGTTTTTGCGAGATTTTTTAGGTGATCTCGAAAAAAAAAGGTCTTCATTTCAATGACTCACAATTTATTGCAATATATCGAGTAATCTCAAAACATATCAGTGAATTAATTTAGAAAATAATGAAATAATGACAATGGTTCCAAAACAATAAAAAATAATGAAATTGAAAAAAAAATTATGAAAAAAATGAAATAATGACACACTTCAAAGCCTGCAATTTTCATGCTTTTAGCATGATCAGGTCATTAATACCATTTTCTAAGTTTTCAATTGCCTAACAAAGTCCAACCTCAGACCTCCACGTGGTGTCGGGTGGAATCAGTGAAAACACTGGCAAATCGAAGCAATGACAACCGCGCAATGAAGATGGGTGAGGTTAAGGAGAACAGGAATTACCAACCAGGCAATAGCGCAAGCAAAGATCTGGTACTGCAAAGTCCTGCTGTCTAATTTTCCGACCCCTGACTCTAAAGGCTAACAGGAGGTTGCTGGCAAACATTAAAACCGGTGGTGATAGAACAATATTGAGGAGGAATGTCAATGTGAGTACAGGGTACAACAGATGAAACGTGCTGCCGTGTCGCGGCCACAAAAAAAGGAAGGATGCTGGTCCTAGTCTAGCCAACATAGGACTTTGTGTCCATTCGCTTGTGAAAATTCCCGTGCACCTGTAGTTCCAGTTCTACAATGATAAGTCTGTCATTTGCGGTGTTGGTGTGTCGTCATCGGCAGAAATGGCAGTTAGTAGCCTCCTGGTAGTTTGGATAATCTGGTCTCTGGAACTTTTCCCAGTTTAGCGAAAACCAATTCTATGACTATGAATCAGTGTTCCCACTACGCCAATTTTTTTCAGTGAATCGGCGATTTGTTGGGCCAAGGGCAAATAAATTTTGGCAATACAGTAAACATAGCTTTAGAAAATTCGACAAATTTGTGGAAATATGACATTTGTTATACTTTAATACTGGATGGTACAAAATTTAGGGCACATAAACGTCTTTTTAAAGCTTTGGGCACAATTGTTTAAAGAAAATTTGGGCACTCGCCGATGAGCCATAAAGTTAGAGGGAACACAGTGTGTAGGTGAACTTTACCTAACGATAGCAGATTTGCTTGCACCACTGCCTATTAAAAACAATAATAAGTTTTCAATTAATACCTAAATGGGGACAGTTACCGTTAGTTAGCTTTAAAAATACCAGCATAAATGGGCAACTAAAACATATTTGTTGCAATTAGTAATATTGTTCAAGCATTCACAATGATTTCTGGCTATTAATTTAAGAATTAGCTTTTTTAAGTTACTTACTATAGAATGCTCCCAAAAGTCTTCAAAGAATTGACATTTTGCTGCTCGCAAACCAGAGTCAGTGTCATTTGGAAGAAGCATATGGGCCACGCATAAAAACTCTGTTGCTCTTCATCATTTCTTCAAATCAGTTTTCAAAACATAGCAAAAAAATGTCGCCAGGAACAATGGGACATGTTTCTTCTTGTAGGCGTATACGTATTCAAGCAGCAGATGTTGATTAAATCTTGATCTCTCTCTTATTGTTTATTTCCAAGGAAGGATAATATCGTCTCCAAGGCGCTATATTCTGCTTTAATTAAGAATGACATTTTAAGAATAGTACTGAGCATTACAAGGCAAGCACCACTTTTAAGCAAAAAAATGGATGGTAATGGAAAAGCCAATGTACATTAGCAAAGCAAAAATGCTTAGTTCTATCAAAAAATCTGAAAAACATAAATATACAAATTTAGTGAAACTTCTTACAACATAAAACTGAATCCAAATACTTGGTTTAAATTGCATATTCAGTGCCAAATACCTTTGGATTCGAATCGCTTTGAATTCACTGTTTTACATTGCCTATTGCTAACAGTAGGCTAATCGTAACTGACAGTTATCTCACAGAATTTTAGGATAAACACTTGTTGCAGTGCTGCAAACATTTAAGCATAAGATGTTGATTTGAGAAATGAAACAATAAATTGCTGTATCGGTAGTTACTTATGCTTAGGTATCACTAACAGTTTTATTTAGTGTCTTAGAGGAAAATGCAATGCTGAATTCAAAACTAAGTCAGAAAAATTGAAAGCAATAATCATCGCCTTTTTTTGTGATATGATTTTAAGGATTAGAGCAATGGAACTTTTCTCCAAAAAAAAGTATTTTTTCCAGGTATTTTATTTCAGTTTTTTGGTTTCAAATAACGGTTTGTTTTCAAAAAAGCAGTTTTTTTTACAATTTTTCGTTGAAAACATTTCATACAAGTGCTATAATATAATAGTTTAAATTTATGATGCTCAACGCATTCCCTGCAATAGAAATAAAAAGATGGATGAAAACACGTCAGTGAGAGCTCTCTCAATACTACACATAGTGCTGTCATTGAGGGTAGCCCTCCGACAAGTCATTTTACCTCATTCTTAAGAGGGTTGAGGTCATAGAGGAACTCTGAGGAGACTCAACAATTGGACCACACCCAAGGTCTGAGCCAGAGCTCAGAAGTCAATGATAGATAGACAGGAATGGGCTCGGCAGTCACCTTTATCAAAACTTCTAACCCCACCCTCTGCCAACAGGAAGAATTCGTGTACAGCTTAAAGATTGCACACAAACAATGTTCTCTCATTGATCCTTTTCCCACCAATCACTACACGGCTTTTTTCTATAGCCGCTACGTTTCCTGCACTCTCCATTCTGACGATTTTTCTTGACAAGCGTTAGATGATAAGCTTTGAAGATATTAAAAGTAAAACTTTTTTGTTTGAAAAACGTTTTTTTTTGGAAAAGGCTTTTATTTGAAAATATACATATGTTAAAAAAAAAAATTAAAACAATTTTCTTGGAAAAAAATATTTTTTGAAGAAAAGCTTTTTTTTCACCTCTGGTGTCTAAAACTCCGGGTGAAGAATTGGCGGCAGATAAATGTCCTGCGCCTAAAAGTCACGGTCTATCCACTGTGCTATCGGTACTACTACTAGCAGTAATATTGCTACCAGAGTATTACATTGCAATAAATTACTGTCCATAATTCGCTCTTCCTAATAATACTCAATTATTTATATATACATACTGTACTGCAAATTTTGGCATTTTAACAAAGAAGTGCTTATTTGCTCTCTAGCATACAAGTAAGAATTGTGAAAAGAGAATATGAGAGCAACGAAGGGGCGCTGATTTAATCTCTTTTAGTTTTTAAATTAGTCACAGGGTTTTTGTTAAGATTTTAAGTTTGGCTTAGGATTAACATTAGGGTTAGAGCTAGGAGAACAGTTTGGGTTAGATTTAGGGTTGGGTTAAGATTAGGATAGCAATTTTTTTATTAGTGCGTCAGTGAACAAACAAACTCTGTGTTTTAACAATACAATAACACTTTTTAAAAGACCTTCACAATGCAAATTATTGCAACAATAGCTTTGTACAGTTACAAAGTGCCGATACCAGTTATTATAAAAAACTTCACATTTTATCCTGGTAAATTACGGAAAAACTTTCCACGTATTTTTCAGAAATTATAGACAAATTTTAAAAACTTTTCAAAGCAGAAAAAAAAATCCTGAGTTTTTCCAGGATGTAGCAACCCTGAGTATAGTAGGCAGGGTTTGAAATTAATGCTTGCCCGAGGCAAGCTACTTTCCAGCTTCACTTGCCTGACTGGCAAAGTCAATAAAATTCAACATATAGAGTAAGCAACGTTGAACAAGATTATTTAAAAACACAAATTACTGCTTTAGCTACAGTCCAGTAAAATAAATCAGAAAAGCAAGTAAAGTAAGCTCTTGCTTGCATTATTTTAGTACAATCACCAAACTTAGTACTAGTTAATCAAAAGCAGGTCGCAGATTTGTTCGATAATCAGATGCACTTTGCAATTCTTTCGGCGTAATATGTTTCATTCTTTTTCAGCCAAAATTTTTTTCATGCTTGCCGCTCTAATCACTCTTTTGGATATCACAAGTACTACTCTGTGTTGTAAGACAGCGCGGTCGAAAATTCGGCAAATTTTTGTTTAAGTTTTTTTTAAGTACTTTAGTTTTTCTTCCATTTTTTTACACAAAAAATTAAGCTTTCTAGCTGCTGCAATTTGAGAGATATTTGTGATTGAAAAACAACAGGCAATTGTTGTAAAAAATTATTAACGTAACAATTAAAATGATTATAATCCCAAAATTAATTTTTGTAAATTGAATGATTGAGAAAAAAGCAATGATGGCAATTGCATCGATGATTTCTGTGACACTTGTTATGCAAGAAAACTGAAATGCGATGCAGAGTAGAACAATAGATGTGATTTTTTTATGGTAATTTAAACTTTTTTTATGTTATAAACTCGCTATTAGTTTTCCATTGAAATACAGATTTTTTTGATTAGTTTTGAAACTAAAGTCTGTCATCTAAAACAACGTAAACTGAAGCTCAGCCAAGGTAAGACTTCAGTTTAATTAGATGCTGTGATTGTGATGAAACCAATGTCAAAATATTCTCAAACTTCTGTTTAAAATGTGACTTATGACAAACCTGAAAAAAACAAAAATAATGTCAAACATCGAAGATTTTTTGTTAAATTTTATGATGTTATAATGGATGTTGATTCCTTTGCAAGTTTTAGTGTAATATTTTTGGGAAAAAACAGGCAAATGCGATTGCCATCCACAAAAAAAGTACCATTATGTCAATCTGATTCAAAAATCACACACAAGAACTGGATTTTCTCAAGATATAATATTATGAAAATTCAGTAGTAATCACAAACTTTTTCAAAATTAAACAACATCAAAATGCACTGTACCCCTATGTATGGCATAGTATCATATAACACAGTAGGCAATAGGCATAGTTTCAACATAAAGCAGAGGCTCCTGTTACGTTACATAAGAATATGAAAATCACTATCTTAGCCCTTACCCCACCCTAAACCTAACCCAAACCCTAGCAATAACTAAAAAAAGAAAAAAGGAAGAAATGAGTGCTCACTCTTTGCTTTCTAATTTTCTTTCTCGGCATTAGGTAATGTAACACTAGCCACTTCCTTTCCTTAAATATCACCTTAACTCAGTAAAAAAATTTGCGTGTCTCCTTGAATTGTAAAGCTCTACTGACTGAAGATTCAATTCTCCACACAGGGTTATCTACTTATCTTGCCAGAGCGGTCTGATGATAGAACCAGATGAAGCATACTTCAAATTGAACAAGTTTTCAAAATTTATAGACTACTGTGATTTAGTGTGAAATTTAAAGTTAGCGACACAGATTTTTCTTAGCACATCTCTCTGGTAAGTCATGTTTGTCATTTTCAAAATGATCCTCTGACAGTTGTATTTTTGCTTACTGGCTCAATTGTCTATTACTAAAAGGATAGACTTGGGTTTGATCAAACCAAAGACTATAAACACTGGTATTCACAGCTTCTCTGCTTGCTCAGCAATTGAAGAGACAATATGAAGCCTCCATCAGGTGTGGTAGACAGATGGGCAACTGGCAGATTGACTCGAAGATCGAAAGGTCCCTTTGCAGTCTTCTGACCAAGGCAACTTGGTGAATAATATGTATCATGACTACAATTTATGATTACACTTTTGCTATTAAAATGTTTGATCAGCAATAGTGAAATGTTTATCATTTATAAACTACTTCTAACAAAGCATTTAATTTTTCAATGTGCTTGTTTAGCACATAAACCATTCAACAAAACTGACAGGCAAAACACATTTTGTCAATTGAGTGTCAGACCTGAGAGGATGTTGCCCTTCCAAAAGTTGATGCCAGTGTTGTTAAAGTGCATATTTACTTTCCTGTCACCAGACAGGGTCTGACGCACCTATTCTCTATTGGACGGTCAGCACACTTTTATTCTGATAATTGTATCACGCTTGGAATAATTTGCACCAGCTTAGGAGTTTCCACTGATCAAATGCATGTTCCTGTAAACATCCTGTACCTAAGAATGCTTGACCAATGCAGACTGAACTTGCTGTTTGTTCGAAGCCACTAAGCAGAGAAAATCATCCTAAAGCATTTTAATGTGACCAGAGGTGATAGCTGATAATGCAAATTAAACCAAAATCATGCAGTAAGGGTCGTCGTAAAAATGATGCCTTTTGTTGATCATGCTGCACACTAATTGCTAATTGTACTGTATATTTTATTGATAATTGATTGTCTACACTACGTAGGCCAGCATAGCCTGGGGGTGGGCTATAGCCTACTGCCCAACCCATTAGCCTACAAACCAAACTGCAGAACAAGAAAAATGAAACACTTCCGAGACAGTCTTTTGCACAGGATTGGACTAAAAATAAAATGAGAATTAGGAGGGACTAATTTGTTAAAAATGAAACTTACCAATCAGTTAAAAATTTGAAAAATGGCTCAAATTATGTAATCAATTTTGATTGCTTGTTGAAAAATGCTGAACAAAATATAAAAGCTAAGGAATATTGCTAATATGGGGAGAAGGATATAAGCTACAATAGGCTACTTTATACAGCATCAGTTAGTAGTTACTGGTACCGATAATTACTAACTAGGCTTAACACTTCTTTCAAATCTTGTTCAGTTGTTCCATTAGCCTTTGCCCCACTTATCTTTCTCTATAAAATACATCCTAGACAAAGTAGATTATTGTGTGTGGCAGACAGGTGCCAGCTTGACTCGAAGACCAAAAGCTCCCTTTGCTGTCTTCTAGCCAAGGCAACTTGGTGAATAAAATGTAATTACAATTACAATTCCACGCTTTGTGAGTTTTTTTGAAATACCCATATACAGTAAGGTTTTATGATTTACCAGCTGCTAATTAAAAATATACGACTGAAATTTTATCACAGCCACCTCACACTACTCACACAGAGCCGCACTGCCTTTTTATGCAACCAGTCCAGAGTTTACACTCAAATCATCTTAATCATGATGCTTTTTGTTTTGTACTGCTCATTTCTGAGCAATGTTTTAGAAGCATCAACTTTTAACAAAATACTCAGATACTGTATGCCTAAAATTAAGCTCTTTTGGCAAAAAAATTATAGAATTATCAAACGCTGGGGGCCATCCCCCAGACCTACAAAACAGCCCTTCCCATTCTGCCATTGCATTTGCAGATTCCTGACTATGCACCTGTTGCAGTAGCCTATCTTGTTAATCGTCTAGACAAGGCAACCTATTTTGCTATTTCTAGCTTCTAACAACCCTAATCGTCACATAACTGCATCGCATTAGGCCTACTTTATTGACCTAACAACACTGTTCCGCCTTTTTTCGTTTGATGGACGATGACTAGGCTACGCATTCAATGCGAAATCACTGTACCACTGGGGGCAAAGAGACGCCCGTTCTTGCATTCTAATGCGGTAGGCCTACCCCATTACAATTCATCAAACAGCTAGTCTAGCCAGTTTCCACGCTATGACCCGACATCTATCTGCCATTCGGCCTACTCCAACATGCGCTGATCTACTGACCTGAGAAAGCAAGCCCCACAACCCACACCCACTGCTTATTGCGCTTGTAGTGCAACACTCTGCATCGAATGCAGAAACGTTGCACTACATAGTGCTGTAGTGCGCACTACAGGTGCATATACATGCGGAAAAATGTCAGCACTATCCCGCACATAAATGCGAAAAAAAAAGTCGAATCGGGTGTGTAGATCAGAGGTGGAGTCCTCGAGGACACATTTTGAAGTCCTTGGCCTTGGCCTCGAAGGTCAAGTCCTTGGCCTTGGCCTCGAGACCTCAAGTCCTCGAAAATTGGCCTGTCCTCGGCTCGAGGACAGCACTATTTTTTGGAATGTTAAAATTTTGTGGAGCGCTTGAAAAATTTTTTGGAAAACGTTTTTTAGTGGAGATCGCTTGAAAAATTTTTGTGAAGACCTTTTTTTTTTTTTTTTTTGGAGAGCACTTGCGCTTTGTGTCCTTGGTCCTTGGCCTTGGCCTCGAGCATTCCTGTCCTTGGCCTCGAGAGGTTCTGTCCTCGGAAAGGCTGTCCTTGGCCTTGGCCTTGGCCTCGGATTTTTTTGTGTCCTTGGCCTTGGTCTTGGCCTCGAGCCTTGTGTCCTCGACTCCACCTCTGTTGTAGACGCACCTGTTCTTCAAAATTAGAGTAACTGATACTATTGATGGATTGCAGCTACGTCATAGCTTTTTCCCGCCAAAACGATTGGACGTCAAAACGCCATTGTAAAGCATTGGGTGTTACCGTAAATTAGCGTATAATTTTTTCAGGGGACATATTTGAAGAATTTGATTGTAAAGTAATACTTTCATATATAATCTGGCTTTAACTGTAAGTTACCAGGAGCGTTTTCAGCAGCTTACATAGCTCAGCGTGTCTAAAAAGTTACGCTTTTTGTGAATTCTATCGTCCATTGCCTGCTATTGCCCACTTTGACCGGGTTTTAGCTTTGGTTCACATCGTAAATTTGGTCATATCCTAAAATACTTTAAATTCTACGTCACAGCTGTAACACATGGCCGATTAATGTGTAGTTTAAGCACTATTTATGAATAATATTTAACATTACTAGCTCAAGTCGAAATAAATGCAAATTAAGGCTCAATTTAAGTTACACCGTTACACTGAGGCCAGTTAAATCATTAGTTTAAAGTTTAAATGACATCTGTACGAAATAATTCAGTGAAAACATCTGCTAATGCGTTTTAACTCTTAGCAACCAATAATATCATAGCAGTAAGCCGCTATTGACAACGTGAAATGCAAAAAATCACCAAGATCCTGCAAAATAGACTTCTGAAATTACAAAAATTTAAAAATCCGCTAATTTTGTTTCAAATAAATGAGATACAACTGTTTCATTATAGCGCCGTAAGCCTCGAATTTGATAACCGACACTAGCTACCACCACCATATTACATGATTCTAATGGATTACTTAACAGCAAGCCAGATTTACGTCACTGAAAAAAACAAACAAAACCGAAATCTTACTAATTAAAATCTTTTTTAGTTGTTACAGGCTTTTACGTAGCTTTTAAATTTAATGTTACAAAGAATCAACTCATTTATGGCTTGAAAATACGCTCTATATATTCACTGTCAGTGTTTTTGCATGCATTTACATAGCGTACATCTGCGATTTTGACGTCCAGCGGTTTGGCTAGCAGCGCTATGACGTCACGTGCAATCCATCAATAAACCAGGGTGTTGAACCGAACCTGAACCCGAACCGCAAACCCAAATGAACCGTTTCATTTTGGTAAACCCCAACCGAACCTGAACCAGCAAAATTTTACTTCAGTGAACCTGAACCAAACCTGAACCTTCAAAATTCTGCTCAAGTGAACCCAAACCGAACCCGAACCCCTAACAAAAGTAAGAATATATTTTTGCATATCCGGATGCCGCTGGCGCTGGTACACGCACAATAAGAGCAGTGGTAAACTTCAACAGGATCAGCAATTTCTCCTTTTTTTTTTCTGGACGAAACCAGTAACGACAGTTAAATTTTAAGTCAATGAACCCAAACTGAACCTGAACCAGTAATATTTTACTTGTTCAGGTTCGGTTCGGGTTCATTGACTTAAAATTTAACTGTCATTACTTAAAATTAAAATTTTACTTCAGTGAACCTGAACCAAACCTGAACCTCGAAAATCATGTTCAAGTGAACCCGAACCAAACCTGAACCGCTAAAATATTTTGAGCCAGAGCTAAACCTGAACCCGAATCGTTATTTGAAACGGTTCGACACCCTGCTCTAAAAACTAAGTTCTTCAGATCTGAATTGCATTATTTCTCTTTTCAATGCCCTGTAATTTTTACCCTTTGAAGAAAATTCCTCTTTTTAATGGTATTAAGTATCATGCTTATTGCTCAACAGACTTAGAAACTCTCAGACCAAATTTAATTCGTTAGCTGTTCTTCATGCCTACTATGAATGAAAAGGATCAGTATCTCTAAAGTGATGGTGTTTGGGGTATTACACTTTTTTTTTTTATACGAACTTGTGAATTTTTAGGTGCGGATGACTGTTTAATTAAATTAAATGCTAAAATTAATTAAATTAAATTAGTTAAATTAATTAAATTAAAAATTAAAATAAATTAGATGCAAATTAAAGACAATCAAAGTACTGAGGGCTCTACTTGTGTCAGCAACCCATTCATAAAGCTTTGGCGACCTGCATTTGGGTAGCGTTCCATGCTTTGAGAAACGCTGGCTTAACCTGACGGGTTATTTTTTTTTTAATTAAAAACGATGACGTTGGTGTTTTTTGACATTGTTTGGGGTTTCTATTTTTCTGGAGGTTCCTTAATCAGATATTTTTGAATAATTGCTGATTTTACCGAAGACGAAAAGTACTTTTTAGCGTTACAGCATTAGATACGCGTCGGTCGTTCAGTGGGTTTGCTGGCAAACTCCTATCTAATGGTATGCAGTAGTTTGTCTTCGCAGAAATCTGCGCATGGGCGTAGTTAGGGATTCGGATTTGGAGCGGCCCTGAAGCGAAAAGTTCAAATAATTACATGGTCTTTATGTTTCAGCTGATGCGAATTTCTTTGTGCGATTACTTGGGGTCTGGGGACGGATTTTCAAGCTCTCGGGATAATATAGCTTATTAAATTTCATCAGCATTTGCGCTGTTAAGTGCAAATCTTTACTTAGTTATAATTAGGTAGCCCTAAGGCAAAGGTCCCACATTTGCAGAATTTTTTTTAATAACTTGTTTGTGCACGTGGTTGGCTCCAAAATTTTGTTGCAACGTGTATTTTTGGGACTGCAAAATAAAAAATGTTGCAAGAGTTATGCGATCATACACAGTACCATATTACGGTAGAATAATTCTTCTCGCAAATGGTACGGTATGTAGCAAAACAAGCAGTATAATAACGTGTTTAAAAGTTATCCAATATTAAAGTTTGTTTGACAGACGTTATGATGCTTTTCTTTGCTTTTCAAGAATAGGTTATCGCAGAGAAAGAAATTAAAATGCTGGAATTGGAGACTTGGTTTATGTCGGTAAATGCTGTTTTACATGAATATAGCCCCAGATTTTGTTTGAGTATAGCGCGATTATGGTCCCACAAAATGGGTAAAACCCAATTAAAAGTATTTTTAAGAAAATCTTTAAATTTCAGGACTAAAGTAGAGAATTTTTGAATGCTTATAATTTAAAAAATGAGTTGGTTAGCTACATGGTTCATCCTTGAGTTGATACAGTGGGGGCTGTGCTGCATGTAAGTGAATCACAAGCCTTTAAAAAATGTTTCTTTACTAATGCTAGTGATAATTGATTAAACATTCCCTTTTCTTCGTATATTTTTTTAAAAATTGCACCACATTCAAGTTTTGCCGTTTGATTTGAATGGTCAAAGGGAAGCGGACGCAGTGTATACCCTTTTACAGTTTCCTGCTTTCGCTTCCATGAAAATTTGCCGCTTTCACAGCTTAAGGCCTCCAGCTTCCACTTCCCTGATAGGATGCGTTCTTTTGACCCTGTGTGCTGCAAAATGGTAACCCCGACGTGACTGACCGACAGGCCCTTCCTCCTTCAACAACCAACTTTAACAAAAACTAAGTGGGAGGAAGTTTGTGACAGTCAGTCATGCAGCAACTGCTGCAACGCATGATGTCATATATCAATCCAGGTACAAAACAGCAGCAAGCAAAATTCAACCGCAGCAGCATACCTTAATAAAGCAATCCAGCCTAATCGCTCGATGGTTGTTTAACCGAGCTAGTCGATCGCAAATGGGACACGTCCTTTTGACCCTAGTACGAAACAACAGCAACACTCTGCCGCAAAGCACTTAACCCTATTGAGAACAAGATGAAAGCTTATGGAAAAGCAAGCTCTTAGACTGCTTAGAGCGACAGATGCATATCTTATTAAATAATTATTAAATATTTAAACAATGAGTAAATTACAACAAAAGACAGATAATGAAAACAAATAAAGACAATAGAAGCTATATTTATAGGGGAAGCAAAAAGAATCTAGTAAGAAATAGATCAGTGACATTCGTTTCATAGAGTATACTGGTAATTAAACATGCCCTAGCAAAATGTTATGTATATAAGTGCATTCTGATTTGATGTCAAATAGATCTGAACCAAGAATTGATAGACGTAATATCTAATTATCTAGCCATCGAGATCAATAAACTGCTTAAGAGAATTATATGTATTTAAAGTTCAAGTCGATAATTAACTAAACAACTTCAGTTTTTGTTGCCTAGCCCAGTTGAACGTACACCAAGCGCAGCCACCATCATCCAATCCTGCTAACTACTGGGGTTGTAGGCTCGAAGAAAAACCTGAAACTGAAAGAAAAAGAACAAAGCAGGAGAAAAAAAACAAAAATAATTAAATTGAAGAAAGAAAAAATCCAGATTTTTGAGGATATAGGAATGGGATTTTAAGATTAGTGACAGCAACGCAATATAATTCTGCTTGGAGGTTAAGTTAAAGTAATTATGTTTAAGTTCTAAAAACATTAAAACACTAAATAAATGAAACATTATCGATACCATTCCCAATAAATCAAGATTCATTTTAGATTAACATTTTCAACACTTTCAAACTGGAGTAAGATCTCGTGCAATTGAAATCCAAAAATGTTGGATAGAACAGTAGAATGTCAATAAAAAAACATCAAGTAAATTTGAATATCGAAACAAAATCAATAGATCTGCAGTAGTTAATATCTGATATATAGATAAAAAACAAATAGATATGGTTGTTAAACCAGAAACAGTACAAAATCAAAACTAAGCTAACAGTGAAGCATAGAAGAAACAGAATCAATGATCTATATCGGTATGTGGTTGAAGGGTTCACGACTTTTTGGCGCGGCCCTTTTCCGCGCCAATATTCTGTGCTTTTTACTAACACTCACCCAAAGCCCTAACCCTAAATAAGTGAACTGTCAAAAAGCACCGAATTGGCGCTGAAACGATCTGTGCAGAAAACGTACGGCAACGAAATAGGTGGCACCAAAATGGTCGCATCGAAAAGACGTGATCCCGTGGTTGAAATGATACAATTATGTCATATAACTAAAGAGTACTATAGAAATCCAAAATACTGTAAAACCAGATCTGAGATGAATATTTCAAGTGTAAAATTTTACACAAATACAAAATCAAAAATACAAAAAATAAATTACGATGATGTAGTACATTATATATATCACTCATATAATGTCACTGATAAATTTAGTTTGAATTGGAATTGCTAAAGCTGAATTCTAAACTATTATCTTCCTCAATCCTCATTGAACATTGCATTTCTTAGTCTGTGTTTTCAAGAAATTTTGCAAAATCTGCCTTTTGTGATGTCACCAATTGCAAAATCTGAAATGCAGGGTTGCCAATGGTACAAAGTCAAATGGATTAAATCATATTTTTGCAAACAAAGGGGATTGTGAAAAAAGATTTGGTGGTTTGGGTCACCTCATTATTGCCTCAAGTTCCCGTAGTTCTCACTTCCTCAATAAAACCAATTTTGAACAGTATATATCTCTTCAAAAGTGCCACTTATATTATTTCTAAATTTTGGTACAGATACTAAAGTGTTGATTTTATGGATTTAAATCTCAAGAATACTCATAGTTTTTTTTGCAGTGGCTTTTAGAAAAAAACAAATATGCTAAGCAGTCAGTACTTGTGGTTGGCACCAGTGAACAAACACCAAACTACAGGTATACTCATGGGGAAACGCATCTTTTCACTGGTCTTACAGCATTTTTTGGTGCTGCTCCTTTTCAGTGCAGACCTTTTTGGCACCAAATCTTACCTTTTGACAGTTCAGTATTTGATTCAACTTTTTTTTTCTGTTTTGGAAACTCTGAAATTGGTCATTACAAGTTCCATATTCAGTATTTGGTATTATCATTCACATGTAATATCAATTTCTGATTTAAAATCGAAACCATTTCAACTCGTTTGTGAAATGTATGTTGTCAAAGGGTGAACTCAGAACTAGTTACCACAATACTCCGAGAAATTTAAGTTGATATTGTTAAAGCGATTAAAAACTGTTTAATAAGTTATACATTGTACTGGAGGCCTATTTAGTATTTTTAACTGCAATTAGACCATTACAGTGCAAAAATAGTTTCTGTAGGGTTCATCTTTTAATCTAAACTTCAGTGACTTTTATCCATCCCAGATCTTGAAAAACGTAGTTGTCTGGGGTGACTTTGTTCAGTCCCAGAAAATAACTACAAATTACAAAGTCTGCTGTCGACGTAGAGTCACGTCGTGCGTTGAGTTACCTGCAGTATATACTTGGTCACGTGATTACTATTTTTATCGCCAAAATTTCATTTCATGTCTGATGTGGCACCAATTTTGGCTTTTAGAATGTGGCAGCTTGCAACTCCCATGCAAATGCGGATTAATCCCATGTGAATGGAGGACAAAAATAAAGCAAATAATTAAACAATATTCAGCATCACTATTAACAAAGTGGTACACTTTTTTTTTTTTTTTTGCTCGTTCAAGTTGCTTTGATTTATTGAGTTTGTGTTGTTTGTGAAAGTTGCTGGAGTGCTGATTTGCATTAGAAAGTTAGAAGTATAAGCAAGGCAGAGCATCAACAGCAAGTATTTATATTAGAAATATAGAGTTCTATAGGAGGAGGAGTTAGTTCCTAAAAAACAGAAATTTTCAGTATAAAAATAATTTTTTAAAGTAATCCACTACCATTTATTCTGAAAATAAAGATTTTAAAACTATTGCAAGATTGTAAAATTTTCATTTTCAGACTAAATTGATGTACCGGTAGTAGATCACTTTAAAAAAATTGCTTTTATATTGATTAAAACCTACTGTTGTTATGCCTAGACATTATAGAAGAGAAGTTGGTTCGTGAAATTACAAAACAAGCTACACAGATGAAATGATGCCCACTGCTCTTCATAAAGTTCAAAAGGGTAGCTTCTCAATTTGAAATGCTTTAAGATTCCTTTTAAATCAGTGCAAAACAAGGTAGAAAACGTTCACACCAAAACTGTTGGAGGACAGACAAGGTTAACTTAACAATGTAAGAATCAGATGTATCGCACCAGTGACATTTTGAGTTATTTGAAAATGCCATTTACAGGGTTGACATTTGCCACTTAGTCAAATCATATCTAGATGGACATGGAATCACTGATGGTTATTTTAAAAGTAATCTTCCTGGAGTTGATAGGCTTAATAATTTCATAAAACAGCACAACCTGACGCAGAGATTGAGCTAAATTGTCAAAAGCAGCAGGGCTGAAATAAATGCCTAAAATCGTTGCATATTATTTTGACCAAATTCAAACAACTATACGAGATGTAGAGCTCCAAAATTTTTTCAAATATGACAAAACCAATGTAAGTGATAATCCAGGTTCTAAGAAAGTAATAGTGCGACAAGGGCTCCGACGAGTGGAATGCAAAGTTGACCATTCCAAACAATTCGTAAGTGTAATGTTGTGTTGCAGCGCCACAGGTGAATTTCTTCCACCGCCACAGGTGAATTTCTTCCACCGATTGTGATTTATATACAAAACTAAAAATTGCTACTCGGAATGGTGTAGAGGCAGTCCAGTTGGAACAGTTTATGAAGCTACGGACAGTAGATGGTTTGATTCCAGAACTTTTAAACACTGGTTTGTAGCAATTTTCTTGGCAGGTGACCATGGGCTTTGATGTATTCTTGACACAGATGTGCAATTTAAACTCAGAAAAATTTTCGTCGTCAAGCAATTAGCTTATAACCTTTGTTTATTCAGTCAGTGTCACAAACTTTTATTACTGCGTTTTCTTCTTTTTTGTGTCCATTGTCATAGATGTGAATAATTCAAACAGTTTTTAATAGCACTGCATGGATAATTAATTACAAATATGTGATGCATTAATCGTGTTTGCAAATATTTCTTGTTAAGTTTGTTCCATGATTTTAATATTACCAACTGAATTTCTCAGATGTTGAGATAGCCAATTTACCCTTTTAACAATATTATATTTCACAAACGTGTTTGAGTAGTTCAGATTTTATATATACTGTATTATTAAATTACACACAAATAATAATTAGAAACTTGTAAAGACTGATTTAAGAGTAGTCGAGATAGAAAAAAAAGTTGAATTAATTACTGAATGGTCAAAATTGGCTGCAAAAATGGAACAGTGCAGAAAAATGCCTGTACCAAATAGTTTGTAAGTCCACACCAAAAAGTCATGGACCCTACTTATGGTTGACAGTCAACATTCTAAGCCAAAATGTTTTTATTGCACTGTTAAATAAGATGAAGACTTTTCTAATTTGCGATGACTTGAAAAAATACTCCTCTTAAATTTGTAGACTGTTGGAGTGCTTAGTGATAGTATAGTATTGAGGTGGGCACTGGGCAAGTGGCAGCTTGACTCTGAAGACCCAATGGTTCCTATGCTGTCTCCTGGCCTAGGCAACTTGGGACTAAAAATGTAATTATGATTACAAGTTTATGTTAATAATTTTTTCTCTTTGTTTGTGTAGAAATTTTATCTCTTGTTCCAGGTTTACCATTTGCTTTATTCAACACTTCTTTGCTAAATTTCAGCTTTCTATGATTTATGGTTTTTGAGATATTTCATTTCAAAGTTGTGAGATCTCCCCGACAATGCTGCCAGTTGAAAAATAAGTTTCTTGGAATTGGGATATACTATTTAAATTTTAGAAGTATTTCTGTTGTAACACTAATTCATGCATAAGTCTGTCATTCAGGAGCTTTCAAACCAATGTGAAAGATTACAATAAACATTATTTTCGGAAAAATGAAATTTTAACTGGCAACACTGTTGGGGAGATCTGCTTACTTTGAAATCAAATATCTCTGAAACAATAAGACGTAAACTGGCAAAATTTGGTGAAGATATGTTTTAGATTATTCTTTATTTTTTGCATGTAATCCCTGCTGGATGCTTCACCCCCTTTAAGGTTATGTTATGTGAACTAATTACTAGTTGCCCAAAAATATGAATATTACAATATAGCATTGTAATTATGTGCAAATAAGGGTGACGTAGTGGTCTGTTGTTTTGTTTAAATTTGTTGTATTAATGCTTTTATCTACCAGCCAATATTGATACAACAAATGAATTGAGTTGAATGTATTATATATTATGTTCTACATGACTATTGTTACATATCAAAGAAGTTCAGTTGTGTATGGCAAGGAGTGATGTTTAATAGACAACTTTGAGTAATTGTTAGCGGCATAAAAGCTTGTTTCTTGACTTTCTCCCGCAGCCACCAAGTACTCTTTTGTTCCATGTTATTTTTCTTTGGAACTACAATAGAAAGCAAACAATGATGTAGCACTTTGATTCACTTGTAATTTAATATGCTAGTTTTAAGCTACATTTGTAGTTAGCTCACATGAAATATAGGTTACTGAACCTCCTGTAAAGCAATTTTAATGTGCGGAGTAGCATGACTATTTAAAGTGAAAAATATTTTTTTTCATTTATTTCAACTTTTGACTGTTCCATTGTAAAGACTTAGTGGTAACATAAACAATGATGCTAGTTTGGTAGCTAGTTGCAAATTGCAATCCATTTTCTTGGAGCTTCTGTGGTGGAAAACTTAGGGACCATTAACCTGGGTCTACTGTCTGGATTTATTTTTTGCTGTAAAAGTTTTTTCTCAAATATTCTACCCTAATTTAAAAGCTTTTCAGTGATTTCAAATGTATTTGAGTTATACTTAATGAGTTGGGATTTTTTATTCAAAAATGAATCAAATTTATGTTTTTTTTTCTGTCATGATGATTAATTAAGGAAATTTAGGAAATGACTATCAGTTAAAAAATAAACCTTGCCTCCTATAACTTGACTCTTACTTCACACTTGCACAAATGCACAGTTCACGAATGGCATTGTGGGTCCATTCAAGAACCAGTCTGGTTTTATTTTTGACTTAGAACTTTTGGTCAGTTGTTGGAAGTAAAAAATATTTCTTTGACCATTTTTTCAGTTGTTCACCAAAGATTCAGGTCAATTACTAAAAAAAAAATAAGTACAGTATTATATGTCAGTAATTCAGTATTGGTACCGGTACTGCAGTGGTAATAATTCTAACTACTATACTAGTAATGGCGGCATTTTTCCATAGGTTTCTTTTGAGTTACAGTATGGATTGGTTATAGCATTAGGCTTTAACATAAATTAGTCGAAAGGAGGGTGCCTGCATCACCCTCTGGTGGTTTATTAAGTTGACCTTTATTCATCAAATGGACAAGAAAAAAGGAAAAACACAAACAGGATCAACAGACAATGGTATGTTTTCAGCTTTACAAGGTCAAGATTTGGAATTAAGTGTGCGTAGGTTTTTATTATTATGAACAGTACTTAAACTGCAAAATTTTGCACGGGGGACACTTTTGCAGGCTTGATCAAACGCATTTGGAATGCGAATAAACTCAAGTTGTACTTCTTTCCCCTAAATCGAGTGAAAACAAAAAAAGGTCTTCACTGAGAATGGAAGGATATTTATCCCCTAAATCGGGTGAAGACCAAAAACAAAAAAACAGGTCTTTACCGCAATTTGGCTGGAACCGGTGGGATTTATTTGTGCTAACAGGCACTTTTTCATCTGATCATCCAGCACTGAAATCTCAATGGTGGGACGCTAAATCTCGATGGGGGACGCCTCCCCCCTACAATTTAAGTACTGAGTATGTGGTTGTAAATTAAGATTTATGGGACGTTTTTATCAGTTATTACATCATATTTAAATTAATTTTCAAATAGAAACATTTTTCGTTAAGGTATTTTAAAAATTGTTCGCTTAGCGGCAGCAATTTGGTACTGCTATATGTTTAAGCCTTCACCTTTGTGGGATATATTCTTTCAGCACATGGGTGAAGACTTTTCTTGTTATTGACTTTCAAATATTCTTCAATTCTTTCTAAAGTCTCAGTCATTAAAGTAATTAACCAGGTCCAAAACTTTTGTAAAGAAAAACTATAAACAGTGATTTTGTAATGGTAAGATATAATTTTGCTGTTTGGAAATAGAGAACATCATATTATTATTGCTTAGGCATTCCTGAAGCAAAATATACTCTATTTGGAGAGCGAATCCGCCAGGCTATACCTGGTCCAATGCAATGCTCTGTAGGATGTGGAGGCAAAAACTGCAAGTGGGAGAACCCTGCCCGATGGAGTGATGCTGACCAAGCTATCAAAGGGGTGTTTTCATCTTGGTAATATTTTGGTACTTTATAAATTGGCCAAATTTTGATGTTTGCTTGTTACTAACTGATGTAGACCATGCTTTGTAACACATGCTTGTAAATTCTTTGAAATTGTAAAGTAGACCATGCTTTGTAATTCTTTGAAAGTTTAAGCCATTTTGAAATGAAATGTGCAATGAAGACGTAATTTGTACGAAGTATATAAAATTTATGGACTAAATGGAACTGGCATTCTTTTAACTAAAGCAGTATGTGGTTTTACACATATTGCCGTATCTTTTGGCCTAAGTAATTTGGTAAATTATACTGTATAATTATTACGATTACTGCATGTTGGCAAGTTTTGGTTCATTAGTAATTTGTAAGTGGTGCAAAAAATTGTGGTACAGTGTATATTTGTTTGTAGGTTATTATGTATTTTATGATCAGAAATGGAATAGTGGAGCAAATAGTTGACCCTGTATTAAAATTATCAATTTCTGGTTTAAAGTATCCGTTTTAATTGTTTACTTTTTGTAGGGTACTGGATAATGTTGTGGCAATGTCGCGACCTTCAACAGAAATAATCAAAAAATATAAAATGATAGATCAATTCAAAAAGTAAGTTTGAAAAAAAAATCAAGAACCTGTTTTTTTTTGTACACTATATATACAAACTTTGTTTGATATCTGAATTTTTTCGTTAGGTACTGGTATTTGATAATTGAACTAGGCACACGTGTCTGTCTAACTATGCCACCACACTAAAACACACTGTTGCAAGTTTTACGCCAGGCCGGGCCACGGCAATTTGTTGACTGCTTGGCCCCGAAGGAAAATGAACATAAAATGTCTCTTTCGAGGACACAACGACACACTGCCAGCTTCGGAATCAAGCCGGTAGTCAGCAACCTTTTGATCAGTAGCGCAGTGTTTCCTTTAACTTTTTAGATAATCAGTGAGTGCCCAAGTTTTATTGAATTGATTTTGCCAAAGCTGTAAAAATTCAGTATTAAAGTATTCTAAATTCCATGTTTCCACAAATTTGTTGATTTTTCTAAAGCTATGTTTATCATATTACCAAAAATTGTTGTTGTTGTTGTGGCGCATATTTATCCTCCTGTCACCGGACAGCGTCAGACGCTAACTTGTTGGACGATCCGCACACTTTTCATTACCAGGACTACTTCGTGATTGGAGGAATCCGCACCTGCTTAGGAGTTTCCGATGATCCAATGTTCCTGTGGATTTCTTCGAATTCTTGTCCACTGAATTTGCTGCTTGTTCGAAGCCACCAAGCAGAGATAATCCTTGTAAAGCGTCTTATCCAAGGACGCAACAGCGTGACTAGGGTGCGGGTTGAACCCAGATCATTCGATCAGGGTCGTCATAAAAACGACGCCTTTACCTATTCGGCCACACTGCCAACAATTAGTTGCCCTTGTTTCAACAAATCGCTGACAATAATCGACTTAATGGGAACACCTAGCCTGATGTTAGTTGTGAGCTAGTGGTTAATGAATCAATGATAAAATCTTCTCTCGATTATTACTATATGTGCCCAAAAGAACTATCGACTTATCAACTTGCAATATTGCCTTCTCGAGAAACAAAACTTAATGGTCTGTGCATAACGTTACTTGTACTTAAAAAAGTCCTTAATATATATGATGTGAAAGATTTTACAGGAGTTTTTTGCTTCTAATAGGCACAATATTCGTTCAATCATCAACCTTCAGCGCCCAGGTGAACATGCCAGTTGTGGGCCTCCGTTAGAAAAGGATAGCTTGTTCACTTACCTACCTCAGGATTTCATGGATAATGACAGTAAGATAATTCATGGAATTTTTTGTTAGACAATCAATGGTTGTTCATCTGATGTTTTGCATTTGACTTTTGACCTAAATCTATAAGGAAAAAAGCAAAACAATAACTGAAAACATATCTTGACGTTTCGTGAAACTACTTCTCACATTGTCAAAAGTAATGAATGGCGAAAAACACAAAGCACAAGCATATAAAGCATCAAAAAAAAGAGCAGCAGGGGAGAGAATTATTCATATTACTCATGTGTTAAACAAATACAGCGGTATAGAGGTCCTGTCAACATTTATGTTGGGATTGTGTTTTTGAATTAGTAATGTTTCGGTGATCAATAATTTTCGCCAGTGATTGGTTTGGGTGATTATTTCTGTTTTGTCAAAATCAATTTTATGATCGGGGTTATCTGTCAAATGTTTGGATTTATGGAAGTTTGTGTTTTTGCCATTCATTACTTTTGACAATGTGAGAAGTAGTTTCACGAAACGTCAAGATATGTTTCCAGTTATTTTGGTTTTGTGTTTTGTATTAAAAATATTTCGATGTTCCGAACATTATGCTCCAACACAATAACCATCGTGTGTTTGGAAAAGGAAAATTACAGTTAGTGTTAGTGATGTTGTGCAATTCTTTCCAAGAAATTAGGCCTTGAAGAAACTCCTGTTTCCATGTTTGGAAACAGGCGATCAAGCCACACTTGGGCCGGAATCACACGATCAAGATTTTTTTTTAAATTTTCTTGCATCAATCGTGTGAAAGGTCGCGCAAGTTTATGTTTCACTATTGCGCGCACCTCTCGGCGATTTTATTGCACAGTCGTGTGAGAATGAAATCAGTGTCTAGAAAGTCTTGCTGAGTTCCTGCGGAGAAATAGAACCGAGCTCTATTTTGCCAGCAAGTTTTCTAAAAGCCGACGTCTTCAACGAAGAAAACCAAGCTTTAAGCCTCGACTTTGAAAATATTGAGCCGTAGAATACCAAAAACTACCGCCGAAGTCAACGGAAAAAACAAATGCGTCACAATTATCAAGCAAAAATGTTGTAAGAAATTTTACCACTTTTGATTTAATTGACAATGGCGTATTATAACTAGGACCCGCAAAAGTAAGTAGAGCCAAAATTTTTTCAAGGCTTTGTTATATTATCAAACGTATCCCTACATTGGTTTCGGGTGCTTTGGAACCAGTTTAGGTAGATTTTATAGGTCAAAATGAAGTCAAAATTTTGAGTTAGATCAAAATTTGCCGAAATTGTATGTGATCAAAAATTCTTTTTCAAAAGCAAACACAAGGTTTTTTCCTTCATTTTTCTGGTATCTTTGCGAACCAATGAAACGTTATGAGCAATTTGATACATGTTTGAATGAAGTTTTGCTGCTCAAACTTCTGCAAATAGTTGCAATAAGTATTTAATGTGTGATCTGGTTTTAAGTAAGACGTTGAAAATTTCCTTCTAATCGGAAAAAAGTTTGCGGTCCAGCTTTCGCTCGTGCCAAATTTGTGATGATTTTAATATTTTTTTGGTTAAAATTTGATATGTCCACTGGCAAAAGAGCCTGTAGCATTTTTAAGCAGTTAAGATAAATTTCGGTAGATAATTTTCAGCTATTTCTAATTTTGAAGAAACCAAACAAAAACGCTCTTATTTTTATTTGAAAATAATAAAGTTACAAGTTACCCTGACGTCCAACTATTGAGTCTCTGAAACTGCAAGTACCGGAAAGAACATGTCTTGTTTAATATTACTTGATCAATCATGCAGTGTTATGCAAATTTATTGGTGGTGGATAACGTAGCATAAAAAAAGCTACGCTATACGCTATAGAGTTCCACACAGGCAAAGGTATATTGACATTTTCATTTATCTGTTTCATTTCATTCCAGGTCGAAAAAAAATTTACACAATTTGCAGCAGAACTCAAATGGCTATTTATTACTATAGCTGCAGGTTTTCACTTTCGTGAATGTGCTTGTATCATTTTGGCAAACGAAAAATAACTGTAAATCGGCAAAGCACGTAATGTTACTATTGCTGCGGCAAATTTCGAAGAAATGCTGTGTAAATGCTTTTACAGCAAAAAAAAAACAAAAACTAGACGCTTCTGTCTGGCAAGAAGCTGAGCAAGAAAATCGCGTCTAGTCGTGATAGCCCAAAAAACATTGATGCGAGAAAATTGTGCAAAAAACTTGATCATGTGATTCCGGCCTTGGGCTACTTCCCAAGATCTACACTAATGTTTCGTCACCCCATCGTGGTTCGTCTTTCCAAATGCGAGATGAATTGAAATGGCCAGAATAGCTATTTCAAGGGTCTTAACAAAACAGCCGCCTCCAAGCCTTTTTGGACCATTTTATCACAGTGAGTAGCTAGTAGACATCACTAACTACTGATATAGCTTGACATTGATGTTTATTTATTGTTTTTAGTATTCTTTTATAATTTTGGATGGAAAGACTATGGCGTAGCATCAATGGACACTATATTGGACATGGTTAAAGTAATGAGCTTTGCTCTGGAAGAGGGAAAAGTAGCCGTTCATTGCCATGCAGGACTTGGAAGAACAGGTAAACGTGTGTTTTTTGGGAATAATTATTTAGACCACCAGTCTTTTTTTCAAACGAAAAATCTGCAAAAGTGGCCGAATTGAAAATTGTTTTTCTGGATTACAAACTTTGTGCTTTATTGGTTCTGTTTCTGCGTTGTGTGAAAACAACTCAGAATAAACACTATTTTTTACTCTCACGGGATTCCCCATGGATTGTAGCAATCTTCCTCTGGAAATGCTGCAGATCCTTGGCGTCAGTGCAATAATATTGATGTTTCAACTGCATGGTTTGCGAAGTAGATGGTGTGTTGTATATACTTCAAATTGGGAACCGTATATTAGCATCCGAGTGATATTCAATTAGTAGGCGATTCTTGCTTTTGCTTTGGTTGATCTTCATTCTCCAGTAGTTTTCAAACAGGCGAGTAACTGCTGAAGTTGTCATCAACGTCGAGTGCAATTTGCGTTTTTTCGCAGGAGTTTTAATTGCCTGCTATTTGGTATACGCTGAACGTATGGATCCAGCTGCTGCTATTTTGAGAGTCCGAAAGAATCGCAGTAACTCAATCCAAACTAGAGGACAGATGGCCTGCATTAACGAATTCTGGCATTTTCTACGTCCACGTCGCATTGTATTTCCACAGGTGTTTATGTATATACAATTGCTGCTGGTTTGAATGTAGTGGTATTAGCACCTTGTTTTATTTACCAGCAAGTGTTCAGGAGGATCCAGTATCCATGTAACTTGCCTACCACACAGTGTGAAGACTCCACACTGTTTTTTTAGTGTTAAACCTCCATCAAAAAGCTGTAAAGACCGAAATTAAAACATGACTAGAAATTGACCCCTAGTCCGACTTCCCAGCCGGATTCGCTGTTTCCGCTGAGTTCGCTTTTAAAACTCTTCACTAGGTGTCTAGAATTTAAGGTTTTAAAACAACATTGAGACTATGTGCGCAATGTTGCATGCTTTTTCAGCACTGATTAAATAGCTCGTATTTTGCTTGGCATTCGTTGACGTTTTCACGTGTGGATGACTGGCGATTGGGAATCATGACAATGCAATATTTATGTCAGAGCTAATTACGTCAAGTCAAAAATATGCTTTCTGGGGAATATTGATATTCACACAAGGACCTTTTTTGTCTCCCTGCCAAGGCTAATTTTACTGTTTTAACTATCAAAATAGTTTTTTTAGGGATTAAGAAACCAAAGTATATTTGCACGTTGGGATTGCTAGCTAGAAGACTGTCGATTTCTTAGCTACAATCTGGTAGAAATGGGCCCGTCAACTACTCTAGGTACTTGCAGTGGCATATATTACCTTTGCTAAAGCAGAGATGTTATTATTTTTCTTATTAATTTTATTCAAGGTTGTCCCACACGCCAAGCGTTTAACGTTAAAACAATTTTTAACGAGTCAACGATACCTGCTTCATGGATTTGAATCCCGAGATTTAAGACACATTCCGAAGCTATTGCACGAAATATGCAAGCGATTATGTCAAATTGCTCATGCTGACTTGAAATCCGAACCTACCCACGAAGCTCCATCGCATTCGACCCACGAAAGGTAGTTATTTTGTTACTAGCAACAGTGATTGACCTGTCCATTGCCACTCACAAGGATGCGGCTGTGGCGGGTTTAGTCATCTGGAGCTGAAATGGGTCGTCTCTCGGATGGAGCTGCTTGGTTCTTCCCTGTGGATGAGAACTTGGTGCAACGGATGTCCTACACCACAGAATCCTGTTTGGGCTGGAGAACCCTGGAGAGAGAAGTGGCTATTCTCACCACTGGCGGGCATCATTGAGGTGCACCCGTTGATCACCACATCCACCGGTTGGGTGGACACTGAACGGCTTCACTGTTCAGTCCCGAATGAAGCACGTATGACAATCGGTTCTTCACTCGGGACGGAAACAATTGTGCATCCTCCAGTTGATTGAGCAGTAACGCGTTCATCTTTGGAGCGGAAGGTCTGAGGTTCAAATCTTGGACCAGTCAAATCAAATCTGTGTTGTCAACGGCTCGCCGCCGCTACGACATTTCTTCCAAAAAAGCTGTGTTGCGCGGGCGCAATGACGCAGAGATGGGCTCGCCAACTCGTTACACGCTTCGACGTAGTGCAGAGAGTATAATGATTGATTTGATTTGATGTGTATTGTTTCCCTTGTGTTGTCAAGTGATTTCCGTGGCGTTGGCAGTGGCATAAATATTTCTAAGACACACTAATACACTTTCATCGCCTTATGTTAAGTAGGTTGTATATCATGGTTTTGTGATTGCAATGCATTGTAGCGATAAACCTTTATGTTTTGCGTAAAAATGCAATGCATTAACACACTGGAGTGCATATACTGTGATACTAATCGCCTACTGCTGCACGAGCTAAGTGCCTACGCTATAAACATAGATTTTTCGACATCTCCCATCTCTGAGTAGTTGATGTCAAATTAATATCGAAACATGCTGTTCGTTTTTACCCGTAGCTACTCCATTCGTTTCGGTTTAGCGCTTCCATCTAATCAATGATCTGCGAACGTCACTCGTATTCCTTTCATTTGTCACTTTGATTGACTACCCTGAAATTTGAAATATTGCAACTGTGCCCCCAAATTGCACTAAACTGTAAAATCGTGGTTTGTGCAATGCCTCGTTTGACATTTTTTATTTGTTAAGCTACCATGGGCATGTTACTTTGTTGTTTTCATAAAGCTGTATTTTGTGCTGCTTTTTTACTGCATTGAGTTAACTTTTGGCAGCATTTTTTCCTTACTACGTAGCAAATTATTTCTGCCATTGCAAACATGATAATATATGTTATATTGATAAAGACAAAACCCATTTAAATTTTTTAGTCATTTTAACCGAAATCACCATAAGTGTATGTAGTTCAATGACCATCAATTACGCTGGCAAATAAACTATTAGTCAGAATTAACAATTGTCTTCGTACATTACAAGCAATAGCTGCTGGAAATGTTAGCATCTGCAGTACACAAAACTTTTAGTCTGCAGGTTTTTCAATTTCCTTTGTTTGCAGATGCAGTACAGTAGCTGAAATCAGAGAAACGTTGCCGAAAGCTTTTGTCAATGAAATTATTGAAAAACCACTGGATGCAGCTGATCTTGTAAGTGTGTAAATTGATTGTTTGTGCAATTGAAATAAACTAGTAGAATGACGAAAATTCGCTGATATAGTTCCTCGTAAATCAACAAATCAGGAAAAGGAAGCCTTCCAGAACTCTTGTAGAATCAAAACTGTTGTGGTTATACTGCTGCTGATGATCCTACTACAATGCTTTCAACTTCTCACGTAGCAAAACATAGAAAAGTAGACAAACTGGACAAAATTTCACTTCTAGATCCCAGATTTTGTCGGCAATTTTCTGTTGTAACGCACTAACAATTGCTGACAGTCCTTCAGTTATAATGGTAGGTAGCAACGATCAAAGTGTGCATCTCCATCCTCATTACAGCCGAGTTCAAGTTTCCGGTCGACACGGGTTCGATTCCTGGTCAGACGAAACCAAAGTGTATAAAAATTTGTAATCGCAGCTTTCCTACTTGACGTTCAGTTATAAAAGGGACTGTCTGAAGCCTTCATCGAGTCTGGTTGGCAGGTGACAGCTTTACTCGTTGACCGAAAAGTCCCTTCGCTGTCTCCTGGCCTAGGAAACTTGATGAATGAGGAAGTGATTAGAATCACTATTTTAACTCCAAAAATTGCATTTCGCTGATGGTGCAATGGAAAAGCTTTGTTGACAATATTTTTACGATTTAAGAATTGAATTTTCCAATCCAAAGGTTTCTTGGGCCGCCGTTGAGTTTTCTAAATTGTTTACCAAAAAAAAAACAGGTAATATGATAAAGTAATCCAATATTTAGGAACTTCCTCGTCCCAATGTTGAAGCTATTCTTTCTCCTCGAGTAGCAAGGAAAGGCAGCGCTCGTTCCGTGAGTTCGTTGGACCTTCCCGAAAGGCCGCGCTCTGCTGATGACACGAAGAGACCGGATTGTGACGGCGAAGTATTTTCAGCAGACGAGACAACTGACTTGCCCGGCACCTCGGGTAAAACCAAAAATTCCCAAATAATTGCTGCGAAAAAGGACGAAGACATTCCATCTTCGATCGTCGATAGAGCTTTTGCCACCCAGAACACAACAAACGATAATGAAAGAGACAATATAGAAAATCTGAAAAATATCCCAGATGAGCAACTCGAAAGAGAAGTAAACGAAATTTTAGGTTGTAATACTAATAATAACCACACTCAAAACCTGCTGCCGAGTGTCGGAAGTTTGACAAATGCAAACTTGATTAACAGAAAAAGTTCACCTGTTGGATGTGATGCAGAAAGAGACGTCGGTCAAGACGTTACAGCTACGTCATCAACAGAACCAGTACCGTCTCCAGAAAATGACGACCCGAACACAAACCCTCAAGGTTCAGTGCGCAAGAAAAGGCGTTCAGCCGTGCAGTCCGAGACGATTCTTCCCACAGGGTTGCCAAGTAAAAATCCTCGAAGCAGTGCCAAAGAGAAACGGCCTTCTATAATCGGCCGTGACATAATTTTCACTAGCACTGAATCCTCTTCGAAAGAATCGGCAGGTAACTTTTAGTGTTTAATGTGATACGGGTTGAACAATAATTATTCTGCGCTATGCAACCTAATAGGTTCCTAATTTGTTTAATTTAAGTAATAGCTTTTCGCAGTGATTTTTGTACTTGTTTTAATTTTTTTATCTCGAGATTGCTAAGCAATTAGAAAATTTTAAACTTTGCATGTTCTTCGCTGAAAAATGCACTTTAGCTGGCTGTTGTAGGAATTAGAGCATGTTTCTGTTTAATTGACCATTTCTGAGTAACTATTTTGATTCTAAAGCTTTAATTGATTAACGCCTGCATGCTACAGAGCCGTTGCAACCGGCAGAAAAAGCGGAGTTTGGCGAACAGACAACAACACTTCAAGAGCAAGATAAAAGTGGCGTTTCTCAAGGTCAAGCTTCGGGCACTCCACATGTAAGTGCAACTGAAGCACCCGTGAAAGTGTCGGTCGCGAACGAAGATGTTCTTACTTCAAACAAATCGAATGACGCCACCACTTTGCCATCGATCGAAGAGCCTAATTCGATTGAGAAAAAACCGATGCTCAAAATCTGTGATGTAGAAACTGTTGTGCCTACTGTTTCTCTACGTACACGTGACCACGACTCGGACTTTGATGACGAAGAGAAGCTTCCCATTGCGTCCGACAAATCGCCTTGCGACGATTTGCCGTCAGCCAAGATACCGGGCGACGATTTGCCGCCGGTAACATCGTCAAGCGACGTTTTTCCTTCTTCCCAAAGCCCCGATATTGATGAACTTGCTGGTTCTACAATAACTCCAACCCAAACGATGTCTTCCATCGTTGATGGTCAAGATACGGTCACTTCCGATGACGTCACAGAAGCGATGACGTTATTAGGTCGAGGCTCGGACGATGTCGAAACAGCTAGTTTGTTAACTCCACGTGATATCGCTCTAGTAGACGCTGCAAAGAGTTCACAAGGAAGTGATTTGGTGTCGGCCAGGGTTGAGCTACAAGGTTGGTAACAAGCTCTTGATTTTTGCATTTCGTAAGTGGGTCTAACTTTGGAACAATTGTTATTTAAGATTTATAATTACTCTTTCTTTTGGCTTATAAAGAAATATTTTTGTAATTTGATTTTTTTTTGTCGCTCAATGCCAAAGTTTTTCTTGTGATTTTTACTGCAAATTTTATTGTTACTCAAGCAGAAGAAGGAATGTGTTCTTATGAGATACTGATGCAAACCAGCAGATTTGTGCATTCATGCAGTACTTTTTACGCGAAACAAGTTAATTGATGGCGAGCAAACTTAGCCGTCAACATTACGGATTAGGATCAGCTGGCGATCAGTTTGTTCGGAGTCGATTTCCGGCAGTTAATTGTCTTATTTTCAATCGAGTTCTTATTCTACGGCGCAGCCACACATGGCTTTGCTTGTCATTTGGTGCTCGAAGTGAAGATCAATAATAAATAATCAAACTTGATTGCAGCAATTTGGTTATAGTTTCGTAGAACGTTTGATTTATCTGGGTAGCTATCTGTGTTTGTGGTTGCATGTTGAAAGTTGTTGCATGAAGCTGAAAAATCGAAAATATATTGTATAATTGCGATTAGATGAACCTTGAATGTTTTTTGACTTCCAATTATTTAATGCATCACAGTAATCGTAAAACAAAATCTTAAAGGTACGATTTTTGTCAACAAAACCTTTACCAAACTAAGTTCCTCACTTCTAGGTCTGCAAACCTGCAGCTCCAATTAACTTTATTTCTAAAAACAGCTGAAATTATTATTTTGCTGTGGGCTGAATTCGTTGCAAACCTACTCATAATTAACTAACAATTCGCCAATGTTAATTTTGTTACAACTGTGTAGATGTTTCTGATGATGACCTTGATGAAATAATCGATATACCCTTCGATGACGATGATGATCAAAGATCTATGGATGGTGATAACATTACACAGGTGTGCATGCTTTTTTTAACCGGATTTTAGGTGTTTTTTTTTCTGTATGTTACTTGGGGTAGTTATTTAGCTTCCAGTTTGTGGTGTTCTAAAGCAAAATAACGTTTATTGAACCAATATTCTTCCGGCTCATTGTCAGAGATCCTCATGGTTCATGAATACGTAATAAAGTGGAGGATCTCAAAATTTTCGCTAAATTTCTAAATTTTTGAAACATTTATTGTTGCTTTTCAGGTATCAAAATCAGCGTAAATACTAAAATTTTTTCTTGTTTTGATGTAGTGCTAAACAGTTACACACCCACTGAAGTTTTGGATTTTTTAGTATATCAGATTATCAAAGTTCGTCAAAATAAATTAATGCAGTAGATGCCTAAAATAATCATGGAAACCGAGAGGTTCAAAGCGTCGTTTATACGACGACCCTGATCGCATGATCTGGGTTCAAGCCTCTTCCTGGTTACTTTGTTCCTTGGATTAGATGCTTTACGATGATTATCTCTCCTTGGCGGCTTGGAACAAGCAGCAAGAAGAAATATACAGGAACATTGGATTTCTGGAAACGTAAGCTGCTGTGGATTCCTCCAATCACAAAGTAGTTATCGCAGTGAAAAGCCTATAAAGCATTCAATAGTTGGCGGCTGGCCATCGACTCTTAGTACACTGGATGCTGATAGTTTTATCTTTTTTTTCTTCACGGTTTATTTCTAAAATATGCTGATTCGTCCAATGACTGTGACTTTTTTTTCCTCACGGTTCATTCGGTCTATGAATATGTCCAATCAAATTAGTCGAATACGCGTGACCGTAAAAAAACCTTCGCAACAAGAGCAAACTTTTTTTCTGCGCCTCTGTTTTTAGTCCACTAAATAAAGTGTCTATGATCTGACTCCATCCAGTGATAGGAAGAGACAAATGCTTTGTCGAAAAATTTTAAATTAATTTACAATAATCGTTTTAACTTCTGTAGAAATGCGCTTAATTGTACTAAAGTTTTGCGTAAGTAACTTTAAATTTTCAGATCGACGGCGAGGAGGTTGGTGGCAATCTCTCCCAGTCAATTGCTTCCCGAGTCAGTTGGGTGCAGACGCGAAAAAAAGGTATAAGATGATATTTTTTCTTGGTTACAAATCAACTCTGGAGCGAGATGTAGCTGGAACAGGCAAAACTTATTCAGTCCTATGATTAGAGATTTTTTACATACGATGGCACATGCAATGATCACATTTGTGAAGTGTTTTTTAGAATTTTTTTGTTATCAAAAATGCGAATCTCGTGTAGATAGTGAAGCCCTAGCGGAGATGTATATTTGAATACACATATATTGATATATTTACTACACCACAGTTAAAAACCTTCAAAACCATATCTGTTTCATTCACCTTTAGCGGGATCTTCAGGGGTTAATTAATAGAAAAGATTCTATTGGAATAAGTTAACCCCTGAAGAGCTCGCTTAGAGTGAAACAAACGTGGGTTTTGAAGGTTTTTATCTGCGGTGTGTTAAATATATGATATTGATCCTGCTTTAACTAGACTGTTTTTGAACACTTTTCAAGATCACTGAGAGTGCGCAGCAGTTGCATTTGTATTACTTGTGTTCACGTATTTGTAGATGCGCTGAGAAATGACGAGGTTCTTCGTCAAGCTTCTGCCTCCTCTGCGAAGGCCGAGCTTGGTGGCAGGAGGACACCTCTCATGTACAGGTCAGTAATGACGTCATTACTCATTGTTGAACACTGTTATACAGTGGTGTTAGCTGGCAAGGATTCATTTGGATTATGTTTAATTGTTGTAAAATAATTAAAATACATAAGTTTTGTTTTATCCGGTTGGAATTAACAAACTTTGTGAGCCAAATTTTCAACAGAACTTACACTGATGTTTTGACGTTTGCTGGCCAGAGCTTTTATAAATAATGGTTTGCGTGCTATCTGGCCTAAAGGCTACCAGCGCGGAATCACCAGCACTACCGTTCTGGTGACTCTTCCTTAGGCTTTCGCGCTGGTAGCCTTTAGGCCAGATAGCACGCAAACGATTTAGAACTTACACTGTTAGGTCATGTGCAGCCAGAAAGTGAGGTATTAAATGCGCTATTTTAGTCCGGACAACCAAGGATCGCAGTACGGTACGTTCAAAATTTAAACATGGCATATTTCAAAAATTTACCGTACCGTACCAAAACAAAATTTTGCGTGCGTAGCGTACTTACCTACCTTTCATCGGATGGTACGCTCTTAACGTATCGTACTTGATAGGTGTGGTACGTATAAGTAGAAAGATTGGCAACGTTTTTTCGAAGTTCTCGTTTTCCGCGCTTTAAAAATAAAGGTTTAATTGCATATATTTCTAGAATAGAATTCATGAATATTCGTTTTGCCAAGTTTGGAGCTGTTCACTTATATGACGCCTTTTGGCCCAATTCTTGGGAAAGAAAAGGAAACAAATAATGAGAACTCAGAAGTCAGAACACGTGTCATAAGTAATTTACTGACACGTAACAATGCACCGTACTAGCACAAGTACAGGGTTCGAAATTAACGCTTGCCCGAGGTAAGCTGAAATCGCCTCGGGCAAGTTATCTTTCAGATTAACTTGCCCGACGAGCAAGCTAACAAAATATAGCATATTAAACAACATCATTTATAGATGCAATTTAGGTCCACTTTTGTTGCAATAAAATATAATATAAGTAGAGCAAGATGTTGCTTGCTTTATTTTGGCACTTTGCAACCATCACAATGAACACTTTGTATAATCGTACGCACATAATTCATCGCAATTACCACTTCTTAATCGCAGGCAAATTTTTCGATACTCAGACGCACTTTGCATCTTTTTGGCACTAAGTGCTACCTTTTTTTTTTCTTGAAAAATTTTCCCACGCTTGCCGCGTTAACCGCTATTTCAAATATCACACGTACAACTATACCCTGCGGTGCACGAAGACAACGTCTAGAACTTTGCAATTTTTTGTTATGATGAAAATCTTTTAGTTCCTATAACTTTTGTAAAGAAATTCGGCTTTCTAGCCGATGTAGCTTCCAAAATATTCGCGATTTAAAATGCATTATTATTAAAAAATCAATTTTTGCGTAATGCATTTGGAAAAAGTTCTTTATTACGTCACGTTACCATAACAATCGCGCACAAAAACTTGATTCTCGAAACAGGATACGCGTACGTTTCAGTGTTTTTGCCAAGAAGTACATTTTACAATTTTTTCCAAAGGTAAACAGCCTCAAAACTTATTGCGCCTATTTTTTTCGGGCAAGTTGAAACTTCCTCGGGCAAGTAGACATTTGATATTACTTGCCCGACGGGCAAGTTGTTAAAAAAGTTAATTTCCATCCCTGCACAAGTACGGCACGTAGCGTCGTCAGCGAGTTGCAACCGTCGTTACGTAACGTACGGTACGGTACGTTAGTACGTTTGTACGCACATTCAAACAGCGTACCAACGTACCGTACCCGTACCTTCGCTAAAAGCACTTACCATACTTTTTAGCAAAAATTGAGGCGTACCTTAGCATACTTACGTACCGTAGTGCTATGCTTGCAGACAACTTCAGGTTATTGGGACTTCGCTTGAGCGCGAAAAATCTTTGTTTTTGTTCGCGAATTTTGGCGTAAGAATTACTGAAAGCGTCATGTGTGCTAATTTTGGGGATCCTCGGTCACGTGATCGTGAATGGAGAGACACGACACAAAAAAAACGGCAATTTTAGGCTTGAAAATTTATTAATTCGCTTATAATTCCAAAACCACTTGGCGTGCACAATTGAAATTTGGGCATAATGTGATGCTTGTGAATACTTTATGCAAACTGAGTGTTGGGGCTGCCGGTCACGTGACCAAAATTTTGCTGGCCGAAAATGGGCAAAAAGTGGACGAGTTTGAACTGATATATCTCGGTAATTACCGATATTGATGAAAAATGGTTTGTGGTTTTTAAGCACACTATCAACCACCTTTCCTTTGGTTACGTTCGTTTGCCTTTGAAAACTATTTTTCTTGCATCTTTTTTTCCTTTTTTTTTTCTGCCGCTATCTACTTTTAAACCGCTAAACGCACTGTATTCAAAGTTTAAGCGATTGAACATACTAGAGAGGACTAGAGTGCGACTGAAATCGGGGGTGCCAGGTTTGGGGGATCCCCCTCAATTGGATCCCCCAAATTTTTGGTCTTTTAAGCCGTTAGAGGTTGATGGATCAAATTTTCGGAATGGGTAGATATTAAAAATAAACTTAACATAGCAAAAATTGGGGGTTGCGAACGGGCCCTCCAAAATTCAAAAACTTTATTCTTTTAAGCTAGACACATAAAATTTTTAGGTAAGTAAAGATACAAGATAAAAATTGAAACATTTTAGGGCCTTAAAAAGGGCGCCTAGATTCAAACTTTTTAACCACGCATGCTTTACACATGAAATTTTCAGGGTTGGCAAATATGAAAAAAAGATAAAATTTGACAAAATTTGGGGGTACCATAATAGAGGGGTCCCCCTCAAACGGGGCTACCAGGCTTTAAACTGTTTAGCCACTGACGGTAGGCCCATGAAGTTTTCAGGATAGGAAAATATGATGAAAAGATAAAATTTGACAAAGTTTAGGGCACCAAAATGGGGTCCTTCAGCAATCAAACTTTTTAACCATTCAAGCTGGTCACATGAAATTTTCAGAATAGGTAAATAAAATATGACGAATTTCAGGTGCCTCAATTGGGGAGTCTTCCTCCAACGGGTTCTTCAAAATTTTTAACAACTCAAGCTAGACAAATAAAATTTTTAAGATAGGTTAAAATACCATCTAAAAAAATTTGAGGATCTCATACGATAGGGGTCCTATAATTATGTAGACTCCTCCCCCGATTAGCTGCAAGAGCTAAACAAATTAAATCTTTTGGACAGGCTAATATGAATCAAAGATTAAACATAACAAAGTTTGGTAGGCTACATTGAGGAGACCATGTCAAATGGACCCATTAAAATTTCAAAAATTTTATTACGAAGTACTCCAGCTAGACATATCAAATTTTAAGAGTACCGGTGGCAGTAGGCTAATATAAGAAAAAGCTAAAACATGCCAAACTTGGCAATGCCATGTTGGACAATTAGCCCTTGAATGGGCTTTCAAAGTACACGATGAAATTGGTGTCACAAAAAACTAGAAGAGTCAAACTTATGGAATTACTCAAACATTTAAGACGTTCAAGTACTTGAGGTTAATGGCTTTGTTAGATTAAAGCTGGATGGACGAGTTTTTTACTAAACTGTCTCTTGTGACGTTGAAAAAATCTTCTACTTGCTCCTCAAAGTTTTTGATAATGTTTTTTTAAAGCTTTCGTGCGTGTAGTGCAATATAGTAGGGTACAATATCCAATGTGTTGGCCGTCGGGTCTCAGTGCTAAGCAGTATTTTCAGAATAGGAATGGTTGTAAAATGCGAGCATATTTCTGGCCGTGATTAGCGTTATGTTAAGTTTAGCTGATGTAATAAAGTCGCTGGAATTTTAAAGATCGCTCTATGTTATTTCAGAGTAAAGTGAAAAACTTATAGGAACTTCTAAGAGCTTTTTGATTGACGATACTTTATTATTTTGATAACTTTTTGAGACCTTTAAACTTCGAAAGCGAATAACCTCTAAGCTGTAAAAATGAAATAAAAAGATCGTAATCTGCAAAAGCAAAATAATTTTTGGTAAATAGTTGTTTGACTTTAAACATAACACTAAGAGTTCTGGAAAGCATAAAGTTGAGTAAATTAATATAGGTTTTCAATGTGAAGTCATCGTAAAGTTAGACTCTGCAACGTCACTTACAAATTTATAAGATTTTGATTTTTTGTTTCTAAATTTTGTTTGTGTGCGTATTTTTTTCTTTGCTGATTGCCAAGGCAGGCAGTGTTTTGATTTAGTTCTCAAACTTTGAGAAAAGCCAATACAACTGTTCATACATGTGCGTATATATAAAATTGTTTTTAAAAAATATTGCTGTGGGCTGGTTGAGGGTGTAGATTTGATATTTAGGATAGTGTGTCAAATTTCTGGTCAAGATAATGTAAATTACAAATCCGAAAATCATATCGGCAAAAGGTTACTGTCGAAATGTTCGTTTTAACGAGGGTTTTGTTTGTTACCGCAATTTTAACAATTACGCTGCTAAGTGAAAATTCAACAAACTCCTTAAAAGTTGAACCGAGAACCAAACAGAGTTGCAAAATTTTGATTGTCATTTTGTAGACATTAAAATTTTGAAAGCCGTTAACCACAAACCTGATCAAGTTAATGGAACATCATAAAATTCGAAAGCGATGTATTTCAGGTCTGACTATCAGCAACCATAAACACGCTCAATGCAATTGTGAAGTTCTTTAGTTCAGTAAAGTCAGATACTGCGATGTCATTTTCTAGTTTAAGGTTATATATATTTATACTCCTTAGGACAGAGATATTGCTAACATGTATTGTTGTGTAGTTTATTGGAAAATTTAGCCTGGATTCTTTCAGGGTAACTTCTTACTGAAAGAAACCTTTACCTTACCCCTAAGAAGCCTAAAAGAAAGGACACTTTCAAGACTAATTAAAGTTGTTAAAATTTTGTAGGCTTCTAAACGCTCTTGAAATTTGAGTGCTTCTAAATCGCATGAAAATTGTATTTTGCTCTGACAGAGGGGAGAAAAATCAGACTTTGCTCTCTGCCGACAAACATTCTGGGGATGACGTCACCAAGTCATCGTCGAGCGGGGAAAATATAAGAGGGAGCGACTTTTCGGAGGAGGATTTGGTTGAAAGGGCCACCTTGGAACTAGAAGATACCGTTGATGTGTTCTCGCAAGTGACTGAAGCTGAGGTCTTGCGCCTCGAAAAAGATTTAAAGCTCCCCGTTATGCCCCGCATAAGCGCTGCCCGAAGTATGAACGATTTGTCTTCTCCTACAGTCGCTGATTCTTCTGCTGCGTTTAGTCGCTGTAGCAGCTCAGGGGACATGCGCCATCCCAGTCCACACGGGCATCAAAGCTCGTCGGAAAGAATCAACCCGACAAACGTGGCCCTTGCCATGGCGTACAAACTAATTGATGACGAATGGTTGTGGGAAAAGGTAAGTGGGTCCCATTATGTCAACCCTGAGGTATTGTAAGGATATTGTTTGGTTAACCAAAGTTTAACCTCTTGTCTACCAAAATCAGTTGCTCTAAGATATATTTTTTCCGGCTTTGAAAAACGATTAATTAGTTTTGTCCCACTGTGGCTCTGGCAGTTTGCATTATACAGTGGTTTCATTGGCCAAAACTTGCTTCTGAATGGCTTCTCTGTTAGTCTCGACAGTTAATGCAATAAGTAGATGCGTGGATACGGATCCTTGCTCAAGAAAGTGCACGAATAAGCGCTAAAAGTTTTTCTTCTGACTCCGCTTGGTTTTGTTTGCATTTTATTGGCTTTGTTTGTTTTTTTGTTTTTTTGTATCATGAGTGAAATCTGTAAAGCACGAAATTGAACGGGTTGGCAAACCTGCCGGGCCATAAATTATGTCTTTGAATTGATTTTACTTTGTTGCGTTTTATTGAATATTTTTGTTCTGACGCATCACCCTTCTGTTTTTATTCCTGGTATTTTATTTACGGTGATTGCTAAATTTGGACTTGTAATTGGCTTCAAAAGTAGATGTGGGCTATTTATTAAAAATCCCTGGCCACAAAATCGTTTGGCAGATGTTTATTGTTCATTTATCAAGAACAGTTTCGAATTACCTCAATGTTAGTCGCAGGCTGGGTTAATCCATAACATCTTGTGGCCCTGCCTTGCGCAATTTTATAGTGTCAGTTATTCAAAAACCATTAATTATTAACAAGTACCATGCTGGTTTTCACTAATATACCCGAAAGTCATTCATGAAATTTCACAGTTTTTGTATGTTGTTAGTGCTAAATTAAGTATCTTGTGAAAAATCGTCTAACATCTTATTGTTTAAGTTACTATGCCTTTTCTTGTTTGAAGTTGGTTTTAGATCTATCTTACTTTGTTGGTATTACATTCAAATAGTTTTGCTCAGTTCGTGTGTTTTAGGCTAATGCCAACGTTTCGCCAGCTCATTCTAGCTGGCTTCGTCAGGACATTCCACAAAGCTACGAACAAAATAAAGAAATCACAAAATGACGTAGATTTTACTTGATTTTGTTTGTAGTTTTGTGTTTGTAGCTTTGTGAAATGCCCTACGAAGCCAGCTGGTATGAACTGGCGAAACGTTGGCATTAGCCAAAAAAAACATCAATTGAGCAAAACCATTTGAATTTGAAAAATGCCTCGTGGCATTAATTTATTTACAGGTGTATTCTTTGCAAATTGAGATTAACAATCACAAAGATGCTTGGAAAAGTTTGGAAGAAGTTACAGACGCCTACCTACTAGCATCTTTAATGTGGTCGTGGGTCGAGCACTTGGCTGAGCCGATTTTGGGCGAAAAAGACGCTGTCCAGTTATTGTCCATTATCGAAAAATCGTCCCCGCGTCTGAAACCTTCTCAAATAACAGAAACATTCGAAAAAGCACTTGGTAGTTTAGACCTGGTGGGTTGCTTACTAAATGTGTCACCGCATAGACTAATGTATTCCGGTGAATCAAATGTGATATTTTAAGAACTACATAACCTAAAATGTACTACAGCTGTAGTGGTATTTGTCTTTCAAAATCCTTGGGCCAGACTTTTTGATGCGACTAGTTTTACGGCACCGGAATAGGGTTAAGGGAAGGGTTTCGTATCAAGACGTCTTATAAGTAAAGCTTTCTGCCTCAAAAAGTCGCGGACCCTAAAATTTTGCGTGATATACTGAATACTAAACCTGCATCATCTTCATCTATCACTTTTGTCAAAGCCAAATACCACGTAAAGTGTATTGCAGCTAAATTAGCTAAAAGTGTAACGAATCTGCAACTCATGCAATGCAGCCAATAGGTCATGTGTTTGTGTTTTCCCTGTTTTGTAACACACTAGAAACTAGTGTATTACCCACACTGGTTAGACGCTCTTACGTTTTGCTGAACTCAAATATTGGGCGTAGAGTCTAGCTCAGGTGTGTGCATGACTTGGCAAACATCGTAATGCGTATTTCTGAGTCCTACAACAATTTTACACTGAACGTAGCAAAAAACATTATGACGTCATTATTGGATGACTCTAAACACCGCACACTATTTTTCAGAGCGTGTCTACAACTATCAAATGTCTCCTCAATACTGTGACGTCATTTCCCGCCCTTGCACGAAGGATATCGGAATCAATGGTCGAAAGAATCCTGGCCGCTCTCACACAGTCTCCAATGCCGCCTGCCGAAAAAAGCAAAATTAATGCGGATTTAGTAAGTTTCTGAGAGAAATTTAGGGATATTGTATCGTACATTGTAAGTCATTATGTACGTATATCAGTGGTTCTCAACCTGGTGTACGCGTACCGCTAATAATATGCGAAGTTTTTCTGTGGTAGGCAAGTAACTTTTTACAAAAATCCCGGATTTGGAGCTTTTTAATAGGCTTACTGGCTGAAAACATGCAAGTCCATGCTATAGCAAGATTCAAGAGTGTCTCCCCCACCCTTATTTCTGCGATACTGCGACGCCCAGCAATCACTTAGCTATGTTCTGCAAGAAGTGTTACACGGTACAATACAGGGTGCCTATGTGGTACGAGATTGAGGAACCAATAATGCAGAGGAAGCAGGCACTTCGCGTCAGTGTAACTACGATTACACAGAGCACCCTTTTATGGGTCCTTATTTGCTAGTCTTTCGTCGGGCTTGGCCTCCACAACAAGTTGAGTGATTGGCCTCTACGCAAAACTTAAATTAAATGTTGTTCCCATCGACAATATGGCGCATTGTTACGTCTGGAATCGGCCGATAGCCAACAACTTTTTAATCACTTATCCTGACTGGTTTTGTTGGTTGCGGGTATGTGACTAGCTTTAGCATTTTAAAACTAGTCCATAAAGGGAAAATATTGATCGACCTAAGCAATAAATAACGTGTGACTAATTCTGTTCAGCCTTTAAAATCAGTTGGCGAATGGAAATTATCGATTGAACAGGTGACATTTTTTTGAAAGAGCAGTTATCGTTTTTGATGGTGTCGCAAATTATTAGCTAAATGGGTTTCATTTTTCTTGACTTTAGAGTCATGTTTAAGTTTTGTTTTTTTTTTACTGAAAATCCGTTTTCACCGAGTGCCTATTCCATCAGGGAAGTTTAAAGTGGCAAAAATAGAAGTAATTCAATTTGGCCATTGTTGATTTTGTCTTTCTGATTGGTAAATTTACGTTAGAAAATTGGCCTGTGAATTAAACTCGGCATTCATTATTCATAAGCAGCGTCACACCTCCATGTATTTTAGAAGCATAAGTCATAAGATCGATAGTCAATTTGCAACATGTGCAGAATTTTAAACGTATTTTCGACATATAAATAGATTAAAAAGTTTCAAGCACACTAACTCCTTGAATCGAAATATTTCCTTCAACTATCTTTTTCATATACTGATGGAAAGTCCCGCAAGCAGCTGCAAAAGCCATGTTTTAGTGAAGCATCGCTGATAGAGACAGCACTCGCTACACTCAAATAATAAACTTGCAAAAAATGCAAGAAAATAGTCTTAAACACGAAGCTAAAAACTAATCATACTATTGTATTTTATGTTGCAAGAAAATGGTTATTCGAAAAGTTTCGGCGTAGAGTCTAACTTAGGTGTGTGCATGACTTGGCAAACATCGTAATGCGTATTTCTGAGTATTAAAATATGACGTCATCGAGTTTGCATAGTTAAATCGGTTATCTGTTTATTGTCAAAGCTTGGCCCACCTATATGATTCATAAAAATTTTTTAGGTTAATATTTTAGGTAATATTGCGATTTTATGTTTGTTCGCGAAGTTGTCTCGACCAGGAGAAACCGAAGGGACCTTTCGGTCTTCGAGTCAAGCTGCCACCTGTCTACCACACTCGATGAAGGCTTCACACTGTCCCTTTTTATCGCTATACGTCAAGCACGGGAAGCTGTGAATACCAGTTTTGATGATCGTTGGTTTTACTCGACCGGTAATCGAACCAGGATTTAAACCGTTTCAGTTGCAGCCACTTTATCCACTTGACCAGCTATCGGTTTATTTAACTTCCAGATGAAGTTTATAGACGAGCTTACTTTGAATCCAGTGATGTCATTTTGAGTCTTTGTAGCTTAAGGCAAATTTCAAACTTTTGTTTTAAGCTGTCAGGTGAACTTTATTTTAATTCGTATATTTTCTTGGAAATACGTTTTTTAATGCAGAACTCCTTGAATTTCGTACAAAAATAAAAATACCCATACTTGGTGCGATATATAATTTCAGGTGCGAGTTTTTCAACAGTATGTCAGTGCGAAGTATGAGGCCAGCAATCGCAAACGTTTTCTCGACGATTTTAAACAGACTGTTGTGTCGCTTCCTCCGAAAAACGTTGCCCGAATTTGTTCAACCGAATCGGATTATAGTGACTGTGAGTACAATTTGAATGCAATGTTGCGTCCGCACTTCGCCTAACGCATTTGTGGGATCGGAATGCCACGTTAGATTTTTGTCTGAAATGAGTTTAACTGCAGTATTAGTTTGAAAAGGTTTGGTATTGCTACGAACCACGTTTGTGATGCTATTTCTGCTAAAAATGCAAATCGTCCTGTAAATGGTTCTTTTTTAATAGCTATTTCGTTTTGCCCCTTCAGTCAGTTATGAAATGCAGCCTTGAATTGCAAATTAGTTAGAAGGGGTCTGGTTAAAAAAAGGTATTTCTGGTTCGAAAAAGAGGTTCGGGTTCAAAAGATGGATCCTGAGTCAAAAAATAAGTCTTTCTTCAAAAAAGTGTGCTGTGGTCCAAAAAAGCTTGAAACCACTGCCATGATACGTCTTTAATCTGCTTGTTTTGCTTCGACGATGGGGAATCAAGACCTTTGCAATTTTTGCCAAGAATGAACTTCATTTGCCAACGTTAACACTGATTCGTTTTTGGTTGAATAAAGCACATCGTAATTAAAGCTGTAGAATAATAAACGTGTCGGACTTGATTACGTTTTGTGAAAAAAGTTTAGGATTATTGGGTATATAGACAGCAACCACGTAACTCGCAAGCCGCATAGCTGTGCAAGGATACTTACTCGAAGATCGAGTTAGATTAGGCCTTTTCAACTTTCCGTTGATCCCCAACTCATTCTGCTTTGTACCTCCGTTTGCTTTCCAATTTCAATGTTTTAGTTTTATTCTTTTTGTTGATTGTTTGTATGTTATCAACTTTTTATTCATACGCAGACTGCAGTTTAATAGAGTTCATGTTCAATCAGCCGACCCTAGAGATAACAAAACGAAGCAATAAAAAAAGGTTACAAAATATAAATGTTACCAGCCGATTATGTTAGGGCTTCGCGAGAAACGGGATACTGGGATTTGCGAACAACAGCGGTTTTTTATGAAGCGTAGTTCATTTTGCGCGACTCGCAGGTTTAGTTACATAATTTGACTTCTAACTTGCTTTTACAAACAAAGGCGTGTGCCTAATCAAATAATGAAGTAGAAGTAGGACCACCGGTAGGAAAACAAAAACAGGGCAAGGCCAGTTTATTGTCATGAATGTTGTTAACGCGAGTTTGTTACCACAGAAACGATTTAATAGTATGGAATAGACACCTGATATCGATACAAACTTGTTAATAACGCGAACTCTAGTAAATTGAGTGGTATTTCACTAGAAATACTGCTCGAAATCGGCTTCAATGCAGAAATGAGAACTATTTGAGGTAATAAAAGAGGTGCCTGAAACCTTGTTCCATTTTTTCCCTTTTCGCCAAAATAGATTTAATCTGTTTGACTCCGTACCATTGGCAACCCTGCATTTCGCATTTTCGTGATGTCAGAAAAGGATGACTTTGGAAATTTTGCTGAACAAGCAACGCGATATTCGATGATCAAACATCGTGTTGCTTATTCTGCAAGAAATTTTGCAAAGTCGTCCATTTTTGATATCACAAAAGTTTGAAACGCAGGGTTGCCAACGGTACGGAGTCAAACGGATTAAATATATTTTTGCTGATAAAGAGAAAAAAAGAACAAGGTTTGGGGCTCTTCATTATTACCTCAAATAGTTCTCATTTCTTCATTAAACCCGATCTCGAGCAGTATCTCTTTTAGTTGCTTGGCGTTTCCGAATTTTGTTTAATCCCAGATTTTGGTTGCTATTTTTATAACTGTTTTAAAAACGCTTCGTTAAGTTGATGATAGGCCTAACAACGTATTATTATTTGATAGTACAATTAAACTGTATCTTACCTCTAGTATTTGCATTGTTTTATCTTTGCGACATTTGCAGGTGATGACGTCACTAATGATGCATATCCGGTTGCGACGGAAGTTAATAACGTAGTACGAAAGTCGGCCGGAAGCGTCCATTCGTCTGGAAGCAGCAACACTAGCATATCGACTCAACGAATTGTGGTGAACTAAAACTCCATTGCAAAAGCAGTTCAAATATCTCATCTGCTCCCATGCGGAGTGGAGGATGTTTCACGCGCCGTAACTATAAGCCATCGCGTTTTACAGCCGTCAACAGAAAGAAGCATAAATTGTAAGACGATGCTAATGTATCTCGAAATGTAACTGTAGCTTTATTTTTTTATTTTTCTCCTTTGTGAAACCGCACAAACAGGAACGAAGTTCATCCCATGAGTTTTTTTCAAAGCATTGGCTGGTCGTATGTTTTGATCATTGATTGACAATTACAGCAGTAGACTTATTTGAATCCAATGCTTTTTCTATTTTCAAAAACGTTCAAAGCGCAGTTGCTTCACGAAATCGTTTTGAAACGTCTGTTTTACCAGAGGAGATTGTTGTTGATGGGATAAATCGTCTAGAAGTGAATGAGATTTTATCTCGAAGAAGTACGTTATCCAAATTACTTCAGTTTTTAAGCATACTAAGCATTAAGCAAGCGTGAGCTAAACAATTTTTTAAATGATACTATATTTTGGTTTATCCATCGCAAAACTGAAAAACTTTGCTGTGGATTGCGATAGGTTTTTGAACAGCTGTCCACGAGTGTTTCTACTACAAGTGGCTTAATATTTGTTGCTCCTTTAAAAGTATCTTGTAGTTTTCCATTTTTTAGTCAAAGACAGTTGCTTCCAAATTGTCTTCCAGATATTTAAGTGCGTTATTATATGATAAACTTCTTGTAAGGTCATTTTGCATTTTATTGTACGTACTGCGTACCACGTATTTAAAGTCGTCATGCAAAATTTTACGTATTTTTATAAATTTTTAGTTTTCCTGAGTTTTCAAACTAATAAAAACTTTCTGGAAAGCATTTCAAAGATTTGCCCTATGTGGATGGTTGCAGAATATTTCAAAATGTTTACTTCAACAGAAGCTAGTTTTAAAAACATTGAATATCTTAGTTCTGCATCGTAGATTGGGAATCTATTCCATCTAGTTCAAATACTCCAAAGTTTTTGGATTAATTTTAAGCAATATGTGATTGTGGAGTACGCTTTTATTTGTCGCTCGATGTTTGAAGTTTTGATCTATGCAAAATGTTTTATGATAAAACAGAGAGCTGACATCTAATTGTTAGTGCGCAGTGTGCACGAGTAATCTTAGACTGTTGCACGTTGTACTTTTCTGTTCCTGCACAAAGTAGCTGAAAAACAAAAGACTGTCAACATCATTGAAACACCATCTTCAGCTGCTTATGCCATTTTTTTTAAACACGCTTAAGGAATAAAAGGCGGCGTCTCTTCATATTTTACTTGAGCCATTTGTTGGATAATTTTCCCATTTGATAATAAGCTCAAGCGTCGCTGAAAAGTGACAAGTCAAAGGAATTTTCTCCCTCCTGATTATTAAATCGTAGGGTAGTGCTACCGAAATATAAAGACTGCAAGGACCACAACTGACTAATGGTCTTTGCATTGTTAGTGGTCCTGAATATTTGTAGCACCCTTAAATCAGCCAGATTGAAATAGTCTTTGAATGTGGATTAAGCTTATGTTTAAGCATTTCCTTTGGTTTGACATTTCACTTTGCGATACAAAAGATAGCCTAATAGGTGTTAACTTTAATTAAATCTTTCATTATACTCTGTGTAATACGCCAAAGGGTGTAACGAGTTTGCGGGGCCCATCTCCGCGTCATCGCGCCCGGGCAACACAGCTTCTTTCGAGGAAGTGTTAGAGCGGTGGCGAACCGTTTGCGACACTGTGTTTGATTTGACCGCTCCAGATTTGAACCTCAGACCTCCCGCTCCAGAGGCGAAAACGCGTAACCGCTCGACCAACTAGTTTTTGATAGGTAGTTGAATTTTTACTGATTTCAATTTACTGTGCCATGGAGACTCATTAAACCGGCCAGTTGGTCGAGCGGTAACGCGTTCATCTCTGGAGCGGGAGGTCAGAGGTTCAAATCTCGGGCCGGTCAAATCGGACACAGTGTTACGTATTACAGCGAGTATAATGAAAGATTTAATTTGATGGACACTCATCGACGAACCAACGGTACTTAGCAATTTGAACCCTATTTTTCGCAGGCTATTTGGCCAACGCATTTCACGCGGGGTGGGGGTAAAGATCCTATCTAGCTACTAAACTAAAAGTGATGGGAACACCAAATTTGGCTTGCTGGTTGGTGTTCACCTAAATTTTTTTGAAAATTTGGCTTTATTTGATGACGCCATCATTGTGACGTCATGGCCATATTCTAGAAAACTGACACCATTTAATTCATTGACGTCATAGGCGGCTCAGATCTTGTTTATAGACTTGATTTATGAAACTGAATTATAGAATGCTTTTAAGTCAAGGTGGTTACGTAACAAAAACGTTTTACGTCATTTAAGTTAAATAAGGTCGAAAAATGCTCAGATTTCGGAAAGTGACTTTGGCTAACCTCAAAATTAGGAAACTTCCTTTTACCTTAGCATATTCATAATTTTTGGGTATATTTGTGAATAAATTTTACTCGCAGTCAAATTAATTTGAAGTAAAAAGTTTTTCTGAAGGGATTTACCACGAAAAAAGCGAGAAAGGGAGCATTTTTGCCCTCTTTCCGCGTGTAAAATAGGGTTAAAATTGCCCACGTTCTGTTTTATCGCACATTTTATTTATTGCGCCCTTAAAAATTTTGCTGTATTTTTCTTCCGTCAGCTCAACGATACAGCATTTATTTCTGGCATTTTCATGGTGCAGTTGAGTTGGAACCATTTTTAGTATTTTGTACAAAATATTTTCACTGATATACACGTACTAAGATACCGTAGTTTAGCACTTTTTAATTCTTTTTCGTTGCTGTACATGTCTTGTCTAGTACATTTTTACTGTATTTATTTTTATTGCTGATGTCTGGTACAATTTGCAATTCATGCTGTTTTAATTTTATGCGGATTTTTTTGCAACAAGAAATTTTGTAAGAAAGTATTAAGTGTTCACACTGTTCCTCTAACTCATATAAATGTGTAATGCTTCGTTTCCACGCTTGTACAGTTTTCAAAATCAGAAATCCAGTTACTTCATACTTTATCTTTTGGAGATTTTTGTTTAACTGGTGGAAAATTTTTCCACATTTTAACCAAATTCCGGATGATCAGCACGTAATTCGTTTTTATATTCTGGAAAATGTGTTTTCATTTTTATTTAGACGCAGCTACTTTTTCTGTATATTTTATCGAATTTTCTGTTTATGGTTTGCGTTTTGCGACTTTAGATCTGAATGTAATATTGTTAGAAATCTAGTAAAAAACTAACTTGAATACAATTTCATCAGCGTAACTTCGATTTTTGTATGTTTTGATTTTGTGATTTTATCTTTATCGACTAAATTGCCTTGGCCAGGAGACAGCGAAGAGATCTTTGCGGTCTTCGATTCAACCTGCCCACCACACATGGTGGAGGCTTCACAGTTGGCACTGTCTCTTTTAATACTGAACGTCAAGCAGGGAAGCTGTGAATACCAATTTTTCTGACCTTTGATATGACTCGACCTGGAATCGAACCCGAGTCTGCCGTTTCAATAGCCGACGCTCTATCCTTTTGACCACTTGTCAGATTGGCTGGGAAATTGTTGGTGCGAATCGCCCAAGCACTTCACGTCTCTATTCACACCAACGCAGAGCACCTTTTTGGGTTCTGGCGAGCTTTTCGTCAGGCTGGGCCACCACAACGGGTAGACTGGTTGACCCCAATAGGAATTTAGCGTGAAGTGTCTTTCTCACAACGACGCATTACCAGCTCGGGAATCGAACCGGGAGTCAGCAACCTTTTGGTCACCAACCCCGCGCTCTACCACTGAGCTATCGCCGCCAGTTGCAGCACCACTTCTGTTGCCCACTATAATGCTTGCCAGAAGATTCGCCACCCCATTTGGGCACCCTAACCGTCCATGAACCGGTTTGTGGCGAATCTTCTGGCAACCATTTCTTCCAAGGTTTTGCCACACTTATAATCATTTTGAGTTTTCAAAATGCATCAATTTCAATTTATTGCGGAGCAGTTTAATGCTAATCGTTGCACAACTAAGTGTTAGACTTATTTCAGGACATTAAATGTCAAAACTAAGACTCTTAATGTCTATCCACATTGGCTGAGACACAACTCCTCAGCGAGAGCCTCCGCAAACTGTTCTGCGTCTTCACTCGCGAGCAAGATTCTCTCTCGACTCCCCGTGATCTCAATCAGTTGTTCCAACAACATCTCATCCGCAGTGAAAGGAGAAATGACGGCGTAAATCTACACGAGTTAAAAAATTTTAAAGTCGATTTACAGCAACTACCTTTAAGTTACTGTGCATTGATAAATGAGGAAATTCGTTTTAAATGCATATAGCTCTATATATACAAACATAAAAAGAAATCGCAGAGCTCTAGTTTGTCCCGACTACAACTGAAGAGCAGCGATAGCTTGAGAACGCCAGTTATGTATGATTTGCAGCGTTTTATCGCCGCCACTATTTCGATACAAATGTGCAAGTTGTCTAATAATCAAAATGCTAAGAACAACTTGTCAGAAACTTTTTACGTTGGATAACTGCGGGCATCTGGGGTCGCTCAAAGTTGCTGTCTCGTGTTTAACTGGCTATTAAAATACTTTGAAAAATTTTGCCAGGCTGTGGATTCGTGTCGCTTATAGCTAGGTGACACTTTGAGGATCGAAATAAAGTTCAGAGAGTTAAATCGAACGCAGCGAGATATGAAAAGCAACCACAGCTAAAACGAAACTTAATTCCAGCCATATAGTGGTACAGACTTATGGCAATCAATCTTTAAATTAAAGATTTTATAGCGCCCGGGCAACACAGCTTCTTTCGAATAAATGTTGCAGCGGTAGCGAGCCGTTGTCAATAGGCCTACTGTGTTCGATTTGACCGGCTCCTGGTTTGAACCTTCGACCTCCCGCTCCAGAGATGAACACGCGACCGCTTGACCAACTGGCTGGTGGAAATCAATGGTGAACGCCCGAACCATTAAAGTTAAAATCCTTCTCGGAAATGAAAGATTTCAACTCAGGTAATTTGGCGATGTCAGCAGAATGCTTCAAGAAAAACTTTCCAAACAAACTTTACCTGCCAAAGCTGGGAAAAGATCACTCGGACAACCCTGAACTACTGTAGAAGAGCAGATGGATGAGTCAATTACATTGAGGATTTTCGATCGAATAATTTGAGGCTTCACCCAAGCAAAAAGACGGAAGTAACGGAATGAAGAAATAGAAAAAAAATCACTGGCTTTTCACCTTCACTTACCTCCACGCCATTTTCGCGAAGTGCAGCAGTTGCTGCAGATCTTGCCTCTGGATCGGTGGAAGGGCTGTCGACTTGCAGAATAACAGTGTTGGGAACGTTTGGGCGATCTCCTTCTTCAGTCGTGAAATACGTATTAAGGAGAAATTCCAAATCGTCTCCGATGGTTACGTTAAAGGGACCTAGTAAAGTTGCAACAATAGCCTTTTCCGAAACAAGACTCGTCGCAATCGTCAAGAGCAAAACGAAGAATAGACTTCCAATCACAAACCACGTTTTCTCACGCTATTTGCACGCTTCTGCCAGGACTGCTGCACAGATCTTTTCAGGTTTGAATGGAGGAGTAGATAGATTATTCAAACAAACTCTACGAGGTAGCAGAGGTGGAGTCGAGGACATAAGGATCGAGGCCAAAAACACCAAAAAATCCGGGGCCAAGACTAAAAACAGCCCTTCCGAAGACAGACCCTCTCGAGGCCAAGGACAGGAATGCTCAAGGACACAGGCCCAAGTGTTTTCCAAAAAAAAGTCTTCAAAAAATGTTTCGGGCGTTTCAAAAAAAAAGGTCTTCAAAAATTTTTTTCACGCGATCTCCAAAAAAAAGTCTTTAAAACATTTTTTCAGGCGATTTGCAAAACTTTAACTATTCAAACAATACTGGTGTCCTCGAGCTCAGGACTGGGCAATTTTTCAGGACTTGAGGCTTCGAGGCCAAGGACTTGACCTTCGAAGCCAAAGACATCGAAATGCGTCCACGAGGACGTCCTCGAGGACTCCACCTCTGCCAAATGGCTTGGGACGATAAAAAAAATTCATGGACTGGCTTCAATTACGATAGCGTTGGGTTGGTGATCAAAACATGTCCGGCTTTCGCCAGATACATGCGACGTATTCACACTCCTCAACTCCTGTCCCCGGAAAGCGACGGTCCACCTTTTTACATGCGGTTTTGCAATGGTGTTAGTGAAAATTTTCAACACCATTTCGTTGTATATATTTATTATTGCATCATAAAAGCTGGATCAAGAGTATTATTACCTTGCAAAGGTTTTCATAACAACCGTGATATTATACCTTTCAAAAGAATATGGTGTTAATTTTTTTTTTCATGAACACCATTGCGAATAAACTTCCTGTAAAAAGTTGGGAGACGCTATCCTGAGGAGGAATCCGCACCCGCTCAGCAGTTGGCTATTTTCCGGTTGGCGTTTGACTTCTTCCCACGTAAATTTGTTGCTTGTTTGAAGCCACCAAGCAGAGATAATCATCGTAAAGTGGCTTGTCCAAGGACGCAACAACGTGACCAGGGTGCGGGTTGAACAAGCGGGTTATGTCAGAATATCACGCCGTCGTCAAAACGACGTCTCTAACAAGCGTATTCTAAGTCGGTGTTTCTTAAAAGAGTGAATGGTGCGCCCCAGGGTGCATGAAATTTTTGCAAGGGTGAACCAACAAAAAGAGGTGAATGAGGGATGAACCAGCACTGACAGAAAGTGCCTGGAAGCAACAACTAATCATTCAGATTTCACTTTATAGCGACGCAACAACGCAATGCTTGTGTGCTCGTGCAACGTCACAGTTCAGCAGTTACACCTTTCTTTTCGTACTTGCAATAAACGTAGCGATTTCACTGTTGCTTCGTTGTTATATTGTTGCATGTTCAAGGCCAAGATTGTAAGTTGCTCTTTGAAATAAGCCACATGATTGCTGTTTTGTTTTCGAAACGTTAAAAGTTTTTTAAGTTTTAAGCTGTTTGCAATGGTGCCGATCCAGGGGGGACGGGTGAAAGCATCCCTCAAAACTTTCTGCTGCATTATCCCCCAACATTTGGCGTAGCTTTCTTCTGCCGTTTTGCGTGAAATTTTGTGGTGCTTTGAAGCGCGTTTTTTGTTTGTTTCTGTCTTGTTTTTGTTTTTTTTGTGAAGCTCTTTACTGAAGTCTCTAGTGCTGACTTACGTTTTATTACAGCTGTAGTTTAATGCCGTCGAATGCTGGTGAAGATTGGAGTTGGCAAAGGGCAGTCTGATATAATTTCAAAACTCGCTGCTGTACTTCAATTGGCATCCCCCCAATGTTCAAAATTGACAAAAAATAGATGAAATAAGCAAATCACCCCCCCCCCCCAATGCTCAACATGGATTGGCACCACTGGCTGCCAAACCCCAATAGTTTTCATCCATATCTTCCCTATAACTTGAACCCAAAGGTGAAAATTTTAAGTTTGGTTTCAAGTTCTCCTTAGCAAAATCCTGGTAGCGCGCCTGGTTGTATGTACGTTAAATAGTATTTTCATAACGAGGGTGGATGATACTACGGAGAAATCCGTGGTAGGGGTTAACAAAACAAAAAAGTTTAAAAAGCACTGGCCTAAGTTTTTTCAACAAACCCCCCAACGTGCATGATTTTCCGCCCAGCAGTGTAGACCGGGCCTGACACATACGTTTTGTGTCGGTAGTTGTTTGTTGAGCAGAGTTCATACACGGTAAGTGAATGAATATTACGAAAACATATCATGCATCATGTTACAGCTGCTTACTGGCGATGCCTTCGAATTCAAACGTATCAAGTGCATTGAGAAAGAACTCCCGGTCGTTTGAAGAAGACATTGTGTTGATGGAGCGGACGTTATTGAGAGCCAAACCATCGTCATATATAGCTCCAAGCTGAATGTACTCTCCGAATTCGAACAAGCTAAAACGCAAACGATCGGGAGAGTTTTATGAAACACATCGCAAGGGTTACGACGTTGTAAGCTCTTTAAAACAAACAAGACTTACGATGTCGTAACTTCCACAAAACGTTGCATAACACGACCCCTGATTTAATAATGTAGAATCCAACAAGAACGCACGGTACTGGCCGGTTGGTCGAGTGGTAACACATTCTTCTCTAGAGCGGGAGGTCTGAGGTTCAAATCTCGCGGTATAATCGGACACGCAGGGTTTCTAATGACCGCTGCGAGGTATCCAGGAAAGGAGCTGTGGTGCTGCTCAGTCGGTTCGAGGGAACCGGTTTGTAAATGTAAAAATCAGGTTGTCAAAAATTGTGTTAGTACCTTAAATATCCTGCACTTTTGGCTTGAAGGAACCAACTGGTAAATTCAAAGAATCGGTCACCGATCCGATTTCTGCCAAATTCGAATAGCACCGTTGCCTATGTAGTCCTGACGCAATGGTGCGGAGATCGACAGTGTAACCTTTAGTTTGAACCAACTGGGAATCGAACCAGAGTCCACCGTTTCAATAGCAGACTCTCTATTTACTCAAGAGTTGTAAACGGGCCGACTAGTTCAGGCCCGAAGCCAGTCCGAACCCGAAAAGATAAGCCCGAATCCGAAAACTAATTTAAAACCCAAATCATGCCCGAAAAATTAAGCACTGCTGCCAAGTTATTTTGATTATGTTTTTGTCCATTTAAGACAAAAAGCACTTCTCAGGCCCGAATTAAGCCCGAAATTTTGTCAACTTTACGCCCGAAAAGCCCGGCCCGACTTACAACTCTGATCCACTCAGTACTTAAACTGTAAAATTTTTATGGAGGGACGCTTTTGTAGCCTTGACCAAACGCATTCGGAATACGAAAGTACTTTAGTGGGAATTATGTAATTCCGTCCCCGAAATCAAGTGAAGACCAAAAAAAAAAGGTTTTCACCGAAAATTGCTGAAGTTTTGTCCCCGAAAGAAAAAAAAAGGTCTTCATTGCAATTTGGGAAAAGTATTCAGCCGGAATTTGTGGGATTTGTTCATGCTGACGGGCCCTTTTTTGTCTGATTATCCAGCGCTCAAATCTCGATGGGGGAAGCTGAATCTCGATAGGGGGGACGCGCCCCCCCGCATCCCCTTCAATTTAAGTACTGGATCCACTCAACCACTGATCAGTTGCAATTAATATTCGTACCGAATGCACTTAGAATTATGACCTCTGTTTGCAGAAGTTAAATAACTGTATGAGATTGTTTATCGTTTTACAAACTGACGAGAAAGTTGTTTGTTTAGATTCTAACGAAAACAATTACCCAGCAAAGGAGCGAAGACTATCCACGTAAAAATTGAAAGCTTCTTCATCATTTGTCTGCCTCAAAAATACAACATCTCGTCGTAAGAATGGAGGGCAAGCGGACGCTGCGGGAGAAATTACATTGATTATTACATAGCAAATAACTTCTTGCAAATAATGTTGAATTAAAACAATCAACAGTGTGTTTTGTGTTCCGCTCTAGTTCGACCATAAACAATGCTTCGAATCAGTGATGCCGAATAAAATCGGAGTTGTTTTGCCAGATAAAATTATAAAGTCAAACCAGAGCCTTCCCAAAACAAAAAGCAACTGAGTGTTTTTTGTTGCTTTGTTTTTTTTGGTTTAACCAAAAACAAGTAAGTGAGTGTAATAAAAACTTCCAACGATTGTAATGACTAATGAAGACCAAAAAATTATGTCTTAGCTTGGCTTGAGTTTCGCTCAATACCACGTATTTTACTTCAAAAAGCACTTCGGTTTTCGAAAATATCCAACTGAGGTTTTTCTATTAAAAAAAGCAATCAACAAATCGAGTATATATAAAAAAATTTTTGAAATGACAGAAAACCCCGGCAAATGGAAACCATACGTTGAATCTACGTGAATTCTTGTGTTCAAGCTTGGCTGCATACTGCACTTAATTCAGTAACTTTCTCCGCACAAAAATCTGTAGCAGTACTTTTAAACCACAGCACATGCAGTTGCAAATACTAGCAGCAAAAGTTTTCCTTACTCGGGCAACAGGGCAACCGAGAATCCCACTGGCCGTAAGATAAGCATTGTGTTTGGCTGACCGGTATTGGCTCCTGATCTGGATCGTTGCAGGCAAATTCGCAAATCGATCCGGCACGGTTGCCATCAGAGCATGACGTTGTTCCGTTTTCTATTTCGCCCCGGTCTTCGCAATCAACTGAAGCACGAAGAATATATTAAAACCACTTCTGGGCATAATCATGGCCAGTGTTTTATGGGCGTAAAATCATAAGCGTACGAAAGTATCCTTACAGAGCTAGTACGCTGACAAGAAGATACGCCGGAGTACTGAATTTCTGTTTGAACAAATCATATATACTCAGGATTTTACGCAAAATGGAGACCGGGCTCGTACTGTATTATTTAAATTGTAACTATAACATTTCAGAAAGCCTTTTGCTCTGCCGCTATGACATCATCGTATCTTTTCACGCCAATGACTAAGCCACGCCAGGGCTTCCACTGTCGCTTCGCTAAAGCCACAGTCCTTGCAGTGTGGACCAAAAGGGCTTTGGAATAAAATGTGTCCATGGTTTGTTCTTCTTGACCGTAGCCACAAGTTGGATCTTGGATCATTCTGCAACATAATTTTGCTATGCCAACTTTTCATCACTTGTCGGCGTACCATGAAACGGCAGCACAAGCAACTAGCAACGAATATCGTATTGAGCGGAAACTGTTCTCGTATTAAAATGAATAAGAATGAAACTTGAAACAGATGCCGGCATCGTGGCGCAGCTGCAAATCCATTTCTATCTACTTTTAATCAAGCAAGGGTTTTGTGTCAATAAAATTTAAAACAAACCAGGCTAAAAATTCGCGAAAATTTATGAACAGCCAGCTTCAGTCCAAAGTTTTCTGGCATTGATAAACAAAAAAGTGTACTTTTCTTCTGAAAAGCAACTATTACATTACTCACACTGCATTCCGTTGCAAGGACTTGAGTTGAGATTGCATCTCTCCTCCTCGCAGCAGCACGAGCAAACTGAGCTTTCCTGATCGGTGTTGCATTGCACTGCTCCGGAGGCGCTGGGGGTGACCTGAAAAAAGATGGATTTTAAGTCCTAGAATATACAAAAATGGAAAATTAATGCCCAAATAACAACATTAAAGGTCACTCAAACATGACTTCATTTTACTGTACGATAGGCTGTAGCCTATATAGCAATATAGTTTATAGCTCTGAAAATGCATGCTGGGTATTGAGAAACGAAATGGCTTAGAAAGCATTAATTATTAAAAGAGGGCTGCAGGCAAAATCAATGGGCAGAGGTGGAGTCGAGGACACAAGGCTCGAGGCCAAGGACACAAAAAAAATCCGAGGCCAAGGACAGCCCTTCCGAGGACAGATTCTCTCGAAGTCAAGGACTAAGGACACAGGTGGCAAGTATTCTCCTAAAACAACAAAAAATAAAAATAAAAAAGGTCTTAAAATTTTTTTTTTGAATTTTTCAGATTTCCAAAACAAAGGTCTTTAAAAAAATTTTTCAGGCAATCGACGAAATTTTACCAATTCAAAAAATAGTGCTATCTTTGAGCCGAGGACAGTGCAATTTTTTTGAGGACTTGAAGCTTCGAGGCCAAGGGCAAGAACTTGACCTTCTAGGCCAAGGCCAAGGACTTCAAAATGTGTCCTCAAGGACGTCCTCGAGGACTCCAACTCTGTCAATGGCAGGGGCGTATTTAGGGGGCATTGGACCATCAACCCCCTTTGGGTCGCCAGGATAGTATAATTAGCGTAGAAAAGTATGCAAAATTGTGGCATGGCCCCCCTTTGTAACTTGGGCAGAAGGTTTAAGCACAAAACGGTGGGCGAAGACCTTTTTTTGGCCAAAAACCGGACTAAATTGGAGTGAAGACTTTGGTCTTCACATAATTTTGAGCAGGAAAACGGACTTGGTTTTGGGCTGGAAAATTTTCATTCTGGTCTTCATTAACCTCAAATTTTCTGCATTTCCTGGCCCCCCCCCTTTCGAAAATCCTGCGTACGCTACTGGTCAATGGGGTTTTCCTAAAGGTGGGTAATCGCTTTACGTTCATAACGGAAATTCCCCTTTATTCTACCTTCGCGCATTGTCCCAACATGATCTATTACTTTTGGTCACTTTCTTCTTGCATGCGATGTTTTAGATTTTCTAATAAAAAAAAAAGATTGGCGTTGACCGGGGCAGTAGCCGAGACCGACTCGTTCGAGATCAAGACCGAGGCTGTTCCAATTTAGGCTTCGAGACCGAGACCGGAAAAGTTTGAGACGAAGACCAAAACCGGAAAAAAATGACGTCATCATTGGTTTTCTCGATTTTTTGAAAAACATTTTGGGGCTTAAATTTGCTCATAAATTTCTTTTATGATTAAATTGATTCAGATGACAAATTGCTTCAGTCTAAGTGATTACGTCATCGAAACATATCGACGACGTCATTTTATGTAGATTTTTACTGAAATTTTTTTTGAAGTTTGCCTTCAACTAAACTAAACGCCTCTTACTCGAAGATCGATGCATGATCACCTTTATTTTCTTCAGAAATTACGTGTCAATAAAACTGACTAAAACTTAGCTTCAATAAATATTAAAAAAATTAAAGGACCGTATATACGAAGCTACAAAAATTTTGCCAGCATTTTCGATTCGGGGAAGAGGGGCATTTTCAGACCCGCAAACTACGATAATACTAAGAGGAGGCTTAAACCAAACAAGAAAATTTTTTGATCGAAAAATATCTTGTCGTCGTGCTGAGAAACTGGTGTAACTTAATCGTAAAAATTATTTATTTATTTTTTGCTTTTTTCTCTTTTTTTATTATTTTCTTCTTCTTTTTCCAAAACTTGCTTTCATCTCTCTTTTTTTTACTCGGCGTTATCAGAAAGCACCTCGACCAGATATCTTTAAGGTTTTTCGGTGCTTCCTGGTTGAGCGGTAATATCGAGAGGTTAAGATTTGTTTTGTGTATACAGGAGGCATTTTACGTACCATAGAGCAAATAAATTCATGTATCATTAATCGCATCACAGTTGGAGGTTCGCCTCCAGTCGCTTGAAATTTTTGTGATGTTTCGTAAAATATCAGCCATTTTTTCGCGATATAAATCATATTTCTCACGTTTTTAGAGCTGCCTGAAAACACTTAATATTGATAAGAGTCGAAAGCCGTTTGAAAGAATCAAATTGCCCAGCCCATTTGGCCTCTCCTTAGGCTACAGGTCAAGCTTAAGACAGTTTTAAACGTTTGCATTCATAAATTAAATTTTCTACTATTAATGTAGCTAAAAGGAGGAGAGCTGCAGCCCTCTTTGGCCTCCTGGTTGCGTCACTGGTTATTTTACATTTAGTTTATACATCATGAACAAAAAAAACTCACCAATGTCGATAGCAGTGCTAATAATATCCTAAGTGTTTTGTCTCTTTCTTGACAGCGAACAAACTAACTACTTTAGAATTGGAAAATTTTGTTCATAATGTATAAACTAAATGAAAAATGGCCCGTGACGTTAACAGGAGGGCAAAAAGGGTTTTAGCTCTCCTCCATTTAGCCACATCACTTGGAAAATTCAATTTCTGAATACAAGCGTTTAAAAGTGTCATAGACTTGACCTGTAGATATAGGTAAAGGAGAGGGGATAAAGGGACTGAGCAATTTAATTCTTTCAAACGGCTTCCGAATTTTAGCAATTAAGTTCTTTCAAGTAGTTCTAAAAACCTGCGAAATATGATTCAAATGGCGTAAAAATGGCTAATTTTTTACAAAAAATCACAAAAATCGCCTTGCGACTGGAGGCGAACCTCCGACCATGATGCAGTTAATGTACACATGTTTGCTCAGCTCGACGACAAGATATTTTTCGGGTAAAAAATTTATTGTTTGGTTAAAGCCTCCTCTTAGCATAATTGTAGTTGGGCGCCAGAAAATTCTCCGTCCTCCCCTCCTAATCAAAAATCCTGGCTGCGTTTTTGTAGCTACGTATATACTGGTACTTCAAATATACAGCATACAATGAGTTTTTATGAAATTCTTCTTTTTTTAAATTTTATTTTATTAAGTTTTTGTTAGTTTTATTGACACGTAATTCCTGAAGAAAATAAAGGTGATCATGCTCCGATCTTTCAGTGAGCGACATCAAGTTTAGTTGAAGGCACTCTTCAAAAATTATTTCAGTGAAAATCTACATAAAATGACGTCGTCGATATATTTTGATGACGTAATCACTTCGACTGAAGAAATTTGTCATCGAACACAATTTATATAATCATAAAAGAAATTTATGAGCAAATTTGAGCACCAAAAAAAATTATTTTAAATCGAAAAAAACAATGATGACGTCATTTTCCGGTTTCAGTCTCGAACTTTGCCGCTCTCGAAGCCAACGTCAAGACCGGTCTCGGTCTTGGTCTCGGAAAAATTTTGCGGTCACGGGCGAGTTGGTCTCGACTACAGCTCTGATATAGATTTCAGTAAGCAAGGCTACTGCATTGAAACGTCAGGGTTGCCAATACAATTGTAATTTGGAGACACCCACAGCGTGTTTGAAATAAAACATCTCAGGAACGGCTGGGTCAAGGAGGATGAAGTAAACGCCAATCTAATCTAATGCAATTGGCCTAACTTCAGAAAACCCCATTGCTTTTGCCTTCGTCCTCGTTTAAAGCTTTCACTTAATCCGGACTTATCACTGCCTTAGTTTTTTTTCTTGTTTAAAGAGAATATGAGCTGCTTTTTAATTCGGTTTCACAAAATGTGAACACCAAACAAGAAATCCCTCAACATTGAAAAGCACTTTGTTTATGATTTCGGTTCGCTTTCGAGTTATTGGCTATACTTAACGCTTGCTTGTCATTCCTTTGTGACGTCACTTTCTTTAATTGTGTAAGGCCTTTTAGCTGAAATGGAGTCCTCGAGGACACATTTTGAAGTCCTTGGCCTTGGCCTTGACCTCGAAGCCTCAAGTCCTCGAAAATTGCCCTGTCCTCGGCTCGAGGACAACACTAGTTTTTGAGTTGTTAAAAGTTTGTGGAGCACCCGAAAAATTTTTTGGAAAACGGTTTTTTCTGGAGATGGCTTAAAAAATTTTTCTGAAGGCCTTTTTTTTTGGAGAGCACTTGCGCTTGTGTCCTTGGTCCTTGGCCTTGGCCTCGAGCATTCCTGTCCTTGGCCTGGAAAGGGTCTGTCCTCGGTAGGGCTGTCCTTGGTCTCGGATTCTTTTTGTGTTCTTGGCCTTGGCCTCGAGCCTTGTGTCTTCGACTACACCTCTGCCTTTTAGAGCTCTTGAATAGGAGAATCAACGAAACAAGCGCTTCGTAGCTAGGAAGCTCTGAGATTTGCAGCCGTTGCACAATTCATTTCAGTTTGCAGCAATATGCACAATTGCACGATATTACACAGAAACATTAATTTTTGTGGAGTGAGAAGTGAAAAAGCAAAGAAACAAAAATACATAAAACCACCAAGGAAAACACAAAGATATCACACCTTCGGGCGGGGAACTATAGCAATTCAAATGAAAAAGAGAAAACAACGTCAGTTGACAAGTATATCGACCATCGCAACATCATAGGAATCACAAGTGAGCATCCGCGAGCGGTTTCGTTCTTGCTCAAGAAACTCATCAGGCGAAAATACAAAAATGGCCTGGGGCATCATCGAGAAATCAAATTAAGCAATGCAGTGACGGAGAAACGAGCTTGCAAAGCGACATTATGCATTGGCATCACGCCAAGCGAGCGTTCCTAGTCAAAAGAACATTAAACCATAGGGACCCTAAGTTGACTATTAAGAACTACATAAGACCACTAAAGGAACCACAAGAGTACCAGAGATATCACTTGGAGGTTTTGTGTAGTTCTTGATAGTCTACTTGGGGTCCCTTTCACAGTATTTACAATAGATGTCAGCTTTGTGTTTGCGCAACGCACACAATATTGCCTATTCTATTTTGAAAACCGAAAGAATCAAAATAGTTCCATACTGTGGTTGTAACCTGCGATGTGTTACGATGGCTCAGACAGTAATACAAGCGTCAGGGTTGTCCAATGTCCACCAAAATTGTCAATTTTGCGCTAAAGTTGGGGGAAACAACAATGTCCTAATTGTGCTAAAAGTAAAATATTTTTGGAGCAAAAGATCGATCGGTTAAAGCAAATAATGATCTAATGCTAATTATGGCAATACTCTAACTCACGGATATCTGGAACTCCTGTCCTAACTGAAGGAACCTCATCAATTTTAACTGCTGTTATCCTTTTTTTAATAGTATAAATCTGGAGAGAAAACAGACAAGAAAGCAACTCACTGTACTGTCCGAGCAACAAGTACTTGCGGTAATTACGAATTAAAGGGAGAGTTTAAGAGTTTACGAGTCTAAACTTGTTTAACAAGACTTTTCACTTTCAAACGAATATCACCAAATCGGGGACAAAGATGGGCTCTAACTTTGGCACCAGCAACTAAATTTTTAGAACTTATGCATAGTTAACCCTATGTTATACCGAGAAAGCATATTACGTTACAATGTTGACGTCTCAATGATGACATCATCAACTCAAAACCAGGTTTTCTAAAAAATGTTGGTGAATACAAATCCATATGCCAAATGAGGTGCTACTATGACTTTTGGTTTAGGAGCCAGAAAGAGGGCAATCCCTCTCCCCTACCCCCCCCCCCTCGGGTGAAATGCGTCGGTCAAATAACCCGTGTAAAATAGGTTTGAATTGTTATAATCGAACTTACTTGGAGTCTCGCATCGATGAAACAAGCGCCCGTTTGTTTGCAACCTTTTGTGATGGCGAGTTTCGTTCCGCACCGTCGGACAATTGTTTGGCAAGATCCCTGTCAGACAAAGAATTCTCGACACTTAGCACAATATTAGTCACTAGAAAACTATGCAATATTTCGTATGAAAAAATATAATATTATGAAGCTTATTCTTTTGAAAGTTTGAAAGTAGTCTAACTCATTGACAAATGCGTTCAGTAGGCCTATGTGTGCAAAGCAGCTCAAGTGGAAGAGAATTTCAAGCAGTAAAGCAATTTCCTTGCTGCCCTATATATACAGTAGTTTCGATTTTAGTCAAATTTATTCGCAAAATACACTCGTGTTCTATGAAACTTTGAGATTGATTACCTACAATTGATTACCGGTAATTAAGAAGTACAATTCTCAGTTCTCAAATCTCTGTTTTGTTGAAACCACTTATTGCAAATAATGTTAAAGTTTGATTCAAAAAATCATTCAAATGACGTCATTAAATGTGTCGGTATGCCATTACAATATTTTCGACAGTTTGCAATTTATCATGGAGCCTACTTAAAAATATAAAACCAACTTATGTGCAAGATTTGATCTGTATTCGAAGAAATCTAAAATGATATTGCTTTTGCAAAAATTAGTGCACTCGGTGGCGTTTTAATAATGATGTCATTTTTTGAAAACGTATATTAAAAATTACCATTTAATAAAAAGATTAGTTGGTGTTGCTATAAACTTCGGTTATCACTTTCATGATTCCAAACACAATAATAAAAAGTTTAATAACTTAGTTTAAAAGCAAAATAAACAATTAGTTTCTGATACTACTGCACTTAAATTTTGGAGCCCATTTTGATACCACCGAGTGATGTGGACCAGATAGGCAGCAACCCTAGAGCTGTGTCTCCGGTTGGAATCAAAATGGCTAGATCCCCCATGCTGATCACTTTTCTAACGACCAAGATAAAGTCACTTGACGGTAAAAATGTGCTTTAAGCTGCTGATATTAAAACTCTTGCTTTGTCTAAATTTCAAACTTAGCAATGAGTTTTATCTTTTTACAAATTATCCAATCTTACAGTGTTCACGCAAAAACTAACCTGATTAAAATCGCAGGTTACCACTCTTCCTCGAAATATGCAGGAAAAAATGCTGGGCTCATTATCACAACTGTAACATTGCAAACCTGAAAAAAATTTAAATAAGTGGACTTCATGAAGAACAGACATGGTTTATAGAATTGTTTGAAATGCGCACGACGCCAGAATCACGAAAGTGCAACTGTTGAAATTTCTCAGAGACCGGCTCCACAAACCTGTTAAGTAACTCCGATTATAATTACGCATACTGAGTTATGTTGAAAAGTTCCTTCTGTCTCTGGAATTTCAGCCAATATTTAATTACAGCTGTTTGGCTTCCATTCCCATAAAACGCTTTCTGTCCATTCAATTTTTTTGTATTGTGAAAGAGTATTTTTCCTCCAAGCGGCAAAATTTTTAACTACGCCACTGCTTTTGAAGTCGTACCGCGGTCGATTTGATTACCAACGCAGAGAAAACAGTCCCTACCAAACTTTTAGAATCCGGTTTTAGTCTGCAGTAAGATGAAAATACGATGACCAGTGGTGTAAAAAGTACTTGAAAAGTGTAATCAAGTAAAAGTTTTGTCACTTAAGCGAAAAACTACGTGAAGTCAAAAGTATTGAACAAAAAAGTACTTGAGTAAAAAGTAAAAAAGTAGTCGTTTTAAACGTACTCAAAGTATAAGTAATTTTGAAAGTATTTAAGCAAAATAAAGATATTATTGAATCGACTAACTGTGGTGTATGACAACTAGTCGACTACCTTCACATCACGGACACATAATACTTGGTCTTCTGAACCACTCGCTCTCTCAAAAAGTCATGACTTATTAATTGATGCAAGTTTTTGTTATTATATTCAAATTAAATAGAATAACAGCAAAAGTTTGAGATTCGAAACTCATGTCACGTACAATTTACTTGGAATTATTGTGTAAAATCTTGGTCAACTTAACTTAATTGAACAATTGCCGGATAAAAACTCCTCTGTTCTGACGAATTTGTGGTTCAAATTTATAACTACAGTGCTTTGCACTCTTCTGAATCAAAATGCTACTCAAGTAGCGTTTGTTCACGCTAAAATTAGGCAAGAGAAAGCAGAGATATCTAAGTGAAAGTATCCAAAAAGATAATCACTTTAAAAGTGCTCGTTACCGACAAATTCTACTTGAGTAGACTACTTCAGTAGAGTTACTTTCGCTATTTTACGCCTCTAACCATGACCAGTATCCATTAACTCTTAATCGGAATCCTCTGAAAAATTTGATTCTGATATCCTCAACTAAAATTTCAAAGATTCCAATTGTCAACTAATTTTTGACTGAACCCCTTTTCAAACTTTTGTTTCACTTTTAAAAATGCAGTTTAATGTAGAAATCTCTCCTTAGCTTCCTGTATTAGTCAACTTTGTCTCAAGTTTAACTCCCCACCAAGAGAAAGAACTACTGAGTCAAATCCGGTTCCAGATTCCGGGCACTGTTTTTAATTTCGAGCAAATTTAAAAATTGCCAGAAGGAATAACATCGGAACAAACTTCGCAAAACCTGATCCCGATCAATCCCAAGATTCGAATCTGTAACTTTGACACTGATTATCGTAATCTTGTTCTACTGCTTTGTCATGAACAAGATCAAAATGCATGAAAAATTTGAAATTTTTTATTTTGATTAAATTTCGTCCATATTTTATGCTTAGTTCTGTTTCAACTCACCTACGCCGGAATTGATTGTCGAAAGTAGTCCCAAGACTACTAATAATAATGCAGACTTCATTGTTTACAACTTGGCTTACCGTATCTCAAGCCAATCCTTTCACCAAACCAATACTTGTAGCGTTAGTTTTGACAGTTGCAAAGATCAAAGGTTTTTTGCCAGAGGCAACCATAGAAAAGATAGCGAAAACTGAACTTGCAAAGGCTCTACTCAATAGAATGGAAATGTTAAAGTGATTTGATTCCGCAACATGCTTTACCTTCGGCGTGGCTACAAATTTTTTTGGAATGTATTTTTAATGCGTATGACTAACTTTTATAATGGCAGACCATTTACTGCAAAAAGTTATTACGAATCTAAATCGCGTCTCGATGATAAACAAAATACTCAACTTACAGTAAACGTACAAGACCCTACTACTTGCGGGCAAAACCCAGCTCGCCGGAGAGTAAACCTATATCTTTATGGACAATTCAGAGGTAGGCACGAATAAAATTTTGCCAAAAGCGTAGCGCAATATAGCGATACCGCAACGACATTTTAAACCAATAAAAAGCGCAGCGCCAGATGCACCATTTAAATTTTTTATTTTCTGTAGCGCAGCGCAACTCCCGCAACGAACTTTTTAATTCAGTTGAAGCGCAACTTCCGCAATTGCGGAACGGGATTTTCATATTAAGTCAAAATGCGATTAACTTCTGCTATTAAAGTTACGAAATACAACACGAATTACGGTTTTTTAGACGAAAAAGAAATAAGTAATTTGCTGAAAATGGTTAACATTTGACAATATTATGAAGGAAAAAAACAAAATCAAAATTTTGCTATTAACCGAACAAAACCAGAAATTGATAGCGCAGCGTAACTAATCCGCAACAAATTTTAAAGACATTATTCCGCAACGCTATGTCTCAAAATAAAAAATCAAAGCGCAACGAAGCTTCCGTAATTGCGGAGACTGCAATTTGCTTAACTCTAGAAAAATTTACGTCATAAATTAATCTTTCTTATTACCAGAAGTGAGCACGGTACTTTTTAAAAGTACTGCGGTACCGGTACTTACTTGAAAAAATTACGGTCGATATCGGCACTATTTTCAAAAAGTACTGCGGTACCGGCAGGCCCGGCGCCAGGATAGCGTGACTGGGGGGGCACGAGAAGTTTATTTTGTGTGAATTCGAGAGGGGCACAGGTGAACGAGAGATTCATCCCAGTCTGGATGAAATGAACAAGGTGAGGAGCAAAAAGTCAAAAGGATTTTCCGGCCGAAATCGCAAATTCAAGCGGTTTCCCGGCCGAATATAGGTGATCTCCAAAAAAAAAGTAAGGTCTTCAACGAAATTGCAAGGGATTTTCCGGCCGAAATCGCAAATTCAAGCAGTTTTTCCGGCCGAAAACAGGTGATCTCCAAAAAAAAAGTAAGGTCTTCAACGAAATTGCAAAGGATTTTCCGGCCGAAATCGCAAATTCAAGCGGTTTTTCTGGCCGAAAACAGGTGATCTCCAAAAAAAAAAGGTCTTCATTCCAAAAACGTCACAAAATCTGGTGTCAGTCCACAAAAAACACTAATTTGGACCTAGATTTGCGCTCCAGAAGCCCCGAGCCTGTTAATATCTTCGGGGCACAGTCCTCGCTTGGGGGGGCACAATTTTCGTTTGGGGGAGCACGGCCCCGGTATGCCCCCCCGTTGCGCCGGGTCTGGGTACCGGTTCTCGGTATGGTACTTTTTGATGATTTTACTTATTTGTCTAAGAATCTGTGAAAAACGTTGGGTTAAAAAATTTGTAATTTTTAGTGAAAAGCACAAACCAAGATTACGAGTGCAACCATTCACTTTAATAAAAGTCAGCATCTCAAAATGATCGTCAATTCGTCACTAAACAAAACTCTTTTGGGTTTTAAACTTATTTTACTCGGGAGCATTTTTGTCCCTCTCTCGTGTTTTTCGTGATAAATCCCTTCAGAAAAAAGTTTTTCTCAAATCAACTTGACTAAAAGTCAAATTTCATCGCAAATAACTCCTGAAACTTTCAACTTGCTAAGAAAACCGAAAGCTTTCCAATAATGAGGTGTCCCGAAGTCACTTTCCGAAGTTTGAGCATTTTTTGGACAATATTAAACTTTTAAATGACGTCATACGACGTTTTGTAATGTAACCAACTTGACTTGAGCGTTTAATGATTCAGCATCAAAAACTAACCTTCATGCATAAATTTTGAACCTGTGACGTCATCGAAAAAGTGACGTCATTTTCGAAAATATGGCCGAGGCGTCGTGAACTCAGAACCAGATTTTTTAAACAATTTTGGTGAACACTACCCCGCATACGAAATTTGGTGTTTCCATGACTTTACGTTTAGGAGTTACATGGGTGAAGCAAAGCATTTTTGTTTCCCCGTGTAAAATACCGTCGGTCAAATACCCGTGTAAAATAGAGCTAATATGTCTTTCCCAACAGAAAACACTCGTTCGATCGCTGCACTTGAAGGCAGTGCAGTGTTATATTTACATCAAGTAAAGAGATTTTTCAGCACATCATTTTAAAAGTTAGACACTAGACAGAAGATGAACTAATTGGCCGCTGAGGCTCTTGATTAAGCACACTTCGTACATATTCATTGTTGGCAGGCACAATTTGAACCTTTCTTTAGAGTGAACCGTAATGGTATGTTTCGGAGTTAAAAATTAATTAGCTCCCCTCCAAACAGAGAGAGATAGTTTAAATTTTAATCGATAAGTGATAACATAAACTGAAAATACCGATCACTTTTTTTAAAAAGTACCGCAGTACCGGTACTTCGGTACCATTTTAAAAACGTACCATTGGTACCGGTATTGGTGCTAAAAAAGGACCGTGGTACTTTTGTACTCGGTACTGTCCAGCTCTGCATATTACTACGCTCGAGTCTGAAAAAAAGAAAATGATGGAGTAAGTCGAAAAATACCTTAATTTTAAACCAGCAGAAGCCATCCTCAAATAATACGGAATTTTGAGTTGAACAGAAAGTTGCAATTCAGTTGGCGTTATCCAGCTGGTAGACTGCAAAATTCGTTACCGAAAAAAGGTCTGTTTCATCCTATGGGACAAGTAGTGGTTGCCAATTATCCAACTAGAGCAGAAACGTGGAGGCTTCAAGAATGGTGCTTCGTTTCTTTATCAATCATTCGAACAACTACTCCAGCCGTTAGTTTTACTTCCATCTTGTGTGCCTGCGTGTATGTTGATGATTGTGATTGATTTGGCCTACAATGTACTTTGGCTGGTGTGACAGGTGTAGCAACCATGCAAATAAAAATCGCTCCTTTTTGTGTTTAGTATCCTCAGCATGTCTTAACGTCTGACGTTGTGTCGCTACTTCCTTTTCCTGACTCTACGTGTTATTATTGTGTTACCATGAATTTGCTATTGTTGTGGTGCTCAAGAATAAAAAAAAGAAAAAACGAATGAATGATGAGGTAAACAGTAGCGAAGCACTCAGCTTATAAGCATAAATGTAGAGGTGGACAAGAACAAAATTTTACCAAATAGCAATGATATTTTCAACTACTAAAAGCTCAGCGCAAGATGATGCGCAATTTAAATTTGCTGTTTTCTGAAGCGTAGCGCAACTTCCGCAACGAACTTTTTAATTCAGCTGAAGCGCAACGCAACTCCGCAATTGAGTAACGCGATTCTCGTATCATGTCAAAGCGTACCCAAACTTCCGCAACCAAATTTACAAAATATAATGCAAATTCCACATTTTTGCAATTTTAGACAATGAAGGAGCAAGTAAATTCTAAATAAGATCGGCATTTGACAATACTACGATTGAAATGAAACGAAATTTAGTTCAGAGTATAAAACTGAGCAATTAACAAAAAAAATTGAAAGCGCAGTAAAGTTTAAACACATTAGTCCTCAACGCAACCTCCGCAATGTCTTAAAAAATTTAAGCGCAACGCAACTTTCGCAATTGCTTTGAGGAGGTTACGCTTATGAATTGCACTTTGCTTACCTCAGTATAAATGATAATAACTCAAGCCTACAAGATAAAAGGGTAAGCTGCTCAATAACATGATTGCATGCTTTCTACAACCCTTTTCACTTTGGGAGTAGCCTTGTGCTCAACCCCTTACATTGGGCTCATCACCACAAATTTTAGGGTTTGGTGCACCTCACCAATGTTTAAATCAAGCGTACAAGATAGTTTGTGATACCGCACTTAACAAAAGGAAACCGTAATTTAATTTTATACTTGCAATTACATTTTCATTAGGAAAAATCAATGACAATATTTCAATCATGAAAAATCGAATACGTCATAGCTGCTTGTAAGTTTTCGTTTTTGTAGAAAACCGCTGAAAAATTTTGTAATTGTGCAATCCACGTAAATAACGTTATATACAGTACTGATTAAACGTAAAATCTGTGTCTGATAAGATTGAGCGTTTTGTTGGATGTATTCTATCTACTTCAATTTCAAGATTTTAATGCCGCATTAGTCAGTAAGTACCGCTTATGACCCCCTTTTACACAGGATCTGATTGAAATAAATTTACACACACGAGAATGTCAAAATCTGCACGGAGCTCACGGACTTTAGCAGAACTATACAAACATTTACCGATAGGCAGATATCTATTCGCCGAAATCCTAAGGCCGTTGGAAAGAATGATTCGTCTTCGGCTAATGATGCTGAAAAGTGAAGATATTATTCCACCGGAAATTTTTATCCATTTTTTTTTCTTTCTGACTTTTTTATTATGAAATTATTTTTTATTTTGTTATGAAACGTGAAGGTTTTTATTATTTCTGATTCAAATCTAACCCAAACCATAATCTTGACATTTAAATTGCAAATACAAATTTTGCGGATGAATATTCCTTAGTTTCGTTTAACTCTCTTCGACTTAAAAATTTCGGTGAAATAGTCATTCCCAAAAACGAATGCAGCCGCACGTTGTAACCGATGATTGGAATCCGCGAGTAACTAATTACAGCTGTGTGATAAGAATGCTAATCCATTATTACTTTCAACATAAACTTTGAACAATACTATTTACCGATTTCATGTAACAGTCTTGTAAAAACATCACCGAGATTGTCAGGAAGTGTTCGTAATCACTATTAACGTCTCTGGTCGCTTCAAACATTCGCAAACAAAACATAATTTAAAAAAAAAAAAAAGTTCGTTCAAACGACCAGCAGACTCTGGGCGTTATGATCGGAAATGGCTTGCTTCGTCTTGAAGTACCATTTCCTAATCTTTGAATGTGTGAGCAAATCTTCGAAGGAATCCAGCCCTTCCATAACTGACAAAACTCCAAACACCGACTGAAAAAATAAAATATTAAGCGGTAATTAAGAGTAATAACTTGGTAGGTAACGTGCTTGTGATTAACAGGCTGTGAAAGCATTAAGCATTCAACCAAATTAGTTTATAAATTTTAGTTTTTAAATTTTACAAGCGCTAGATTAATTTGTTGAAAAATCATAATTTTTACGTATTTCTATGTTAATATTTTAGTAATTTAGTTTTTCCTTCAAATTTTTGGTCAACTGTCCCAAAGATTCTGGCAATTTTTGGGTACAATTTTTTTTTGATAATTGAGACCAAAGAAATGACTCGTTTTTTTGGTGATTTATAAAAAAGTTAGGCCAAACATGTAAAAAAAGATCTAAAAAACTTAGCTGCTGAACTATTTCCTTCCAGAGAAACATTTTATTTTAATTATTGTTAAAAACTGAAAAAAGCGTTTCTCCCTAAAGATTTAAATCATTGCACGATCTACAGTTATGCGTTCCTTATTGTACTGGGCCCTATACTTTTTCTTTTGTATATTAACGATCTACACAATGTGTTATTATGTAACCCTCGTTTGTTCGCTGATGATACTTTATTATTGTACTCTTCAAAAGATTTGAAACAACTGGAAACTCTTTGTAATAATGAACTGTTGCTAGTGAAACAATGGATGGACGCTAACAAACTAAAAATAAACCCTAGTAAATCACAGGCAATCGTTATTAACCACAATTTACGTTCCTCAAAAAGTGATATTTCATTAAAATTTAACTCTGATCATATTCAAAATACTAAAGAATTGCGATACCTCGGAGTTTTAATTGATGAAAAACTCAGTTTTTCATCACATATAAAAATGTTAGAAACCAAAGTAGCTCGTAATGTCGGAATCTTGTTCAAGCTAAATAAATATTTGCCTACTTCTGCTCTGAAAACTTTATATTACGCACTCATACATCCTTTTTTCTCCTATGGAATAATTATATGGGGATCCTGCAACAAAACAGTTTCGACAAAATTAAAATCATTACAAAACAAAACCCTAAAAGCTATTGGACGTCTTAATTGGCGTAAATCACCCAAACATCTGTATCACCGATTCAAAATTCTCAAGATAGATGATTTATATAAATTGGAATTAAGCAAATTCATGCACAGGTTTTTCAAAAAAGCTCTCCCAAAATACTTTGAAACTTTCTATACAGAGTTCAGATTTTCCAACACACACAATACAAGATCATCTTCTCAACGTTTAATGTTACCTTACTACTCAACAAATAGAGCCCAAAAATCGATCAAATTTCAAGGGGCTAAACTATGGAATTCTTTGCCTAATTCAATGAAACAACTATCGTATCGTAAATTCATTAAAGAACACAAACGATGGACATTTCAAAATTACAATATACTTTAGTAGTTTATTAGATTACCAGAACTTACGGATTGGGCATAGTGGTCTCTACTAAGAGGAATAAGTCTCGTATTTATTTTACCTAAATATGTACCAATAGCTGGAAAGCACCATTGACTTCGAGCGTATTTTCTCGTCTGAATTTTTTTTTCGGGAATCGTTTGACTTGAAAACTTCGCGTCCCTTCACGATTCCTTGTCGCATTGTGAAATTTTTTGTTCTCTTTTGCTCTTCGGTAATGGTGAAATTTGTTTCACTTCATGTATTTTTTTTTCTCGAAATGTCGACTAAACAAATAAATTCTGATTCTGATTCTGTTCCGCAAACAACTGCATAATTATTCTCCTTACAGCAGATCGTGCAATTCTTCTCAGAGTGCACTTCCCTTACTGTACATTCAATTCTCCTTCGTACAGTTTTTCTAAAAAACTACGATAAATTTCGCTTACTATGTCAGCAAGATTTGGTTTATCGCCACCCATAAACTTTCGATCGTGCCCAATTGCATCAATCCATTTATTGCATGCTTTATAAAGGTCTAGCCGAACATTCTCCTCCAAATCGTATCTGGGAAACAACAAACATGTGTGTTAGCGACTGTTTTCAGAGATTTTTTGACAGAGCATAAAAGTCAATGCAATCCTTGTAGCATTTAATCGTTAGCGCGTGCTTTCTGGCCTAAAGGCTACCAGCGCGGAAGCCTTGGGAAGAACCAGAACGGCGACTACTCAAAATAACCAATGAGAAAAAGTCATTTTCCTATAGGATTTGAACCTAGAGCCTTTGAATTACCGGTCCACTGCTCTACCACTAGAGCAAAAGAGGACGTCTCCTCGCTTGCTTAATTTTGGCTATTTAAACCCAGCAACTTGCTTTTACTGTGTTGTTGATAATAATTCAGTTGCGCTGTGTTGACGTTTGCAGGCCAAAGTTTCAATGTTTAATCGTTTGCGCGTGCTTTCTGGCCTAACGGCTACCAGCGCGGAAGACCAGGAAAGAGCAAGCAGAACGGCGACTTCTTAAAACAAGCAATGCGATGATATCCTCCCACAGGCTTTGAACCTGCAGCCTTTGAATAACTGGTCCGCTGCTCTATTAATTGAGCTAGAGCGCACGTCTTCTCGCATTCCCTAAGCTTCCGCGCTGGCAGCCTTTATGCCAGAAAGCACGTAAACGATTAACATTAAAACTCTGGTCCGCAAACGTCAAATACATCTCAATTAAATGATGATGAGCAATTCTACCATAGCACTTGTTCTTTATAACACTGTTTAATTATCAAGAATCTTTGAGGAAGCGACGCTGAAAGAAACACCAAAGTGAACATTTTACTACAAGCCTGACCGCAACACATCGCCATTGGATTGATTTCCAGCATTCCAATCAAGTTGTTTTTCTTTTACAACCAAGGCAATTACCAAATTATATTTCGCTGCCCACAGGCAACGAACGGATTACTGCGCATTTTCAATCAAGATTAATTAAAACTAATCTGAAGAAAGATTCTCTAGCGGACATGAGTACGAGAGTATCTACTACTCCAATGTATACCTCTCCTTAAACAGTTGTTTAGGGGCATTCAAACCACGTTTTTCACTGTTGACCGAAAATGCATTCTCACCAAATTTGAACTTTCTACGTCTTGCCGTTTCTAATATATTTCAGTTCATAGTAAACAATTCTCACCTTACTTCAGTGTTGCCATTTCGTCAGAATTGTGATATGAGATTAACCTTTGGAAAATTAGTTTGAATTTACTTCAAAGCAACGAATTTACAATCCTGACCTTTACTTTATTTTGACAAAAACTCTGCCGCAAACACTTTCTGAAACTTAGGAACATGCAGTAGCTTTTCGATATTTTGTTTCTAGCTGGCAACCCTGGCAAAACCTCTAGATTCCAGAAAAGAAAAATCTTCTCTACGGGGAAATATAAATTGTCAAATCTTGGCAACGGAAGGTCGTAGAAAGGTCAAATGTGGTAAAGTTAGTCCTGAGGTCTGTCAAAACTTTTCGCGAGCAAACTGAACATAAAAATCACCGATTTGAAGGTAAAAGATGGACTCGAGCTTAAGTGCATACTTAAATACGCTTCAATTACAAAGTGCAGGTAGTGGGCACTGGGCAGTAACTATGAGGACAAAGTAGCCAACAGAGTGGCTAGGAGCAAATTTTGGCGTGTGCTGTAGTTTTGTAATTTACCACTGCAGAATCGCTTCGAGTGAGGGTGTCCCAACTTTCTAGGTGTGCCACATTAAACTTGACGGAGTGCCACATTAAACCACGGACCAATAGCTCTTTGGTAGCACCACTTTGCGCTCCAGAGCATCAAGTCAATCTGCAAATCAATCCCGAAAAAAAGAGAAGACAAAAAAATCTTTGGATTATTTTTGATTTGGGGTATTTTAAAGTTTTAAACCAGAAAATGAGCGTCGAAAAATCTTCGGCATCTTTTCTGAGCAGATTCGATCAGATCTGTGGAGTAAAATTAGTCGAAAAAAGGTGAAGACCGGGCAAGGGGCAGGTAAAATTTCTAGCAGGCTGCACATGATCACCTAGCCGAATTCTGAACATCTCTGGCTAAGAAAGATACAATCTATTTATAGGACATAGAATTTTCAGTGTTTTAGATAATGTGTGTTGTGTTTTTAATATACTGTACAACATTAGTGCCCATTCGTAATCATACATAGGTTACTTTTTCTTGAGCTTCTTGCTGATCATCCACATAGCAACGGATCCCAAGTATTTAGCAACCAAACCTTCCCATGTCCCGTTGAACCTTCCCTGTTTGACGTGATGATCAAATGCTTGGTAAGCTTCCCTCAGTGATCGGTAGACATTGGGGGAAATAGTGTGGACCAAATGGTCGTCAGCCCACATTCGCCACTCTGCTTCTTCCCTAATTAAAAAGCGAAATATGATTTTCTCATAACTTATGGACTGAAAAGAATTTTAAATGAATCAAAAATATATAGATCTGAAAGGGTGCAGTACCGGGTGAATTTTGAGATACCGTTCGGATGCAAAGCGAAATGTTATATTTTCCTTTGTGCACTGACCACACCACTATACTGCAGCGTAACTGCATCCACCGGAACTTGGTGCTTTAGACTTATAACTTTAGATGCAATTTTGATATCTCATTTGCATTAAGATTTTAGCGTGTAACTGTTTATTGAAAAAAAATCGTAAGTTATTATACAGCAAAGCCGTACTAACTTCTGAATGAGTATTCATTATATCTTAGATATCCACTACCTTTAAGAAATAATTGAGCTGCACCTTCATATTCGTAAAAACAGCTACAAGCGAAGGTGACGTTTGATGAAATCAAAAGTCATGTTCAATTGTTTAGTCACGACAAAACAACTCAACAAAGGTAAAATTACCGTCGGGGATCGATATCAAATTTCTGTTCTTTCCAAACTTCATCGTGAGTTAAATAATGTTTATTGAGAATTAATTCTTTTACTTTTCCCGATTCATCTGTCTCTTGCTTCCGTGGATATCGCTCAACTATTTCTTCCACTGATTTGTTTGGGTTAATCATGTAGCTGCCAAGAACGCTGATAATGTACGAAGAATCCTGAAGCTCCTGGAGGAAATTTCAAACTGATTTATTTCACCCAGTAAAAACCGAAGTTGCACATACGGTAATTGTAAAGCTGCATTTACACGGGCGACTTTTTTGCGTGCGAGTTTTTAATAAAGATGGATCTAGCAAAGTTGCATTTGCTCAATAGCGGTTTTGATCATGATGATTGGGACCTTACTGATGGAAATAATTGTCCTAAGTTGTTTTCATACCAATATTGTTATAATTGAAAACTTTAGAAGAGAATCAGTGCTGCGATAAAAAATCGCAGTGAGATCAGCTCCGATTTTGCTTCAAAAAGGTTTAGAATATCACTATCGGAATGGAAACAACTTGAGACAATCATTTTCAGCAGGAAGGTAAGTTTTATCACGATGAGAACCATTACTGAATATATGCAACTTTGCCACATACACTTTTATCAAAAAATCGCTTGCAAAAACGTCGCCCGTGTAAATGCAGCTTAAAAGATAAGTTGCAAAAGTACATATCAAGTTTGCCCAATGCATTTTTAATTTTCATACTACTATTTTTCCTCAATCTCGATTTGTGTTTTTCGCAGAGAATTTTTGGTTAAACTTTCGAATTTGAAAATATTTTTTTGAGTCATTTTAAAGTAGTGTGGTTAATTTCATTGCAAGCTTAGTTTCAGGGCCCTGTATGCGAAAATATGCCAGCCTTTTCAAAACTTAATACTCAATGTTCCAATTTGACCATACAGATAAATTTTATTGATCAGAAAATGAATCCCACATCTACTGCCATCAAATTTGGAGTAATAATAATAATGTCACAATTTCAAGAAAATTAATGCTTTTAATTTGTTTGAAATATAACAGGGGTTCTAGTTTTGTTGTTTGTTTATTCCATCCTCCTGTCACCAGACAGCAATAGAGGCTTACTATTGGACGATCTGCAAATTTTCAATGCATTGACTACTTCGTGCTTGGAGGAACCCACACCTTTCAGCAATGATTCAGCTTAAGCTCACAATTTGTAGAGTCTGGTTACAGCTGATGAATTAAGAGGTTTGTAGAAAAACAATGAAGTGTCCACAGCACAAAACTAATTAAAAAACCCTCTACATGATGCTGATAAATAATATGGGCGAGGGCATGGACAAGCAGTGAAGCGTCTGTAAACATAAGTCCTACAATTAATTAATGCATTACTGCAAAACAACTTTACTTTGGCTGATTCAATTCGAACACTTTACCAAGTGGTTGCTTTTGAGTTTTGTATTTTTTGAAATAGTTTTTGGAATGAACCCTTTCATACAACAACAAAAAATTACAAAACTTAAAACCAGCCACAAAGGGGGCAGTACAAAGTTAAAACTGGTGTCCAAAGTATAGTTGTTTTCAATATCTATGATCACTGATTTTTTTTGATGATGAAGGAACAAAATGACTCATTTAAGCCAAAACTGAGGGTCGAAGGTTTTGGGACAAATCTCAAGCTTCTTGAGAATTTTTCTAATTTTCCCTCAAAATAAGAGCTATTTTCAATGCATTTGTGCTGACTCATTAAACAAATTTGGTTTTAGACCTGAGAAAAGACTACTGATATTTTATCGAAAATTTTTATCTACTTTTCATTAATTCTGACTCAAATATAACTCTAAACTCAAGTTCTTACTCTAAAACTAACCCCAAACATAACCTTAACCCTAAAATAGTAAAAAGATTGTCAAGATCTGCACTTAGCGGCAAGTGCTCCATAGATCCGAATGTCAGATGGAAAGCTATTTAAGTAACCATGAAGTAGAAGACATTTACAACAAGACCACTGGCCTTTAAATTCAACCAATGAATAAAAATAAATCGTGGCTTCTCATAAACAAAAATTTGAACTTTTTTCTGGAAACTGCATGTACTTTCAAGTTGTTACAATCTTGCATCTGGGTGCAAACTTAGCAGTTAATATAAAATCATTAAGTTGCATATTGATGCTATTCCATTCTCAAACCAACTGCAAGGAAGTACAGAACAAAGTTTGATACATAACAAAATTTAATCAAATTTCTGCCATTCAGCTTTGCTGCACTATTACTTTTATGAAAATTAACTTACCAAAGTTTTTCCATTTTTTTCAATAACAACAATAGGAACTTTTTTTGATTCAGCAAACTTAATTTCTTTTTTGAAAATGGGATGGACTTCTACAATTTCAAATGGAATATTGTACGCTTGAAGAAAGAAACGAGTTTTACTACAGAATGGACATGTTTGGTATTGATATAGCTTTATTGACATTCCATTCCACCTCTTGTCCTGCAAATAAGCAGTTTACTTCAAATAAAATTGAAGAATAGTCTCATGGTATGTCTGATGTTGATTAGATCAATACACTTTACACTTTTCAGTTTTCTCGTATTTTTTTCACCTGCAGAATTAACAGCTAAAGAAATAGCAGTTTATTCAACATTGACAGATTGAGTAGTTAAAGAGATGCTGCTCAAAATTGGTTTTACTAAAAAAATGAGAACTACTTGAGGCAATAAAGAGGAGCCCCAAACCTTTTTCCACAATTTCCTTTATTTGCAAAAATACGATTTAATCCATTTGATTCCAAAACATAGGCAACCCTGCATTTTGCAATTTTGTAACATTACAAAAGGCATAATTTTGCAAAAATCTGGCAGACTAAAAGATACAATTACCAACTGGTAGCAGAGGGTAGCCTATAAGTATAACCAAACCTAAAAATTTGGCTACTGCTACTGGAACCTCAACCTGCAAACATAGGCTCCCAATACTGATCTACAGCAATGGTACACCATTTTTGATGTCACAAAATTGCAAAATGCTGGGTTGCCAATGGTGCGACGTCAAACACGATAGAACTTATTTTTGCAAATAAGGGGAATCGTGGAAAAAGGTTCGGGACAACTAGTTTATTCCTCAAGTAGTTCTCATTTCTTCAATAAAACCAATTTTGAGCAGTATCTCCTAAAGACATACCAGGCCATTACACTTACAGACAACTTCCATGTAAGATTTTACAGTTACATATTCAAGGTTTCCTTGTTAGTACATAATAACATTCTTGACAAAATTCAGTTAAGTTTCACCATTAGCAAAATTCTAAGTTTGGCACCTATCATCATTCATTTTCAGCTATCAATAATTTACCGAGCAAACCAGTATCAAGTATATACACTGCACTATATTCTAGAAAAGACATTGCATAAAACCTGAAAACTACAATAGGCTATTGTACAGTGTATATACTGATGAAATGGAGAGGCTGCATAATTCTGAATTCATGACATAAAGTGCTGATCAAATGCTATAAAGTATTGTTACTTAGCATCCACCTACCACTTCTGGATTGTGGTGACATCTGGCTTTATGTTTGTTCCATAGGAACAAACAAATTGAGGTACACGAAAATAAAACAATTGCTGACTGTCCAAGTCTTCTAAAAGAGCTGCCATTTTTACAATGAATAGTCTGATGAAGTCTAGCAAAAGATTGATTTTTTTGCGCAATGGAAGGCACTTTTCTAAATGCAAAAGAAATGCTTCTACAGCTCAATTTTCCAGTCTTCAATGTAGTTGGTTTAAAAAGTTGAATACCAATATATCGACAACTGCTTTGCAGACATTTTGAAATCACATACGACATTGTAATATTATAAAAAGTACTAGCCAAACTACTTATACATATTTATTTATTGACAAAAAAACTACTACACTCTAAATAATTTGCTTTGCACAAGACTACGATACTGTAAATGTGTATATAATGACTTTGAAGTGGATGAAATCTTTGGCTTAGAACTAGATTAGACATAGAAGTGAAATACTGATCTGACCAATCAATGGTCGTGCGGACAGGTGGATAGAACATCTGCTACTGAAACACCACACCTGGATTCAATTCCTGATTGATTGGGTCAAACCAAAGACTATAAAAATTGGTATTCATAGCTTTCCTGTTTGATGTTCAGTATTAAAGAGTCAATGTGAAGCCTTCACCAAGTTTGGTTGACAGGTGGCATCTCGACTCGAAGATCAAAAGGTCCCTTCACTGTCTTTTGAGTGCTGACCTAGGCAACTTGGTGAATTGAATACAATGCAGAATGTAATCAAGTAATTACAATAGGGGCCTACCAATATTGAAATCATAAAAATAGAAAGAGACTAGGATATTTGGCAGTAAATTTGTATCTAGTTTTGCGAAATATACAGGTTTTGTTTTTTTTCAATCTACGGTACATCTCCTTTTTTTCTTGCGCTGCTCTTTAGTGCTTTTTCTCTTAAGTTGTAAATTTTCAAGCAAATACCGGTAGTACCGGTAACTTCAAAAAAATAACGTTTTCATAATCGCAACTCTGTTATCGCAAAAACAAGCTCATCTATCCTTCAAATAAAGAGCATGCATTAACAGCTGCCCAATTCCCTCCAACACCACTAAATTTTTCTCATAGGCTGATAGGTTCTGGACGATTCAAAAAAATGACCCATTTGGTCAAAAAATCAGCAAATTTCGCCCCAAAGCGGAAGATTGCATCACTGTTGTTTATTTGCATTTTTATTTTTGGGGGGGGATGGTGGTTAGGATTTGGGTTAGATTTGGAGTTTGGGTTAAGATAAGGAAGTGGCAGAGGTGAAGTCCTCGAGGACATATTTTGAAGTCCTTGGCCTCGAAGCCTCAAGTCCTCGAAAATTGGCCTGTCCTCGGCTCGAGGACAGCACTATTTTTTGAATTGTTAAAACTTTGTGGAGCTCCTGAAAAAATTTTCGGAAGACGTTTTTTTCCGGAGATCGCCAGAAAAATTTTGGTGAAGACCATTCTTTTTGGAGAGCACTTGCGCTTGTGTCCTTGGCCTCAAGCATTCCTGTCCTTGGCCTCGAGAGGGTCTGTCCTCGGAAAGGCTGTTTTTGGCCTCGGATTTTTTTTTTTGTGTCCTTGGCCCCGAGCCTTGTGTCCTCGACTCCACTTCTGGGAAGTGGCTGGTAGAGATGGCAACAGCACAGCGTACGCGGCCGCATGCTGTTGTTGGTGTACCGCGCCGCACAGCGTGGCAACGTAAATCTGCATTACGTCACAGCGTCAGTGCAGCGCCACGTACGATAATTTTTTACATTTTTTATACAATTATTGCTGGTGAATTATTTCTTTATGTACAACATAAGATTGGTTAGTCATATTCTATAATATGAATTGAAGACAATAACAATACTGGCTTCTGAAGTCAGAAGACAAAAATATTGCGACCATAGGTGGCGGAACCGGGGGGCCCTGGCCCCCCACTTTTTTTTCAGGGGGGGCCTGGGGGGCCCTAATTTGCATGATTTCTTTCTGAAATAACACTGCTGAAAAATGTTTTTGCAACGTAATATCATAGATGTCGAAACCAGAAGGCGGAGAATGCAGAATCACACTTCCTAACCGGGATGGAAGGCATTGTTCTATATGCATTGACTTTTAAGACAATGACTCAAAATAATTTTTGTAGCATAATTTCTCCTCTTGAGCTTAACACGGGATCGATTCTATTCCCAATTGTGATGCTCGTGTTAAGAGTACGATACCTTCGGTTTAGGTTTAATACCTGGGCGCAGTGCTGTCGCCAGAGCAAACAAAGTGAGGGAGCACTAGCCGAAAGTGGGGGGGGGCAATAAAATAGACCAAACTTTTGCATACAAAAACTGATATTTTACGGCTACAAATCATGCGCTTTTAAAAATTTTGAATTCGTATTTGAAAAAAGAGACGTATAAGCCTGGCAGTGTTTATTAGCTCGTTTCTTCTGCGGCCTATGTAATTGCTTGAAAAATCTGTCTGCTGCAGTGAATGGGACCAGAAGCACAACCAGAATTTTGCTAAGAGTTAGGGGATTGCACCCAAAGTAAATTTTTTTTGCACAAAATTTGTCTAATTTAGGCCCCGTGCTAAACCAACTGATGCAACTCAAGCTTGTTACAGAGGGGGCCTGGGGGCAGAGCTTCCAGCGTCTGGGTAATTTTTGTGATTTTGCGGCAACAAATAGCAATTTTAACGTCATTTCGATCATAATTCGCACGTTTTTGAAACCATAATGCAACCAGAAGCGCAGCCAGGATTTTGTTAAGAGAGAGGGGGTTTGAATCCAAAGTAGATTTTTTTGTACAAAAATTGTCTAATTTAGGCCCCGTGCTAAACAAACCAATGCAACTCAAGCGTATCACAGAGGGGTTTGGGGGCAGAGCCCCCAGCTGCTGGATGACTTTGGTGATTTTGCGCCAAAAAATAGCAATTTTAATTACATTTCGCTCGTTTTTAAAGCCATATGAATAATAACAATACATTGCTGAAATTCAGCAGTCATTGAAAGATTTGAATTGCCCAGCCTCTTTTATTCTTAAGATTAACTCCAAAACATTTTAAAAGTTGGCTTTAGGGTTATATTTTCTCATTGACTCGGCTAAAGGGGCTGAAGCAGAAATGGAACCGGTCAGGATTTTCTCGACCCGACCCGACTGGTAAATTTCAAAATCATCGCCGGTTGACCGGCCGGTCGACCGGCCGGTTGACCGGTTTCTGACCGGCCCGGTCAACCGGTTTTTTTACAGAAATTTTTATGTATGTAATGAAAATTTTTCCAAAGGGGGGCGTGGGTGAGGGGTTAAAATTTGTGACTTTGGACGGGGGTCTCAGAAAAAAAAAACGCAAAAAAATTTTTGCGTTTTTTGTAAAAATGACTCAATTTTCAGACCTTTTTTGGTTAAGTTTCGGTTTGAATGACCTGTTTTGAGCAGCGCAAAACGTGCACAAAATAAGGATAAAAAGCACTGAAGGGCACAAGTAAATTATTAGACGTTCTTTCTAGAGATTCAGAAGTTACATAGCAGACTTGAATCATAAAGTTGTTGTTTTTTTCACGGTTGTGAGGTAGCACTTACCTCACATATCTGCTTTCCCATTAGGCTAGTGTTTCATCAGCATCTGAATTCACACATAGCCTATCCTGGCATCCCACCCGAACCTTCAAACCACACACGAGGGCAATTTCTACACTTGCCATCGTACCCTCTTCTCAGATTACTCTGATCTAAGTCTGACAACAAGGTCACCAGAAAGAGGATTCTCGACCAGTATCACACTGGCACTTCACTTAGCTCAACCGCATTGCGCTAGCATCACTAAGCATGGACACCATATATGACATCACATTAGCAATTTACCACAATACGAAGTACGAAGTCGTTATGAATAACTATCCCGATGAACGCAACGCGTCCGTTATTTTCATTGAAAACACTAAACTGTTACAACATTGGCTAGAAAATATTCGTGGTAAATTGCTAATGTGATGTCATATATGGTGTCCATGCTTAGTGATGCTAGCGCAATGCGGTTGAGCTAAGTGAAGTGCCAGTGTGATACTGGTCGAGAATCCTCTTTCTGGTGACCTTGTTGTCAGACTTAGATCAGAGTAATCTGAGAAGAGGGTACGATGGCAAGTGTAGAAATTGCCCTCGTGTGTGGTTTGAAGGTTCGGGTGGGATGCCAGGATAGGCTATGTGTGAATTCAGATGCTGATGAAACACTAGCCTAATGGGAAAGCAGATATGTGAGGTAAGTGCTACCTCACAACCGTGAAAAAAAAACAACTTTCTAGAGATATTTTGCAAAAGGCCAAAAAATGAAGTTACAAATTTTTAGCTATTGGTGACAGATTATTTGCAATTTGCCGAGCAGCAAACACTAAACTTTTTTTCGGTAGTGCTGCCTTTGCAGTTACAAAAAGATGAGAAAAAAAATAACAGCAAAAGATAGGTAACAGCAAAAACATACGAATATCACAATACTTGTACTATTGCACCCAAAAACATTAAAATGATGGAGTAACAACATTACATGATATTGAAAATTATGTCAGTAACAGCGTGAAAAAAAGGAATATTGAAAAATTATGTCACTAACAGCCTGAAAAAACTTAATAATATTCATAAGAACTACAGTGGGCACAAAATTAGTCAAATAGACGTTTAAACGTGGTCTAGATTTGTGCAGCAGACGTAATTTAGATGGTCTAACTTTTGTCTAAATGCTGTCTATTTTGCAAAAATGTATGTAGTTAAAAAGACGTCTTTACAACGACGTCCAATTTACATAACTTATAGACCTTAACACGTTGCTTAATTTTTCGTATTTTTGACGTCTTTGTAAAGACGTTTATTCAACTCAGTGCATTTTGCAAAATAGACAACATTTAGACCAATTTTTGTTTTAGACGTCTTTTAGACGTTTTGTGCCCACTGGGTAGGCTGCTTCACTAACAGTTTGAGAAAGTATGAAAAGGATCTATTGCAAAACATTATGTATTGGAAAAGGTTTTTAGCTTCACAGTGATTTATATACGGACGGAACAGTTAATATAAATCTCAGAGGAGCAAAAAACCTTTTCCAATACATACTGTATGTTTTGCAATAGATCCTTTTCATATTTTCTCCAACTGTTAGTGAAGCAGCTAGTTGTTACGAATATTATTAATTTTTTTCACTATGTTAGTGACATAATTTTTTAGTATTCCTTTTTTTACGCTTTTAGTGACATAATTTTCAATACTATATAATGTTATCGCTCCATGATATTAACGTTTTTGGGTATAGTAGTACAAGTATTGTGATGTTCGCATGTTTTTACTAATTACCTATCTTCTGCTGTTATTTTTTTTCTCATTTATCTTTTTGTAACTGCAAAGGCAGCACTGCCGAAAATTGCTCTGAAGAAGCTTGCCGGTTTGGGAAGCGAAACGTCAAACCAAAAAATTAACTCATCGGTAGTACGAAGTCGTTATGAATAACTATCCCGATGAACGCAACGCGTCCGTTATTTTCATTGAAAACACTAAACTGTTACAGCATTGGCTAGAAAATATTCGAAATATAATGTGCCCAAGCAGTTTGTAGAAATACTGCTACTTCAGAATAAGCCATGTTTAGTTGGATATAAAAAAAAAGAGCTACATGTATGTCTTTCTTGCCCAATGTAGAGTGTGGTAAATTTAAGTTAAAAAAGGCTTTTCAAAGCGGCAAGATTTTAGCATGTAGGCTAAAAAATCTGAAATCTGCGCCACTTTTACCCTAAAGCTAATTAAAATGATGCTAAAATGCCAGGTAGCGTACACCTCTTCCACATGCATGCTCTATTAGAATCTGATTACGCGATTTTAACGTATAATTTGCACTTTTTTGCTTCGCGCCGTGGCCCAAAGTCGGGAGGCTCGGCACAATACTCCCACCCTAAATACGTCCCTGGATGTGCATATCTTAATGGTCACAGCACATTAGTCACACCTTGAAACCACTCAACAAGTGTTTTCGAAAGGTGTGGTTTGTTGACATTAATTTTTATAAAAAGTTTTATTTACAGTATGATAAAATATATAGGTATATTTCGGTTGGTGCTTAGATGTCTTTTAGTTGCCAGAAAGGAGAATTCGACCGGTTTTTCAACCGGCTTGACCGGCCGGTCAAAGAATCTCGACCCGACCGGCAACCCGACCGGCCGGTCGACCCGACCGGTTTCCATCTCTGGGCTGAAGCCCCCTTAGACCCTTACCCCTGGTTGCGCCACTGACTGCAACCTAAAATAAATCTTGAGTGTGCTCTAAAAAAGCAAAAACAGCTGGTTTTTAGAAAAAAATGTTTTCACACTTTGTGTCAGGTCATAATCACTAACAAAGTACCGGTAACGATTCTATAGACTTACATCCCTGTTTCGCGACACATCCGTAAGGTCGTGTTAATAAGGCGGATTATTGCGTCACATTTATGTACTCGTACAGGTTTCCAGCAATTTCGTAAAGAATCGAGAAAACTTCAAACGAGAATAAACTTTAAACGTTATTATTTCTTTTTCCATTATTGCCTGTTGTCGCGTCGCTACGTGATGCTCCAAAAAAGTATTCTGAGTAAACCGAAATGGGGGGGGGCACAAACAGTTGTTAGGGGGGGCACGACCCCTCTGGCCCCCCCGTAGCGACGGCACAGGCTGTGCGGTTGTCAGTTTCGCAACTATACGATGTTTACGTTATTTTGAAAGTGATTTCAAATCTCTAAAAATAACCTCCCCTCTCCACGGTTATTGTACCTCAGCCGCCATTCTTTGCATTGTTACGTAATTATTGTAAGCGTCACAGACGAAATAGGAACGAATTTGATTGGAGTGCACCTGATAAACAATTATAGGTTAATTTGGGGTGTAAAAAATGAGTACTATGCTCAGGCGCGTAGCCAGAAATTCGCAATGGGGGGGGCTGTTTTGGGAGTCTGGGGGCGGAGCCCCCAGCGCTAGAAAATTTTGCATTTTTTTGCAAAAATAACTTCATTTTAGGGCTATTTTGATAAAAAAATAATGCTTTTAAAACGTGGCTTAGAAACTGGCAGAGCAAACATGATCAAACTGGTTGCATAAATGTGCTATTTGGGAGGTGGCTAATGGTAAAATTTTAGTTCTCTTGTTTAGATGCTGGTAAATTATAAAAACGAGTATTTCAGCAAAACTTACACGGAGTAATCTATTTCGTATACAGTTTATACAGAAAAATAACTGGGGGGGGGGGGGGCTAATGAAAAGAAATTTGAGAGAAATTGGTAATCAACAATACTGAATAGCCCCCCTCCCCCTTATTCCTTTCAGTTTCAGTTTATTTATTTATGATCACAAAAATAACATAGTATTATTTTAATGGTTACTGCAAATAAACATAAAAGGATGCGATGAACGGGAGCCGTGAAGGGACATGAAGTCTTCGAGTCAAACGACTCCCTCTTGTTAAATGAGCAAAAGCTCATTAAGGGGGAAGATTATGCTAAGATTGCAGTGTTGCATATACAAAATGGACCATTGAAAAATGTGATAGAGTTAATCTGAGTTATAAAAAGAAATTAAAAAAGTTTTATATTGTTCGATAAATTTGATATAACCTAATTTAGTCATATTTTTGGGAAGAGAATTCCATAATTTTGATCCTTGATACTTGAATGATTTTTGGCAACGATTAGTCCGGAAAAATGGAATAATGAGGTCATCATTTGTTGCAGCTCTAGTGGAGTAGCCATGATTTCCAGAAACTTTATTGAAGTAGTTTTGAAAATAATCGGGAAGTTTTTTGTTGACGTATTTGTGCATAAATTTGGCAGATTCAATTTTGTATATGTCATTGACTTTGAGGATTTTATGTTCATAATACAAGGGTGTAACGTGAACATTCCAGCCAGAATCACTGATTGCCCTGATAGCTTTGTTCTGTATAGTTTGTAATTTTTTGAGGTAGGTCGGATAAGTGGAGCCCCAAATAATAATGCCATATAAAAGATGCGGAAATACTATCCCATAATAGAGAGCAATAAGAGCTGATTTAGGTAAACAATGTTTTAATTTGGTGAGGACACCAACGTTTCGGGAAAGCTTTTTTTGTAATTTCTGGGTATATGGTAGAAAATTAAGTAGGTCGTCAATTTCTATTCCAAGATATTTTGTTGTCTTAACTGCATAAATTAATGTGTCGCCATAAGATAACGAAAATTTTGGAATTACCGTTCGAATTTTGGGATTAATAACAATAATTTGAGATTTATGGGGGTTTATGGTTAATTTATTGGCAGCCATCCAAGATTGAAGCATGTTTAATTCCTTATTTCCTTGTTCTTGTAGCTGTTTTAGATTGTTATTTTTTATTAACAAGCAAGTATCATCAGCGAACAGACGAGGCTTTGACGTAAGAGCATTTTTCAAATCATTTATATATATAATGAATAATAATGGCCCAAGGACCGACCCCTGGGGTACCCCATATTCAATTCTTACCATTCCCGAAGTACTATCAGAGATGCCTACAAATTGCTTCCTGTTTCTTAAATAACTTGATAAAATTTGGTGGCAATTTCCTCGTATACCATAATGTTCCAATTTGTGCAGTAGAATAGAATGATTAACTGTGTCAAAAGCTTTTTTCAAATCAAGGGTGATAATGCATGTGTAATCATATGAATTAATATTGTCATAGCATTCAGTTAGAATATCAAGTATAGGATAAACAGTACAAAATTTTTTGCGAAATCCGTTTTGGCGATTGTAAAGGACGTCATGTTTATTTAGAAAACTTAAAATTCTAAATTTAAGTAGCTTTTCGATAACTTTTGAAATAGACGAGAGTATAGCTATGGGTCTGTAATTTTCCACTAACTTTTTATCTTTTTATCTTTTTCCTTAGTTTATGGTAGCCTATATTTGTTGATGACACCTATGTTTAGCATTTTTACACTTGCGATCAAATTTGATTGCGTATTTTTGACCATTTTTCAAAGTTTTTATTTCTTTGTTAGTTTTATTTTCAACAAATTAGCCCCCCCTAAATATATGTTTCAAAAGATGTTTTAAATCACTATTTAGTCCACTCAAGTACATTTAACGGTCTCAAAAGTGCTAAAAACGTAGCGTTTTTCTCATTCTGCATTTTGGTCGACATGCCAATGGGGGGGGCTATAGCCCCCCCGGCCCCCCCCCCCCTGGCTACGCTACTGACTATGCTACATTATTTTCTCAGATAATTCATTCATTTTTTTGTTCTTGACCATCACAAAAATAGTAAATAGCGAATGGACACTAATGCAAAAAGTAACATGTTGAATCTGGAAAAGGAAGAAGCGACGCAATCTTCATATTTTGCACTCACGCGTTTCAAGTAACTTTTGGAAAGAAGCCAAAATGGAATGCCTCAAACGACGCTTGGTCTGAAAAGCGTGTTTAAGAGACTTTGCTATCAATATGTTATTTGTATATGTTGCTGTTGAGCTTAGCATGTTTCTAATGCTAATATAGAAATAAAATGAAAAAGATAACATCGTTTTTTAGCAAACGTTCGTTAGCAGAACAGTCAAGTTCAGAACCTCCATCTTAGCAGCCGATAATAAACCAAGCGGAAGATAGCGACGAAAATTCGGATAATGGTAGTGACCTTGCCAGTGATTTAAGTTCAAGCTATGATAGTCGAAGCGGTACTAGTACTCCCACAATGATACGTAAGTTTGCAAATTTAGCTAAACGGAGGGCTGAAGACTTGGTTTGGAATAGAAATGTTAAACTGTCTTTTACAATTTACGGTTTGGGTTTGCAATAGACCATAATATGATAAGCTGAGTTTATTTTTAAGTCAAGCGGACAAGATAGTGGAATCGCAGTCGCAAAATTAACAGTGATCAAATACTGGAGATTTTGAAAATCTTTGTTAAGCTATACGTTACTACAAAAAAATAAGTTCTCATAGATTGAAGCAAGACTGTGGACTCGTGGAGTGCAGGAGTTGGAAGTTTAAAAAATATCGGGAGTGTAAAAGCTTGCAATGTAAAAAATTGGTCTGTAGATCCTATACATTTCAAGAAAAAAATTGAGGCAAGGCCCTAGCTTATCAAATATCCTGCTTTTCATTGGGCTATATGCCGAGTTTAATGTGTACATTTGCAGTGTGTTTACTAGCAAATAACAATGTAGCATTTTTGCTGTGACTAAATTTGCGACTGTTTTATTATGGATATTGGATAGGCCTAATATTATTGCTATAGTTTTTGATGATTAATTACGGCTTCGAATAACATTTATGGGCGCACTTTTTAAAACGAACAGCGTTTTTCCGGTAACCTTTAGCGACATGCTGTATTTGCAGTAGCTAGTGCTAGAACAACGAAAATCACTGTAAGCTTATAACTGCGCGTTATGCGCTGTAGGTGAAAAACTGGATAGACTTTGGGCCCCCCCACTTTCAAAATGGTTCCGCCATCGCTGATTGCGACAATACATAGGGTTAGGCTACCAAAACAGTAAAAGGTGCCTTCGGTTGAAGTTTATTTTTTCAGAATTCGGAGCATTCTACAATAGGCTATTTTGGCTTCAACTAACTTAGTTTTGATTGGCTGAACATGTTTCTTGATACCAACAAAAAAATTTTAATTTGGTCGGCTAGCTTGGCTAGGAAAAGTTTAGGACGTTTGGCGAGAAGATGAAACAAAGGCAGACAAAAAAATGTAAACTTAGATGAAACAGGTTTGTGGGAATCAATCATCAGAGCAGAGGCACATAGCCTAGCCACATACCCACCCTGTATGCAGTAGGCCTGTGGTCCTATTGGGACACGCCCAAGGCTAGGTAACATTTTCTACAGCACATGCGCTTGCATTTCAGAGTGACAGAGTTAGTTCAGTGTAGCCTATTCGTCAACATGTCATGGCATCTATCCTATATGCAGAGCTGGGCACCCGCTACTTGAAAAGTAGCGCCGCTATTTGGCAAAAAAAGCAGCGGCGCTGCCGCTTATCGCTACTCAATAAAAAAGAAGCGCCGCTGCCGCTACTTGCATGCAAAACAGCGGCCGCTGCCGCTACTTTAAAAAAATAAATAGTACAAAGAACGATGGCATTCAAATACCGTATCTAATGGTGAAATTTCAACTTTATTTACGCAAGTTAATTATTCAAGCCTTTTAGATATTGGTTCAGGTTACAATCGGCATTAGCAGGCTTAAATGGTAGATAAGTAAGCAAATCACGATTCAATTAGGTGTTGGCATGCTCCTTTCAAAAAAGACAAGCATTTCAAAATGCTGATTGGTTAAACCAGCGCTTTAGAAATTACTTAGGAAGTTACCCTTGGAAGTTACACTAGGAAGTTAAATTCCTTATCGCATTTTCTACACAAACAAAAGGCAGTAAGAAATATTGACTGAAATAAGTTAAGGTTTTGCCATTAAAGCACAATGACATACAGTATTCAGTTTCTACACAATTCTGTCCCGGCTCTTATAGCTCTGAAGTAGTCGATATGTTTATCACACTCTCGGCCCTCAACCACTGAAATAATTCTTCGCGTAGAGATCCGAAAGGAAAATTTATCAATCGACCGTGTTCCAAAACATTTCTTGGAGTTTTGTAGAAATGGTAGGTGATTCACGTCCCTGCGATGATTTCGTCCAACTTTGACACAAAAGTAGATCGAGCGTTTAAGATATTGGTGTTTACGAAGTCGAAGGAGATACGTAGTAATGACGTACATGTTAAGCAAATGATGCTCAATGCGATTCATGTTACACTGAGTATTTTTTCTACGAGTATAATAACTCCATAACCAGTGATGGGATTCAGGGGGTTCGCACGGGTTCGCGCGAACCCGTTCTTGGAATGTCAGGATAATCAGCGAACCCGTTCTTGTTTTTTTTACAGACATTAGACCTTTGTTTCTCAATCACCTGTCCGCCAAAAATATTCCAGTTTACGCCTCAATTGCAGAATTGTAAGGCTCATCGGTTATTACGGAATAAAACATAAAATTCAAAGCTGGTCGAAAACCACATGTTCAGTAATTTGCAGCATTGTGACGTAAAACAAAGCCCGAATTTCTACAGAAGTGTGGCACACAGAACAAAGCATTTAAGACACTAAATACTTCATAGACAGTGAACTAGCCTAGAAGTCAGTAGGTTCTATGAATGTGTAATGAGTATGTTGCTCCTTCGACGGGCAACCCATACAACAGTTGAGAATGGAACATTCTGTAATATAAATGCATTAGGGCTTTTGTGGGGAGAATGTTTTTCTTAACTTAAATAGGATTCTTACTGATCTTGAAAGTTTAAACCAGAGATTATTAATGTAACTTTCAAATGTCAATTGGTTGTCTGTAACAATTGCAAGATATTTTGTTTTCTCAACGTTATTTATTATTGTGTTATTGTATCGTATGTTAATATTATCAACTGTTTTTTTTTTTCAATTTAGTAGAGATGATAAGATAATTAGTTTTAGAAGGAAATGAGCGAACCTGTTGTTAGTAAGTACGATACAAAAGAGAACCTGTTCTTAAAATTTTGAATCCCATCACTGTCCATAACTAAGTTGTCTTCGAAGCTTATTTACTACCTGGTTCTATTTGTTCGTTCAATTCTCAGCGCACTATAAATTCAATTCTTAGCTTTACTGTTAACTGTTGTAGCAAAATTTATTTTACTACGCATTGACGTAACTACTCAGGCCCGGCGCCACGGGGCATAAGCGTAGCCACAGGGAGGGCCCCCTCCAATTGAAATGCTACCTATGACAAAAATGTGACAAAAAAAACTATTGTTTCGTCAGTTTTAGTTTCTTTTAGCATTTTTTGCCTACAACAGTAATTAACAATAATATTGACAACCAGGGGGCCCGGGTCCTTTAAATTCAATTTTTGCCAATCCATTAAAATGTATAACCCGGCTGAAATTAAGGGTTTTTATCGTAAAAGTTGCTATACCTCGGGCTCGCATCTAACCTTTTTAAAAACGTAATGCAATAACAGGGCGGGATTTACCATATGGCCCAGTGCCAGGAGTCCTGCCCTCAGATGGTAAGACTTTACTTTTGGTCTACACTTATGTTTGGCAGGAAGATGTCGCGAAAATCTTTAAAGTGCCAGGGGCGCCGCGCAATGTAAATCCGGCCCGGGCAATAACATGGTAATTAAGTGTAACCATCTATTGTACGCTTTTCAGTAACAATTCACCTCCATCCACCTCGCTAGCTTTTACGCTAAAAAATGCGTTTGAAAAAACATTATCTATGAAAAATGCTCATTGAACAAATTATTGAATTTAAATTGAGGGGCCTGGGGCCTCTTAACCGTACACGTACTCCTACAACTGGTTATTTTCATGTCAAAACAAAAATCTCTGAGGAAAATCTTTGAGTGGATTATTTACTACTAAAATACTTATAAAAATTTAACCCAAACTGCAAAATTACAAACGTATTTTCGACCAAATTATAAGTAACAGGAGAATTGAAACAATTTAATTTTTTTCAATTGGCTTTCAACTGTTAATAATCTACTTCTTTCAAATGGTTCTGAACACGTGCGAAATGTGATTCAATGGCATTAAAATAGCTTTTTTTTCAAAAAAATTCCAAAAAATCGCCCAGCGACTGGGGGCTCGTCCCCAGATCCCCGTCTGTGGTACGTTTGAATAAACTAGTTTGCTTACACAAGTCTCCCGATTTAGATATTTTTATTTTTAACTTTTGGTTTAAGCCCTCTCCCTTTAGAAAACTCTCGGTTAAGTGCCAAACCAGGCCACGGCTTCTGATCTTCCATTTTATGATATCTTTGTCCAACAAAAATTCCTCTTTCGAAAATTCCTGATGACTTCATTGCATGTGATTTTTGATTTGGCCCCCCACCCCCAATCAAAAATCCTGGCTACGCCTATGCACGGGGGATGGCATTTCGAGCCGTGTCCCCCCAAATCACTGATTGAGCTCCCCAAGCGACAGTAAACTTTTGTAGTAGCACAACTAGCAAACTTTTGCCCAAAAACAGGTAACCACAAACGCTTTTTTCTATGAAACAGCAAGACAGATCAAGTGAACGTAATCAAGTAGCCTTAGATTTTGCGATGAAGACCTTTTTTTTATTTTTTTTGTCTTCACCTCCAAATTTGAGGGCAAAATCCATACCAAAGAAGGATAACACAGGATTTGGAGCAAAATATTCACTAGATCGCTGCCGCATTCTGAACTCGTCTGGTCTCGGCTGCGTAAGCGTCTAGTTTTTGTGCCCCCTCCCCCAAACACACTACTCTGGCTCCGTGCCAGAATGTACTGTTCTATTCGCAGTGCACGATCTATACTGTGGTCTGTGACCAGATAGCCAAAAAATCATCTTCATTTGTTGTACTAAACGCTAGCATTTTGAGGAAATATCGCGGAAAACCGTCTTAGCGATCTGCAAGTTTTTAGCAATTTATCGAACTCTAATTATTGCATTTTCGTTAAAGAGATACTGCTCGAAATCGGCTTTATTGAAATCGGTTTTATCTGTTCAAATTGACCCGCTACTAGACCACATTACTCGTTCAACTTCGATAGAGAAAAAATCGGACCATGTGCGATAAAACTCGCCTATACATACAGTATAAGAGCAACGACAAAACGTCACAAAGGTCTTGTATGCAGGGTGTCGAACCGTTTCAAATAACGGTTCGGGTTCAGGTTTAGCTCCGGCTCAAAATATTTTAGCGGTTCAGGTTTGGTTCGGGTTCACTTGAGCACCATTTTCGAGGTTCAGGTTTGGTTCAGGTTCACTCAAGTAAACTATTACTGGTTCAGGTTCGGTTCGGGTTCATTGACTTAAAATTTAACTGTCGTTACTCGTTTCGTCCTGAAAAAAAAAGGAGAAATTGCTGATCCTGTTGATGATCACCACTGCTCTTATTGTGCGTGTACCAGCGCCAGCGGCATCCGGATAAGGAAAAATATATTCTTACTTTTGTTAGGGGTTCAGGTTCGGTTAGGGTTCACTTGAGCATAATTTTGAGGGTTCAGGTTTGGTTCAGGTTCACTGAAGTAAAATTTTGAGGGTTCAGGTTCGGTTCGGGTTCACCAAAATGAAACGGTTCATTCGGGTTTACGGTTCAGGTTCGGTTCGACACCCTGCTTGTGTGTTCTACTAAACTGAAATAAGGAGGGAATAAGAGCAGAGTGAAAACATTCGGAGAGTAAAGACTCCAAACGGTAACGTGTGAAAATGTGAATTGAAAAAGTCTTGGAAGGAGTTTATTTGCAGTAGCGGCAGCGGCAGAAACTTTGCTTAAAAAACAGCGCTGCCACTATTTCGGCTGAAAAAACAGCGGCGCTGCCGCTAGTCGCTGATGACGAAGAAAAGCAGCGGCACTGCCGCTACCGTAAAAGTAGCGGCGCTGGTAGCGCCCGCTGGTGAACAGCGCCGCTGTGCCCATCACTGCCTATATGTCTGTAGCCTACCGGTATCTGGTATGTGGTAGAGTTGGAAGGCTAGGCTATACAAAGTTGCAGTGACAGAATAGCCTTCGTAGTAGCAAGCAATTAGAGGGTTCCAGGTTCATGGATAAGTAAGCTATCAGTAGTTTACCCAATAATAAATACTCATATATTGGCTTATGTTGGGAGGCAGCAAAGTTGTTCTTATCAAGTTTGACAGTTAAATATGAATGTAGTAGCTTATGACAGCATGCAGAGTACACGATATACCAGTATTTGGGCTATTGGTTCAGGATTAGTACAGTAGTTGCATGAATCATCAGGTAGACTGGTAGATTGTTTTTGATTGCCAAAGCACGGTGCAGAAACGAGAAAAAACTGATAGAAAACACACACAAGGTAGATAAAAGCACTACAATTAGAATGACTGACCTTGCGTTGCGTGTTCCCTAAGTTTTTACTTGGCCATTTTCGAAGTTAACGAGTGTGAAGTTTCAGACTTTTACTTTTAACTCGAAAACAGTTAGCTCTAGAAATTTTAACAGCAGTTTTAGATTAATAAGTTATATGTTTGTGCCAAATTTCGAGGCAATAAGTCACGTGACTTTGGTTTTATGACCCAAAAACCACCTCGAAAGTTTGGTGTAAGAAATGGTCTTATTCAAAAACGGCATTAATGCGACAAAAAATATTTCACAGGGTTATTATCAGGGTGTCGAACCGAACCTGAACCCGAATGAACCGTTTCATTTTGGTGAACCCGAAACGAACCTGAACCTTCAAAATTTTACTTCAGTGAACTTGAACCAAACCTGAACCCTCAAAATTGTGCTCAAGTGAACCCTAACCGAACCTGATCCCCTAACAAAAGTAAGAATATATTTTTCCTTATCCGGATGCCGCTGGCGCTGGTACACGCACAATAAGAGCAGTGGTGAACTTCAACAGGATCAACAATTTCTCCTTTTTTTTTTCTGGACGAAACGAGTAACGACAGTTAAATTTTAAGTCAATGAACCCGAACCGAACCTGAACCAGTAATAGTTTACTTGAGTGAACCTGAACCAAACCTGAACCTCGAAAATGGTACTCAAGTGAACCCGAACCAAACCTGAACCGCTAAAATATTTTGAGCCGGAGCTAAACCTGAACCCGAACCGTTATTTGAAACGGTTCGACACCCTGGTTATTATATGTCAAGATACCCTTTCATCCCTACCAACCCACTTTTGGCCACGATGAGTTTTTTGTTTTCTTTTTTTTTTTTTTTGGTTTCTAAACCTTGTGCACTGTACTTCTCTTAAACCACAATACACCAGAATCCAGTTTTGTGTAAAGGTGAATTTACACCGTATCCATTTTTCGTCCGTTTTTTTACGTTTTTGCTTCTTGAAAAAGTTTGCGCTTTTCCATCCGCATTTTAATAAGTCCATATCCGCACTAAGTAAACTGTTACATATAGATAAAAATTTTGTTCAAAAATATTGTGTATGAACGATAAGAGCGATGTTTCAGAATAGAGCTGTACCCCTTTACAAAAAATTTTTTGGAAAACTTTTGTCTAGTATGTGACTGTCTGGTTAGTGCGGATATGGAAATATAAAAATGCGGAGGAAAAATTGCATACTTTTTCACGGAGAAGCAAAAACGTGAAGAAACGGACAAAAACGGATGTAAAACGGATGCTGTGTAAATCCACCTTAAAGTTGTTACACTGCAAACGCAATTTTGTCTCCCAAAATGTTTTGGGGCCACTCCTCCAGAAACCCCCCCAATGCGGGGGCCCAAATGATTATTTTTTTGATTGCTCAAGCTAGAGCAATTTTCTGTTTTATATCAGTAGATATTTTAGCGAAAAATGTTTTGACATGGTTTGGGGGCATCCCCTCCCCAGGGGCCCTTAAATGGACCTCCCAAAGATAAATTTTTTGAACGGTTCAAGCTGGAACATTAGTTTTTTTTTATATCAACAGAAGTTTAAAAGACAAATATTTTGACATGGTTTGAGAGGGCCACCACTCCTCTAAAAACCGTCCAAAATAATACCCCAAAAATCAATTTTTTTTATATGACGTTAGCTAGAAAGTTAATTTTTTTTCTGATGTTTGTGGAAATTTTAAGAATAGATAACTTGCGGTGCGGTGTGGCATGAACTTAGTTAAACGTGTTTGGATGCGGTGCGGTGCAGCATGCGGACAAGGTTCGCGGACACAGCGCAGCATACGGATGCATTTTTTGTTATCCGCGCCATCTCTAGTGACTGGTGTTATGTTACGTAACGCCCATAACGAGAATAACAGAGCAAAGAGTGAGCGCTCATTTAGCCTACTCTTAGTCATTTTTAAAATTATCATTAGAGTATGGGTTAGATTTTGAGTTTGGGTGAGGAATAATGTTGGGTTTAGAGCTAGGGTTAAAGTTTGGGTTAAGTTTGGGGTTGGGGTTTGGGCTAGAATAGCAATTTTCTTATTCTTACACAACGTAACAGCAGCCTCTGCCCTAAGATTAACATTAGGGTTAGGTTTAAGACTACGGTAGAACAAAAATTGCGATTTTTTTTTTTTATGTAATGCAACAGTAAAGCAGCAGCCTTTCCAAAGATTTTATGACTTCCCAACTAGTAGTGAATACCTATAAGTTTTAAAAAGATTGAAATTTCATCATAACCACCCCCGCATTGAGTTTGTACCGTACATTAGAACTAAAGACCATAAGCAACCAGCTTTGAATATTTTTAATTATGATTTTGCACTGCTTAGTCTATGCGATGTTTTGAAAGCAGGGATGTGGAAGCGGAAGCTGAAAGCGGTTAAATTTTTGTGGAAGCGGAAAGGCCGGGAAGCACTTTGATAAAAGAGACTGGAAGCGGAAGCGACTAATTCTATCCGGAAGCGGAAGCAAAAAATTCCAAAGGTGAGGAAACGGAAGCGAACTCGGAAGCATAAAACTTTAAGAGGAGCTGGAAGCGGAAGCATTAAAAATGTGACTGCTTCCACATCCCTGTTTGAAAGCATCCAATTTTTAACAAAATAGGCCTAAAATTAAGTTATTTGGGCAAAAAATCACAAAATTTTTGAACGCTGGTGGCCATGCCTCCAGACCCTCAAAACCAGAACACTCATTACCAGGGGCGCACCAAGAAATTTTTAATGGGGGGTTTGAATTTTTCAAAAAGCAACCAATACCCAATTGTAGTTGATTTAGTTATAGTCAAACAAGGTTTCGCGGTAATAGTTGCATCATTACAACATTTGTTTATTCAAAAACCTTGTAAAAACGATTTTGAAAAATGTTGGTTGTGAAGATTGCGTGCAAGATGACAGTTTACTCCTATAGGGGGCAGGGCCGCCGGGAGGGGGGGCAGGGGTAACAATGACCCCGGAGCTCATGGACTTTAGGGGGCCTATGGGCTTCAGGGGGCCCAGCAGAGGGCCCATGGGCTTGATAGGGGACCCATTGAAATGACACTGAGAAATGACCATGTGAAGCCCGAAGACCTTTTTTGTTTTGTTTTGGAGATCACCTAAAATCGATCGGAAGAAATCCTTAGAATTTCGGTGAAGACCTTTTTTTTTGAGATCACATCGTATTTCGGACCAAACTGTGGCATTTTCTCCGTCTGTTTTGGACTTTGCAAAACCGGAAATCCGTCATATTTGAGGTGGCCCTGGGCCCAAGTTCGGCCCCCGGTGCCCCTGATAGGCTGGGCTGCCGCTGGGGAATTCTTGCAATTTTTAGAAAAAAGTTGGCATTTTAACGCCACTCGGATGACGTTTTGCACGTTTTTAGAGCAATTAGAAAAAGCTTAATTACTGAGATGTGGAAGAGTTTGAAAGAATTTATTTTGCTCAGTCCAATCAGCCCTGCACACTTACTGGTCAAGTCCAAAATATGTCTAGTGGCTATCCTGCGCTTTATTTTCATTTTGCTTACAATTCTTGTGTTGAGTTTCGAACTCGTGGTCTCTGCAAGCGCTCGGGTTGGTGAGACGTGATGCGCGCGGCACGTCTTGCTTGCCGTGGGATTTGCGGTGATTACGAGCTTAATTTCCGTTTGCTTTATTTTTGAACGTTTAGTGCGAAGTTTGATTTAGAATTTGATTTGCAACTTAACAACTTGGTTTTCAGTTAAAAGAGCACAGTTGGTCTTTCCTTAGATGTGATCATAGGTTATCGATAACAAGCACAGTTTTCAGTAGTAGTTTTAAGTTCTTAAAATAAACTAAGCCGAATAGCGATAGTGGTGACCTCGACGTGATATGAACACGTAACCATTTTTGGGCAAAGTCAGACCATTTTTAATTCTTTTTTGATTTTGAAGCTGGCATATGCATTGTTTTATGCAGAGTTTTTTTCTCTCAATGGATTTTGACATTCCTCCTTTTTGAGAGAATGTTGAATAGTTGCAACGGAACCTTGTATGTGCTATGGTGACTTAAAAACAAAATCGTATGATCTTGTGTTACTTTTCTTTATTTTGTGTTAAACGAGTATATACGTGTATAATTGTTTTGCTATTGCCCCATCCCCTCACGTTTTTTTTTATCTCTTGAACAGTTACTGCAAGAATTAAGCTTTTTTCTTTCCATTTCATTCAACGACCAATCAATGCAAGCCTCGAATTTTACGAGCAATATAATGAACTTTTGAATCCATCCGATTGGGTCTTAGTTCCATTAATGAACGAAGTATACAATACTATCAGCATTACAGATTTCATCAGACAATTTAATGTGAAACGTTAATTCACTCAGCGCAGACCCGGCGCCCCAGGGGACATACCGGGGCCATGCCCCGCAACTGACTGCTTGTGCCCCCCCAAACGAAAATTGTGCCCCCCCAAGCGAGGACTGTGCCCCGAAGAAATTAACAGGCTCGGGGCTTCTGGAGCGCAAATCTAGGTCCAAATTAGTGTTTTTTGTGGACTTACACCAGATTTTGTGGCGTTTTTGGGATGAAGACCTTTTTTTTTTTTTTTTTTTTGGAGATCATCTGTTTTCGGCCGGAGAAACCGCTTGAATTTGCGATTTCGGCCGGAAAATCCCTTGGAATTTCAGTGAAGACCTTTTTTTTTCGGCCGGAAAAACCACTTGAATTTCCGATTTCGGCAGGAAAGTCCCTTTGACTTTTAGCTCCTCACCTTGTTTATTTCATCCAGACTGGGATAAATTTCTCGTCCCCCTGTGCCCCTCTCGAATTCACAGAAAGTAAACTTCTCGTGCCCCACCGAAATTCATTTATGCCCCCCCAGTCACGCTATCCTGGTGCCGGGCCTGACTCAGCGTCAAGGCCGTGCCTAGGTGGTTCGCCCCCCCCCCCACCGAAAACTCAAGAAGGGAACCCCTCCGAAACGCTTAAATTTGCACATTTTTGCAATCGGCTTAAATAGTCACTTAACTTTCACATATCTAAGACGCACTACTTTTCTAAAACCAGGATTGCAGAACAGCACAAAAACTTACAGTTAAATATACGTTAATGATATCCAAAATATAAAATAAACCAGTAGGCTACAGCTCTAGTATACAAGTCAGGTTATTAACTGCCACTCCGTGTTAACAACAAAAATCATTAGAATTATCGTTTGAGAGTGAGTTTTATTCAATTCTAAAGACTATTAATACTATATGGTTGCAATGTTACGTGAAAAAATAATTTGGGTTCTGGAGCTGTAATTATGAGCTAAAGATGCAATCCTTGTAAGCTGCTGTAGTGACATCAGAGATATTCTTGCAAATCTTGAAAATTATTTTTTCGAGCTTTTGCAGGGGCAAAAGCATCAATGATCCTGTGTCGTTGTTTTATCATTTGATAACTTGGCAGTTAGTGTAGTGGTTACCATTCTTGATCTTTCAATGGGTGACCAGGGCTTAATCCGCATTTTAGTGGGCTTATTTCCACAGATTACAAATCGCGATCCTGGACACGGTCCGCAAAGGAGATTGCCTATCCCGAAAATTGTTTGCCGATAATTGTTTCATCATTACTGCCCTAGCCCTTAGCCCTATTGTTTGTTCATTGTACTTTTTCATTTTCGGGTTAACATCCATTCGAGATCTTAGGCTATCCGGATAAGGTACAAAATATCTTAGATTTGCCCGAGAGCTGAGCCTGCTGATAGCTTACTATAACGATATAATTATTGATCAGAAATATAAAACTTGAGCAATTAAACAATATTTCGTCACAAAGTTGTCAAGTAAGACAAGACTCCCAAACCCTGCAGAAAATTTTCTCAACTATACATTACCCTAACAATTAACCACTTTAAGTAGTAGCAGAACCCGAGCCTCCTGAAAAGCTCTATATTGAACTTTATTGGAACTTAGGAGTTACTGAAATAAATTTTAACTTGATTGCTGACATCTAAAGGCAATCTGACTGTAACTATCACTAGACTGACTCATAGGCGAAGCCAGGATTTTTGATTGGGGGGGAGAGCAAACCACATGCGATGACGTCGTCAGAAACTTCGAAAGTGAAATTTTTTGTGGGGGAAAGATATCGTAGACTGGAAGATCAGAAGCCGTGGCCTGGTTTTGGCACGTAACTAGGAACTCCTTTAAGGGAGAGGGCTTAAACCTATAGTTAAAATGCGAAAATGTTTAAATTGAGAGACGTGCGTTGAGTGAAGAAGAGTACTGTAATAATTCAAACGTATCACAGACACTGGGCGATTTTTCGTAATTTTTTTGGAAAAAAAGCTATTTTAAAACCATTGGATCACATTTCGCACGTATTCAGAGCCTTTGGAAGCAGGGCCTTAGAGAGAAATTTTTGCAGGGGGTACGAAGATCGACGCCGGGCCCCCCAAATTTAGTGAAATTAAATCAAAAAAGGTCTTCCCTCAAATTTGGTCCTGATTTTTGCCCAAAATTAGGTGAAGACCAAAAAAAAAAGGTATTTACTCAAACTCGGTCCTGTTGGGCCAAAACTTGACGCGACAACCTCAACTCTTCCGGGCCCCCTAAACCCGGGCCCGGGTATGATGTACCTACCCCCTGAACCCCCTCTCGTAGGCCCTGTTTGGAAGTACTAGATTTTTGCATTTGAAAGCCAATTGAAAAAATTTAGTTTTTCAGTCCTCCTTTTCTTGCAATTTAAGTCCAAAACACGTTTAAAATTTTGTATTTTGGGGTGAAATTTTGTAAGTGATTTGGCCCAAGTAGGGGGAAGTAAAGTACATTGTCTTCTGCAATATTTTATCAGTAAATAACAATCCAGTCGAAGATTTTCCTTAGAAATTATTGTTTTGTTATGAAAACAACCAGTTATAGGAGTACATATACGGCCAGGGGGCCCAGAGGCTCTCTCAATTCAAAAATTTGTTCAATGAGCATTCCTCTTACTGAAGCTAATTTTTTTTCAAAAGTATTTTGTTGCGTAAAAATTGGCGAGGTGAAGGTGCATTGTTATTGAAAAATGTACAATAGATAGTTACGCCAACGAACCATGTTCTTGTCTGGGCCGGATTTACATTGAGTTGGGCTCCTGGCACTTTGGGTTTTTCGCAATATTTTCCTGCCAAATACAGGGAAAACCTAAAAAAGTCTTATCTGTGCGCGGGACACCTGACACTGTGCCATATGTTAAATCCGTTCCTGGTTATTGCATTACGTTCATAAAAAGGTTAGATGAGGGCCTCAGCAACTTTTAGGATAAAAACTCTTAATTTTACTCGGGTTATGCGTTTAAATTGGTTGGCGAACATTAAATTGAAGGGGCCCGGGCCCCCTGAAACAATGTTATTGTTGGGGGCCCATTCAAATTGGGGACCATTTAAATATTATTGTAGGGGGCATTTTTTAATTGGTTGGCAAAAACTGAATTGAGGGGACCCGGGCCCCCTGGATCAATATTTTTGTTGGGAGCCCATTTAAATATTACTGTAGAGTGTCCATTTGAATTGGTTGGTAAAAATTAAATTGAGGGGCCCTGTGGTCCCGTTGATCAATTTTATTGTTAATTACTGTTGTACGCGAAGACGCCAAAAGAAACTGAAGAAACAATAGTCTTTTTTGTGACATTTTTATCAATGGTAGCATTTCAATTGGGGGTCCCGGGGCCCCCCTGGCTACCCTACGGACTGACTCTGACTGGCTGTTGAAAGACAAAGCGATTGTGATTCTACTGTATTACATCATAGATGAAATTGTATCCCAGCAGCGGAGACATACAGGTACAGCGAGCGTAGTTTCAGTATCTTATGCAATTTCAAATTAAAAATACGCTTTAATTTTGTTCTAAATACTGCAAAAAATACTGGCACTGATCGACAATACCAACTTTTAAAGCAGCAGTAGTAGTAGTAAAGTAAAAAGTGGGGCCCCCATTTTTGCTGGCCCCCCCCCGACCGATGGGTTTGGGGCTGCCTTGGCACGGCCCTGCTCAGCGTTCACCCCTTTTCGTATGGACGCACTTGCTGGTTACTGCATTGCAGGTAAATCAAGATTTTGAACTTTGAATACTACAGCGAGTGATTTTCGATTTACGAGTGTCTTGCTCGAATTTCAAGCATTTGATCAAAAGGAAACGAACCTAATCAACCATACATGAATAATCATGATTCAAGATGTCCGTCATACGAAAAAACATGCAGCGTCCATTCAATTAAACTGTATGAGTTATTAAATGGCGCAAGACAAAATGAATTTTTTTGGACTCTACATAAACGCAAAACGAACGACCGATTACTGTTCCATCTGATCTCTCCCTCTACATTGGACTCTGCGGACACTAGCAAAATTTTTCGGTCAAAAATTTTTTTGTTGAGGGGGATAAATGACTATCCTGTGCTTTATTTTCAGTTTGCTTACAGTTCTTGGGTTGAGTTTCGAACTCGTGGTCTCTGCAAGCGCTCGGGTTGGTGAGACGTGATGCGCGCGGCACGTCTTGCTTGCCGTGGGACTTGCGGTGATTACGAGCTCAATCACCGTTTGCTTTATTTTTGAACGTTTAGTGCAAAGTTTGATTTAGAATTTGATTTGCAACTTAACAACTTGGTTTTCAGTTAAAAGAGCACAGTTGGTCTTTCCTTAGATGTGATCATAGGTTATCGATAACAAGCACAGTTTTCAGTTGTAGTTTTAAGTTTTTATAATAAACTAAGCCAAATAGCGATAGTCTAAATGCTGAAAGATCGCAAATTTGGCTTAAATATTTTAAATCAATACGTTTTTAAATTCGAAAAGCTTGTTAGTAGCACAGAATTTTAAAATAGCTTTCATTAGGGTCGAAGTTATAATTTCCACTCTTTGAGTAATGGGTAGTCTTGAACAAGGCTGTTTTAGATTGAACATTTTCATCCAGCTTTCTTCATGAATCTACACTGAAATGAAGAAAAACTAAAATGCGATTGTAAGTTATATGTAGAGGTTGATTACACTGAAATAGATGATGGGTTGTTATTATGACGTATGATGCTGCAAAATCACCCAAAATACTATAAGCAGAGGTGGAGTCCTCGAGGACACATTTTGAAGTTCTTGGCCTTGGTCTCGAGACCTCAAGTCCTCGAAAATTGGCCTGTCCTCGGCTCGAGGACAGCAGTATTTTTTGGAATGTTAAAATTTTGTGGAGCGCTTGAAAAATTTTTTGGAAAACGTTTTTTTGTGGAGATCGCTTGAAAAATTTCTATGAAGACCTTTTTTTTTTGGAGAGCACTTGCGCTTGTGTCCTTGGTCCTTGGCCTTGGCCTCGAGCATTCCTGTCCTTGGCCTCGAGAGTGTCTGTCCTCGGAAAGGCTGTCCTTGGCCTTGGCCTCGGATTTTTTTTGTGTTCTTGGCCTCGAGCCTTGTGTCCTCGACTCCACCTCTGACTATTAGGTTAGAGCAAAAATATAGAAAAAAATCATTTGGAAATGATTGCTATGACGCTATTAAAAGCTGCTTTTAAGTTTCTAAATATATTTGCAGAACAAAAACCTCGACATTTAATCGTAATTTTGTTGTGTTTTCGTCTTCAAACAGCGGATTTTTTTTGCAAAAGTACATTTGGCTTAGTAGTTTTTTTTTTACGCTAGGACGACTTTTTTCATTAAATGGTGTCTGTCTTTTTTTTAGTATCAAGCTCTGTTCTGCTCAGAAGTTTATGATTGGGTATTATATTACAGTCAATTAACCCTCGATTTAACGGATTTCGGATTTAACGAACATTGATTTGAGCTGCAAAATTGAGTAATGTTTGTATTTTTTGAGGTTTTGAGATACTCCTTAAGTGCAAGTAGGCGTGCAACGCATGCCATACAGCATAGGATTCTAACTTCTGCGCTATGTCATAATTATGTCATAATCTATGCGCTATGTCATAATTGCAATTAATGTAGAGCATTTTAAAATTTCCGATGTACTCTTTGGTAATGGGCTTTGATTCAACAATAGTTTGGCTACGTTAAGAGAAAGTTTGCGGTCTGACTTTTTTTTGCAGTTTAGCTATAGCCTTCATTCGATTTAGCCAAGAAATTTTGAATTTTGTCCAAGATGAGCAGCAAGATTAGCAAATCAGTAAAGCGAAAGCGTGTAAATTAATTATCTGCGGTGAAAAAGCTAGAACTCATTAAAGATATCGAGAAAGGAGCGACCGTTAAAAGTGTTTGTGAAAATACGCAGTCACAGTATGATATTTATACTGTGACGCAGTGGTGTAAAGTAACGAAATACTTTTACTTGAGAAGATTACTCTTTAAGTAGTTTTTTCCGGTAACGAGTACTTTTTTTAGTGGCTACTTTTACTTGGTTACTTTTAAGAGAGAAGTAACGCTACTTAAGTAGCATTTGATTCAGAAAAGTACATAGTACTGTAATTTCAAATTTAAACCACGAATTCGTCAGAACAGTCGACTTTACCCCGCAATTGTTCGATTCAGTGAAGTTAAAACCAAAAAAGCTTTACGTTCTTCGTGGCCGACTCCCGGAAAGTCAAAACGACTTCCTCTGGCAGTTAGATGGCAATATCAACCACCAACCCTACAGCCGCAAGCAGCTCGAGTCATTAATGTACAGAGCAGGACAGCACTGTTTCAAGCTTTTAACTCTCATCAGCAGCCCTCAGCATGTCTAAACCAAAGGTGTTCTTTAAAGGACCACGAAGGACGTCAAGTTTTTTCAATTTTGATTTTCGTGGCCACGCAGAGAGGGAGCTCTTGTATTAAGGATAGCTTATGGCCAGGGGTGTCAAAACCGGGGGGGATATATCCTCCCAGTAATTTGACTCTGGTGTACATCTGAGCGATGGATGATATTTGGACCTAGTTTTCGACGTCACGAGATTTTAAGAAAAAGACTCGTGAATTTTCGATGACGACCTTTTTTTTTGGTCTTCTCTCGAATTCGGGGTGAAGACGTTTTTTTTTTGGTCTTCATTTTTCGGTAAAGTCTTTAATTTTCGGGGAAAAAAACTCTTCAAGTTTCGGTGAAGACCTTTTTTTTTTTGGTCTTCACTTATTTGCTTACCTGCAAAAATCGTGGTCGAGGTTCATCCCCCCCATTGTTGAAAATAGGGCAAAATTGGGTTAAAATTGGGAATTATCTTCCCCAATGCTCAACAAAGATCGGCACCCCTGCTTGTGGCTGTCCTTAATATAAGAGCCTGTCTGTTTTCTACTTGTTGTTTGCGAAGTACCACAAGCGAAAAATCGATTCTTTCTTATAAACCCTCTGTCACTGTGCAAGCTGTTAAGGTTTGACCAGTCTGGCTTAAAAATGTCTGCGAAATAATTTTGGTTAAGATATGCTTAAAACAGCGCTGTCTATATATAGCTCTGCATAAATCCGTTAAGTTAGTTGTATTTTCCTCTTTTGTTGGCTGGCAACTCTTGGTCAGAGGTCAGACCACTACAGCAACTGCAGCAATGCCTTTTTCTACGTGTGCGAGTACGTACCACATCCAGTCTGGCGAATAGCAGTTTAAGATGGTTTTACGGTCGTTGTTTGATGTCTGCCCTTCGCCGCATACTGGCATGGATGTTTACTTCATTAAAAGCAAACCATGAAAGAAGCAAACAGAGATATAACTTAAATTTGCCAAAAATGTGTTCTATGATTACTAAACGTTTCCGTAGCTAAATTCTACATAGTGAGCCAAAAATCACACACCTTACCGGTATATGCAATAAACATTATTGCACGGTGCTGTCATTTACTGTGCAATGTAATTACTAAACGTTCTTAATATGATGATCAATTTCGTCCCACTGGAGACCCAGACTATCTAAATGGACTAAATACAATAATTTTGTGCGATTTAGTGACGCAAAGTTTTTCAAGCTTCTGCCTGCCTTCATATGTCGTGAAATAAAATTCAATTCAAAAAAATCCACATTAATTTTTATTAACTAATCCAAAAAATATCGCAAAATATACTGAAATAGCTATGGTTTAAAATAGGTCGGTGCTTTTAGAAAGTGCTCGATGATATCTCAGAGCAATTAACAAAATAATGAAATACAGACCATAAAAAGTAAAAACTAAAAGTAATCTAAAGCCTCCTACACTCCTACAGCCTGTTTCGTCTTTCGACTTGTCAGGAGGGTATCTGCATGGTAAACAAAAACTATGAAAACTTTAAAAACCTTTAAAACTTTTAAAAGATTTTTACAACATTGGACTGCAATCCTGCTCTGCCTGGTGCTGTCTACCGCTAGCTGCACACTTGCTACCAGCAAGGTCGCTGCACAACGAACTGGAAGGCGCGCATCACTAATGACATGCAGCGGCAAAACGGGATCGTCAGGCAAAACGGTTATGCACCAATGCGGACAATTGTACACAAACATCGAAAAACTACAGTGAAAAAGAAGTACAAGGCAGTGTGGGCGTTAAGATTAACAGATATGAGCAAAGATTATGTAACGTTACTGAGTTTGAATTTGCTTCTGTGCGTGCATTTGTTAAACATTTCAGAGCGCTTGTTAATGTTGGTGCGTAAATCCGTTTTCAAGATTGCCAATTTCTCTTCTAAGCACAGGTTGCAGGATCTAGCCTGTAGATATTTTGTTTACCATGCAGATACCTTCCTAACGAGTCGAAAGACGAAACAGGCTGTAGGGGGTTTTAGATTACTTTTAGTTTTTACATTTTATGGTCTGTATTTCATTATTTTGAAATAGCTATGGTGCATAACTTTTTGCCCACCTTGTAGATACAGGGGTAAGACACGTCCATAGCGTTTTTATATTTGTGCATAATTCAACAATGACAGTGAATAAGTGTTTGAGCAAAGATGTTATAAAGTGATTGAATGGCATGATTTTCAAATCTCAAGTCTTGCTGTTGTTCTTATTGATTAATTGTCTGGAATACAATAACAAAAAACTTGCAGCAGTTAGTAATTTATGACTTCTTGGGTTAGAAGACCTAGCGCTATGTGGCAGTAATGTGAAGGTAGTCGACCAGTTGTCTGTCCGATTGAATAGTTTGTTTATTTTGCTTGATTACTTTCGGAAATACTTCTACTTAAGTAGTTTTAAAACGACTCCTTTTTTACTTTTATTCAAGTACTTTTTTTGGTCAGTACTTTGTACTTCACTTCAAGTAGTTTTTTCGTCAGTAACGAAACTTTTACTTGATTACAGTTTTCGTGTACTTTTTACACCACTGGAAATACGGAGTAAAAAGGCAGACGGTCTCGGACATTAGAAAGAAGAAGGAAAAGCTGAAAAAATCTGCAGTCTCATACTGTATTGATGCCTCGTCTTCTGAGAGTGGCAAAGTTGGGAACAGAAAGCACTTAAAAACAGGGAAGGAGGAGTCCTTAGATGCGGCAGTTATGAATTGGTATGTGCAGGAACGCTCGAATGGCGTTAATGCGAGAGGAACCGAGATATTGGCAGCTGCGGGAAAGCTTGCTACTCACCGTGGCATTAGCGATTTTAAAAGCAGTGAAGGGTGGCTTTGGCAAATCCGAAATCGTCAAGGATTGTTTAACCATTGGTTTAACAAAGTTCTTCATAGAGAGGCTGGTGATGATGATGAGAGCAGCGTGGCCCCCTTTCGTGAAAAGCTGAATAATTTTATTAGTGATGAAGAGCTTTCTCCTTCCCAAATTTATAACGCAAATGAAACAGGCATCTTTTGGCGGTCCATGCCTAAAATACCCAGATACGCAGAGGTGAGGAAAATGCCACGGGAAAGAAATCAAGCAAGGAGAGATTCGCTCTTCTTGTTGGGTCTAATGCTACAGTAGACCACCGATTAAAGCTTGTGTGGTTGGTAATTCAAAGAAACCTCGAGCATTTGTTGGTCTAAACATTGAGCGTGATCTGCCTGTCGTTTACTATCACTCCAGAAAACTTGGTTCACTCTGCAATTTTTTCCAATTTGTTTTCAAATCATTTTGTGCTAGCTGTGCGCATTTATCAAGAAGAACTGCTGAAGATTTCCCCGGACGAGGTACGCGCAATTTTTATTCTCGACAATGCTGCTGCGCATCCCAGTGAAGATATCCTTTCGTGTGGAGATGGAAAAATTAAGGTCCTCTTCATGCCTCCCAACACGACTTCGATTCTGCAGGCAAATGGATCAAGGAGTTATTAGCGCTATTAAGAAGCATTATATTCGCCGTTACTTGAATGAGGTTCTGGTAGTCATCGACAACGGGTTGGTTGGCAACAGGGGAGAACACACTTTGGCGTACATAAAAAGATATAACATCCGTTCGGCCATTTTTAACTTTGCGGCTGCATGGCAGGATCTTAAGCCTTCATTTTCAGCAAACTCTTGGAAAAAGCTGTTGGAGGGTGAAAACACAGAAACTAACTTCGATGGACTCGAGGCAGTAGACTTTCTTCATTTGCTAGAATGCGGAGGAGAAGTAGCAACTTCCATTGCTAACGTCACAGATTGGCTTAGCGAGCTACACCCGGATCCAGGATACGAACTTTTGTCTGAGGTCGACATAGAGTCATCTGCTTTAGGAGGAGAGGAGAAAGAGAAAAGTGACGATGAAGAGATGGCTGTCTCAAGAAAAAAAGCTGTCTATTTTACGCACTTATGCCGATTCCTTGATTGATTATTCATCCTACAGTCAGCTACCTGAAATGGCACATCACTATGGCAGTCTTGGAATGATTAAAGAGCTAATAATCAAATAACGGCATATGATGGGACGTCAAAGAAAGATTATCAGCTTTTTTGTTCCGCAAAGCGATTCTGGTCTCACGTCATCCATCAATCCCGTACCATGCCCCAGTCAAGAGTCTATGGTCATCTCAGATTCAAACTAAATTTATGTACTCTATTTTATACCACATTAGTGCATAGGCTTAATGTAAGTTTGTAACAAACTGATTTTGCAAAGATCTTGCTGCCAAGTTATTTGACATTCAAGCGCAGTATGTTTCTGCTACATAACAATAAAGTGATTTTAACCTAAACGTGTATTGTGCATCTACCGGTACACTAGGTAAAATCTGTGTCTTTTCGAATTACGGACATTTTCCAATAACGTACAATTGCATTTCCGCATTAATCCGTTAAATCGAGGTTTGACTGTATCCATTATTCAATGAATATAACAAATACACAATTACACATAGTTGCACTATACCGGCACTATTTCCCTCTTGTAGTTGAAACACTGCAGAAGCAATATTGTCGTTAAAACAAACGCAAAAATCTCAATTGCTTGGCAAATATTTTGCAGGATTAAATTACAGCCGCCCTAAAACAACATCTTACGCTGCAGGATCAAATTACAGCCCTAAAACAACATCATAAGTGATTAACAACAACTAAAGTGATTATTTAGTTAAAAGTAATAATGGTAAAATGCAACAAACTGCGTTATATCAACAAAATTATGTTGTTTTTGAGTTCCAAAAAGGGGGGTTTCGACCCCCGAAACTCCCCTGCTGGGTGCGCTACTGCCCATTACACATTTCTGGCTATGCGCCAGTTACAGTAGCCTAGCCTATCTCGTTAATTGTCTACTCTTATGTTGTTAATTGTCTAGGCTAGGCAACCCATTTTGTTAGTCCTAGCCTAATTCAGGCCTCTAACAAGTAACTGCAGATCTGCAGTCACATAGCTGAATCGCACTAGGCCCATTTTACTGACCTAACCAAATCACTTCGCCTTCCTTCGCTTGATGGACGATGATTACGCATTCAATGCAAAATCACTGTACCTCAGCAAAGTATTTTATGCTAATATACAGTATATTCAGTTAATGTACTGTGACCACAGCGGACAAAAATACGACCGTTTTTGCATTCGAATGCGGTAATCACGGTTGGATTGCGTGGAATGATAGAATAAATCCTTTATCAGTATAAATTTTTCTAGCAAAGCTTAATAAAATACGCAAAAAACTTGAAGTTTCCAACTTGAAGCCAGAAAAACTTTAACCGTAATCTTAAAATTTTTTTCAAAGTAAAAGCAGAGACGTTGCCAAGGATGGTGACACCCGGGGCAGGAGTGCGTGGTGTTACCCTTTATGTGTGACGCACTCTTTATGATGTCACTCTTTGTGATGTGACACATCCTTTAGGTTTTGAGACACTTTATCAAAATTATGTCCAAAAGTCAGTGAAGACCAAAAAAAAGGTCTTCGCCAAAAAGGAATGGGTTTTGGTCCAAAACTAAGTGGACACCACAAAAAAAAAGGTCTTCGCCAAAAATCCGGTGGGTTTTTTGGAAATTTTAATAATAAACTTCGGAAAATTTGAGAGGAACATAGATCAGAAATTGAAATTGTCATACTCAAATTTCGTCCCATTTTTCGCCCAAAATCAGGTAAAGAGCAAAAACAAAAAGGTCTTCACTCAAATTTCGTCCCATGTTTCACCCAATATCAGGTGATTTCGAGCCCAAAGCCTGATGCCCAATTTCCAAAGGGGAGGGGCCATGCCTCAATTTTGCTCACTTTTCAACGCAATTTTGCAATCCTGTCGACCCAAAGGGGAGGGCCATGGCCCAATGGCCCCCCCCCCCTTAAATACGCCCCTGGAGTTATGCTTTTGCATTATAAAATGGTGTCACCCCAAAATTGTGACAACCGGGGCGGGCCGTCCCCCGCCCCCCCCCCCCAGCGACGCCACTGAGTAAAAGCACAGTTAAATCCTGTAAATTGAACCGCAATAGCCCTTATTAACCAAACTATGGGTGAATTTGTTGCTGCAAACATTTTGTTTCAAAAGTTTCAAATCTTAGTAAAATTGCGTTTGTCTTTGGAACGGGAGGTCCGAGATTTGAATCTAGGACTGGTCAAATTGGACTCGGTGTTGCCAACGGCCCGCCACCGCAGCGACATTTCTTTGAATAAAGCTGTGTTTCCCGATCACAATGACGCGGAGATGGGCCCTACCATAGAGATGGCGCGAATAACAAAAATGCATCCGCATGCTGCGCTGCATTCGCAAACTTTGTCCGCATGCTGCACCGCACCGCATTCAAACACAACTAAGTTCACGCTGCACCGCACCGCACCGCAAGTTAAATATCTTTTAAATTTCCACTAACATCAGAAAAAAATTAGCTCTCTAGCTCATGACATATAAAAAAATTGATTTTTGGGGTACTATTTTGGAGAGTTTTCAAAAGAGTTGCTCTCTCAAACCATGTCAAAATATTTGTTTTTTAAACATCTGCCGGTATAAAAAAAAAGTAATTCCCTAGCTTGAGTCGTTCAAAAAACTAATTTCTGGGGAGTCCATTTGGGGGCCCCTGGGGGGGATGGTGATACCTCCATACTATGTCAAACTATTTGTTGCTTAAATATCTACCAATAAAAACAAAAAACTATCACCCTAGCTTGAGCAATTAACAAAATTAGTTTTTTAGGGCCCCATTTTGGGGGGTTCTGGGGAGAAGCCTCAAAAAAATTCAAGAGACAAAATAGCATTTGCAGCCCAACAAATTTACACAAAAATTAGATATAGATGCTGGGTGGTTTAGGAGAAGAAGAGTGCACAAAATTTAGAAAGCAACAAATGAAAAAAGAAAAAAAACTCAATGCGGCTAAAAGTGTAGGTAGAGATGACAGAGTATCTTACGACATATAACCAAGTGAAATATTTTTTGCCGTACTTAAGCCGTTTTTGAATAAGACCGCTTTTTATACCAAACTTTTAAAGTAGTTTTTAGGTTCTAAACCTGAAGCTACGGGACTCTTTGCCTTGAAATTTGGCACACACAAATAACTTATGAATCTCAAACTGCAGTCAAAATTTCATGCAGCCAGACCAAACCATTCTCAAGTTATAAGTAAAAGTCTGACACTTTGCACTCGTTAACTTTGAAAACGGCCGAGTAAAAACTAAAAAACATGCGACGTGAGATCAGTCGTTTCAATTATAGGCTTTCAGGTTTAATCTGCCTTGTGTGTGCTTGCTATCAGTTTTTCTGCACCATGTTTTGGCAATCAAAACCAATCTACCCAGTACCAGTCTACCTGATGATTTCATGCAACTACTGTACTAATCCTGAACCAGTAACTCAATTAATGAAATATAAGGTATCACGTGCTCTGCATGCTGTCACAAGCTACTACACTTGTATTAAACTACCCTATGTATTAATACCTTTGCCGTTTACATGTGTGTTGGATTGTGGAATAAATTTTGCTACTACATACAGTATATGAGATAGGCTCCAGACATAGGACCAAAAGCCTAATTCTTGATGCCATGACCTGTTGACGAATAGGCAACACTGAACTAACTCTTTCACTCTGAAATACAAGCGCATGTGTAGTAGAAACCAGAGGTGGAGTCGAGGACACAAGGCTCGAGGCCAAGGCCAAGGCCAAGGACACAAAAAAAATCCGAGGCCAAGGCCAAGGCCAAGGACAGCCTTTCCGAGGACAGACACTCTCGAGGCCAAGGACAGGAATGCTCGAGGCCAAGGCCAAGGACCAAGGACACAGGCGCAAGTGTTCTCCAAAAAAAAGTCTTCAAAAATTTTTTTCAGGCGATCTCCAATTTATTGGCGTACCCAGAATTTTTGATTTGGGGAGGCCTAAACCACAAATCACATGCAATGACGTCATCAAAATTTTTCCAAAGAAGAAGTTTTTGTTTGACAAAGATATCGTAGGATGGAAGATCTAAAATCGTTGCCTGTTGGCACGTAACCCGGATTTTGCAAAGGGAGAGGGATTAAACTAATAGCTGAAAAACGCAAATATTTAACTTTGGAAGCGTGTTGAGAAAGCTGGTGTAACTCAAAGGTATCACAAACGGGGGTCTGGGGGTGGGGGCCCCCATCCGCCGGAGGCTTTGGGGGGTCTGGGGGCGAAGCCCCAAGCCGTTGGGCAATTTTTTGTAGTTTTTTGGAAAAAAAGCTATTTTAATGCCATTGAATCACATGTCGCAAGTGTTCAGAGCCATTTAAAAGCACTAAATTTTTGCCATTTGAAAGCCAATTGAAAAAATCAAATTGTTTAATACTCCTTCTACTTGCAATTTAAGTCCAAAACACGTTTAACATCTTGCATTTTGGAGTTAAATTTAATAGTAAGTGATTTGGTCCAGGTAGGGGAAAGCAAGGTGCATTGTCTCTTGCAGCATTTTAGCAGTAAATAATAATCCCTGGAAGATTTTCCTTAGAGATTTAGTTTTGTCATGAAAATAACTAGTTAAAGCAGTACATGTTCGGCCAGCCCCCTCAATTGAAGTTCAATGATTCGTTCACTCAGCATTTTTGATGACTAATTTTTTTAAAAAGTATTTTGTACATAAAAACCGGCGAGGTTGGAGGTGAATTACTGAATTGTTATTGAAAATTGGTACGATAGATGGTTACGTCTACTAACCATGTTATTGCCGGCAGGATTTACTTCACGCTAGGCCCATGGCACTTTGGAGATTTTCGCAACATCTTTCTGCCAAATATAGGTGAAGAACAAAAAAAGTCTTACGATTTTAGCTCGGGGACCCTAGCTGGTACTCAGACGCGTAGCCAGAAATTCACAATGGGGGGGCTGTTTTGGGGGTCTGGGGGCAGAGCCTCCAGCGCTCGAAACTTTTGCATTTTTTCGCAAAATGAACTTAATTTTAGAGCTATTTTAATAAAAAATATTGCTTTTAAAACGTGGCGTAGAAATTGGCAGCGCAACATAATTCAACTGGTTGCATTAATGGGCAATATGGGGAGTGGCTACTGGCTAATGATAACATTGCAGTTCTCTTGTTTACTTGCTGGTAAATCATAAAATCCTATTATTCAATAAAACTCACTCGGTGTAATCTATTTCGTCTATATTTTATAAAAAAAATAATTGGGAAAAGGGCTAATGGAAAGATATTTGAGAGAAGTGACTATGGTAATTAACTAACACTGAATAGCCCCCTCCTCTTATTCTTGAGTTTATGATATATTTGTTGATAAAACCTATGTTGGGCGTTTTTACATCAACGATCAAATTTGATTGCTTATTTTCAGCGATTTTTTCAAAGTTTTCATTGATTTGTGACTTTTATTTTTGACAATTAGCCCCCCCCCCTGAATATATGTTTTCAATGATACTTTAAATCACTTTTTAGTCATTTCCAGCGCAAAAACAGTCCCAAAAAAGCTAAAAACGTGATATTTTTCTTATTCTGCATTTTGGTTGACAGGCCAATGGAGGGGGTTATAGCCCCCGCCTCCCCCATGGCTACGCTACTGCTGGTACTGCGTCATATTATGGTAAATCTGGCCCTGATTAATGCATTACGTTCACAAAAAGGCTAGATGTGGGCCTGAGATAGCAACTTGTAGGACAAAAACTCTCCATTTTCTTCGGGTTGTACGTTCAAATTGGCTGGCAAAAATAGAATTGAGGGGGACCCAGCGCCCCTGGCCTTCAATATTGTTGTTATAGTTATACTGTTGTAAACGAAAAATGCTAAAAAGAAACTGAAACTGAAGGAACTATAGGATTTTTTGTCACAGTTTTGTCATTGGTGAAATTTCAATTGGGAAGGGGGCGGACCCCCTGCCATCCTCCTCTTGGCTACGTCTATGCTCCAAGTGAGGAAAACAAAAAAAGTGCTCGCAAATTTTCCGCGAGGTTTCTGGCGCTTTCCAACGAAATTTCAACTGTTTAAAAAAGAGTGCTGTCCTCGAGCCGAGGACAGGCCAATTTTCGAGGACTTGAGGCTTCGAGGCCAAGGCCAAGGCCAAGGACTTGACCTTCGAGGCCAAGGCCAAGGCCAAGGACTTCAAAATGTGTCCTCGAGGACGTCCTCGAGGCCAAGGACGTCCTCGAGGACTCCACCTCTGGTAGAAACCATAGGTGGGCAAGTTAATGCAAAACGTTCGCTTCGTTAACCACTAGTCCGTTAACAAACTTCATACCTCCGTTAACGTTAATCCGTTATTTTCAGCTTTAATTAACGGAAGTTAATAAAGTCCGTTAATCCGTTAACATTTTGCGTGTAATTTACATTTCGTTTTATTCACTCGCTTCTAGAACACGTATTGACGTTGTTGAGCTGATTGTAAGGAAATATTTATTGCTATGGTGGTTTTTTGTGTTTTGAAAGATACATTTTACAGTCTAATCTAGAATCAAGATAAAAACAAGTTCAAATGCACAACGAAGCTGCAAGATATTAACGATAAAAACCTTAATGGAAGTTAACAGAACTTAACGGAAGTTACTTTAGTCCGTTAACAGCACTTAACGGAAGTTAATTTAGTCCGTTAACATGAAAAAAGTTTTTAACGGATTAACGAGTTAATGAAAAAGTTAGCTTCGTTATTAACGGATTAACGATTAACGGACTTGTGCCCACCTATGGTAGAAACTGTTGTCTAGCCTTGGGCTTGTACCAATACTATAGGCATAAGCCTACTGCGTAAAGGGAGGGTGTGTGGCTAGGCTTTCTTTGGTGCCTCTACTCTGATGATTGTTTCCAACAAATCTGTTTCTTCTACTTTTGTCTGCCTTTGTTTCATCTTCTTACCGACAGGAGTGCCGAAACCCAGGGGGGAATGGGGAGATATATCTCTGTATCTCCCCCAATAATTTAAGTATAGTCTGCACCTGCATCCCCCCAATAATTTGACTTTGGTGTGCATTTGAGCGCAGGTCTCCACTGCAATTTGGGGAACAAAGTTTTCTTTCTTTAGGTGAAGACCTTTTTTTTGGTCTTCACTTAGTTTGCTCACTTGAAAGAAATCGTGATCGAGGTTCATCCCCCCAAAGTTGAAAATAGGGAAAAATTGGGGTAAAATTGCAAGTTATCCCCCCCAATGCTCAACGAAGATCGGCACCCCTGCTCACCCAACGTCCTAAACCTTTCCTAGTCTAGCCTACCAAAACCAAAATCTTTTTGTTGGTGTCAAAAAAAAACACGTTCTGCCGATCAAAACTAAGTTTCTTGTAGCCAAAATAGCCGATTCTAGGATGCTTCGAATTCTGAAAAAATAAACTTGAACTGAAGGCACCTTTTCCTGTTTTAGTAGCATGCATTGTCTTCAATTCATACCATATAATAGTTACATCCAGACTAACCATTATTATTCATAAAGAGAAAATCACCAACAATAATTGCAAAAAAAACGTAAAAAAATTTTTGTACGCGGCGCTGCGCTGATGCTGTGACGTAATGCAGATTTTAGTTGCCACGCTGCGCGGCGCGGTGCACCAACAACAGCGCGCGGCCGCGTACGCTGCGCTGTTGCCATCTCTACCCTACCAACTCGTAAAACGTTTCGGTGTAATGCAGCGAGTATAATGATAGATTTGATTTGAATTAAATGCGATATTACAAAACGCCAAAATTGAAATAAATGAGGTCAGCTTGCAGCATATCGCTGTATTTTTATAGCCAACGAAATCGCGTGTTTAGGAAAAAGTAGTTTATTTGGTTTTGTGACAACTCTGTTGTACGCACGTTGTCTTTAAGTTTACGGGATTAACATTGTATGTGCAGTAGGCTATTTTACCCCAAATATGATTCAATTCATTTATTGTACAGTGGGGCATTAGTTCACGGTACAGTTTTTTCAACAATCATAAAGAATTTAATACAATTTTGCAATATATATCAATTCATACACCGCATGAATAAAGCTTTATGATGTGTCAACAAAGTATATGTTACATCATTATATCAGCTCAAATAATTAAAATTATCCGAATTTTAGTGATGCTGGAATAATTTCGTCGACCCGCAATTAGCGTATTGTGTACGTCATTATCTTGATTAACACCGTTACCGCTTGTTACAGCGAAGCAGTCATAATCTCATAACGCTTATTAAAGGCGGTGAATCATCCAGCCAATTCCGGTGGTTTACAATCGCTAAAATTGAACTATAATTTTTGATATTTTTTGTTTTGATTTTGGAGCTGCGTTTGCAAAGATATTTAACAAATACAAAAAGATGTCCCCCCGAAAAAAGTTTTCGGAAACTCTGAGTTTTGATCTTCCCGCCAAAACCACAGTAGGCCTAATGGTTTAGAGAACTGTGGTAGGCCTAATAGTTTAGAGATAGTTTATTTTTAAATAGTTTAGGCCTAATTAAGCCTAACTATCTCTAAACTATTAGGCCTAATAGTTTAGAGATAATTAGGCCTAATAGTTTAATAAGATTACAGTAGGCCTAATAGTTTAGTGAACTGTGGTTTTGGCGGGAAGATCAAAACTCAGAGTTTCCGAAAACTTTTTTCGGGGGGACATCTTTTTGTATTTGTTGAATATCTTTGCAAACGCAGCCCCAAAATCAAAACAAAAAATATCAAAAATTATAGTTCAATTTTAGCTATTGTAAACCACCGGAATTGGCTGGATGATTCACCGCCTTTAAGTAAGCGCTCAAAGGCGGTAAACCATCCAGCCAATTCCGGTGGTTTACAATAGCTAAAACTGAAGTATAATTTTTGATATTTTTTGTTTTGATTTTCAGGCTGCGGTTGCAAAGATATTCAACCAATACAAAAAGATATCCCTCGACAAAACGTTTTTGGAAACTCTGAGTTTTGTTCTTCCCGCCAAAACTACACTTCTCTAAACTATTAGGCCTACTGTAGTTTTGGCGGGAAGAACAAAACTCAGAGTTTCCAAAAACTTTTTGTCGGGGGATATCTTTTTGCATTTGTTGAATAACTTTGCAACCGCAGTCCCAAAATTAAAACAAAAATATCAAAAATTATAGTTCAATTTTAGCTATTGTAAATCACCGGAATTGGCTGGATGATTCACCGCTTTTAAGATCAGAAACTTGACCATCTTAAACATCATGCTTATTTAATTAACTTTCGGAAATAAATTCCAAAGTTGTTTTTGCTATTTTGAGGGATGAATAAATGCTTTACCATGCAGTGAAACTTTGAAATTTCTAGCTTGGGTAGTTTTTAAATTATTATCCAAAAACTATGGTGGGCTTCAGAAGCTCTGCCATTGAGGAGTCAATGCCCTTAAACAGGTTGAGTAACGTAGGGTTAAGACGGCTGTCAATTCAAGCGCATTTGCGGAATAATGATCTTTATCAGCGATTCAACCACGGTGAAGGTGTTAAAATGAAAATTTTAATCAACATGGCTTAGGCTTATTCACTTTAATCGAAATGGCGCATTGACTAAATTGGTGCTAGGTTGGCGCAATCATCCGGATGTGTGTATTAAAATTTCTAAAAAAGTACTTAATTGTGTTTCTTAGCGTATTATTCTGGTTTAAAATGTCTGTAAATCTGTAATCAAAAAGTATCAATTTTGCACTTTTGCCTTAAATATGTAAATGTCCGGAATCCTAACATGTTTTTTGCCTATAACAGTACTTTGATATTATATATTTTCCAAATAGCACTCTTTTTTAAAATTTCGATACAAGTTTACTGCTTTACCTAGTAATGCTCTGATATTTGTATTTTATTATATTGCGAAACCTTCACTTTTATCAGAGGTGGAGTCGAGGACACAAGGCTCGAGGCCAAGGCCAAGGACACAAAAAAATTCCGAGGCCAAGGCCAAGGACAGCCCTTCCGAGGACAGAACCTCTCGAGGCCAAGGACAGGAATGCTCGAGGCCAAGGCCAAGGACCAAGGACACAGGCGCAAGTGTTCTCCAAAAAAAAAAGTCTTCAAAATTTTTTTTCAGGCGATCACCAATTCGTTGGCGTACCCAGAATTTATTGGGATAAGCCTAAACCACAAATCACATGAAATGACGTCATCAAAATTTTTCCAAAGAGGAAGTTTTTGTGGGATAAAGATATCGTAGGATGGAAGATCTGATATCGCTGCCTGTTAGCACGTAACCAGGATTTTGTAAAGGGAGAGGGCTTAAACTAATAGTTCAAAAACGCAAATATTTAACTTTGGAAACGTGTTGAGAAAGCTAGTGTAACTCAAAGGTAGCCTATCACAAACGGGGGATCTCCATTGGACGATTTTTTGTAATTTTTTGGGAACAAAAGCTATTTTAATGCCATTGAATCACATTTCGCAAGTGTTCAGAGCCATTTAAAAGCATTAGATTTTTGACATTTGAAAGTCAATTGAAAAAATCAAATTGTTTAATACTCCTTTTACTTGCAATTTAAGTTTAAAACACGTTTAACATCTTGTATTTTGGAGTTAAATTTAATTGTAAGTGATCTGGTCCAGCTAGGGTGCGTTGTCTTAATTATGATGTGCATTGTCTCTTGCAACATTTTAGCAGTAAATAATAATCCACTCGAGGATTTTCCTTTGAGATTTTTGTTTTGTCATGACAATAACCAGTTATAGGAGTATATGTTCGGCCAGGGGGCCCAGGCTCTCTCAATTGAAGTTCAATGATTCGTTCAATCGGCATCTTCCATGGCTAATTTTTTTAAAAAGTATTTTGTGCGTAAAAACCGGCGAGGTTGGAGGTGAATTACTGAATTGTTATTGAAAAATGGTAAAATAGATAGTTACGTCAACTAGCCATGTTATTGTCGGCCCGAATTTACATCGCGCTAGGCACCTGGCGCTTTGGAGATTTTCGCAACATCTTTCTGCCAAATATCGGTGAAGACCAAAAAAAGTTTTACGATTTTAGCTCGGGGCCCCTATCTGGTACTCAGGCTGTAGCCAGAAATTCGCACTGTGGGGGCTGTTTTGAGGGTCTGGGGGCGGGGCCCCCAGTTACCAGAGGCCAATGTAGGTTAGCGGATGAAGCCCCCAGCGCTCAAAAATTTTGCATTTTTTTGCAAAATGAACTTAATTTTAAAGCTATTTTAATAGAAAATAATGCTTTTAAAACGTGGCATAGAAATTGGCAACCCAACATGATTCAACTAGTTGCATTAATGGGCTATATGGGAAGTGGCTGATGATAACATTGCAGTTCTCTTGTTTACATTCTGGTAAATCAAAAAATCCTATTATTCAATAAAACTCACACGGAGTAATCTATTTCGTCTATATTTTATAAAGAAAAATAATTGGGGGAAGGGTTAATGGAAAGATATCTGAGAGAAGTGACTGGTAATTAACTAACACTGAATAGCCCCTCTCCTCATATTCCTGAGTTGATGATATATTTGTTGATAAAACCCATGTTTGGCGTTTTTAAATTAGCCATCAAATTTGATTGTTTATTTTCGGGCATTTTTTCAAAGTTTTCATTGATTTGTAACTTTAATTTTTGACAATTAGCCCCCGTTGAATATATGTTTCAAATGATGCATTACATCACTTTTTAGTCAATTCCAGCGCAAAAAACAGTCTCAAAAGAGCTAAAAACGTGGTATTTTTCTTATTCTGCATTTTGGTTGACAGGCCATATGGGGGGCTATAGTCCCCGCCTCCCCCATGGCTACGCTACAGCTGGTACTGCGTCATATTATGGTAAATCCAGCCCTGATTAATGCATTACGTTCACAAAAAGGCTAAATGTAATCCTGAGATAGCAACTTAAAGGACAAAAACTCTCTGTTTTCTTCGGGTTATACGTTTAAATTGGCTGGCAAAAATTGAATTGAGGGGAACACGGAGCTCCTGGTCTTCAATATTGTTGATAGTTATACTGTTGTAAGCAAAAAATGCTAAAAAGAAACTGAAACTGAAGAAAAATTAGGCTTTTTTGTCACATTTTGTCATTGGTGAAATTTCATTTGGGAAGGGGCGGACCCCCTGCTCCCCTCCCCTTGGCTACGCCAATGCTCCGAATGAGGAAAACAAAAAAGGTGTTTGCAAATTTTCTGCAAGGTTTCTGGCGTTTTCCAACGAAATTTCAACTGTTCAAAAAAGAGTGCTGTCCTCGAGCCGAGGACAGGCCAATTTTCGAGGACTTGAGGCTTCGAGGCCAAGGCCAAGGACTTGACCTTCGAGGCCAAGGCCAAGGCCAAGGACTTCAAAATGTGTCCTCGAGGACGTCCTCGAGGCCAAGGACGTCCTCGAGGACTCCACCTCTGACTTTTATGCTCGACTTGAAGACCCTAAACCGGTCACTTCGCAGCATCCTTGTCGTCTTTTTGAATATTTTACTCGGTATATTTTATTGATTATTGATGAGAGCAACAAAACTAATAAAATCGTTTGTTCTTTCAGACCTTACACTCTTAATGTTCATATCAGACAAATTTTTTTATCCATTTCTAAATTTTTTTTTTGAACCGGTGTGAAAATACTAAATACACTAAAATGCCCTTATAAAACCATCGGTTTTGGAAATGATTAGAGCAGGCAGAAGAGAGCTAGGATTTTATCCGAAATCACTCCAGGTAGGCCAACCCTATAAGCTATTAATCTAACTGCAATCCTTACTAAATAAAGACAGGCTTTAGGCTACAAATCTAACTGATACCTCTACCGAATAGGCTACACCTAAGTTACAGGCTAATAAATACGGTACATAAACTGTTTAGGCTAGCCTAGTTGACCAAGTAACAGACTGAAAGTGAAACTAGGCTACAAGTTACAAATGCTATTATCTTTACTGAACCAAAGCCTAAACATAGTTTCCATCAACTAAACTGGCAAAACTAATCGTTACATGAACCAAGGCTACTAATTAATAACCAAATTCTAAAAACCCCTAGTCTTTCAAACTGTTTATGAACTGGTGCTGTTGAGTGTTGAATCAAAACTAAAGCCTTAAACTAGGCTACCAAACCTCAAAATAAATAGCTCTAAATGCTATTTTGGCTCTAGAGGCAAAATAGCCCTAAATTCTATTATGCCTCTAGAAGCAAGTAGCCTATTCCTGAATGCTATTTTGCTTATACAGGCAAAGTAATGCAGCAATCAGCACTAAGCAGTTTGAAGCAAATTGCAAGATAGTTTTGTCTTTTGGTTTGAATTACCGGTACTAAGATACTGGTATTACTATGGCCTATGTATGTACGATAATATTGTAGCAACTCAGAGTGGTGTTACTGTATGAATTACAGTACCACGTGCTGTGACGTAACAGCTGCATAGTCAGCAATCAGCATGTTTATAGTTTAAAAGCAGATTGCGAGATAGTTCGGATCTTTGGTTTAGATTACCAATACTGAGATACTAATACCACAGTATGTACATAGCCTACAGTAATACTGTAGTGACTGAATGGTAGAACGACAAAATCTAATGCTGAATGTCAAACAGCCGGTAAAGTAGCCAAATACTGTAGCGACTGAATGGTAGAACGACAAAATCTAATGCTGAATGTCAGACGCCAGGTAAAGTGGAGTGAAGATGACGTAAACTTACATTGCTCTTTATTTAGCAATTGACAGATTGAGCAGAGCTAAACCAAGCTGCATGAAATTATATAGCAACCAAAAGCTCAGCTCCATTCAGCTATGAAAGATTGTATAAACCTAATTGTTGTGAATGCTAATGTTAGCTATAATCCTAACTATAACTCTAAGGCTCCAGTGAACAAATTACATCCAAAACCATTGCATATGCTGTATGGCATCAGAGCTGGGAAGCTGTTGTAAAAACGGCTTGGCTCCTGTTCCAGAGCTGTCAATCGTTGTTACAGTGTCTCCAACTTTGAAGATGTAATTTAACTGTAGCTCTATTTCTGGTTCCATGGCATCATTCATCACCAGCAGTCACATTTAGGTTTTAAAGGTGTGCAAGTAATGCTGTGTAGTCAACAGCTCATTACATAACAATGAATGCTAAGTCGGGTGACTTGAAAAAGGTTCTCCTCCCAGTCAGGTGACATGAAGACGGTTCTTCTCCTGTCAGGAAAGCTGTCACCGAGAAGTTCCTTCTGCAGTTCTGGACTACCACACCCAGGAGACCAGTGCATCTGGACTGATAAACCTGTTCTCACAAATTAGGCCCTGGCAGTGCTGGCATTTATGAATACTGTTCCATCTGCGATGCTGGATAATTGCTTTCCATCCCAGATGGCTTCATCTCTTTATGCTACTCTGCAAAGTGCTTAGATCACGGCTCTGCATCATGCTTTGACTGGTGTACCCAACATGTATTAACTGCACCTGTGCTTTCAGTTTTGCGCTATCTTACTTAATGTGCCAAGCTTTTCTATGGATTCCTGGCCACATTGATATTCGTGGCAACAACCTGGCAGATAGGCTTTCTAAAAATGGACCACTAATCCCCTTGACATGCCTTAGTGTTGTGTATGTCAGTTTACTGCACCTCAAACTACTGTGTATTTTGTAATCTGTTTTTGCTAATTTGCATATAAATTTCTTGCCTTGAAGCATGCTTTTCATGAAGCCATTTCTGTGTTCTATTCTGTTAACGAAATGCATTCATTCTTTAAGTTACAGCCGTGCTGTAAGGATTTTTTTGTTCTTTTTGTTACAATCACTGGCTCAGTAAAAAAAGGGGGGACTAAAGTTTTTGGTTATGATTAAAGCACATGCTAATGGGAAACTTTTCATTTAGGCAAATTGTAACAAATTACAAAGGTTGAGCGAAAGTAGGCAGGAGTCCTGCCGTTGTTCATGCAACAGACAAAAAAAAGATAAATGAAAGAGAATAACAGTGGTTTCACCTGGTTTTACAATTATATTTGATTTAATGATGCAACAGCGCAGGCAAAAAACTTGTTTTCTTAATGTAGGACATATGAGAAAGTCCCAGATTGCCATTTTTATTCAGGCAATCTGGTATAATAATATCTTAACTTTCAAATAGAATATATTGTAACAAATTATGCAAAGTTTTGTTAATTGATTACTGTGCTGTTATTATTATCGTTCATGGGAAATAGAGATCTAAGCACTAATCAAGAATAAGTCGATAGCGATCGACCATTCCGTAGGTGCAGTGAACTGTCACAATTAAATAATTCTAAGCTGAATGCGGCATTTGCAAAAAAATGGTCAAAACAAAATACAATGGGTTCATTTATATCCAGCACGCCCGCGAACGAAATTTGGTTCGCGCCGAAAACTGCATACAATGCTTCCAGAGAGAATTTTAAGGCCCGGCCTACATTGTGTGTAAAATGGCAAATGTACAGGTGTGTTGTTAGTTTGTTTGAAACAGTTATGCTGGTGAGGCGATATGCTGGGCGTGCCAAATTTTGGTTTAAAGTAAACTAAAGACAAAGTTTTGTGCTCACAATTTCAGGCAATGTAGATCGGGAATAGGCGGATGGTGTCTGTGCGACTTTTTGCTCGCAACCAGCATATTCAGTTTAGACTTCAACACAATTTAAACATAGTCAGACTCGCTGCTCTGATAGACAACGAAACAATGTTACAAATCAACAGAGCTTTGCGGTGTAATATGTGGACATAGAAATTGATCGAAAAAGATTTCCTAAAAATAATTAATGTACTATTTACTGCAATGAACAATTGAGATTGTGCAGTTTGAAGTTTTAGCATTAATTCAAACCAGCCGTTTCCCCAACCCCAGCTAAAAAATAAAATTAAAAGATCAAACTGACATCGTAGCTATGCTTTTAGTAAACTACAAAAACTTCAGGCAAACTGGTTCTCTAAGCTGTTGGTCTAAATGTAGACCTACAAAAGTGGTTTAGTCCAATTACGTCTGATAATCTTTTTCAGTGTAAATGCAAAAAAATGAAAAACGGGCAAAATGCATGGAATGAAATGACATGCATATATTTATATGCATAAATACGCATGATCTGTAAAACAATCTCAATACAGTATAGTAAAAAGTCGATTAAGACGTTAAAGATGTATCGAGAGTCATACGCGTAGAAGAGATTTGCTTTCCTTCAGGATATAGTTTTTTTTTTTCCGAATCTTTTTAATTAAAATATTCTCGAAATTCATTGGGGTCAAAATACGATTTCAGTATAGTGACATTTAATTCATAAACTGATACACGTCAGATCTTGGCCACTCAAAATTCTCTATGGTATCTGATTCTACTTTTTGGAAAATGATGAGTTTTGAAACTAACGGGATTACATTTTTTGGTGCAAAATTGTGCGCTGCTTTCTGCCTCATTTGTGTTTTTCTGCAAAAGCAATGTGGTATGCTGACGAGACTCATCATTCCATGGCAGCATGGTAAGGGCTGTGCAATGATCAAATATTTTCAATAGATATCAACACTGACTATACAAGCATTCTGACTCTCCGAGTTATGGTTCTAACCTTTCTACCAAAAAGACTATGTGGCTAAATTCTTGTTTCAATAAACTCAAGTTTTTATGCGCGATTGTTAAATTAATGTGACGTAATAGATACCGTATTTATTCGAGTATAAGTCGCATGCGTGTATAAGTTGCACCCCCATTTTTGACGTGAAAAACAGGACAAAATTTTTTTAAACAATATTCATTCATTGCAATCTCATAACAAAAAATTAAAAACATTAAAGTCATCACTGCTGTCACTGTCTTCAAATAGCCCTCTGTTTACCTCTGGAACATCCTCATCAGCATCCGATGAAGGTGGCAAGTGATGCAACGCAACTTAAGTGGATAAATGATAACTAAACGTGCTAGAACGGTAAAAAAAGGTTACAGTGTTGAAACTTGCATCTCGCATGGAACGCTACTCGCATGGAAGGCAATAAGTAATATGATCAAATGAAAGGAGACAGAGTAGAATTTGATAGCAAGGAAACACCTCATAAAATTTTTATGGCATACAATGCACTTCGTGTATAAGTCGCACCTGACTTTTTGGGTGATATCTTGGTACAAAAAAATGCGACGAATAAATACGGTAACTTTTTCGATCATATTTACCAAAATTGATTTTATAATTGTAACTCATTTTCATTGTTGTGCTGACTATGATTCACTTTGCCTTTTTGCTGTAAACGTTTTTTCAACCCGAATATCTCAGAAACAAACAAGCTAGATGGTTGAAATTTTTTCAAGATAGAAAAGCTAATGACCTTGGAAAAAATTTTTTAAAAATGCGAAAGTTTTGACATTGCCTATTTGCAACTCAGGGTAGAACTACACTCGAGTTGAGCGTTTTTAAATTAGTTTTTTGACATTTTATCTTTTTTAAATATTTTTGTGAAATTGTGCACTTTCAAAAGGGGGGGACTGGTCCCCCTAATCCCCCCCTGGCTGCACCGGTGGTTACAATAAACCGAATTAGCAGTGGTGATTAGGGTTGGATTGACGTAAGTTTCTTATCATCTTCCACCAGCTCCTATTTCTCTTTTTCTGAAGGCATTTTGTGAAATCTCACGAAGAATTACTAAATTGCCTGGTTCCAATTGTCACTTTTAAAGAGTTAGCATTGCACCATAAATTACACTTACTGCTGTTAAGACCTATGTCATCTAAGTTGCAATGGCCACAGCCTCAAGCTTGCTTCTTACCTCGGAACAAAGAAAGGATAGACAGATTGGGGTCTACTTTTTACAGTGCTTGTGGTCATCCAACACAGGATCTTTATCATACCCTGCTTGTCTGCCTTTTGATGCTTTTTGGGATGCCATCTTCGGCTCCTTCCTTTCTTCTCTGGACTTTTGGTCTTGATTTTAGGATGTTGCCCACATGCTGAGTTTCTGAGTATACTTCACGCCTTCATCCTCTCGAAGGGATTGGTTTGAATACCACCACCAAGATGTTGGAAAAGACATAGCTACAGGAATCATGGCTGTCTTACTTTCATGTAACCTTCAGTGAAAAGGAAGCTTTTTCAAGCAGCAATTCTTTGGAATCCATGTACCGGTAGTCATTTTGTTTTGAAATGTTCAATCTAAAATAAGAATAAGTGACTGAAGCTAAAAGCAGTTTAATGCAATGGTGTCTGTAGAAGGGTCTGGAATGTATATACTTATAATACTGTAATAGCAGGGGTGACAATATAGGTTTCTTCAAACTTTTGTTACATACTGCTTTTTCATTGCTAGTGGCTATTTGCATGATACTTCATACAGTGAAGCCTCCCAGAGTTGCTATAGTATTACTGTTTGTACATAAGCTACAGTGGTAGCAGTATTTTAGTAAAGGTATGTTGAATATTACTTTGGTTTTGTTATAATTCATAATAGGTGTGATGCATGTCAATAGGTAAAGTACGGTACCGGTAAACTGAACTATTAAAAGCAAATAGCAAAATACATACATACTTGTACTGGCCTACCAAACTCCATAACCAATCAAGTACTGATCAAACCATGACCAAAAATATCTAAGTTTTGACAAAAAATTATTATTGTACATCACTATTTAAAACAAATGGATAAAACGATACGACCATAGCATTACAAATAGTATATCTCTTCTAGATGTTGACCATTACATACAGTTCCTAAAGTATGAGCTGCATTATTTCCTCTGCACTGCCCTTCCAATGGCTTGCATCAGAAAAACAGTCAACCTGGGTTCACCAGACTCCACTGAAATTTTCCTGCCAATCTTTTGAACAAATTTTAAACCATTTGGACCCCATGGGCCAATTGTTTGTACTCATATGGGAACAATTTCAAAGTCATTTTCTAGCTGTGCATATTAGAGTAGTTTTGCCTGCTCTGCGTATTCTGCCACTTTTTCTTTTGAGAAGAGAACACTTTTTTCTTTGAGAAGAGAAGGAAACAAAAGTTGAGAAGGGAACATTATTTCCTAATGCTACAACTTTTCGTCCGTTTTGAATTTGATGTCAAAAGTGGTGATACAGTCCTCCTATTGATACAGAGTTGTTGATGTGATGGATTTCACAATACCGTTCATTGTTGGCAGTGGTTATTTTACCTCTTAGAGGCATGTTATTTTGCCTCTAAAGACATAAATAGCCCCATGTTATTTTGCCATTTGGAGGCAAAATAGTAGGACTATTTTGCTGCAAGTGCCAAACTAGCCCTAATCCTAACCCAAACTCTAACCCTAATCCCAACCCAAGCCCTAACCCAAACAGAGGAAAAACACTATTTTGCTTCTAGAGGCAAATTAGCCACTTCCTTCATTGTTTATTTGGTCCGTACGGTACGTTACCAAACTAATTTGGCAGCCATGCCAAGGATCACCCTGATTGTTTCTTTGTGTTGCTGCTTCTCTTTTAGTCTTTTTGTGAGACATGTTGCTCTTAAAAATTTATTTTCAATGGGTATAAAATAATAAGCTAATAGTTGATAGTATACTCCATTTTCTCATTGATTTTCACCGAGATACCCTTTGTTCTTGAATGGATTATTCTTGTGTCACTGTACAATTATTACTGCTTCATTGATTTTGGTTTAACTATTTCAGAGCCCACTTGACAGAACATGCTAGCGAGCTCGTAAAGACCAATCTCGATTGCAGAAAAGCGCTATTGAACAAAAAAACTTCGCCAACAAATTGCCATATTGGAACTGTCTTGCCCAACATATGTTAAAACTGCTCGTTCGAACTTCTTTGCGAGATGTTCTTAACCTGTGTGAATACATCATAAATATCTCATTGTGACGTCAAATGCATTTCTACTTCAAACAGCTGCATTCAAGCATACTACATTGTTATAGAAAAAGATACTAAAAGCCATGTGTTACTATTCTAAGCTTGGAAATTTCTTGACTGATAATAATTGGTTTATAAATGACAGAATTTAATTGTGTTTTTGGATCAATGTGAAATAAGAACAACTTTTTTCAAGCTACAATTTTTTTTCAATGATGTAAAGGGCCTTGAGGTTGTTGGTGGGTAAACTTATATGTTAACAGTAACTTCAGATTTCAAAAATTTTTGAAAGTGAACAAGTCAAACTACACTCTTCTTTTTTAGAACCTGTAAATCTTGAGTTAAGACTGTCTGTTTTTTAATTTTTGCTGATTTTCAGCTTCATTTGCTTTTGATTTTTAAAAAATTTTGAGAGCATCGATGTCAATTTTAGCAGCCGTGTTTGTAACATTGTTTAATTCGTATTGCTCTGTCTGCTTAAGTGAAGGCTTTTTTTGCTTTGCAGCATCGTAAAATTGCAAAAGAGAAAAAGCAAGCTTTTTTCAAGTTGAACAACTGCCAAAAAAAAATCGCAATTGCTTGCAAAGAGCAACAGCGCTCCAAAATTATGGAATAGTTGCAATTTTGCTTGCAAACAGAAGAAAATCACTAAAATTTTATCGTTTTGAATCAGCTCTGAGTTTAGATGCTTTGATTGATTTGATATTTTTTTTTTGTATGCTTTTGGTTTATTTTGCTGCAGAGGCTGACATTGTTTTTAATTTATTAATTTTAAGCAATTTAAGTATACATGAGCCTCATTTTCGTAGAAAATTGTTTTTATGAAAAGAGTGTATTGCTACTTTTTGTCAACTGGCGCAACTCAATATTTCTTTATCAGTCAAAACAGCGAATTGGTCTCAATGCAATTCGTTTTCTTCTTTGCAGTCTAATAGCAAACATGGCAACTATTTTAATAAATTTCAGCAAAAGTCGCTCTAGTTTTGTTGTTAAATTTTTGAACCAAAAAAGGTTTGCATGCTTAAAGAGTGCTTCAAAATCTTTGTTAAGTTAGCAAGAAAAATGTTTTTTTTTCACTTGGGTTTTATCTCCCAATCGTTCTGAGCAACTTAGCGAGCGAAATGATGCTATCAAGCTCTCAGAGCTTCAGATGCTGGTGCAATTAAATAACCTCTTGGCTTTAGTGAGTATTTCGCTCGGTAGCTTTTCTTAAAAAATTCTCGTAATCAATGTGAACAAGGAAATTTCTGTCATGCAGGCCCTGTCTTTCCTGTACTTAAACTAAGAAAGATAAGGTGCTATGGTTGCACGTTAGGGTGGTCCTTAAACACATATCAAAAATTAAACATTACAAATTTTCATGGAAACCGAAGTAAATGTGTTTGTTTCAGGCTAAAAGCATCGTGTGTGAAAATCTGGGAGATAGAAAAACGTTTTCTGTCATGTGGGCCCAGTTGTTTAGACGTGGAAAGATAAGGTACTATGGTTGCGCGACGCACGTATTATTTTTTTGAGGTTTGGTAGCCTTGTTTATGGCTTTGGTTTCGATTCAATGCTCAACAGCACCAGTTCATAAACAGTTTGAAAGGTTAGGCATTTTTAAAATTTGGTTATTAATTAGTAGGGCAATTCCAAATATGATTAACGGGACATTTTGACTCATTTTTTTTTCGTTTAAAAAAGTAAAAAAGCTACAAAAACAGTAATGTATGGTTTGAACATCGGTACTAAGAACACAAGTTCTGATTTCATTTATTTTTCAAGAAAAAAACAAAAATTCTTGTGACTAACGGGACAAGGCACAATAGTAAAATAGTGTCTGTCAAATTCAAATTTAAAAGTGTGCTCATTGGGTGAATGAATTTTTTTCCACTTTTAATATAAGATGCATTGACCATCAAGGTAATGCTAGCATAATCTTAATTTCGCGTTATCCAAGTAGCCATGCTTGCAGTTGTAATATTTTTAAAGCTAGCCATTGTGACTAATGGGACATACCATTTGTGACTAAAAAGACAAATATTTTTTTAGGTGTTATATTTCAACCTTGTTTTCATTAAAAAGTGATCTTAGAAATACACAAGCAATATTTAATTATGCTCTGACTTTTACCTGATGCTTCAAACCTTATATTGTTAGTAGACTTATTTTTCATGGCAACTTCTAAATCATATAAAATGTTTTCAACTAAGTTTCTCACACTACCTCAATTTTTTTTATTATTCTAAGTTGATTTGTTAATTCCTTTTTGTTTTGAAGAGGTGGTGATAAAAAACTTCTACTACTGATTGATTTAATAACTCTGGGTTTGCTGGTTTTAATTGTATCATATTCTCAATGCTACAAACCAAATCTAAATTTGCAGACAAGCTTTTGTGTAATTGTCTGGAATAAAGTGGGCACAAAAGTTTTTGTTTGGGTTCTAATTTAGCAAATTTTGATTTCTCGATCTCTTGACATTTTGGATGTTTGGATTTCCAAACTAAATTAGCATCAGAAACTTACAAGATTAAATGACGTTTTTTGTTTCTTGACTTTTTGCTTATCAATTTTAACACTTAAACAATGTTTTGAAGCAGGTGGTTGCCTTGCAAAATTATCCCTTCAATAGAAGTTACAAACATTCAAATTATTCTTAAAGTAGATTTACCAAGTATTTGCAATGTGCATTTTTATACAGTTTTTACGTATGTAAAACGCATATGCTTTTCTGTACAGAAAAGGACAAAAATGGATTTGCAAATTTTGTATGCACACAGTATTCGTAATTTTTGTACATTTTATTTGCAAATGTTAGAATAAAGCAGAGCAACAAAATAGCATTTGCGGTAATACGCAGCGTCATTTGATGTCAAATGGATACATCGTGATTGTCGTTAACTGGCTTGACAGTGCAGCCTCAAACCTGATATGGTTTGTTGATTTATTGAGTTATTGGTTCCAGATATTTCTCATTTGTGGTAACTTGATTGATTGTAGTGGATGACGCTACAAGTATCTGCTCGTCATCACATGCTTTTGTGCGTCATCGCAGCTGTTTTAAAAGAAAAATGACGAAAATAATGAGTAAGCGTCAGGCATTCATCAGTGTTTTGGTGGATTGTTACCATAAGTAGCATTGGCTTCTAGGCCAATTTAAACAAATAGGCAACCAAAAATAGGCTACCGATTCGACCAACAGCAGTGTTTAACTTACTCTCTCAAACAAGCTACCAAGCTTGCTACAAAAGCAAACTCATGATAAAGCTTGATAGAATTGTTACTCAATTTTAAAAATTAGCACTTTTCCAGAAATAGCTGCAGAGTGAACTTAGTAGGCCTTTTCTCACGCTCAACGTAATAATTAGGTGGTCGACATAACTAGCTAGCTACTAATAAAACGCAACTATGAACTACCATAACTCTTGACAAAACCACTGCAGCTGATGCTAGCTCAAATAGACTAGTCTACTGATACGAACGAAAGCAGACGAAAGTAGGGCCATGCTCTACTCAATGCGTACTTGAAATTTGCAGATGCGCTTTTGTCCAGACAACAAAAAATTAGATCTGCATATGCTGTTTGCATATAGATGCATAAAAAAAGGCAGATGCGTTTTCTGTACGTACAAAAAGGGTAAAAAAAACGGATACTGTGTAAACCCACCTTTAGCAGTTGCTTTCCTCTTTTGGGGGCTAGTTACTTTAAACAAGACCGCAGGCAAAAATCAATGGGGGAATTAGGCTATCCTATTAGGTTGATATTGACTTCATCCTTTTTGACTCAGACGTTCCAGAAATATTCTACTTCAAACACGATGAAGGGGTCTTTTTAATTTTTATTTTTTGGCAAGTTTGGCATTGATAACATTGACACTCGACCCCAGTTCTGTTCTAAAAACGATCCACAATCAGGCTAACTGGATTGTGTTAATCAGTGTGATAGTGTCAGCAGAACATATCAGAGTTGGAAAAATGAGTAAGTAGACTGTACAGGTGCCAAGTGATCTTAGTAAAAATCAAGCTGTCAGATACCTTTTAGTCCAAATCATAGCCTAGCAGTAAGGCTATTATCACTAGACCATGAAATCATAACTGATGATAACACTACCAGTACTGTACATGAATAAGCCTGCCATATTTGCTTATTTAGTGACCCTAAAATAGACTTTTTTAGGCAAATTGCAAATAACTGCCTACTAGCCTTACTTGTTTTTATTTTAGACTTCGCTACATAATTTGACAGCTTAATTTTTACTGAGATCGCTTGGCTACAGTATGGGCTACTTTTTTTACCACTTCGGATCTGTTCTGCTGTGACAAGATCAAACTGATTAGTGTGCAGCGAAATGACTCCATGCAGGAGATTAATTGCGACAGTGCCTTAGAATAAAATTAGAATGGTGTTACCAATGTTATCAAAATCAGGGTTGCAAGTACTAATTAAAACCAGGTAGGTTCCTATGTTGTGTTTGAAATAAAATATCTCTGGTACAACCGAGCCAAAAAGGATGGAGTCAATGCCAATCTAATCTAATTCGATTTTTGGTTAAATTGTATATTTACTTGAATTGTGATTACAATATGAATATTGGGACGTTTGTTACTAGCAGGACAAAACGTTTTTGTAAAAACCATCATTTGCTATAAATTTTGTTAAGAGATTAATCATCCCAAAATATCAAACTTTTCGATGATTTTTGTGAAAAAAATTTTTTTTTGTAAAATTTGTGATTAATGGGACATTGTCTTTTGGTCACCTTGAAAATTCTAAACCTACAAAATGGCATTGTATTTAATGACTTTTTATGCAACAAATTTCAAGAATAGAAGTAATTTCAAACATCAAACTTGTTTATTTGTGAAAACATGGTATTTGACACAAACTTTAGATTGGTCAAAGAAATATGTGTTTTTTTTTTCGAAAAATGAAAATGCACTGTTGCTTTCTTTTCAAGACTGCAAAAATTGTCTTTTGAAAGCTAAATCCTATAGAAAAGTTTTTTTGAAGAAAGTTCATGATATAAATAACCAGACAAAATCACTTTTAACTCAAAATATCAAACTTTATTTTTTCAGTACTGAAATACATTTAATGTGGAATTGCCCAGTAGCCTTAGTTCATGTAACAATTGGTTCTGCCAGTTTAGTTGATGCAACCTACGTTTAGGTTTTGGTTCAGTAAAGATAGTTGTAGTTGTAACTCGTAGCCTAGTTTCACTTTCAGTCTGTCAGGTAGTCAACTACACAGTTTATGTAGTCTGTGGCTTAGGTGTATTTGGTAGAGATATCAGTTAAATTTGTAATCTACAGCCAGTCTTTATTCGGTAAGAATTTCAGTTAGATTAATGGCATGTGCCTAGTTTCAATTGGTAAAAATTTCAGTGAGGTAAGATTCAACTGGTATTCTGGATGTTGTTTTTCTAAGCTGTAGCTTGAGTTTGGAAGAAAAAAGATTTTAGTTTGCATATTTGACTGAAAAGAACAGACAATTAGCGGATGAATATTGACTGAGTTCTTCTTCCGTTGCACAACATAAACCATACTTTTTATAATCATTATTTAATTTTCTACATTTTTTGTGGACTCGGTTTTACGTTTCTAATTTTGGTTTGGACACTGTTTTGCATTTCAAATTCCACTTTCAGAAACAATAGGAGTGACAGAAGTTTCAGCTTCTGTAGCAGAGCTGTCACCATCTTCAGGTTTTCTACTGCCTTCATTAGTCTGGGCCAGAGAAACACTACCTGTGCCTTCACTCACTGTAACAGAACTTGAAGTCTTTGTAAAATAATTCAACAAAGACACCACTGATCTGTCAATACATGATAAATGAACAATAAGTTTTCATATTAGACTTACCGTATTTATTCGAGTATAAGTCGCATGCGTGTATAAGTTGCACCCCCATTTTTGACATGAAAAACAGGACAAAATTTTTTTGAACATTATTCATTCATTGCAATCTCATAACAAAAAATTAATAACCATCGAAGTCATCACTGCTGTCACTGTCTTCAAATAGCCCTGTTTAGCTCTGGACATCCTCATCAGCATCCATGAGGATGGCAAGCGATTCAACCCAACGTGACTTGTGTGAATAAGTGATAATTAAATGTGTTAGAATGTGAAAAAAAAGTTACAACGTTAAAAGTGCAACGCTACTCGCATGGAAGGCAATAAGTGATATGATCATATGAAAGGAGACAGCAAAGAAATGCATAGCAAGGAAACACCTCAAAAAATTTTGTATGGCATACAATGCACTTCGTGTATTTGTGTATAAGTCGCACCTGACTTTTTGGGTGATATTTTGGTACAAAAAAATGCGACTTATACTCAAATAAATATGGTAACTTTCTTATTAGAAAATCCACCTTCTGCTGCTTCAAACTAGTGTATTGGCAATAACAGCATAGCTTGACAGTGTCCTCCCATTCTGTGGTTTCATTTAGTCGGCTGTTGAAACCGTAAACCTACAGATGCTTCAAAGTGGTCTACTGGTGATTGTGGTCTAATTTTAAAATATTAAGCTATAGACAGAGTATCCAGAGTCTTATAGGCACAATCAAACCTTTGATTAACAGCCTAAGACATACTGTTTCTGAATCGACAATCATCTTTTATTCCTCGTCAGTATAGCTAGGACTACAGGAACATGAGCATAGAAACGCAAAGAATCGCAAATTAACCAGATCATAAGAATTTTTTTTCCCAAATTATTTAGTAATCACAATATTACAAGTGATGATTATAATAGTTCAATTCAAAATAATTTTTAAAAGCATGCTTTAGACAGCTGTTTCTCAATCTCAGGGCTTATCAGTTAGGCTAGCAAGGCCAAAAGGACAAATATCACCAGTGATAAAAATTTTCGAAACATACATCTTTTCCAATTTATCAATTAATGAATAAATCTTTACCTGTTATGTTTTTAATACATAAATCTTTCCGAAAAAATGTAATGTAGTTGTACACCAGGCATTTCAAATAAAAAGTTTTTCCTGAGGTTCCTCTGGTGTTCTTGGCTAGCTTTGAGAAATCACACAGGTGCTACTCAAAAGACTAACTTTATTACTGACGTTTCGCTAGTTAGAAACAACTAGCTTCTTCAGAGCACTGCTATCAGTAGTGATGGCAAATCGCCATCAACTTCTGATAGCAAAAAACAGAAAAACGATCCCACACATTGCTGCAGTAGAATAACTAGCGAAAAAATTCAAAATAAGGCTCCGATAAAATTCATTGTTACGATAGGCTACGTCATACAGATAATGTAAAGGTGCATATAAAAATGAAAGAAAGCGGTTGTATGAAAATAATTTCTCCGAATTAACATTGCAGCAAAACACGTTAGAACTAACACTAGGAAAGATTAAAACAAAAGGAATTCAACACTGAGAATTAAGCAACTTTTTGTAAACAGCAGGGAATGATAACCCATCATTTCTATTGAGTACTTGGAGCTTTTCGTTGATGTACCAACTTTCAGTGAAAAGACGCTTCGAATAATCATGTTCCACTTTTAAAATTTTAACCTTAGACCAATCGATGAGGTGATCATTTTCCATGGAATGCTGGCAAAGTGCTGATTTTTCGGGCCGTTGGAATTTTATTGCTCGTTGATGTTCCTTTATTCTAGATTTGAGGTCTCGTTTGGTTTGTCCGATGTAAACAAAGAACAATTCTGACAGGGAACTTCGTAAACCAAGTTGGACCTTTTCATTATGATTTATTTCATCTTTAAGGGAAGGGAGAAATCTACCAATTGTCAAAAATGGTTTGAACACCACTTGAACACCGGTTTCCAGAAGTATTCGCTTGATTTTGTCCGATACACCTTTGATGTAGGGTAGGGTTGTGAATCCAGAAAAAGTTAATTGAGTACTAGCTGGCTTGTCGGTTTTACTCTCAGAAAAGGGATGGGTAAATGTAGCAGGGAAACCATTGAGGGTCAATGTTTTCTTGGTGAGATCAAAATGTGATTTGCGTTCAGATGGTTTTTGAATGTGGGAGTCGATACGGTGATATAAGGTTCTAGCAACAGCTAGCTTATGGTGTAAAGGGTGGTGGGAGTCAAATTGTAGATAACGGCCAGTATGGGTGGGTTTCTGGTAAATTGTGGTCCAGAGTTTGCTATTAACAGTACGCTTGACATAAACATCTAAAAACGCTAACGAGTTATTATCCTCCAATTCCAGTGTGAATTTAACATTGGGGGAAATAGAATTAATATGATGGTGAAAATCATCAATTACTGACGATTTGATTACACAAAACACATCATCAACATAACGTAACCAAATTCTAGGGGGTTCTCGAAAACTAGTGAGGGCTTGACGCTCAAGGTGTTCCATGAAAATATTAGCTACCACCGGTGAAATACAAGATCCCATGGGAGCACCAAAAATTTGCCGATACAAAGAGTCGTTAAAAGAAAAAACAGTGGAATAGAGACACAGTTCAACACATTTTATGACATCACTAGCTGTCACGTTTGTACGCTCATGCAACAAATTATCAGACATGAGCAAATTGGAAATAATCGACAAAGTTTCAGGCACGGAAATAGATGTAAACAGGCTTACAACATCGAAAGAAACAAGACACTCATCACTTAAACACTGGAAATTATTGATTAACCGCACAAATTGACTAGAATTTTGAACAGTATATTCCAAAGAAAGCAACGAAGAAAGAATACCAACTAAAAATTTCGCTAAACAATAAGTAGGAGCATCAATAAAAGATACAATAGGCCTAAGCGGAACATCACTTTTATGAATTTTCGGTAAACCATAAAACTTGGGAGTAACAGCTTTGTCACATTTTAATTGATGATATACGGGAGTTGTGATTTTATTCTCTTTAGCAAAACCATACACTAATTTATTAACTTTTTTCTCTGTAATCTCAATCGACTTATCGCCAACAGGTAAAATTTGATAAACATTACGGTCGTTCAGCAAATGCATAATTTTGTCATCATAGTCCTTTTTGTCCATAATCACTGTACAATTGCCTTTGTCTGCTCTCATAATTCTGATGGTATGATCCGATCTTAATTCCTGCAACGCTTTCTTTTCTTCGGGAGATAAATTTGGTGGAGGTAATCTTGAGTTGCTCAAAACTTGGGTAATTTTGCTTGTAGCTAACTCGACCGCTGATTGGTTCCGCACATTTTTAAAACCTTTTTCAACTGAAGCAACGATGTCTAAGACTGGGATCCGTTTTGGTGTGATGGCAAAATTCAGGCCTTTTTCCAAAACTTTTTGTTCACTTGAAGATAATTGTTTGGTTTTGCTGAGATTTTTAACCCAAAGAGATTTTTGTGAGGCTGAATTGTTTGATTTGGCTAGCATAGGTTCCCGAAGCTTTCCCAACTTAGCGTGGTGATTAGATTTTGCGTTTAATTTCACTCCCTCTTGAATTTGGTTGTTGTATTGTGATAGAACATCCCAGTGTTCTTTCAAAAGAACAGCTCTGAGCTTCTTAGTGATTTGATCTACTTCCAATTTTTTCTTGTTTATGGCAATGTGACTTGCTGTTATTCTTAACTTAATAAAATCAAAACCATGCTTTCTAGCTAACTTGTAGCCTCGAGAAGACCGAATGGGTGGGGAAAATTTTAAGCTTTTTGGCAACAAACTTTCTCGCAAGCAAGTATGGTTGAAATTCAAATGGCCATATAATTTAGAAATACTTGAACTTACTTTGACTAATCTTCTAGCAGACTGCAGGGTCTCTCTGTCATATTCTCTTCCAATTTCCGAAAAAATGTAATGTAGTTGTACACCAGGCATTTCAAATAAAAAGTTAGCTAGAAAGCATGGTTTTGATTTTATTAAGTTAAGAATAACAGCAAGTCACATTGCCATAAACAAGAAAAAATTGGAAGTAGATCAAATCACTAAGAAGCTCAGAGCTGTTCTTTTGAAAGAACACTGGGATGTTCTATCACAATACAACAACCAAATTCAAGAGGGAGTGAAATTAAACGCAAAATCTAATCACCACGCTAAGTTGGGAAAGCTTCGGGAACCTATGCTAGCCAAATCAAACAATTCAGCCCCACAAAAATCTCTTTGGGTTAAAAATCTCAGCAAAACCAAACAATTATCTTCAAGTGAACAAAAAGTTTTGGAAAAAGGCCTGAATTTTGCCATCACACCAAAACGGATCCCAGTCTTAGACATCGTTGCTTCAGTTGAAAAAGGTTTTAAAAATGTGCGGAACCAATCAGCGGTCGAGTTAGCTACAAGCAAAATTACCCAAGTTTTGAGCAACTCAAGATTACCTCCACCAAATTTATCTCCCGAAGAAAAGAAAGCGTTGCAGGAATTAAGATCGGATCATACCATCAGAATTATGAGAGCAGACAAAGGCAATTGTACAGTGATTATGGACAAAAAGGACTATGATGACAAAATTATGCATTTGCTGAACGACCGTAATGTTTATCAAATTTTACCTGTTGGCGATAAGTCGATTGAGATTACAGAGAAAAAAGTTAATAAATTAGTGTATGGTTTTGCTAAAGAGAATAAAATCACGACTCCCGTATATCATCAATTAAAATGTGACAAAGCTGTTACTCCCAAGTTTTATGGTTTACCGAAAATTCATAAAAGTGATGTTCCGCTTAGGCCTATTGTATCTTTTATTGATGCTCCTACTTATTGTTTAGCGAAATTTTTAGTTGGTATTCTTTCTTCGTTGCTTTCTTTGGAATATACTGTTCAAAATTCTAGTCAATTTGTGCGGTTAATCAATAATTTCCAGTGTTTAAGTGATGAGTGTCTTGTTTCTTTCGATGTTGTAAGCCTGTTTACATCTATTTCCGTGCCTGAAACTTTGTCGATTATTTCCAATTTGCTCATGTCTGATAATTTGTTGCATGAGCGTACAAACGTGACAGCTAGTGATGTCATAAAATGTGTTGAACTGTGTCTCTATTCCACTGTTTTTTCTTTTAACGACTCTTTGTATCGGCAAATTTTTGGTGCTCCCATGGGATCTTGTATTTCACCGGTGGTAGCTAATATTTTCATGGAACACCTTGAGCGTCAAGCCCTCACTAGTTTTCGAGAACCCCCTAGAATTTGGTTACGTTATGTTGATGATGTGTTTTGTGTAATCAAATCGTCAGTAATTGATGATTTTCACCATCATATTAATTCTATTTCCCCCAATGTTAAATTCACACTGGAATTGGAGGATAATAACTCGTTAGCGTTTTTAGATGTTTATGTCAAGCGTACTGTTAATAGCAAACTCTGGACCACAATTTACCAGAAACCCACCCATACTGGCCGTTATCTACAATTTGACTCCCACCACCCTTTACACCATAAGCTAGCTGTTGCTAGAACCTTATATCACCGTATCGACTCCCACATTCAAAAACCATCTGAACGCAAATCACATTTTGATCTCACCAAGAAAACATTGACCCTCAATGGTTTCCCTGCTACATTTACCCATCCCTTTTCTGAGAGTAAAACCGACAAGCCAGCTAGTACTCAATTAACTTTTTCTGGATTCACAACCCTACCCTACATCAAAGGTGTATCGGACAAAATCAAGCGAATACTTCTGGAAACCGGTGTTCAAGTGGTGTTCAAACCATTTTTGACAATTGGTAGATTTCTCCCTTCCCTTAAAGATGAAATAAATCATAATGAAAAGGTCCAACTTGGTTTACGAAGTTCCCTGTCAGAATTGTTCTTTGTTTACATCGGACAAACCAAACGAGACCTCAAATCTAGAATAAAGGAACATCAACGAGCAATAAAATTCCAACGGCCCGAAAAATCAGCACTTTGCCAGCATTCCATGGAAAATGATCACCTCATCGATTGGTCTAAGGTTAAAATTTTAAAAGTGGAACATGATTATTCGAAGCGTCTTTTCACTGAAAGTTGGTACATCAACGAAAAGCCCCAAGTACTCAATAGAAATGATGGGTTATCATTCCCTGCTGTTTACAGAAAGTTGCTTAATTCTCAGTGTTGAATTCCTTTTGTTTTAATCTTTCACACAATGTGTTATTATGTAACCCTCGTTTGTTCGCTGATGATACTTTATTATTGTACTCTTCAAAAGATTTGAAACAACTGGAAACTCTTTGTAATAATGAACTGTTGCTAGTGAAACAATGGATGGATGCTAACAAACTAAGAATAAACCCTAGTAAATCACAGGCAATCGTTATTAACCACAAATTACGATCCTCAAAAAGTGATATTTCATTAAAATTTAACTCTGAGCATATTCAAAATACTAAAGAATTGCGATACCTCGGAGTTTTAATTGATGAAAAACTCAGTTTTTCATCACATATAGAAATGTTAGAAACCAAAGTAGCTCGTAATGTCGGAATCTTGTTCAAGCTAAATAAATATTTGCCTACTTCTGCTCTGAAAACTTTATATTACGCACTCATACATCCTTTTTTCTCCTATGGAATAATTATATGGGGATCCTGCAACAAAACAGTTTCGGCAAAACTAAAATCATTACAAAACAAAACCTTAAAAGCTATTGGACGTCTTAATTGGCGTAAATCACCCAAACATCTGTATCACCGATTCGAAATTCTCAAGATAGATGATTTATATAAATTGGAATTAAGCAAATTCATGCACAGGTTTTTCAAAAAAGCTCTCCCAAAATACTTTGAAACTTTCTATACAGAGTTCAGATTTTCCAACACACACAATACAAGATCATCTTCTCAACATTTAATGTTACCTTACTACTCAACAAATAGAGCCCAAAAATCGATCAAATTTCAAGGGGCAAAACTATGGAATTCTTTGCCTAATTCAATGAAACAACTATCGTATCGTAAATTCATTAAAGAACACAAACGATGGACATTTCAAAATTACAATATACTTCAGTAGTTTATTAGATTACCAGAACTTACGGATTGGGCATTGTGGTCTCTACTAAGAGGAATAAGTCTCGTATTTATTTTACCTAAATATGTACCAATAGCTGGAAAGCACCATTGACTTCGAGCGTATTTTCTCGTCTGAATTTTTTTTTCGGGAATCGTTTGACTTGAAGACTTCGCGTCCCTTCACGATTCCTTGTCGCATTGTGAAATTTTTTGTTCTCTTTTGCTCTTCGGTAATGGTGAAATTTGTTTCACTTCATGTATTTTTTTCTCGAAATGTCGACTAAACAAATAAATTCTGATTCTGATTTCCTAGTGTTAGTTCTAACGTGTTTTGCTGCAATGTTAATTCGGAGAAATTATTTTCATACAACCGCTTTCTTTCATTTTTATACGCACCTTTACATTATCTGTATGACGTAGCCTATCGTAACAATGAATTTTATCGGAGCCTTATTTTGAATTTTTTCGCTAGTTATTCTACTGCAGCAATGTGTGGGATCGTTTTTCTGTTTTTTGCTATCAGAAGTTGATGGCGATTTGCCATCACTACTGATAGCAGTGCTCTGAAGAAGCTAGTTGTTTCTAACTAGCGAAACGTCAGTAATAAAGTTAGTCTTTTGAGTAGCACCTGTGTGATTTCTCAAAGCTAGCCAAGAACACCAGAGGAACCTCAGGAAAAACTTTTTACATAAATCTTTATTAGGCTGTACCAAATTTTGGTGACTTTCTTCAATTTCTTAGGAACTCTCCCAAAAGTTGTGGTTCAACCACCAATTTAATTTACCACCAAAATTTTTTCATTAAATTTTTGTTTTACACCTCCTCAAAGCATGTTTCCATGGCAACGCGAAAAAAATCGAAAAAATGGCCATAATGCAGCAACCGCTCATGCTAGATGCAAATTTTTTTTTCTAAAAATGCAGAATACCCAAGTTCCTATCTGCTCTCAATACATTATATAAGACTATCTGTTCAATTTTTCAAGTAAAATCAAAAAAAATGTTTTTCACTGTTTTTATTGCATTTTCTATGATATATCTCATTGCGTAGTGGTGTTATGCAATTTTTTTGATAATATATGGTGACTTTCCATTAGCTATGCTTTCAGTAGAGTAATTGTTGTATTAGAACTAATGTTAATTGCTTCTTAAAGTGTTAACTGATATGATAAGCTGGTATTGTAACTGTTGAAAAGTGGTAAAGTCATTATCACAGAAATGTAATGTAGTAACTTATTTATAATCAAATATTCTGTTATTTTCACGTCTTATTTCTCTGGGCTTTGAAAAATGTTGAAAATTCAATAAAAATTTGGCTGTTCTTTTCCCACAAAGTAAAATTTCTTTGATTGAATTGGTACTTCTCAGCACGAATTCCTTTGCAATTAAAGATATGTTCATGAATTTTAAAAGTCAACATGCTAAACCTCAAGAAATTAAACACCAATCAAAAGTTAGAAGTGCTGTGGAAAAGATTGCTATTAAAGTAAAGAGTTGGTGTTTAAAACTCTGGTTTTGACTGAAAACTATATCAAGGTTTAATCAAAAACGATTTTGGCATCACATGATGCATGCTGTGCACTGTGTAGGTTTTCCAAAACACAAGTTAACTCAGAATTCTACATCACCACAAACAAATGCAGGGTGGGCTCTAGGTTGTAAACCAAAGGATTTTAAGCAATCGTAATACACTAATTGAGCTGATACATGCAAACAATGTTTCATTACTCCATAAAAGAACATGTATTTATCCCCAAGAAAAGCGAAAGATATCTTTCTCTGCTGATTTTGCATTGCTTCTCATCACACTTCGCATAAATCTGTAGTGCACAACTTATGATCCACCCTATATGTTGGGCTGATCTGAAAATCTTTTAAATAAGCTTGATAAACAGCTTGCAATTAATCTAAAATCATTAAGGGTTTTGGGCAGTACTTGCTTTGTGATTAAAGTGAAGTTCGGTTATGGTGTCTATGGTAAGGTTTTATGGAAAGAAAGGAGTCTTGATGATTTGTTGCATATCATGCAGCATTTTACCATCCCAATTCAACAAAAGTAAAAAAACGAAAGTTTCATGCTATATCCTGTAGCAGGTTTAACAGCATTTTAGAAACTGATCTGTTTTGGACTCTCAATTGCTACACTTTTAGCAACCACTAAATCTGCTGGTATCCGTGATGTATTTGCTGTTTATGGGCTACTTGGCAGATTTGTTGATGACAAAGATTTGTGCTTTTGGATGCTGGCTGACTTGAACATGTAAATTCAAACTTTTCTACATCTTTTTTTTCAACTAGAGATATCAATATTAGTTGTATTACTAGTATTTGTACTTCAGGCTTCAGATTTTTTTGCAGTTAAATTTTTATTTTTTTTTCCTACTCTTAATTATTCCTGTCACTTATTTTACAAAAACCACCAAGGGAACCACAAGGGTACCAGAGATATCGCACCTCCGGGCGGGGAGCCATAGCAAATCAAATTAAGAAGGATAAAACAATGTCGATCAACAAGCACGTCGATGATCACAACATCACAGGAATTGCACAGGTGAGCATCCGCGACCGGTTTCGTCCTTGCTCAAGGGACTCATCAGGCGGAAGAACAACGAGAAAACCAAATTAAGCAATTGCTTAATTTGGTTTTCTAAATTGGTTTAATAATAAATTAAGCTTAATAATAAATTAAGCAAGACTAGTAATAAATTAAGCAAGACTGACTGGTTTAATAATAAATTAAGCAAGACTCATCAGGCGGAAGAACAACGAGAAAACCAAATAATTTGGTTTTCTCGTTGTTCTTCCGCCTGATGAGTCCCTTGAGCAAGGACGAAACCGGTTGCGGATGCTCACCTGTGCAATTCCTGTGATGTTGTGATCATCGACGTGCTTGTTGATCGACATTGTTTTATCCTTCTTCATTTGATTTGCTATGGCTCCCCGCCCGGAGGTGCGATATCTCTGGTACCCTTGTGGTTCCCTTGGTGGTTTTTGTAGTTCTTGACAGTCTACTTGGGGTCCCCATAGCTTTGTTCTTTTGACAAGGAACACTCGCTTGGCGTGATGCCTATGCATGATGTCGGTTTGCAAGTTCTGTTCTCCGTCGCTGCATTGCTTAATTTGGTTTTCTCGTTGTTCTTCCACCTGATGAGTCCCTTGAGCAAGGACGAAACCGGTCGCGGATGCTCACCTGTGCAATTCCTGTGATGTTGTGATCATCGTCGTGCTTGTTGATCGACATTGTTTTATCCTTCGTCACTTATTTTTTTTCTCCATTTTTTTTTCTAGTTTTCACTTTTTAGCAGTACCATTAGTGTCTAGTTGGTTTTTTAGTGCTGTAAGTCTTTAGAAATCTTCTACTAGTGTCAAGTTACTTGATACACACTGCTTTTAGTTTATACTTTTAAGCTGCAGCACAATACATTTGCTGCTATACAGCATTTGAGAAGCAGTTGTCTAGACTCTTCGAGTTACCCTGGTTTTCTAAAGATCTTAGCAATCTATGGTTTATACCATGTGATGCAAAGATTTTTTGAACTAAATTTTAATATGGTTCCCGGTCAACATCAATTTTTATCCATCGATCCTTCACTTTGAATGCAGACATGTTGCATCATTTTGTTTAGTTTCTACTTAAAGATGTTGATGATGATGGTTATTGTTTTGTTTTTTCTTCGGGTTTGGCATTTGCCTTCAAAATTCATGAACATATCTTTAACCACAAGAGGAATAGTGGTTTTTGTGTACTTGTGTATACAATTTGTGACAAAATTATATAAATCCATTTTCTTTTGTGGGTAGAAAGCAGCCAAATTTTATTAAATTTTAGAACATTTTTCTGGCCAAGAGAATTAGGTTGTTGTTTTTCTAAATAGACTTACGAAGACGCCTAGCAATACAGCATGTTGGTTCGGGAGCATGCATACTATCTCCTTTTTAGTAATTGCTAGACCAACCACCTAGGGATAACAAGCATGGTATGGCCCAGAGCCAAAAATACAATACCGGTCCCTGTTTAGAATAACTGCAGAGAATTAAAGGTGTGAAATTAACATAAAGCTATGGCTCCACCAGTGTGATTACAAAATTCTCACTCACGGTATTAATTTTTTTGGTGATAATTTATTTTTGTTCAAATTAACACTGGTGGAGACAAAATTTTTTACTGAACAAATCTTAACAGAGTACCCCTGCTCCACCAGTGAGAATTTAAAATTATCACCGCAAAACTCAGTGTTAATTTCGGAAAAAATCACACAGGTAGAGACAACGTTGTTTTTCGAATTGATACTAAAAAGGCAGTGGGAGTTGTTGCGTGATTATAATGTGTTGTTCCGGAATGGTGAGATATTATTCCTTCGAACATCCTTTTTGAAAGTTCTTTTGTGAAGTACCTTGAGGTTTTCAAGTAGAGACGACAAATGCTTAGCACTTGCAGCCCTTGCTTTGAGCAAAAGCAAACGAAGGCACAAAAAATTGGTAAGAGATTTTCTGAAGAAAAGAGACGAAGAAGGTAGCTACAATATGGTACGAGAGTTCGCCATGGGTGACAGAGAGATATACTGTAGATACATGTGGATGACACCCGATCGAAAGGAGCACTTACTTTCTTTGGGCGCTCCTCTCATAACTATAAGTTATCAACTAATTATAAAAATTCCATTCCCCCTGAGCAGTGGCTTTCGCTACTTTGCGCCATCTTGGTACAGGAAAATCTCAAATCTCCCTTAGTTTGCAATACCGCATTGAACAACAAACATTTTCAAAAATAATACCAGAAACATGCAAAACTATTTACGATGTACTTGTAGCTAAGTATGTTAACACGCCATCGTCACAGGAATATTGGCTTGCAAGTTCACCGCAGTTTGAAGATCGATGGAACTTGCCTCACATGGTTTTGCTCGCTGTATGTGATGCAAAGTACTGCTTCACTATGCTTGACGTGGGCCAGTACGGTAGCAAAAACGACAGCGGCGTGTTAATCAACAGTAAAATGGGCAAAAAAGTTGCTCAGGGCTCGCTAAATATTTCTAGCGGAACTATACTCAATGGATGCGCATTAAACCTTCCTATTTTTTGTTGTATTTTTCGCTAGGATTAACACGTTGCCAGTAAAATGTGATATTATGTAATATTGATTATGAGGGTATAATAGGGTTGATGAAGTCTTTATGAAAAAATTTTGTTAAGAATTACAGTGAGAAAATATGAAAACTTTTTCATATTTTCTTACTGAAATTATCACCCAAATTAATGGCGAAATTCAAATTAATACTGAAAATGAAATTAATACTGCCGTCCACCAAAACTAACACTGAGTGGGAATATCTGGCCGGTGATAATTTTCAGTGTTAAGTTTTTGACCCACGATATTAATTTTCTTACGCATGGTGATAATTTCAAAATTGTCACAGCAAGAAATTAATGCATGTTGTCTCCACCAGTGTGAATTTTAAAATAATACCGAATTTTGCGGTAAGAATTTTTAATTCTCACTGGTGGAGCCATAGCTTAAGTTAATACATTATATACATTCTGTGATAATAACTTTGTACTTTTTAACATACAGTACTAACTTATTCTACCAGTGAACACTTGAAGAAGCAATTAACATTACAGTAAGTCCTCGGGTTACGACTGTCATGACTTATGCTGTTTCGAGGTTACGAACGCACTAATAAAAATATAAATGATAATACAGTACTGTACTATCGAAGCCCTTAAACTGGATCATTGAGATCAAGAAATACAGTGCTTTGAGCTCATTGGTTTTTGTCATTTGCATCATAGATGACGTGAACAATTGCGAACTATTACAATTATGAACAGATAATCACTAAGCTTCGGTATGTATATGATATGTATAGAGTAATTTATGTATACTCTTCCGACTTGTACTGAAATTCGGGTTACACCGCGTCTCAAGAACGGACCAACGTTGTAAGTCGAAGACTCCCTGTAGTTCTAATACAACAATTACTTTAATGACAGCATAGCTAACGAAAAGTTACCATATATTATCAAAAAAATTGCATAACACCACTATGCAGTAAGATGTATCACAGAAAATGCAATGAAAACAGTGAAAAACATGTTTTTTTGATTTTACTTGAAAAATTGAACAGCTAGGCTTATATAATGTATTGAGAGCAGATAGTATCATAAAAAATGCAATAAAAACATGTTTTTTTGATTTTACTTAAAAAATTGAACAGATAGGCTTATATAATGTATTGAGAGCAGATAGGAACTTGGGTATTCTGCATCTTTAGAAAAAAAAATTGCATCTAGCATGAGCGGTTGCTGCATTGTGGCCATTTTTTCGATTTTTATCACGTTGCCATGGAAACATGCTTTGAGGAGGTGTAAAACAAAAATTTAACGAAAAAATTTTGGTGGTAAATTAAATTGGTGGTTGAACCACAACTTTTGGGAGAGTTCCTAAGAAATTGAAGAAAGTCACGAAATTTGGTACAGCCTAATCTTTATTTACCTGCGCATCAATCAGTCGATTCCGAAACAGTATGTCTTACGTAGTGAATCAAAGGTTTGGTTGTGCCTAAAAGAGTTTGGATACTGTCTATAGCTTATCACTAATTTTCTTAGTACATTGTTCTTAATAAATTGGTTTAATTTTGTATTTCAAGAACCATGGCTTATTAAAAGAAGACAAGTAAATTAGAAGAGCAACTTTTGCTTTTTATGTGGTAAGTAAACAAAGTGACGTGCAAAATTTGTCCTTCTAATTTTCTCTCTGTTAGGTGACATGTGCGGCTGTCAAGCTTGTGGTGTACTCTGGTGTACCCTTTCGTAGTGATGCACCACAAGCATTTTTTGGTGCACACCAGTTGAAACGAACTGGTTTAGACTTTAGAGGAGATGATTTCAGCTAGTTTTTTGTGAATGAATTTGATTTATAGGCTGGTTGGTAAGAAGTAAAAAGCATTTTTTTGATGAAATGAACTAATTTTGGGATAAGTACTAGAATAAATATAATGTGTCCTAAATAATTCAATTATGTAGGGTTTGATGTTACCATCAAAAAAGTGCTCAATGGAAGAAACACAGCGATTATTCAAATTATAGCAATTAAGAGGTAGGAAATCCCTACAAGGTGTTTCACCCTCTCGGGATCCTCAGTGATCTTAGACAAATAAATAATTCTGTTAGAATAAGATTATATATCTTTTATTATTCCATAAAAGTAAAACAGGCTATAGAGGGGTTACTTATCTCTTATTTAGTGCAATTTATCAATATTCAAAATGTATTTATTTTTAAACAATTTGCTAATTGTTGTCTATTATATGATCGTATGTTACAATTAAATTTACAGTATGTTACAAAATTGATTTGCTAAAAGCTATTTCATTTATATTAAAATTATAAAAAATATAGCTGAATTTTGTTCCTCAGAATAAAACTCTGTTAGAATGATAATTTTTTTTAAATGAAATTGACATTAAACTGTATATAGGCATAGTTCTTTACAAATAAACTCTTTTTTTGTTTATTTATGATTTTTTTCTTTACTGTATTTGCATTCTTGCTCATGTGTGAAGGAGCAGACATGTGATCGAGTTAGTCAATGAAAGTATTGAGAATCCTCTACTTAAGACATTTGGTATTTTTTATCATTGCTCATGAGTGCCGGTAAGAGTTAACTAGCCTATTGCAGAGAACTCAGCTGTAAGCACAGAAGTTTATGTATATGGGGAAATTTAATTGTAAAACAAATTTAGTTAAGGGGTTTCAGGTCAAGAGCATTTAGAACATTGTTTCACAAAATGAATAATAATTTAACAACAATAAATCGATTTTAACCATTGCAACGTGTTTCGTCCTTGCATAGGGGACTCATCAGGCGACAAAGACCAATTTTGTTTTAATAGCCGAAAAAAATTGTAACTAGGATAGGCCTTCCTTATCGTTTCTATTTGTCTTCCAGTGTAACATTGCTACTTCAAAACTGAAGTTTGAGTTTTGCATAAATTTCCGTATCTAATGTTACGCTGTATTTTGCATTTTTTAACAATAATGGGCTATTATTTGGTATTAATATCTATATTGATTTCAAATTTAATTTTTTGCAGACCTAATTGCAATGTTAGCAGTGGGTAGGCCTAGCCTGTAGATTTCAGTAATAGGTACATAAGTGTCGATTTGGGGGGGGGGGGGCAGGTGGCAGCATCCCCTTGGGTCTGACACTGAAGAAGGCGAAATATGTCAGGCCCCCTTAGATTTTTTGGCAAGCAATACCCAATTGGCAACAGAAAATCCGAAATTCCAGACTGAGATAGAACGACAATGCAGTGAATACTAAGGTGTTGCAGGCGCCCCCTAAAAATTCAACTTGGTTCAATCACATCTACCTTTTTTTTTCTGGGGTGATTTTGTATAAAAACACCACAGTTCAAATTTGAGATCATACGGATCAAATTTACCTCTAGCACAACAATATGATCATATCGCATATTCATTGCGTCTAACCTGTTTAAAGAAAGCATAGGCAAACAGTCTAAATTGCATGTGTGTTTGGTTGCAACTCGGTCAGAACTTGTCCGGCTCTAAACTACAAGCAAAGAGAGTAATAAGGATGCAGTATAGATCCTAAGAAGTTGGCTACTCATCTTTTGCCCTAAATTTTATCTGGGGGAAATCAGGTTTAGGCCATTTTCAACATTTAAATTGACTTGAGGGTGTGATCTTAAATGCATTAACACATATGCAAAAGTTTTTAACAATCAAAACAATGGATACAGTTTTTAGTGAATTCTAAATTAGGGAATAATTACTGTTTGTATACTGTTAGCCTGTTAAGTGTACATTGGTCCAAACACCACCAATATTCTCATAAAATTTGAAATTATTGCCAAATTTTACCGTAATATCTTGTAACGCATAAGACATTGGCTTTTTTTATTGCAATTTTTCCAGGGTAACTGAGGATGTTGCCAAAGCAAGCTATTTCCCTTTGTAGTGTAAGACCTTGGTTCATGTGTCGAACTTCTCTTTAAAAACATGTTAAACTTCAGTACTTACGACACTATTTCGTACAATTAGGAAATCGATAGCAAAGACTCGCGTTTGCTGCCTAAACATTTTCTTGTCAAGTTAATGTGACAAATAATTCTTTGTTTGGTGACTTTGTAAATACCTCTAACCCAGTGGTTCTGAAGTGTGGGTGGTGGAAGATGGTGATGCTACGGACTTTTTTTTGAGAGATGGTGGATGGGGAAGTGGAGGAACTTTGCAGAGTTCCAACAGTCGGACCACACCTCAAGGTCTGGACCACAAGATCGAAAACAGAAAATGTAGACTAGAGCCAAAGATAGATTTGCTTGAAGGTTCTAAGGCAGGGCAGTCAAGAAGGAGATGATGCAAATCCTGTACATATTGTCAACAGTTGCTGCAGAAGGAGTTCTTATGGCTGATCCAACCTAGATAAGGTATGATAATAGTAAGAGGCTGTAACCATGGCAGCAAAAGTAGGAAAGCTCACAGCATAAAGGGCATGGCAGGACCAATTCCTCTGGAGAACCTGGAGGAATTTGACAATTAATATAGGAGTGGGAAATGTGACATTTCCATTTGTGGTACTGGGTGTAGTGGGTTTTAACAGTGGTCGGGGAGAGAGAACAAGGAACAACTGTAATGGGCATTGGGCAGATAGGCTCAAGCTAGCAAGGGAATCAGCATGCTCATTATTTCCAGCATGACCAGGGACCCATTGAAATTTTAAAATGGCACTATGGATGAGTGAGGGAGCATGAGACCCAACATTCCAAAGAGAGGTTGGAAGGGTATAGGGCCACCAAAAGTAAGGACGATGTCAAAAATTTGCATTTCATATGGCTTAATTTCAACAAAACTAAATTATTGCATCATAAGTGATTTTTCCAAGCACTTTAATGGCTGCGCAGCTACATTACTATCTGTAGCCAACTAGCTGCTAAGGCCAGCTTTAAATTTGTTGATTACGAAGGTGTTTTGGAGCTGAATAGTTCAGTATAATAGTAGTGGTAGAGTACTTTTAAAAATTTTACTTCATAAGCATGTAAATGTGGAATTCATATATTTGAGCTTGGGGAGGAAAGATGTTTGAGGTTTTTGGACTAGTTCTTGACTAAAAATTCTCTTTCTATGTTTATAATCAATTGAGTATGTTTATAATGTATTTAAAAGGATTTTTCTATTTCAACCAGTTGAAAACTAAGCTAGATAAATATGGAGTGTGCTGAATGAAACATTGTTAATACAAAAAATATTGTCCGAGTAGGACAAAATAAGGTACAAAGGAAGATAAAAAGAGTATTTAAAAAAATTTTTTTGGTCAGTTGCGTTTTTATTTTACTCATTTCTTGTAGTTTACAATGGACCTAACTGAAATAAAGTATTCATTTAAAATGGAATGTTTTGCTAATCGTTTCTTAAAAACTTTTTGACGTGCAAGTAGTTTTAGAATAAAAAATGCTCATGTTGCCCTGCTAAAGGTAAACCTCATCAGATTTGTGTGAAAAAATTTTTGAGGGGTTTTTACACAAAATCACCACAGAAAAAAGGTGAGCTGTTTTAGCACACCTCGGGGCACCTGCAACACCCTAGTGAATACCTTTTTTTTTTGGTTTTCACCTGAATTTGAGGCAAAATTCCGGAGTGCAATAGAACTATTAAGTTTAACCAAACTTTGCAAAAACATTTTGCCCCCTTGGAATTCACTTAATTAACAAAACATCGACGCTTATGAACAGGTGTATTGTGTACACATTTCTGCAGTAGTTTATAGCCATGGTAAATTTTAAAGATTCTGAGTAGACAGTGAGAGCTGGGTAACGGTTGTTGGTACATGTGATCAAGAAGTTTTAAGTAGTAGTGTTGCCACTGGAAGACATGTAGAAACGGTAAGGGGGGCCTATTTCAGCAGACGATGACTTTTATGCGCTATATAAGTATGTGCGACCAATTAGGCATGGCCTATTTGGCACCAAGGTTATTAGGTGTCGGGACTTTTAGGCTAAAAAAAATTGAAATTTTTTCAAATAAAAAAAGTTTTGAAATGCATTTAGCAAAGAAAATATATAGTATTTTTTTTAACAAAAATTCTGTTTATCAAAAATTTTTTTTTTCCAAAAAAATTTGTTGTTTCAAATACCAGTTGAAAAAAAAAACGAACAAAACAATCTTTTGAACCTTTTTTTCAAATGCAAATTTTTTTTCATATAAAACTTTTTTCCTGAAAAAAAGTTATTCAATTAAAAAATTTTACGTAAAAATTAAGTTTTTCTATTCTCTATTTTTTTCTATAAAAAAATTGCTTTCCACTACATGTTTGCAAAGTTTTGTTTCCTAAGCCGGGCGCATGCAGTTAGAGCTCATCTCCTGTGATCTGGCAAAACCTAGTAAGCCGCATTTCAGTGAAAAATGAGTTTTTGCAATATATGCGTTTGCTAGGTTTTGACACACCTTTACGTTTATTGGAAAAGCAAAAATTCCCTAAGATTGCCGAGATATTGAACTGGCAAAACCTAGTAAGTGTGCTCTTCTTCAAATTCTGACCTGGAAAAACCTAGTAACTTTTATGAGCCAATGAGATGTTCGGATATGTTCACGTGACCTATTGGCAACTGGCTTCCAGCAGCTTCCTTCTGCTTCCAAAGCTTACCACTAAAGAACATTTTTTCGTATCACGATTAGTGGTCTTTAATGAGACATTTGCTTCTCTAAAGGGAGATGCTGACTTTGTTATGCTTTGGCATGAGGGCATAGCAGGAAGAGTTGCTGCTAATGTTGCATCTTCATTTATAAAATGCATCAATACCGCTGCATCGGATTATGTCACACTGTGGGCCGACAACTGTGCAGCCCAAAACAAAAAGTGGACGTTATTTACGGCACTTAGTTGGTGCGTTAATCAAGAATGGGGCCCAGAGAAGGTTACTCTTAAATTTTTGGAAAGGGGCCACACCTTCATGAGAGCGGACAGCCTGCATGGCAATATTCGAGCAAAAATGAAGAAACACAAAAACATTTCCACTTTTGATGATTTTGTGGATGTTTGCAGAAAAGCATCAAAAAAAATCAATCCGGTTGTAATGCAGTGTGAAGATTTTTTTTGTTTCGAAGATGGACACCGATCCAGGCAGTCAAAGAAAGTTAAACTCCCACTTTTATCTGACTTGTGCCAGGTTGAATTTAAAAAAGGTTGTCGGAGTATGCTGTACAAAACGGCATTTGATGAGGATGCTGTAAAGGTTGAATTTTTAAAGCCCCAGTTCAACCTGAAAATTGTTCTTCCAAAAATGACCGAACCTCGTGGTGTTTCTTCTAAGAAATATAAAGACATTTTAAAGTTGACTGTTGAGTTTCCAGGGCCAAAAAGAAAGTTTTGGCTCGATTTACCTTGTAATGACAGAAGTACCGATTTGACTGAAGACTTTCAGTAGTGGATTCCTAACTGTCTTTTCAAAAGTGGTTTCCTAAACATTTCATTTAATGATGTCTTGATTTTTGGTTTGAACGCTTTCTTGTGCTTGATTTATGAGCTGTAGATATCTTAGTAATTTTTAAACTTGTGGCGCTTTGTATTTAATTTTCATTTAAAATCACCACGAGTAAGCTGTAAATGGCTTGAAACTTTCTTGCTAGGTTTTACCGCAACATTTTTCACGTCTGCTTTAGCATTTAAACTGGCAAAACCTAGTAACTACTGTTAATAATAAACAAACAAAGAAAATAACTTTCCAAGTTATAATCCACATTTGGCATACAAACCAGGTAACATTCAAAACAAAACCTTGCTCGTGCAAGTTACAGGAGCTTTATTCCAAGACTGATCAGTTTTTCGCGTTTTTCTCCTTTCCATGAAAAAGTGACTTACTAGGTTTTTCCAGACCACGGGAGCCATGGTCTCAATTCTAAGATGCACACACTTGAGCTGCTTGTGTAAATGTGTAATTTTGGCATATGCAGCAAGCCTCGTCGTGACGTTTCATGGTTATTTCTAGTCAACCAGTACCAAACATTTTGTAGAAAGATTTTCAGGAGCTAAGGATTCATCCCCCAGCAGATTCCTACTTATTATTGTTACAGCTTGTTTTAAATATAGTAAGAACAAAGTTTAATTATATTTTAAAGTTTAATCATTACTTCCATGCTGCTATACGTGTATTACATTACACAAGCAACTCATGCCTGCATGCCTCAGAATTTGAGATTGTGGGCTGGAGATTGCATACGTTAGGCCAAGGAAAGAAAACTTTGCAAAAAGAAAAAATATAAGAAAGAAATCAATTTTTTTTGTTAAAGTTTTCTTCAAAAAACGTGTTTATGGGAAAAAAAAGTTTTATATGAAAAAAAATATTTGAAAAAAAACGTTTGAAAAATCGCATTTTTTTGTTCAAAAAATTGTTATTTGAAACAAGGTTTTTTTGAATTTTTTTTTGAAAATATTTTTTCAGCTCTGGCGCATGATAGTCTCAGCGCATGATAGTCTCGGTGCATGATAGTCAAGGCGCATAAAAATTGCTTGCGCATAATTGTCTGCATCTAAAAATTGTAGAATCCTATTTCAATTATCATGTTTTTTCGCTAATAAAACAAAATTGGCCTTTGTTGCTTGACAAGTCCCTCGAGCAAGAACAAAACGTGTTGCAGCCGCTCAAATCGATTTACCGTATTTCTCTGAATATAAACTGCCCTCGATTAGAAGCCTTACCAAAAGGGAAAATGAAAAAAAGCCGTCCTTGTTTAGAAGTTGCATAAAGAGCAGGTGCCTGTCTGTAGGCATAGAAACTAATAGTTATCCTGTTAAATAACTCACTTAAAAGCGCAATGTGCAAACGCATCTGTTAATGAGTACGGAATTTACACAGCAGGATACCAATTACAGTGTTTTAAGTCGCTGCAGTAAGGTATTTACAGGCAGTTGCAAACTTTAAATATTTTTGTCTGGAAGAAGTTTGTTCAGCTCTTTTAATAGTATGGTGGCAAAAAATAATAAAAACTGCTCTTCAATAAAAGCCACCCTTGAATAGAAACCGCTCAAAATGACTGTAGAAATAAATAGAATCCGCAGTTTATATTCAAAGAAATATGGTATTGTCAGTAAATCATTTGGCTTGTGAAACAAAGTGCTCTTGTCGTAAATTTTTTGCAAGTGCTCTTGCTGTGAACCTCCTTAACTGATTTTGTGGTGTGAGCACTCTTGGTTTAGAAATTTCTTGCCTATAAACCTTGTCTTAGCCTCTCTCTAAATTTGAATTTAATCGTATGTATGCTGCCAAATCTTGTTATGTATGACTGCAGTATGGACTCAATTGTATGTATGCTGCAGAATGGTGTCAAATTTTTTTATGTACTGGTATGTCGTTCAGAAGTTCTCTTCTGATAACCTTGTAAGAGTGAAAAAGACTGTTAGGAGTTTCTAAATTTAGCTGCGAATAAACTTATGAATTTAATTGTATGTTTCCAAACTGCAGTAATTCAAACGATCACTTAATACTGCTTTTTATTTAGAGAGTGTTGTTTACAATTGCTTTTCTAGTTTTAGTGCTGTATTAAAAATATTGCAGGCAAAAAAAGTGTCTTTTTATAATTGCTTGCAAGCAAGAAAAAGTTGCTTCAAAATTTAAATCTGGTTATTATCAAACTCTGAAGCAGTTGTATTTGATAAATTTCAACAGAGGAAGAAAAAAGAAAACTTGCAAACAGTTACTTGATGGCTATAATGGTGGGTTGATTTCTCATATACTTTTTTAAAATTCAGTGTGGTGTTTTTCATGGAAGAAAATAGTGTTGATATATTGTGTGGCATTAACTGTATTCGTAAGTTGTAACTGTACTTACAAGCAATTCTTTATACCAAAAATTAATTTCAGTGGTATAGTAGGTCGCAAGGAGGGCAAAGCGTAAATTAAAGCGACAAATTTTAATTTGCACCACCTCCACAAATGCAAAATTTGCTGTTTGTTTTGATTAATTTTTTAGTGACATTGTGAAAGTTGCATGGTGAATTGACATGCATAAATTTTTGTTGCAAATTAACTGCTCTTTCAAATTTTCAGTGAAAAGCATTTGCTCAGTATTAGTTTAGTTGAATTTTTACTTTATTGTCACATTGCAGCCTTCTTTTCAAATAATTTGCTTCTTTCCTAATTGAAATTGCAAAAGTACGAAATTTGCATCAAGCCTTACAATGAATTATTTTTTTAAAAAATTTGTGCTTTAGCATCATTAACTAGATTGTGACAAAAAATGTAGATTGCACTTGCAAAGCAGTTGTTTTGGCTTCTAGTGTTGAGCTGCACTTTCAAACAATATGCTGTTGCAAGTATGCAATTGCCAGTACTTAATCATCGATCAATAGTTGGTGCTAAAACTGTAGACTCGTGTTCCGGCAGGTTCACATAGAAGTCGTCAATGTTACCGTTCCATAGCTGTTACGTCAACGTCAAGGTGTTCACTCAGAAAATTTTAGTGGTAACGAAAGTGATTTTCTTGCTTTCGTTCATCTTATGTTGAGTTAAAATAATTTTAACCTTACGTAAGTAACCAAAGCAATTTAGAGCATTTTTCTGGAGTTTAGTCGCTTCATAGTAGGCTTTTCACGGAGACGGGGAGGAAGTTTGGACCAGACGATCTAAGAGTCCTATACCAGGACTAGGACTGTGATAATTTGTTTCCGAGGTGAAAGTACACTAGCCTATGGCAGGTTGTGTAGAGTTCAATGTTTTGTTTGGCATAGCATAGCTTGAAAACAGGCTTGTCGTAGCCAGAAGCTTTGGACCAGACGTTCTAGGGCTATCATGATTTGTGTTTTCGAAACTAGAGGCGTAGTAGCCTAGGCCTACTGTCCAGGGCAGGCTGTGCAGAGTTCAATGTTTTGTTTGACATAATGTACAGTGTACTGTAGCTTGAAAACGAAAGTTGGCTTTTTGCACCCAGAAGGTTTCAACCAAGGACTGTGATGGTTTGCCTTCACAAGAGTACATTAGTCTACGTTTGAAATTAAACAACAAGTTTTGATTTGTATTTGGGACTCCTAGTTTAGTTTGCATATTTGAAAAAAGAAGCTTGTGAAAATTTATCCCATGGCGATTGAGATATTTTTTAGTGTGCTACTGTCAGTGTCAATAAAACTATGGCATGTGCTTGGTTGTATTTTGTTACATTAAGGCTACTGTTCGTACCTGCACAATGGACATGAAAATACAACTGGTAAATAATGGAAGCATTTGACAAATAAGTAAAAACATTAATCTTTAATGCAGCTTTTAAAAATGATAGAACCCCTGTATAACATAGAGCAATTTTCAGCTATTGCATCACTATAGATCTGCTGTGCCAGTTTCGATATTGAGTCTACTCCAATTTTTTTTACAGCTTGGAGCAATGACTGATTTTGTTCTTCATCATAAGGGGGTAATTTGCTGCATTATAGCAATAGTTTTGAGGATAGTCTTGATTTTTTTGTGTATTCAAAGAAACAGAATAGGCTGTGTTAATCTTCTCATATAATCTATTTAGATACGTTTTTGGGAGTTTTTTTGCTTTTCCAACTTCCGTAATTTGAGTTTGGTTTAATAGCTTTTCGAACTGAAGTTAAAGGACAACCTAGAGTTGGGGTTAGTGAAAAAGAATTAAATTAAACCTTTCAATGAAATAAATCTTGTCTCTTTTTTACAACCTATGTTTTACGCATTCATTTTGTGGCAAAAATAAGTTTACATAACCAGAACTTTCTATTAAAGGTGGTGAATCATCCAGCCAATTCCGGTGGTTTACAATAGCTAAAATTAAACTACAATTTTTGATATTTTTTGTTTTGATTTTGGGGCTGCGTTTGCAAAGATATTCAACAAATACAAAAAGATGTCCCCTCGAAAAAAGTTTTTGGAAACTCTGAGTTTTGTTCTTCCCGCCAAAACCACAGTTTTCTAAACTATTAGGCCTACTGTAGTCTTACTAAACTATTAGGCCTAACTATCTTTAAACTATTAGGCCTAATAGTTTAGAGATAGTGAGGCCTAAACTATTTAGAAATGAACTATCTCTAAACTATTAGGCCTACCACAGCTCTCTAAACCATTAGGCCTACTGAGGTTTTGGCGGGAAGAACAAAACTCAGAGTTTCCAAAAACTTTTTTCGGGGGGACATCTTTTTGTGTTTCTTGAATATCTTTGCAACCGCAGTCCCAAAATTAAAACAAAAAATATCACAAATTATAGTTCAATTTTAGCTATTGTAAACCACTGGAATTGGCTGGATGATTCACCGCCTTTAAATATATGTTGTTCTATGTTATTTATTTTGGATTTTATGTTGTCCTACAATGCAATTCGCACTAGTTTTTGCAGACTGCAACTAGTCTCAGGTCTTGTGATCTAAGTTTCGTTTTAGGCCTATTGTGATGAAAATTTTTTTGGACATATTTGGTAACATTAGGCTGCTTTTTTCCAATAGTAATTTCAATCATTTTCAGTGAATCCTATTTGGTTAATGATGTCACTAGAAGTTGACAAAAAACGGCCACTTTCAAACTTTGTTAAAGTCAAAAATCTTTTAAAAGCACTGAGAAATTTAGCCTAATATACAAGCTTCTAAATGTCTTTTGAAGTTGACTGTTATTACCGTAACAAGTGAGAGGCTGCACACTTGGCAACCGTGCCAGTTTCTTTGATCTGGACAATGGTTTTTTTGCAGCCTCTCACAAGAAAGACATTGCCTGCATTTTCATACTGAATGCATTTAAATTTGTCGTATGTGTCTACTGTCTTTCTATACAAAAATAAAACAACAACATCATTGTAAGTGGGAGCTGAAAGGTTAGAGTAGCAATTTAATTCTTCCTGATAGCTTTTAACTACTGGACCATTTCAATTCTTTTACATGCATCTGAAAACATGCAAATTATCATGTGCATTGTTTACAGCTACTAAAGGCAAACTTTTCCCATAAGGAAAGGGGAAAATTTTTTCCTCGCTGATTTTACGTAGTTTGACATTGCAATTCACGTAATTCTTAGGTGCACGACTTACTGCCCTCCCTGTATTGTAATTGCTGTATACCTACTTATGGGTCACTCTGTACATAATTTGAACTGCAAAAGTTAAGCTTTTGGTTCAAGGCCATGTTTGATGACACTTTTTTTTAGTTGTTGGTGTGTTACAGTAGCCTATAACATAAACTTACATGTTGGGTGTTCCAATATATATAATAAAACTATTTTTGGGAGAGCAGCATTTGTTTCAAAATTGCTTAATTATGTAGAACATGACAAAAACAGTATAGTTTTCTACATATAATATTGCATTATAGTACAGTATGACGAAAGACTATAAAAATTGGTATTCATAGCTTCCCTGCTTGACGTTTAGCAATAAAAGGCACAGTCTGACAGTGTAAAGCCTCCACCATGTGGTAGACTGGTGTTCAGGTGGTAGCCAGGGATTTGCGGTCAGGAGAGGCAGGTGAGGCCATGCCTCACCCGTAGAATTCTACAAAGGAAAACAAAAATTAAGTATGTGATTAAAATAAAATGTTTTCACACAAATCAAAATGTTTATCAAAAATTTTATTAATTTTTATCATATTTACTTTTTTTGTGTATTCACTGCTTTGATGTTGCGTTTTTTGCATTAAAACGCCTAAACTATTCTGTGTAATATTGCTATCTCGACGGGGTGCCATTGAGCATTGCTTCAAATATGCTAAGTGAGGCATTGCTAATTGTGCCTCACTTCAGCCAAGCAAATTTTATTGAACAAACTAAAAGTATGTGTTTTTTTCTCAGGCAAATCGCAGACAACGCATAATGCTTTGAAATCTGGTTTTGCAGCATGCCTCAAATATCACATTATAGAATGAGAAAAAGTCGAAGCAGTTTTTTTGTAGTCTTTCGTTCATTGCAAAATTGAACAAGTTATTGTTTTAGCGAAATGAAAACAATTTATGTAGTAGGAGGAAATGAATTAAAATGGAAGAAAATTTAGTTTCATGGCTGAGAAACTTTTCTAAACTTAGTTTTTAATCTAATCTTGAAGTTAAAGCTAAAAGAAAACCGATTTGAATGATTTGCTTGAGACATCAGTTTGCAAGAATCCCACAATTCAGGAAGATTAGAACCGTATTTGAGAAAAGAGTGATTGTGCCATAAAAATCGTCATTTTTGCTTTCATGTTTTTAACAAATAATAATGTTGGGACTGAAATCTAGTTTTTGTGACATAAAAAATTTGCCAAGAAGCCTTAGCAAGCTTGAAAACTTGCAAACATGTGAGTGAAAAAAAAAATTGTGCCTCACTAAGCAGAAACCTCACTGCACGTCACTGGTAGTAGCTTGACTCAAAGACAAAAAGGTCCTTTCACTGTCTCCTGGCCAAGGCAACTCGGTGAATAGCTGTAATTACAATTACATTTCATGAATATTTGGGCATCTGAAAAAACTTTTATAAAAGTTTGATTTAGCCTGCCATGCAAAATCTTTACACACCTTATAATATCGAATGTACAAAGTTCACACAAGCCACTTGCCATTCTAATTTCAGACATTACTGTAGAACACTAAGCATACTCTTACTGCACTGCCATTAGTACTGTTTTAGTATGGCTTTCAACGAGCTATTAATTGAAAAAGTACGAAAGCATCCATGCTGGTACAACCCCTTAAGTAAAGAGTACAGAAACAAAAATATATGGCAACAAGCATGGGCTGAAATAAGCAAATTATTAAAGGAAGATAGTAAGATGTTTTATCTGTTAGTCTGTTCTTTTGGATTGTGCACATATTGATTTAGTTCTGTAGTTTGGTTTTTGCAGTGGTGCACATTTACATAACTTCACCTTACATTGATTAACCACTTAACTGTCTGCTTTTGTTTCGTAAACTCCGAGGTAAGATAATCGACAGACCAATATAATGATGATGCAACAAAATTTATTAGCTGGTAGCCTTATTTATTTTACTTGCATTTTATTTGAAGCAGGGTTTTACAAAGTTATTAAGAAGCGTTCAGTTCAGTGCAGTTTATTCGCCACATCATGTATCTATGGACACCAGCAATCAATAAATACTCCATTTGGCAAAAAAACAACAAACAATACAATATTTCAAGTGCACACAAACACACTAGCAGCAGGGATAGCCACGAATAGACTTTTTGGTCTTCAAGTCAAGCAGCCACCCTTGAGGTTAAGCAATTACTAACTATATTATTTACTAATTCAGAAAATCTGAACGATGACCGGCCAGTTGGTTGAGCGGTAATGCGTTCGTCTCTGGAGCGGGAGGTCTGAGGTTCAATTCTAGGGCTGGTCAAATCGGACACAGTGTTGCCAGCGGCTTGCCACCGCTGCGACATTTCTTCGAAAGGAGCTGTGTTGCCACGGCACAATGACGTGGAGATGGGCCCCGCCAACTCGTTACACGCTTCGGCGTATTACAGTGAGTATAATGAAAGATTTGATTTGATTTGAGAAGTCACAAATCGTAATGACACTGAGTCATTGATTGTAGTTACCCAAAATATGTTTAAGTGTAGTTTTAAATAATCTTGGAGTTTCAGTTTGGATATTTGTAGGGATTTCTTTCCAAACCTTGATACATTTGTATTTAATGGATCTTTGAAGTCTTGCTATTTGAAATCTGGGTATGTAAAGAGATAGGTTATTAGATGGACATGTGGATCTGGTTACTCGAGTCGAGATTTGACTTGTTTTAATGAACATATTAAACAGTTGTGGAGGTAGTTTTTGTCGAAAATGTAGATGCACAAATTTAGCAGTTTTAAGGTCGCGTAAATCTGGTAATTTAAGTATGCCAAGTTCTTTGAAGTAAGGAGTATCATGATCCTGATAGCTGCCGCCGCAAGAAAGTTTTATGGATCTATTTTGAAGCGTGGTCAATTTTGTTAGATAAAAAGAAAAAGTTTGTCCCCATATTATCAAGCCATATAATAAGTGGGGGTGAACCAAAGCGAGTATAATTTGATCATGGCAGATGGAGGAAGGAAATGTTTGGGTTTGGACATTATTCCAACTGCTCAAGATATTTTATGTTCAGTTGCTGTAATATGGTCGTGGAAGTTTAATTGAGAATCAAGATGAACACCCAAGTATTTAACACTTTTTGAAGTTGATAAGAGTGTATTATTTGAGTACAAGTATATTTGTGGTGTGGTTTTTCTTAATTTGGATGGAATTATTAGATATTTAGATTTGGTGGGGTTAAGACTTATTCTATTAGCCATACACTATTAGGAAACTTTTTGTAGGTCTTGATTCATTTTGAGTTCTAAACATGGTATTGTATTACTATTCAAGATTAAGCAGGTATCATCAGCGAATAATCTTGGAAGGCTGCAAGCTGAGTTTGGAAGATCGTTGATATAAAGTAAAAATAGTAACAGTCTTAAGAGTTTACCCTTGTGCAACTTTATATTTGACTGACTTTATTTCCGAATCAATGCCGTTAATTCTTGTGTACTGTGATCTATCAAGAAAGGTCTCTGTGAGCCTGTTAGGTGGTCCTCATATACCATAATGTTTAAGCTTAGCTAATAATATATCGTGCGGGACACAATCGAATACCTTTTGCACATCCAGAAAAATTAAGCCAGTGTAAAGATTTTGGCTTATATTGTCATGTGCAGTTGAAACACTTTCCGAAACGTGATGAGTGTTAGAGGTATGTTTTGGGAAACCGTATTGGGTTTTATGTATTACATTATGTTTTTTCAAAAAAGCCAAAAATCTATTGTAAATAAGATGTTCAAGAATTTTAGCGAAGCAAGTCAAAATGGAGATTAGGCAATAGTTATTAGGATCAGTTTTATCTCCTTTTTTGTGGATGGAAATGATTTTGGTGCGGGTACAGTTTTCGGGAAAGATGCCATTTACAAATGCGAACTCGATGAAGCATTGCAGGTAAGGTGGGACATTGGGAGCAGCTATGCGAAGGAAGTAAGTAGGCAGGAATGTTGTCATGGCCAACAGCTTTATTCACGTTAAGCGAGTGTATTGTGTTTACAATTTCATCACAGGTCAGTGCTGCTAAAAATGTTAAATCAGAAACGCTTTTGGATAAATAATTTGGTAGTGATTGTTTTGATGTTTGGGAATATCCTCATCCAATTCCTTACCTATTGTACAAAAAAAATTGTTAAAAAGATCAGCTATTGCTTTTTGGTCAAGTAATTCGTTTTTGTTGATAAATTCTTCGGCTGCTGAAGATTTTACCTTTGCATTAGGAAGTACTGATCGGGTAATTTCCCATGCTGATTTAGGATTAAGTTTTTTGGTTTCTAACAATATTGCAAAATGTTGTTTTTTTGCTAGTGCTATCGATTTAGTTGACTTGTTTGAAAATTTGCAATAAGAAGCTTTTTCGTTTTCATCTCCTTGCAAAAAATGAGAGCGAAACATCAAGTGAGCCATATTACACTTTTTTGAACTTGAGCAGGCCGCACAATCAGTGCTGCACCGAATTTGAGGTAGTTTTTGACTGGAGAAGTCGGTTTCTAGACCGAATTTGAGGTAATTTTTGACTAGAGAAGTTGGTTTCTACAGAAGTTAGCGTAATTTTCAGCAGAAATTAGGTGAAGACTTAATAAAAAGTCTTTGCCTAGATTTAAAGCAATTTTTGACTGGAGAAATCGATTTTCAATGACATTTGATGCAATTTTCAGTTCGGTTTACTTAACTTTGGCGATCGCAAGATCTGTTGTGGGCCGCAAAAACTTGTTATGTAGGCCGCATGCGGCTCATGAAATGCAGTTTGGGCAGCCTTGATTTAAAGTAAGCAGGCTAGATATTATTTAAAATGAATTCATTACTTCAAATAATCAGAATGATCGATAGTATTTTACATTCATTATTGCAGATGCTTTTTGCCCAGCAAGATGGGGATCGCTGCATGACCGTCACACGTGAAAGGAAAAAACTTCAAAAAGACTAGGAACGGTGGTGCGGCTACACAATACTTTGGTGTATGGGAGCACTTTGAAGCTATAAGTTTCATGAAAGATCATTTCAAACACAGAAAGTAAGTTTGTTTGTGCTTATCACTGTTGAGCAAAGCATATAGAATTGTCAAATAGTATTACAAAATTGGTAGATTTGATTGAACATTTTAAGTTTTATCTGCTAACTGCACATTTTTACAAGAAGTATTGTTTGTACTTCAAACATAACCTGTAATGCTTTTTGGAGGAATTGATTGGTTTACAACATCTAAGTCGAAGTAACTACTGCACAATCACGTATTTGCTCAATCTTTTTCAAATGCTTGTACATCAACGTTAATGTTCAAAAAGTCAAAAACCCAGAACCAACATCGGTTCTGCTGCTGTATGGTTCTGTGGCATGTTGTAATTATTTCGTTGTTATGCAGCACATACACCAACTTTTTACTACACAGTGATGCTGACCTTGAAAATGCATCTTGTGGTCAACTTCCTACATAAACAGAAATTTCTGTGCAATCTCCAGTGGATTCAGTGGAAATAGATAACGTTGCTGTTGCAAGTACATCAGGTAATATTTCTAGTAATGTTAAAATTCTAATCAGTAAAACACCAATAAAACAGATCAAAGCAAATAAAAAACAATAAAACATCAAATGTGCTTAGCAGTTTTGCTGTTATCGTATTTCTTTGAATATAAACTGAGGATTCTATTTATTTTTGCGGTCATTTTGAGCAGTTTCTATTCAAGGGCGGCTTTTATTCAAGGGCAGCTTTTATTATTTTTTGCCATCATACTATTAAAAGAGCTGAACAAACTTCTTTCAGACAAAAATATTTAAAGTTTGCAATTGCCTGTAAATACTGTACTGTAGCGACTTAAAAGGGCATTCAGAACGTTTTTGTTTAAAAAACTTTACTGTGAAACCATAGTAAAACAACTATGGCAATTTTTTAGAATTTTTTTGCACCACTTTAGATTCTCTTCGGCCATGAAATCGTAAGATATTCGCAATTATTTTTCCCCTTAAACTAAGGAGAAACGCTTTCCGAACATTACCAAACTGAACAGACGTAGGTCAAAATTGTTCCAAATGACTGACTACATTAGCAGCTGTCAAGGAAGTGGCTTTGTAGGTACCTGCTGATAACCGTAACAAACATATACGAAAAATGCTAACTAAAATGCTTTGGAAGTTTGGATTAAAGTTTGCAATTGCAAGTTTATGTAAAAAACTAACTGGCTTTATCTGATCTTTAGGCCTAAACCAATTGTGCAATAATCGCATAAAACTTACTGGCTCACTAAAAACTGGAATCTAAGTCTAGTATCTTGTCAGCTACGTTGCTTTAGCCTTCAACATGCAATAATTTCTTATGATAGGCTATCTATAGTAAACAATAGCCACAATCTGCAATTGGCTATAGGCTACTATGCCTAAAGCACTATAACCTTATCTTATTCCGAATACTTAGCTAGCACTTGGCAGACAAAGCAGACTAGGAAAGCATCTAACCTCTCTGAATTCAAAAAGTAGTAGTTCACTAATTTATTTACCTATACCTTCGGCACTCACCTAGTTTCAAGAAGCCTGGTATTTAGCAAGACTCGGAAATAGAAGTTAGAAACTGATTTATTGCACAATCTACTTGAAACAAGATGGCTGAAATTTGGATTCTAAGAGGAAAACGTGAAATTTTTTCGCTTAGACTTTTTTTTTTCAGTTCAGTTGTTTTTTTTCATGACCTCGAGTGCATTGAAAACACATATAAAAACAGAGGTCAAAAAAAAAGGTAGAAGCAGCAAAACGATATACGTTAAGACATGCAGGATGTCTGCATGGCTGCTTCACCATATAAACACACATTGATTAAGACTCGAATACACATTAAGCAAAGAAGAAAAACACATAAAACAGATGCAAAAAAAATGAAAAAAAGAATGGTGTTTATGTACAATTCAGAGTAAACTACTTCAAGAGACCAGCGACGCATCTGAAAATAGTATGTTAATAATACATTAAGGAGTAAAATGATACAGGCTTGCAGAAGAATAATCTTAGTTTACATGCATATCTTGCATAATGTTTAAAAAAAAAAAAAAGGCAAAAACTAAAGCAATAAGAAAAAAAAACAAAAAAAAACAGCAAAGACTAGTCAAAATTAAAAAAATAAGCAAACAATGGTATTACTTTGACTAACTTTTTGGCCCAGTATCAGTAGCAATAATATTGTGCCACCATACCAATTGACAACTATGCATATTGTTAGAAACACAAGCAATCTGTTTAGAGCAAGAAAAAAAAACAAAACAACTGGGTACAGCATAGAACAACACAACTTTGATAACAAACTAAACTTAATACGAAACAGAAATCACGAGAACCATTTTGCAGCTGTTGTTAGGTAGTGATGAATTTTAAGGTCAAAAGATTTAAAGGTTTTGCAACTGTTTCGTAGCTCTAGTGGAAGTTGATTCCATACTTAGAGGTCCTTTGTATTTTAACGACTGCTGGGTGGTTGATAGTCTACGAAATGATGATATAAGTCACTGGTCTGTCTTGTACGTACATAATTTGATTTTTTGGTCTTAAAAAGACACTTAAACCAAGACTAAAGGCCATTATTGAAAAACTGAAACATTAATTTAGACGTTTCTTTAACGAATAATTGGTTTATGGACAACAATTTTTGGGATTTCATTATTTTGACCACAGTATTTCTGGGTTCAAATTAAATATTAATCTTATATAATTGTTGACTGATCTTTGTAGTTGACCTACCACTGATTTATTTCCATGATACCAGAGAGTAATGCAGTACAAAATGTGACTCAGAATTAAGCTATGGTACAGAGTAAGAAGAGATTCTTTGTAAAGGTATGGCTAATTTTTTTTTACAATGCACAATCCACTTCTTACTTTGCACAATATGTCAGTCATATGGGGTTTCCATGACAAATTTTCGTTTATGTTTAATCCTAAAAATTTTACATTTCTCTTTTTTTGGATTGGAAGATTTCTTAGTTTTAAAGACAGATCTTTTGGGCATGGTTTAGATCCCAATGTTTGGAAAATAATATAGTTAGTTTTTGTGACATTTAATGATAACTTATTGGCAGTCAGCCAATTATCAACATTGGTCAATTCCTTGTTAACAATGTCAAAAAGTACTGGAAGACTTTTGTTAGTTGCTAACATTGTAGTGTCATCAGCAAACATAATAGCGTCAGATTTATTAAGACAACTTTTAAAGTCATTGACATATACCAAGAATAACAAGGGACCTAAAATGGAACCCTGTGGAACTCCATGTGTTACCCTACTACATGTTGAGGACAAAGTTTTAGCACATTCAACATATTGAAGACGATCGACCAAGTAACTTTTAAACCATTCATGAGCTATACCTCTAATGCCACTATGATATAGTTTAGATAAGAGTATTTTGTGGTTGATAGTATCAAAAGCCTTGGAAAGGTCCAGGAAAACACCCAAGGCCTTCTTACCTTCAAATGCTTGTGTTATTTTTTCAACCAACTAGGTTGTAGCATGGCTTGTGGAACTTTTTTTTTCGAAATCCAAATTGTGCTTCAAATAATATATTATGTTTACTAAAGAAAGCGTATACTTTGTTGTAAACTAATTTCTCCAATACTTTAGATAGAGATGAAAGCAGGCTAATAGGCCTGTAATTGTTAATGTCATTTTTCGTGCCACTGTTATGAATCGGAATCACTTTAGCAATTTTAAAGCATTCGATAAATTTCCCTTGTTTGAAAGATAAATTAAATACATGAGAGAGAGCAAATAGAACCTTTTCATTAAAGCATTTTAAAAGTTTGGAAGGTATGTCATCTATACCATTGCTCGATTTAGATTTCATACCACTTACTATATTTTTTATTTCAGTGGGTGAGGTTGCATATAAATAAATAGATTCTCTATTGGCATTGCTTAAATAATCACTGTAATGAGAAGTAGGGTTAGGTAATTTATTTAGTAAATTTTGAGCAATTGTTGAAAAATGTTCATTAAAGTGATTAGCTAGTTCTTCTTTGTCATGTACAAGTTTGTCATTGATCAAAAGATAACTGCAGTTACTTTTCTTATTAATCATGGACAAAATGCATTTTCATACATATTGTCTATAAACCTATTCACAAACTTATCTTCATGATTAAGCAAATTATAGTTAAAGTCACCTCCAATTACACAGTTGCAACTGGGTGGAATTTTAGACAAACAATTATTGAGGTTCAAAAGGAAAATATCATTAGCATTCGTTTCTGGATTTGGGGTTCTGTAAACTGCTCCACAGATAATCGATTTTGCACCAAATATAACCTTTATAAAGATTGACTCAAAAAACTTTTCTTCCATTATTGTTAACTCATCACAAACCGAGAATGATATATTGTCTTTAACATATATTCCAACGCCTCCTCCTTTGTGCATTATCCTATTATTAGAGATAAAATTGTACCCTTTCAAATTTTTGAAAGGCCCGGTAGATGACGGCTGAATCCATGTTTCAATGACTGCAATTCGATCTGGCCTGAAATTTAGAGAAAACAAAAAAGCTTCTAGTTTGGAAAAATTGGTTTTATTTACTAAAGATCTAATATTGATACATAGGTATTGAAATGAAACAGATTTATCATTTATGACATTGTAAATGTCAGTGCTGTCAATATATTAATCAGGGATGAGTAAAAATTCATCAACCATATCTGGTTGTGAAAAAATGGAGTTTCGGTTATTAGCACAAAAATTTGTTTTGGAGGTTTTTATGAAAGATTTGCAATTTTTATTTGAAAAATTTTGTTCTTGTTGATAAGCATCATTGTCTAAATTAGAAAACGGGAACATTGTAGAACTGCATGGAAGACATACCCATTGGTTAGAATTTGCTCCTACACAGGTTGTAAAATATGAAACAGTTGATTTACTTATTTGCTTGGCACATTTTTTATGGTAGGCTAATTTACAGTTACAACATTTAATAGGGGAAATATTACATCTAATGGCATGGCAACAAAACTCGCATATGGTTTTGGGAGTATGGTTGGGCATAGGCCTAAAATCAATAAACTAGTAAAGAATTTACTTGCAACAAGGTACTGTACAGCACATGGTGAATTAAAAAAAAAGTATGCACAATAACTAGCAAAAAAAAAAAAGCTGTAATGTTCGTCAACTCTGGCCAAGTATAATGGCAATCAGTTGATCAAGAAAATTAGTTTATTGGTGGGGTTAGGCTGTATTCAAAAGCACGACTAATTTGATTCATAGGGTTGAAATGGAGTTAGCTCTGGACATGAAATCTGATTTTTTCAATGTCAGGAAAATCAAAGATGTGGTGCTTTTTTCCTCTGAAATTAACAAACACCTCACCTTTGGTGGTCCATACATTCTTGAATTTGAATACTGATCTGGCTTTCTCTAACAGCTTCAGACTTCTTTTTTGTAAAGGATTCAGTAATGGACGATTTGGCACCTTTAATAAATTTCAAGTTTTTCTTACGATAAAAAACCAGATTTTGAATGGATCTTCTGACAAATTTAATGATGATTGGATTTTTTTTCTTGAAGGAAGGTAGAGGATGGTAAATGTCCAGCTCATATTCGTCAATTTCACATGGAAGGTCTAAATGATTGTTAATTACATCCAAAACATAATTTTCAACTTGTCGGTCAGTCATTTGCCTAAAGTTGGCTTCACAACCGTGTAAGATAACACAGTTTGAACGACTATATTGCTCTAAGCTGTCCAGTTTGAGTTCTTAATTGTAAATGGATTGGTATAAGTAGTCAACTGTGGATTTTAACTCTTGCACCAATGATGAGAGTTGCTTTAGTTGAAGTCCCTTTTTAGTGTGAAGATCATCTTGCAGTTCAGAAGATCCTAGGTCTTCCTGGTTAAAATTGGCACTTGTTTCAACTCTAGGTTTATAGTTTTCGTTGATTGATTCCGTAGTAATTGCACTTTGACAAGCAGTACTGAGTTTTTGCCGGTATTATTTGCAGACTCATTTTCATCAACACTTGTTGAACCAAACTCGGCTTTGGAGCAAAATTCTTTTTCAAACTCATTCTGTTATTCTGTTTTGCCATTACTTGGCTCATTTTGATCAGAACTTCGTTCATGTGATCTTTCATTTCTGAAGCATTCATTGTTGATCAATAACTACAGTAATTCCAGTTTTTGTAAAGTTCAAAAAAAAATTCAATTTCACCACTAAGTCAAAACTATATTTAACTTTACATTAGACTTATTCAAATAGAATGACCAAATGACCAATTCTTAACCAAATAAGTTGCGAGAATCGCAATGGGGTCACGTTGGTAAACATATTTTTTAAGATTTTTTCTCAGTTTTTCAAAATTCGGGTTGAATGCCCTGTTTGCACATGGCGCTTTTAAGTGCGCTATTTAACAGGATAACTATTAGTTTCTATGCCTACCGACTGGCACCTGCTCTTTATGTGGCTCTAAACAAGGGCAGCTTTTATTTTTTGTATTTTCCCTTTTTGTGCGGCTTCTAATCGAGGGCAGCTACTACTCAAGGGCGGTTTATATTCAAAGAAATATGGTATGCTCCTGATTGTCAAACTGTCAGTGTGATTGCAGCGCAAAAGTTCAAAGTTTGATTCTCTATTATAAGCCAGTGTGATGTTAGATTTGTCTCTATTCAGGGTGTTTCAAAATTAGAGCCACCCCTCTACTGTATGTAACTGCTTACATGGATTTTAGTTAGATTTTCTTCAATGGAAGATGTAGGCCCCACCAACTACCATTGATTTACTGAAAAACCTGAGTAATTACTCGATGTAAATCTGCATTTTTTTAGTGTTTTGGTTTATGCTGAAGAGGAGGGGTTCTGATTTTGAAACACCGTGTATGTAATAGTTGGTATGAAGCCAATTGATATGAAGTTAATTGTGTAGTGCACAAGCAGCTTGAGTAACCATGATTACCTTTTCTGGAGGCTCGACTATCAGCCTTTAAAAAATTTGCTGATGAGACAAAAGAATTTTGAAAATGTTTTCTATTACTTGTCTCCCTCTTGAGAGACGATAGTTGAAAATTTTTTCTTCCTCTGGCAATGGTTGGTCTGGATATGGACGCATGATATTCCTGCAAAGGAAAAGCTGCATCTTCCACAAAAACAAATGGAAAGGCGATTCTATCTTCTACTTCTTCAAGAGGGGGCAATCCTGGAGTATCGGAAAATATAGCTTTGCCTAAATTTGAATTTGCAAGAACTACTCCATCTCTATGGCATCCTGCATCGCCAACATATATCATGGTAAAGCAGTAATGGGCATCTGAAACTGCCATTAAAACAATGTTGTAAAATCCTTTGTAATTGTAAAATTATGAACCAGAATTAGGTGGAGCCTGGAAGTTGACTTGCTTTCCATCTATGGCAACAACACAGATGGGAAAATTCTGAGGCAATTGTGCGCCATTGTTATTGACTGTTGGGTTGTTGGTGGATTTAATACGCTTGGCATTAATACTTTTCATGCGGCACTGCACGTGTTGTTGATTATATTGTTAATAGTTGATTTCCCCATTCGGTAACTGAATGCTCGAGTAGTTTGATTTTCTCCTGTAGCCAAGCATCTAAAAAAAGTTTAAAAATAGCTAATATTCGACACAAATGTATTGCTGCCAAAAATGATTTAAAATTTGCTGGAAATTTCTAACTAAAATGCCAGCTTTTATGATGTCTCGTGCCAGAAAAGACATCATAAAAGATGGCATTAAAAGGCAAACTCTCCAACCATGTTATATGCAATGACAACTACAAGTTGCCACACAAGTACAAGGCAAAAGCTGGGCATAGCACTTGCCTCATCCCAGGTCTGGTGCCATGGTGGGCACTTCAAGGCTCACCTCTTGCCCCCTAATCACTGCTTCTGCCCCCCCCCCCAAGCAAGGATTGAGCCCCGAAAGAAAGTAACAGGCCCAATGCCACTGGACTGCATTTTGGGGGCTGTGCCCCCCAATATATTTAAAACCTTGTTGTTTTTTTTTTGGTCTTCACCTCTGAATTTGTTGGCAAGAAGCGAGATCCCCACCATTGAATTTTGCTGTGCCCCATCAGGTAATGAACGTGCCCTTCCAAGCAAGACTTGTGCCCCAAAAAAGATAAACGGCCAGGTTGAAGACCTTTTTTTGGTTTTACCTCTCGAAAATGAGGGTAAAATTGATTAGTGGGCCCCCCAATCACACTACTCTGGCGCCGGGCCTGCCTCATCTCTAGTACACAAAAATTATCGATTCATTTCACTTTGGGCATGAACAAAATGACGTTTGTTTTTTCTGTAAACATAACTGTCGAACTAAACAATTTAGTTATTTTCTTAAAAATTTCAATAAATTATTGTAACGTTTAATATTTTGTTTTAATTCTAAAAACTATTAAAATTTTGCGTCAAAATCTCTTCACGACCTCCAGTCACTCATTTAGTTGACGCTTTTGGCTACATTTTTTACAAACAATTGCTGACAGCAAACTCGTGTGTAATATACAGATCATTTCAATTACCGTACTTCCAATTTAAATTTCTGACATGTTGTAATTTAACTTTAAAAGCATTGCAGCAAAAAGAAGTCAAAATGCAATTACTAAGTTTATTGAAAAGTATATGAAACCAAAAACAAAACTTTATCACATTGTAGCAAACCTCAAAGTAACAGAAAGTCGTTCAGCAACTGAAATCGCCTTTCTCCAGTTAGTGTCTTGTTTGCCAATAAGAGGAGCAACATTTTGCGGAAGATTGTGGAAAGTGTATCAATCCATTCTAAAATATCTTCTGAAGTTGTCAGCAATCTGTAAATACATCTCTACAGCCAAATTGAATTCACCTCGATATTCTCTTTCTTCAAGAATAGGCCGAACATAATGTTTTCTGTAATTGGGTAAAAGTAGGTCTAGTGTAGCATATCATCTGCAAACATGAGGACATTGCTAACACATTTAAAAAATTTCTGCAAGCATGTAACTAGCCATAATGAGCGGCAAATGGCCACATTATGGTGTAATGAAGTCAAAGTGACACAATAAGTTAGTACGTAAGGATACACTTTACTAATAAGGCCTAGACCTACTGAAAAACAGTGTTAAGGATCATTGACAAACCCAAACTAAAATAATTTTACTTGCAAAATGTTATTGTCTAGTTTGCTCATCAATTCATGTGCCAGCAAATCTAGTATATTACTGTTAAAAATTTTGCAATGACAAATTTTTGCAAGCCAACTTTTTAATAAAAGTAAAACTAAAGTTTTTCATTATGGTATATGAAAATCAGGAATGACA